>JAQFVV010012399.1:17298511-18631680 GCA_028023455.1 Epiperipatus broadwayi | reverse complement strand
CTGTTGAGATTCTCCAAGAGGCTGATTTATTAGGATTGAACTTTAGTTGTGAGTCATTAGAGAATTTATCTAGTATATGGTAAAGGGATGGCAGATGTTTTTGTGAAGGTAGTATGACAAGGACGTCATCCATATAAGCAAATAGCTTTATGAATTTTTTAAGTCGTGGAATGTAAACTCCAGGCATCGCATTTTCAATCTCTCTTAACAGTGGGTTTAAATAACAAATGAATAATAAGGCACTTAATGGTGATCCTTGAGGTATAGAAATATTGGGTGAGAAGCCATTAGTATATGATCCATTTAGAGTAATATATATTTGATGGTTGTATAGTAAGTTTTCAATTATACGGATGATTTGAAACGGAATGTTAAGACTGTTCAAAATTGATAGGAGTGTGTTGATGTTGATTGAATCAAATGCTTCTGTTATGTCCAATTGAATTGCAATTGGTTTAGATAATCGGTTTGATCTGATGTGGTCTAACACAGTTTTCACCTCTCCGATTGCCGTAAGGCTGACGAGCCTTTTCTAGCATATTGATAGTGAGATACATTGTCTAGCACTTTTTGTTGTATTTTTTCCTTAATGACTCCTCTATAACTTTGATTAGGATAGGGGTCATTGAGATGGGTCTAATATTGTTAATGTTGGTGGGATCTCTGTTTTTCTTTAGAAAAGGCACCAGCGCTACAGGGTAAAGGTCTTTTATTTCTCTTCTGCTTATAGATAAGTGGTTAATCATGTTCATTAAAATTGGTATTGTGAATGAGCTAAGGTGTATGATTAAGAATTTTGGGATGGAATGCATCCCAGGATGTACATTGTCAGATAAGGCATTAAGACGGTTTTTCAGATCTGTTGGTGTTATTCCATGATTTTCTAGATTGGATGGTATGATCCAGTCATCATTGGTTGTTTGTGTATTATTTTGTAGGCGATTTTTGAAATATAATCCTATGTGATTAATCATTTGATGTCCTGTTATGTGATTACCATCAATGTTAAGAGAATTTGGAGTTTTGTTCTTTTTTTGAGCTCCCAAGGCCCATCTCAGGTAGCGATTATTATATTAGTTATGCAAGAAAATACTAAATAAGCAAAATTAAAACAGAACAGAAGTGAATCCTAAATTGGAAGAATATTAAATAAATAGTATTCTAAAAACAATTTTAAAGCAATGAATTTCTAAATTACTTCAATAACAGATGTAGATTAAAAATTTAGTAAAATAAAGTTTTTTTTTTAAATTTCATATTTTACATTTCATTATAAACTACATAAAACTGTTTGTGCCATTCAATTCTAATGATCAATACAATCTACATGTGTTTTTATTATTTTTAATATACATGTAACTTTGATTAACAAATATCTGTTCAAAGAACAATTCAATTATAAAACTAACTTTGTACTTGTAATTATGAACAACAATTTGGTGCAGCTAATTAAAAAATCATCACAAGAAAAAAATACGAGAACTAACAAAAATTAGTTGAAGCAATTAGTCAAATTAATTACTTAGAATAATTAGAGCAAAAAGAGAGAGAAAGAAACATTAACTGAAGAAACATTAACTAGAAGGAAATCTTAATTACTGCAATTTAAGAAACTATTTCATAACAAATATAGAAATAAGAAAAAAGTAATAAATATCAACAGTAAATTCTGTTAAATAATTTTCACATTTTATATATGTTTCAATATCTCTTGCTACCATTATATAAACAGTGGAAATTCCATGCCTTTTCTAATTAGATTTTATTTCAATATCATTAACCAATGCCCAATGTAAAACAAACAGACAACACTCATATCACAACTGTTTCAACTATAATGTAGTCTCTCCAGTTATGTTAGAGATCAACTATGATAAAAATTCACCAGTTTAGAACAATGATCTGAGTTTAATATTTAAGTAGATTCATATGATTTATTTACTTTTAGAGTACAAAATAATTAACTTATGATCACCATCATATATAGTGTTCAAACAAGTTATGTGATATTAATTATACACTACATGAGATAAAAACAATCCACATCATAAAAAAATGATTTCAATAGCATACTTTAAAAAAAAAAATGCTATTCTTTCTACACTCATTCAACATTTCATCAATTGTCAATGAACTCTAATATTTGATCATATTATTATTGTCTTTTTCTGGCATTAAAGTATTCATTTTGTGTGTATATATATATATATATATATACAATGATTAATATTCATGTATATACATGTGTATAATATATTTCTGCCTAAAGTAAGTTAAGGGTATAATGACTAAATGAAAACATTTACCCATCATTTATGATGTTGTATCATTTATCTGTCATACCCATATACATATATAAATGAAACATTAAGATGTTTTAATCACTAATGAATTATCTACTATTATTGGAAATTGATTGGATGTAAAATCCTAAAACATAATTTCAATCATCAGGTCTGATTTTAAGCAAAAAATGTGTTGAAAGATGAATGGAATTTACACTGAAATATATTGTATCATGAAAATAATATTTTAAAAGCTAGGCTTAACGACTACAAGCAGATTATGACATGAGTATTACTCAGCATACAAGCAAATTATAAAGCAATAGTTATTGTGATTACGTAATAATATTCATAATCTTTCTCATGAGATCTGATGGTGGTTTACACGATGGCTGCATCATATCAGTCATATTTTTGCTGAGCAATCACATGCATCAAAAATAATAACAGATTGATAATCATGAATTAAAAGAATTTAACAACTACAAATACTTGAATATATAGATGGAAACAATGAATGGAATTAATCACAGAATTAAATTTTGAGTACCTTTTGTAGAAACAATTTAATACTGTATTAAAAAGAGACATTTCTATGTATTTGAAAATAAAAGTTATTAATAGTGTGTTTTACCAATTCTTATTTGTGGATCTAAAATTTGGATTCTTTACAGAAAGAGCAATATAAAAACCTTAGACAATTCAATGCAATATGGAGAGATGTATATTGGGAGTAACAAGAATGGATCAAAAATGAAGTAAGTGAGAATAACAGATACCACTGACATTAGCGAAAGAATTATGAGATTGAAATGGGCATATTGCTAGAAGAAATGATAAAAGATGGACAGTTGCAGTCTTGAGATAAAAAAAAAAAGAAATTATTAAAAGACTTAGTAAGAAATTGCATGTGAGATAAATGGATAAAATGAGAAAAATTATTGCTATAATATAGAGAAGACCATAGATCAGAGAAAGTGAATTAAATTTGGAGAACCCTTCATCCTGTAATGGAAGGATAATGTTTGAAAATAATAGTGATATATCATAACTTCATCTGATCAATCTTGACCTTATACTCTTCAATTATGGACTAATATTTGAATAGCTATTTGGATTTGGCTGATTACTTAAAACACTAGAACTTGCTTAAAAAATTTTAGTTGTACAAAAAAAAAGGCTAAATCTATTGGGATTCAAACCTCAAGTTGTGATAATGATAGATGGCTGTACTAAATACTAACTTAAAATCACTTTTTTTAACTTTTAATTATTTTTTTAAATGGTCTAGGTTTCAACTTTTGCTAAATATATTTATTATTACATTTACAAAGACATTTTCAATTCCAACATTTTACAGCAGATTTACAAAAAAAGAAAAAAAAGTTCCATTTGTTTAAATTAAAGCTTTTCTTCTTGATCCTAATTTATATTCTTTACATACTTGCTTCACTTTTTAATTAACAATTGAATTTCCCACTGACAATCCACTTTTTTTTAAAATATATACTTTTATTTAACGGTTGTATTTTAAAATGAAAAAACATTTAACAAATTGCAAATAGTTTAGATACCCATAAGAAATCTCTAGTATTAGTTATTATTATAATATTATTATTGTAAGTAAAAATAAACGCCTCTTTTTCGGAGTAGAATATGGGAGGGGAAAATTTTTAATATGAAATTTAAAACACCATATTTTCCATAGCATAGAAATATCTAAATTTCAAATTATATTTCACAAGTCTTGTATCAAGAAGGGCTTCATGGTGTTGAGATTGTAGCATCTATTAGCCACATCCATTTTAATTGCAGTGATTTTTGGAAAATTTTTCAAATTTTAAAGGCTTGATTTTTCTTTTAGGTAGAAAGTCAACAGCAGATTCAATTACATATCAAATAAAGGTTAATACATTGATATCAACTATTCTTATTTAGAAGATGATGGTTTTTTACTAAATTTGAGTTGTTAATGAGACTTTGCTACTGGCAATAAAAAGGCATACTCTTACGAATACTATTTCCAAGGTTGTCTTTACCTTACCCTGATGGTAGGTTGGGATGGTTATTAAAAATATCTGTCAAATCATAACAAGCAAGAAAATATAAAATTTAATGGTTTTGAAATGTTAAATAAAAACCAGCAAAAATATGCCAACAAAAAAAAAAAAAAACTCAATCATATGGAAATAATTCCAAACTTTATCCATGGTGGTTAAGATTGCAATCATGTTTATACACTTCACTAACATTATCAATTTTATGAGAATGTGCTCTGAATCCATTTTCCAGCCATACTACCAATATCTCTCTAACAATGTTTACAGAATATCTTAATACTTCCTTGACTAGATTAGTTGCCAAAGCAGTCACTATCAAATCATCTTATAAAACAATAGCTAAAAGTATCATAATGCCAAAAAATTATGGAACCAGACGTATATCCAACAACACATAATATGGGTATATTAATATGATTGGTTTACTGATTTGATAATGAATGATGAAAAGACAATGATGATGATGAAGTATCACACTCATAGGAGAATGTTGAATATTGATTATTATTATTATGCATTGTTCTATAAATATTTGTACATAATTTGCCACTTCAGTACTTGAACACCATATGACTTCCAAAACTATCAATTAACCAGCAACTAACCATTTGATTATATTAAACCATAAGTACCAAGATGTAATGGCACCTTGATAATAGATTGCTAATATCATATTGGTTTGTTCAAGAATGAGGATGGTAGTGATGTAATTCATATATATAATGTCTATATTAAACTTAATGTAATCATATATATATGTCTATAGTAAACTTAATGTAATCATCAGCATTTTCTTCCTCAGATTTTCAATGACATGAATGACCGAAGAGTTGGAGAAAATTGAAGCTTGTCCATTAAAGTTTGAACATTCACTATCTTAATATAAACTGAGCAGTGATTGTATATATGTGTGGGAGATGGTCCTCTGGACCAACTGATGACTGCTGACTCATCTCAAAATATGGAGAATATCTTTTTCACATGTATGTGGTCATGTGTATCAGTTGTATAAGATGGATTGGATAATTGTGGAGCATTTGAAAGTCTGAGTTCACATAATTTACACACAGGTTGGCTTTAATTAATGTTGGAATTAATTTCCTTTCAAATCATGTATAATTAATGTCAGAATTCCATGAACTCCACAGAATTGTAATTAATACTCAATCCTAATGTGATGATTCCATGTTTTATTTAATAAGTGGATTGTTTAAAGATGCACTTGCAATTTATGTCACTATTTTAACTGATAGATTATTATTACTAGTTAGAAAAAATTGGGGATACATCCATTATAATATTCTGTGAGTAGATAAAGCAACAACAATAATAATATTAATTATTGACAACATCAAGTAGCACCGTCTGCCAAATCTGGATTGGGTAAAACTCATTTTTTCCCAGTTCAGTTTGTTAGGCATACATTTTATTAGTAAAAGAATATTTCAGTGTTTTTAGCTAATAGACCAAACAATAATGCAAAAACTCTGTCATCTAGAAAGTGGGAAACCTGATAATTAATGTTTGCTTTGTCAATATTTCTGTATAAGTGAGAAGAAATGTAGTTTATTTTAAAAGTAAATTTTACAATTTTTTGATTTATTTAAATAATTTTATAATCAGTGGATTGTGGAATCATGTATCATTCAAGGAGCATAAATCATATGATTGATCCCATTCAACTGATCAAACTGAAAATTTTGTTTCTATTTCCTTCAGATGAGTTTGGCTCTGAAATCTTCAGCTTATGAGGTCACCTTTCTACTATTATGCTAAATATTGCATAACTTTGGCTTATTTATTATTTTAAAGAGAGCAAATTCTAGATATTTCTATAATAAAAATTAATATATGGATGTGTTTTAAGAAATTCCATCATGAGGCAACAAATGGGTAATGCAAGAAATTATGAATAAATAGATAGAATCAAACATGATTGATAATATATTACTGCTTTACTTATCAACTATATATAAACAAATCATTGCATTAAAAAAATGAGTAATGAAAATAAAATATTGTATCTAAAAAACGTCAACTGAAAATGTTTTAAGAAAATAATTTATTAGTTGAAAATGTAATCTAAAAATCCCGCAATATATAATAAAAATTCCTCTTTGTGATTTGGGCTTTAAACTCAGGATTGAAACTAAATCATTTTAACCACAATGATGCCATGAAATGATTTAATATTTCTTAAAAACAAATGTCAAGTTGCCTCTTCAGATCAATCTTTTTGTCTATGATTCATAATTGTATAAAAACAATTTGTTTGTGCACACTGATAAATAAAAAGTAATAATTTATTAAATAATGTCAAATTTATATGGAGTAAATAATTTGAATAATATATAGTATTATTATGCAGTAATATAATTACTGAGAGTCAATTACCTCTAGGATAATGGATCTTAAAACTAATTTTGACAAGATTAAAACATTAGCACAATATTTCTGTTAATATTATATATTATTAAATATTAAATAAACTATATCCTAATTACCCTTACATTTTGCAATGTTTAAATTTTATTAAATAATATAAGATTGGATTTACATAAAGATGTAAAATTAGATAATTTGTAATAATAACATAATATATAATTTTTCTATTTAGACCCTTGAAGAAGATTCTTAAGCATTGAAACATTGGCATAATTTAATAAAATTTAAACATTTCAACAACAACAACAACAAAAAGAATAAAAAAACATATTTTACTTAATATATGACTAAATCATGTAAAAAAATATAGAACAATTTGGCCTTATGAATCTCTAATATGAAATTGCCAAAATATAATGTAATGGATAATCTTCAGAAAAGGAGCATAGAAATTGCACACGGTGTTGAATAATTGAATCTGTAATTAAGGTCACACATCCCAAGAACATTGTCATCATCATCCATTTGGGTATCACCAAGTTACAAAACTTCCTGGAACTTTTAGAATATGGTTTGATTTTATTCTTATTTCAGTTTTCATATTAGAATACCCCTATTATGAAAATGGTTTGAATGCACTGACTACAGTTATGATCTACAAAGCTCATTTGCCTTTCATATGCAGTGCGTTCCTCTCATGTGTTTATTTCCTTGCTTTATTTTACACCCTTTCACTTTATGTGTCAGATAAATAATATAATCAATTTCCTCTTTTAATCACTATAAAATCTAGATTCCTAGAGATTCTGAAATTTTTAACTATTAAAGATTAATTTAAATTGAAATATTTTTGACATCAAGACATATAACCTGAATAATGATTCAAAGATATTTTTATTTACAAATTAAACAAATATGTTGAATGTATGACAAAACAATCTTTTACAACAAAAAGATATGGCAGACATACACAATTTTAAATATTTGGGGGAGAGGGGTTTGGCCCTATAAGTGATTCATAGTTTAACAGAAATTTAAGTTATCTATTTAAAATCTACAAAAAATGTTTTCAACTGACTATAAAGTCCAGAAGCAAAGAGATCATAATTCTACATTAAAAGTTCATTTTCAATAATAAATGAAACTTGAAAGAGAGAGGTAATTTCTAATGTCAAATTGCTAATTTATTACATAAACCAGATTAAAAGAAAAAAGGTATAAGAGTTTAATATTCATTAATAACATTTTTACAAAGAATTTAATTTACCTATAAGCTATGAGTAAATCTTAAATTTTTTATACAGTATTTTTTAAAAGGAAAAGAAAAAAATGTGATTTTTTTACAAGTTTGAGTAATCAATAGACAAAATGCCAGATATGGATCTAGTAATGGAGATATAATAGCAGTATGCCATCTGGTATTCATTCATTACTCAAGATAGCTTTAACAAAGGTAATTACAAATTGATCAAAATAAAATATCTTATGATTATTATTTTTTTATATTTTATCACTAGATTAGAAAGATTATGATAGATACTGTGTTTGAATAAATTTATTTTAAATGAAAACTCACCCCTCCAATTAGTTATCTTTAATATTATGCTTATTACTATACTTATTTTCGAAGTATGGCTAGAATTTGAAAACCAGAAATTTTAACATTTAAGTACTCTTTCATAAATTTATTTAAATTATGTAAGGATAAAATAATGTTTTGTAATAATTTGATTGAAATCAATAAGAATACTCTATTACAAACTGCAAATAAAAAGAGCTGGTATAAGCTGTTTTTCCCAAACAATTTACCAGTAAATTTTGTACTAAGACCCAAAACAGTGAATAAAGAAAAAAAATCTAGAATATGAAAATTTTTTTTAATGATCTATTAAGATTTGAATAATTAGAGATTTGTAAAATAGAGTAGTAGCAGCAATAATAATAACAATGATAATAAGTAATAATGATGATGATGATGATACAAAAAGTATAATAATAAATTGGTAGAGAAAGCTATAAGAGAATAATTAAAAAAAAAAAAAAGAAAAGATGAAACTACCAATTAAAAAGAGATATATAAATATGAAATGTGTGGACAAATTCTACAAAGAATTATATAGCAATAAAGAACAAAAAAAAACCCAAAGTTCTGAATTATCCAGTTTTTTTAATGAAGAAATGAGACATGCAATTAAAGATATGAAAAAGAGAAAATCTCCCAGTGGTGATAAAATTATAATTGATATGTTAAAAGATGTAAGTGAAGAAATATAAAAACTATAAGCAAAGTTATATATTAAATATCTAAATGTTAAAGATGTACCAGAAGATTGGAAGAATGCAGTAATAATATTGCTACTTAAGAAAGATGATAAAAAAGATATTAGACATTACAGATCTATCAATCTTCTCTAAGTTCTACACAAAATCTTCACAGAGATAATTACAATTCATCTACATTGCACTTTAAATTCTAATCAATACGATATTAGCACAGAAGATTATATCCAAGTAGTAAGAGAAGGTATAGAAAAAAAACTAATCAATGTGAGTTACCATTCTGCTTTGGATTTATGGATTATAAAAAAAGCATTTGATTCAATAAGCATTTTAAGACATCTAAATTTTGAAAATGATGTACTTATTTTTTTGCAAATAATGCTTCAAAGTTTCAGAAAATGTTTCAAGGGTTATCTAAATGAAAGTAAAAAAGTAGGACTAAAGAAGTAATGATCAGTGAATCCTTTCAGAATGACAAAGTAAAGATTGATAATCATGAATTAGAAAAAGTTAATAACTACAGGTATCTTGGTCAGATTATTAATACAGATGAAAACATAATGGATGCAATTAATCATAAAAGTGAACTCTGGATAGAATGCTTTTGGTTGAAATAGTTTAGTACTAAAAGGAAATATGCCTATCCATTTGAAAAGCAAAATTCTAATAAAATTGTTTTACCATTTTTTACTTATGAATATGTTACTTGGACTCTTGATAGAAGAGCAATGAAAAAATTTCAAACCACTCAATAATATATGGAGAGTTATATGTTAGGAATAACAAGATCGAAAACAGGGTAAGAGAACAAACAGATATTACTTACATTATCGAAAAAATTAAGAGACTTAAATGGAAATGGTCTGGAAATTGTTAGAGGAGATAATAGTAGATTGACAGGTAAGTTTTAAATTATATCCCGAGAGATTGTAGAAAAAATACTTAAAAAGAGACCACATATGAGATAATTTGATAAAGTAAGAGAGTTTGCTGGTGTGATATGGACAAGAGATGCTACGGATGAGGAATCGTGGATTAAATTTGGACAGATCCTCATCTTTCAGGAATCAATCATGATTAAAACTTATGATGAATAAACTAAAACATAAATTCTCTAAGCGCATTTAAACTAAAAGTAAGCCATGACGTACATTGTTTTAAATATCTATTACATTTTAATTTTATTGTACCTCAGCAATTTTTTTAAAGTATAAATGGTTCTTTCTTTATAACGCATTGCTATTTTCATTTAGTATTTTGTATGATAGAAACAGGCTTTTAAATGAGTGACTTCTAATTATGGCTGAACTTGAAATAAATATAGGAATCACAATAAACTAAAATATTACTGATTGTAAGATTATGTTTTACTAGTGACCACTGAATAAGGTTTTATTTAGAAATGTCATCATAATATAGAGTGTTTTTAATAACTTTACTAGTAAACAATATCAACTTCGGGTCTCGGTACATTATATATGCTAGGGGTTTAGTGTAATAGCAGACTATCCGACTCTGGCGTGCATGATTCTGGGATCGATTTTAGTTCTGGCATTTTAGGCGCTAGAACTTCTTAAGAACAACTCTCTAGTCCTAAAACCATTCCATTACTTACTAATAAATCAATTTAAACCACAAAAATTTATAAATGATTTTTTTGTTTCCTTTTTTATTTTATTTAATATACATCATAGTTTTATTTTAAAAATCCAATCTATAACTTTTTTTAAATATATATAATATTATTTTATTCTCATCAATTACGTGTCACAGAAATGATCATTTATAGAATTCCTTTATTGAATAAAAGAAATCAGTGAGATTTTCTGAGGCTTGTTTTTTGTTGAACAGTCACAGCTGATATGAGACATTTTGTGTATTATTTTCATTATATTGGCTTCAAAAGGAAATAAACATCTTAAATTTGACACTTCTACATGCCATTTTTCTACAACTAGAAAATAATGGTACTTTACAATAAAAAGATAAAGTATAAACTGCACTCCAAACAGCTGCAAAACAAACCAACTGAAGAATGATATATAAGACAAACAGTAGCCATCAATCACTAGTTAAAAAAAAAAAAATCAAACTCTAGAAAAACTCAAGACAAAAAAAAGTTGTTAATACTGAAATCATTCTTCTCCATCTCCTAGATATCATATTCTATATATGCGTAGTTACGTAAAAAAGTGTGTGTTCGTATTATACAGAGTAAAAAATCATAAAGTAATTATTATTATTTAATTAACATAATATGCAAAATTTAATTCATAAGAGTTTTTTGTTTTATTACATTGCATAATTTTTTTCTTAATATATATATATTGAGCAACTTAAAAGCAATAGATAACAAGCAGATGGCTCTGTTGCTATGGTAATGCCAGCTTCTTCCTTCACGAGTCTGTGCTTTTCACTATACAGTAAAAGAAATGTTTTAAACACGTAAGGAAATAGTAAGGTTTTGGATTTATCTTAATTAGTATTCCACGAATTATATATCTACTTAATAATTTAATACCATTTTATTATTGACAGAATAGTAAATATGTCAGTGGACAGAATTAGCGCCCAATAGATTCACTACTGTCAAACTTTTTATAACTATAATAATATTTCTATCAACTTATCTTGCATATTTCATTTTTCTGCATATATTGTTTTGTTCGTTTGTATTCAAAATTGGGAAATAACAGAAAAGTATGTACTTATCACTTATCTATCATCCATTTTCTCTGTCTTCTGAAAAACGACGAATAAAGATGTTACTGCAATATATAATAGTTTTTCTCTCTATTTTTTTTATTGAGAACAAATCATAAAAACGGGGAAATTTTTATTGTACAATTATATTATACTACTAAATCAAAATCACAAACTGCCAAATTATTAATGCATGCCGAATATTTATATTTTTATTAATAATAATATTAATGATTACAAACTGCATTTCTTGAAGTAATTCATTTATATTGATTGAGTTTATTTTTTTTGTATTTTAATATTCTAATGTAATAAATTAATTTGAATTTATGCACAGCACAGGTATTCTATTCATGTAACCCAAATTTATGCCAATCTGAATTTAGGTAAATAATTCCCAGCCTACATAAAAATATAAAAAAATTAAAATATTGTCGTGCATAAATCAATGTGAGGGCAGCACGTCTGACACATCAATTAAACTGTTGTGATTTCCTATCTATCATCTATCTATATATATATATACTGGACAGTGATAAAGATATATGTAAGAGATTGTGATCTGGGCCAACTGATGAATGCTGATTCAGCACAAAAGTTGCATTCTTGGTGATCATATATTCTTTTTCACATGTCTTTGGTCATATGTTTGTGATTACATCCCTCCAAACGGTATTAAAAGTGGATAGAAACGAGTCTTACTTTGCATGAGAGTGGTGTACAGAAAATCACACTATAAAAATATTATTCATTATTGTATAATTTCTAGTCTAATGAATCAGTAACAAAAATTATTAAAAGCCCTCGCTTCTTGTTTACACTATATGGGCAAATATCTCATGTGATAAATTCTGCACCATCATCAACCATTACCAATCCACTGCAGGATGAAGGTCTCTCCAAGTTCAATCCATTTCCAATCTTTAGCTTCCCTCCTCCACATCATCCCTGAACACTTTCTTATTTCATCCATCCATCTCACCTGTGGTCTCTTTTACAATCTCTTAGAATCCAGTTTAAGATTTCAATTGTCCATCTATTATCATCTCTTCTAGGAATATGTCCAGCCCAAATCCATTTCAGTCTTTTAATTTTTCCAATGAGGTCAGTATCACCTGTTTGTTCTCTTATGCATATATTGCATTTTTGATTTCTTCTTGTTACTCCAGACATGCATCTCTCCATATTTCTTTGAATGGTCTGAAGTCTCTGTATTGCTCTTCTATTAAGGAAGTCTCAGATCCATAAGTAAGAACTAGTAAAACACATTTATTAAAAACCTTCCTTTTCAAACACATAGGCATATTTCCTTGTAGTATCAAGTTATTTGTATTAAAAGCACTCCACTATGATTAATTTCATCCATTATGTTTCCATCTGTATTAACAATCTGATGAAGGTATTTGTAGCTTTTAACTTCTTCTAACTCAACATAAAAATTATTTTCATATTTTGAGAAAATCCATTAATTACTTTAGTATTTTTTAACATTTATCTTTAGTCCTACTTTCATCTGATAACTCCTGCAACATTTCCTGCAGCTCTAAAGCATTATTTGCAAATAAATAATCTCCATTTACTTTCACTCCTTTAGCTTTCCATTTTAATCCACAAAATACTTTTTGCAGCACTGCTGTAAAAAGTTTTGAAGATATGGAGTCACCCTGTTTTACACCCTTCTTAATGTTGACTTCACTAGTATTATTATATAATCTAATTGTTGCTATTACATTTTTATAAATATTCTTTAAAATATGATAATATCCTGGATCTATGAGTTGATGATCCAATGCTTTAATCATTGAAGAAATGTTTATAGAATCAAATGCCTTTTCATAATCTACAAATCCAAAGCATAATGGCAACTCATATTTTGTCCTTTATATAACTTCTCTCAATACCTGGATATGATCTACTGTACTAAAATCACTTTTAAATCCAGCTTTTTCTCTTGGTTGGTGGAAATCCAATGTTCTTTGTAAACGAGTTGTAATTATCTTAGTAAAAATTTTGTAAAAAAACCTGATAAATCTGTAATTTCTAATATCTTCTTTGTCACCTTTTTAAAATATTAATACTGCATTCTTCCAATCTTCCAGTACATCTTTATCATTTAGACATTTGGTATATAACTTTGCTAAAAAAAATTCTATTTCTTCACCTGCTTCTTTTAATATATCAATTATAATTCCATCATTACCTGGAGCCTTTCCTTTCTTTATACGTTTAATTGCATGTTTCACTTCTTCATTTAAAATTCTGGGCAATTCAGAAGATGTAATAGATATAGGATGTACTTGTTCTTTATTACTATATAATTCTTGATAGAAGTCTTCTACCCATTTCATGATATCGCCTCTCTTTTTAGTAATAGCAAATAATAAAAATACAACAAGGAAAATCTGATTTATATAAAATTCAACTTACACACAAAAAATAATGAAATGTTTCAATTACATAAAAATCAATCAATAAAAAAAATAACTGAATGATTTATTACTTGAGATTTCACAAGAAGTTTCAATACCAGAAATAATCAGGTTGGGCTGTGATCTGTGGCCCTTGAGTTGCAATATGCCACTCAATCATTGCAACAAAACTGTACAGTGCATCAATAAATATACTTCCTTTTACTATATATACAGTAACAAACTCTCCATACAGTAGAGCCACCCAGTGAAAGCTTTAGTACTCAATGGGTATAAGAAGGTTTGTGCATAAAATTTCTATCCATTACTTAATCATCAATTATCCCCAGATTAGTAGATACTAGATAGTGATTTTATGCCCAAAACTTGCATCCATTCATTACTAAAGCTTGCACTGACTGGGTGGCACTACTGTATGCAGAGTTTGTTACTATATTAGCAATTTGTGGTAGCACAGAAAATGGTGATCATGTGATATGACATATGTACAATTTATTTACACTAAAAAATAAAAATATTCTATATATGTCTTTAACCCTAATTGAATAAATAACATTATTTTATTTTCACCATGACAATGAAACTATCTGATGACCACAAATTGAAATACTACTGGGAAGAAACTTAAGTAAGAGTTTGTCATAAAAGGCTCTTCAATACACTGAGATTTAACAACAGTCTAAATATAGAAAAATAATTATTTTAAATAAAAAGAACTAAAGATTGATAATATCGTTTTTCTTAGCATGCTTTATGGGTTCATAATTTTATTCAAACTATGGAATATGTAAAGTTTTACAAATTCAATTTTCACATCAACATCATTAATAGTAAATATTCTGTCTGATGGACAGGTCCAAAGATAATCACATCACCAACTCATCCATTTTTACATTTCATTATCTTTATTGCCAACCTCTTTCATTCCACTTAACTCTTCTCATCTCTTATATCATCCAATAATATCAATCTTTTCCATCCTTTCTTCTTACTTCCATTCACCATTCCTTTCAAAACATCTCTTATTAAATTAAATTTTCTTCTTAATATATGACCAATCCAGTTTCTCTTTTTATTTCTAATTTCCTCGACCAATTTTTTTAATTCTTTTCAAAACTTTATTTGATATTTTATACATACAACTGATTTTTTTCCATTCTTCTCCATGACTACATCTTAAAGGCTTCCGATCTGACTGATTCTAATTTTATTAGTCACTGTCCATGTTTTACAATTATACAATATATTCTACACCTTCTCTTTTCAAAGGTCCACAAAATATTTTCTTTCTCTTAATAAATGCCTCCTTTGCCAATTCTATTTTTCTTCTAACTTTATTTTCACTTCTTCCATCCTCACTCAACCAACTACCCAAATACATATATCTCTTTACATTATGCAGTCTTTCTGCATTCACTCCTATCCATAAACACTTAAGTGTCTCAACATTAATTTTCATTCCATATTTCATACATCTTTCCTCCAATTTATTCAACATATTCTGAAGACATCTTTCAGTCTTAGCTATAAGAGCCTATCATCTGCAAATCTTATACATTTTATTATTCTACCTCCAACATTTGCTTCTTTACAGTCTAAATAACTATTTAACATATATTCTAAATAAATATTAAAAAGAACAGATGACATACTGCATCTTTGCTTAGCTCTTCTTTCTATATTCATTTCCTTGTCTCATTCTTCTCCAATCTAATTCCTCTCCTTTGTCCAGTATACATCTTCCAAATCAATTTTCTCTTTCCAAAATATTCATTTTTATTTTTTAAGATGATTGTAAGTTTATTCCAAATTACTTTATCAAATGTTTTTTCCAAATCCACAAAAAAAATACAAATTCCTTTATCTTTTTGAATTTATCTCTCTGCAATTATTCTAACAACACCAATAGCAGCATCTCTTGTACTTTTCTCTCTCCAAAAACCAAACTGTTCTTCTCCAATATATATTCTACCTTCCCAATGGCCAACTTTTATTCTATTCCTTTTTGAATAATAAGCCAAATACCTTTCTTAATTTTACTATTATGTTTAAGCAAAATAATAATGCTAATTTTTCAAGTTTTGATTAGATCTTTTATCTTGATCATATAAATTTTATCTAATTATTAAATTACATTTTTGATGTTAATCTATTTATTTGGAAAGATAAATAATGTCAAACACTCACTTTTAACAATAAGTGTAATCCTTTCCACCTTTAACAATGGTCCAATATATTTATATGGTTATCAAAGATTGCAACTTGACTGCAGAGATTGAAATTATTTATCCTTAAACCGGTAAATATAAGATATTCTGAATGCAAACTAATAAATAGTCAATTATAACACTACAAACTGCAATTAAAATTTTCAAATTGCACCCAAAGTGTTACTTAAATAATAAGTGTAATAATGCTCAGGCTAATTTGGTTTGGAAAATATCAATAACAATCAACAAGTTCAATCTGTTGTTAAGACAACCTCCTTTTAGCAATAAAGGTGAGAGGGGTTCCACCTTTGTTGTTAAAAGGAGGTTGCCTTGAAAACAGTTTGAGATTGTTGATTGTTATTGATACTGGGATTGTCTAAGTGTTGACTGATTTTAATGATATATATATATATAATATCAGTCTAAGTGATATTATATATATATTTAATATATATATATATATATAATATCAGTGGAAGTTTATCTAATTTCAATATTAAGACTACCTTCTCCACTAGCAAAAAAAAAAGATTTTTTCTGTAAACCTAAAGATTGAGTACTTTTGGAATTCCAAGGTGTTTATGCAATCCCATGTTCATGGTGCTTCAAGAAGTTATGTAGGTCAATCCAATAGACAAATTAATGTTAGAATTAGGCAGCATAAAAGCCTTCAACCAAAAGTTAAATACATCAGCTTTTACTTCACAATTTTTAGAAATTGGTCACACACCTGATTTTGATAATGCTAGAATATTTCATCAGAATACTTCTGAGAACCATGAGATAATCTATTAAAATATTAAAAAAAGACTGCAGTGGTTTAAATAAATCTGAAGAAGCCAAACATATTCCAGTACTATGGAGACCACTTAATTTACTTTTTCTAAAATCGACTTCAATTCAATTAATTGTAAAACTGAAGGAAATAAAAATTTTGTTAATCCACTTATTCTGAATAATCAACCATCAAATATATGTAAGAATAATTAATTTTTACTTTGTGCTCAATCAATCTCATTATTACTTAAGATCTAACAGCTCTTTCATTATGAATTTAACCCTAACAATGATAAATGATAATTTGTTGAAACATCAGGAATTGAGTAAACTAAATAATACATGGTTTAACAGAAAAAAACTTCATTTGCATCATGTAACTGTGAAAATATTAAATATATAATATATATTCAATTCGTTATTTCCATAATTTATACATTGTATGAGATTTTGCATAATTATAAATATTTATTGCTGTAACACATTAAAACAAATCTAAATGCTTATATTTGCAGTGTTTAATGTATTTGTTTCTTAAAGCACCAAATTTCTAACAGTATTTAGAGTAACAAATGCCCTGCAATTAACAATTTTATAAATAATAAATCTAAATCTGCTATTAATAAATAAAAATTATTTTACTTTGAATGACATTCAAAAGAAATAGTAAATCAGTTTATTGCTTTTGAATAAAATAAACATTTTTTCTCTTCCTTTTCATTGTTAGTTTTTTTCACTTCAAATCATAATGTTTTAGCATTCTATAAGCACTCTGTAGATTTGGTTTATGTCATATATTTTTTGAGATATTATGAATTTATGTATAACTTTAATATCAACATAAACTTGAATACGTGTATATACAATGGTTATAAATTTTATGTGAAAAACAAGTACTAAAAATATTACTTGTTTTGCTATGAACTTAACTGTTTATAAATAATGCACATGCACACTGTGGGGGGGGGGGCAGGGTCACTGCAGAGTTGAAACTCGTCACTAGTTATACAAGAAGAAAATTGCATTTTCTTTTATTTGTAGTTTGTATATACAAAAACCTATTGGGAGATAATATAATCTTTAATTTTTTTTCCTCAGGTCATTTCTTTGATAGATTACAGTTAGAAATAATTAATAATGTAAGAAAATTAATTTTTAAAACAAATTTTTAAATTTATTGTTTAATAAAAACGTCTTGTTAAGAATTTACATCACATACTATACTATATACAACAAAAAGGCAATTACTTAATTAAGTTATGTTATTCAAATTTATAAGCTTAGCTTCAAAAGAAGAGGAGGGTTCAAAAATAAAACATTTTATTTAATAACTTTAATATGTTATTTGCTTTCATTATGACATATGTAATATCAACACATTAAGAAAAAATAAACAAATACAGATCAGAGAAAATTTGGATTGGATTATTGAGAAGTGAAATGTTCTTGGAACAGATGAATAAATGAAATGGAAAATATGTAGAAATTAAGTGAAGAAAAAAAAATCCCAACCATAAATAGTAATATTTGAAAAAGACTTCATCATATGGTAAAGGAAAAAGAATAATTATATAAAATATTTATATTTTCTAAAAGATACCATTCTTGGCAGAAACAATTTGTTTTGTATGCCTCTGCATTTTCCCAATAAAGTCAATTATTAAAGATTTCAAGCATGTGAAACAAATGATCAGTACAAGACTCCCTAAAAGGATATTTTATAGTGAACTTGAGCATAATTTCCATAGAAACAGCAGTCTCTGTTACAAAGATTATTTCAAAATAGTTGATACTGATTGCTTTTATTGGGAATATTATAGTGTAAAGTGACAAAACATCTGTTCAGAAGACTTCACACATATAATATTGGCTAAATTAATCTCATTGTGATAAATACTGTCATACCAGAGTGGAGTACTGTGATATAAATTCACAAGGATATTTTGAAGAAGTTAATAAATATTATTGCTGATTTATAAATAATACCTGGATTCAATGAAGAAGTTAATAAATATTATTGCTGATTTATAAATAATACCTGGATTCAATGTTGTAAAACTCTTGAGGAAGAAATATTTTATTAAAATTGAAAAGGAAATCATCACAAATAAATATTTTTTTGGAATGCTTGCAACTTATAATAATTATGGATTACATTTGACGTTAGTGTACACAGAAGAGCGTGGTGAAAATTTTCAACTGAAAACATATAGAAGAATTTGAACTGAGAATTTTTGTTTATATAAAATGTATATAAGTGGATTATAAAATTTTGATTGTAAATAATAGTGTGTTTTCAATGGCTGAATCACAACTTTGTTAATATTCCTTGTAAGTGAAAAGCAAAGTTTACTGAATAATTCATTTATTTCATAAATCCTTTAGGTTTAAGAATGAATGCATATGGAGTTGGATTTGACATATTGCTAGAAAAGATGATAATAGATGAATAATTGAAATCTTAAACTGGATTCCAAGAAATTGTAAAAGATCTAGACATGTGAGATGGATGGGTGAACTAAGGAAATATGCCAGGGAGATATGAAAAAGAGGCTAGAGATTGGAGATGATTGAAGTTAAAGAGACATTCATCCTGTAGTGGATCAATAATGGTTAAAATGAGGATGATGATGATGATATGGTCAAGAACATAATATATATGACAGCTATAAGTATTTCAGAAAGAAAAAGTTTTCTGTTGAGAAAGTTAAAAGACATCACAAAATATCAAAGCAATAAAAAAATGGATTAGCATGTTTTATATATATGGTTCACGAATTGGCTTATACAATCATCACAAAACTCATTTTTGTGTATATTATTTGTTTTGTCTTTATATTATTTTTCTATTTTGTATTCAGGATGGATGGTCATACTCATTTGTGAACAGCTACTGCTGATGATGATAATGTTTTATGAATTCAAAGTAAAAAAGTCTGAGGAAATGTCAAATTTGATTATCTACATAAAAAATAGAAAACTACTCTACAGTCCAATACATTTCAGGATATCTTCATCATCATCTGCATTAGAGTAGTGCAAATAATCTGCAAATCCTAATAACTATTTGTCTTAAATAAATATGTTTATACTTGTTTAGATTAATATTGTCATTGCAATATTAATTTAGGATCATGCATGAACACTATATTGTCATTGCAATATTAATATAGGATCATATATGAACACTTGGAAGCTCTTGCAGGCAGCTAATTATGAAAGTTTACTGAAGGGTACAAAAATTGCAGAAATCACTTTTTTCTTATAGTATGGCAACTGATGATTGGAGCAGATATCTCTCTAGATTTCTTTATATTTAATTCCAAAATATGTTAATCTACATATTACATGTTTTGACTATGGGTTTCTTAATCAAGGTTTATTAATAAAATGAATCTCTGACTCTGTCTTAGTATATGGTCATATTTGAATAAGCTGACTTGACAATGAAAACAACCATAATGCTAAACAGTGATGTTTTAATATCAAATTGATCAACATTGAAAGTATTAAGGAAAGAATCATTGTTATATTTTCACAATGATTGGTAGTGCTCCAGGATAGCTAAGAAAAAAGAATTTCTGAATTCTATGAAAACATAAACAAATAAATGAAGAAATCATCTATTAAATAGTAAATTATTTGCAGAAGCACTTCCAATTTCTATCACATAATCATTATCAACAATTAAAAGTGCTTCTAAAAATTATTTGTTTTCTTTTGTTTTTTTAAAATAACACTTAAATGTTCATCATCATCATCATCATCATCAACCATTATCAATCCACTGCAGGATAAAGGTCTCTCCAAGTTTAATCCATCTTCTCCGATCTTTAGCTTCTCTTCTCCACAACACTGCACATTTTCTTATTTCATCCATCCATCTCACATGTGGCCTCTTTCTGGGTCTTTTACAATCTCTTGGAATCCAGTTTAAAATTTCAATTGTCCATCTATTATCATCTCTTCTAGCAATATGTCCAGCCCAAGTCCATTTCAATTTTTTAATTTTTTCAATAAGGTCAGTAACACCTGTTTGTTGTCTTACCCATACATTGCGTTTTCGATCTCTTCTTGTTACTCCCAACATACATCTCTCCATACTCCTTTGAGTGGTCTGAAGTCTCTGTATTGCTCTTCTATTAAGTGTCCAAGTCTCAGATCCATAAGTAAGAACTGGTAAAACACATATGTTAAAAAACCATCCTTTTCAAACACATAGACATATTTCCTTTTAGTATCAAGTTATTTCTACCAAAAGCACTCCAACCAAGTTTAATTCTAATGATTAATTTCCTCCATTATGTTTCCATCTGTATTAATAATCTAACCAAGGTATTTGTAACTGTTAACTTCTTCTAATTCTTCATAATCAATCTTTATTTTCATATTTTGAGCAAATCGATTAAACATTATTTTAGTCTTTTTAACATTTATCTTTAGTCCTACTTTTCTACTTTCATCTGCTAACTCCTGCAACATTTCCTGCAGCTCTGAAGCATTATTTGCAAAAACAACTACATCATCTGCGAAATCTAAATGGCTTAAATACTCTCCATTTACTTTCACTCCTTTAGTTTCCCATTTTAATCCACAAAATACTTCTTGCAGCACTGCTGTAAAGAGTTTTGGAGATATGGAGTCACCTTGCCTTACACCTTTCTCAATGTTGATTTGTCCAGTATCATTATGTAATCTAATTGTTGCTGTTGCATTTTTATAAATATTCTTTAAAATATGACAATATCCTGGATCTATACCTCGATGATCCAATGCTTTAATCACTGAAGAAATGTGTATAGAATCGAATGCCTTTTCATAATCTACAAATCCAAAACATAATGACAACTCATATTCATTTGTCCTTTCTATGACTTCTCTCAATACCTGGATATGATCTATTGTACTAAAACCACTTTTAAATCCAGCTTGTTCTCTTGGTTGGTGGAAATCCAAAGTTCTTTGTAGACGAGTTGTAATTATCTTGGTAAAAATTTTATATAAAACTGATAAAAGGCTGATAGGTCTGTAATTTCTAATATCTTCTTTATCACCTTTTTTAAATATTAATATTATTACCGCATTCTTCCAATCTTCCATTACATCGTTATCATTTAGACATTTGGTATATAACTTTGCTAAAATTGTTTCTATTTCTTCACCTGCTTCTTTTAATATATCAATTATAATTCCATCATTTCCTGGAGCCTTTCCTTTCTTCATACACTTAATTGCATGTCTCACTTCTTCATTTAAAATTCTGGGCAATTCGGAAGATGTAATAGATATAGGAGGTACTTGTTCTTTATTACTATATAATTCTTGATAAAAATCTACCAATTTCATGATGTCATCTCTCTTTTTAGTAATAATTCCATCTTTTTTTCTTATTGCAGATATAAATTTCCTACCAATACCAAAATGTTGTTTAACATTTCATTTTCTTCTACAGCTTTCCTTGCTATTTCACAGTTATACTTTCTTATGTCATTTTCAACTCTTTTCCGTACCATTTTACAAAATTTGAGATATTCAATTCTTTTTAATACATCATTTTTGTATATCTTCATATTCCTTCTTTTCTTCACAAATTCTCTAGTCTCAGTAGAAATTTTATTAGTCAATTGCTGCTTTTTTCTACCAGCTATGTTTGTTGCAGTTTCTAAAAGTGTATCAGCTATTTTCATATTAATTTCATTCAAATCTGAATCATGATCAAAATCTCTTAACACTTGAAACCTATTTGTAAGTTCTAATTTAAATTCATTAAGAATGTTTCTGAAGATTAAGAATATCAACTGTAAATATTGTTTTTCTTAATAATTTTTGTCTCTCTAGTTTTACATTAACACGTAACTTACACCTTACTAATCGATGATCACTTCCTGTGTTAAATTTATTAAGAACATTACAATCTTGAAATATGTATTTTCTGTTAGTCAAAATATAATCCAATTCTGTTGTACCTTCATTTGGATGCTTCCATGTCCATTTCCTTTTAACATTTTTCTCAAAAAATGAATTCATAATATAAAGTTTTTCTTTTTCTGCAAACTCCACAAGTCTATGTCCTCTCTCATTTCTATTACCATAACCAAAATTACCTACAGCAATTTCATCTTTCATTTGTCTACCAATTCTAGCATTAAAGTCTCCCATAACAATTTTAAAATGTTGTTTACTCTGATCAAAAGCCTTTTGTACATCTATATAAAAATCTTCTACTACTTCATCACTATGAGAACTTGTTGGGGCATAAACCTGAATTATCTGCATTTGGTATCTGCTATTAAGTTGTATAACTAATCTTGCCACTCTGTCCGATACACCATTAATCTCCACAATATTGTTCTTCAACTTTTTATTTATAATGAATCCTACTCCACTTGTATTTCCAATATGTGTGCCTTTATAATAGAGTATATGTCCACTTTTTAAATCAATTGTTTCTTCTCCTTTTCTTCTAACTTCACAAAGTCCAATAATGTCCCATTTAATATAAGACAGTTCTTCTTCTAATTCTTGCAATCTTCCTTCACTTGAAAGTGATCTGCAGTTGTAAGTACCTAAATAAATAGTCATCATCAAATGGCAGCCTGGGTCCGCAATCAGGGGATTCTTAGCACCCTCTGCCTTCGGCCACCAACCGCTGCCTTGGTTGGTGACTTTACAGTCTCCTGGGAATAAGGGCCATGCTTAAATATTACTATAATTTATTTATTTATTACATATACTGGTTATGATTTATATTGTTTACATATATATATATACACACATACATATATGTGTAATTAGATCCTAAAGCATAGATACTCTTTGAAAACTGTAAATCATGTCTTCAGCCAACAATATGTCTAGTGTGTTATCATACCAATATAAAAAAATTTCTTAAGAAAATACAGATAAAATGGTGGCAACATATCAAAGAACCATATATTTTTATATTAGAGGATATATAAAAATATTATAGTACTATGAGCTAAATTACATTGCAAGATATTATAAAATTCCAAAAACATCACAACTATATGCTTTGCAGTAATAAATTAATAATGATCCATTCCCAAATAATTGCCATTTTAAATACACATCAAATAGTAAAAGATAAAACAACTATACAGGTA
The DNA here is from genome assembly GCA_028023455.1 of Epiperipatus broadwayi. Lineage (NCBI taxonomy): Eukaryota > Metazoa > Onychophora > Udeonychophora > Euonychophora > Peripatidae > Epiperipatus > Epiperipatus broadwayi. Next base: position 18,607,427 of record JAQFVV010012399.1, on the reverse strand, counting down.
GTTTTCTACTTATGAGATCCCAACACACATAAAATCTTGATAAACAGAAACAATTCACACTCCTGGTTTGTTTCATGTTGTGTGATCAGTTCTCATGAAAATACTTTATATTCTTCTCCACGGCTATTAGACAATCACATGATTGGGGGTGGAGGGTGGGGACACAGTTCAGTAAAAAAAGTTAAGGAATAGATTGTTTAAATAAGTTGAGACACAGGCAGATTTTCAATTTCCCTACACATTTCAAGCATTCATAGTATATTGTTGATCTTGCTGCATGTATGGTTGATGCATTGCAATTGATAACCTAGGATTAAAAACTAATTGAAGCATACTTATTTTTTTCAAATAATTGGTTGAAGATTATTCAAGCATGGTTCAAATAGTACTAATGAGTTCATCATAAAACAAACACACGTGCTTTATATGATATAGTCATGCTCAATAATGATGATGCCATACTTCTGTATGCAATGAGACTATAGTTTATCTTTATTGCTACATATATACACACATACTATATGATAAATACAGAATTTTTTCTAACATTGTGTAATTTTTGGTCTTTAGTCAGATTCCTTCATTTACTAGGCTGCTCATTTGATTCATTAGTCAAGACAAGATATTATATATACATATTGTTTCTGTCTAATGACCTGGTTGAGTAACCACGGAATTGGGTGTTATGATCAAGAGCTATTGTATGATTAGATTGGTCACTGTTTGCCAACCCTTAACATAGTTTACTTAATTCTAGCATCTTAAATTCAGAGTTACTTGATAATGTAAAACGACTCTTTACATCATTATATTGCATAATATAAGTGTAGTATACATAAAAGTAAATTATAATTATTACTTTTTTTATATACTTATTTGTTTATCAGTTATTGATTGTAATAAATTTTTAATGTATAAATTATGCTTCAGCATTTTTTTTATTTAAATTTTTATTGATTTTCAAAATCATTTTTTTTAATTATATATTTTATTTAAAGATTTCGGCAGAATAAAAACGAATTAAATTCAACGCTTGTGATTAGAAAAAATTATTTACAGTCATTATTTGATTGCATGATTAAGCGCGTGGTGTGTGCGACTGCTAATTTGTAGAGAAAGGCCCAAGTAGTGACTCTTAAAAAGATATATGTATGCAATATATATTATACAACTCTTTTTTACCTATTTTTTTAAATAATTAGAAATTAATGCCTGACCTATTTCCAGATATTTAATCTATGTACTTCTAAAGAAAACTAATTCAAAATGCTGAAAGTGAAAGCAGTAAAATCTGAATTTTGATTGGATTATTTTGATATTTTGTTTCCAGATAACGAATTCATTTGGCAAGCAATTTTATGTATTCATTTTTTAAAAAACTATGATAATCCATATGACTGTCTTGATTGTAATATATCAATATTTCAAATTAATTAAAACCAAAAGTGACTCAAGAAGTCAAATAGTTTGGATAATCAAATATTAATAAAAAATACAAAACTTAATTTATATAAGTTGAAGTTATAATTAAGCAAGATTATTATTGCTATAGTATAATTCAGTAGTTCTTTTCTAAAAATCCCTTGTTTCAATAACCCACATTTTTGAACCACTGGTATAGTGATCACGTGATTGCTTTCTGTTTGTATAGACAATAATGAAATATGAATTTAATATCAGGTGAGCATTATATCTTTTACATTTCATTATTTAATTTTTATCAGAAGAATAAAATAAATGATGTCAAACGTTGGTGGTCGAATGGTCAGCACAGCCGCCTTACAAGCAGTTGTCCCGGGTTCGCTTCCCGGCCGACGCTGTGATACATGAAAAAAATAAAATAAAATAAATGATTCGTAAGTTTTATTTATTTATTTATTTATTTTTAAAAATGAGTGCATAATTTTAAATTGAATTTTATCTTAAATTTGTTCGTATTGTCTTCATATATTGCACTATATATATAAGCAGTATATGTTTAAAATGTGTACAGTATATCTTTTTTTTTTTGTAAAACTTTTTAATGTTATTATAGTTTGTCATATACAGTTAGAGTCATTATTTTACTTTTAAAGTCACACTTTTGTAATGCAAAATCGACAGTGCACGCCATTAAATATCTAAAATGCAAAAAAGATTAAAATGTGAATATTTTTTTAATTTAAAAGATTATATATATATATATAATGTTATATATGTAAGATGGATGGATGAAATAAGAAAGTGTGCAGTGATGATGTGGAGAAGAGAAGCTAAAGATCGGAGAAGGTGGATTGAACTTGGAGAGACTTCATCCTGCAGTGGATTGATAATGGTTGTTGATGATGATATATATAATATTTAATAAGTATACAAGATTTAAATTTAACTTTTTCCTATATAAATAATTTAAGCTTACATTCAGGCAATAAACAGCATTATTTTTTTTTTGGATTTTTTTTAAACTGTAAAATATTTTAATAGTACACATATATATTTTTCCCCAAATACATGTAAATAACATGGGAAACCTGTGTAGTTTCTTGACAAAATGGAGAAAAACATTGTCATTTGAAAGTTAGAAACTACACAAGACTATATAGATATTTTTTGGGTGTATTGATATCATTATTATTTCATTTTTACTTGCATATTTATAATGCAATAATCCTATGTTAAATATAAAAACTTCTCTTATTAACCTATAGTTACATTCCAGTGTATCTGATGAATAAGTTAAATGTTGATAGAAAAGAGAAGGTGCGTGCTTGTGCATATTTAATTATTGGTTAAACATGCTTGTTGGTATCTAACAGTGTAAAAGTAATTATGTGTGTATATGTCACTTAGCTTTTAAAAAAATATATAAGCTTAATTATATTTAAACAATTATTAATTTAGCTATATTCAAAGTACTATGTATCATAGACATATATTTTTTATAATAAATTAACCTATTTCAAAAGGACTGCTTTTGTAAAGGATGAACCTTTCCATGCATAATTTGGCTATTATTTTTTTCTAGAGCAGGGGTGGGGAATCTTTTTTCTGCCACGGACCATTTGAATATTTATAATCTCATTCGTGGGTCACAAAATTATCGACTTAAAAATTAACCTATTACGTTTGATCAAAAATTTAATTAGTTTATCTCTGATAGAATAAAATAGAATTATTATAAAGGTTGGAGAAAAAAATGATGTTTGAGAAAATAAATATTTTATTTTTTAACTCTTTAGTCAGAATTTGCAAATATATTTTCACTGCACTATGGGTAAGTTTAAATAAAGTTTTATATGGGTCCATTATATATATAAATGAAAAAATGAGAGCTTTAGAGAGCGGAACTTGGCCTATGGGCCAGATGTTCCCCACCACTGCTCCAGAGAATTTATTTATAAATATTGCAAACACAACTATAATTGCTTATCCCTGCTAATATTTTAATGTCTACTCTTTAATGATGCCTAATATATGGAGCTGATTGAAACATCTACCTTATGTATTTTGATGTACAAGAGTTAAGTCATGAAATTTGGTTTAATCAGTTTAATTATATATATGCATGCACCACTGATACATATTCACAATGGTGATTTGGTCAGTTTATATGAATACTCATATACTACACTACTCACATTTTCACTTTTATATGTGTATATTGAAGTGTTCACCTTTTCTGTGGATTTTAATATCTGTGCAAAAACTTTGAGCCAAATAACATATATGTGATATCTTCCTGTACTATATTTAATATATAAAGTATGATAAAAATACTTATCATTTTGTAAACAATAAAAATAATTGTATAATACAACAAAACAATGTAAAAGTTAATTTAGCAATGTACAAAATCAAAATATATTAAAATATAAATATATCATAATAAAATAATAGTTTTATCGATTATTTTTGATTATATTTATAATTAATACTAATCATAGAGTTAGTTGCTTAGGAAGTCAGGAGACTTGTCTGTCAACGTGATTTTTTGATAATATGACCACTATATTTATTTTTATAATAATAAAGTTTTCAAGATCTCTAATATAGGAAATAATATGTAAATAAAAGAACCTTGAAATAGTCATATAGCTGTGAATCTCTCCAACAACTTTTATAGAAAAACAGAAAAAAGGCAGTCATTCCAGTTTTCCAATTGCTGGAATTTTAATGGTTTTCCATCTTTATTACATCTTCAGCTAAAAATACTCACATAGTTATATTCTGAACAATATTGAATAGATAGTTGAATTGGCTGGCCACATTAAAGAAAAATATTAATCCTCTGCTAGATTAATGGATTATTATTGCTTATCATGAACTATTGTTGCACCATGGAATCCTTTATAAGATATTACTAAATTATTGCTATGAATTATCAATGTCACATTTCCATTAATACAATGGTAGACTGACCACATCAAGCAAAGTTTAAATATTCTTGTCCCACTTGGAGACAATTTTAAAAAACAAACCTGATTTAGTCAGTTGAATGGAATTCTTGGTCATCCAAAGATCATGCAATCTCTCAAGCATTTGATTATTTATTTATACTTAATTGATTTTATAGCTTATCAAAAGTTTTATACAGCAGGAGAGTTGTAGACTTAAGATTTAAAGTTCATTGGATTATATGTCAATTCTATTCAGAGCTTCAACATCATACAATGTCCTGCATAATGAACAATTTGAATTTTTTTTAAGCTCATTTTATTGAAGTTCTTTCTATTTGTCTTTATCAGACAATTTTTTTTAAAAAAATATTGTTTTTTTTAATTTACTTTAAAAATCAAAAGATGTAAATATTTAATATATTTCTATATCATAGTTTTATAGCATTATAAATTTGCATCAAGAAATGCTTGAATTTTACATGGGATGCAATTATATATATATTGAATTATATCCAAAAGGATTTTTAAGTTGTTCATCATAGAGAATATGTCATAACCTACAGTAAAATCCAAACTAGGTAAATCTTGGAATTTTTTCAGACTACAAGCAGATTTTGGATTTTTTTTTATCAGATGATTACTCTATAGTTAACTCAGTTTCCTTCTTCTATTAGATAGTAAATGGGTTTCTAACTATTACTGACTATATTAAAATCCTAGGTTAATCTAGATTGGACAGATTAAGAATTTATGAGTAAAAGGAAAAAATTGGGATCATAATATTATATAGCCTTTATTATAGTGATGAAGTGTTATACTTTTATAATTAATAAGTTATGATTTAATTTGTTTTTTATTGTTAATAGATGGAAGAACATCATTATATAAGTCTGGAAAGATCCAAACACATTTTTTATGATGATTAAATCATCAGAAATAATTATCAATCATCCAAAGAGCAGAACATCATAAAAACAGAACCTCACACTTGTAACCACTGCATCATAGCATTGAAAACTGCATTACATAAACACTGTTTTTGATCATAGGATCAACATTCATTTGTTGATACACTGAGACCATTATCCTCCATATAAAAATAGCTAAATACTGACTAGCATTGGGCGGATGACTAAATAGACCATGGACTTGTGCTAAAAAAAAAATTTGATCTTCAAAAAATATTCATATACCTAAAAAGGGGACTTACTTAAAACTCCACTTGGATTGCATCCAGGACATAAACTAAAAAAAGCCAAATTTCCTTTGGAATAGAACTAAAATCGAACTTTCAAAATCAATAACAATGATTAAAAACAGTAGCAAGCTGACATTACAAACGACTGATATGTATATGGTCAGTTCTTGTGATCATATAATTTTTGTTTACTAGCAATCTATTTTTATATTGAACCAAATACAGAAGAATTTATACATATACAGAACATATTAATTAAAATACTATTTCAAATCTTTGATTAAAAGTTTTTTTTTTTTAAAAACCCCGATTAATCATCCAAGATGAAAGCATTTTACTTTAAGCGTTTTATTTGTTATTATAAATTGTTTAATTATTTTAAAATGTATAAATTTTAGCTGAAGTTGTTGATCTTTTTTAATGGGCTTTGATTTCATTTGCTCTCTAATGTAGAGACCTGGTTAATATCTACAAGAAATATTTTATTATTAATTTTAACTGCTAAAGTATTTTATCTGACACAGTGATTTTAAATCAGATTTTCTAAGGGAATGTGTGTCAGAAAATCTCAGCAAGGTTAAGTGGTACAACAGAAGAGAAACATAAGACGCTCTCAGACCTGAGACAGACATTAGGATTTAATGTGATAAATCAGTCCCATTTTATCTTAGAATATCCCATAATTCAGTTGGTCTTTATTTATTAAAGGTCGCTTATTTCTTATTTCTGCATAACCGTGAGCACTCACACACACATTTATTGAAGACCAAGCATTATGATAAAATAGCGGAAGCAAAACACTTGATTTCAATCATCATTTTTCTCCCATGTTGTCTGCTGACATTAAAAAAATTTTTTTAACTAAATAATAATAATCAAATGATTTACTGCTTAGCAGATCATATGTTTAAACACCGAAAAGTGATAGATCTGGATAACAATTCATATTCAGAGTCTACTACTCTACCATTCCAAGCTATTCAGAGCCCCCCCCTTTTTTTTTTACAAATAAAAATATGTCATTTATATGTAATAATTCTGAGTATTAAATAAAGCATAACATAACTTTTTTATGATCTGATGTAAAACAAGCTTTTCCATAGACAAAGTTTTTATATGTAGTCATTTTTTGATCACATTACATACTAGTGATGTGTTTCTTCTTCATGTAGAACGAATCTATTTAAACAGATCCAATCATCCAGGAATTTGTCAAAAAAGAATGATTGTACTGCTATCTAATGCACTTTGATTATTTTAATTATTTAAATGTAATCTGATTAGATATTACCATAGTTAAACACTATATTTTTAAATGCTTTGTTTTAATATTATAAGTTGATATTTCTGGAACATATAATAGCAAATGAAAGAATACAACTTGATTGGAATAGACCATTATGTCTAATTATTATAAAGTTTAAACACTATATTTTAAAATACTTTGTTTTAATATTAGATGGATAAGTTGATATTTCTGGAACATATAATAGCAAATGAAAGAATACAACTTGATAGTCCATTATGTCTAATTATTATAAAGATCATTGGTATTGAATGCATCTCACCTGAATTGATTTCATAGACATACATGTTGGGGATTTTGCATATCAGTTAATTTTGAAGTTTCACATTTGCCCAGTCTTTACTGATTTACTTCAGATGCATTGCAACTAAATCTGCTTAAATTTATAGCTCAATGATCTCCCATAAAATAGTGATATGTAATGAGAGTAGATAGTTTTATCTCAATTAATGTAAATGTAAATGCCTATACATGCACATATAGAGTAAAGCTTTATCAAAAAGTAATTTTAAACAACTAGGCTTAGCTAGCATTTGAGTTAATACAAGCCATAGACATAGTGATGAATGTAAAGAGAGAATGGGTGTATATGTAGGTAATTTGTGTTAGTTTATGTAAATTTACATAGGAATGCTACATATTGTGACTAAACAATTTTTTCTAGATGAAAACACAAGATTTCTTTCTATTGATGGCATGCTTGTTGCTTGGTGTATATGTAGGTAATTTGTGTTAGTTTATGTAAATTTACATAGGAATGCTACATATTGTGACTAAACGATTTTTTCTAGATGAAAACACAAGATTCCTTTCTATTGATGGCATGCTTGTTGCTTGTTATGTGACATACTTTCTTAACCTTTCACTGAGATGGTACATAAGGATGGTAACATGCAGAAAAATGTTCAAAAAATATATAGCATGTTTGTGTGTTTGTACCAGCTTTATTGTGTAGATAAGATATGTTGAGTTATGCACGTGAACAAGTTTTCCTGAGATTCACCATAATAAATGGTGGGACAGATGGGATTTTGTAAATGATTTGGAAGTGATGATTAGAAAGCAAGGCATCCTTAGAGTTGTTAAGAAGGCAATAGGGGGGGGAAGTGCAGTACACAGAGCTATTGTATGCATAGTGGTAATAAATTTTAGTGATGTGATGGGTTATGGGAGATGTATGGGGAATGGAGATCCATTGTTTTCCATCGAACACAAAATAGGGGTGTCGTATTTTATCATAAACATTACTGACAGTTTTCAGAAACAAGGAGTCCTTGTATCCAATACTATGCAGTTCTGAATGATCAGTGCCAACATTGACTTTCCTATCTAATTCATACTTGCATATGTGATGGTTACAATGCATGAAGGCCTTAAGCTTGGAAAGTTTATCAGAACATGGAATATGTGAGTCAAGATGAATGAAGCTGTGAATGCAAATTGGCTTGATAATCAATTTGTAATCCAAAGCAGCTTGGTGGCATTGTAGATGGATCTCTAGGTATTTAATACATTTAAAATTTTCCTCATTTTCTCAAATTAAGCACAAGGAGGTATTGTGAAACAATTCTTGCTGGACTTGGAAGATGACAGAGTCAGGGGAACAGATGAAAATATCCATGTAATGAAGATAAATCAATGATAGGTGGGAGGATTGATGCATAAGTATAATTCTTTCTTCAGCATTGAGGAATTTACTTGATATAATCCTGCTGATAAAAAGTCCCATGGGCCAGCCATTTTCCACTTTAAAGTATGTATTATTGAAAACTGCAATAATATCCTCATGGATCTATTTTAAACAATCAGTGATGAAGTCATTTTTGTAGGGAGATCATGCATTGTAAGGTTTGTTTGATGACTTTATTGGACAACACATGAGGGATTGAACCATATAGCTCAGTAATGTTGAGTAATGCTATGCGATGGTGTTGATAAAGCTATGCATTCTTAATACAGACAAAACACTTGAATGATGATCTAATGGTATACCTACCAAAGCTGAGACAGTCAAGCAGCCATTATCTTATCATGGCAGCAGTCTTATAATAATAGGTACATACAAAATCAACCATTAGATGCAATGGCTCCCTGTCTCCTTGTGAAGTTTGATGTTTGCAAATAACCTACAAGGAGTGATGGCTGATGGATAAGTGTGTAGTATTCCTATTTCAAAAACACCCTATTATAGTGTCTACATAAAATGGTAGATATAAAATTATTTTTTTGCTGTTTTAAATTGTATGTGGTGATTAATTTAAATTAAGAATCTGAGCATTTATTTTGATCATAAAATCCTATTTTGGTAATACAAAATGCTGGCCTTTGTCTTCTTTAAGACAAATAATATTATTGAGGAAATAACATTTGGCTACAGTGATTGTTCTGTTCTATTCCCCATTTTGGAGTACTGTAAGTTTGAGAAATGCAACTTGTGTCACTTGAGCAATAATGTTGTATTGGGGATTATTGTTAAAGGCTGATTCATGTGATTATTTAAATTCTTACATTGCCATTAACAAGTTTAATATACCTTATCTGTGTTACGCATATTTCTCCATTCTTGAAGTTTCAATCAGATTAATAATTGTCAACTCTTGTATAAATGTCAAATATGAAAAATTATTTTTCTTTCACCACAGATATACAGTTTAGTATAAGCTTTAATAATCAATAGATATCAGTGTTTAATAAATCCCTATCCAGCACTGTCTTATTCAACAGCCCAGACTAGTTTTAACTTATGCCTTTCATTAGTCAGGAACTTTGCATTTGGAAACAATGCATCTGGATCTTTTGGATATAATGCATCTTTTTTTTAGCAGACAACTTGCCAGATAATGGATAGAAATAGCATTGGATAGGGATATATTAAACACTAACAAGTACATAGTAAGTGGCATACTTGTGGTGAGACAAAAAATTGCTACTGAACGGCATTGTGTAAGCTGAGATCATGTGATATCTTGCTGGATTTACACCAAATACAAATGCACAACACTTACAAAAAATATGCTTTTTAATATGTATGCAAATATAATCTTTTCCAGAAACATCTTCAGTTGAAAAATCATAGTGAAGCTGCTGCCACTCTGGAATGATATTAGATTACAATGAACAGTTGACCAATTACAGTTTCAAATCATTCTAATATTTATTTTAATGGCAATGAATCTGTAACTTAGTTTTTAGATGGTAGGTATAAGCAAGAAATAAGAACAACTCAAAATTCAGTTACTTTTTTTTTGCTTTATATTCCATAAGAAAACTAAGTTACAGATTCATTGCCATTAAAATAAAATAAATTTTATCATATGGAAGATTAGATGTAAGGTATTATTTGATAGAGAGTTGGCTGGTTCTATTGAATACATTTCCCTAAAGTTATTATATAAAGCTAAAGAAAGTGATCTAAGAACATGCCTGCCTAGCCTTGCTGAGCAAACATGGAGTCAATTAAATATTTAGCAATGGCCATGTATATTATTTATTCATGACACTCAAACTTTACACACCATGGGATTTATATGCCAAATTAGATTACCCCTGATAAGTAACATAACATAAAATTTTACTTTTAATCCTGTACTCATCATCTAATTTAATAACTATTTAGTCTTTAAGGTGTCAGACATGATTGTAAACATGAACTCTATATTACAATGTATATTTTACTTTTTGTGCAAATGAAGATTATTTTGGAAACATATATATATTTTAATTTTCTAAATGATAGTTTTAATAATAAATATAAAATAAATTTCATTTTTATAATAATGATTTACCAATATAATTTCAGTAATCCTAACATTTAAAAAAACTTTGATTTTATTAGCTAAAAATAATTTAATTTTGCCAATATTCCAACTGAAAACTACATAAGAAAAATTAAACATATGATGTAAGCCCAAACTTAGTTACATTTAAAATGGATTAACCATTTCCATTAACTTATACAGAAAAGCAGAAAAAGATTATTCATTGATATAAGAAGACTAAGAGTGTTTTAAAATAACTAAATAATTTGAAAAGTAAAAAAGAAATGAGAAAGTTCAATCTATAAATGAGTTGAGGGTGAACAGCACCCAGCAGACTTCACAATTGCATGATAGCTCTAAACTCTAAAAATTAAAAAAGCAATAATAATAAGATGGAAAAGATGATGGTGATGAAAAAGATGACAATGATGAAAAAGATAATGGAGATGATGTCAAAAAAGAAGATGGAGAAGAAGATGGTGATAAAGAGAAGAAGATGAAGAAGACAATGATGACAAATTGAAAAATAAGTTTTGGTACTTGATAGCACTGATTACGTTATATTTGATTATCACTTTTTTCTAATCAGAGTCCTTATGTTTAGTGCTTAATGATGTATTGTTATTAACTGTTTCACAAAAGTAAGCTGTGATAGTGCTATCATATTTGACATTTTAGGTGGTGCAATGGCAATGTGATCACTGCTTTTCTATGTTGTTTTAAAGTGATGTATATGATAAATTACTGTGTGTGACAGGTTGCAATGATTCTTTCTAAGAAACTCCCATTTTTATGTATTAAATTTTAAAAAAATTCCAAGAGATGTCAGGAATGTACAGACCTTTGTCTTTGATTGACAGCACATTCTATTGTTTTGATAAAGCTATGAAGAAGATGGCAATTTGTGATTGGCTGATGCTTTAGATTCATTTCCCCTGTGACTAAATGCCACAAAAAACATGATATTCAATAATTGTTAATGACTATGATGCAATATTTTTAAAAGGCAAAACTCTCCATACAGTAGTGACACCCTGTGCCAACCAGAGTAATCAATGGATGCCAGAGGCTTGTGCATAAGAGATGGTGATCAGGTGATGTTTATTAGTAGTTATGCAATATTTTTGTATAAGACATTATTAAACCAAAAATTACATCACTTGGGGGGAGGGGGTTGTCTTTAAAAACATTTTTATTTTTAAAAGACAGCATTTAGAAAGTATATGAAGTACATTGCAAAAAACCAAAAATTACCACAGAAATAGCCATTAGAGGCTGAAAGAAAAACTGTTTTTGTACAAACTGTAAGTAAAATATTTTAACAATAATTTATTAATTTTAAGAATTTTTTGTTGTTTCTTTATGATAACTAATGCTAAATACATCATTTTTTAATAACACTAATATCTAACATTTCGGTGTTTAACTTTTTAAAATAGATATCGTGAAGCCAATAACGATGTTTTCCATTGTTATTGGTAAGACCTTCACTTAGATATTTATTTTCACAATTTTATAATACTAATTTTTCATGTTTTAGAATTTTAATTATTAAAATGCTTAAATATTTATAATATAGTCTATATATATAAATTTAATTGCACAAAAAAAAAATCAAACATGGCATCATAGTAAAAATATTCATTGCTAGTCTATTCAAAAATTTGGGTGTTGAGTTGACACTGAAAGAATTGAATAGTTTTTCCAAGTCTTTCACTTAACTCATGCATTATTAGATCATAAGAACAATGATGATGATAACATCTGTAAAAAAAAGCACTAAGAAGGTAAAAGGAAATGAAGAAAAGGAAATAAGATAAGAATAACTAATTAAACAAATTTCTTTAATTTTGGAATAATTAGAACCAATAAGTAAAATCAATAAACACTAAATAGCAGTGTAAACTGGGCTCATGGGATTGCTTTTAAAATGTTTCTGGAAATAACACAACATTCACACTGTTTTCTCCCAGTGACTATTTTTTTTTGCACCCCAATATTTCACTCTAAATAAAAATAATATTATATCATATCATTCATGTAAAAATCAGCTGTAGTTCATTTTATTTATTATAAAGCCATCTGTTGTAACCCTGGGTAATTAATGAAAACTATTAAGTCACATTCAAGAAATCAATCTTGTATCTGACTAACGAAGTTCTATAGCCAAAAACTAGATTGAATACTTAGTTGTGACATAAGAATATAATGTTCAGCAATTGTTAATGCTTGTAATAGATAACTCTGAAGTAAAATAAATAGTGTGAATTACTATATTATTTTTTTAAAATTTAACAATCGATTTATTAATTTTGTTTTAATTTAACAACTAACACATCTTCAGTAGATTATAGGCACTCCAAACTGTACATTTATAAAAATATGGGTATCTCAGTTTACTTGAAAATTCCAAACTTCCATTTATTCAAAATAAATCTATATTAAATTATGGGAAAAAATTAAAATTGGGAGTGTAATAATTAATGCAGTTATAAAAATGCTTCTTAAAAATGGTAAATATAAATAATATTAATATAAGCCTAGTACACGTTCAATACAAAACAAACTTTTCAAAGACAAATATCATACCGTTTAATACATAATAAAAAATATGCACTTTTTTAAATGTATATCCTCATAATAAGACCAACAAAAAAAAAGGTTTATCTGAATTTTTGGAACATGAAAGGATGTGTGATCATGTTTCTACCTTAAAAAATAAATGGCTTGCATGGGATATAGTGAGAGAAAATGAAGAAAAGAACAGTTTATTAGCAAGACAGATTTGGCAATAAACAGAAAATCTAATAATGCTCAGTCTAAGTGCATTTTGGAAGAATGCATTTCTTATCATATGTTTAATAATATAATATTTGTCTTTGTTTACTACTAAAAATATCCATTATAAAAAAATATTTCTAAAGCTTTAAATATTTAGTAGTCTATGAAGTTTTTTATTTAAAACATGCAAACTAACAAAATAATAATAGTATTCAAAATTGTCTAAATATAAGATATAAAGATTATTAGATTTATCTTTAAGTATTTTTTAATTAACTGTAAAAATATTCATTTCAAATTAACAAATTTGATTATAAATCTAGTATAATTATTTTTCTCACCAAATTTATGATTTTTTATTTTATTTTATCGGTAATTCTTTTAGCTAGTAAAAATTACAAGTTTAAAACAATTATGAATGATAATCGTTTTAGAACAATGGAACAGTCACATTTAAAGTAAACATTGCTAATTAGAACTAATTAATTATATTCACTAATTAATGTTATTTAATCTATCCTGTTTTCATGATAAAACTCAAAAAATTGAGTGCATGCAAACATACGTGTGTACCTGTTAAAAATAAACATTAGTTTTAAAAAAGCATTAACATGGATATTGTAATTAACTAATAACTTAAAATATATAATTTTTATTTTTGATTTTATATACTATTAGTAAAGTTGACGCGGAAGAAAATTATTATTATTTTTTTCTATTTTACAACTTGCCACATTTGCATTAAATTTATTTTACATTTGTGTCTCTTTTTTAAATGCGTTTTTATTTTAAAAACCTTATTATAGTATTTAATTTAATATACATTTTTCATTACAATCTTTTGCCTAGGATCTTAAAAATATGAATCTTTCTCTCTCCTTTTCAAGATTTCTTATAATAGAATATTGGGTGCTCGTTTAGTGCGCGATCTCCGACAAAGATCGCGTACTAAAAGAGCACCTCCCCCCAAAGTCAAGTGACCGGAGTTCTAAATTGCATACTAAAAGAACACAGAATATTAAATAAAATACTATCATTTTATTGCCACTATACAAATTACCACTGTTCCTCCTCTAAAAATTTGTAAATTCTTGACACACTAGTTGTTATGGTAAAGCACTATTCTTATTATTTAATGCATTTATTTAAGCTTATTTATTTGAAGACAGAAAATAAGATATTGATTTGATAATAGATTTATTGCAAGAACAATAGTTGCTGTTAACTATCGTTTTGAGATTGACACGTGCTATGATGCACTTATTTTTGTTTATAACTTTTGAAAACTCATGTATTTACTCATATAAAAAATCAATATACACCTGGATCTCTTTTTATGCAGACTTATTTAACAAGATTTTGAAGTTACGCGATTCATGTTTCACCGGAAGTTGAACTCCGATAATGCGCTATTACTTTAAATAATAAATTTCGCGCACTTACGTTATATTGAAAGTAATAGCACATTATTGGAATTTGACTTTCATCTTAGTAATTTCAATATTTTCAGTGCTTTATAATAGTAAGATTTTATGCAATAATGAAATTAAAATCATGATTTCCACATTTTATGTGTACACACATTAAATTTTACAAGATTATAATGTAAATTTGTTCATACATTGTGCGTGTTAATTTTGCATTTAAATCACATTTTGTTTTTTGCTTTTTAAAAAAGAACATAATCAATTATTAATCATTTAGTGTCCGCAAGTTTATTTTTAAAAGGTGAGTAATAGCAGTGGGCACAATTAAATTTGACAATTAAAAATTAAAATCTGATTTTTGATTGTAATTAACAATTTAAAAATTACTTACGGCAACTTGAAATTAATGTGATGTAAAACGAAATTTGATTTTTAAACGGAATTGAAAATTAAAAAATGAAAGACAAAAATAAGAATTTAATTTTTAGTTGTTAGTTTTAATTAAATTTTTCCCAGCAGTGGTGAATAAATGTCTTTTTATTATCATAAGTCTAAGTTCATAAACAATTAATAAAATCATCGTCTCAAAGATTAATTACTAATTACGTTGTCAACAGAAAACCATTAACACAACATGAGAGTGAACTTGGCACTAGTTGTATTTCCTCTTGTGAGAATCTGATTTTTTATCAGTTTGCAAACGAACATGTCTTTTGGCAAATAGCGATAATAATTAAAACATGTATAAAAAAATGTAAATTACTGTACTGTAAATTATGCATAAAAATATATTATTTTGAATAAAATTAAATATTATAGTTAAAAAAAGTTTGTCTTGTATCAATTTTTTTCAAATTTGAATTTTTTTATTAGTCATATTTTATTTCCTTATTTTTTTTTGCGCAAATTTTAAAGTAATTTTACATTGGTGCTTTGCTTTTATGCGAATTTTGAAAAATCACAGACCGCATCCCCCCTTTTTCAACGTAATTTACGTCTATTTTTGCGCAATTTCATTTGCGCATGTTTTTTGAGGAACCTATCTATTGCATAAAATGAGACCCAGGTGTATTTTAATTACAATTTCAATAACTAAATGAAACCTCTCAATTCCAAAAAATTGCATTAGCAAAAAACTAGATATATGTAGAAAGACAGCAACTTCAATGGATGCTTTTATAAGTAAAGGAACCTAAAAAAATAAGTAATTTTTATTGTTATTTAGAATTGTAATATAAAATATCAAATCACTTCCAGTTTTGCCCTCAGTTGAATTAGTTCGTGTTTCAATATTTAATATCTTTGCAGCCTATAGTTCAAAGAAATAACTTTTATTTTGAATTAGCTATTTTGAAATACAGGCTCTAATCATTTATTTCACAGAGGGCATAGCTGAAAATTTCTTAACGTTTGAGGTGATTTTATATTTATTTCAGATAATGGTATGCACAATCATGGCATTATTTTTTATTCTTAATGTATGAGTTTTTATAGCAGTAAAGTGTTTTTTAACAATAAAATTGTAATTTTTTTTATTATTATTGTTCATTTTAAAATTTTCTATAATTTTGAAAAATTATTTTGTGTTATCTTTAAAGATATATTATAAATTGCAATGAAATATTTTTAATTTTTCTATAACATGCACATGCACGTTACATTATTGAAAAGTCATATATTGTGGGCTGCGGGTGTATTTAATGAAAGTAAAAGTATTCATTGGAGGATGAAACTATCTCAGAAATTTGGGAAATATTTATTCAACATTGTATAATATTTATTTATCAGCTTTTAAAGCACAGACTTTTTGCATAAAATATTTTTTATTCTCTCTCTATATAAAAATATTCTTTATTGTCATGATGCATTGAAGCTCAGTTTTTTGAATAGTCGTACATTTAACTCTTTAATTGGGCATATTTTTTAAAGCATTTTGATCCCAAAATGAGGTTTTTCTTAAATATCTACATACTAAATAATTATATAATTGAAATTCTAAGAATTTGAAATATTTGTACTTATGAAATAAATAATATTTTTCATGTAGAATAAAAAATATATAAATATATTTCAAAATATTGGGGAAAAAATTGATCAGTAAATATCTGACCTATTAAATTATAAATAGATATATAATTAAAATTCTAAAACTTTGAAATATATGTACTTATGAAAGAAATAATTGATATGCATGGGAGAAAAAATAGTATCTAAACTGTAATGTATTATAATATTTCAAAAGATGGGGAGCGGTAGAGATTAGTAAAATATTTGACAAAGATTGCCAATCAAAATTGTAAAATCTTTATATTCTTTTATTGTATGAAATATTCATAAAATCAAATAAAAGAACAATAAAATATTTGTTGCTCAAAATTACTATAGTGTATAAAGCAAAATAATGCTGAAATTAAATGTTTTTTTTTTTAAAAAAACCCAAACAAACAAAAAACAACAATCTTATGTAAGAAGGTTGATTTGTCTCTTCTGAAATAGATGATTTTTTCTCACTAATTATTAAACCAACAAAGTTCTATAAACACATTAATGAATAAATCTCTAGATACTTGAGATTCAGGCTAAACATTATGGGGAAAAAGCATCAAAATTTTCATGGGCATGAACCACGCATAGTAGATAATGTTTCAATGCGCCTCTGCAAAGTACTTCGATTGTATTTAAGAAAAGGTTTAAAACCTTTTTTCTTTACAAAATACATATTTAAAATTTTCTATTTTATTAATATGATTAAAATAAGAACAACAGAACCCTGAAATTAATTCTTGTAATTACCATAATAAAAGTTTCATTTACTAATATCTGGAAACATTGAAGTTTTATCCAATTTTCCACTACTCCAAATTGATTGAACAGTATGTAGAAGAAAGAAAATGAATTAAAATAGGCCATTTCCTCATCTAAAGTAAAATGGTATTGGTTAATAATTTTTACTTATTATTTTTAAAAATTATATATATACATTTATAAAAATCTTATAATTTAATACCACATTGGCAAAAAAGTTACCTAACTTCCTAAGCAACTAACCCTATGATTAGTATTATTACTTATAAATATAATTAACAACTGAAAAGCAGGCTTATTATATACCTGTGTCTATATATGTAAATATAGGGTATATGAGCACAGACTTTCAGATGACTCATCACTCTCCACTCTTATCTAATAACACTGAAACACTCAAGTACATATATGCTGAAAAGATAAACAATCACCAATATACATATTTCATGCTAAATCAGCAATCATAAGTTGGTCCAGATTATCATCTTCCACACATATATACTATAAGTGCTCAGATATATATTAAGATAGACAATATAATTATAAATAATCAATAAAACTTTATTATTTTATGATGATGTATTTGTATTTTAATATATTTGATTTTGCACATTGCTAAATTAACTTTTCCATTGTTTTGTTTGTTATACATAATTTTTTAAAAATATTTGTTTATTGTTTACAAAATCGACCATGATAACTATTTTTATTATAATACTTTATATATCAAATATAGTATAGCAACATGCTACATATATGTTATTTGATTCAAAGTTTTTACACAGATACTAGAATCTATAAAAAGTGACACTACAGAACATATAAAAAGCAGAAATGTGAGTAGTGCATATATATATGTATTCATATAATTCAGTGGTCCCCAACCCTTTTGCACTTAAGAGCACATTCTATAATACCGGCCAGGTGGCGGGCACCATTTATTTTTTTCAATGCAAATTTATAGTTGGATATTGTTAATAATACACATAATGTGCAAAAAAATATTTCAAAAATTTTTTTAACATTTGATTTCAATATAATACAATAATTTATAAGAAATTTTAAAAATTAAATTTATTTGTATCAGATAAATAATTTTTTATCATGTTCGGATAGTGGCGGGCACATGTTGGGGATCCCTGATATAAATTGACAATCACCATTATGAATATCTATCAGTGATGCATGCATATATAAATATAATCAAACTGACTAAACAAAATTTCACAATTTAATTCTTGAGCATCAAAATAGACAATCTAGCTATCTCAATCAGCTCCATAGATTATTCATCATTAAGCATTACACATTAAAACATTAGTCGAGACAATTAATTATAGTTGTGCTGGTAATATTTAAGTGCATGAAAAGGTTCATCTTTTACAAAAGCAGTCCTTTTGAAATAAGAGACTTATTTATTAGAAAAAATACATAAGTCCTTGAAACATAGTATTTTGAATAGAGCTAAATTAAAAGTTGTTTAAATATAATTGGGCTTATATACCTTATGAAATCTAACTAATTAAACATATGCACACATAATTACTTTTATACTATTAAATACCAGCAAGCTTGTTTGACCAATAATTAAATATGCACAAGCATAGATCTTCCTTTTTCTAAATAATTTCTATTAAAGTTTAACTTATTCATCTGATACAGTGGATGTAATTATAGGTTAATAAAACAATAAGTTTTTGTATTTAAGATAGGACTATTGCATTATAAATATGCAAATAAAATGAAATAATTATAATAATGATATCAATGCACACAAAAAATATGTATATAGTCTTATATAGTTTCT
Source organism: Epiperipatus broadwayi (assembly GCA_028023455.1). NCBI lineage: Eukaryota > Metazoa > Onychophora > Udeonychophora > Euonychophora > Peripatidae > Epiperipatus > Epiperipatus broadwayi. The sequence goes on along the minus strand of JAQFVV010012399.1, from coordinate 18,587,969 downwards.
TATTTTCAAATGACAGCATTCTTGGTGTTTGTTTACATGTTTTTTCTTTTAATATTTAGACATTAAAAAAAATAATAGCAAATAATAAAAAGATTTGGCGTGCAGTTAAAATAAATAAAGAAAATTGCCCTTATCTTCCACATCGTGTTTAGCATAATGTAACACTGTACAGACTATCATTAACATGCTTCCTGAGAAAATATTTAAATGCCCTTTTGCACAAGTATTTTAATCTCATTCATTCATTCTGTAGTGTATAGATATCACAAGGATATGGATACATTATCTATGATAATCCTTATAGATCAGAACTTAACTATCACGACTTTATGCTAAGATGAAAACACTGCTCTATTTTAAGTATTCAGATATGAAGGAATGTCTCTTCATTAGGAACAATAATTAATTAAAATGTGCACCCACCTGATTTTTTTAAAAATCTACTCATCTTATAATATAATGGTAGTAATATAAAAATATATTTCATGCATTATAATTTTGGATAAGAGATCACAGCCTTTTATTACAGGAATTTTAAATTAAGCCTCTTTAGTATATTTATAAAATACCTTTAACACAACAGGTGTTATTAGATTTTTTTTTTTTAAGATTGGAATTTATCATCTTTAGAGTATAACATTTTATTTGACCATAACGACAAGGGTGGATATACAAATATTCTGTTACTTGAAAGTTCACTTCTGTAGGGATGTTTAATATCACAACACATTAGCACACAAATAATATTGATGGGGGCATAAGATGCAATCAAGCAGTACATAGCCATCAGTATTAGCATATCCTGTTGATAAAATTTAATAAATTATCTTACTAAAATGATTTAATTATCTTTTTTTGAATCATTTCAAGTATAAAAATTCTACATATGCTGCTATTATTAATTCATATATTTAAATAAATTATCTTGATGAATATTTTTTATGGATTCCTTTCTCTTGTTTTTTCTTTTTATTAAATCATCAATATATTGAAATCTAACTCATTCTATTCTACAACCACAGACATATCAATTAGTTAAACATTTTTATTGCATGGGAATTCAAAAAAAATTTGAATGCCACAAGAATCCAAGAATCTCACACTCCAGAGTTTGATGCTTCATGCATCAATCCATATGGAGCAACAACAAATAATCTAAAATAAATGAATTTGTATAAATTAAAACTAGGTAGACTAGTTAATGAATGTTAATATAAATGTAATTTATTTACTGTACTTTAAACACTTTTTAGCTAAAACCTTTTATTGTACATATATACATACACAATCTTGTGTTTCAATTGTCTTACTTTATTTTATTTTGTTCATTATATCATAGCTCTGAAGAAGATTACAGGACAGTCGAAACATAAGATTGTGTATGCATATATGTACAATAAAAGGTTTTTGCTAAAAAGTGTTTAAAGTACAGTGAATAAATTTCATTTATATAAGATATTATAGCAAAATAAAGGAAGTGGTGAATTTGATAACATTTCTAAAGGCTAATATAATTGTATTTTAACAATGTCCATCTAAATTAGATTAATTATTATGTGAGGGTCAAAAAAATCCACCCACTCCCCTTAGAAATACATTTTGTTTTATAAAGGATTAGTCCAATTCTTTCTGCAGGTTTGCATGAAGTTCATTTTCTTAAACTAATAGCCTTTTTCTGTTCCTACATGAAAGTCTTGTGCATATGGAAACTGTGCTGGTATGCATTGTACACCCAACTAGATAATTAATTATCTTTGAATCGGCCAAGCACTGTTTCTCCTGAAGCTATATGCTGCTGCCAATGATCTGTGTTAATTATTTAAACTTCCACTACTTTCTTGGACTTTGGCAGAAAAATATTATTGAATAAAAGTTATTAACCAATGTTAACTTTGATTAAAATAGTCATTATTAGTTTTTTTTCTCATTATTTAAATGAATAAAAGTCCAGCCAATATAAGCCATTCATTCTATTGATTATCTTTGTGCATTAACTATGATAATGGTTTGTGTGTTTGTACAACTTATGATTTCAATCATTTTTATTTGTTGTTATTGTCTTCTAACCTTGTGTTTTGTCTTTTATCCATATCTCCCTGTTCCTCAGGAATGGTCATAATTTTTACATGAGACTATTGATGATGATGATAGACCAAACAAGAACTTCCAACATTATTTTAAATAGTCATAAAATCATCAGCTTTTTAATCTTTGATGTCAATCAACATATATAAAAATAGTGTGTGGAGTTTTTTTTTTTAAAAATAATATAGAGCTAACTATTCAAAATGAGTAAAATTTAATAAGGACACGTGACCAATGATTTATGAAAGTATTTTTTTTATTTAAATTTGGTTAATGTTTCATATGGGATAGATAAATAGATAAAATGAAGCTTGATTTTATTAATTTGACTCCCACTGATGGATAACATAAAATTGTTTACGAAATAATTTAAAATGATTTTGACAATTTTAAACTTTTTGTTTTTTAAAAAAGATTTATTGTTTTAGCCTATGTGGAATTAATTTATATACAAAATGTTGTGATAGTAACACAATAAAATAATAAAGTAAATAGACGGATTTGAACTCAGAATTTTTCAGCTGATTCATCCTCCACTCTATCTCAAGCAACCGATACACATTGTTGAGATAGAGTGCAGAATGAATAAACTGAAAAATCCCTAGTTCAAATCCCTTTATTTATATATAAGAAACATTCAATATAAGCAAAATTACACCCTGCCTTAGAATAATAATAATGTTAATAATAATCATCATATATTGTTTAATAATAATGTGCAAGGATTAGATAAAATAACGGAACACCATCTGCTTCATTATAATTATATCTAAAAAGAAATTCGTTATCACGTGACAAATATTTAACTAAAGAAATATTAAATCATACCTATAAGAGAGTGAGGGAACATATTAAATCGAAAATTAACTTGAAACTCAATAGTTAAATCATATACTATAATTAGTTAGTGAGATCCCCACAAAATAAGTAACATTCTGGTGTCATTCAAACCTGTATTTGCCTGTGTGTGCTATATAAATTGCCATTATCTTCTTTGAAAGTAATGTTGTTTGAAAATAATGTGATATCTGGCCTTCAATATTTAAACAGACTACATAGTAATAAATGGTCAAATAAATACTATGTTGTAGCCGAGTAGTAGCAGTTTTATCATGTGGAGATTCAGTAGTTAAATCATGCACTGTAATTTATTGGTGAAATTCTCACAAAATATGTATCATTCTAAACACATAAACAAATATATGTTAAAAAATATATAAATTGGATATTATCAGCTTGGAAGATAAGAGTTGTAAAAAAAGAAAGTATCATAAAAACTAAGTCTAAAATGTTTAAATGGTCTATATAGTAATAGATGGACAAATAGATACTATGATATAGCTGTCAAATGGTAAGTTTTAACATATTTCATTATTAAGAAATGGCAATTTGATTAACAGACTTTTATAATTTTTGCAGCTACCAAAAATCATTGTAAAATTATGATTTATTTATCATGAGTCCATTTTTACTTTCCAGTTACTATACTCATGTCTCTATACTTTTACATCATAACATTAAAATTCAAAACAGTGTCTTTGAAATAGTTTGACTATTTGCTATCTGATTGTGAAGCCATAATGGATTATTTTAATAAACACATGTTTGTTCAATTGTTTACTGACTTCTACAATGATTTATTACACAGTGTTGTATGTTTATTTTTTGCTGAGTATATGCCTTCATAATGTCTGTAATTGCATCCCACTACACTCTTACAATAATAATAATTGAATGGTTAATATTAAAAAGATCATTTGACATTCAAATATTGAAAGTAACAGGATTGAGTTTCAATCCAGGGACTTTTTGCTTTTCAATTTACCACCCCTTTGCTGCAATAAATTATACAAGTATTTGTGCATTAATTTTTAATTTCTATTGTTTCTAGGGTAATTTTAAGGTAATTAAATAAGTCAGCTGTTTTGGATACTAATGTTGCAACAAAGGAACAAACAATTTGTTCTCTTTTAACTCAATCAGATCAAGTATTTCTTATATCTTTATAAAAATGAATTTCTGTTAATTATTTATTATTATTTTCTTAAATTTCAATCTGCAAAATATGTGTTGATGTATATTTCTGTACTATCAAATAATAAAAATATGATGTTGCTGTGATTAATGTTATCACTTTACTAAACATTTGTATGCATATACATATGGTGGTGTACAAATATACACAGGTATATATAAGTTCATGTATACAATAGCCTTATGAAAAATAATACAAAAAATAATAGATGAAAACAAAAACTGGAACTAAAGCTAAATGTTAAAAGATTAAAGTTACATTCAATGGTTTTTCAAAAAAATGGCAAAAAAATAAATTGATTATAATGAAGTGAGTAACCATAAATACTCTGGACAGGTTATGAATATGGATGGAAGCATAAAGAATGAAATTGATCATAGAATTACATTTCAGTGAGTGACTTGGATAGTATTAAAAAAATATGTTTCTGTAAGTTTGAAAGATAGAGTTACCAGTAGTTGAGAGACATGGTGAACAGAGTAGTTTTTCAGGAGTCATATGGCCAAGATTAATTTTATTTTAATGATTTTTAATAAATAATAATAATAAGCCATTCATTCCCCATTTTAATTACCAGCAAAAGAGTTAATAAAAGTTTTAAAAAGTATAAAAATGACTCCCCTGCCCAACAGTGAGACATTTTAAGCTAATGACAGCAATAAACAAAGCTTTTACAAAACACATCAATAGAGAATGAAACCAAAATAAATGGATTAAAAAAAACAGATATCACTGATATTACTTTAAAAATAAAGTAGCTAAAATGGGGTGGTTGTGAATATATTCCTTGAAAAAATTATTACAATACATAAATGATGATCTGAAATTAAATAGAAAAATGAAAAGAAATATATAAAAAAAGATTGCTTCAAGATGGATGGTTGGTATAAGAAAGTTTGTTGAAGTCATTAGAAAAAGAGAGGTTGTGAATTAGAAAAACTAGAAAAAGACGCTGATAGACTTTTATCATGCATCAAATTGATAATAAATAAAAATGATATATATTTGCAAATGATATATATATACTGTACTAGGAAAATGCACACATAAAAATGATAATCCATATATCGCTTTTTTATTAATTACTAAAAGTAACAATAAGTTTTGATTAAATATTAAATTTGAAAATCTTTTAAAAAATTTTCAAGATTGGAATTTTGTAAAGAGAAATTCTATTATAAAATTGATCACAAAAAACATTCTAGAACCTGACCTTAACCTGCAATTTAAGTGCCATATGAAAGCAGTGGGAAATAGTCTTAATTAATTTAATATTACGGTTAACATTTAAACTGCTTAAATTGTAATTTACTTACTTTAACCTTAATATTCAATATAGCACCTTTATAATAAATGCTAAAATCTTATGAGTTAACTTTTCTCAACACGTTCAGAAAAGAAATTTTAAAATTTAATCGATCTTCTGCAATTAAAAACATATAATAAAAAATATTAAGAATTTAGAGAAATAATATTAGTTTAGTTGACATACAGACTATTAAGGGGTCACAACCAGTTTCTCCCCTATAAACAGGTTACTTACACTAAAACAGATCCTACTTATTTATAAACCATTGACTATGGTAATACTTTCCTAGATAATGGTTATACTTACAAAAAAATATTACTACTGACAGGCTATATAATAACTATTTACCATTCTTCACAGCGATTAAACAATTGTTGACTTGTGGTAATTATATAGCAATATAATCAATTAATCTTCATTGAAATACCTATAGTTAAGCTATTTTTAAGGCTACAAACTATCATTTTAAATGTCATTCCTTGAATGAGAATAGAAGTGGCAAACCTTTGACATCTTCATATTTTTCTCTTCTACAAAATTCCTCAAAGATTTGACTAATCCAAATATCATTCTTTTCTAAAAATTCCATTTACAATAAACCCATTGAATGCAATATTTATTTTTTTAATTCCAATTTTAAATTTTTTGATAAAATCATAGACTTCAAGCAAAGCTTTCCAAATTTTTTTTACATCTAATAACTTGTTGCTTTACAGGTCATGAGATATTTGATTCCCCATAATGGTAGACTGGACTTTGATTCAAAATTTTTAGTTCTTGAATCTATTTTCTACCTGTGTTACACCTCACTATACTTTTAAAATTAAAAAAAAAAAGAGAGAATTTCAGAGTAGTCGGTTGACAAAAAATTAAATATCATTAGATCTTCTGCTGATAATACTGGTTATTATTCAGTTCCAAAAAGATATAGTAATCATTGGATCTTTAACATTTTATTTAAAACTTACAGAGTACATTTAAATTAAATCAGGAGTTTATGATATATATTTTCTACATTTTTAATGCTCAAAACATTACTTCTTTCTTTAACACTGGATTTTATTATTTAATATAAAGTTAAATGTCTGATTTTCACATTTAATTTTTCTAATATACAAAAATGTATTAATGTCTACATTTCCTTTTTTGAATGCCTAGCGCTCTTTTTCAAAGACCTAAATAAAATTTATTACATATTTTATATATATAAGTGATGACTAATTTTTAATGATATATATATATAATCTACGTATTTATATATTAATATACCTATATTGCTTGATTCAGATTTTGTGTTTTCAAATACAGGTAGCGCTGTTGAAATATTCTAGGATTGGCTATATTCCTTTACTATAAACACATACACACATGCATTACATGGTTAATAATATGCTTTAATACACAATATTTAATTATATTCTTTATATATCTTTTATACTTAACACATTTTGTTTCCCATTATCATATTAATTGTAAATACATACGTATAAAACATTCCATTAAAATTCAAATTTTCAAAAATTTCTTGAAATAGGATAATTATATTATTGTATATATTATTACATTACAAAGAAATCAAATCAATATCACATGACCTAATATATATTTAAATACACCTCTATATATATACGTGACTATTTAAAATTAATAATTAAAAAAATATATATTTGTGTATAAAAAAGATATAGTAGATATAATTGGAATAATTAGATACTATATATTATAAAATATATAATCTGAATATATAAATAGGTAGATGTAATAGAAAATGGTTTGCATAGAATGTAAATATAAGTAATATTTTAAAATAATTTCTGTGTTTAGATCTCAACAATGTTAAGCAATTGAAATATGAGATATTAATAAAATTTTATATCTACCTAGAACCAATGAATTAGATGATTATCATAAATTTGATCCTCAACTTATAATTACAGTAGTCAAGCATTGGTGGTCGAGAGGTCAGCGACAGCTGCTTTACAAACAATTGTCCCGGGTTAGCGGGTTCACTTCCCGGCTGATGCTATGACACATGAGGAAAAAAAAAACATAATTACAGTATAAAGAGAACTTTTCTGCACATCTCTGGATAGAGTATTCATATTCGAAATCATACTACATAAAAACTATCATATATTATAAATAATTAATATTTGTCCTTTTTATGATATCAATAAAGTTATTGTTTTAATATAACAGAATTTTATTTCTTTTTTTAAATAAAAACAAAATATATGTTTTAACAGTATTTTAAATTGTCTAAATTAAAAGTTTGATATAAATTTGATGTCCTTCGGGTTTTTTTTTCCATTCCAAAAAAATGAATTTCTTATATAACCTTATCTTTGAATCATCAAGGTTTAGCACAATGGTAGAGTGTTAGACTCTAAAGTGTAAAGTCCTTAGATTGATTTCAGTTCTGCTGCTTACAGTGCCTGACTTTACAAACCTCAATACAGTTATTTTATTTATTTATTTTTAAGTTTGGTTTACTAGGAATAGGAAGTTTGCATATATACTGAAAGTAATAGAGCTGGGCTATGATTCAAGGACTTTGAGATTTAAACCATGCAGCTTGGGAGATAAGAATATTTGAACATTAACTTTTTACTTTTAATATCATTAGTGCATCTTTTCTTTTGATTAGTGTTATAAAAAGTATCATTATAATGCTATGCTTTATAAACAAATTTATGGATACATTTAATCAACATTACATGTACTATATATATATGAGATCTGTAAAAAATCAACTGTGCAAGAATTGAATGTGCACATATAAATGCAACAAATTCTTCTCAATCCAAAACTGAAAATTAATTTCACATTTCCTACTAAGATGTTTCATTTATTGCAATATTTAGACAAATATTTCACTTATTTAATTTTTTTTCCTATAATCTACTTTTTTAAAAAAATCCTACATAATTTTTTTTATCTAAAAAATAATGTAAAGATCAGATATTTTTAATATGATAGCAAAATTTGCGTTTTAAATAAGATTTTATATTCTTATAATTAAATCTTTCTGTTTTTCATTACTATATTTTATTGGGCCCAAAGTCAAGAAATTGAATTTGCATTTTTTGCCCTCTACTGAGAAATTTTGTGAACCTTTTTTTTAATAGTTTTGAAAGTCACGTATATATTTTTTCTAATATTTTAATTTCAAAAACAAAAGATGTCAGGATAATCGAATAAGCACATCTTCAAAGTTTGTAAACTCCTTAATGATGGGTGCATATTATATATTTGACAATCTTAAACTTTGTGAGATTACTTTGAGAAAATATTACAATGATCTAAAAACTTGATTTTTTGGAAAGTTTATGATTACTTTTATATAGTAATTGTGTAATAATTGTTAGAAATCAAAAATATATATTATTACATATTTTTTACAGAAAGGTTTTATTTTTAAATATAAAAGAAAATATTCCTCTGAATAATGTTACCATAGAGATTACAGTCATGGGAAATACAACTGTCTAAAAATATTGTCATTAAACAGTCTGTTATAACATTTAGTGATATCATACAAATTACAAAAAAAAAAAACTTTTAAAATATAAATTGATAGATTTATTAGATATTAAAAATAATTTAATTTTTCAAATTAAATCTGCTCCACCTAAAATTTGATGTCAAAACAATGCTTCATTTTGATTAAAATTTAATTTTTAAAATAATTCTGAAAATCAAGTGTGATTTTTTAAAAAATTTATTTAATTTATAAACAAAAATATCTATCAAATGAGACCAAACTTATTATATTCTGATAAATAATAATGATTTAATATTAAAGTGAAAGTTGAAAGCTTAAAATAAGTGAGAACAAAGAAATCTGTCAGAATACAGGAGGGTTAAGATTAGTAAAATCATATGGTACATTTTTGCTTTTTTTTTTTAATGAAAATTAATTGGAATGTAGAGCTTGATTATTAAAATATACACATTTTAAAAAAAATCAGATATAAAATTTAAAAATAATATTTCTAAAAATATTTGTCACAATTTTTACCAAGTATACCCAAGAAATTTCACTTATAGAAGATTCAGTGTTTGCATATAAACAAACAAATTCAATTTTAAAAATAATATTGATTGTAAAATAAATAAAAAAATATTGGCAAGAATTTTTAAAAATACTATTTCTGTTTGGATTTTCAAAATATTTAATATACCTAAAAAATATTTCCTATAATCTTTTCCTAGAGTTCACAAGGAAGTGTTGTTTTTTTTAAATCATAATTCCAATAGTTTTAAAAAAACAAACAGATATTACTTGAAGCTAAAAATAACTTAAGTACTTATGTGATATTAAGAATTAAGATCCAGTAATTAATTTTCAACTAATAAAAATATTCATAATTATACAAAACTGTTTAAAGATTTTAAAAGACAGAAAGTTGATATATAAATGCTTTTTAAAAAAATAATGATTGTAATCTACTCAATAAATTATTGAATAAGCAAGTAATTACATTACTTACTGTAAAAAAATGTGTAACAAAAGAATATTGAATAAATAAGAAATTTCAAGATTATGTAAATAATAAAAAATAAGCGAATCTTTTATTTTAAAAAAATATATAATTGATTTAACATATATAAATACAAAAGTGAAGGTTATAAATATAAAGTCTGTTATAACAGAACAATGTATTTTTCTGCATTTAATTGATAATATCACAAACATAGAACATAGAGCAATATTTTGATGAATGTTTTTCTAATGTGTGTGAGGTAACTTCTAAAAAATCAATATAAAGAAAAGTTGCATTAAATTTATTCCAAACTTTAAAAAAAAAAGACATACAACATTTATAATAAAAAAGTGTCATTTATTATTGTATTTATATGTTGGAGTATTTCAATCATCTAGTGTTAATTATTAAATATCATAGAAAAATTTAAACTTTATTTAAACATCAAATACATTTAAGTATTAATAATTACAAGTAAAATATCACAACCTTTCAGGCAAACATTACTGTATATAATATGTATGTGCATATTTATAGCAACATCATAAACTTTGTAAATTAAGATTAATTGAAGCTTAATTAATATTCTACACTAATTGTAAAACATCATCTTGAAAAAAACAACAAACATATATATATACTATTAAGAGTGAAGAATATAAAAATTAAAGTAATTATCAGAAATGGGGTCTTTGTGATGTGATGATTAGTACTTAATTACAAAATCAAATATTTTACTTTTTTTAATTTAACTATATTACTGTAATAGTTTTGGAAAAAGATTTGAACTTGAAAATCAAATATATTGAAGCTTTGAAGGCCTGTAAATAATTATTTTTTCATTAAGCATTTCTAAAATTATCAAATTATGTAAATTATGAAGTATTCACAATAGAATTTGAACAATCTATATGCAAATGCTTGTGTTTTAAGTTTATGCTGAAAAGTTCCAAAAGATGGTAATGAATCTATATTTTAGTTTTAATTTTTGTTTTTAAATTTCAAGAATAGTGGAACTCAAGTTGCACAAAATGGCAAAACTCACATTATATATGTAAATCAGAAAATTTTTTAAAGATATTATTTTGTTTAAATATTTTACCATTTTAAAAATTGGTTTTTAATAATAAATATATAAAATTTTATTTTTATAAGTATATGTTTTTAGAAGAATTTAAATTTACATCATGGAAATCAAGGGGCCAAATTACTTTATTCTAGCTAATGTAAAAAAATAAGCTGTTTTTCAATTTTTTAAAAAAAAATTCAAAGCTTTTTAAAATGTCTTTTGAATTTTTATTTATATCAATAATTAATTTTACTAATAATTATCCTAAAAATTTGTTTTATTTTGCCATAAACTTTATTCCAAACTAAAGGCAATATATAGAATAAGTTTTGCAAAGTTAACTTTGATTTAGTTTATATTTAATTTACAGTGAAAACATTAAGAAACTTCTCAATATACTAGATTTTAACAACATTCTGAAATCAGGCAAATACATTTTTTGTGAAATAAATATTAATTTGTTTTCATATCACTAAGCCACATACCACTGATTTTAATGTAATCTTTTATGAAAATTATATCAATCTCCTCACCCCCTTCCCTTTTGTATACTGTACTTTTTTCAATAAGTTGCAAACATATTAATACTGGAGCAAAAATATGACTAAACAAGTTTTAATTAGAATAGATCATTCAAAGTGAACTGAAAAGTCTTATTTTTAATGTAAAATAATTACTACAATATATGTCCACACACACATTATTTCACTAAATATTAATACACAGTATATCCTAATTAAAAATAAAGGAATCAGATAATATATATCGTTATTACAGAATAGTTTATGAACAAAAATTCAAATTTGACTATTACCATTAGCAGTTTACAGATGCTTAGCAATCTTGTATCACAGTCCTATTTCCATAAACCCCAAGAAGCTATTTATATCATTAAGGCACATAATACTCTTAACACATTTGCAACTTTATCATAAAACAAACAGTATATTCACCATAATTAACTTGGTGCTGTAAAAGCACTTCTTTGCTAGACTGGATATGTAAAGTGCATGAAAAGTAAATTCTTTACAAATAAACTTGGATAGTTTTCATGGAGAGCAGACTCCATTTACATTATAAATGTAATGTCAAAATACTTTTCTTGAATTCTTTCAGGAAGAAACTTTGTTACCAAGTCAAAAGACAGCTTTGAGTTATCAAATAAATAGGATTTAAAGATCCCGTGTGTCGTAAACTAAGATGTTTTAATAAACCATAAATTGTCAATGGCTAACTAGTTTCAGAATGTAATTTATAGCACAATCACTAAAGCTTAGTAAAACGATAAAATATCCACAATCTGTTGCCAAAGCAATCTCTATAAAGAAATCCATTTTTTATTTATGTTACCTTAACAACCTTAACAACAGATTGCAAATATTCTATTGGTTTATTAAGCTTTGACTGTTCTTGCTGTGAATCAAATATGTTTGTATTTACAATAGTCATTTGTATATTTACTACAAAACTCTTTTAATCTCACATTTTTTCTTCATCAAGAATTCAGAATGGCCATATTTATTTAGAAGTAGCAGCTAATAAATAGTTTATTTTTTATTAATATTTAAACATCTATTTAGTGTGATGTCACTAATAAACATTTTTATAAGAACGTTTGTATTTTATAGTTAAATGTGAATTTAATCAAATCTTCAAAGTGTTTTTAAAATACGAAGTGGGTGAGATGCCTTTGATATTTTCTATTTTATTTTAATAAAAAAAAAAGTGGTTCCAGCTAACTAAAATTGATTTCATGATCCACAAAAGGAGTTGAATAGCAGCTCTTTGAAAAATTTGTTTGAAAATGACCATCTTTCTGCAGGCAAAATATAAATGAACTGATATCTAAGTATGAGACAAAAATTCCTAATTACAGTTTTTTTTTCCAATTTAGGGGTTTAATTAAAGATCTACAGTATTTATTACATATACAGATGAGTAAAAACTATAGCATCTATTAAAGTTAATATAGTTCAGACTAATAAAAACCTGAATGATTATAAATAATGAAAAGGATGTAGCTCCTTGAAAGGTCATATGATATTTGAATTCAAAAAATGACAGGTTATGCCTTGCTTCAGTATTCTTACTTAACAGGTTCTTCCTTAACCATTGCACAAAAATACACAGGACAAATAATCAAATAGTTTACTTAGAAGATGTTGAGAAGTTTTGATACCAGAAATGAAGGGTTATATTTGAACTTTTGAGTTTATTACTACACCTTTATGCTAGCTGAACAGGGCATTGAATGATTTATGCTTACTTAAATGATACCATTGATTTGACAATATCTTTAGGTAAATATGATTTAATATTAGGATAATAAATGATTAATAAAATTCATAAAACTTGGGGATTGTCTTTTTTACTTGGTTCTTATCCATATGTTAAATCTGTTTCATGGAACAAACTACATCTGAATACATTGCTAGGATTTATTACAGTCATTCTAAAATTATTTTTTAAAAAAAACAAAAAACTATAAATATGCCTATGCTTTCATAATACCAATGCCAATCTGACAACCTAAATTCACATTGATATTACAAAAAAAATAGACATATTTGCAGTTTATTTTTCAAAAGATGATTCATTAGAATCTGACTGTAATGTATCATAGTAACATATTTGGATGTTTAAGTTCTATGAAATAGATTTATATTCCTAATGTTACATTTATTGATTAAAATCATTAGTCTTACCCTTATGTTTTAGATGTGTACTGAGATTGTAAGTTTTGTAGTATATCTAAAATTCAAAAACAAACTTTATTATAGTTTTTGATTATATATTATGTTCTATTGCATCAAAAGTGAATCCAAGGAACTAAAAAAATCTACCACATTTTGTAGCTTTCATAATATAATACAAATTCTTGCATATACACATTCCATGATGTTCAATATTTCACTCAACTATTTCATAAATAAATGTTATGGCTTTCTTTTGCTTTAAATTTAACAAGCACCAATTCACAATTTTTCTAAAAAAACAACAACCTGTGACTCTTAGTTTATTTTCAGTATCAACATAGGCACAATAATACCCTTTATCACTAATATGTCTTGCAAGCAGAAGTAATCAATGAACACCAGAGGATAGTGCACAAAAAATTCCCAAACTAGTTTTTGACTACTAGCTTTCCTTCAATGAGTAGGATTATTATAGAGCTATCAGGTATCTGTACTGTTATATGTCTTCTATATTATCCAAGATAAAGATGTCATTCAAACAACTTGATGTTATACTATATTTATCTAAAGGTCAAAGATGCACATAGCTGGGCTATAACTATTAGCTGCAATTACTTTCTAATTATTAACATAGCACAGTAATAAAATTATATAAGAAAACTGATTTTGATTTAAAACCTTGGTTTAGTTGGTATAAAAAATTAATGGTAGCTGTTCTGTGTTTGCACAAATCAATGCTTTTTACTGATGATAGCCAAAATCAGAAACTAATATGATTTGTTTGGTACAAACATCCAATAATTACTTAGGCATTTACATAATATGGTCTTGAAATTGAATGACAGCAAGAAAGACTGCTCTAAATAAAGAATATTTGAACATAAGCTCTCATTTCTTGCTTAGCATATGATAAAATTTCTTTTAAATCATCTATATTCTCCACCTCTCTATTCCAAAGTCAATCACAAGGAACCCTGAATGAACTCTTACTTTTAAGTCTTTGTTAAACCATCTCTTTTTAATTGTTGAAGTAAAGCTGCCAAGAGCAACTTTATACTGAAAATTCCTTTGCTGTAACTTTTATAGCTAAAACAATAGCAAACTCTCCATACAGTAACACCACCCAGTGCAAGCTTCAGTAATCAATAGATGCAAAAAATGTTTGGGTTACAATGCTCTCAGATCCGAGACTCCTCACTGATGAAAGCTACAAGCTAGAAACTAATCTGAGGATATTGGATGAGTATGTACCAGATAGGGATTTAATGCACAAACCTTCTAGCATTCATCTATATGGTGAGTTTGCTATTGTTTTAACAGCTTGTGTCAGCATAGAAAATCTATTCTTTTAGTAGTTTTTTGAAATTATTTGTCTGCCCTTTTTGCTTGGTCTTTAAAACTTTTCACCCTCCATTATCAATATAATTTTAGAATCTTCCTTATAGTTAGATACTAATGGATTATCATCCATATAGTGCTTAATTGATCTCAGCACATAATGGAAATAATATTCTCTAAACAGATTAACTAGTTACAATGATAGAATAAAAATTTAACATTATTTTATTTTATATGCCAAAACGTTGACTGGGAAGCAAACCCAGGCCAGCTGCTTGGAAGGCAGCTATGCTAACCGCTAGGCCACCAACACCTGACAAACATTGTTTTGATATAAAGTCACTCTGTTGTACCAACTTCTCTGTTGCAGCTGTGATTTGATAATCATGGAAGTGCTAATAAAAATAATGCACTACATTGCTTGGTGCAGTGAATAGAGTGGCATATTGTGATGCTTAAGGATTCTTAAAGCATGTCCAACTCCTCATTCCTTATATCCCAAATTTCTTATGAACTCTGAAGCAATAAAGCCATTTAATTACTATTTCATGTTCTAAAATTCTTTATATATATATATATATTACTCCTATTATTGTGAAGTTTTTCCAATGTAATAATTTAAATACTATACGCATGCATACTCTTGAAATATTAAATATTTATCATTGCAGTTAAAACTGCAAGATTGGCCTATAAATAATTCCTCATAACAATTCTTGTATAATAGTTTTTGGCTAAAATGCAGAGCATAATAGTTTAATCTCATAATTTTCTGTCATTCTGCTGTCTTTAAATTTATTTTTGATCATTCATTTTTCAAACTTTTTCTAAAGTACATATTTCATTAATATTAAATGAATTGTGTTATCAATCGTTTATTTTTCTCTTTTAGATTTTAAAATTATTTATTTATATTTTAATATAAATCCCATGTTTTTATTATTTTTTTGACTCTACTATTTTACTCTTTTTTAGAGTAATTGAGTTTTTTAAAACTCATGTAATTGAAAGACTATTTTTTATTTATAAAATAAAAATAATAATATTTTTTCTTTATTACGTTTTGAGCTCTCCTTTGATTATATATTTAACTCATCCAGTTTTGATGAATATATTTGAGTTAATTTTTTTTCTTTAATTTTAAATACTTTTCATTTTGCACAAAATTCAGTGTATACTTCCAATTTATAGGCAGGACAATATGCTTATCTTTTTAGCAACTTCCTTAAAATCATATAATAACTGCCTTCTTATAATTTCTAGATAATATCTTTAAAAAACATCCTTCATAATTTCTGTACTATTAAGCACCTGCTTGATGCTATTTCTTTACTTCCTTAATAAATATCCCCTTTCCATCCATATTTCACAGTAGAAGCTGTTTATCTACATTTCCTATCCTAATTTGTCTTTTACCTATATTTATAAAGATTAATTGAAGCAATTATAACCGTGATTCTTTGTGTTTTTTCAGCTGAACAAAAAGTTTAATAAAGGAGACTTTGCTAAGGTTATATATCAAAAGACAAAACCACAATAGTTACATAGTCCTATTCACAGTTATCTTTTCAATGATTCTTGTTTTTATGTGGATTCATCACATGGCCGATCAGGGGATGTAAGTGCTAGCATTGTTATTAATAGGGACTTCCAAATTTGAAAGATCTTCATGAATTAGAAATATAATAATGGCAAACAGTGCTGCCATTTGCTGAATGGAGTAATATTTACTAAGGCAATAAATCTTTAAGCATGTGCATTTGAAAAATGCAAAGGTAGGGACCTCTACAGGTCTTAACCACAAGCTTACTCTTTGGAAGAAAAGGGTAACACTTCTTTACTTCAACCTACTTTCTATATAAATAGATGAAGCTGAAGTGGTTAGAACTGAAAGCATGAAGCTATTCAATACTTCACTGATTAAGTCCACAATTCCCATTACCCATTAGTACTCGTGAAATCTTTCGATTTACAATGAGTCAATGGAAAGATCTTATAGTTAGAAATCTATTATGATTAATAAAAAACAACACTACTGCTACTACTATAACTATAATACTACTACTTTTAAATGTAACTTTAATTATTTGTACAATTTTTGTTATTTTGTGAGTGTGGTTTAAAAAGAAATAGACCATTTATCTTACATAAACACATTCTTTTATATGTTTCTAGTGAAAAAAATCATATAAATATACTATTTACATTATAAACAATACAAACAACATGTATATTAAAAAAACTTGGGAATTACAATATTTACATTAATAAAGAACTCAAATTATTACAATAATTCCAAGTGCCAAAATCTGTACTTTTATATAATTAATCACTTTATGATGGTTGAGATATCTGATGGTTGATTAGTAACATTGTGTGCTGCTGCTACTATTATTGCTATTACAACTTACTATAAAATACTGTTATTACTACTACTATAATTATTAGTAATACTATTGCTGCTGCTATTACTATTGCTACTATTACTACTGCTATTACTATACTGGAAAGGAGTTTTTCATATACAAGTCAATTTATGAATCGCAAATATGACCGCACATGGATCCATTTTTGTATTTATTTAATATTTTATAAAGAAATCTTTTAACTTCTTCTCAGCAAACTCCCCCCCGACAGACATTCTCAATATCTTATCTAATTGTTAGCTTTTTAATATATTCTATCTTTAGTCATACCTTCCAGATGAAAGCAATCATTTTTGCGTTTTTTAGTATGTTCAGAGATAATTTTCTCCAACAGAAAGCATGCTTGAGTTTAGCTATTGTATTTTCCATTCATTTCGGTCCATTACCAGTTAAATGTGATTTTATAATAATAATAATGCACTCTATAATAGCACAGCAAGTTGAAGAACATATTGATCAGTCTCATGATATTGCCATTGTATTCATAGAATGTAAGGTGGGATCCTTAAAGAAAATGTTTCTAGTATCTTTATGTTATGGCAATAAGGAATCCAAATCTTGTTTCCACCCAGTAAATTAGCTGCAATCACAATTCTATATTAACTTATCCCGAAATACGGAATAGAATGTGGACGTCATTTGTATTCACAGATTAGGTTGTATATTCACAGCAAAACTCATTTATATATCAGATTTTTTTATGACTGGAGTTGGAATGGTCACACATTTAGGAGTGGCTTTTAGAGGTATATGTATGAACATATATAATATGTTCTTTTGGTATTTACTTCTTTAAAAAAAAAGTGTTAAAGAAAGTAATTAGTATTAATATCATTAATATGTAATCATACTTCTTATAAATATATGATCACTCTTGCCATTTCTCAAATCTGTTGCGATCTTATTCGATATTAAATAATAAATGATATTTTCATATTGTTTCACAGATTTTATTAATAAATAATTCTTTGGAATAATTATATTTTAAAAAGAAGTAAATATCTAAGATAATCTCATTTAATAATATTTCACATTATCTTGATTTTTTTAATTACTTTGAGGTCATTAAATACTTAATTACATCGTGAGTCTAAAATTTTGAATCACATATTTTAATTTACTAATTAGCAAAGTAAGAGAAAAATCTTTATTTTAGTTTAATTTTTAAAACTGATTCTTCAGAGGCGTTCTATGAACTGAAGCTAAAATGACAATCTTGATATTGTTTAAATGAAATTCAGAAATAGCTTTTTAAATGGAAGTGACTTGTGAGTGGTAAAATGTTAATATCATTACTCTTAGCAAACAGTTCCAGTAAAATTCTCAGATCCTCACGCACGATAATGAATCATTAATACTTCTACTAACATGAATATTTAAAACTTCCTAGCTCACTTCTGCATAATACAAGTATAGCTTAACCAGTAATGTAAAACAAATTAAAGGAACACACTCATTTCAACAGAAATCCAATTAAAAAAAATCTACTCTGCATTTAAAAATTTTAAACTAAAATGAGATTGTTAGAATTTAATCAATTTAATAAATATACAAGATGAAGATAATCAAATGTTTTTTAATTGTTCCATAGCAAAGCCCTTAGCTAAATTAGTCCTCAAAAAACCTGCTTAGCATAAACTATTCAACATATATAATAAATACTTTCTTAAACCAGCTTCGGCATTCAATAAAATTTGACATAGAAGTCAATATATGATATATAATAGTGCAAAAGTTAATTGACAAAGAATAAAATCAAAGCTGATTGATTTTTTAAAAAGAATATGATTTTAATTTAAAAAGAATATGATTTTAATTAAATTCCAG
This sequence comes from Epiperipatus broadwayi, assembly GCA_028023455.1. Taxonomy (NCBI): domain Eukaryota; kingdom Metazoa; phylum Onychophora; class Udeonychophora; order Euonychophora; family Peripatidae; genus Epiperipatus; species Epiperipatus broadwayi. The sequence continues at coordinate 18,568,697 of JAQFVV010012399.1, read as the reverse complement.
ATTGTTGTTGTAAAATGATAAATTTATTCATGTAAAAATAAAAATCAAATGATAAAAATTAAATTAAATAATAATCAACTATATATTAAACAAAATTAAATCACATTCAAATAATAATTTAAAAAACTAGTAATTGAGAACTATTTGTTAAATAAAAAAAATTTTCAACCATACACTAATTTTAAATGTTTTCTTCAAAATAATAATTTAATGTCATATGAATATTTGCCATTTACTGGTCATTCATCTCAGGAAAGATGAATTTAAATCCAAATTCTGCAACTAGTCAATTATAATTTGTAGTACTTACTGTTCACAAAAAATAGAGATTGTTATTGTTGTTGTTGAAAGATCTAAATACAGAAGCACAATCCTCTTCTAATTAGAATCAGACTTAAAAAGTTATAAAATCTTGTTTTATTATTGGATTAAAATAAAAATAAATATATCTTCTTAATAAAAAAAGAAAAGAAAAAAAAGATAGTTTCAAAAAAAATATTTCTTTATATGATATTTTCTCAAAATCCAGTATATCATTTACCCATGGTTTAAAAAAGAAAATAGTAATTAGTAAATAAAAATATCATTTGAATTTTTTTAATTTTAGTTCACACCACAAAGAAATAGTACTATGATCATGGCACTCCATCATATTGCAAAACAAAAAAAAAGATTACATAAAATTTAATAATTTCAAATAAGCTAAGACTTTGTGTCTTAGGCATTACATCATCATAAAAAAAATAAGAGAAAAAGAGTGGTTAATTTTATTTTCATTAGTGACAAAGTATTTTTAATGTAAATATTGAATTAAATATTTTCCATGGATTATTATTTTAATAAAGAACAGAAATAAGATTTTATCCATGTAAACAGAGATAATCTTTGCCTTTTGATGTTGCCAGAAAACTATCAATTACTACTAACGGACAATCTCCCTGAGGCTAAATAAGTTTTCTCCATTAGTCTATAATAGCTATTTTGTTAGGATATATATAATAAAAATAATAAATATTCTAACAGAAAATTAATCATGAAAGTACATTTAATTTTAAAGTTCACAAACTTTTTGTCACTGAGTAAAAAAAATGTAATATATATTAAAATTTTATTTTATGTTTGAAGTTGAAATTGTGATCCTATATTAAGAAAACTTTTTAGACTCACCATGCATGTGAAAATTAATTCTAATGAGCTTTTTTTTTAGTTGCTCATTTTATTCAGAGTTAAAGTTTGCAGTCTTTTTAAATAAATGTTGCAACAAAAGAAAAAATATTAAAATGAATTAAATTGAAAATTTAATTTTGAGACGGGAAAACACTAATATCCTGTAACTTAAAATTATAACTTTCATCTGAATCCTATGCCACATTCAATTTATATATCAAAAAGTGATGCATGTATGTTATCTATGTGATCAATTTAGCAAATAGTAAAATATTACAATGAGAATTAATTGTAAGTGTTTAGTTGTGGAACTCATTGCTTAATGCTCAAACTATCTCCAGAAAAAGAACATATGTAAAATTGTAAAACTTGTTTAATTCAAATAAAAAAAAACATCATTATATTCAGAATTCTTCCCTTCTAGTAGAATCAAACCAAATATTTTCCTATTTCATTTATAAAAATAATCATGTGATTAGGAGTTTACATGACATTGACCACCAAATGACAGGTTGAGCAGTATTCTAATTACCAAAATGTTGCCTTTTTCTACTTCTCAACTGAGAAACAGTCTGGAAACTTTCAGTTCTTGAGTACACTATTTTAACAATGAACTAAAACAATTTATTATTTCCTAAAATGATATAATGAGCTCCTGCTTAATCTTGCACATGCTCATATTTCTTTATAATTCTATACATGCCTTTCCCATCATACTCCTCTGATGAAAGTACAATCACAAGAAATATAAAAAAAGATATAGTTAATAAGCAAAAAACTTTGTAAAATATATCACTTATAGAAAATAAAAATAGAATCATAAAGATAATTAAATAATATGAGCAAGAATATACTGTACTCTTAGCAAAATTTGAATCCCATATATTCATTTTGAAAGATGTTTGAGCTAATATATGTAGTATATCACAGTAAACAGAGGCTTGGTATTCACTGCAAGCTGCTTGCAGTGCCATCTCTGAATAGTTCACCACAAAAATTTTAAGACATTTGCTTGCTGTTTGGGCCACAAGTTACAACATAAAATGTAATAGTGATACTATTGATTAAGCCAATGCACATGCACTTTAAAGATAAATTATAAATGAATACTCTCACTTTTCCAGACACAAGATATAGTTTTTTAGAAAAGATGGAATGAATCCTCCCATTCTTTCAACCCAAACATTTATGTATGGGTGAATCTTAAGCATATTGAAATGAGAGCATGAAGCTGTTAAGCAATCACTTTAAATTACATTTATTATGCTTGAACGAATGACACTTGCGAAATATTTACAATACGTCATTCTTTAGTTGAAATTAAACATATATAATGAGATATTATTTTATATAGCACTATGTTTTTATACTGTAATAGTGATTGCTTAACATCTTCACGCTCTCATTTCCATATGTTTAAGATTTGCCCATACATAAATGTTTGGGTCGAAAGAATGGATGGATTCATTCCATCTTCTCTAAAAAACTATATGTTGTGTCTGGAAAAGTGAGAGTATTCATTTATAATTTATCTTTAAAGTGCATGAGCATTGGCTTAATCGCTAATATCACTATTACAGTATAAAAACATAGTGCTATATAAAATAATATCTCAACATAAAATATAGTAGTATGTTTGAAATCTAAATCCACAATTTGTTTAATAAAAGATATGGCAGTGAAGTGATAGTTTTCAAGTGGTTTGCGAGAATTTGTGATGGAAGTGAGGGCAATGAATATGATCAACATAGGTACAATATACACTCTCATATTTCATGTCATAACTCATGATCCAAATATGCACCTTAAAATTTTTTGTGGTGAAAAGGGAAATGTCACTATGCAACTCATGCATTGGATCGAAGATGATATTGCTAATATCTTTCAACAATTTATGAAAGACTTGCTAATTTGAACTTTCAGAATTGCCATATTACTGAAGCATGCAATTATCTTAAGGAGAGTGTTATGGATACAAGTAGACCTATTATAATATTCACCTAAAATAATAATTATAATTGATTTTGGATAATGATCTAATTATTGATGATTTGATTAAAAGTGGTATTTTCTGCTTGGCAGAATAATGAATTAATTGTGAAACTTCATTTATAAAAATCTTAAGGAAGAAGTTCAATAACTGAATAAAAGGTTTAAAAATAATTGCAAAAAAGATACAGACATTCACTGTTCATAGTCACTCTAGAATCTTTTTGATGCACTGAAAGCAACATATGAATCCGAAAAATGGTATCACCTCCCATTAAATCCAGCAATGGAACTCTCCTTAAATGATGACTAATAATATTTTGAACAGGTGGAAGGAGTATTTTGATTATTTTTTGAACAATAATACAAGAATTGAGAAGACAATTTTTAACAAAATATTTATTTTATCTAGTTTATCTTGGACAAAGACATCCAGCTTAGTAAAGTCAAAACAGTTTTTTGCAAGCTTAAAAATGGAAAAGTTATAAGTTCTGAAGAAATACGTGTAGAAGTTTTAAAATATAGTGATGATACCTTAGCTTCAAAAATATTAGAATTTTTTAGAAATATAGGATCCATGAAGTTGTGCTGACTGATCTTAAAAATGCTTCTATTTGTTCCAATTTTTAAAAATAATGGAAATAGACAATATTACAGAAATTATTATAGATGAACCTTATTATCCACTATAGAAAAGGTAGAATTTTGGTAAATAGGTTGATTCCAATCATAGGGAAATGGTTACTAGAACTCAGTATGGTTTTAGAAATTACAAAGCACTATAGGCATAAATTTTATTGCCAATCAAATGTAAGGTTGGAAATAAAGGAATGGATTATATATTGCTTCTATTGATTTTGGTTAAGACATTTGCAGCTAATAAGACAGTTATACATGAAATTAGTTCATTTCCAGTGTCACTACACATGGAAAATCTATGACATATGAAATTAAAACTGGTGTTAAACAAGAATGTGTTTTTGCTTCAATATAATTTCAATTTTTATGTCAGGTGTTTTTGGATCAACGAAACAGTTAACAAGATCTTGAATTCTGAATTTACAAAATGATGATGATGACTGTGCTATTTTTGCCATTCAAAAGATGTTTTATAGACTACACTTAACTTTTTGAATACCTTAGTAGTTTTATGAGTAGAAGGATGGACTTAGATATTGAAGTGCAGCATAGATTTCAATGTGCTTCTGCTTTTAAAAAATTAAAAAGTATATTTCATCACAGGGAAATAACTACTGTAACTAAGTTGGTTATATATAGAGCTGTTACTTCACCTGATTTATTATATGGAAAGACGGGGAATAGAATACATTTGGAGTTTTACAATTAGACATAGTATTAAAGTAATTTCAGAAAGAAAAATTTTATTCAGAAGAAATTAAGATAGCTTCACAAAGTATTAAACAAACAGAAAAACAAACCAACATGTTTTATATGTGAATGTATTTGTAATTCAAAGATTGGTTTATATAGTCAGTATAAAATTCATTTCTAGAACTGTATTTTTTTTTCTTTTCTTTCCTGGACTTGAAATGATCATACTCATTCACTAGTGTTGCTATATATATGTATGCACTAGGAACTACTTTGATAAAACATAAACAATGTAAATCCCTTAAAGTAGATTTGTTATGTAATATTTCTAAAAAAAAAATTATGACCCTTTCTTTTACGAAAAAAAAAACATAATTACAGGGCAAACATATCACAAAATGCTGCAGAAATGGCTCTTTGCACAATTTAATTATGATTCCAATAACTTCATTCTTCAACAAAACAGAGAATCGCATTGATCCCTGTAGCTTCAACATTTTCTGAATGACATGTTACTTCAACATTGAATAGATCACTTGGAATTCCAAGATATGGCATTAAACTCTTGGTCTCCAAAACCTCCAGATGCACCTTGTGACTTTTTCTTGTTGTCAAAAACTATGTTTTTATGCCATCTTTCAAAAATAGACTCAGAAAAGTAATAATTTCAGGAAAGAAGACGTTTTGAAAGGTATATGGGTTGAAGTCAATTATAATCTTGACATTATCCATATGGTGGGTGAACAGCACATAGAGCATTTATAAAATGGTTAGTAAAACAAGATAATTTATTTATACTATTTTCTTTAACTATAACATAATATCAACATGAAATATATTGCTTTGAAATTGGGGTTATCATTTTAAAACTCACTATATATTTATATAGAAGCATTCAAACCGATCAATAAATTATTTATTCTTAAGAATTTTAAGGTATATTGTTTATTAAATAATCTTAAAATATGGATTTAAGTTGAAGCTTAGTACTTACTCTAGTAAATAATTCAAATCCAAGTTGTATCACAATAACTGGTTCAGTGGCATCTACAATTTAAATTGAGTCTTATGGTGTAGTAGTTAGTGCATCTGTTTGCTATGTCCAAGACCTGTAGCCCAGATCAATTTGAAAATTATTTGCAGGTCACACAAATCTCAGGATTTTTACTTCATGTAAGCAGTTCATATTAAATCCAGCCAGTAAACAGGTATTTAACAAAAGCTTCCAGATTTATCTGTAACAGTGACAATATGGTGACTATAATGTTTATAACAAGATATTGGCTCCAGTATTACTAAAAAGATATATCAAACTTCCATGGGTCATGGCTATAGTTACTTTTATTTTTTTTGTATACCATTTGATAATTTTGCACTGTAATAGTTTAAGATTATAAGTCACAGTGCTTGCTGTTTAAATATTATTCTCTAGTCTAGCAGAGTGAACATTATTCTTAGCCAAAATTATTCCTTAAAAAAGAAACTATTTTTTTTCCATAAAACACCCAAATATTGTATTTAAAACAGTTCAAACTTAAAATATATGGTAAACAGTATTTCAGTATAGATAAGCATTGGTGGTCGAGAGGTCAGCGACAGCTGCTTTACAAGCAGTTGTCCCGGGTTAGCAGGTTCGCTTCCCGGTGGATGCTATGACACATGAGAAAAAATGTAGCTCTTATTCCCAAGCTATTTAAACACTGATGGGTCAACTTTATAAATTTGCCTTTCCTTGTTTAAACTCTAGTTAAGAAGAACTACTTATGGTATATATTTAGCAACAAGTAAGTGGATAACTATGATTGATTATTAAGTTGGATAACTATGATTAAGCTAAAAAATTACCAAATTCCATATAATTTTAAAATGTTAGTAAGATGGATACCCTAATTTCTACATTACAATTTCGTTCATGGGTTTATAGATAAAAAGAATAAATAGATGGGTGGATGGATCGAAAGTATAAAAATAATATAGGTAGATAGAAGGATAGATAATCATACATAACATGCTTTTTATTTGGAAGTGATATTCTTAAGAGCAATGTGTTTGATAACAAATTAAGATTTTAAACCACTAAGAATATATATATGCAAGTATATTACAAAGCTTTTGTAAATTAGTTGTAACAGCATAAATGAGAGGTCTTGTGATGCTTGGAGGCAACACACTTAATCTAGGATTCAAATCCAACTCAAACTTCTTTCCAAGAGACTTTTTTTTTCTCTCTCAAGTAGTTAGTTCATAGTCAACTACATTATCCATTCAACATTATTCAGCAAATAGATATCCAGTCTATGTGTAACTATAAGGTAAAATAAGGATCAAAACATTACCAGTATTGCATTATTTACTGTATCTCTACAGGGATTGTTGGAGAGGCTTTGTTCTGCAATGGGCTGTTTATTTACAAGGTTGACTTACCTTTTTTATTTTTTAAAGCACAAATGATTAGTTAGAAAACCAACAATGACTTTTGCAAAGAATTCAAAAAATATTTAACCTTAAAGTGATAAATATTAAATTTTATTAATCAATAAAACAATTTGACATATACGTATAAAGGTATTTTTTTAAGATATATAAAAAAAATGACTTTACATATTTATAATCATACTATAAAAATTTATGTGAAAAATCAATTTATCAAAATAAAAATGGTAATTAATTCAATCCTAAAACAAATACATTTAAAATAATTTTTTTTTTTTTAAAAAAATTCAATTATATAAATAACATTTAAAATAATTCTAATATAAAAATTGATTAAGAAATTAAAGATTAATTTTAGCAATAAACCAGCTGACGGACCATTAGGTAATATGAAGAACTACATTCTGAAGTTTTCATTTTTCACTGATCGAGAAGCGATACTTTGATAAATTATTCAGCAGTATTGATTTTTTGATTTCTCTCAAACAGTACATTGAAAAAAATTACAGGCATTAAAAATAAAATGGGATTAACTGATAATTTCATTTTGCATCTATATATGTTTAAATATACACACACTTTTGCGTCTATATATATTTGAATGTGCATATAAATAATAAAACTTTAATGAGATAAAAAAAATCTAATTGACATTATATTTTCAACGTTGTTCAACCTGTATTTGGTCGATTATTAGTTCCAATATATATATATATTTGTATATATATGCAACCTTGCTTTTGTCAATGTTCTTTATCCTACACATCTTATAAGCTGATAATTGGTGAATACAGATTTGGCAAACCTTAAACACCATAACCAGATGCTTATTATATATAACTTAATAATTTAAGAAGAGTCTATATTTTGTACTTATTTTAGTTATTATATTTCTCTATTATTTTATTTTCTTCTATTTGTTTTTTTTTTACTTTTATTTTCTTATAACCAATATTTATATTGTGCAACAGTACTTACCTCCATTTGTTTTATTTGCTTTTCTTAATATCAATATGGATTATATAATTGATAAATGATTACATTCCAATAATAAAGTGCCATTTCAAACTTTACATAGAAAGTTATCACAAACTTTTCCCATATACGATGCTATTTACATGATTTCCAGAAATTATCATTTTATGGCATATCATAATGATGAAGATATGTAATTATTTCCATAATACAAAGGAAATATCTATAGATATTGATATGCATTTTTTTAACATACCTGGAAAAGCTACCAAACTCTTGCGGAAAATACTAAACGATAAATGGAACAAGTAATGGGAGTGTTTGTGTGTGTGAGTGTTACAAACAAGTAGTAATTATAAGGAATTTGAACACTGACTTTCAAGCTCCCTTCAATTATCTATTGTATCGCTCATACAAGTAGTAAGCTTTTTTCCTCCTAAAACAACAAGAAACAATATGAATGAGGTCTTGCATTGGTGGTCGAGAGGTCAGCGCGACTGCCTTGCACTTGCAGGCAGTTGCCCGGGTTGCGGGTTCGCGTCCCGACCGATGCTATGACACTTAAAAAAAACAAAAACAATATGAATGAGAAAAATTTACAAACAAAAATGAAAAAAAAAGGGTGTTGTGCGGACATGGGGGAGGGGGGGGTTAAGAAAAAATGTGTGTTAAATTTTAATTAATAAATAATAAAAGAAAAGTTAAGACATTTTAATGAACAAGTAATTTACTTTTTCTTAAACAATAACAACAATACAAATGGGAAAAATAAAGGAATGTTATGTGTACTTTTATAGATTGATAGATGGTTAAAAAGTTTCAAAATTTCAAATAACAAATGGTATGAACAAGTTGTAGAGGTTTTTTTTTTTCTTAAACTAAAAGAGTATGTTTTTTGGTTAAAAAATACTATATAAAAACAAACAAACAAGTAGATCATTTCACTAGCAGTGATAAGTAGCTTGAAACCCAGAAGGGATTATAATAGTTATAGCGATGTACCTCTCATTCTCTTGGAAATTTTCAAAGGCTCCCAGGGGTGCTAAAAAGCATAAAGTATATAATCAATAAAGCAAGTCATATATAGTGTGGCATTGCTTTTATGAGCTCGTATTTACAAATATGTAATATAGAAAATTGGTCTGGAGATAGAAATATTCCAGATAGAGATTTTAAATATTTTCTCTTATCGCACTTATCAATTAAGAGCTTGTTTGAGCTATTGCTACACTCTCTATATTACATAAAGTATAATAGATGGACAATTAAAATTTTAAACTGGATTCCAAGAGATTGTAAAAGACCCAGAAAGAGACCACATGTGAGATGGATGGATGAAATAAGAAAGTGTGCAGGGTGATGTGGAGAAGAGAAGCCAAAGATCGGAGAAGATGGATTAAACTTGGAGAGACCTTCATCCTGCAGTGGATTGATAATGGTTGATAATGATGATGATGATATAATAAATTGGCACCATATCTACTAAGCTAGATTTATAATTTGCTATCATATTGTCAGAAAAACTATTAGTGAGATATTACTACATTCAGCCAAGATAAGAAAATAATTGTCTTTGGTTAAGCCACTATTTCATCACCATCATCATTTTCAACTATTATCAATCCACTGCAGGATGATGGTTTCCACAAGTTCAATCCAGCTTCTCCAATCTCTATCCTTTCTTCTCTACATCATTCCAGCATATACCTCTTTATTTCATTCATCCATCTCATATATGGTTTCTTTCTAAGTCTCTTGGAATCTAGTTTAAGATTTTATCTGTCCATCTATTATCACCTCTTCTAGCAATATGTCCATCTTAATTCTACTCAGTTTCTTAATTCTTTCAATGATGTCAGTAACATCAGTTTATTCTCTCATTCATATATTTTGTTTTCAGTCTAGTCTTGTTACTCTTAACAAACATCACACCATACTTCATTGAGTAATCTGAAATCTCTGCATTGCTCTTTGGTTTATTGACCAAATCTCAGATCCATAGGTAAGAACTGGTAACATACATTTATTAAAAAACTTCCTTTTCAAATAAACAAAAAAAAAAGCTATTTATACAGACAATGTTATTGCTATAGAAGCTTCAGTTTCCAAATTTTTTTGGATTAACAGTATTTCCATATTTTAAATGGCCATTAAGTTATCATATCAATATATAGCTGGTCAATATCCTTATTGACTTATTATATACACTGATGACGATAGAGGCAGAAACCGCGGTCTGAGGTTGAGGGTATTTTTTGAAGCTTCATAAGAGTTTGTTTTTAACTTATTCTATATATAACATTTGTAAATAGAAGCTTTATTAAAATTAGGTCATATGACTTGATTTTTTATCAATATATACCTTTTGTATTTCCATAAACTTCACAAAACTTAAATGTAAATATAAATTAATAATAATTATTACTTTCTTTTGCATAAATATTAACAATAAAATATATGTAATAAATTGTTTCTGGAATTATTTTATTAAAGATTCTTTTTGTTCAAAAAACAATAGAATGCACGTATTTGAAATGATCTATTCCAGACTTAAAGCCTAAAACAATATAACTATTCATTTCAATAAAATTTTTATTAACAATAAATAGTGATTACATACTAATAAAGGATAAATAAATGAATAAATTGTACAATAATATGATTATATAATGTTCTATATGTCATCTGGCTAGATTATGTTATGAGAGCACAATGTTATACTCTTATGTGGTTAGGTATAGTGAAGAGATTCTAAGAACTTGTTTAATGGTATTAGCATTTTTAATATAGACATGAATATTTTCTTTTATAAATGACTATTCTATAATGCTGGGTAGGTGGGAATTGATAATCAGAAAAAGGAAAGAGCAATTAAAGACCAGGTGACAGCAAAGACTTTACTGGAAGCAAGGAGCAATATAACTATTTAAACAGAAAAATATATAATTCACCATCAAAAAATATGTGTAAAATCACATATAAAATTAATTATTCTATTTTATTTTTACATATTGTATACAAGAAAAGTATAAATTTGAAAATTTACTAAATTCATACTTTCAAAAGCATAGAAAATATACATTTAACCTACGACCTTGCCATTTGTTTTTCAATAATTAATCTTTTCTGTGACATTAAAATGTTATTTCCTTGCTTGGAAATCTAGCAATTGTTGGTCATACTTTAACTTAATGGTAAAAAGTATATCGAATGATTTGTTCATTGCATGAATAAACTCTCTACTATATGTTATATTATTTTTATATTTTTTCATCATCTTTATAATAAATGCAATAAAAATTTACTATTTCTGTAAACATGTTTATTAAAAGTTTTGATTTAACTTAGAGATTCTGATTGTTCTTTGATTAAAATCTTGTAATTGATTTGTAACAAACTTCTGTCAAACAGAGCAAAAATCTCCATACAGTATTGCCACCTGTGCTAAACAGAGTAATCAATGGATGCCATTGATTACTCTGTTTAGCACAGGTGGCAATACTGTATGGAGAGTTTTGCTCTGTTTATCAACAATTAATGTGCTAGTATAGGAAATGTGATCATGTGATGCTTAATGGTTTAAACTTCTGTCAAATAGATTTTCTTAAACTTTTATACATTAGTTTGCTATTGAGGACAGTGCAATATTTCATTGTTGTCCAGCCATTCGTCCAGTTAGTGTGTTGTTGTTTAAACCATGCTGATATTAGTTTAGTAAGTTTTCAGTAATGCACATCAGATGACAATGTTTTTTAAAAATATATGTTCATTGAATTTCATGACTAATTTGCTAAAAAGCATTTATAGTAAATTAAAATATATATAAAAAAGAAGAATAAAATCTTAATTTCTTTTAACAAAAATTTGCTTTTTAAAAAATTTTATATTAGTAAACATAAAAATCATGATGACAATTTTTAACAGGCAAACTTCAAATGCCTGATATATATTGACCTTGTTTTGATTGTCACTTTTTAAATTTGAATACAAAAAGCACATTGTAAAATAGCTAAATATTAAAAAATAAAATATATAAAAATATTTTATAAAGCAAATTTTTATTTAATTTGATCAGTTAAAAAATATATATATTTTCTTCAACCATAATTTTAGTTGGTACATGTAAGTTGAAGTAAAAACATTGAGTGTAGTAAATTAATTAATTCAATCACTATTTTTAAAGAATTGAATTAATTAATTTTTGGATGACCCTCACTTTTATTTCAAGTTATATATTACAATATATATATTGGTTTTTAGAGCATTACTGATCAAAGTAAATAAAACATTTTTTACAAAATATTTATATATAATTTCTCCCGATTTCTTTTAATAATGTTTATGCCAGATTTTTATTAATTTTTAGCTATTAATTAAAATTTATCTTTTGCATTTTACTGTTTTGATTTCTATTGACTTTTTAATAACATTTATGACACAGAATAAATGGAAATGTGTTTAAATACTTGTGATTTAAATGCAACCATTCTTTATAATTTGTTCATTTGCTATTTTCTAAGAAAAAGTTGATATATAAAAATTAAAGTAACAAACTACAAGGGGGGGGGGGGATGTCAATGAATCAGGTTATGACATTGATTTATTTACAGTTATGCCTTTATTTACTTATTTTTTTATGTATATGCATTAATTATTCCAGATAAAATATGTGAGCCACTATTAACTCATTGTTAAATTAATATATTCTGATGATTGTGAAAAAATTAAATATCACTTTATAAATTTTATCCAAATTATTAAGACTTAACTATTGCTTATTAACTTAAAATTTCTTTTATCATCTCAATTTTAGAACTATATCATAAACTTTAATGAATATTTATAATTTTAAATGCATATAGATTTATTCTACATTTTATATATATAGATAATACTGCAGTACCACCCATCTGTGTCATAACGTCTTAAGTGTAATATGATATTTGCTACATCCAGATCTTTAAAAAATTGGTATTCTAACAAATGATATATTAGGGATAAAATTTAAAACCACAAAAGATGTAAACAAGGTTACAACCAAGAAAAATGAAGCTTTGTTTACATTGGGTATGAATTTAAATTTAATCTTTAACAATTTTATGTGTTAGAAAGCCATTCTCTTTAAGGTCTGATGTAGCAAATATAAACATCACTTTTATACTTTCAGAATTTTTAACAGAAGAACTGATACAACGATATTGACTGCACATAGAAAATAAAAATATTTCCATGAACATACACATAATTTGAAAGCACTGTATTTATTAATATTATGTATATTCTAAAAGTTTGTAAACAAATTCATTCTTACATTTTAAACATATATACATAATTATACACATTAGAGGCTTTATGGTAAAGTTTGTTAAGGTAAATTTCGACAAACCGGGTACCCTCAACTAAATATGCACCATAAAATTCACCATATTGATTTGCACATAAAGTGTTTTATAAATATAACTAAACTTTATTGAATTTAGAATCTATATGGTTAAATGGAAACCTATTCTTAGAACACCTAAGCCAATAATTCTCAAATCAGATTCCCAAAGAATCGTTTAAATAAACTTACAAATAATATCCACTTTTTGGTATTAATGCTCATCTATTAATTATATAAAAAGTGGGTATTATCTGAAATTTATTTGACTTTTTAGGAATATGATTTGTGAATTATCATAGCAATATTTTGTGACTTAGTTATGTAAATAGGTTTACATATAAACAGAGCAAAACTCTCCATACAGTACTGCCACCTGTGCTAAACAGAGTAATCAATGGATGCCAGAATATTTAGCACAGGTGGCAATATTGTATGGAGAGTTTTGCTCTGTTTATCAACAATTAATGTGCTAGTATAGGGAATGTGATCATGTGATGCTTAAAGGTTTACATATAATTGATAAGATATAATTTACTTATTGCTTTGTTAACGTTATTAAAAGGTTAAAAAAATATATAATAATTTCTAACTGCAAAATGATTAATAATTACAAAAATATTTTTGAAGAACTATTTGTGATGAATAATCATTCATTTGCTAAATATACATTTATGAAGTAAATTTGTATGTTTTTAATAAAGACTTGTCTGTCTTCACATACATTTGTTTCTCTCATTACATTTTAATTTAATTTTATTGCCTTCAGACACCAATACCATAAAACTATTATACTATTATTTTAACTCTCTACATTTAATGTGACAATGAGATGTGTGTGATCTGTTTCCATCTTTCATTTGCATGCACTAATATTCTGATTCCAATTCTTTCTATTTCATTTTTTTAAAAATTATTATTATTTTCTTGCCTTTACCTTTTTTATTTTCCTTCTAGAGTTATAATCAACATATCCATTTCCAATAGTAGTTAATGTTATGTATAAACACATGCAAAAATTTTTTTCTCTGTATCTAATGCATTTGGTTCCAAGTTTTAATGTGGATATTTGCATTTATGGTCCATAAAAACTGCATAAAATATACATTTAATGTACATTTATATACCTAAAACCAAACATAATTTTTATAATGTACACATTAATACATCAATAAAAAGAACAAAAATTAAAATAATGTGATTAAAAATGGTCTCATGACTGAGTACATGCTAATTACATAATAAATATGTTGGCTTAGGAATGGTCAATGATGATGCTTATGGGCATGCACTTAAAATTTATTAATTCGAAATTATGATTTTTTTTTTTTTAATATTTTTCAATTCATAAATTTTGAATCTTTAGACATGGGAAATTCTATACATTTATATAAAATTTACTAAACTATATTAGTGTCGTGTTTATATATATATATATTAGAAACACACGGTATAAAATATTGTGTAAATTTGCTGAAGGCAAATATATTTCCAACTGCTGCAAAAACAACATTAACAACTTACAGTTGATTTTCATTTTCACAAATTTCTAATATTCATATTTCTGAAGACTTTGAACATTCACAAGGTTATTAAAAAAGAATACTTGGTGATTCTGCCTTGAATAAAATTTCATTCTTTCAGTTAATGTTGCCTAAATTTATCTCCCTTACAAGTTGATTAGACAATTTAAGACTCATTTTGTTTCACTGATAGATACACAAGTTTCTGTGAGATTAGAGATCTTCATATTCACCATATTTATAAACATTTTAAGTAAAAGATACATGTGAAATGAATAGGAGTCCGGAAAGATAGTTCAGTGATAAGAATTGCTGTTTGTAGTTTATCTCTGGCTTGATTCCCAAAATAGAAGAGATTAGTCAAGTAAATAGAAATGGAACTATTAGCTTATTAGCAAAATTGGTGTTTGAACGACATTACATTTTTTTGTAACTAATTACAAGATTAATATGAAAGGGTATGGGGATGGTTAAAGTTTTTAATACATAAAAATATTTTTTTTTGATTCTCAAATAATTGCAATGCTGCAAGAACCATGAAGTATCTAAAGAAACATGCTCAAAATTCAATTATATGCATTTCACCAAATATATGAAGGGAAGTTCACTATGAGTGAAAGTAACAAAATCAAGCTGAGCATGCTCTGTGAATAGAATGAGTTTGTTAAAGAAATCATTTTGTCTATATGTGACAGTGTTTGAACCATTTGTTAATTATAGTTGATTTAATGTTACTATGGTTATAAAAGATGCATCTTATTCTTTTTAATAAAAACCAAATGGGTGTTCAATCAAATGTTATTGGTAAGGTCATTGAAAAGAATTAATGATTTGCATAGTCTGAAGATATAGACTTTTATCTCACAGTGAATTAAAATTTAAATGCTAAGTTAATATCATGTAATACCAATAATTTTTGCCTTGTAATAAACATTGAACATGAAATAAATAATATTATAAATTTTTTGTTAAATCACAAGAGTAAATTGGCAATGACAGTGATCTCATGTTCAATTATATCTATCCCCCCAGGTTTTGGGAGTTAGCAATTAATATGCCTATTTAAAAATCAGGCTTGCAATAAATCAAGCTCTAAATTAAATTGAGGTACCTTCAATAAATGTTGATTTATAGGTGGACCACTTATGCTTTGGAGAGTAGCATCTACTAGCGGATGTGTGAAGAGTAATTTCCGACCACAATATTTCATATATATAAATCCCTATATTACTAATTACACATATATGAATGTTGTACATGTCAGATAATTTGATGAAAATTAGTTTTTTTTTCCAGCATGTGCTTACACACTCGCTTGCACAAGGCTTTAAATGGCATTCTTATAAGTTTAAACTTCTGCAATTTTAATTTTTTAAATAACTATTAGTTTTATGATTTATTTATATAAATGGCTAAAATGTTTTAAGTGGAAGCAAATTTATTTTCTCTTAACTTAGTCTGCAGGGTTTGTAATCATTTTCTAGAAACAAGTATAGTGAGACTATTTTGTTCAACCAACAGAATCTTATTGTTTTCATCAATTAAGACAACAGGATTCAAATATTTATAATGAATACATCTACAATTAATGAATATATATATATACAAACAAAAATTTCTAACATTTAAATATACACAAGAATTTGTGAAAAAGATTAGTAATTCATATCAAATGCTGTTTTCTGTATATACATGCATGTATGCTTATATATGTAAACATGAATCTTCATTATTAGTTATCTGGAAAAAGACAGTTTCCATATATCAAGCCAATCACTTTTCCAGGTCTTTTCATATTTTGCCTTATTCTTATTATTTCTCTCTTTAAAATCATTAACCAACTTTTTCTTCTAACTGTTTTCATGATATTTTTTACAATCTTTTTCAATTCATTTTTCCTAATTATAAAAAAGAGAAAATTTGTATTTTAGTTAATATACATGTATTTCAATTTAATTTTAATACAATTGGTTAAAGCCTCTTTATAAGAATGAAACCTTATAATAACATTGTCTACAATGAAAGGCATTTGAATGAGACAGCAATTTTAATATTATGGGAATATTAAATAAAAATTAAATAAGTAAATTATATTTTAACTAATATACATATTTTTAGAGGATTTTATAATTCTTTGTGATGAAAAGTTTTTTTAAGTATATAATGGATAAAACTTGCTAGTAAATCTATAAAATAACCACCATTCTAACAAAAAAAAAAAATGTGGCCATTTTTTAAAGACTTACAGTACATAGTTGCTTATTTATTAAAATAATAAGCACAAATTAATGAATTATCATAAAAAGAGCTCTCATATAAAAGTATATTAGTATGTGTATTTAAAAAAAAGGTGAAATAATTAAGAAGTAAGAAAAAGATTAGCAATTTGAAACCTAGAATTAAATTAAAGATATTTATCTTTTGCTATATTACCAATGTAAGCTCTAAAATAATAAAAATAATATCTGAAAATCCTGCAGCTGAAAAATCTTTGCAAATAAATGGCAGCAAAATGGAAAACTGTTTCAATAGAGATAAAGTATATACAATTACCTTTAAAAAACTGGTTAATTGTTAAAACAAATAGTAATAAATTATATTGCAAAACAAGTTTGCTGTTTTTGTTTCCCCCCCCCCCCTTTTTTTTTCATGTGTCACAGCATCGGCCGGGAGGCGAACCCACAACCATCTGCAACCAACTACTTGCTTGCAAGATGGCTGTGATGACCTCTCAGCTAACAACACTTGACTACAAGTTTGCTGTTGTATAAAAATATTAATGATTCTGCAGAAAATGTCATCTTTTTTTCCCTACCTTTTCACATTTTGTTCATTTTATGTATAAAATTTAATACCAAAATATGCATGCCACCATAAATTCATACTGCTAATATATCTTTACCCAACTTGCCTTGCTGATAACACCTCTGTAATTAATACCCATATTACAGAAGGTCCTATAACAGCAGGCCTTTACAAAACAATAGAATCCCTCAGATACATCAGTTAGTCTCAAGAATGTTTCATTGAATTTATAAATAGAGAAACAAACAAAAAGGACAATCCTTAAAAATATAAGTTGATCCTTTCAATGACCAGCTTACACACTGCTGTGATTAACCTTGCTAATATTATTTTTAAAAATTCTTTGCATGTCTTTCATGTGCACTCTTTTAGTGGCATTGAATGTCAAACTATGTTTCTCATGGACATGCAATGAGCAGTTATTAATTCTGTAATACTCTCTTTGCATTCATAATTTTCTGCTAGAGTTAGATCTAATGTATGAAATTATATATTTTAATTTTAGCTATGTTTTAAATTGCAGCTGCAATAAGCAGAAAACAGACTTCTTATGCTTGTGTTTTAGGGAGAAGATTCGGGGAGGTTTTTTGTTTTTAATTTAAGTTGATATTAGAAAAGAAGTATTTTTTTTTTTTTGCTTTGTGTTGTTTTCATTTCTTGAGGCATGACCATAATTCATATTTTACCCACGCTTTAGAAGTTGATATGATTTGAATTTGCCTTTCACTAAACATTAAAGAGGAAGTGATGCACTGCACATGCTCATAATAGTTCATTTAATAAATGATTCTTTTTTTAAATAGTCTTTTCAAAGTGATAGTAAATCATAGTTTTTAATTTAATATATATATTTTTAAAGTTGTAATTATAAATTTTATTAAACGCCCATTATTATATTAAGTAATAATTTACTAAGGCTGTAACCTTAGTGTTTTAAGACCTATAGAGGTCCCTACCTTCGTATTTTTCAGACGCTTATTTCTAAGGTTACAGCCTTAGTAAATTATTACTATATATATTTTTGCAAAAGCTGTTTTTCTTTTTTAAAAAAAAATGGGGGGGGGGGGATCATAGAGAATTCCAATAGACTTTTGAAAATGATTTGATAAGTATTTTCAGAGTAACTATAATATTAATAACAATTTATATCACATAAAATTGAATTATCTCAATAAATTATTTCAAATTTATTTTTCAGAGAGTAAAATAGCATTCTATTACAAAAAAATAATTAAAAATTTGTCAGCTGCTTGTGAAAGCAATTGCTCATAGACCAAATATCTGTACATTTATATGTGCATATGTATGTATAAATTTCCTTAAATGTAACTAATAATATATTGCATATGTTTGTACTACCAAATTATAATTTATCAACATTATTATTTATAATATTAATAAGCCAATAAGCTAATACACATGCGCTTTGCAGATGTCACTATGTAAATGAATACTCCTACTTTTTCAAACACAAGATAAAGTCTTTAAGAAAATATAGAATGAATCCACCTATATTTTCGACCCAACAGTATATGTATGGGCAAAATATAGGTGGATTCATTCTATATTTTCTTAAAGACTTTATCTTGTGTTTGAAAAAGTAGGAGTATTCATTTACGTAGTGACATCTGCAAAGCGCATGTGTATTAGCTTATTGGCTTATTAATATTATAGATTATAAAATAAAAAACATCGCGCTATATAAAAAATAAATGTCTGGTCAACATTTTTTTTTTTTTTTTAAATAATGTATTACATAACTTAATATTTATTTTGTTAGAAAATAAAAACTTGCTCCCTTAATTGTTTTCATAGATGGGTCTTATTAAAAATGAAACAATTTTTACAAAAGCTGCTACTAAAAATATAATTTATAAATACTATTGTGTGACATTTTAATTACAATTTTATGTGCATTTACTTAAATCTATTAACAAAATTTCTATTTTAAAACTTCTATATCAAATTGCACAATTTATAAATAAATTTAAAATTACTATATTTAAACTGTTTACATTTTTTATTTTATAATAACAATTATATTATCTCATCTTTATTGTCCTTTATGATAGTCTCATTGAACTTATAATATCTATCTTAATCATATAAACTGGGGTTATTTATGAAAATTGCATCTTCAACAAAAGTAAATTCAATACAGAATAAAAAAGTATTATATATTTATTTTTTAATAAATATGTGATATTTATGCAAAGTTTTTTTTTGTTATAGGTATATTATATTGTTTCAAATTTATGTAATGGCATATTATTATTATTATTTAATATGTTTTTAATAAAATCTAGCTAAAAATAGTTTTTTGTTACATATACTATCTAAACTGAAAGCCCCTTGTACAAAAAGTGATTTGTATAATAAAGGTAGTTATATGTTCAAGCAAGAGCTACTCTGATCACCATAAAAGACAATATTTCCCCTCCACCTCCTCAAAAAAGAAATCCTCTCAAATTTTCCATATATTTGCATTGAGAAAAAAACATGGGTTGGCATAAAACTTTAAAAAATGAAATGAAACTTTCACAATGCACTTTGTAACACATTTTAAAAATAACATTTATTTATTAACTACTAATTATTAAACAAGTTACTTACTAACAGTTCAAAACATTAATTAAATTGATAAACAACAAATTTATTACAAAAAATAATTTGGAACTTTATTCGTCAGTAGCAACTGACATAATATTTTAAAAGAGGAAGTGCATTAATATGCATTCAGTTTTTATATACACAAATCAATATAAATCAGTGAAACTGATGAAAAATAATTTCTTAATTTTATGATAAACTTAAAAATCATTGTCAGAACAAGATAATCAATGTTAAAAACAGTTTTTATTTTTATCTCAAAGTAATTTGTGTTGATGAACATTTCTAAGAATACATCAATGTTTTTAAATGTTAAGTCAATATAAATAAATGTGTGTAGGTTATAAAAAGAAAATTGAGGTTGTGATGTTTGAAAAAGTAAGGACTTATTTTCACTTAATAAATTTGTCACATTTTAAAATGTTTACTAAATAAATTATTTATAACATAATAGTTAAATAAATTGTTAAATTAATTGATATTTTTAAATGGTTACTGATAAAATTGTTTAATAAATACATTTTAAAAGTTTCTTCATTTTAATACTTGATTATCATGAATCTGTGCTTGTCTAATAATATTTTCCAAGATATTTACTCCATTTTACACATTGACATATGCAAAAATCTTTGTTATTTTTTTAACTTTTAAGTGTTTGTTTCACTGTGAAAATCCCTACTGAATGGATGAATAAATTTGATCCAATTTATCTTTATTATATTTTCAGAAATTTCAAATTATTTGTTAAAAATAAATGTTTAAAAACTAAAATTACACTTAAAAATATTATTTCAATCTTACAAATATATTTATAAAATATTAAACTGAAATATGTAATAACATTTATAAAGAACAATTAATTTTTTTCTTATTGGATGATTACCACAAGTAAAAATATTTAATAAAAAAAAATATCAAGAGAATTGTTTTAATTTAATTTAGAAAGCCAGAACAAATCATTGTTCATTTTATTTAAAGCTAATGAAATTCTGTTTAAAATTTAAAATTCTACTTATGATATTTTTAAAAAATAACAACAACCAAAAATCATCTGCTGCTTCCAGTATAAAAACATTCTTTTTCAGCCAATTATCAGTTTCAGCCATGCATTATTGATTTGTCTTGACTTGTCTTCATCTAAAAGTAAATATTTCTGAATAAAATCTGAATCTAATCACATTGTTTTTCTAAAATAATAAATATTGGACATATATTATATGAAAAAGAATCATAAATATATAAATAAACAGAAGAAATATGCTTCATTTTCAAAATCAAAACAAAAGAATAAAAATGATCAAAAGCTCTTGTAAGTGCTCATGTGCAGAAAAAAATAAGCTACCAATCAGTGATGTTGTGGATAGAACATCAGCACCCTCATAATAAGTTTCTCTGTCTACTACTGAGAGGTTCACTTTTTTACTGATTGCAAAATCAATATTCTTTTAATTCTAGTTTTTGCAATCAAATGATTGCAAAAATAGTAAAGAAATACTAAAAATAGCCACAAAAAAGTGAATTGAATCCAAAGGAACAATAGTTCTATCAATGGGGGTGTGATGTCCCATTGCTCATGAAATATTACTAGTTAATGAATTCTTTTAAAAAGAAAAAAGTTCATAAAAACTCGGTATGATATTTAATTCAAAGCATAATTCAAAACTTTTATTTACAAGATTAAGTTTTTATCCATGTGTTTTTACAAAATATTTGCTTTTATTTTATTATTTTTCAATTCTTACTGAGTAATAAGTACTTTAATGAAATAATGGTAAATATTGTTTTTAAATGATTATTTATTCAATTATTAAGTAAATAGCTTTGAATGTTGTACCAGTAAGTTTATAAACAAAATAAAATTTCTAATCATTAAATATATATATATCAATAAAATGTCGACGATTCCACCTTACACAATACTGACATTCATTAATTATTTATACTTACACTAGGTGGAATAGTCATGGTAAAAAAAAAATGCTGCTGCTTAATATATACATACAATAAATTTAATTCTTTAATCTTATTTACTGTATTGATGTATGATTTATTATAACTTTTTTAAAAAATAAAAGATAGCACTAGTATTTTTGATATATTATTTAGCCTTCATAAATAAAACTTCAGCTAGCAAAGTTTTGTCATATATCTAGTAAAGATAATAAACCTGAATAAATATTTTGGACATAATATATTTTGTTAAAACAAAGTCAAAAATGAAATTTTATTTTTAAAAATGGTTCTAAAATAATAAATTTCAAAATCAAAACTTTAAGATAAGTAAAATGTTGAAGAATTATTTTGTCTTACTTCAACAGCAAACTTAAAAATTTCTCGGGCAGGATATCCCTGAATATATTTGTGAATCATTATTATTTGTACATAAAAATATAATGCAGTAACATAAATAAATTCGCTTAGCATTGTGGGGAAAAACTAATTCATTGTGAACATTTGATTAATTTCAGATGGCAATAAGTTATAGTTGGAAAGAAATATTTTACCGATTACTCACATCAGAATCAAAACAAAAACAAAAAATGATTATTTAAGGTTTGCTTCCAAAGTTGTTGCTTTCTTAAATAAAAAATTATTTAAAAAAAAAAATTATATATAGTTTTTTTTTTTAAAAATCACTATCAAATATTTCATTAATATTTTTTTTTTAAAAAAAAAAGGTTTAAGAAACTTGTAGGCGCAAAATTTGCAGAGTAATGCAAAAATATTTTCCAATAATTTACTGTATCTACTTTTATATTAAATTAAAATAAGAAAGCATCAATGTAACTGAAAGTATTCCATATTCTAAAATGTTAAAACAATCATCATCATAATCTACCTGATCTGTTATATTGATGATGGTCATTAGTAAAAATGAATCATTTCAGGCCATTTTTTATTCGCTTTTCTACATGCTCACAATATAGTTAACGTTGCCCATTCTGTAATTTTATTCATCCATAACAATCATGTTCATCCTTTTTTTGTTGACCCATGCACAATTCCAATTATGATATCATTTTTCAATATGTCTGTCTGTCTGTCTCACTATATATCCAAAATAGTGTAGTTTTCTTCATTTTATCATATTCAGGGATGTCTTTGTGCATTGGCTTCCACCAAGACCCATTCATTAGTTCTTTTAGGTATACAAGATACCTCAAGCATCCTTTGATAAGATTTCAGAAGCATCAGATCTTGCCATATGTTGTTTTTTCTCATTGTCTATGCCTTACATTTATACATTACAAAAGACAGTATCAAAGCCTCCAATAGTCTACATTTTGTCCTCATACCTATGCTTACGTTTTGCCACATAAATAATTTTGTAAGCAGTGGTTTGGCAGTCTCTTATTATATATATATATACCAAAACAAATAGCCAAAAATAATGAGTTGATTACACAAGTCTGATTTTTGGAAAATTGAATTCATTTTATCTTTAGAACACATCACTTTGTTGAAAGGATAATATAATATGCCAAAACCATTGTGAATTGAAAAGGGATAAAAAATGAAAATTCTAACACTTACCTACTACTAATTAAACAATTAGTAAAAACATCGATAGACATATCTTTAATATGTCAATGATTGATTTCTAGTATATAAATATATAAAAAGTAAATGATCAAAAAGATTGAATTACATGGAATATCAGATGTATTTTTTCTAAAGTTCACTGTCCAAATGCAAATAGTATAATATAAACAAAGTGATAATGCCTTATCTCCATCAGTGATAGTTGGTCATAGTTTATCCTAGTGTTAATATTAATCCAAATATTATTAGATGTATCTAGATAGAATCTCATATAGCTAGATATAACCCTTTTTGTTTATTTATTAATTATACCTATCAATTTTTATATTGTAATGTACATTAAGTTTCACCCTCTCTTTTTTTTTTTAAACAAAGACAGCTCTCTATTTATATATATGTTTTTATTGTGGAAAATGATATTAACCTTAGTCATGTCCTGTTTTTGGAATTGTTATAAATCTATGTGTATTCAACTGTTAGTATTTTAAAGCTTAAGTGAATCACTTAAGTGTGGAGATTTATAACAGTCATGAAAACAGTGTATGATGTAGATTAATTTCCTTCTGCACAATTATAGATTTTTCAGAGCTTAATAATAGTAGATTTACATATATATCTTGTCAAGCTCACTTATTTATTTGAAATATCAAACCATAAACTTAAAAATATAATTTTAATTAATAAACAGGAACCCTTTTATGTTAAAACACCCATATATAACTTAAACATTATATTATAAAATTGTAATAACAAAAGTATGCTTACATTTTAATCATTCATACATATGTATAAAATATTTATTAAATTAACTAAAATCACTAATCAAGACATAAAACATAGAAATAGTTAGGTCATGTCGTATCTTAGCAACTAAACATGAAGGAAATAAAATTAGAGCTCAATTACACAATTATTAATTTTGATGCATTCAACAATAATTGAATACAAAATCGTGAAATGAAATAGTAATTTAACACATGCTAATTGCCAGAAGTCAATTTCACTATAAAAGCTAAATCAACTAATTTCTAAATCAATTCCATCTTTTACAAATGAACTAATCCCTATGCATATTTATTTTGCTGTGTTCTAATACTGAACACATCAGAAAGATGGATCAATAATTTGAATGAATTTTCCTTGTTTATAAAATCTTCATTCGCTAAGAACTCTAATATCACTCAATTAAAGAGTAAATAAATTAGTCTTTAATATCATCAATAATAATTTCAAAAGTGAAATTATCTTTAATATATTAATTAGAGAAATTCTTAACGATATCATTCTTAACTTGGATTTCAAGGAAGATAAATATCATCAAACAGATTTATATATATCTAAATAAATTTATTTTAAGAAGATTTAAAGTTATAGAAAATGCATTATGAATAAAGACATTTTGCCGTAGGATCAAATGTATTTATTCTAACCTAAGATAATTTTAAAAAAGGCATGTCAATGTCATGTGAGAGGAATATTTATGAAACAACAGACTATACTGATTGCCTCACCAATGATTGATGACCAGAAATAAAAAAAACCTATTCTTAATGAACATTGCTACTTAAATTTTGAAAAATGAATAGGAAATACCATAAACATTAAATACATCATATTATTTTTGTGTATCAACATCTATAAATATTTAATTTTATTTCATTTGCCTTTAAAACCTGCCTACTTTGGAATAGTCCATTTTGCAAAATCATTAGACGAAAAATGGGAAAAGATCGGGTTATTTTTTTTTTAATTTAATAAAATTTAGGTCTTCCTTATGCAGTGATTTGACCAGGTTAATAATTAAACTTAATATGAAGGTTAGATTTTATTATTATTCATATTAAATTCATTCACTTATGACATGGCAGAATTCTTGTTTATTATTAATTTATTAATATTTGTTTATTTATTATTCGGTATAAATGACTAATATTCTTGGATGAAAGGTCTTATAAATATGAAATTCCCTCAAAAGGATTTGATATTAGAAAAGTCTTCATTTATACTTATATTGTTTAATTTAAATTTAGTTAGTATTATCATAATCTTTAGAATTATAAAATGTTATTTATTTTTGTAATCTATTAAATATTGTTTGTGATATGATACTGTAAGAGATGGCTTACAACCAATCATCACACCTATCCCCATTTTTCTCAATGATTAAATTCAGGCCAATTAATAAGCAAATAATTTATTCTACATATTTGTTTATATACATGAAACATACATATAAACTAATATTTTTATTTATTTTGAGAAAGTAATTTTTTTCTTTTTTTTATATACACCTTGAAGCAGACAAATTTGTTATGTACACATGAAACATGTATACAAATAAACTAATATGTTTGTCTATTTGTAGAAATTATTATTTTTTATTCACTTAATATGATTAACAACAAAAATAAATAATTGACTGATAGGACAGACATAATCAAAGGTCAAAATATAAAGGCCAGAATAGTTGCTAGGTGATTGAATTTGAATAATGAAGACTCAATAAAAAATAATGTTTTATAATTTTTTTTATTTTTATTGGTTTGTAACAATAGGTTCTAGCTAGCATGAGAAAACAATCTGGCATTTTTGACTTGTCTGTGAAACACCAAAACCATCAGCACAAAGTCTTTTATTATTATTTTTTTTAAAAAAAAAACTATTCGGAGTTTTAAAAAAAAACAGTAAGAATATGTATTTTAAAACTTAATGTTTATATTTAAAAATTAATACAAAATCTTTATTATTTGGATAGAAGGAAAGTAGAAATTTAATCTTAACTATTAAAGTGACAAACTGGAATATATAATAGCAAAAATGAACTAATGATTTAATTTGTTCTACAAGCTTGAATTAGTTATTATGGAAATAATGGAAAAGAAATGTGAAACTACTAGAAATTGACTGTTTCTTTCACATGATAGATAGGTTCCTCAGAAAACATGCGCAAATGAAATCGCGCAAAAATAGACATAACTTACATTGAAAAAAGGGGGTACAGTCTGTGATTTTTCAAAATTCGTGTAAAAGCAAAGCACCAACATAAAATTACTTTAAAATTCGCGCAAAAAAAAATAAGGAAATAAAATATGACTAATAAAAAATTTCAAATTTGAAAAAAATTGATACAAGACAAACTTTTTTTAACTATAATATTTAATTTTATTCAAAATAATATATTTTTATGCATAATTTACAATACAGTAATTTACATTTTTTATACATGTTTTAATTATTATGATTATCTGGTGACAACATAATTAATCTTTGAGACGATGAT
This sequence comes from Epiperipatus broadwayi, assembly GCA_028023455.1. Taxonomy (NCBI): domain Eukaryota; kingdom Metazoa; phylum Onychophora; class Udeonychophora; order Euonychophora; family Peripatidae; genus Epiperipatus; species Epiperipatus broadwayi. The sequence goes on along the minus strand of JAQFVV010012399.1, from coordinate 18,541,660 downwards.
TTTATTAATTGTTTACGAAGCTCGCGATATCCAGACATACAACCATTTAGCTCTCGTTGGAATTTAAGAGCACATTAATGATTAGTGTCATTAATAAGAAAATAATAATTGATTATGTTTTTTTTTAAAAAGCAAAAACAGAATGTGATTTAAAATGCAAAATTAACACGCACAATGTTTGAACAAATTTACATTATAATCTTGTAAAATTTAATATGTGCATACATAAAATGTGGAAATCATGATTTTAATTTCATTATTGCATAAAATCTTACTATTATAAAGCACTGAAAATATTGAAATTACTAGGATGAAAGTCGAATTCCAATAATGTGCTATTACTTTCAATATAACGTAAGTGCGCAAAATTTATTATTTAAAGTAATAGCGCATTATCGGAAATCGACTTCCAGTGAAACACGAATCGCGTAACTTCAAAATTGTATTGAATAAGTCCGCGTAAAAAGAGACCCAGGTTTATATACATAATTGAAGCCACATTATAAATAATAGACAATAATAAAGGAGTCATTACAATGTATTTGGGGTAAAGCCATTACTATGGGCATCCCCAAGCATCTCCGATGTCATTATAAAATTATCCATCAAAATGTCTATTTTACAAACCACTGGTGTATATCAATCTTCAATGGATTTATGCTATATGTTCAGAAGAGATAACTAGTTGTTTTTAACTAAGCAGTATGAAATATATAAATATCAATAGAGTTGGTGAATAAGAACGTTAAGCATGGAGATTGACATTCAAGTTGATAAATCTCTTAACTATGGACAAATGCTCACTTTCCTCAGGGTATATATATATTTTTTGATTCACATAAATTTTTTTTTGTTTTTATTATTTCTATTTGAAATTTCATGTATTGTAATTTTTTTTATTTGTGTATTCAAGTTTCATTTTCAAATTCGATCATCTGCATTTTAAAAGTGGGAGCATTGAATGGATATGTATCATATGTTAATATATAAAAGGGGAAAGGGATCATAGTCAATAAATAAGTATAATTATTAATAATAGTCAATAAATAAGTATAATTATTAATAAAAGTAAATTTACAGATCCCTCTGGAAATTCAATACTGATTCATCTAAGCACCTCAAGTAAGGTTTTTAGATAATTAACATTAAGTGCAAACTCTAGAAAAAACAAAACTATATTACTTACTAATAAGTTTTTAATAATATTTACTTATAATTGTTTATTTCTGAGTGCATAATTAATCAACTTGAATAAATGGTCTTTTTCTTATCTTTCATTAATTTTTACTATGACTTACATACACATCTAGATGGGAGTGGGACTATATATATATTTTAAAAAAAGTTATAAATATATTTACCCCAACCTATAAACATCATTCTAGTAATTATATTAATGGGGTAGATTTAGAATTACTGAACTCTCATTCTGCTTTTCCTTTTTGTTTTATGCATATATTTAGTGAATTATTTAATATCATTTTGTATATACTGTACTTTGAATTATTTTGTTTTTCTAGTGTAAGTAAAGATTGAGTGAAGACAGACTTCTATCATGAAACTGAATCAGGGAAATTTATTGTGTTAAGCCATCAAAATGATAGAAGACCATTCTTGTTAATTTAATTTATTTTTTTTAAATATTTATTATTATATCTTATAGATTATTAATAAATGTATTGAGTTGTTTAAACCAATCTGATCTCTGTTTGATCATCATCATCATCGTCATTATGCATTTATATCATTAAAAGTTTCATCATCACTATAATTATGAATTTACCCCATTAAAAGTATCATCATCAATATCATTATGCATTTAAACCATTACAGGTTTGATGATCATCATCATCATTATTCATTGCTTTCCTAAATAATTGATCATCATCAATATTTTTCATATCTATGCATATACATAGGCATATTTGGTCAATAATTAAGTAAGTCCATCCCTGAAGAGAGCTGATTGCAAGAACTCCCTGAGTTTGAATTCTGTGGTGTAATGAAGCCCAAAAAGGGAGATGTAATGAATATGCACTAGTCTAAATTACATTGAAATGTTGTAAGTAAACTATAAGTTAGTATACTAAAAGTAGATGTGATTTAGAACTAGTCATTTCATTGTGACATCTTTAGCATTCTACTCAAAGGCCTAGATCTGACAGTAGTAAGATGCGCTCCCTTTGTTATATGCCATTCCTGATTCGGTAATATCTGGCACACCCAAATGGGATGTCGAATCATGGATTTAGGATATGACTTTGTTTGACACATTGTATTCAAATTATCCAATTACTTAGTCTTGTTGATATCATCTTATGGCATACCCCATGGTTCCAGTTATAATACATATCTACTATAGGATATGGGAAGGTATAATTTTTAAATGTATATATTAATATAAATGTATTTAAACACTTGTAATTAAAAATTTTGTTAAATTTATTTTAAATTTAAGGAGGTCTCGGATTTATTTTATTTTCATAATAAAATAAAATTGAATACATATATCCACATATACATATCATCCTGACTTAACATCATGACAATTTGGTTGGAAGGAATTTTGAGAATCTATCAAACTTATATAAAAGTAGTATTATTGCTATGGGATATCAATTGACTCCTGAACAGAGTTAAGTATAGGATATCAATTGACTCCTGAACAGAGTTAAGTGTAAAATTAACCCTGAGTTCGAATACCGAACATAATGGAATAGTAAAGAGAGGTGAAGATTGGATAAACTGGTCTAAGTGTATCTGTATTGAATGTTTAAATATTAAATTATCATATTTGAAATAGATGAAATCATGGATTAGATTTTATCGCATCATTCATGGCATCCTATATGAAGACCCTAGATCTGACTATAGTTAGATGTGCTCACCCTCATTCCCATTACAGTCATGAACTGTTGTTGCTATGACTACCAGTTAGTTGAACACATGCTTAGCATACTACATTAAAGAAGTAAGCATATTATTTTTAAAAGCCATAAACAAGCTTTTCTTAGTATACACATTATGCATGTTTATTATTGAAATATATGTCTATTATTTTGTCTGTTTCCTTCTATTATCTTTTGCTTATTTCTTTTAATGTTTTAAAAGAAATACTAAGTAGCAGTAGTATAAAATGATGTATATACTTTACCACAGTAATGGATAGTGCATGGATTTAGAAGCTAATGGTTTTTGAATCTGTATAGGCCAATAGGTCAATAGGTCACTGGGGTGCTCAACCATCATGACTTCCCGAAAAACTATCCATATGATTATTATCGTATTATAATCTGGCACTTATGATGCTCGAATTTCTTATGAACTCCAGAACAATAAACCGTTCTATTATTATTTATTTTAAAGCATTCGTAAGGGTGGGAGTGCAATCATAAACTACTCACATATACCATAATGAAAATTTAACGAGTAGGCAAATGTGGTTAATATTATTCCCAAGAATCAATGTTCTGTGTAGCATGTAATAATAAAATTAGTTTTTACCTATATTATTATTTTTTAAAACATCATTTGCCCTTTGCTATAGTTGTAATAGTTATTTAATTAAAGGTAATTACATTTCCAAGAAAATAATTCACAATTATTGCACAAATATTACTATTTGCGAAAGTATCAAGACAATTTATGAATTTCAAAGACTTTGGACAAGAAAGAGTTAAAATTAAATCGAGTTTATATATGCACGTATGATGTATTTTTAAATTTAACCTTTTAAAAGGAACCAATAATTTTTAGAAAAAGTGACTGTAAAAACCAGCCAACGATTTAGGAGGTAAAAAGCTAATCTAAATCTTTAAAATAAAATGAAAAATAACAAACATTTCCATTTTATTGCTTGCATAAAAAAAGAGAATTTTATTTCAATAATTTAATTAAAATATTTTCATTTCTAATGAAACCTGTTAAATTTAAAGAGAAATTATTTTTAATATTCACTCGAGTGTGTGTACACTTACAGATCCCTTTATATTTTTGGTATAATAGTCTCTCCCTCAAACGATTTCACAAGATAAATAAATATTTTATTCAACAAATAAGTAGTTATTGCATTTTAATAAAATATATTTATTTAAACATATTGATTTTTTTTACAGGCGGGGGGGGGGCAATATCACATGATCCAAATTAACCAATAAAAGTTGCTCAATATTTTTTTGTATATCGTGTGATTTTATTTTTTTTTAAAATGATGTTATTAGCTTTCCATTTGAGACTTGTAAAGCAAAATATATCAAATTGTATATCAGCAATGCTTCCTTTAACACAAACTTAAAATATTGTGATCCTTTGAAATTTATTGTTTACTATTACGCCTGTGTAGAATCATTTCTTAGATAGTTATTTTCACTCCCATTAAGGTAATTTAAGAGTAACCATTTTTCAAATTCCACAAAGAGAAAAATCTTAGCGTTACTCATTCAGCAAGAATTTTATAAGGAATCCAATCCTGTGGGATAGAATGTTAGAAAAAGGGTGAAGGAAAATAACTTCACTTTGTGTGACTCTGAATGACATTTGTGATCATGGCTTCAGCTTTAAATGCCATAAAAAGATGCCAATTACTTTAAAACATGGCAAAGATTCAGAAAGTTTATGGGTTTGAGATTTAAAAAAAAAAAGAAATGGCAACTAGGACATACAGTAGATAAAATTGTAATAAAACATATCCATTATGCAACCTTCTCATCTAAAATTTAATTAAAAGAAATTAATTAACACACTCCAGGAATTGAAATTTGAAGACTTCAGGTCATATAATTTATATATGTGCGAGTGTGTGTTCAGATATACAAAATTGTTTATTAATCAATTCACTATACAGCAAAAGCCATCAACTACTGTGACCAAATTAAAACTACTATTGTTAGTTACTTAAGAAATCTAGTGACGATGAGCCCTAAACTAAAATTTTTTATATTTCTCAGCTGATAATTAATCCAGCAATTCGAACTAATAATAATGCTACCATCATCATTATTAGATATAATCCAATCTTGGACATGTCCCAATATTAACTCACAGATATAATAGCATTTCTAGATATATTGATCGTTGATACAAACTAGTAAACATTGAAGAACACGATTTTTGGAATGAACAGGATTAATAAATTATAACAATGCCTTTTTTTTCTGGACAATCGCAATCGGTAAAAAGTGTTTACTTCCTATTAAAAGGATAAATTGCTTTTTTTAAAAATAATTTTTATTAAAATTTATTTTTAATGCTATTATTATTTTTAAACAGAATTTAAGATTTATGATTCTTTGAAACTGAGCCTTCTCTGTTAGACTTTCTTTTTTTCATATCGCATTTAATATCCAATATTCAGCAGGTAATGAGTATCTAACTATTTTACATAGCAGATAAATGATTTAGATTGATTTGGATCATTTACACAAATATCAGGACACTGACTGGCTACAATGAAAATAGAATTAGTATGATGCAGGCTTTGGTACTAATTAAAGGGAGGGGAATATATCATAGTTATTTTTAGTGGTATAATCACTAGCTTATTTATAGTATTATGTTGCCTTCTTATGAAGCATTCATAAAATTTATTTAGGTATTTGTGTATGATCTGATAAACCAAGGCTGAAAATGTTTTTTTTTAATTATACAGTTTCTGGGGCTCTACAATAAATGTCTAAAACAAAATGGCTGAAAAAAGCAATAGTAACAAATACTACTTACAAGATTGAAGCAATTCCTTCTTAATCTATATAGTTAGTAAAACAATTATTTCTAAACAATTTAGTTTGAAATTCTGCTTTTAATTTAGTAATTAATGAGTAAAATTATTAAAGAGATTTTTTTTTAAATTTAATATTTGTAAATAACAATTTAAATCAAAGTCTAATTTATAATAATAATAAAATTGAGTAATTTATTGCTCAGCAATTCATAAGAAATTTAAATACAGGAAGTGATAGAGCTGGAGCCATGAGATATGGACCTTGTGCTTCAGAGTCCACCACTCTACTATAGTACCAAATCATACAAGATACTAATTTGTAATTAGTCCTAGAAAGAGGTTCATGGGCAATGATAAAAATTGGGTACATGGAAATTAAATCTAGTACAATCACAAATAAACAGAATACCTTAAGTTGATCATATTAATATTTTTAAAAAATGTGAAAAAAGGAGATGATTAGCAATGAGATATATAATAAAGGGGCCATTGAGGTGCCTGAATATCCATCTATTGTGGTTTTTTTAAGAAATATCTTTCATATGATTTAGAAAAATATTAAAAAAAATTTTAATCTTATCAAAACAATCCAATATTGTAAATGAAAGTATTCACCATTATAATTTTTTTAATAATTCCATATAATAAAAGGATGCAAATCATATTTTAATGATGGCATAACTTCTATAAATATTAAAGTATTCCTCATTTGTGAATCTTATACATAGAAATGTATATAATAACCTTAAAATTACCTTGAATGTAAATTTTCACTTTTGTTTTACAAAGATTGAAGATTGGTGTCAGAAACAATCAAAATGTTTCTAATATTCTGATAAAAAAAAGCATTTTATTATGTTTTTACTGATAGCTTTATTACAATTTTTTTTAATGTGTTTATTTTTTCATTACACATAAAATAATTAATCTAATTACCAATTTAAAAAAAGTTTTACCCCCAAATTTTTTTAAAGATAATCATTATCTTTTATAAAAAAAATAAATTAGCTTGAAAGCAAAATTTTAAAAAAATTCAGAAAATAACTATAAATTAATAAGCTTAATTGCAAAGAACTGCCTTTTTTCCTATCTTAACTCTTTTACATTTCAATGTTTTTTCATTATCCCTAATGGCAATTTGGGTTAATTTAACATTTTAATTTTAATATTAAAATCTTTATTTAATAGTATGAATCAATAAATTGGTCTTGATTTTTTAAAAATAATAATAACATAGAAATACATAACAAGAACAATTCCTTTTTTATTATTGGCTGTTGTAAAGCTTTGGTCAATAAATTCAATTTTTTAAACATGAATACATTAATTATAAAGGCATTATATAAAATAAAAAATTTTGTTATAAAATTTTAAATGGCACTTATATTAATTTTCATAAAAATTTAATACTACTATATTTGGAGAACAATAATAATTATCTTTTTATTGTTACTTCAATTTACTTAACTGTATTTTTAAAATGAAACATATTTTTAAAAAATCTAAGAGCAAACATAAATAAAATGATTCTTTAGTAATTACTATATAGTAAAAATAATCATAAATATTTTTTTTAAAAATTGTGAAATAATGCTTCCCCCTGCCTCATTGTTAACATGAATGAGCAGGAAGTTTACAACTTTATTTATGCACCATATTCAAAATATCTGCCAATCAGAAACAGTCTTAATTCTTGTCAAGCTCATTTGGAGATTTTCTCTTGGACTACTAAAAATCTTCAGATTTTTTTTTTAAACTAATAAATCAATACTTAGGTTTATTTTTAAGTTTACTATCAAATGAACATAAACAGGTAAAATAATGCTAAAGATTAATACAAAAAATGATTTAAAAGCTTAAGCACAACATTATAATTGTCACTACATTAATATAATAACTATATTTAATGATTATTGCTATAAAAATCACATGGACTTAACTAAATAAAAATCTGACCTGCATTTGAACTTTTCCTTTTTTTCCCCCACTAATGATAATTTAGGTTAATATTCAATTTTAGTATTAAAACTTTAATTTGACTTGATTTGTTAGAAATATACATTTACAGACAAAAAAATATCCTAGAAAAATCATATTTTAACTTTGCAAATAAGAAAAAAATAGGTAAATATGTAAGGATAATAAGTTTTTTCTGATTGAACAATTATAGCAAAGCCTGTCCAAAAATTAATTAATGAAATATCTGTTGATTGAACTTCATTTCTAAAATCTGAATAAATTACTGTTAAGTCATCATAAAGTTATGAAGTTCTGTTCTAAAATTTAAAATTGCATTTATATCTATTAAAAAATCATGAAAGTCCTATACTATGATATTTAACAAAGCATTACTGATCATAGTTTCTTTTTTACTGTTATTTTGTATTTCTTAATTTGTAATATTAAAAATAAAATATATTAAAAAAAGAAATCTAAGTATAAACATGAAATTTTTTTAAAAAATATTATACAAATATTTTGCAAAAATAATCATAAATATTTAAATAAAGGATTACTAAATAATACTTGATTCTCTTTTCTTTATTGTAATTATTATAAACTTGTTATAATCGAGTATTAAGAAAATGTTGCACTAAGCATGTTGTTAGCAGATCAAGTTTATAATAATTAAATAAAGTATGGAAAAATGCACCATTTTTTTTTTGCTCATTGCTAACAATAATAGAAAGGAGTTTACAAGTAATTTACAAGTCTCAGATCAAAGAATCAAAAAATCAGCCATGTTGTTTGTTTGGTTGTAGAACTATTTTTTTAATACTGACATCTTGGAAATTTTTTTTTAAATTAATAAATCAATATATACTCTAATTTCAGTTTCTACCCTTAAAAGAATGCATAACCAGAAAAAACAGCTCTATGTGTAGCCACAGGGTGTTGACGGAAGGCTGAATGTATATCAATACCATCTCCAACTAAAGGATTTTGTTTATGTTAATAGACTGATTAAACAAGGAATTTACAAATGAAGAGAATTAATCAGTAAAATTAAATAATTATTTTAACTAGTTTTAATTGCTGTCATAAAAGGTTTTGTACCTATGTAAAAATAAGCATACATTGTATTTTAAAGTTTAAAATGTCATTAATAAAATAAATTTATACAATATACAAAATGTATTTATAAATCTAAAATTAATATATTGCAAAATGTAATATTTATTTATATTATAGCAGACTTTGAGTTTGCAATAAAGGAAATAAAAGATCTATTGTTGAAATCCAAAACATTCGATAATTGAAGAAAGCTCTGAAATCAGGGATTTTGGATTAATGGTGTTTTGATTGTAATAACTAATATATTAGAAAAAAATATGCAGAAATTCACTTATCATTTGTTTTTCACTTGACATAATATTAATATAAATTTTAATTTACTGCTTCTATTTAAATAGTAAATTTGTTCATTTTATCTTATAGATAAAAGATAAAACTGACTTTAAATACTCACTTCAGAGCAAGAACATTTTAAAAATGTCATTATTATAAGGCTTACCAATTAATAGTTGAGTATTGACATCAGATTTGTCAATTACCATGTGGTGATAGTTAACCATATCCATAATGGCTAGATGTAAAATATTGTAAAATATCACATCATTTTTCTTTTGTATTCTGATGCTGATTTTAATATTTGTAGATATAAACCATTGGCAAAAAAAAATATTTGTTTTATTGCTCTTTATTTAATTAAAATGAAAGTATTAGTTTTTAATAACAGGATATATTTAAAAAGAAAAAATGGATTTTACAAACTTACTGCACATTTCAAAATCTTGTTTTTTTCACTGAGTAAAGATAAAGTACACAATTTCAGGATGTCATAAAAAGTCTTAAATATTCCACTGTAGAGCAAAAGCTTCTCTAATCACACTCTACAGAGAAACAATAAAATGTATTATCCATCAAGCCTTGTTACTAATCCCTAGTGCAAAGCATTTTAGGGAATGATAGTGACAGACTAAAAAAAATGTCTTTGCTGATTCTTAGCTGATCACATTACTTTATAATAGCTTTGCAATAGTTATTGTTAAAGTCATCGTCTAGTTGTTGGTGGGTTTTTAATTTATTTTCACTGTTTTACTTTCTAAATGTGTTTGTATTTGCAAAGTAACAATTTAAAAAAGCTACAATTTTTAAAAATGTAGACAAATTTCTCTTTTTTTTTATATGTTTAGCAGTAATATTATGACAACATGCTAAAGTTATAAATCTTCATTAAAAAAATAGCAAAGTATTATATATAATGGCTAGAAGTTAGTACTTGATGTTGAGTGGAAAATGAAAGACAATAATGTAAGCAGAATGAAAGTATGATGCAATGATGACCTTATGTTAAATGGATAAGCCAAGTTACACCAATGGCTCCTTAACATATTGTAATCAAATAATTTATCCTATTTATAGTTTACTTTGATAATTGTCATTACAATAACTTAGATTACTATTGTAATGGGATGGGGGTGATAGCAAAATATTTCAAATAATAAAACAATATATTTTTAAAGTACAAGTAATGTTAGATATAATATTATAGTAATGATATTCAAAATATTAGTGTTTAATATCCAATATATATATAATTTATATATATTAAAAGAGAGCATGAAATCAATGAATCTCTGAGAAATCAGCACAGCTAAAGATCAGTTACTCCTCAGAGCAACTATACGTTTAATTATAAATCTACCAGCATTATTATAAGTAAAAGTAAATACTAGTGCTACTTAAAAGAAAATAACCATTCTTCATCATGAATGTTCCAACAATCAAGCTAAATCAACAGTCCACCTTGTGAATAGATTGGAAATGGGTCTTCTGTAGACCAGGTTAACTATTGAGCCTTTGCCAGCTTAGGAAATTATTTAAATATAATTTGGATGCACCAACTAAATGCTTATCCATCAGAATGCCTCATCATAAAATTTAAACAATAAGGCTGGGACATCAAAACATGCTGATCATCATCATTGTTCTGGCCAATTAGTACCATTAATGTACTGGCCAAAGATAAACTTAATTTCTAATAAGACTGAATGAAATAAAGTGTAGTGCAGCAGCTTTAAAGATCATAATCTTAGTGCCATTCCAGGATATATCAATCAATTATCATCAGCAATCATCTGGGTATCCATAAGCATTAAAAATACACCCCCTTTAATATATACAACTGTTGTGCACAAATCTAGCTCAATGAACATGAGATCTATAACTGTTACAGTGATCAAGAGTGATGAAAATATACAATATTCTAAACTTGAGCATTAAGTTACTGGAATAATTTTAACAATGAAATACAAGTTTATTAATAACAATATAAAAAAATTGAAATTAAGGACTCAAGAATATGGTTCTATAATTAGAAGCCCTCTGACTTTGATTAACATACAATAATAAAACTATCACATTTGTGATTTACAAAATTCAAGTGATTACACTGATTTACATATATATTCCAATAGGTATATTTAAAACCAGATAGCACACAGACGTGGTTTAATATAAAATGAACATTTTTGAATTGACATTTAATACTAAAAAAATGATTAAAATTTTTATGTGTTATACTTAACAAGTATTGATCTATATACGCACACGTATATGTGTGTGCATGTAATTTCTGAACATATCTGACTTATTATAAAATAAACATTTTTAGTTGTCACTTTCAAATGACACAAAACATATATGTTCAAATAAGTTTACTCAAAACATATATATATAATCTGTGCACATACGTGTGGTACAATAATTGATTAATTATATAAATGAATTTTATTTTCTATCATATTTGATAATAGCAAAAACTCATTTTCCTTTTTATAGGATAAGATTTAACATATATGTGCGTGCATGTATTCACACACTGACATTTACCTATTTTAATTTGTTACAATATTTTTCAAAATATACTTCCATATTTAATTCCTTGGTTAATATTAAGAATATATAAAATTCACGTATGCATGTAAAATATAACTTGAATAAGCTATTAAACTTTAATACAGCTTTCTCTTTTTCTGTGTTTTTAAAAAAGTATAGTCATTTTTTTGACAAGTCATTTTTTGATTGTTGATTAATTAATTATCAATGCTTTAAATTTAGATTATAGAAATGTCTATTAATCATTTACTTTTTTATTTGTTTATTTTTAATCCAAGCAAAAATTATTTGCTGGTATTTTTAAAATGCCATTTTTTAAGGGAACTACTAAAAACGATTTCTTAATAATATATACAAAATTGTCTTTCTTTTAGATGTTTGATTCAAGCAAATAATTCATTTGTTTTAATTTTAAGTTATTAAGTTATAATTTTAAAAGTCATTTTAAGAATTTTAAATTCACCAACTATATATATGCTACACATTTATCTGTGGTTCCCTGCATGTATAGATAAACAGCAGCATATGTATACCAATAATTCTAAGTTTTCTCTTTGTAAGCTTGGTAGTCTGGTGAGATTGGTTTACAGTCACATCAAAAAAAGAATAATTCAGGTATGGTTGGCATTCTCCCTTCTGCCTAGGGCTTGATGATCTTCAGACCAGCAAACTGTCTTGTCCAGATTTGTACCTATGAATTTCAACACAAAGAAGTGGGTTGTTTTCCTTCATTCAAACTCCACCATTGAAGTCTAGAGCAGCTGCTTCCTCCTGTCTTGACTTCAGCTACATCTTCAATGGGAGATATGTCCAACTGTGCTAGAAAACTCTGTAGATAGCTATTCTGCTGTTCAAAAATATTATTAGCCAAGCCTTCTGTCCATCTCTTGCAAAATACCAGACTCTTCTAGCCAGCTCTTACAAAAACTACAAGCCAAACTTTGCAGCTGGTCTATTAGGCCACTGCTTCTCAAAATATTAAAATCAGATTGAACTTTTGAAAAACTGCTATCCGGACTAAACCAATGTTTTTTCCCAAACCTTTTATAAAATCATTTGGAGGTGATAAAAACATCTTAATTGAGAACATGGTTTTTTATCTCTCTAATTCCTTTTGAAAACAAGTTTGAAATTTTTATCAAAGTGTGATATACATGTTTTTATTTAGATAGAGAAATTTACTAATTATTTTAAAAGATTTCAAAAATACCATACCTGTTTTTAAATTCAAAATCAGAATTACAAATAATATTTATTAGACCATTACTGCTTAATTTATAATAAAATTCTATTTTAAATTCATAATTATTTAATCTTTTATTTATTATTTTTATTCCAGGAAATATAGAAAAATATCTACAAAAATTTGTTTGTTTATTTCTACTTTTCCTTTACTTTATATATATATGCACATATACACAACTATGTTGCTGTGTCCATGTAACCCAACCAGTTATACTATATTTATAATAAAAGTGCAGTAGTATTTATGGATGATTTACCCATGTTAGCACTAAGTATTTAGAGCATGTTCATATACAAATCAAAGACACAGATTACAATGGAGAAACAATGAAGGTCTTGAGATGAAATCACTTCAGAAATGACTGGAACATTAGTGCCATTTTTTTAAAAATTCAAAATCTTATGTTGGCCAGGCAAATTTCCATGATTTTGTATAATTTTGGTCAAAATTTTATATAAAAAACATTAAAAAGATTTTTCAGATTGTAAACAATATTATTAAAGTAAATAGAAAAAGTTGGTTTCATAACTAATTGTCTAAAAATAAAAGGCCAATCTTATCATTTGAAACACTTCAAAACTATTTCTTTTAGAAGAAAAAGGATTGAAAATCATATTGCTATTGTTTTTTGAAACTGTATTGTGAAAGAAATAAAATAAGTAGAAAACAAATATCATAGCCAAATGTGTACCACTTGATTATTAGCAATAATAATTTTTCATATTAGCAATTCAATTCTAAAAATAAAGTAATTCCCTCCTCTATAGTCACTGCCATTTGATTCAAAGCCTATCCATGGATAATATAGAACACAAGGTATAAAATATATGTTTAGCATATATATATACACACAAATTTACAAGACAATTTAACTTTAAAAATATACATATTTAAATAACGTCAACAGAACTAATAATAATAAACAGTATAGTAATAAATGTAAAAAGAGAGAAAAACTAATACATGACTGATAGGGTGTGCAATAGGAAAAAAAATAGTTTGCAAGTAATTCATAAGTGTGCCTTTGAATATATGGGGAAAGATGGCTGTTTTACTGTACTCATAAATTTTAATCATCCTTTAATTAAACAAACTTAAACTTCTAAAAAATGATTAAATAATGTTTCTCACTTTAGTTTTAAATGTTTTAAAAATGCAAGTAAGACAAAAAGATTTCTGCTAATCAAAGTCAATGAATTCATGTTTATTATGGAAAGGTTATATCAATATTTTGTTGTAACTGTTTTTGTAGATTCAATTACCTGTTAAATTAATTTTTCTATCAAGATATTTTATGTTATGTATTTATAATATGGAAAGGACCAACTAAAAGTTGGGGTCCCTCCACTTTATGCTCTCCAAAATAATTCTTTACATATTATATAGAGAAGACCATACGGTATAGTGAAAGATTTATTTCCAATTCCATGTCAATTTTATTTATATAAAATCGTATTAGAAACACGCACTGACTGCAGGTTATCATTTATTACTATTGTTACACACAAGTGAATGTGCTGAATTTGTGTAAAGCTCTTAACCGAAGACAAAGAATATATATCTCAGTTACTAATACTTTAATGAATAGACGGGATGTTTAGATTTAACCACATTATTTTTATCTATTTTTTTTAGATTTAAAAGACGCTTGAAAATTTTAATTTTAATAGAAATTAGTTCAACTTTTATTGTTACTATTAATTATTTGGATATCACCCATATAACTTCATGTAGTAATTTTTCGGTGGAGTTTTATTGCTTTCCGCATGCACGCACGAGATTATCAGGAAACTAGAAGCAATTGTGCAACTTGTAATTATAGAATAATTCTATGTTTATTTCTAAATATAAAAAATAAAAAAACATAAATCGTTGGTTTTCTCTTTTAAATTTTTTTCACTATATATATGATAATAATGATTAATTTTAAATTACATTTAATAAATAGTACTTTCTCCATCTTGCCAATATAAAATGACATCTACAATTGTTTCAGGAATAATTTTAATTTTAAAATAAAATCGCTGAATTGTAATGTACTAAATTTAGAATATATAAATAAATAACTATAAAAAGTTTCATATGTCAGTCACATAAAAAATGAATTGAAATTTTTATTTTTAAATTTGATTGACTCCATTTACTTTTCTGAAAACAATCGCCTGTATTATATAAATGTAAAATAATGATTGTAATAATTAATTTTGATTTAAAGTAAACTCTGATAAACTTTAATAAAATATAAACAATTCAAAGTGCATTTATCACTTTTATTCACCGTACCCCTTCCCATCACGCACCCTTTATTTTTGCTACGTGTTTTTATACTTGAATGAATCATTTGAGCTAATGAAGTTTATTTCATTTGAATTATTAACACGTGTGATGTATATAAGGCATACATAGATGAAACAAACTTGTGATGTAACCATTTAAAACATATCTGCAAATCATTAACCAGAGATATAAAAAAAAAAAATTCTAAACAAGACTTTTTTCCAAGTAGTTGACTTATCTCTAGTTTAGCTAACCATTCACTTCTTGGTGATTAAAATGGGTATCTAATAAATTTCCTTCTTGTAATAAATAATTTCCAACAAAAAATTATTTTAAACAGAAAGAATATAATTGCAGATTTTTTTCTAAATACAAACACTTGATTTTCAAGCAGTTTTAAAATGATTTTTCTTAACTTAAAAATATTGAAATTCTGTTATCATATATATAATTATACATAAAAAAAATGAGTCTACTAAATTTAGTAATGAAATATGAAAAAATCTTTAAAAAATAATTTAGTTATTTTTTTTTTTAGATATACTTATTTTTTAAATGAACATAAAGAGAATTCACAAAATCAGAGATAAGTGAAAAAGACTGATTACTAGTAATAGTTTGCTGCAGGAGTTGCTTCACATAAGCAAACTATACCTAATGCCATGTCTTTATTGATATATTTTTTTAAATAAAAAAACTATTTATATGTCTCATCATTTTTTAATAGTATACACTGATATTCATAATACTTATTGTATAAAACTAAAGATAAGCATGATATCAACTAGAAATATCATTTTAACAATTCATGCAAATTAAGTGAAATGAGGTATAGTGGGTTTACAAAGGGAAAGTGAATATAAGATAGATTCTAATACATAATAGGGATTATAATGGCATACATATCTCATCACATTTAAAAAGATGCTAGAGAGATGTAATCATCATCTATGAAAAGATTAGAATATCTATGCTATGACATAAGCCTGTTATGCATATGATCTGCTTAAATATACCTTTTATTGTCTTGCAAATACCAAGCAGAAGATATTAGGTCTTTGTTTTTAGGATATTCATTTGAGACATAGATTATCAAAAAGAATGGATAAACTGTGTTACATAAAAAAGTGTTTGTTGGGTAATTTATTCTCAGTAAACACTTTCATAATCCCAAATCAATTGGATATATGAAATGTGGAAGACAGATCTACAAAAAAATATATAGTAATAAAGAACAAAAAGCAAAAAAAAAAAAGCTAATAAAATTACTACAATTTCTGAATTTCTACAAATGTTCAATAAAAATGTGAGGTATACAATTAAATATATGAAGAAAGGAAAATTTTCAGGAAATAATGAAATTATTATTATATCTTAAAAGAATGTGAAAATATAAAATTGTTTGTAAATAAAAGATAAATAGATATCAGATGATTGGAAGAATGCAGCATTAATTAATAAAGAAGATAACAGAAATTATGACTTATCAATCTTTTATCAGTTCTCTACAAAATCTTTAACAAAATAATTACAACTCATCTATAATCAACTTTGGATTCTAACAAACCATAAACAAGCCAGATTTTTAAATAGTTTTAACACAATAAATTGTATCCAAGTGCTGAAAGAAATTATAGAAAGGATCAACAAATATTAGTTGTCATTTTGGATTTACAGATTATAAAGGACACTTGATTTGATAAATATTTTCATAGCAATTAAAGCTTTGGGCTATCAAAATGTAGACCCAACATATTGCCACACTCTAAAGAATATTTATCAAAATACAATGGCAGTGATTAGATTATATGATGATACTAAGAATATTAACATTGAGAAGAGTCCAAGACAGGATGACTCCATATCTCCAAAACTTTTTACAGAAGTTTTACAATAAATATTTTATGGATTAAAATGGAAAACTAATGGAATGAAAATAAATAGAGAATACTTAAGTCATCTATATTTTGCAGATAATATAATTATTTTTGCAAATAATGTTTCAGAGCTTCTGGAAATATTGCAAAAGTTATCAGATGAAAGTAAGACAATAGAACTAAAAGTGAATGTTAAAAAGACTAAAGCAATATTCACTGCATTTTCTCAGAAGATAAACATTGATAATCATCAGTTCAAAACGTTAACAATTACACATATTTTGTTCTGGTCAGATTATTAATATTGATGGAAATATAATGGATGAAATGAATCACACAATTAAACATGAATGAGAAATAATTTAATATTAAAAGAAAATAGACCCATGTGTTTGAAAAGAAAACTTTTAAAAAGATATGTTTCATCAGTTCTGGACATTTAACAGAAGACTATTCAGAATATTCAAGACAATATAAAGATATCTATCTATATTAGAAATAATAAAAAGAGAGTGAAAACAAAATAATTTGATGAGAGAAAAAAAAACAGACATCATTGACATAATTGAAAGAATTACAAAATTGAAACAAACATATTGCTAGAAGAGATGATAATAAATAGACAGTTGAAATTTTAAACTGGATCCTAAGAAATTGAAAAAAAAGCCTAGTAAAAGATATATTGATTGCAAAAATTATATTAAACTTGAACTTTCATTCTGCAATGGAGTGATAAAAGTTGAAAATGATATTGATGAATTATAAAAAATATTTTGTTTGCTATGATTAAATTAAATGGATTATTAACACAAAACCATATTCATGCATTATCATTTTAGGTGTCAACTTGCACCTTATAGTTATAGAAGAGCCCTAAAAGTTAAATTTGACAAAAGGTTTTTTTTAAAGATCTTATAAATTTTATTCCAATCCTATAAATTAATAGAGTCTCGTGACCTGAAGAGTATAAATACTTAACAGTCTCATAATTATAATAGGATTATCAATAAAACATTACATAATTTGTCATTATGCTTAAAATATGCTCTCACAAACAGTTCTTTCTACTCTATTAAGAATCATCTATGATAGATTTGAATAATCAATTGCATTTGATAAGGTTTTATTTAGTTTTTGGTGACTTTCATGCACAGGTGATACAAATAGTCAACTTTGGGCAAAAGTTATTGGAAGTAATGATATTGGGATTGTAAAATTCAAATGCTTTGTTACTATTGAATTTATGCACAACATATATACTTTATTTAGGCAAAAAATAACTATGAAAAAACATGGATGCATCCATATTCAAAACAATGGCATTTAATAGATAATACTATTGCTAGGAGTCAGAATACAAAAAGAAAAAATCACATTACAGGAACATTCACAAGTTTAGATTGTTGGGCAGATCATAAATTAGTATCCTCTAAGATTAAAATGATAGTTGCATTAAAAACAGATATTATTCCAATCATATTCACAAGAAAATTGATGTTTGTTCTTTAGAAGAATCTACATACTAAATTTCATAGCTATTAAACACTAAATAGATATTTTGGATTTTCAGAACTGTCATATAATTGAAGCATGAAATTCTCTTAAAAAGTGTTTAGTGGATATAATATATACTTGGGTTCACTAAAAAAAATCATTACTAGTTTTCTTACAATGATCACATTATTAGTCATTTAATTAAAAAGAAATATGACATTTCCTGCTTAGCAAAATAATAGATCAAATGTGGAACTTCATAATGAATATAAAGATGTGAAGGCAGATACTTAATGATTAACAAGAAGATTTAATAATGATTGGTGATCATTGCAAGAAAACTAGTCATGATTTTTTAAAAAAAAACTGCAAAGAAGATATGGACAATCACTGATAGTGTTCATTCTAGATCTTTTTTTTTGATGCAGTGAAAACAATACATGGATTTGTGAAATGGTATCATAATCCTATTAAATCCAGAAATGACCCTCTCTTTTATGCGATGAGAATGCTATTTTGAATAGGTGGAGTGAATATCTCAATCATCTTTTGAATAATTATAAAAAAATTGATATGATAATGCCATATCCATTCTATCTACTCATTTAAATTTAGATAGATATCTAGCTAAATGAAATCAAGATAGCTCTTTATAGCCTTAAAAATGCAAAGGCTGCAGGTCCTAATGAAATACCTAAAGTAGTTTTAAAATATAGTGATGATAAGTTAGTTTCAAAAATATTGGAATTTTTTAGGAATATGTGACTCCTTGAAGTTGTGCCATTCAATCTTAAGGATGCTTTAATTGTTTCAATTTTTAAAAACAAGGAAGTAAGTAAGATTTCAGTAACTATCATGGAATATCAATATTATCTACTATAGCAGAAGTACTTTCAGGTATTTTGTTGAATGGATTAGTTCCAGTTGTGGATGAATGATTACCAGAGATTCAGTGTTTTTTTTAGAAGTCAGGAAGCACTATGAATATTATTTTTGTTACCAGGCAATTGCAAAAAAGTGTCAGGCACAAAATAATGTTTACATGTTGCTTTTATTGATTTGGTCAATGCATTTAATTCAATTAATAAGACAGGCCAATGGCATTGTTTGAAGTTAGTTGGTTGTCCACTGAAATTTATTCATATTATGGAGTGAAAAAAAAGTTGTTATTACTGCAAGTGAAAAATCTCAGGCATTTAAAATGAAAACTGGTGTTAAACAAGGGTGTATACTTGTTCCAACTTAGTTTTCAATTTTTATGACAGTGGTTTTTTGAATTGTTTAAAGGCTGCTTAATCAGGCAGGGATCGTCTACAATACAGGTTTTGATAGTGGAATTTTTTAATTTGAATCAAAAACAAAAACTTTTATTGCATTTGCATGCCAATAAAAATCACATATATAGTGGTTATAATAAATAGTTTTAATAGTGTTATCATTTCGGAATCCAATTATCACTTAATCTTACAACAGATGACTCTAGACTAGAGTGACAAAACCCATTTCTGAAAGAATATACACATGATGCAAAAAGATCATAAACATTTAATGCAATCCATAGGCAATTATATTACTACTTTTTACATGAAAAAAAGAACAAACACTCATATCAATGATGAATGTTGTCTTAAAATTCATAATTGAAAGTTTCAGTATGGTGTTTGCCTTTGAAACAGATGTATTGCATTGAAAATGCCTTAAGATTATACTCAATGTTCTTTATAAATTTCTCTATTTAAGAAGCAGTACTATGTAGATGATTTCAAAGAATGGGGTTTTTCATAATTTAAAAACATGATATCTACTCTAAAAATTAAAATGCTATAATAAATTAATGATCTTAAGAAGATAATAGCAAGCAATGACATATTGCCATGGGTAATGATCAAACATTACACATAATACTCTTTTGCGTAGTTTCCATGGTGTAATCAAGTTGTTTCTCCTTTCAATAAAATCCTCATATCAATAGTTACCCTAAAATGTCATTATTTTAAAATTGACTTCCAGTCAAAGTTTATCTGATCAAAATTACATTTTTAGCAGTAGTAGCATATATAGTTGAAAGCATCCATCTTGTCTTGTTACTATGGCTAAAATGAAATTTCAAATTCAAATGGAATGCTTTCTCGTTTTCTGCCGTTATATATATATATATGTGAGCAATCAGACAAAAGCCCAGATAACCTCTCCAAATTAGCATTATTCATTATCTTTTTACGTTTCCAAATCAAATGTATCACCAAGTATCTTAACAGCTGTTAGCAATTTCATTTTTACATATTTTTTTAAAAAACATTTGACAAACCTAATTATTTATTTCTAAAAAGAAGGGAAAAACGTATTTAAAATAATCTGCAAGCACACTCACTAAAAAATAATATTTCAACATTTCACTTCTAAAAAATTCAATACTCATTACATAATCCTATGTACATTTTTACGCGCGCTTTTGTGTTTTTAACAACATTTTATTTATTTTAAAGAATATTAATCAACAGCATGTTTTATTACCTGCCAGAGTGGGATAAAAACTAAAAAAAAAAAATTGATGTATCCATCGTTATCTTTTTGCATGTGAGGGCATAAAATACACAAATATGTAAATCACTACATCAAAAGCTTCGAACAATTTATGAAAATTAAATATATAAATATTGTTCTTTATTTTTCTCTAACATAAGCTGGAGGGTTCAATAAGTCTTTATTAAGGGTCTTTCAGCATGAAGGTCATATCTCTTATATGCATATCAACATAATAAAATAATTATTTTATTTTAAATAAATGTAAGTAGGTCATAGTATGTGGATTACTTATAATGTAATTTATTATCTAACATACAGACTATATATATATCTGTACAAACAATGTAATATATAGGGTATTTTGAGCTCAGACTTTCACACAATCCTCAACTCTTCACACTATCTCATTCCACTGATACACTTGATCACATATATATCAATAAAGGTATTTCGTGCTAAGCCAGCACTCGTCAGTTGGTCCAGATTATCATCTTTACACATATACACAATAAGTGCTCAGATTTATATTAAGATAGAAATGGGGGGGGGGGTAGTGCTCACGGTTAATTTTTTTGCTATGTTATTTCAATATTTTAAAAACTGAAAGTATAAAATAATAAAATTTCTGTCTTATAATTATACAGAAATGAGAGGCGGCCATTTGAAAAATAATTATTTCCATCTTAATTACCTGTTTTATGTTAGAACGTTTGCTTTTGATTTATTTTATTATAAAAACAAATATTTTCAATAATGTCTGAATTTAAATGTTAACAAATACATGGATTGGATACATTTTTCTATTTTTTGATGAATAATTATTGCTTCCAAGCGCTTATTAGCTTAAGAGAGCCTATCCATAGCTAAGCTAATATGGTTCTAATTCTCACACACCCATCCCTAAAAATTTAGTTCAATTGAGTATAAAACCAGGTATCTTTGATTACCAGTAGATTACTCTATCACTGAGACAACTTTTCACTGATTTTTATTTTATAAAACTTAAAATATATTCATTAGCAAAATTAAATTTTCTTTATTTGTTCCCAAGATTTTTAACACTGATACCCAGGAGTTAGATATTATTTATTTTTTAAATGATTTGAAATATATATTTTCACATATACTAGCAAGTGATTTTGTACACACACAAATATAATAAAATGAAAAACTGAATCATCTCAATATCATCATTATAATTTTCAACCATTATCGATCCACTATAGGATAAAGGTCTCTCCAAGTTCAATCCATCATCTCAGCACACCTTATTTCATTTCATCCATCTCATGTGTGGTCTCTTTCTAGGTCTTTTACAATCTTTTGGAATCCCATTTAAGATTTCAATAGTCCATTTCTTCAATTAATATGTCCAGCCCATGTATTTCTGTCTGTTAATTCTTTCAATGATTTTAATAACACAATTGTTTGTTTTCTTACCCATGCATTTCATTTTCAAACTCTTATTATTATTCCTAACATTCATCTTTCCATACTTTGTTGAGTAGTCTGAAGACTCTGTATTGCTCTTATATTAAGTATCCAAGTCTCAAATCCATGAGTAAGAACAGTCAAAGTATATTTATTATAAACCTTCTCAAACACATAGCCATCTTTCCTTTTAATATTAAGTTATTTCTGCCAAAAGCACTCTAACCAAGTTTAATTCTATAATTAATTTAATCCATTCTGGTACTGTTACTTCAGGTACTTAAACTTTTTATGAACTCCTGAGCAATAAAGTTATTTGATTATTGATGCTATATTAAAAAAATTCACAGCAGCTATGGCTAGCTTACAGCTATTGGAGATAGTAATCATGCCATAAACGAATTATAGTTTTAATCTCAAAAGAATTTTATTTATGAAAAATAGTGTGTTTTACACAATTTTAACTGACAAAAAAACATCATGTTTTACACATTTTAAACAGGTTGGAACATTTGTATATTGATTATCTTCTGATTGATAATAATGTACTGATGGAGCTGTTTTAACCACCTATTAGGAATGATGCATAATGTATCTATTAAACATCTTTTGCTTAGTAAATCTAATAATGTTCCAGTGGATCTGGTATATTAAGTAAATTCCATGTCTCATTGTACAATGATGCCATGATGAAGTCTCTGTTTTTTTACTTTCCTTGTAATGTTCATGAATAGACCTACTGGTTCAGGTACAGGCACATTGAACATTACCTTTTATCTGACATTCCATATAGCATGTATAATAAAGATTGAAAGTCTAATAATAGAAAACTGTTTAGTTTGTAAGGCTTCTTTTATAGACATAATTTTATAGTAATCCATCCTTAAGTTTTGGTATATGGCTAAATTTATTTTATTGAGCCCAGGACATGAGTATATTATATGGGTGAATGACTCTTCTTGCCTTTTACATATTTAACAAATAGGATCTATTTTATTGTAGAATCTTTTGAAATGAAGGAATTTATTCGTGGGCATGGCTTCTAAGTTTATTTTAATTATGAGATTAAGATATTTAGGCTCAAGAGTTAGAAATTTAAAAATTGTTATTAATTTGTAGTTGGTGAACCCAAGATTCGGAGTAATTGTGGGAATATTCGGATTAATTATACTATATGCCTCCCAGATGGTAATGTTTGATTTTTGTAATTTTTGAGCTACAGGTAAATGCTGGTTAAGTATCTAGAGCAGTTGATCCAGCCAGTAAAATTTTACGAGGCGGAGTACGATCTGTGGGTTGAATTGGTTGACTGAAAGTTATTGATTCATGTTTTTGCATGAGGTTAATAATTAACGTAAAAGACTTTTGAAAAAGAATTGCAGGAATGAAATGTAAGGATATCCCGTTGTATTTACGAATTATAATTGTTATCCATTTATTTGTATGTTGATATACTCAAAATTATTCCAGAGTTTTACTTTATTGCATATCATTGTGTTTGATAACACATACACATATACGTAATAAATGCACATGTATGTGTTCTTGTTTGTGAATATATGTAATAATTATATAGAGAGCATAAATTTACATCATCATGAAGAACTTCTAGTGAGACATTTATATTAATGTATTTTAAATATGCTTAAAAAGTTTTATTAAAAAGTGATACATTAAAAATGTATTACAATTTACTTTAATAATAAAATAAAATACCACTTTATAATGCAATATAATTAAAGATTATCAAGTCATGAACAAATATTATTTTAATTTAAAAGATAAAAAAAATTGCCTTAAGTTAACTAACAGTAGAGATAACCTCAGGACTAGATTTGTAAAATATATTTTCAATTACATAGACATGTCTTTAATCAAAAATGAAACTAGACTGGCAAGTTTATATATATAATTCTAATCGGAAATGAAAGTTTATTAAAATTTACACAATGTTTATGAGATGTTTAAGTTAAAGTATGTTAAAGCAATGGTAAGCAATTACAATCGATGATGATCGTGTATTGATTACAGAAACTAGTTATTTAAATATTTGATCTTCAGATTGAGAATTTAAAATACTTAACATTATGCGGACATATATTAATGTTATGTTGATGCCTTTTTTGTTATTTTGCATATAAATTTTTTTAAAGACAGCTTAACCAGGTGACAGATTCACTAATATCTTTCATAAATTTGACAGTGATTTTACTATCTGGTTCAAGATTTATGTTTGACTACATCTATATAGGTCAATTGCTGTTAAACTCTATTTAAAAAATGGATTTAAAATAAAACTTATCATAGATAAAATTAATCCAAAATTTCTGATTTCTGGATATTTTGATGAATTTTCTAAAAGTTTTACATTTCTAGATCTTTTATCCTCTCATTATAAACTCAAACTCTACTAAGACAAAAAAAAACCCAGATAACTCATTGTTATTAGACTTATAAGCATTTACCAGGTGTTTTTTAATTAGTACTAGTAATTGTGAGCTTAACTAATTTATTCACTGCAAAAAAGTTAATTCATATATCATGAATCTCATGCACAACAAGTAATTATTATTATTAAATTTGGAGAGAATCATTCTCTCATGATATTTGTCTTTATTAACATTCTCATTTGATTTGTAATCCATATAGCCATTTTATAAACCTTTTAAATTTAATTATTATTTCTCATCAGGAGATATAATTCCTTTTAAAAATAACTGATATATTCAATTTTTCCAATTTTGTTTTAACAGTGATTATTTTTTACCATCAGTCATACTAGAATACCTTTGTTGTTGCTTTTTATGCAATTTCATAAAAACAAGTCCATTTTTTCAATTTTAATTAATGTTTATTAACAATTTATTATGTCACAGCATTATAATTTAATTATTACTTTTTATATTTAAATAAGGTTCTATGGGGTCCTATGGCAGAGATTTTCATTTGTATCTGGTGTGGTAATGCTTTGTTTTTGACTATCTGTAATATTTAGTTTTACAATTTGTATTCATTTGATGGCAAAAAAGTTAGAACTAAAATGTGTTTTAATTGATATTAGTTTTAAATGGAATATTTATATGGCAGCATTTTCTAGTGAAAAGTCAATTTAAAAAGCTCAAAAGTAGGATGTGAATTTGTCATTTCAGAAATTGACTTCAACTTTTGAGAAATTGAAAAATGACAATTTAGATATAATTTATATACTTATTTATTTTTATATTTGTAAAATTAAATTAAATACTTGTTTCCAGTAAATATTTAGTATTTACATTTAACCTTTATTTGGATGTTTTCAACAAAACATTATTTGACTGAAAATGTATAAATGAACAAGAAGTCAATTTTTATAAAATCAAAAATGTAACTTTATACATAATTTATTTACTCAATTTTAGTAAAATTAAATATTTATTTCACATTAAGTATGTGATATATTCACATTACTTTTATTTGAAAGTATTTGTTTTTTAAAGCAGAAAAGTAATGTTATAGCAAATATGAAGAGCTTATGCCTATTACTAAATAAAAGAAGCTCACTTCACCATTACTTTTTGCAATTATAGTTGAATTTTAATATTTTATAAATAATAATTTTATTGCTAAAAAAGTATTTTATACCAAACAATGGCATTGATAGAAATTTCAGTGAAAATAATTTTATATCATTAAAACACTTTTTTTTGTAGGCTGAAGTCCAAAAATAGTCTTTTGTTTGATTATTTATTTCTATTTATCACTTTTTTTGTTTGCAAAGTTGATATATTATTTTAAATATTAATTTTCATTTTTAAATTTACATTTAAAACAATTTTTTAAAATATTAAGATTTAATGAAGAATACAATTTAATTCATTAAAAACAAAAGGCACAAAAAATATTTACCAAATTGACTACATAAGTTGTTTCATAGTGTATGGCAAACAGATTAAACTTTTAAATATACTCACCCATTAGGTTGTTGATTTAGAAAAAAGCAAATATTCTATTTATTTGTAAATGTTTTAAATTTTTTTTTTTTAAATTTCCTTTTAAATTTAAAAGATCTAATTCACAATAATAATAATAATAATAAAAATTTCATTTATAAATATAATTAAAAATTAAGTCAAATGTCTATTTTTAAACGCTCTTAAATTCTTTTTTTCTCAACAAGACATCATTTGATAAAAATATACAATTAAAGAGCAGATCATTTTTAAATTTTATTTGAATAAAAAACTTTATGTATTAGACAATTCAGATATTGGCTAGGGATAGATGGTTAAGGCAGTATGACAAAATTAAAATATGTATGACATATAGAGTATATTTTATTTTTTATATTAACTTCAAATTCATAGTAATATTATACTTATCAGATATTGGATCACAAATAAGTATGTATTTATTTATATTTCTTAATTAACTCTTTTCTGATGAATAACTCATATTGCAAAATTTTAATTTTCTATATTTGTGGTTTTCAGCATGAATATAGTTTGTGACAAAATAAAACTTACTTTTAGCATAAATTCTATTACAATTAATTTTAAGTATAACTAAATAATTAAAAATTATTTAAAACAACAAATTTATGTAAAAAAAAAGAAGACTCATTCAATTTTATCTAGAGTAATATAATTGTAAACTAGAATATATTTAATATTTATTATATAAAATCATCATTTTGAAGTAATAAAAATAACTTTGTGAAACAATAAAATCTTGAAAAATTAATCTTTTTGCTTTACACAATAATGTAGCATTTTGTGCAATTCAACTTCTGCAATTTGATTTTTCTTTTACAGAACTTTTCTTATTTGTTAAATCTCTTGATATCTAGAAATAAAAATCAAAACTAAAATATAGATTTAATATAGTATTCTTGGAATTATTTAATGTAAACTTACAATACATGTATAGACATAGAATTTTTCCAAATAACATCATAAATTATTTTGTGGTTACAAAATTTAGAAGGTAGCACTATCCCAGAAGCACCCAAATTTTTTTTAATAAAAAAATTAAAGAATTTGAAAAGCATATCTGAATTATCTGTAAAACACATTGTATGATATGATTGAAAATTGACTGGTTTAATGCTCTTATGTATAATTGAACATATAATGTTTCTGAGTATTTCTTGTTTCATTATGAAAATAACATATTGTACAATAAACAAAATATTTTATATGATACATCTACATATTTTATACAACATAATTATAAATACATATAATGATCCTTGACTTACAAATTTACTATATATATATATATTGTAACACTAGGGAGATATATGTTATAGAGCTCACATATAAATGCATTATATATTTCATAATTTAAAAATATATGATCAGATTTTTTTTTTAAAAAATCAAATAAATGAGAATAGTCAAAAAAGTAATATGTAATAAAATAAAAAGATTGTGTTACATTTTCTTTTAAAAGAGAATAAAGCTTTGCATTGAGAACAGGGTGGGAAAAAGAATTAGAAATAAAATCTTAAAAACTCAACTTTTCTTTTTATAAATTAAAAATGTTAAAAGAATAAATGTGTAAAAATAAATGTTAGTGAAAAAAAAAAAACTAAAATAAAAAAGATTAATTAATTAATTAGTATAAGACAACTTTATGAATGCTAATAAAGATTGCTGACTGATAATAAAATCAAAACCAATAATGGTAATAATTAAAAACTATGTAATCTATCTATTTGGTTAATGTGAAAAGATAGTAGATTAATCTAGAAAAAAATTAGATTAAAAGAAAATATAAAAATCAATTAAATTTAAAAAAAATGTAAATTTAATTAAAAAATTAGATTTAAAGTTATGATAAGGAAAAGAATGATGGGAGAGAAAAAGTATAAAAAGTCACAACCATCTATTGTTATTTATTCCAGTCTTCATTCATGTTGTTACTGATTCATTAGTTTATTGATTGCTCCAGAGATTTGGAAATTTAAGGACAGAATAGAGCCAGTCATTACCATTGCAGAAGCCACAGAACTAAAAATAAGCATTGCTAGACCACCTTAGAAGTGTTTGGCTGGGCTTCAGACCCCAAAGTCCTCTGCAAAATCAACTGTCCATGCCTGGAACTAATGCTTATCATAAGATAGATGCAGTCACTACTCTTTCTCCCATTGTTGAGTCACATAATGGAAGGCAATCCCTGAAACCATCAAAGGAGACCAAAAAAGCCAACCAGCTGGAAAGTGAGCATCTAATATCACAAAAACCTAGGTAAATATATTTCCCATAATAATTGTCTATAGACACTTTATTTTTTAAATGAAATGAACTTTAACAAAGGACTATGATAAAATTTAGCCTGATTAATCATTTATTTTTTTTATGTAAATTTTCACATTATGTTATATTAAATATGTGTGCATGAATAAATAGTAATGTTTGCTTTATTATTTGGTCTATTCTCTCTCTCTCTCTTATCACTGCATCACCATTTACTTAAAGAGATAAATGTTTATATGTGTTAAGTTAATGCACTGGACCCTCTAATTAAGAGTAGGAGGTAGCTTGGGATATTTCAAGCATCAGCTTGTGTTCCTGTTGTCTGAGCATGTCAGCTACATAATATATGGTTGGATGGTGCAAGAATTTGATCCTCAAAACAAATAAAATGCTTTGGATAGCAGGTTTTTGTTCCAGCAGTTGTACTAGGTCACAGTAAAAAAATGTGGTTGTGTTATGCTTAATATAGACTGATCTGGCCAGGCGTATCATTGATAGTTATGCTATCAATGATATTGCCTTTCTGCTTGAAGGGCCAGTCCATTCCCATAGTATTAGAGATATAAAACAATAATTACCAAGAAGTTACATATAAGTGTGATAATAAGCTTATTAAAGTAAAGGTTAAAAATTATTAAAGTTTTAGATTCCAAAACATATTAAAAGGTTATGTTAAAAAGTATTTAACATTACTAATTATATGGTAAATTTGGGGAATGTCCGGTTCAATATATATACCACACAGATGTCATGCTGCCTTTTAAAGTATATTGTGAATAAATTGACGATGTGTGATGCATGGGAGTGTAATAAGTAATATGTGTTTGTATTTATTTATTCATAAAAACGTGTATAATTGACATATGAAAAAAACATGTGTTTATATTATCACTATCAATTATTTATAACTCCTTTATAGATCTCTATTCTTTTATGTTTGTAACATCATATTAAAATAAAATATCTATTATTAAAATGCATGAAGATGGTTTTTAAAATATATTTAATTTTGATTAGAGAGAGAGGTGGTGCAAAAATAATATTTGCCTAAAGGTAATGTTTATCCTTAAAGTGGTCATATTTGGGTAAGTTTTTGAATAAGATATTTAGAATAATAATATTCTATCTTACAGAAGATAATTTACAATTTGATATTTATTCTTAAGACTCTTTGATTTATTTATTTATATTATTATTTTCTGCTGTGCTTAATTTTCTTGGCAAATAATTTATATATTTTCAATTTTAAAAATATGAATCTATAAAGGAACTATAATCAAAAAGATATAAAAGTTCTACTGATACTATAATAAAATTTGAGAAGAAATGAAGATGCCCTTATTTTAGTAAACTCGATAAGATTTGAGTGAACATGTTTGGTAATATAGTTCTTAATCCTATTATATTTTCATAATAGAATAACTCATATATATCCTAGTCAGATAAATAGCTGCTTATCATGCTCATGATCTGGATTCAGTCTGGGTGGAATAAATCTCAAAAAGATTTCTAAGACATAAACAGATTTATGATTTTTCTTTCAAGTTGATAGTTCAAAGCCAACTCAGATAATCATTCAAAAGTGATCAGAAAATATGTATTCTTGATTTGAGGCCACTGGCTAAAAGCAAACAATAGAAAGAGATATATTCTTACAGATTCTTGGTTTTAGGACAGTTTAACAAAGATGAAAACATTCTTTTTAAGAATTTATTATCTTTTTCTGCTGAATAAGAAGGTGGGTAAAAACAAGAGTATTCATTTTTAATCTCATGGAAAGAATCACTGAAGTACTTCCAAATACAATCATTTTTAAAATTTTGATGTAAGAACAATTTTCTAAAAAAAATAGAAAGCACCATACTCTTTATTATTAGATGTAATATGAATATAAATTAAAAATTATTTATACTCCAGTTACAGTAAAACTTCTATTGTCCACATTGTTTTATTATTACTTTTCATATAGGATTGCATTATCTCCTGTCACTGCTGTACAGTTCTGAACATGTTATGTCTGTTCAAATGTGATTGTGATGCAAGGGGCTCGTCCACTTAGTGATTTACACAAAAGAAAATCAATATGCAATGTTACATTATTTGGAACTGAGGGTAGGGTCAATATTCATTAAAGACTTTGTGTTTAGTAAGGTGGAAGTATTTTGAAGTGGAGAAGTGTGTATGAATGGATAGTAAGTTCAAGGAATGTTGCACAAGTGTCAGTCACAAGCTAAACACCCATACCCATTCATGGTTGATGATAACAGTGAGTGTGCACATGAACTAATTCCATTAAATAGACAAGTGACAGTGGACTATATTCCAAATAAGAGTATTCTTATGCAATAATCCATGCCAAACATGGGTTTTAAAAAGTTTGTACAAGATGGATCCAAAACAACTTGCAAAAGAGCACAAAAAGAAGCATTTGTCATCTGCAAACAAAATTTGAATTGATACTGTAAGGGAATAGTTCTTTCAAAAGAGTCATTACTACTGATTAGACATGGAGTCATCATTATGAACCTGAAAGAAGCCCTATGAGGATTAAGATTCATGTCTGAAGAAATGGTGCATTCATGGCTTGCAGCTAAACCTAAAACATTTTTAATCAGGAAATAATGAAAGCTTGTTGACAGATGAACAAAGTGTATTAAAAAGCAAGGAGATTATAATTTTTTCAGAAAGTTGATTAAAATAAATTCTACAAACAGTGTGAATAATTTTTGATTTATACTCATAGATTAAATAAAATAAGATTGTATTGGTTTCCTAGCATATTATTATAATTTTAGATTGGATTTAAACAGAATATTTTTGAAATTTGGCAAGTCTGCGGATATATATTTTTTTGCAATCTGATTGATTTTATACTAATAAGGTATATAATAAATTCACAAATACACTTGTTAAATATTGCAATGAATCTAATCTTTGAGATTTGTAATACACATTTTAGGCTTATTACAAATCTTGAAATATTGCATCTTCCAGATAAAATTCTCTTATATGAATTTCAACATAAATGTATAGATGCTTTAAATCTCTAACTCATCTGATAATTAAGGGTTTGGGGGAAAATATATGAAAAGAGAGTGGTGTGCAAAATTTTTCATTGTCTATGAGTGAAAAAATTCATAAAAAGCTTGAAGGAACAAACCAATAAAGCTGAAAGATTTGATTGGTTACAAATATTTATCAGGAACATTTGTCAATTTATTACACAAACACACACACATATAAATCCTACTTAACATATTGCTATGTTATTCTTGTAATTCACGGCATTGCTACACATGCCATCAACAAAACTACTTCTACAATCCTTCCTAATTCTCTTATACAAATTCCATCCTTATCAAAATAATATGAATTAAGTATTCACTTAAATATTAAACAAAATAGGAGATAGGCAACACCCATGTCATACAATCTTTCTATATCTATTTAGTTTATAAAAGAACAATTTATAAATCTAACAAATTTTTTTTTTTTTATTTCTTTACATACTCCATTAAATTCATCTCTTTTTTTAACCCTTCACATTCTTATTAAGACATTCAATAAAATAAGCCAGTTTGGCCTATCAAAATCTTTAACAATATCAATTAATCAAAAATTAAATTAACTTACTTATTTATGCATTTCATGTCAATAAGCCCAATTATTTTTATTGCATTTGATTCTTTCTAAATCCAGTCTGCCTTTTGCCATATAAATGTCTAACCTAATGGAAATACATCTACATAATGCTCTCTATAATACCATGTCTTATTCTTCTCAAATGCTCACATTATATTATATAAAGATTTTCTCTAAGAAAATCATAACGTAATTCTTTCAAAACTCAGTCAAACTTTCAATAATTTAAATGGAATTTTATCAACTCTTACATTTTTAAGAGATTATTTTAGCTATAGCTTTTACATCAACATCCCACATTATTGTGCCTATAAAAATAATTTATGACATGTTATGAATACTAACCAAAAGGAAAAAAAATATCAGAATACTAACTTAAATTTTAATTAACTATATCATTACAAGTGGGTTCTAATCATTGATTGGAATGTTGTATAGTTTATTAAGTCGTGTTTTTTTATGTATTTTCACAAATAACTGTTTTTTTATATATAGTTTTACTTAGCATATGTTGATAACTATGCAATTTGTTTTCTTGAAGTCTTTTTATTATGTAGCATATCCTAATATGGTTCTCCTGAATATCATAGTAGATAAATTGCCTTAAAACTTTACTTTTAACACCACTTGGATAGAACTACATTATGATATAATACGTTTTTTTTATATATGTAGTACAAATATAAAAAGATTAAGATTTATATACTTGTTATAAACACTGAGCATTGCCAATTGCTCAACAAGCTTTGTGATAAATGCTTAACCAGAGAAAGCATTTAAAATATCTCTGTCGGGAACCCCCCTCCCAACCTCTGGTCATGGTTTGGTGCTTTGATACTTCTCAGAAAGGCACTAGGGTAGCTTCAGACACTAGATTTAAAAATGCCAACCCTAGCGCCTCTCTGAGGAGTGCCAAAGCACAAAACGGTCAGAGGTTAGTGGAGGGGGGGGTCCTGGCAGAGAGATATTTTAAATGCTTTTCTGGCTAAGCATTTATCACAAAGCTTGTTGAGCAATTGGCAATGCTCAGTGTTTACATCTTACAAGCTTAAGAGAATTGGGTCATGTGATCTATGACTCTTATTTTGGTCATATACTTGTTCTCTTATTTTTATGAAATCGGTATTATATACAGTTGTATCTGATAAACTTTCACAATGGGAATTTAAACTATCTATTAAATGTAATATAAAATATTACAGTATCACAATTATTAGATCATTTTGTCATCCGTTAATATAAAATATAAGAAAAATTGATTGCTATAAAATTTATCATTCTTTAATGCGTGTGTGCATGAGATGCAAAATATTTAAAAATAATTCTTTCCCACTTTTATAATATATATACATCAATGTCTAATTTGGAAAAATGACAATATTAATGATGCAATATTTATGCTGAACATTTTATATATTTACAATAAATCTTTTTTTATTATTTTTAATTTCTTGTTAAAATAAACCATTGATAAATTAAATCTTTAGATTATTTATTTCTTTTGTCATATTTTTATTCAAATTAATTGTTTTTATTTAATAATTGTTGAGTTTTTTGTTTTTTAAATCCAATATTTTGTTTAACATTGCTATCCAAATGCAATCAAAGTGTGCTATTATTTGACATTTCAAAAATCATGAAATACATATTTTTGGCATTATAAACTTATAAATATAATTTTTATTCAGATAAAAAACCCATTACCAAAATTATTAAAAAAATCTGTAATAAACAAATTTATATCTAAAATAAATTTACCTGAAAAACTTTTTACATACATACTATTAAATACCTAAACTTAAAAAAAAGATTTAACTAGGATTGAACCTAAAGGTGAGTTGAGAAGACAATTGTTTCTGGGGTCAGAATTAGAATACTGCTAAAATAAATCATACTAATTTTTTTTTTTACTAAATTAGTAGCAAAAAATACCTAAATAAGAAGATTTAGGAATATTTTTAAAAGAAAGAATCATTCCTCTTTTTTTTTTTTTTTATTATCAAAAATCATTTAATTCTACTAATTTTATATTCACTCTTAAAATTTTTCTGAATAATATTTTAATAAACAAGTACAAATCAATAGAAATGTAAGCTGAAAATTTTAAAAACTTTTTATGAAGAACAATGATCCAAGATTGATCAAACAATCTAAAAATAATTTGTATAGAAAATACTATAGTTTAACCAATAAGTTTTTTTTTTTTAAAAAAAAAACAACAACAACTACAAATTATTAAGCTATTTGCTACAAAAAAGGCTGACGAATAATAATTGTTGTTGTTCTTCTTCTTCTTATTATTATTATTATCATCATCATCAGCAGCAGCAGCAGCAGCAGATTAGATTATGGAATAACAATTATAGAGTGGTACGCAGCATATCTGAAATCTTGGCTGACATTTCAAAAATTTATATTAAGAATTATTTTGTTTAAATCTTTGGACTTGAAAATATTTGAATTATATAAATGTGCTGGAGTTTTAACCATCAACCAATTATTTATATTAAATACTTTGTTACTATTTAAAAAAATAATGACTATATTAAAAATGACTTTCAAACAGTAATATTAACCTGATCATGTGGTTATGGTTTATTATTTGAACCAAATATTTTAAAATTCATGGTAGATATCAAAAATATTCTCTTGGCTCAAAATTTTACAATATATTTTTAAGAAACATTACAATTAATGTTAATGAAAAACTTTTTATTTGCAATTAGTTATTTTATATTGTATTGATATTTTATGTTTTAAATTTTCACATGCATATATTTGTTAGACTCCGTAAGTGATTTTTTATTATAAGGAGATTGTTTTAATAAATTAATAATAATAATAATAATAATAATAATAATAATAATAATTATTATTATTATTATTATTATTATTATTATTATTATTATTATTATTATTATTTAATAATAGTAATAATAATGATGATGATGAGTTTTTAATGAATATATTTATTAATATATATTCTATTATATCTATTGCTTTGTTCAATAGTTTGTTTTAAATAAATATTAATAGACTTTTCAATAATTAAAAAAAAATTTAAAGGTCTAATTTTTTAATTCTTGCCTCAAGGATCCAAATTGATTGGCCTGGTATTGGCACAGGGCTCAACAGCAGAATATTATGAGTGTACATGATGATCACTGTAGTTTATAAGTTCTTACCACTTTCTTAAGCCCAATTAAATCCTAGAGTTCACTTTTAGATTATATTACAACTATTAATATGTTGCAATGCTTAGATCATTATAAAAACTGAAGTCCTTTAAGTAAAACAGCTTGTTCTATTCAAATGCCACCCAGATGATGAAATGTATATTTTTAATATGTCTTTTCTTTTTTTTAATTTGGATTTTACCTAAGAATGTTTATATTTTATGTGTGTGTGTGTGTGCATGTACATAAATGCAAATGTATATATTTTCTTTATTGCACATATATTTTTCAAAAACCTTAGAAGATGTGCAACTCTAAATAAATTTTATTTAAAAACGTTATTATAAATTATAATTAACTGCTTAACCTATATATATATTCATATACAACTTGAATCCTAAAAATACTTTGCCAAATAAAACATTAATAATAGAAAAAAAACTTACAATGAATTCATATTGAGTTGCATTTGTTATTCCTTCAGACTCAATGTGCCAAGTAATGGGTTTGTGTGAATTCAGAACAATTATAAATGGAGATTCATAAACTTCAAGACCACTATGATGT
This sequence comes from Epiperipatus broadwayi, assembly GCA_028023455.1. Taxonomy (NCBI): domain Eukaryota; kingdom Metazoa; phylum Onychophora; class Udeonychophora; order Euonychophora; family Peripatidae; genus Epiperipatus; species Epiperipatus broadwayi. The sequence continues at coordinate 18,505,568 of JAQFVV010012399.1, read as the reverse complement.
CGGATATGTAGAGTTACATTAGCTCCATCTAAGCCTAAATTGGGACCACCACTCTGTAAGTTGATAAAATGAATTTCCTTTGAAGATGGAGTTAAATGACTGCTAGCACATCCAGTTGCTTTAGCATTATGTTCATAAAATGCAGAAACGTAGGAAGAAACAAAATTGTACTGCATGTAGCAAACATGTGGTCCTAAAAAAACAAAAAAACAATGATATTAAATCTTATATATATATATTTTCATATGTCAAAGCATTGGCAGGAAGTGAATCCACAAAGCCGGGACAACTGCTTGTAAGGCAGCTATGCTGATCACTCGTCCACCAATGCTTGACTATGATACAATTTTATAAAGTAATAACTTATTTTTTGCAAAATATTTTTAAAATACACTTTTACTCTGGTTAACTATGAACATTTGTGCAAGATTTCACCATAATACTCATCATCAATTCGTACCCATTGTTTTGATATTGTGATCTTTAAAAATAATTGAAACTTTAAAAAAAAATAAAATACCAGTCATTTTTTCAAAATGGCAGCCATTTTGTAAAATTGATGACATCATAGGATAATGACTTCATTAAAAGAATACATCTTTCTAAAATAAAATGGCAATTTCATGCTAAAAAATATATTGTAGATTTTATTCGTTATACAGTAAAAAATATTGTTTTGATTATAGAATTAAAATATGATTAATGCACTTGTTTAATTTTCATCTAGTAACTTTACAAAACATTCAGTGCTTTTATTTATAACATATCCAAAGTAAAAAAGACTTTTCATCTTTAACAATTACAAAATAAATAAAAAAGTTTCATTCAGTACACTGAATGACATACTTTGATCGTGTATATCAACAAAATGTATTAATATTTAATTGTAAAATGTATATATTTGCTAATCTATATTCTTTCAATCAGCTTTATGAATGAAAATTCTTACAAACATTATTTTACCTGTAGCAAAAATATGACAATTATAATAATAGTTATTGTAATTGTAAGTTATTTTGAGGGGATAAAATGATTTCACACACTGTCTAGCTAATAATCAACTTTATATTATCAATAGTTACAAAATGTAAGTTTAAAATATCATTTCCATTTTTCAATTTTAAATCAATACTTTCACAAATTTATTTGCGACTTATTGATAACAATCATTTTTATCATAAACATTGATCAACAAAAGAAAACGATTTAATCATTTTTATATCTTACTAAAATCATAACAATCAATTGTACATAACATTTCTTTACCTACATTTATGCAAAATAAAATATACGATTTTTAAAAAAAAATTAACAGTATTGCAAAAAGTTCAATCTTATTGGTTAAAAATTACTAAAATAAAAATTTTAATAATTAAACACAAAGTGCATGAAAAATAATTTTTAAGTGTATATTGTGGTATTTTTATTTTTTTCATTTTAAAATATGCATTGTGGTTAGTTTTTATTTCTTCATGCTTTATTTTAATTCAATTAATTAATTCAGGAAAGATCATTCTGTGGCTTTGTAAAAAGCAAAATGGTGGTCTGCAATGGAAAATTATATATATATATTATTGTTTCTTTTAAAAAAAGTCATATGACATTATTGCTCAGGAGTTCATAAAAAGTTTGAGTGCCATACCTGTGAGTTGCAGAACCAATCCTGGGACTTCCCGATCCCCAAGTCATATACTCTACCAAAACTATGCCAAAACACATAGGGTTTGTTTTCTTTAAAATTATAGCAACTAAAATGTTTTTAAATAATATATTTATATACAAGTTATTATTATTTTTTAATAATATGCTAAATAAAATGTTTATTCATTAATTAACACTTTTTCCAATTTAAGAATTATTTTGTAAATAGATTTCTTTTTTTTATATTTTGAATTTAAAATAATGAATTAATATTTTCTCAATAGGAACTCATTATAATTCCTTATATTTTATATGAAATCTTACTCTATGAGGCATCTTAGAGAAATAATTGTTATGGTTAAATAGAGTAAAGATATAGTTAGGGTGTCCATATTTCCACAGGGCCAAACCGGGATATATAATTAAACAAAAAAAAATTTCATTGCAAATTATGGTATATTTTAGGTACAAAATTTAAAAAAATCACAAAACATATAATCATATTTATATTACTAACAATATACTCATTTCGTAATATAAATAAAAACAAAACACAATTGTTTGTATACACAAATCAAAATCAATTACTAATGTACCAAAATACTAGACAGCCATTTCTATTTTGGGAAAATTACTGACTAACCAATCAAAAAATTATTTATAAAATATTAAATGAAAAATATTCATTTAAAATAACATAAAAAAGAAAAATTTAATATAAATTTAAAAGTTAAAAAATGAAAATGAGTTGTTAAGAAAGTCCCGAAAGAGTATGTAGGGATACCAGAACAAGAGAGATAAAACCAGGACAAAGCCAGGAAAAACAGGATGTATGGACACACTAAGTATAATCAGTCTTTATTATATATCAAAATATGTAAAACTGGAAAATATTCAAAAGATAAGAGATGTAACAGTGTTAGATACAAATGTAAATGATACTTTTTTTTTTTTTATTTCTTGGTAATATTTTTTCACTCTTGATTAATAGCAAACTTAATCTTTCTAATTTTCCAGAGATACTTCTCTTAATACATTGTCTCTATTCATGATCTATTATTTTTATTAAAATCTAAATTCAGGCAAAATAGAAGTATCACAGATTGAATAGAACTATTTCACGGAAAACTTACTTTTCACAATTTTATATTTATTTCTAAAATATTTCCATGACGTCATCAATTACATCACACGATTCACTTTTTAAAAAAATATTTTAAACCAAGTCAATGTTTCCATAACTTGTTTTTATTATGGACTGTTACTGGTTTATTGTAATCAGTGATTATGATTTCAGGAACGAACTAAAAAATATTTCAACGATGATTTTATATTTATTTACTAATGAAAAATTGTAAAGACTATAATTACCTGCCTTATGTGATACTTAAAGTGATGTAATAATATCGTTTTTTAATAGTAATAAAAATTCAAGCTACAATAAAATCTAAATCACATTTAGTATAACATACGCAATATTAAAATACAAATATATTGTCTATACTGAACTTAATGTAATTAGAAAGGTTTGAACTCAGACTTTCAAGTTTCCTACAGCTATTCACTCCATCTTATCCAACCGATACACATGACCACATTTATATAAAAAAGATAAATGATACCAATATATGTATTTCGTGCTGAATCAGAACTCATCAGTTGATCCAGATCATCTTCCACACACACACACACATATATAATCAGTGCTCAGCTTATTTTAAGCTAGCAAATCATCAGATTTTCAATGACATGGATAGCTAAGAAGTTGGTGGGTGGAGAAGATCGAAGCCTGTCCTTTAAAGTTTGAAGATTTGCTATTTTAATGTAAGCTGAGCACTGATTATGTGGGGGTGGGGGGGTGATTATCTAAACCAACTTTTATGAGTGCTGATTCGGCATGAAATGCGGATATTGGAGATCATTTATCTTTTTCGCATGTCTGTGGTCGTATTTATCGGTTGTATAAGATGGAGTGGATAGTTATAAAGAGCTTGAAAGTCTGAGTTCAAATTCACTTCTATCATGAAAAATTAATCCTTGTAATTTATTTATTTTTACAGCCCATATAACTTATCTGTAAATTGTAGCGTGGGATTTGATTAAAATATATAGTGGAATAAAAGAAAAGACAAATTAAAAAACGCTATTAATTTAACAAGTGTGTATTTACAAGAAGGCCATCATTTTCAAATTAACCCGTACATATATATTCTTTATAATTTCTTTCTAAGATATCATCCTTAATTAAATCTCTATATCCTTTGCTTTCTTCATCTCATAAATTTGTTTCTACACTGCTAACAAATCTAATTTTTCCTTTTGGGAAAAACTTCCTAAAATTCTCTCTATTTATTCATATTTCTTTATCTTTTAAATATTGTTTTCTTATGACTATTCCCAGGCATCTCCTGCAAAAAGAATTATGATTTTATATTTTTTAATATTTTATTTTCACACATATTTTCTTTATCTCATTTGCTTCCCTAAATATAAACATATCATTCCTTTTCAAATATATTTCCAACATTACGTCTTAACTATATATGTTCCACATCCTTTTTTAGTTCACTGGATAATAAATAAAATTATAAGTTAACTCATCTAAAATATTTACCCCCCCCCCAATAAATATGCTCATTCTTTTCAAATAATTCTATATTTCTAATAAATACATCTGACACATGTAATAATATTAATTCAATTGTTCTCACATAAACATTTTAGCCTCAAATCTACTATCATATCTTTATAAATCTATATGTTTTACTCTTTTCTTCACTACTTCTAGTTACAATATCATTTATTTTCAGAAACCCTATTTTGTGCAGTTGTGGAGTGGCAGAATCTGGAACTCGTGGTTTATTATATCATGGTCCATTTCTACCATTTCCAATGCTGAACTCTACACGAACTCCTAAACAATTAAAGATGAGATTTTTTAAAAAGCAAATGAGGATAAATATTGCTTTTTTTTTTTTTTAATCATAGTAAACATAAGTGGTACTTATGAATAATCTACACACCAAGGTTGGAGTTTGGGTTAAATTTGAATCTACGATCTTAATGAGTGAAAGATTAATCCTGACATTAACCCTAATCTTAGTCCTAATTTATAATTCATTTATTGCTATTTTTTAAAGTTACCATAACTTTGTTAATCGATCTATTGGATTTTTTTTTTTTTAATATCTGGAATCAACCTTGGTGACCAGGATTAGAATACGTTGTTTTTTTTAATTAAATTTTTACTAAAACCAAACTTATAAATTTACATGTGCAGAATAGTAATTAATTTTACATGAATTGTACTTATATTTGTGATTTTATATTTTTCATACTTCCCCATTCTTTTTAAATTCGTATAAATAAAGATATAATAAAAGACAAATGACCCCCAAGATGCATTTCATGCTGATGCAGCACTCATCAGTTGACTCAGGTCACTATCTCATATATATATATATATATATATTATATGAAGAGTATTTATCTATAGTAAATTGTTACATTTTTATTTATCATTGTCAAACTCACTCCACTCACAACTTTGATACCATCCACCTCAGATAAACACAATAATGATTATTACTAATCGTTTTCTAAACTAGAAATTATCTCTAGCACAGATATAAACTTTAAACCTCAGTTAAAAATTAATATATCTGATTTTTTTAATTAAAAAAAACATACACACACATAGTTATTCACATTTCTCGTTGCCACTTTTAATATTCAATTATTGTGGAATATTTGCATTTATATTTATTATTTTATTTTATGCATTTTTTAATTATTCCTTGAGAAAAACTATAAAAAAATATAGTATACACCTGGGTCTCATTTTACGCGATAGATAGGTTCCTCAGAAAACGAGCAAACGAAATCGCGCAAAAATAGACGTAACTTACCTTAAAAAAGGGGGGATACGGACTGTGATTTTTCAAAAGACGCGTAAAAGCAAAGCACCAATGTAAAATTACTTTAAAATTCGCACGCAAAAAAAAATAAGAAAATAAAATATGACTAATAAAAAATTTCAAATTTGAAAAAAATTGATACAAGACAAACTTTTTTTAACTAAAATATTTATTTTTATTCAAAACAATATATTTTTATGCATAATTTACAGTACAGTAATTTACATTTTTTTATACACGTTTTAATTACTATCGATAAACAGGCTCGTTTGCACACTGGTAAAAAATCTGATTCTTCACAAGAGGAAATACAACTAGATCCAACTTCACTCTCATGTTGTGTTAATGATTTTCTGGTGACAATGTAATTAGTAATTAATCTTTGAGACGATGATTTTATTAATTGTTTATGAAGCTCGCGATATCCAGACATACAACCATTTAGCTCTCGTTGGAATTTAAGAGCCCGTTAATGATTAGTGTCATTAATAAGAAAATAATAATTGATTACGTTCTTTTTTAAAAAGCAAAAAGATGAATGTGATTTAAAATGCAAAATTAACACGCACAATGTTTGAACAAATTTACATTATAATCTTGTAAAATTTAATGTGTTTATACATAAAATGTGGAAATCATGATTTTAATTTTATTATTGCATAAAATCTTACTATTATAAAGCACTGAAAATATTGAAATTATTAAGATGAAAGTCGAATTCCAATAATGTGCTATTACTTTCAATATAACGTAAGTGCACGAAATTTATTATTTAAAGTAATAGCGCATTATGGGAGTTGCTTCCGGTGAAACATGAATCGCATAACTTCAAAATCATGTTAAATAAGTCCGCGTAAAAAAAGACCCAGGTGTATAATAAATCAAGATTTATAAAAAAGAAGGTAATATGATTTGTTTTATATATTGAAATTAATGGGATATTTTTAAAATAGAAGACTGTGTTTTGTTTCTTATTAATTTAATTTATTTTTGTGAATACTAAAAATTTTTAATTTTATAATAAACGCTTTTATTTACTATGGACTAAAAAGTCAAAAAGTAATTCTTTTTTTAATTAGAACTGGTGATTTATATTTAAATTAAAATAAAAGTGTGTGTATTCAAAAATGAATTCAATCTACTTTTTTTAACAAGGAATTTAATTAATTAATTTCTGGGCACTTTATTTCATGTTAAATATAAAAACTCCAATTGTAGTTGAAACTTATTTTTGGATTTTGTAGTCCACAATTTATAAAAGAATTTATTATAAAATATTTTATATATACAGTATTGTTAAGTAACAATTATTTATTTATTAAAAAAGGCACCGAATTAACAATAAATTATGGTTCTCGATTTTAAAGCATTTATAAAATAAACTGTTTAGTACATTATAATTATTTAAAAGTATATAAATTATGTAATGGGTTTATCATGTCTAATGATGTTTCTTATTAATAATGTTAATTTAATATAAAAAAGTAGTAATATTAAATATATAAATTGACCATAACAATACAATATATGGTTTGGTGAACTGGAATAGTGATGAATTTAAAAGCTAAAAATTCCTGAATTAATTTTCAGTTGAATAAATTATAGACAAAAAAAAAAAAAAATCAATGAAACTATTGTGCTGGAATCTGGTATTATGATGCTTGAATATCACATGACCTCTTGAGCAAGTGTTCATAAATGTATAAAAAAACAGCTTTAAATTGTTGTTATAAAATAAAGCTATAGAGGGAAAGTGAGAAAGACCTTACTTATTAGGTTTAACAGTGAGGATTTGAATGGTACTGCTGCTTTGGTGTTAACATCATCTGACCTCTTGAGTAAAAATACACCATTTTATGCAATGATTTTATGCCCCTATTGACAGTAAAAGTTTTCAAGTCATACCAGCATAAGAATAAATTTATAATTAAATGGATTCAGTATTATGCAATTTTGATTAAAGCCAATCATTCATCTATTCAGTGTTACTGTCATCTAGTGATTATTGACTAAACTATTAATTGCTGAGGTAAAAAAAAAAGATGTCTCCTGTTCAATGACTAGCTTTCTTCTATGTTAATTTTTTTCTGGCTTGCTAATCTTATCCAATAAACTTTAGTCTAATACATATGAAAATTCATGCTTATTTGCTCAAGGCTTATTTTTCTCAATAAGCTTTTATTTTATCAACATCAAAATTTTAAAGTAATGATTAATATATTTCCTAGTTCAGGAAGAAAATTGAATTAGCAAATATCATTGTGAAATGAATTCTTTTGTTATATGATAACAATTTCCCTTAATAATTTTATTTTGCTAATCTTATTAATCTTTTGCATAAAAATAAATATATATCAGTATATTGTTTATCAAGTCGTTTATCTCTTGTGAACTCTACTTCATAAAAGAAAAATTCACTGTGAAGTTGAAAGTTGAAAGAAATTTTCACAAAAATTAGTCAGAAAGACTAAAAACTGACAATCAAAAAGTCTAAATTGGTTGCATAGGTAATGAATTTGAATTCATATCTGAAGATCATTAGCTTGTGTTATAATCTCATTGGCATATAGTAAGTTAGTCTTCATTAGATAATTTTAAGGAAAGTCTCTTAATCAGCCTCCCACAGATGAACAGGTGATGGTTAAAATGGTTTTAAAATTTCCATATTTTGCCTAAATTTGAGTTCAAGGTCATGGATTATGATAAATTTATAATGAAGCTATAAAATACAGAAGTATTAGAACCACCTGTGTTAGATGCAAAAAAGGATGTAAATTTCCACAAATAATATGGTTCTTAGTGAAAAGGTATATATATATGTTTTAATATGAAATAACTAAGTTTAAAAATAAAAATGTTGTGGACCATTATTTTCAAATTATAGTAGAAACTCACAAACAATGACAAATTACTAACTATGATGACAAGAGGTTATATATGTTCGTTGCAGTATTTGCAATCTAGTCATCTTATTCTTGTTTTCAGTATATATCTACACCTTGTATACTGTGATATAAATGTGTGTTTATTTAATTTAGTAGTGTCAGCTAAGAGAGAAATAACAAATATACATAAAACAACCACAAAAATTTACTTTGCATATCTTATTGCAGTGGAAGAGTGGCAGACCCTGTAGTGAAATGAACATCACTTCTGTTGCTCAAATTACAAATTCCTGAGCAGTAAAGCATGTTGATTATTTATTTTTTTAATCATGGATATAACAAAAATAGCTTGTCATTAGATGAAATTAAAAATTTCTATACATAGATCATATGCCTAGAAAATCTTTTAGCCAAACCCTCGAAAGAGACTATGAATCCCATTGTAAGTTGATCTTTTTTCCCATCACTCCTTTCAATCTATAATCACCAAATCATTGTAAATAGTGATAACACTGTCATCTGATGACTTTTTTTTGTTTGCTATGTGCTTTAAACATAAATTGAGAAAGATAGATAAACACCACAAATCAAAATTGTATATAAACAGGCAAATACTCCATATAGTAGTGCCACTTTGTGCTAACCAGAGTAATCAATGGATGCCAGAAGGTTTGTGCATAAAATCCCTATCTAGTGCCTACTCACCCAATATCCCCAGACTCTGGTTAGCACAAGGTGGCACTACTATATGGAGAGTTGTTGCCTGTTTACTAACAGTTATGTACTAGCATGATATGGTGATCATGTGATATTTAGTGGTTCAAAATTGTATCTGACAAGTTTTTTTAAATTAAAAATCAATGAAATATCCCACACACCAAAGCAGGGCCAACTCAATTTGAAACTTGAGATTAAACCTTAAAAAATTGTATATTTAAAATTATTGAAAAAGCTTATTTAAAAAGATCTACTGAACAAAGTAATAAATGTAATAGGGAGCTTGAAAGTCTGAATTCAAATCCCTTCTAATTATATAAAGTTCAGTATAAACAATATACTTGTACTTAAATATTGAATGAGTATATATATATTCTAATATAAGTGTCTCATATTAGTGCATATTTCAAATTGGTTGCTGAGGCAGGTTCCTAGCTGTCTCATCCATAAAACCAATCCTGCTGCGTGCGCACATACACCCAATGAACAAAGTTTAATAAAGTCCATAAAAATTTGAAAAATATTAATAAGGATAATGAGGGGGGGTGTTAAAATAAATTGAAGTAACTAAGGTAGAAAAAATCATATGTAGCATAAAAAAAAAACGGTTTATAATTAATTTATGAGCGCCTATTTGACAGCAGCAGAAAAAAAAAGAGGGTGGAAATCACTTTTACTTTAATTAGTACTCTTAAATTATAAAAGATTTTAATTGTCAAACTTGGATATTTTTTATGACAACCAACCTAAATTGACAACTGACATACAAAAAATTCATTAACGAAACATTTGCAGATTTACTTTTTTAAGAGACTAGCATTGAAAAACATTTAAAAATGCAAAGTTGGTTCTATTTAAACTATATAAACATATACGAATTTATATAGTTATCTATTGAATATTGGACAGGAAAGAGGTATCCAGCTACTATTAATTAGATAGAGAACAAATATTTTAGCTTGTTCAGTTGAGCGCCAATGTAAATATATTGATATGATTGTGGCAATATTGGATTACTTTTATTTTCTACTTTCTTCTGATAGGAAAAATGTTATAGAATTATTGGATGTTTATTATAGTCTTTAATTATCTGGAGTATAAAAGATAAATCTAAATAATTCTACTAAAGTAAAACTGAAAAAGAAATGCCACTGAAAAATTAACAGATTGCACCCAAAACATCTTTCATTATAAAATTGTAATGTTTAAAGATACAGAAAGAACCCATATATTATAAACTAGATGGGTTCCCAAACCATCTTTCAGTATAAAATTGTAAAATTTAAAGATACAGAACCCATACATTATAAAACTAGATGGGTTCTTTCCAGAAAATTATGATGCCATTCTTTCTCATTGAAGTGAGAATAATATCAGTGTTATTGTGAAGTAAACCAAGGCAATGCATATGGGCTTTTGGATCTTAGAGGCTCATATATATATATATATTTAAAAAAGCTATTATTTGAAATTTTTAATGGAAATCCAACATTCTAGATATATCATTAAGTAGCATTCACCATACTATTAAAGTTCAGAAACGATGCCCATACAAACATTAAACTAATACAGAATTTAAGATAAAAATTTATCTTAATTGGGTGGATGGACAAAAAATTAAAAGGGTTAAACACTTGTGACATTTACTGTATTAAGATTAATAAAGTTAAAAGTATAGCAAATTTTAAAATAGTCAATTACTATTAAACTCTTATAAGAGTAAAATAAGTATTCTTGTTTGAGTGATCTTTTTTTTCCCATTTGTTTTTAATGGTATAATTTCATGCTATATGAAATGTTATAAAAACACTCACTGATACTTATATTATCCATTTTAGGATTATCTATCTTTAAATAAACATCTTTTTAACCAGAATGATCATTAATAAAAAAAACCATCAGTATGATATTGATTACACTCATCCTAGTAGATAAGTGTAAGCCACACAAGTTAATGAGTAACATAAATAGATAATAAAAATTTATAATAGTACATATTAAAAATAGCTATTATGAAATCCTATGTTCTTTACTTTTAAAATATAGGATTCATCAATTTTTATTATTTAATCTTTCAATGAAGTTTTAATTGACCGTTTTCATGAAAATAAAACAAAAATAATATATACATATAATAAATTTATTCAGAAATTTTTAATAATTTACTGCATGATAAAAACAAAATAATCTCATTGAAATATAGATCAATAAAAAAAAAATTTCCCAACCGAATTAGATCTCATGATTGAAAAATATATATATTATATGAAAAACAATTAATATAGGGGATTTGAACACAGACTTTCAAGCTCCCTTCACACATCAACTCTCCAAGTATATAAAATATATTTGTATTTGAAAAACAATTAAATAATTTATTGAGATAAAAAATAAAAGATAAAACAATTTAGAGACCATTTTAGGATAAAAAACAAACAAACGAGAATTCTCAAAAGTGAAAGAGAGGGTAATATTCCTTAAACTTGCCATGAAAGAAATCGAGTGATTTTGCCTACCCTATTTTTACTAGATACCTATTTGCTGACCAACACTAGATGATTTTCAGGACCAGGTTTTATTAGCTATCTAAAAACAGCTAAATATTCATTTACTGACCAATCCTAGATGGTTATCAGTATCAGTTAAGAGGTAGCTATTTAACTCTGGTTAGAACCTAAAAATGAATTCAAATTTTACCTGGCCCAGATTACAAGTTCGACAAATGGATTTGCTACTATTGTGTCACAGGTTTTTCATTGAATGAATACGCTCTTAACTAAATATTCGTATGATAAATTGCTCAGGGTGATGGTTCCTGAAAACCATTGATCCCATATCTTTTTTATACCTTTATTCAGAAATATAATTAGAAACGTCGGCTTATAACCCCCCCCCCCTTAAATAGCTCACTCCAATGCAGACTTCTACAGTATCTCTTCACAGTAAATTATATACGTATATATTGAATGATTTATTAACGCCCATTAATTCATAAGTTCAAGAACAGAAAGTAAAAGAGATGATGCTATAATTCATAGATCTTGAGCTCTTAGAGAGTTCACTAGTTTATCACTTTATAAGAGAAGACTTTCATCGAATTAAAAATAATTATTTGTCAAACAATCATAGCTATTTGAGTTGGATAGAATGGTTAACCAGAAAAGATCCTTTCTAGAGTTCCTTAATAATGCTCACCTTTCCGTAAAAATGTCCAGTTTCTTCCCAAATTCAAACCTATCTACAGATAACAGGAGGACGCGCGCTAAACATACATACAAATTTATTTAATTTATAAAGAGTGTATACGTTATGCCATTTTCACTTAAAGCATGGAGTGATTAAAAAAGATTTCCGTGCAAAAGTAAAAATATTTTCGAATTTTAAACATAAGAATTGCATAATGAACAGATAATCCATACAAATGCTGGGAACAGATTCTAAGACTTTGCTTCGAGGAGAGAATCGGTTTTAAGTAATTTGTTTAGCTTGTTTGGCACTTTGTTTAAAACAGAAGTTCTATAAATCACTCTACGGCTATTGTTCTCTAATGGCTTCCATTATTATTCACTTATTATTATTGTTCTTTTTTTTTTTTTACCCCCTTTAAAAAATACCATTAACATTGTGTGTTTTAACACTACTATAACAAACAGAAAAGTGAAGGCGTAATAAGAATAAAGAGAAAGCTTAATTGAATCACAGATAATTTTAACATGCTACTTTATAAACAGTATCTCGGTGTGTTTTATAAATCCAAGTGCCAAGAGTAAGAGCGCCTCGAATTGCTGACTCCGCAAAAAAAATGGCAGGCAAACTATAGAACTAAAGATTTAAGAACTTATTTCCAACAGACTGATTTCATATATATACAAAAACGAAAGGGGAAGAAAACTGAGCTAATTTATAACAAAATGAACTATAGGGGATTTGAACGCACTTTCAAACGCACTTCAACTACCACACTATCTCATATTATCGATATACTTGTAGAAAAGACAAATAATCACCAATATTGGCATGGGATTTGGGCTTTCCATCATCAGATTTTCAATGGTATGGATGGCTGAAGAATTGGAAGCTGGAGTAGATTGAAGCCTGTCTATTAAAGCATGAAGATTTGCTAACTTAATATAAACTGAGGACTGATTATATATATGTGTGTGTAGATGATAATCTGGACCAACTGATGAGTGCTGATTCAGCACGAAATATGGATATTGGTGATTATTTATCTTTTCTACATGTGTATCGGTAGTATGAAATAATGTGGATAGTTGAAGAGTCCTTGAAAGTCTGTGTTCAAATTCCCTATATTTACAATTAAGTTACAGGTATATGAAGAATGCCTGTATTTCAAATCTTAAATATTATTTGTTGAACTAATACCATGAAAAATAAATAAGAGTGGAAATGACAATTTCAGTAACCGCATGAAGCAACTAAAAAAAACGAGGCTCTAAATACATCATATTCATTTTATCATTTTCTATTTTCAAAAAAAAAAAAAAAAAAAAAAGCACAGATAAATACTTAACATTTTCATCCTACCATTTCTTTCAAATCAATTTTTTCCTGTAGCAATTTTCTTTACTAGAGCAGATAAAAATTCCTGCAAATAAATTCTGCTTAGAGAAAAAAATAATTGTATAAGCAAAATTTTTATAACTAAAATTTGCAATAAAAATAAAACCCAGTCTAATTTAGAGCATGTTGTTTACATAAATGGACTATACACAGCACTGGATATATTCTGAAATACTACAACTTATAAACTGTGAATATTATTAATCAAAAAAATTCTCATTCTATTTAAACTGACTCCATCCCTTGTGAGATTCAAGGATTTAATGAAATTCCATGTGGGTTTTTTTAGGACTTCCAATATGGGCATGAGAAGTCCTCATATCAGTGCCAGAAGAAATGAACATGCTAAGACAGTAAAGTAAAAGTCATTATCATCAGCATTTTCTGTCTGTGTTATCAATACTGGCCATAATACAGATTTTTCAAATATCAGAATGGTATCTTCTGTCATCTGCTCCTGCTTCACATCCTTAAAAATTGTTTTCATTAAGCAAACTTTAATCTTGTTCTGTATCAATACATATAACATGTATTTTTATATTGGACTATTTCTATCATCTAATATGTGTGTTGAATGTCTTTAGAAAAGTTTAATTTTTAGTTAAATATTCCAAATGCATTCAACTGTTAGTAATATCACAGCAAACAGGTTAGTATATGCACCAACTGTTAGTAATATCACAGCAAACAAATGTTAGTAATATCTTAGCAAACAGGTTAGTATATGCACTAACTGTTAGTAATACCACAGCAAACAGGTTAGTATATGCACAATGTTATAAATTTGGGAGGTATTTTTCTCCCCTCTTCTTCAGGTGTTGCTGGCCTGACTAGTGACAGTAGTAGCATGGGATTCAAACATGGGTCCTTAGATTCTTGATTACTGAAGTTTAAGGTAATGCTCTAACCAACTGAGCCATCCTATAACATGTATGTTTTTAAATGATATTGCATAGCCAAATGATGGCAAATACAAATTACAATGTTGAAACAATAGTATTATTATTAGATATGAATGAATCCAGATAATATATCATCTATATCCTTTATTCATAAAAATCTTCATTTAACACCATGTTTATTTATTTTACACATTATTAAAAAAGTTAAAGAGACCACAATTGATCAAAAGAAAATACTGCCCACAAAAATTGATTCTCTCTCGACTGCAATAAAAAAAGAACAATATTCAAAGATTTAAAGTAATACCAAATCATGAGCTTTCATCCACAAATGTATAACCTACAGCATATTATTATAATCATTTTTTTAGTTAACATATGAGTGTCATGGCATTTATTTACCTGAAAAATTTTCAAGCCTACACCTTTTTAATAGCCATTTATTCAGAACCACCAAATTCTGAATATGCAATTAGGTTGAACAAGATTTTATCTAAAAAATCCTCTGCTACTTGAAAACATTTCCAAGTTTTATATGGGTTTGAAACATTAGTTTCGTGTCAATAAACTTTAAATTTTTGATAGTTATTTTAATATTTTTATACATACAATTATTCATTATACTTATCCACAGCCTTATGCATGCTGTTTAGAATATCCACCTGTCATTACTATGACCTGATATTCAAATCTGGATTATATATAAACCTTGGAAATTCAATTATAAAATAGGATTAGGACTTTCAGGTAATGACCTACAATCATCCAATAGAGAGCAATAAATTATTCATCTAAATAACCTTACTACAAGACAGTTCCCAAAAATTTTTAGATTGGTCAGTTGATGTCAATGCATTGATAAAAATATATTAAGAAACACTGTAATATGATGTCATTTTTATTTCTGGGGAGGAGAATCATACTCCAATGGACACTGATCCCATGATTATCTTTACTTTTGGTAAGTGCTAAATAATTTAAAGAATGGGTAGTAATATGGGAGCTGTATTTCTTTCTATTGATGGTAGTTTTTTTTATCTTAATTGATTTTATGATTATAAAGACTTTCTTGGTGGGAGGAGGAGTCTATATTTCCTATTGGTGGAAATTTCAACTGCTTTTATGATTTTGAAAAATCTTTTGATTGGGGGAATAGGAATTATGGCACTATTTAATGTTTTAATAAGTGTAATTTTTAGTTTTAATTGGGTTTTGAATTCAATTATGATTAAATATGTAATTCAGATAACTTTTTTTAGACTTATTATAGTTTAAAATAAATATTTTTGTTATTATTAATCCTTTAACAGTTTGACGTTTTCTAGTGTTCACCCTGGTAGCAATTGTTGTCAATATTCAACACCTGATTTTAATATTAAACCTTTATTTTTGAAACAAACAAAAAAAATCATAATTGAAGTTTGTAAATATTGAAAGAATATAATAAACAGAGTACATAATGAGAACAAAGCACTTTTCCATCATTAAGAAATGTGTAGGAAAGCAATCAAACTAGTGACTTAAAAAAATTAACAAAACCTTTGTTGACTGAAATTTATTTTTAAAATGGGAAAGAATAAATGTGAAGCCCTTATAAAACTATTAAATTGTTCTCTAAAATATAAATTGCATTTTCAATTTTTAAAATATCTCAAAAACTCCTAGCACTATGATGATAAAGATGTTGTCAATCTGTTTTCAAAAGATGTTACAATGTGATTGATTATAATTTTCTTTATTAGCATTATGGTCAAATGTTTTAATTTCCATCTTTTTAAGTAAATAATATAAGGATAAAATCAAGGTGCATACATGTATTCTTTAGTTTATTATTATACAATTATTGTGTAAAAATAATAATTATTTTTTAATAAACTATGCAAAAAAATAAACTTCTAAAAATTCTCAAAATTAATCTTGAACCCAGAGAACAATAAGCTGGAGCCATCAAACATATGGGTGCTGGAGTAAATCCCTTTGATATTACTAACTATTGGAAAATACTAACCTTTTCATTTTTTTTTAAAATTAATACATAAATATGTGAAAACTAGAAAAATAATGTTTAAGGCTGTATATATGAGCTATATATAGTAAAAGAACTACTAACATCATCACTGCTACTCATAAAATGTAACAAACCTCAAAGTGAACAAGTTAATTAAATATATCTATTTAACTTAGAAACTATTTATTTGTTTAGGTTAAATTTTGTAATCAATTTTTAAAGTACTTCTATCAAATGGGATTATCTTCAAATTTTGTATAGGTGTTAGAAATAAATGATAATGCAATATGACATTAGAATATTTCAGAGTTGTCCAGTCTAACAGTGTTGATGAGTAATTACTAGTTGTACAAATTATAGTACTAGGTAATTTGAATCATTACTTTACAATGATGCTCAGACATCACAGCTCATATTTAGAAATGATTCAAAAATGATAGCAATCTATAAATGAGATTAAAAAAATAAATGCAATCAAAGAATTGGAAGTTCAGTGACAAGAGAATGCTTTTGTTTTATGAAAAACTCAATTATGCATCAGATCTTTCCAGTTTACTTTATGTTCTTTATGCACCAAATAAAAATGGCTAATACTCTCCCCCTACAAACAATGTAAAAACATAACAACATTAGTGCTTAGATATCTGAACCTTTTTTTTAATGAAAAATTTAAGCATATATGTATTAAATTGATTAATCAAAAGCAGTTTAGTTTAGACAAGAAACAAAATGCTACAACCAGATGATAACATTTGATTATTGTCAGTGATAGTTTGCCATCTACTTTATATAATTGATTCTAATATCTCAGTTGCAGGATTTCATCATGCCATTTAAAGAGTACTACTCCATTAATATTTAAGACTAAGCATCATTTAACTTATCTGAAACTTATTTAAAATTTTCTAAAAATTAAGCTGAAGCTTTGAAGTTCTGAAGAGGCAATGGAGCAGTAGATGTAATGATTTGGACTAAAGTCCTAAGCATTGATAGAAAATTTGCAGAAAAGTTGAAAATTCCTAGATAAAATAAAAATTATTAGTACTTATGTATTAGTCAGGTAGTGATGAAAGTCATCAGCATAAATAAATGTCTATATAAAAACCTAATTAAACACATTTACAACACAGATTTTCAAGCACCCTCCATCTATCCACACTATCTCATACAACTGATACAAATGACCACTCACATGTAAAAAGGATAAATAATCACCAATATATGTATTTCATGATATACCAGCACTCATCAGTTGGTCCAGATTATCATCTCCCACACATATATATAATCAGTGCTCAGTTTGTATTAAGATAGCAAATCTTCATACTTGTATGTGGATATTAGATAATATTCCAATAAGAAAAAAGTTAGTAATCAAAATATTGATTTTGCTGCTAAATTGTGCAGCCAAACAATAGCAGTGTTTCATACTAGATTGTTGAAAGGGAATAGTCATTCATAACGGAATGTGGTTCGAGGTAAGAAAGTTCAGTCCACATCAGTGATGCTAAGAAACATTTTGTAAATGGACAGAAATTGTAAGGTTAAATATACATAGATGTATATTTAATATATGTGTATGGGAGATGATAATATGGACCAACTGATGATTGCTGGTTTAGCATGAAATACGTATATTGGTGATTATCTTTTCAGCATATATGTGCTTGAGTGTATCAGTGTTATTAGATAGAGTGGAGAATGGTGGGTTGTGTGAAAGTCTGTGCTCATATACGCTATACATTACATATACAGACACAGGTATATGATAAGCCTGTGTTTCAGTTACAGATGTATATTGATATTTGGTTACCACTTGTAATAAATTTAGATTGTTAAAAGTTTACTTGTTTGAAGATCATTTCTGGCAAAAAACGTAAATGCATATTTGTTTCACTTCCAGTAAATAAACTTATAAGTCATCATTTTTTGAAATAAATATTGCTAGAATAATACTATATGAAATTTTACCACTGACTAATACATAAGTACCAAATTATTTCATGCAGCCATAGCTAGTCTATTTAATTATCACCATTGATCAGTGAGTGTCTCATCATTAAAAGCTAGGGAAAAAGAAATTTGGTGGGTGTGCAAAGTGCAATGAGTATTTGTTGACTTTATTTAAATAATAAATCTCTTAATAGATACATTAATCAACCTCCATATTTCCGCATTCTTTTTAAATTCATATAAAGATACAATAAAAAACAAATGACCCCCAAGATGCATTTCATGCTGAACCAGCACTCATCAGTTGACCCAGGTCACTATCTCTCATATATATTATATGAAGAGTACTTATCTATAGTAAATTGTATCTTTATTTATATGAATGGAAGTATGGAGGTTGTTTAATATATCGATAAAGATATTACACATGGGAAAGAGAAAGGTGAATAACTTCGTGTGTGGGTATGTTTAAAATTAAAGATTCGGATATACTAATCTTTAATTGAGGTTTAATAAATGTGTTTTATTAGTTCTTACTTATGAATCCGAGACTTGGACACTTAATAGAAGAGCAATACAGAGATTTCAGACCACTCAAAAAAGTAGTATGGAAAAATGCATGTTGTGAGTAACAAAAAGAGATCAAAAACGCAATATATGGATAAGAGAACAAACAGGTGTTACTGACCTCAGTGAAAAAGTTAAAAGACTAAAATGGAATTGGGCTTAACATATTGCTAGAAGAGATGATAATAGATGGACAATTGAAATCTTAAACTGGATTTCAAGAGATTGTAAAAGACTCAGAAAGAGACCACATGTGAGATGGATGGATGAAATAAGAAAGTGTTCCGGGGTTATGTGGAGAAGAGAAGCTAAAAGATCGGAGATGGATTGAACTTGGAGAGACCTTCATCATGCAGTGGACTGATAATGGTTGATGATGATGATGATGATTGAGGTTTAAAGTTTATATATGTGCTAGAGATAATCTCTAGTTTAGAAAATGATTAGTAATAATCATTATTGTATTTATATAAGGTGGATGGTGTCAAAGTTACGTGTAAAGTGAGTTTGAAAATGGTAAAAAAAAAAATAACAATAAATGTCTTAAATCAAAATTGCATTAATTTAGTCACATAATTATATTATCTAATTCATTAAAAAATTGTATACTTTTAGAAAGATTAGTAGTGAAAGAAAAGACTGATCACAATGAGGTGAAGATTCCAAAAATCTGACTAATTTCTAACTTGTAACTTTCATCAATGAATGGCACTACTTTATGGAAAGTTTTGCCTCTGTTTAAAAGTATTTAATATCAACGATATTATATGACTTCTTCAAGAAATGGGAGCCTACAGTTGTCATACACTGGACTCAATGTCAGGTCTATGTAATCATGGGGCAACTGAGATAGCGCGAGTTCAAAAGTGATTAAACTTTTAGAATATTAA
The DNA here is from genome assembly GCA_028023455.1 of Epiperipatus broadwayi. Taxonomy (NCBI): domain Eukaryota; kingdom Metazoa; phylum Onychophora; class Udeonychophora; order Euonychophora; family Peripatidae; genus Epiperipatus; species Epiperipatus broadwayi. The sequence continues at coordinate 18,485,504 of JAQFVV010012399.1, read as the reverse complement.
CTTAAACAGTATAAAGGAATAAAACATGTCTTACAGATGCATACGTGCATTAGTTTCAGTTTTAAAACTTAATCTTCACTGATCAAGAAAAAAGACATAAATCAAGCTGGAGATGGGGATTTTATAGCTCTACATCATCTGCTGACAATTGGTTACCCAAGTTTATGTTAGATGGCTCTGCATAAAGTGAAGATAACTGCTTTTAAAAGTTTTTAATAATGTGTATTTGTTTAAACATGACAAAATTTTAAAAATATGGTGGTACTGCCTTTCATAATGTCATTATTTAAAAAAAAAAAAAATAGTCATTACTGTACCAAGGAGAAATTGTTAGTAAAACAATGGTTTATCATAAAATTTGATAACTGTAAGACATTAGTCCTATAATTTGGTTTACAGTCAAAACTTACTTAATGTATGCATTATAGATAATGTGATGTTCCATCTCTTTTTATAAATAGTTGTAATGGATACCCTTAACAGAATAAATTAATTTTTTAAAAAAATCGCGATAATTAATGTGTCATTGAAGAGTCTGAAAAAATTAACATTGTTATTACGAAGAAATGCCTTTAAACAAAATATCCTAGATTTGATATTAAAGACATTTAGTAGTAATAGTATACAAAATAAACAACTTTAAATAACCTGCTTCCAAGCAAAAACCTCTCCAATATAATCTCCACAAAAAAATGATGAAGAAAAAGACATTCCTCAACATACTTATCAATCATTCACTCATGATTTTTTTCTAATTAAAAATGGCTAGCTTTGCTAGAAAATTCTCAACAAAATCGAAGAAAAAATAAGTTTCACCTGTATTCGAACCCCGAAGCACTTTCAAGTATTAAAAATCATCAAATGATTGACTGAATGACGGCATTAGCAAGATAACATTTTAAATCGGTTTTATCAAACTATTAATAATTTTAACGCATTTATTTAAAACAGTATAATTTTTTTTTAATAATTTGTTTTTAACAGGTGTGTGTTAACATACGTATTACCATAATGTAAATGTTAAAAACTCTTATTTCCTCAGGATAACAGTATTTAATTAAACAAGTTTTATTAATAACAACAGATGTCTAAAAAAAGTAAAAAATCTCTTTTTATACAAATACGATTTTTTTTTTTTAGCGCCATCTGTTGTCATATGACTTCACGCCAAGTCATAGTAGGGAGGATTTGATCTTTAAATAAAACACGCACTTTATTAAACAATAAACTCCTTTTGTTGTCGATTCATTTTAATTATTTTATAACATACTTCACAAAGTAATCATGCAATTAAAACCGTTATTAAATAATAAAAAAATAATTAAATTATATATACAACTTGATTGTAAAGGCAGAAAAGATAAAACAGCCTTAAATGGACCACTGTAGAGCTCCGTATTCTCGAACTTCTTTCCCGTGATTAAGAAGATAACTGCTCGTTTGAAAGTTTCTTTTTTTTTTTAGTCTGCCGTAAAAATGGACGGCTACCATGTATGCATACAATATTTTTTTCATTCTCAAATATCTGAGTTGGAATGTAATTTTAAATAAAAATTAATATTTAAAAATGATTTCAACATTTTCAGCTATTAAAAAAATACAAAAAATAATCAAATTAATTAAAAATGCATTAAAAGAGTTGATTGTAAATAAATAATATTAGTATGTTATTACTAGAGCCAAAACAATTTTATTATTAATTGAAAAGAAGCTCTTTAATGTCTATATGAGACTTTAAGAAAACCAAGCAAAATAATTTCTATTTTTAGCTTCTTCACAACTGCTATTACTATATGGCAAATCGGCATGAATGGGCTGCACCTAAATATGTAACCTAGTATAGTGAGTTTATTGTCTTTTTACCTCTAAGACTAAGAAATACTATGCTTTTTTTCATTTGTTCTCATTCCCAGAAGGCTGTAAGATCATTATGACTTCCTTTTTATTTAAATAAAATCTTGGAATTACCCAAATAAAGATCCCAAGAGAATTAGATTATATTTTGAGTAATAGATTATATTTACTTCAAGCTTGCCATATTTTTAATATATTAAACTCAAGAAGTGATTATTCGAGTATAAAATAACACTAACAAATTCTCCATACAGTAGTGCCACCAAGTGTAAGCCTTTGTAATCAATTGATGCAGAAAAGTTTGTACATTAAATTCTTACCTAGTGCCTACTTTCATCAGAGAAAAGCATTAGATTTGAGAACACTGTGTCTAGACTTTATGATCTAATGCAACCCTTCAGCAGCCACCTTTTACACATTTGGTTAACTATAAAGCATTAGATCATAAAATCTAGGTGCAGAGCTCTCAAATCCAAGGCTCCTCACTAATGAAAGTCACAAACTAGAAACTAATTTGGTGACATTGGATGAGTAAGTGCTAGATAAAAATTTTATGCACATCTGCATCCATTGATTATAAAGGCTTGAACTTGGTGGCACTACTGTATAGAGAGTTTGCTACTGTTTTTAACAACCTATGTAAGCATATGAAATGGTGAACATGTGATAGTTTGCAAGTATAAAATACATGTTAATGCAAACTAGAGAGACAAAACTTTGAGAAAAACAATATTAGCATTGCTATTTTTAATTTTTAGAAATACTGCAATGAATTTAAATTAAAACTTTCAAATCACTGTAAAATAATAACAAATTTAGATTATGGTTCAGACTTAAATATGGTCACTAAATAGAAAATAATATTTTAATAAGACAGAATGAATTTTCAATAGAGACATGAAGAAAAAAAAAATTATTAAAATATTTTTAAATGACCCATTAAGAATAATTGAGTATCTGGAATTTAGTAAAATGGTAAAATAGTGGTGATAGTAGAAATTGATAAGAACATCTATAGACTGAAATAAGTTTGAGAACTATAAACAATGCTATTTTATAGGGGAAATGTATCAAATAATATGAAATGAGATGGTATTATTACTAGAAATGAGATGGTATTATTACTAAAAAAAGAAGGATGTTATCATGAAATGTGTTAAAGATTTCTACAAATAACTATATAATAATAAAAACTAAGAAAACAGAACATCTATAATTACAACATCTTTTTAATTGAAATTTTTTAAATGAAAGTTAAATTTATGAAAATCAAAAAAAACTTCAAGAAATGATGGAATTATTATTGCTTTTTTAAAAGGAATAAGTAAAAAATAGACAATAAAGATGTATTACATATGATTAGGAAAATATTGGTATTAGAGAATATGAAAAGATGTTAGAAATTACTAAAAGAATAGTCTTTTATGAGTTCTAAGTATTTCTACTTTTACTAAGCATTACAGCTTAACTACAGAGAATTTTTAAAATTCGAATCAATCAAAAAAGCAAGCTGGATTTAAGTTGTTTTAGCACAGGAGATTATGAGTTGTTTTAGAATGGATCAATGAATATGAGATATTTCTACAATGAATAAAGCTTTGCATCATTAAGATAAGTATTTGAAATGTCATATTCTGGAAAATATTTATCAAAATACATCAGCAGTATTTAATTATATGCGGCACTAAAATTATTATCGACTATTAAAGTGTGTGTATGATTGTACAATTCATATTCCAAAAAAATTTTACAGCAGATTTACAAAAAATATTTTAACAAAATTACAAGCGTGTTGAGGATCTGGAAGGAGAAGCTATAATAAATACTTAATATAAATCGACAAAATAATTGACAGCTATTAAAACAAGAAATTAAAAAAATAAAAAATAAATGGTGATCATCTAAATCACTTAATTCTTGGAACTTATTAATGGACGGCTGAAGAGTTGTGGGGTGGAGTGGTTTGATGCATGTCCATTAAAGTATGAAAATTGGCTATCTTAATACAAGTTAAGCACTGATGTATATATGTGTGGAGGTGATAATATGGACCAACTAACAAGTGCTGGTTTAGCACAAAATATGAATATTGATGATTATTTATCTTTTTGACATCTGCGATATGAGATAGCATGGAGGGTTGAGGATCATGTGAAAGTCTGAGTTCAAACCCCCTATATATTACATATAGAAGTGCAGGTATAAAAAAGCCTGTATTGTAGGGAAAAAATCATATTTTAATTGTTCTTTTGCAAATCATAATTTCAGAAATTGCTGCAAGAGCTATAAAATGAAGGCAAGAATGAAGAACTGAAGTAAGATAATGTTTTAAAAAAATAAAGTAATGTTCATGTTTTTGTTTTATTTTACAAAATGACATAAAGATCAATGATGATAAATTAGAAGTTAACAACTACAAATATTTTGATCAAATTATTAATACAGACAGAAACATGATGGGTGAAATGAGAAATAATGTAATATTAAAAAAAAACATGCCTATGTGTTTAAAGGGAAATCTTATATATAAACCTGAAATTTGGACTTAACAAAAAACAATGCAGACAATAAACCAATTCTGAGACTAACAAGAAAAGGTCAAAAGTGAAGTACATGGGGAAGAGAATAAAACTGTTTCTCCTTTTGCATTATTGAAAAAAAAATAAAAGGCTAAAAGAGAGTTGGGGTGGACATATTGCTAAAAGAAATGATACTAAAAGATCTAGAAAGAGACTACATGTAAGATAGGTAGATGAGAAAAAATGATTTTCTGGGATATTGTGGAGAAACTGAATTAAAGTTAGAATAATTTTGTATCAATGATGACTGAAACAATATTATTATTGCCACTATCTATTACTTTTAAGATTGTAATATTTAAATTTATATATAAATATAACTATTCCTGACATACAGCAATTCTGATTATAATTTAAAATAGGCACATAATGAAACAAAAAAATTTAAACCATGCCTTATAATGTGTTAATACATTTACTGAAATAAGCATGTCATATATATAGGATTGGAAAAATTCTGGAATGTAATAAAACAGGTCTTGTATGAAAATTTTGAACTGATTTTATGATCTTCCAGTTATAGTAAAAAATAAAAAATGGAGGCATTCAAGATGACAGAGTACTATATTAAAGCAATTATGCTTTTCATCTCTTAATATAGTTATTCTTCATATTCCATATTTAAAGCAATGGTATAAACTTTAATAAATTATAATCTTTAGGGATAGGTCTCGATATAATAAAATTAGATTTATTAAATTACTATAATAAAAAAAAATTGCATTTAAATGCACCAAAAGTTTATTGTTTAGCTTTGCGTCTTCATTTATAATCTAGTTGAGGGGGGGGGGGTAGATATTTGACTTCTATAAGCTCCAAATATTTTCTGGAAATGTTAATAAATAATAATAAATAACTCCGTTATCTTAATCTTGATAGTAAATAGGGTAAAGATTAATTATTAGGAATATATATCATATTTATTTTCACTCATATTTAGGCTTTAATTTAAACATTAGATATCAGTTACTAACCAATATCCAAACAGAGATGTGAATCTATGATGATGTGATGTGATGTAATGTATTATGGCTTCTCCTTAAACGAAGTCAAGAATATCTCAGCAATTATGCCCAGATAAACCTGTTAGCCACTTTCTTTTACATTCCCCACTCTAAATTTACCCATAATCTGCTCTATCCCATTTCCACAACATAATTTTTGTCAACTCTATAACCTTTATATCTAAATCCCCCTTATCTTTTCCCAAACCCAGCATAAAAACCAATAATTCACTTTCTGTATAATCACTCTTTTCATATTTATTTTTCCATAACTTCATTATATGTACCCTTTCTGTTTTCAAACATTTACATTCAATTAACAAATGCCTAATATTTTCAATTCCTTCCTTACATAATTTACAAAATAAATCACCCATATTTTTCCATTTACATGTATATTCTTTTGTAGCTAAAGATCCCGTTCGAGCCTTAAACAATAAACTACTTTCCTTACTATTATCATAAATTAACTCACACCTAATATTCTGTTTATTTCTATATATATTTAAACTCTTTTTACTCTCCATACTATTTCTCCATCTCTCTAACTCCCTAGTCTTTATTAATAAATTTATTCTTTTATCCCATTCCTTACTACTATAACACTCAATAATCCTCTTAACACAATCATCCCATCTTTTGTACAAATATACTAATATAAATTCTTTATCCAAATCTTTTGCATAGCACATTACCTTTCTCACCCATCTTGTTACCTGCCCTTTACTCATAACCCAATTAAATACTATTTTAGCTATTCTTTTATTATCCATAAACTGCAATCTACCAAACATTTTCATTTTACTTTTTGCATCTCTCATATGAAAACTTGACCATCCCATTTCTCCTTGAATTGCCTCCCTTGCTGTCCATACTTCTGCATCCAATGCATGTCTTCCTACTTCCCTTTGAGCTTTTTCTAAATAATCTAATATCTTTTTACTAACATATAATGCATCACTACCATATGTTAACCCTGCTACTGCAACTCCTTTCCATATAATTCTAGCTACATCATATTTATTATATGAAAATACTGTTAATTTCTTTATCAATCCCTTTCTTTTCTTTGCTTCATTTATCAATTTTTTCTCTTGACTTCAGTGCCACCATTATTTAAAATTGAGAAGCCAATGTATTCTTTAATAATAATGTCAATGAATCCAAAGACTAGCCCCTACTAACTCATTGACCTTCTTCAAATCCATACTAGCCTAGGTTTGAAGTCTTGGTAAGCAGACACATTATTGTAATACAACAAGGCCCTTTATTAACTGAATAATGAATTATATTATGCAAACTCAGTACATTCTTGACTGTGGTAACAAATAATGGGACTGTGTGACTGATGCTCAGAATATATATTATACATAGTAATAAAGTCATTATTATCCATAATTATATTAAAATAATTAGAATTATCAATTAATGGGATTTTATCACAGTCACAAGCGAGCTTCTCAAGTTTTTAACTCTTTTTTCCTCTTTCAGATGTAACGACTTTTTAATTTTAAATTTCGGCTATAAAATTACAATTTGAAAAATTGATTTATTTTATGGCTAAAACGTTGTATAAAACATAATTTTTATAGCTATTTTACAATTATAAAAAAAAATAATAAAACATGGAGTTAAAAAAAGGCCCACACCTATTTCAAACAATTTACTGCTGTTTTATTGAACAAATGAAAAGTGACTAAGAAATATACGATCCATGCTTCATGCATTTTATTACTCTAAAATGATAAATGTAAGACATTAATGGTTTCTGTGTTACTAAAAATACATTTTATATTCTTTTATATATATAAGCTATATTATTTCTTAAGCAAGTTAAAGCTGAGTTTAGAAACTCTTACTATAAAGTAATAAATATATTTCCAAGCACAAAACCTTGGGTACACAATGAGTTGTCAATAGATATTAGGTGACAATGCAATCAATACTGACTTCAGGGGGAGTGTTTTGTTTTAATTGCCATTATTTCACTGTTTGATAAAGACATGCTTTCATACAGTGACGTTTTTTGCTCTGGTCTTGCTTTTCAAACAAGTCATGGCAAAGTATTATCATCTCAACTTTTGAGCCTAAACCATCTACTATCCTACTATGTAAATCTAAAACTAATACACATATCACAATTTTAAATCGATTGCAGATATCTTCCCTTTGCCAAAAGAATGATGCACAAAAAAATTAAGTAATCAGCACCATTTTCTTTATGAAGTATTAGAATTTTATCTCTTTTATTGCATTACTAATTCTATATAAACATCACATGACTACCACCTCTTATGCTTGTGTATAACTGTTGTTAAAACAGACAAAACTCACTATACATATTGTCACATACAGCAAGCTAGAGTAGTCAATGGATGCCAGAAGGCCTTCTGGCATCCATTGATTAATCTTCCTAAGAATCTAGGTGCAGTGCTCTCAGATCCAAGGCTCCTCACTGATGAAGGCCACAAGCCAGAAACTAGTCTGGGGATTTTGGATGAGTAGGCTATAACTGTTGTTAAAACAGGCAAAACTCACTATACGTATTGCCACACACAGCAAGCTATAGTAATCAATGGATGCCAGAAGGCCTTCTGGCATCCATTGATTAATCTTTCTAAGATCTAGGTGCAGTGATCTCAGATCCAAGGCTCCTTACTGATGAAGGCCACAAGCCAGAAACTAGTCTGGGGATTTTGGATGAGTAGGTACTAGATGGGGATTTTATGCACAAGCCCCTGGCATCCATTGATTATTCTAGCTTGCTGTGTGTGGCAAAACGTATAGTGAGTTTTGCCTGTTTTAATTCCATATAATATTAATAACTACCCATTTACTTTATTTCTTTTACAATGTCCCGTTATTGATGATTTCAATTACCCCAGCAATCTTCTTCAGAACTACTTATATTTTCAAAGCTTAACTGCTAACTATACAAACCCTTTTTATCTTCTTTATAAAGTATTATAACTTTGTCTTTCTTATTGCATTGCCAAATCCATATAATATTAATATCATTTACTTTCTTTATATTACTTTTACAATGCTTCATATAAAAAAAAATAAAACTTTTGCGAAACATCTTATTTTATAAACTTGCAGGTCAGCGAAATTTTTCTAGATCATTTGCCGATTCGCCAAAGAAAAAAGTAGGGGAACGCTGGTCTAGCTAGTTTCTTTTTAAAAATAGTCAAAAAATTGAGATTCTAAAAACTATAAATATAATATAAAAAGCCTTATGTTTAGAAACCAGGAAGATGAGTATATCCCTAGAGATGCCGAAGACATGATTAATTTTACTAAAAAAGATAACATGTAAATAATTAAAAAGTAGTTCTAATCATCGAATTTAGAATGTTTTTAAGTTCCTATAAACTCTGAAGATGAGTTCTATCCCAATTTCTGTTAAGTCTTAATAGAAATTAAAGCTGATGATGTTTAACCCCTTTGTCATATTGTCCTTTGTTGTGTAAAGATTTGAGAAAAAATAAATCTATTTTCTACCAAATCATGTAATACACATTTAAGTATTAATGCGTAAAATTACTTCCGTTTTGAAATACTCAAGTCGATTTTTTTTTTTAATAACATAAATTTAATTCTAAAATTTTCCTTTTCTTAATTTTACAAAATATATATACTGAATATATATTGATTTACTCACAACTTTGTTTTCAACTATTGTAAAACTGTTTTTAAATAAAAAAAAAAATTTTTTTTTTTTTAAACATCTAATAGCATTTAGAAGTGATTTTGAGTTTTAATACTGTAAACTAATTATTATTTTTTCATTAAAAACAATAGAAGAATTAAATACAAAGAATTTTCCCAGAATTCAATTCTTATATCTATAAAGACTTAAATATCTAATTTATTTTTATAATTCAATGAACATTCAGAACATGAATGAAAATATTGAAAAAGATATAAAAATGAATTATTAATTTAAAAGCTATTTATAACATTTATTATATAATTCTAAATTAGATTTAATAGTTAATAAAAGAATTCTATTTTCTTTCTAAAAATAACTTTAAAATAAAAATGTACGTGAAATTCGAGTTGATTGATTGGCTGCATAAGCCATTGCCAATTAGGGGAGGTCATAGGGAATAAGAAGAGACCTAATATTGAAAAAAAAAAAAAAGTAATGTAAAACTATAAATATTTTTAAATATTATTTTAAGAATAAAATAATTTAAATGGGGATAGGTTAAAGAATAATACAAAAAATAAAATATATATTTTTGATTGAATATCATATGTGGTAAACGACATATAGAAAGACACAAAATAATTTAAATGGGGATAGGTTAAAGAATAATACAAAAAATAAAATATATATTTTTGATTGAATATCATATGTGGTAAACGACATATAGAAAGACACAAAAGAGGTTGAAAATCAACGAGAAGAAAAAGTAATAGAATTTTGCAGAAAAGTATGAAGAGTTTACTTTTTAATAAAAAAAAATATGTAAATGTTCTTTTTTATGTTTTTAATATTTCTCTAGCGATCTAAACAGAACAGAATTATTTAAAACTTGAAATATTATTAAATTATTTACCCATATTTCTACATGTATATGTTAGTTAAATGTCTCCAAAATACTCTTCTCCAATCTACCCGAATGTATGTAACACAAAAAACTAACTTGTTCATATCATATATTTATATCTGAGTTTAGTTTGTTGTACCACATTACCTTTTGATCCAATTTACATCCAGACTTAAGCTCAACAAGGTCAGATATTTTGACTTCCACAATATTCTATACTGGCTTTTTAATAAGGTTTGTCAACAATTCAATTCTGGTCTTCTTTTCAATGAATTCCACATAATTACCAGATTATCACTATTTTAATTCTTATCAAATTTCTTTTTTTTTTAAATCGTGTAAATCAAGTAGTGTTGCTTATACATAATATAGCTTTAACAGTTTTATTTCTTTTTTTCTCTATATGGGTAGGTGAACCCGCAACAACCGCCTGAATCCAATTACTTGCTTGCAAGGCAGCTGCGCTGACCTCTCGGTTAACAACGCTTGACAACAGTTTTATTTCTTTAGAGTCATTGTAGATTCAGTGATAACAAAAGCAAGATAGAATAATTACAAACATTGCTTATAATTAGCTATTGCTTGCCACTTTCTAATAAAATTTATTCTGATATCTCAAATTTAAAGCTAATTTAACTCTACTCAGTATTAAGACATTCTATTGGTAATTAATCTTATTACATATACTTTTTATAGTTATTATAGCAAGGAATATCCATATCTAATACCCATAGAGAGTGGGGGGGGGGGGAATGACACAACAATTATTTTCAAAAACTTTTGTAAATCCATCCTCTTTTAATCACTATAATAAAGTTTTTTATTTTTTCAATGTAACTGTATCGACTGGCCAGCAGTTTTCTTTAGAGCTAAAATATGATCTAATCAATATAAACAATACAGATATTATGATATAAATGGTAGTACAGACATTGAGGGTATATATTTACTATAACTTTGGAAGTAAATATTCCATATAAATATAATAGGATTCAATTTATAATTGGCTATATAATATTCACATTATTTATATTGATTACATAAATTAATTTTTCTATATAGTCATGAACACATATATTTTATCTTTGAAGAAGACCCCTAATCAGATGAAACTGTTAGATTGCTTAGGGAAAAAATAAATAAGTATTGTTATCATGATTAAAAAAAGGTGAATTTAATTTATGGTTGTGTAATTTTATCAATGCATAAAAAAGATATAAGATGAAAGAAAGAATATAATACTTCATAAATCTTAAATATGCTAATGATGACACATGAATGAAAATAAGACATGTTATTGCAAAAACCATAGAACAGGATAAAAAGGTGAGATTATGGCAAAATGTTAAACAACAAAGATTATAATGAGTATATTATAACAAAAATATAGAAGCAATCAGCAGTTTTTATTTACTTGGTGCATTCATTAACAATAAAAGTTCCAGTTAACAAAAGATTCATCATTCCTAATGTTGCATAGAGTTCAATGTCTTTAATTAAAGAAACATCTCAACTTATAATATAACTTTCAACTTTCTAGAGATGTAAAATATGGATGCAAAAAAGTGGATAAAAATGTATCAACTCTTTTGATTAATATTCCTGGCAGAATTACTTTGAATACTAAGGTAATATTAAATGAGAGTATTTCTCTCTTTTTTTTTTATTTTAGCACCATATTTTATAAGCTGAAATAAATGTGTTTCTCATATGATAAAGCAACTTATTAATCCCCAGCCCTAAACTGATTTATGTGTTTTTGCTGTTTATTAATACAAAAATGAGCTACTTTAGCTTTTTTATATATATATTAAATGCTTAGCCTGGAATGTAAAAAAAAAACTTTATTCTTCTGAACTTAAGCCAACCAACCTAGTTATACAGATATAATACCAAGTTCATTTTATTAACCTCACTTCTATTTTAATCATAACCACCTTTTCACCCTCCCTGAAAATGTTAATACCAACAGAATATTTACTTGATTCTTTCCAGTTTCTATGAAGATGATTTTTTTTCTTTACTTTAGTACCATTTAACATAAGGTGGCGTAATTAGTGTTACCAAATGGTAATGTAATTTATTAAATACTAATTGATAAAGATAAAAACTAAGAAACATTTCAGAGATGAAGATTAATAAAATTGCACTATCCACTGGTGATCAATAATTACTCAAGTTTACAATAGGTGGCAGTAAAAGTAGCAAGCTAAAAGAATTAAGTGGCATTTATGTTAGTATAAAAATAAATGTGTATATAATCAGATTAGATCAGAACTTTCATTTGAAATATAAATGATCAGATTGAAATTCACCTATATCATGAATCAATATATTTCATTGTAATTCATATAATTAATCTGATTGAAAATAACAAACAGCTGAGATGCCAAAATTACTAGGAGTTTGATATTCATCAAAATAACACACATGGGGAAAACAATTTAATATCCATGAGAATACAACAAACTAAAAAAGTGGAGAAAATAATTCATAAATACAATACATAAGACTATTAAAAATTATAGATAAAAAGCAATTTACTGATTATTCAATGAAATACAGTACATGTAAAATATAACTTAACTGTTAGCTTTAAGTACAACTCAGATATTATAATTAACAACATTTAATATTGTTATATAATTCTGTAAACACTTCTTCCTTCTTCCTCTTCCTTAATTTTGCTTCTTCATATACAACAATATATCTTTTCAAAATAATCACAACTTCTTACATCTTTTAAGCAAAAGCAAAAATATTTTTGCTTAAAAGGTGTAAGAAATTGTTATTATTTTGAAAATATATATTGTTGTAACATTTAATACGTATTATTTGCAAAATGTGTATTCATAAATATAGTTCAGTGTATATACAACTTCTATATAATAATTAGATGTGTTTAAAAATATATTAATTATATATAATTAAAATTTTTAAAATAGTTTATCTAATCATTAATTGATTATAAAAAGTAATAAAAAAAATAAAATTGTTATTCATTTGTTTATGACAAATTTTCTAATTCCATTTATCTCTGAAAATGTTAAGAATTTTAATAGAAAGTATTGTTTTAAACTTGTAGCAAAATGAATTTGAAACAAGGTGAATCCTTCCTAAATAACAAAAATAATAATCAAAGAATTATCATATCTTTGAATTTTAATAACTAAAAGACAGGGAGATTTTATTTTATTTTTTTAAATAAAAAAATGTTGATTCAATTTGAAAGAAAATTATCCATGTGGGGAAACAGTATAATGATTATAATAGCTGCTAAAAAAAGACATCTTGTAAAATAATGGAAGCATATTTTTTTAATATGTATATATAAAGCTCTAAATTTGTGACAAAAGGGAGACGGTGTAAATAATATATGTATGACAGAGGAATCATTCTATACTTGTTTGACACCAGTGTAAATACAAAAGATAAATGTATTTTGCTAAAACAGCATAGTTTCTTATATAAATATGTAATATGTATAGAATTTTAGAATATTCCAGAGATAATAAAGGAATCATATAAGTTATTTGCTTGGCAGTTTTATTTAATAAATATGTAACCAAATGTATAAATTAACCCAAACAACACAATGTTTATAATTCTTGCTTCACAATCCAACATCTACTTCATTTTTAGATTAGAGTAGTGATATATCACCGGCTTGACTAACTGTAAATGGTAAAACACATATCTTTTTCTTTAAAGTCTGAGCATCAAAACTAAATCTTCTCATATCATTCAGCTAAGAGCAGCTACATGTTAATTTATAACTTTAAAAATCCCAAAATTTCAATACCAGGTAATAGTAGGCATGGTGTACTAACTCGTAAATACCTGGTAATGATCTGACTGATATGCTGTGAACTCACAAATATTTCCCAACATTATGAAGCCCTTGAATATGAAATATAACAAAGATAAATAACTGTATAATGCAAATAAAGAAATGGACTTATACATAACAATGTATGTTGCTATAAGGTATTTCCATCTTAGAAAAAATTAATTACAACCTTGGAGAGACAGAATAATAAATGTAATGATCTCAAGAGATATGACAGAAATAGGAATGCTGTGACTGAATTTTCCAAAAAGATCTTTGAAAGATAAAACCATGCTAAGATATACCATGGAAGTGAAAAGTAGTATTAACATTGCAAGCCTAAAGTAATGCATAAACTATTGTAAAATAAAGGATCAATGTACAATGATGTGAGAAAAGAAGCATTATCAGGTTCCTTTTTAATTAATATCAAGAAGTGATCATTAAAAGGGGCAATGTGAGCTTTGTTCATCAAATCATCCAGAATTAGAGCTGAACTACTTACTAATAATTTTCATTTTTTAAATGAAATAATATACAAAATTAGTTATTTAAATTATTTATAAAGGAATGCCTTGTGGTACAATAGTAATGCCTTTATCTGCTATGCTTTACAATCTGTGTTCAAACCCAGGTTGGATAAATTTGAATTTTTTTTTCAGGTTTTAATCAAATTTAGGATTTTTCATTCGGAAACATAACCAAATTAATCATTTAATATTGATCAGAAATTAAATGTTTAGTTCTTTTTAGTTAAAAAGTAAAATAAAAATGTAATATTTAAACAGCATTAAGCTGTTGCACATGCGCTTTGAAGATTTTAACTATAAATGAATGAATACTAAAATGATTTAAAACAAAAATGTTGAGTGCTGTGCTTAGGTTGGCATGGGCAAAAACACTCAAACTCTCAGCATTTAGAAATTCACAAAGTTAATAAATAATACCTTCTCCTTCAGAGCTCCTCTGTGAAAGACTGTTGGAGAGACTCTTCCCTTGCAGTGGGCTATTTAAAACTGTTTCACTTCTCTTCTACTTTACATATATTGAAGCTGATGACATTAATTGTTCTAGCAAAAAATATGGTTTTCTTATGTTTTATTTATTTTAATGATTTTCCAAGATATTATGTATTACTCATATAAATATATATGTAATTAATTATGACAAGAGAAAAATTATAATGAGAAATTCTAGCTTCAAGTTATTTAAAGATTTATTATAAAAAAGATTTTATGACTTTCATAAATCTAAAAGAATTGTTTCTGAGAATATTAAAATTAATAAACCTTTAAAATAATCAAATATGGATATTTGAATTATTATCATAACAATAATATATAAGAAATAATATAATATATAAACTATATACAAAAAATTTAAGCACATGTACACTGTGGATACATATTGCATTTCAAGCTGGGCTTCATAGTGAAGTGTTTAGCATATTCATCACTTGCCATACCCCAGATCTAAGATTTGAATTTAAATAAAGAGATTTTTTTTCCAGTAAATTAAATATTTCCAAGTCAGTTTTGATATTTTTTTTTTCAGGTGGCCAATGTGTAACAATTAAGTAACCATCTAGTTGATGATCAGTAAATGGATATCTAGTTACTTTCAGTTATATGATAAAGCAAAAAGGGCAAACTATTACTACTTTAACTAGCCAATAACTAATTAATCTCATTAGTAGTATTCTTATATTAATTTTTGAAAAATGTTGGAAAGACTTTTATATTCCAATGCATTATTTTAAACAATTATAATATTTTGCTGTGCATAGAACTGAAAAAATGTATACATGGACATATATATCAATTTCAATCATTATCATCAATAAATTGCAGGATATGAAAGTTTCCAAGTTTAATCTAATTTCATTAATCTTTAGCTCTTCTTCCCTACATCATTTCAGCAAATTTCTCTATCTTATTCATCCATCTCACATTTGGTTTCACTCTAGATCTCAAATAATGTTACAAAATTCAATTTAAAATTTCGGTTATCCATCTATTCTACAACATAACCAAATACACATATATGCGATGTGTATATTCACACATAACACATAAATTGTAGTGATTTACTAATTATTTAAAATACAATACACGTCTTTCTAAAATTACAAATATGATTGCCAGACAAAAAATAAGAGACAGGATTATGAAAAAAAAAATAAAGTTTTTCAAACAAAAACATTCTCAGTGATAGAAAGAGGAAAAGGTTTGTCAAGAAAAACAAATAACATTTAACTAAAATTCCCCCACACTAAATTAAACTAAGACTTTTTAAACTTTATTTACATTTGAATTTCAATACACATAAGTATAGAAATTTGTAATAAATATCAATTAAGTTATAATATTTTTCTTAAAAATTGGTAGAAATACAAACAATTATCAATGATAATCAAGTATAGACTGAACAATTATAATGTCCTTTTTTAAGTGACTTGTTGGATCCTTAAAATCTGACTTTGAGAATATTACTTAATAGTCATACGTACACACTTGTAAAATTCTATTACAACTGCGAATGATGATCACAATGTTATTCTGCCAAGAAGTCACTAAACTGAATGACATTAAGTCAGGGATGGTCATCTATAATGCATGAGCCAATCATGATGCATTGTGGTATTAAATATGGTATATGGCTTTAATTTCTTTTTGTAAAAAAGCAAACCTAAATCTTATGAAGTAATCAGAAATTAATTCTTATTAGTATTTCTACCATTACATAGCCTCCTCTTGGGGATCAAAGATGGAAAAAATAGTACTTCACTAGATTAGTTGCCCAGTGTAATTTGAAAAAATATTAAATTTGAATTTGTAAATATCATGTATGCATCCATTTGTAAGAGCAACACCATAAATTATGTCTTCTTATTAAGTTTGTTTATGTCTTAAAAATGTGTGTTTTTTAAATTAAATTTTTACTTGAGGTTATGTATATATGTTAAACATGTACATTGTACATGGTTTTCTATTAGCCATGATTTCAGGTATCCATGAAAAAGCTTGGAATAAAATAAAGATGGCTACTACTTTTGGAATTGGTCTTTGATTCACAGAATAGCTATATTGAAGTGCTTAATTTAATATTCAAAATTTGTAAATATATCAAGATGTTTTGTCAGTATGAAAGTTCTATAAAGCTGTAATAATTACATATTGTACAGTTGTATTACATGGCACACAATAACATAGTGTGTGTGCACAAATATATATATATATAAAGTTGAAAGGAAAAGTAGAAATAAACAGATAAAAATTTTGTAGATATTTTTTTGATTTCTCTAAAATAAAATCACAATAAAGGGTTAAATAATTTTGAATTTAAAATAATATTTTATTATAAATTAATCAGTTAAAAAGATCTAATTAATGTTGTATTCTAATTTTGAAATTAAAAATAAGCATGTTTTTTTATGTTAAAATATAACTGATAATTTTAAACATTTCTATTATCTATTTTTTAAAATCTTTGTAGATTATACTTTGATAAAACTTTAAAGTTGTTTTTGAAAGGACTAAAACTGATTTTTGAAAAGATAAAAACTGTTTTTGATTAATGTATTTTTGTCTCCCATTCTGGCTATAAAGGGTTTAAAAAAAGAATAGTAGGGTAGTTTGTTGGTTTCAAAAAAAGAAAAGTGGTTTTCAGAGTTAGAGAATGACAAGTTCATGATGGTGGAGTTTGAATTCACTTCAAGGAAAATAAGTCAACTTCCAGTGTTGAAGTTCATAACTACAAATGTGTTCAAGAAAATAGTTAGCTTGCTCGAAGTTTGTTCAATCCTAGACAGAAGGAAACCAATTGAATGAAAGTTACCTGATTATACCTTTCCTGATCATAACAATCCCAGACTGGCCCCCATCAAGGAAAATTTATCAGTTGATAAAGAATTAGTTATATGTAAGATGCTTTATCTATATGCCAAAAATCACAGACAAACATATCATGTATTTATATAAAGTGTGGCTGGTGAGTAGCATTATATATAATTCATTAAAATAATATTTTAAGAGTGATAAATATATATATAAGGATATTATTTTAAATCATTTATTGAAGAAAAAAACATTTAAAAATTATATTTTAAATTTGAAGATGTTATAATTAGTTAACCCAATGTCTCTTTTTAGCAAATTATTTCATTTTTGACCAATTCACCCCCTGGTGAATTTTTTCATAAGCATTATATGTTAAAATGCATGTAAAATGGTATATTTTATTATAATAAATTTTTTTGCCAAAAATTTTGCACTAAAAGGTGGGAAATTCAAAATTTCCACTCTTACAATAGACATAAGCCCCACCCTGATATGTTCAGCTATTGTCTTTTGCCATGGCTGTAAAATGTTCAGTGTTTTATGACATTGTTGTAGTTCCAATGACACAAATATGTGTTTGTTTGTGAATTTATTACAGTTTTAGATTTTTTTAAAAATTATTTACACTATATTTATTAGATATCAAGAAATATAAATTATTAATAACTTACTTTGACTTGAAATACTTTATTTTCAAAAATAAAATGTTATATTAGCAGCTAATGTAAATATGGCCTGAAGCAATTTACAAGATTAGCCTGCCTCTCGTACACAATCTACTTTATGTTTATGAGTAAACAATTATCGCAATAAATATTCAAAAAATTTAAAATTTTAAAGCATAATTTGTTAGATATAAGAGAAATAAATAATTATTCATTTGGATGTTTAAAAATAATAAGAATTAAAAAAATATTTCGTTGATTTTATAAACTGAAAATAATCATTTTAGAAATGATGATGTGTAAAGTCTCATTTTTAAAAAATATTTACAGAAATAAAATGTAAACATTTAAAATTTATTTCAATAGTAAACAAAAATATCTATTATATAAAGTCAAATTTATTATTTTCTGATAAGTAATAATCATTTTATCATATATTTTACATTGATGTGTGAGACAAAGAAAAACGTCAGAAAATGCTGAAATGTGTGAAAGGTGTACTGCATTGTGAGAGGGTTAAGTGTGATCTGTGATAGATATATATAAAGAGAATGATATTATTTTAAGTCATTTATGAAAAAAAGAGATTTGAAGTTGATATTTTAAAAAAGTAAATAAGTAAATTTTGTTTGAATGAAATGATTGATTCATAGATACTTCTAAAGTTCCAAAATCTTTTAGAGTAAAAAAAGAAATTTGCTGGAGTATATTTTTTTTAAAAAAAGACATTTATAATTAATTATGAGTAACCTGATAAAAAAGAACTTTTGTAACCGGTCAAAGATTGATATTTTTTTTAAAAAAAAAGATTAAAAAAAATGAAGTAATCTTATGTTTAATAGCTGATTTATATTACCTTTTATATATATACACACACATGTAAATTTTATATATATTCAAAATAGAATTAATTATAAAAGATGTTAATAATTTATTGTATTATTTTTATCACAATTCAAATATGTTCAGAAATTATTATGCCACTTGTTTATGTGCAAATACAAATGTATGTCTGATAGACACATATGTACATTTTAATTATTTATTGTGCAGATATATATAAATCTAGTATAGGTAAATCTTAATCATGTATTTTTATTTTATGGCAAGTCAAACATGTCCAGAAATTGTACCACATGTCTGTATACAGATATATATATAGATGTTGTATATTGGAACATATGTAAACCACAATGAAATAACTTGAATTTTATATATTAATCAAAATCAGAAAGCTTATATATGTATAGCCAAATTCTGCAGAACTTAATTTCATTTTTTTTACTGCTGTTAATAAACTTGTATTTCATTGTTAAAATTATGCCAATGAACTTAATTCTAAATAATTTTAGAATATTATATATTGCATCATCTCTTGATCACAATAACAGTTATAGAGCTTATATTCCCTGAGCTAGATTCGTGCATGACTGCTGTATAAAAGGGAAAGTATATTAGTGTATGGACATCCAGTGATAATGATAATATGGTGCAAAGAGAATATTGTTTAAAGCCCATGCATTACATTTTATTTTAGTTTAGTCTATTAGAATTTAAATTTATAGTTGTCCAGTTCACAAATTGTATCAAGTGGCCAGAGAATTGATGATGATCAGCATGTTTTAATATCACAGCATTATTGTTTTTATGGTTGTATATTCAGATAGATTAGTGCTTAAGTTGGTGCATCCAAATTAATTGTTAACTAATTGCCACAAGCTGGCAAAGGCCTGGTCTACAATAGACCCATTTCAAATCCAGTTACAAGATTGACTTGATTTATTTTTTATTGATGATCATTCATGATGATGAATGAGTATTACTTTTATTTATTTATAATGCTGGTGAATTTATTTAATTATACTTATAGTTACTCTAGTGAGTTAACTGGGTAGATCTCTGAAAGATCTATAGATTTCTCATGCTCTTATAATATATAACATTACTTATATATTTTTGATACTTATACATTACTTTGATATTTTATACTTAGGTATTTTAAATTTATATTTATCATTTATTTTGGGATGATGATGTTTTGCCATCACCCCAAGTATGACTCTTATTCCTATCTTGTTATAATATATATCATTATTTTTCATAGCATTTTATTCTAAGTGCTTTTATTCCAAGCTAAAAATCATTTCATTCCATGCTGAGAGATAACTAGTAATAAAAAATAATGAAGTTTTTGTCTAATTTAAATTGACTGGAAAAATGCTTCCTACCACAAAGCAAAATCTTAATGAAAAACAGACTCAGAATTTAATGGGCAATTAATAAAAGATTTAAATTTAATAATTTTAATCTTTTAAAAACAGAAAATTTTCATTTTTAACTAAAAAAATTTGAAAAACATTTATTTACTAGGAAAATAATCTAATTGTTTGTCTATAAAGAATATTTATATATTATTATTTCGATTGCATCATCTTGGTGCAATATAAAATATTGGTTGAGAAAAAAAAAACTATACATATTTTCTCTGCTTACTTTCACACTTGTAGCATCACATAATTCACTCTACTTACTCCAAAATTTTAAGAATTTTGAGATGCAGAGATAGTATATCTAACTGCCATGTTTATAACCTGAGTTCAAATTCAGGTCATTTTCATTTTTTTAAACAGATTTAGCATATTTTAAAAAGATAGCTAGCCCATAGCCAATCCATCTAATTATCTATTATTGATCAGTAAATAAAACAAGAGAGGAAAAAAACATTCAAACTTGCATGACTCAACAATTATCAAAAATGGTGAGTATAATCTTTTTTTACTAACCCTATATATAAAAAAAAACTGTTAGAGGGGTTATTAAACAGGCTGTTTTACTTTGCTTTTAATCCAAAAATATTTATTGTAAACTTAAATGATTACTTGATAGTAAGATGGTAGTAGCGTCATGCCTCAATTTTCTCATGATAGTAGGTACAAACTATTTATAAAGATTTGAATATGACATTAATATTTAACAACCATGGATTATTCAAGCATATAACAGATGGTTCTAAAGTGAATAGTTGGTTTTAATGCATGTAAAAGATAAGATGAACTTTAATTAAAAAAGATACATCATAACTGTCCTAGCTTAATTAGCACTTAATCTGCATTTAAGGAAATAAATTATATGAAAGTAAAAATGTCATGACTGCTTACAACATTGTTTCAACAATAAATTACAATCCTTTATGAAAGTATGAATATTAATGCAAAAAGAAAACGGGGGGAGGGGAGGCATTGTTCAATTGTTTATCAATAATATGGCCACTATTTTTCTCAAATTGTTTTACTAAATTTTCTTGATCTTAAAAATAAAAACTCAACTTTATTCTGTTCAATTCTCCTTCCTCCTGCGAATCATATATGAAATTCATTTCACAGTAT
The DNA here is from genome assembly GCA_028023455.1 of Epiperipatus broadwayi. Classification (NCBI taxonomy): domain Eukaryota; kingdom Metazoa; phylum Onychophora; class Udeonychophora; order Euonychophora; family Peripatidae; genus Epiperipatus; species Epiperipatus broadwayi. The sequence continues at coordinate 18,463,789 of JAQFVV010012399.1, read as the reverse complement.
TTTTTATTCTTTTCTACATTATTTATTTCTTTAAAACTAACATCAGCAAACATCATCCCCTTTCTAAGTAGGCTTAATTCATTTCTAACTCTATTTATTAGCATTCACTGTTATTCAAACACCAAATTTATTCTTTTGTCAATTGTTTTCCATAAAATAAACACATAAATGTTACAAATTTTCGATAAATTATTTTCAAAAACATTATTATTTTCTGATGCAACTAATTATATAAACACACAGTTAATTTCAATGCAATTAGATATCTTTTTTATAAATATCCTTAAGATAATTATGTATTCATCAAAGTCTAATTTAGATAATCTCAGAGTTCAGATTCTAATATATATATATATTGCTAATTCAATGCAATAGTCAATTTAGGTATTATCTTGAATATTGTATTATTCATTTATGAATCATTAAGTTTAAGAATGAAATTAAACTCTCAGATGTCTGTGTTATTTATATATTGTAACTTATTTTCCAACATAATAACCAGTGATCTACATGATATAATGGTTGATATATCTTTTTACTAGGTCACAACCAGGGTTTCAAATCAGAGTGAAACTTGGAAATGTTTTTGGAAGCTGAGAATTTCTAAATATGTTTTTCAAACAGAATATTGGTGATTCAATTAACTATTCCATTTTTTTTTTAATTTTTAATTTCTTTTTTGGTTAGTTAACAAATATTGAATTAATAAAATAATCTTTTAAATATATGTTAAAATTTTTTCTGCTAAATAAACTTTTATTTCAAATAAATGTAAAAAACGTCAGAAAAAGACATGTGATCCCCAAGATGCAATTCTGTTGAATTAGCTTTATCTGTTGGCCCAAGTGATTGTATTTCATTGTTGATTGAAATGGACAAATAATACACAGTCATGAATAGCAATGAGAGAATTTGTTGATCTAGGCTAACAGACAAAGCTAGTTCAGCAGAAATGCATCTTGGGACCATTTCCTATTTTCTCATATATTTATCCCTTTGTTTGAAGATTTTCAAAAACATGCCATCCTCAATAGTATTCTGTCCTATGGACAAGTCCAAAGGGTAGTCATATAGCAAGTTCAGCTATTTCTCTAGTCCATTCTCTTCATTGCCCAGATTTTCAATTTCACATGTCCCTTTCTGGATCTTATATCATCCAGCAAAATCAATCTTTTTTATCCTTTCTTCTTGTTTCCATCTTTCATTAAATTATTCTTCCTTCTTATGCCCAATCCAATTTCTGTTTCTCAAATTTCATCAATCAATCTTCTTCTTCTTCCATTTGCTCTTCCCAAAATTTCTTCATTTGTTATTTTATTCATCCAACTTTCTTCTATCCTTTTCCATGTACTACATCTCGAAGATTTCCAATTTGTTCCTAATTTTTTTTATTCATTTGTCCATGTTTCCTAAAAATACAATAGTATACTCCATACATAGCATTTAATTAATCTTTTGCTTAATTCACTCTTCAAAGGCCCATAAATTATTTCCTTTTTCTTAATAAATGTCATCTTTTAATTTCATCTTTGTTTCTTCAACTCTCACTCAACTAATAACCAAATATCTAAATCCATTTACATGTTGAATTATATTATCAAGAATTTCAACTGGTAGTGTTTTACTAATTTCCCCTATCCATAAACACTTGATTTTGAATAAAAATAAAAGGAACTTAAAATAAGGCCATGACTGTTTGTCTTTATTTTGTTTTATGTTTCTTAAGATCTTATTACTAACATATGCTTTAGGCAGTAATAACGTAAGATGAGATCACAGAAATATCAAAAATAAAACATAATTTCAAAGTGTACCAATTGCGATGAAGAGGCAACAAACTATGAGGGGGACGACTCAAAAATAACTGAAATCATTCTCTGGTTTGTGTGTCTTTTATAATATATGCTTCACCTATTATATACTTTTGCAGAGGCCCTTCTGTATCAATCTACCAAAAGACATTATTACCATATAAAATCATGGGGCCATGTAAAACATTGTTTTATAAAGTGCATTTTTATCAATTTTTTTATAATGACTAAAAAGTTCAACAATGTGAAATTCTGTTCTCATTTACAGAAAATAACAAGGAAAAAACTTGTAATGCTTGAAACAGATTATACAAAAGCTGATTTCATAAAAACACTAGTTTATGAGTGGTTTAATTGAAATGTTAAATTAATGTCATAAGTAAAGTTCAAAGTCAAAATAACATTTTTTTTTTATGTTAGTAGCATTTTTCTCTCTGCAAGTTCTGAAACATTTATGTGATGCAGTAAAATGTAAACATCCTACTTTATGACAAAGGAAAGAGTGCAAGCATCAGCCCCACAAAATGTGATCTCCCAAAACTCTGAGTGTAAAACATTTAAAATTAAATTCAGCATGATCCAGCTTAGCTATCAGCCATATTCACTCAATTTCACTCACTGCATGCAATTTTTTTTTAGTCTTTTGAATGAAAAAATGTCTCCTTTGTGTGTGTGTGTGTGGATTTAGAAGTGGTGAGGGAAATGATGAAGATGGTAAAAGGCAACATTTTGCAAGTACTTTCAGACTACTTTGAAAAATAAAAAACACACTTAGATGGGGTATTGCTTCAAATGGATAGTCATTTGAAAGAGATTAAACTTATAACACTTAAAAATAAAGTTTTTTTCTATTATAAAATGCCAGTTATTTTTATGTACCCCTGTACATTCTCATATAATATAATAAAAAAATCATAAATAATTTTAATATTATTCATATAATTGGCAAGGATTGATTTTAACTTAACAGCATCTAATAATACTTTTGTTTAAGTAGAAGATAAAACAAGAAAGAAACACAATAAAAAATCTTGCTTCCTAACTGACAGCAATTAGCTTTATTCCTGGGAAGTTCATAAGAAGTTTTGGGAATTGAAAGTGACAAATTTGGACATGTTTAATGTATCTTAAGCTCCAGAATCTGCTATTCTACCACTGCAAAATTACAACAGAGCAGTCAATTTAGTGAGAGTGTTGTCTTTCATTGCTTCTTTGTATAGAAATTATGAGAAGCTAGTTAATGACAGCTTTAAATATACGTAGAATAGCATTAATCCAAATACCTATTATTCAAAAACTTTTTTTATTACCAAAGCAAAATTTCAAAAATGATCTTTAACCTTCTACAACAAATTAGTTTGTAGCACACATTTGTAAACAAAAATTGAAGGTAAAAAACATTTAGTAAATACTTATAAATTAATGACTAATTGTAGTGTTTGTTTTTCTAGTATTATAGCACAGTTTGGGTTTGCAATTAGGGGAAGGGTCTATTCTCAAAATTTGAAAATTTTATGAATTGGAAAAAGGCTTGGAATCCGGAATTACAGATTAACGGTATTTTACTTGTAATGTATACTGAGAAAGGATGGTCTAAAAATTTTACATTAAAAAAAAAATTGCTGTATAGTCGATTTCAAATAACTTATTAAAATTTATAACTGCAGAATAACTTTTATAATATCGAATATATTTATATTAAGCACAAAAGCTATTATATATATGCACAGCTTTTTATAGTAGGTTTGAAAAATATCACATATCTTGCTTTAATATATATATGGAAATTTGTGGGAGAAGCTTAGTAAAAGACTAATGAACAATTAGAATTAATTTGTAAAAGAATGTTAAAACCTTATTTCTATCAGAATAAAGAATTAAAAAAAAAGAGTGAATCAGCAGAAAAAAGTCTGAAACTGCTTATTAATCAATGACATTCTATTCAAGGAGTTTACAAGTATTGATTTATTGGCTGTATTGGACTGGAATATTTGGTATTCTGGCTAGTGATATTAGGAAAAGATCTTTCAGTGGATCTGAATATATAATTTTTTTTAAAAAAACCCATATATACATATATGTATAATTAATATAAAATCTCTAAAAAAAACTGAATTTTTATTTTTATAGGGAAACAATTACTCAAATCCAGAATGCCCAGAATACATTTGTTACGCTCTCTATATTACATTTTTGTAACTACAAGCTTATAAAAGTAATGTCACGTTATATATGACTTGCTTTTTTGATTATTATAATTTTACCTTTAGGGCTTTGGCTATGCTGAGGCTATTAAAATATGGTAGATCTGAATTCAGTCCAATCCCATATAGCTATTTAAGTTAGATAGCTGGATTTAAAGACATTTTCATGTCCGAAAATTTCAGAGTTTCTACTTAAATATTATGTATGAAATAAGTGCTGGGTTTTGAGTTGATATTTTAGATCTAGTGTCCGATTATTCTAACTCTCCACTGACATAAGCCATAAGCTCGAAACCAGTTGGTCTGGAGATAGGAAGGTTCTAGATAGAGATGTTAAATATTTTCTCCTATTGCACTTATCAATTAAGAGCTTGTTTTGAGCTATTGGTATGCTCTCTGTATTACATTTTTGTAAATACATGCTTATACAAGTAATGTCACGTTATATATGGCTTGCTTTTTTGATTATTTGTTATCATCATAATCTAACATCCTAAATCTTAACACTTTCTTCATGCTTCAATTTTTTGTACTATTTCTCAAAAAGTCATAGCTATTTTTTTCCTTAAAAATCAAACTCTCTTCTATCTCTTTTTTTCATATCCTCTAACTACAGTTTTTTCATTTTTTTTATTATTATTGATGATGTTATTGTTTTTATGTACATGCTCAACCCAGTTCCTATTTTTTCCAAAAAAATTATTTTAATTTTCTCTTTTTAAGAGTATTATGTTGCTAATTTTATCTTTTTAACTTATTCTTTCCATTCGCTCTAAAATCTGTTTCTAAAACTTTCTTTATTTTCCTCCTTATTTTTCCTTAATTGTCCAAACTGATAGAATCATATTTATGATTTGGATATATTTTAAATTCATGCCACAAATATGAAACCATGTCAAAAGCAGTTAGGTAAGTATATTGTGTATGACTAATTGTTCTAGTAAATTGTAAAGAATACTCCTGTTTGATGCAATATATTATGGAATTGCATTTTTAACCAGTTATTGTATTTTTAATATATATATATATGTGTGTGTGTAGTGAATTATTTTTGACATTTTATCCATTCTGATAATTAAGGCTCTCAAAATAGCTATTTGAAAATGTCTTTATCAGGACTAATATATCTCTATCAATATAATAAAGGGATTTGAACACAGACTTTCAAGATCCTTTCAACTATCCACTTTATCTTATACAACCAATACACATAACTACACACATGTAAAAAAAAAATGCTCTCTAATATATGTATTTCATGCTGAACCAGCACTTGTAAGTTGGATCAGATCACCATCTCCCACACACCCATATATATAATCACTGTTTGGTTTATATTAAGATAGCAAATTTTCAAACTTCAATGAACAGGCTTCAATCTACTCCATCTTCCAACTCTTCAACCATTCATATCATTGAAAATCCAATGGTGGAGCACCCAAATCCATTGTTGATGCCAATATTATGATATTAACCCAAAGTCACTCTGATCATATATAGGATCTTGACCATTTAATGACACAAAAGAGGGGTGAGCAGAATATAGACTGAATCTGTAATATTTTTGAAATGGAAGCATAATTCATATATTTGGGAGTTTCCCTTCAGCCACTCTATCTCTTACAACCAATACACATAACCACACATGTAAAAAAGATAAATGATCTCCAATATATATATTTGTGTTGGAGTGGAAAGCTGAAGGGACCTTGAAAGACTGTGTTCAAATCCCATATATTACATTTAAATTCCAAATATATGAATTAATATTGTATTTCAAAAATATTACATATTCAGCCTTTAACCTGACCATTCCTTTTCTGTGTATTTAAATGCACAAGGTCCTATACATGAGGGTCAGACTGACTTAAGAACAACATGGACATGACAATAATATTGGCATCATCAAGGGATTTGGGTGTTTATCATCGGATTTTCAATGTTATGGATGGCTGAAGAGTTGAAGGATGAAGTAGATTGAAACCTGTCCATTGAAGTTTGAAGATTTGCTATCTTAATATAGACCAAACACTGAATATTTATATGTGTGGGGAATAATGATCTGGTCCAACTGATGAGTGCTGATTATATTAAAGATCATTTATCTTTTTCACATGCATATAGTTATGTGTATCAGTTGTATGAGATAGAGTGGATAGCTGAAAGGAGCTTGAAAGTCTGTGTTCGAATCCCCTATATTACATTTAAATTCCAAATATATGAATTATGCTTGTATTTCAAATATATATATATATATATATGGCTATACATATGTTAATGCATCCATCCATGCATCCATTTATCAAATCATTCTTTTATCTACATAACTACACATTTATTTATTAGTCAATATGCATCCATCTACTTATTCATTTATCTATCCATTCATTCATTTATTTCATTATCCCAAGATTATTTTTTTAATTAATTGGATCCTACGGTTATTTTTCAAATCAAATGATTGTAATTAAGATATATAAAGGAAAAGTTTGGTTATAATTTCTGCATGAATATTCAAATGTTTCAAATGCACATTTAGGGAGAGAAATTGTTCAGAAAATTTTTACATTGAGTGATATTTTGAGATTTATAACAAATTTTGGAAAAGTACATCGCAGATCTAAAAGATTTGATTATTTATATATATGTTTACATGAGCATTTTTAGATAATAAATATTTTGAGGGAGGAGTGTTCCTAAGCATATAAAAAAAATGGTGGGAAATATATTTATATGAAAAAAGATCAATAGATGGATAATTTTTATAAGAATTATAATTGCTGAGTAAATGCTTGGTGAGCAAAACTAATTGATAAAATTATATTAACCAATGAAAACTTCTGGCTATCACATGACTTTATGGTTTAGGGTGTTAAGTCTCCTCAGTTATATATTCTAATGATGAAACTTATCTACTTCATTGCTGGTCATTCCTTCTTTTATCAAAATCTTTTCATGCTTTATAAGGTTTCTAATAAATTTAAACATCCCATAATATTTTTTTAATTTAATTCATCACAAATTTATAACAATATTTATAATTGAATAATACTGCAGTTTTGTCTTATATTCCCAGAACCATAAGAACAACCTGATTTGACTAAATACATTTCGAAAATAACAAGTAGAAAAAGTATAACATATATTTGTATGGTCTGAAATACCTATCAAAATCCATTAAGAAAAAAGGGTGTCTTTCACATCAACTTCATACTACTTGTTGATTTAACATGCTAACTAATTTTAATTCCTGTTGACTTCATCATATCTTCACTTATTTAACTTTTCACTAATACTAGTTAATTTATTTCATATCAGACCAATTTGTTATATTTTAAATTACTATGATATCAAGTCATTTTTTCTCATCTTTGAATTTATATCTCAGTTTGGCTAGTAATTATATGCGTTTTTAAGTAGTTCATATTATTGGTTACTATTAGGATTTACTTACCCTACTCTATCTCTAAAAGTTACATTTATGGTTTAAAAATAATTATATATATATATATATAATGAAATATAAGAAATATATATAAGAAATGGTGATCATGTCATGTTCAGTGGTTTAATATATATATATGTGATCGATATATTTAGTTGCATAAATTGACTTGGTATTTGGTAAGCAGCATAAAATTAAATCCAGTTTCTCTGATCCAAAAGTTTTCTTCTCTATATAATTTCAACAAACTCCTTATCACCATCATCTCGTATAAGGTCTTCTAAATATTTCCCAATCGCTTTGTGCATCTGTTCATATTCTCCTCATTAATTTCACTTTCAATCCCTTTTGTTAATCAATTGTAGATTGTATTTTAAATTTTTTTTTGGCAACCATTTTTTAAGAAGCATTATTAAATTAAGAGTCATAGATCACATGACCCAATTTTCTTAAGCTTGTAAGATATGAACAATGAGCATTGCCAATTGCTCAACAAGTTTTGTGATAAATGCTTAGCCAGAGAAAGCATTTAAAATATCTCTGTCAGGACCCCCCCCCCCCAACTTCTGAAGAGTGCTAAAGCATGAAACCATGATCAGAGGTTTGGGGGGGGTCCTGACAGAGATATTTTAAATGCTTTCTCTGGCTAAGCATTTATCACAAAGCTTGTTGAGCAATTGGCAATGGTCATTGTTTATTATTAAATTAAATGTTAAATTTCAATAAGCAAATAATATAATAGACACTTCTTTTTTTTCTTCTTTCCTTTTAATTTATTAGATTAAAGAACAATTTATAAATAATAAATAAAAATACTGATAACTAATCCTTTAGACATATGCCTAGTTAAAAACATGGCCATAAAAAAAACTACACATTCTCATTATGTCTTTTTCCTGTTCTTCAAAATAATTGGAGTTAAAATAAGTCTAGAGTTAAGAAAGAATTTTATTGTGTGTGTGAAAAACTTTAGAAACATGTCCTCAACATAACATATCCAATTACAAATCCTCAGATGTATGTATAGTTCAGCCATGAATACTAAAATACTTCTTTCCTATTTCTATTTTACTTTAGAACAAAATCTCAATTTTCTAAAACCCAAACTTGTTAATAAATAGAACTAAGACTGACAACTGGAAAAAACTAATAAAGTTTACATTAAAAATATCCAAATATATAAAATAAATAAATATGTAGTTAACACAAATATATTTTGCATGATGATGTTGCCCTTTAATTAATTAATAATATTCTACTTATTATCTTTTATTAAAAGTAAACTCAAGAGGTCACAGCAATATATATATATATTCAAACTTTTAATGTATAGAAGTAAACCAACATCTAATATATGATCCATATCTTAATCAATAAAAATCATAATATTTATTAATAGTAATTCTTTTTGATAAAAGTAATAGTAATCCATTTCTAGCACCATCTATGTAAGCATAAAAAAATCAAAAGATACTTAGAATATTTCTAATAATACAATCCAATTCTCCTCTCTGAAGGAGAAGTAGCTGGAAAATAATTTGAGAATTAATTTCTTATTACTTATTCTTATATAAATTATAAGAAATAATAAAAATCATATACGACCGTTATGGTCAAGTTGCAATCTTTAGGGTCTATATAAATATACTGTACCACAAATAAAGGTAAGATTCCACCTTTATTGTTAAAAGGAGGTTGCCTTGCCAACAGATTGAGATTATTGATTGTTGGAGATATTGGAATTATCTAAGTGTTGACTGATTTCTATAAATTTACTTATAAATCTATTCAGCCTAGAGCATTATTACACTTATTACCTAAGTAATACATTGTTGGAGTATGATTTGGAAGTTATAATTGCAGTTTGAATGTTATAATGGCTATTTGTTAGTCTGCATTCAGAACAGGCTATATTTATCTGTTTAAGGAGGTTTATTTAAACTTCTTGTATCGATAATTTCAGTCTCTGAGGTCAAGTTGCCTTGACAACGAATTGAGATTGTTGATAGTTATTAATATTGGGATTTTTTAAGTATTAATTGCTTTCTATGAATATAAATATATATATTAGTAATAATTTCCAGCACATTATTTCATGACCTTTTTAAATGTTAATCATCTATTTTAATGTTAAGCAATTATTGTAGATAGAACACCATCCAGTGTTTTACAATGGAAATAAAATAATAAAATAAAACATCAGTAAAATAGAATAAAATCTTCATATAGAGATCCAATACAACTTCAAAGAATTGACTATATAACATAACAATATTCATAATAAATAATACTTTCCATTCATTTTTAATTGATCAGTTGCTAATTAAATTGATTAAAGTTTTATAAATATTAAGACAATTATTTAAGTTATGCTTAATGTAGTATGTTTCATATGTTTGCCTTCTTTTTGGAATTTTATAGTTCTGGAGCATTGATAAGCAGATAGCTGTTAATATAAGTGTTAAAAGCAAGCTATAAAAGCCAGTTTTTTTTTCTGTTTGATATTTACAAAATTAAATATATAAAATATTAGTTATTTAAATTTAATTGCTCCAATAAGTATAAAGTAATGAATATACTACTTGTGTGTTTTCATAATTATTGTAAAATATCACAAACTTGATGTTTCTGAAAATAGAAACCACTACAATTTGGTACAATAATCAAATAAAGACTATCAAACATCCCAAATGATGGTTGACATTACTCACCACTTCCTCAATGCAATTATATATTGATATTAAAGCTGACTAATAAAACAATTTGTTTCATAAATTGTAAAATCATCAGTGACCCAAATAATATATTGAACAATCTCATTGATCATTTCATAAGAGTCAAAAAAGAGAGATTACCACAAGTATAGGGTGCTGATTTACAATATAGGCAAAGCTAGGGAAGGACAAGCTTAGTTAAACAAAGAAAAAGAACAGGCATTTAAGAAGCAAATAATTTTATATTAATAAATAGAAACACCACTTACATATGTGTATATATATACGTGCGTAAATTATTCACCATTTACTTATCAGAACAGGATTGATTTTTTTTTTAACAAGAAATTTTTTCTAAAAAAAAGGCATCAAGAAATATATAAGCAATAGACACCAGAGAAACTGATTGGGTAAATTTCAAAAGTTTATCATTAATTAATGCTGTTTTTTTTTTTTAAAAAGTTATGGTATAAATAAATTTAGATGAAACAATTTTAGATAATGTATGCTCTTTGATTCATTAGTCAGGTGGCTACTTTAAAGCAGATTTTAAAAAAAAATGTATGTGAATGCTAGTCGACTCTTAGAAATCTATCTTAGATTGAGACCAGCTTCATACTAATGCTCCTAAAATGCATTGGTTTCACTACTTTGACCTTGGAATGGCAACCTTTAACAATTTCATTATTGCTAGGCTTAAAGTGCACAAGAATTTTTAAATTATAAACATCCATTTTAATCTTAATATTAATGAAAATTTAGGCAGTCTACACATGTGCTTTTTACACCTTTGTTTCCATCTTTTTTTCTATTTCCAAAAAGATAAGTTTTATTTTTCTACGATAAAAAATAAAAATTTTTTGATAATTTTTGTGATCAAGTAAATTGAATTTTTTTGTCTTTCTCTCATTTTTTTGATAGTTAATGGAAAAGTATTTGCTGTGAAAAATACATCAGAAAAAAATAAAAGTTTTTACCAATGTATTTAGAAGACGTTATGGTAGCCTGATGGTAAGTATTTATTTTTATATGTTTTTAAATTAATATTTTATTTTTATATATTTTTTAAATATTATTTAAATTTATATTTGATAAAAAATATATGAAAAAATTATTATTGAAACATATAAAAAAATATCTCGTGTTTGTGTACATTTATATCGTGAATTATCTGCATTTTTTGCTATGATGTGGGCTTGGATTCAATAAGAATTAGGTGATATGAAACAAAGATAAACATATTTTGCAAATATTATGATCCAATTTAGGCTTTTCTATAATGTCTTGTCTGCATTTTAATAATAATATGCAAATGCTAAAAGTAAAGATTTTGACAGTATATAAACTTAGGTCGATTATACACTACTTCAATGTAAATTTCAAAGTTGCATGTCAAATGCAAAGAGAGGTGGCAGCTTATGAAGCTATTACTAAATTTATTGTCATAGTAGCATGAAGCAATATGAGCCCTCAAAACCTATAAAGATAGGATATATAATACTACATTGCACTGCCTCTAAACTACTAACTTATGCACCTCAAGCTTAACTATAATGAATTTAGTATTTCATCCAGTTTTCATTTTATTTTATTATTTTATTTTGAATATAGTGACTATTTTAATAGTAATTTTTAATAAATTACAAACATTATTAAAGTTCTTTATTATAATATTCAAATCATAATAATTATTGATCAATATTAACTACTTGTTATTAGGGGATGTTATTAGGGATGACATATTCATTGCAAACCCCCGTATGGAAATATATTTTGAAGGGCTATTAGGAAAAATGAAAGGTACTGTCTTTATTCTACGAAGTTTTCAAGTGATGGATTATCTTAGGTAAAATTTTATGATGAATCCAACTAACCTAATAACAAAAATATAATTTTAAGTTGTATACATGATAATTTTGAATTTATGAAATAATATAAAAATAATTATTAGAAATATTAACTTTTACTCTTTTTATTACTTTGAATATCAATGATTATATTTTTTTCAGCATAATTACATTGTTTGGTGTTTTATGTTTCAAACAGTATATATTATGTCAAGTTAAATTATGATAAAATTTGTGGTTTAACATAATTTTTTAAATATTCAATATGGCTGCTTTGTTAGCTGAAAAGTTAATAGAAAGTTACTACTATTATTATTTCATTAAAATTGTTGAAAAAAAGAGAGAGAAAAAAAAACAAAGAATCTGTCAGAAAACAACTTGCAAACCTATTAGAGCTCTGAAAAAAACAAACAAATGAAAATGAATTGAAAAAAAAGCTTCACATCTCCTTTTACAAATCTCTTTATTTAAACCATAGCTGAATGCCAGATCACATCAGAGCCTTCATTAGAATGTAAATCATTCACAAATAATAATAAAAATGCTGGTAGAAACTGTATTAAGATTACAGATGAACTCTATTATATATACACCTGGTTCCACAGAAAACCCGCATTAAAAAAAATCGCACAAAAATAGACTTAATTTACCTTGAAAAAGAGGGGATACGGTCTGTAATTTTCAGAATTCGCATAAAAGCAAAGCAGCAAGGAAAAATTACTTTAAAATTCGCATTAAAAAAATAAGGAAATAAAGTATGACGAATAAAAAATATCAAATATTTGAAAAAAATTGGTACAAGACAAACTTTTTTTACTTTTTTTTTTATTAACTACAATATTTAATTTGACATTTTTTCATACGTATTTTAATGATTATTGCTATTTTCGAATGTGCAGTTTGTTTGTAAACTGGTAAGAAATCAGATTGTCGATGTAATGTGATGTAGCTTCTTCTTGAACAAAGTCAAGAATCTCTCAGCAATTATGCCCAGAGAAACTTGTTAGCCACTTTATTTTCCATTCCCCACTCTAATTTTTACCATATTCTGCTCCATCCCATTTACACAACTAGTGCCAAGTTCAGTCTTGTGCTGTGTTAATGGTTTTCTGCTGACAACTGATTTTTACTACTGAAATAAATTTTAAATGTTCACATTTTGTTTCTATATTAAAAAATGAAGATCGCAATCAAAACAAAAAGATTATACATTATAATTAAAAATATTATTTTCAGTTTATAAAATCAATAAAATCTTCGTTATTTATTTTTAAAAAATCTACATTATTTATTTCTGTTATACCAAACAAAATACATTTTAAAAGTTTAAAATTTTTGAATATTTATTGCAATATTTTTATATGTAAATATAAATCTATTATTATTATTTACTCATTAGTATAAGTATGTTATTTATTCTAAATATGGCTTCAGGCCATGTTCACGTTAGCTGCTAATATAACGTTATATTTTTGAAGAAAAAAAAGTATTTCAAGTGAAAATAAGTTATTAATAATTTAAATTTCTTGATATCTAATAAATATAGTGAAATATGAAAAATATTAAGAAGAAACATGAATCGCATAACTTCAAAATTGCATTAAAATAATCCGCATAAAATGAGACCCATGTGTACTTTGGTGTTTTTTTTTAAATGTATTCATATGATGCATATAATTTATATATATTGGGTATTAAATTAATGATTTAATATTTACAGATATATAAAATGTTTCAAATAAAATTTAAAATATTAACCTTAGTTGCATAAATTGGTGCAATGGTAAACTGGCAGATTCTGGCATTCGGTATATGGATCACAGCTCCAGCTGTCATTTTGAATGCTCAAATTTCTTATAAATTACCAAGCAATAAACAATTTGATGACTGCTGTTGCTACTGCTACTACTATTACTACTACTATTATACTATTACTATTATTATTATTCTCCTAAACTAAAATAAAAAATAACTTTTGCCCTCAACCAGGTTTCTTTTATTATATAATTACAATTGCAGAATGCAATCAAAATAATATCCCACATGATGACACATTCTTAGCTTCTCATGCCTCTTTGTATATGTTATTATTTTAAACATAATTTTTTTTACTAACTCATTGTTATATCAATGTCAAACATTTATTTTAAAACAATATTGCTTGCCATGGTTATTTAACTATTCTTAGTTACAGAATAAAGATAATACACTTTAATCTGAAATGATTTCATGACTGCCAATGTCATCATCATCATCATCATCATCATCAACCATTATCAACCCACTGCAGGATGAAGGTCTCTCCAAGTTTAATCCATCTTCTCCGATCTTTAGCTTCTCTTCTCCACAACACCTCTGCACATTTTCTTATTTCATCCATCCATCTCACATGTGGTCTCTTTCTGGGTCTTTTACAATCTCTTGGAATCCAGTTTAAAATTTCAATTGTCCATCTATTATCATCTCTTCTAGCAATATGTCCAGCCCAACTCCATTTCAATCTTTTAATTTTTTCAATAAGGTCAGTAACACCTGTTTGTTGTCTCACCCATACATTGCGTTTTCGATCCCTTCTTGTTACTCCCAACATACATCTCTCCATACTCCTTTGAGTGGTCTGAAGTCTCTGTATTGCTCTTCTATTAAGTGTCCAAGTCTCAGATCCATAAGTAAGAACTGGTAAAACACATTTGTTAAAAACCATTCTTTTCAAACACATAGGCATATTTCCTTTTAGTATCAAGTTATTTCTACCAAAAGCACTCCAACCAAGTTTAATTCTATGATTAATTTCCTCCATTATGTTTCCATTTGTATTAATAATCTGACCAAGGTATTTGTAACTGTTAACTTCTTCTAATTCTTCATAATCAATCTTTATTTTCATATTTTGAGCAAATCGATTAAACATTACTTTAGTCTTTTTAACATTTATCTTTAGTCCTACTTTTCTACTTTCATCTGCTAACTCCTGCAACATTTCCTGCAGCTCTGAAGCATTATTTGCAAAAACAACTACATCATCTGCGAAATCTAAATGACTTAAATACTCTCCATTTACTTTCACTCCTTTAGTTTCCCATTTTAATCCACAAAATACTTCTTGCAGCACTGCTGTAAAAAGTTTTGGAGATATGGAGTCACCTTGTCTTACACCTTTCTCAATGTTGATTTTTCCAGTATCATTATGTAATCTAATTGTTGCTGTTGCATTTTTATAAATATTCTTTAAAATATGACAATATCCTGGATCTATACCTTGATGATCCAATGCTTTAATCACTGAAGAAATGTGTATAGAATCGAATGCCTTTTCATAATCTACAAATCCAAAACATAATGACAACTCATATTCATTTGTCCTTTCTATGACTTCTCTCAATACCTGGATATGATCTATTGTACTAAAACCACTTTTAAATCCAGCTTGTTCTCTTGGTTGGTGGAAATCCAAAGTTCTCTGTAGACGAGTTGTAATTATCTTGGTAAAAATTTTATATAAAACTGATAAAAGGCTGATAGGTCTGTAATTTCTAATATCTTCCTTATCACCTTTTTTAAATATTAATATTATTACTGCATTCTTCCAATCTTCTGGTACATCTTTATCATTTAGACATTTGGTATATAACTTTGCTAAAATTGTTTCTATTTCTTCACCTGCTTCTTTTAATATATCAATTATAATTCCATCATTTCCTGGAGCCTTTCCTTTCTTCATACATTTAATTGCATGTCTCACTTCTTCATTTAAAATTCTGGGCAATTCGGAAGATGTAATAGATATAGGAGGTACTTGTTCTTTATTACTATATAATTCTTGATAAAAATCTTCTACCAATTTCATGATGTCATCTCTCTTTTTAGTAATAATTCCATCTTTTTTTCTTATTGCAGATATAAATTTCCTACCAAAACCAAAATGTTGTTTAACATTCTTGAGACTTTTATTTTCTTCTACAGCTTTCCTTGCTATTTCACAGTTATACTTTCTTATATCATTCTCAACTCTTTTCCATACCATTTTACAAAATTCAAGATATTCAATTCTTTTTAATACATCATTTTTGTATATCTTCATATTCCTTCTTTTCTTCATAAATTCTCTAGTCTCAGTAGAAATTTTATTAGTCAATTGCTGCTTTTTTCTACCAGCTATCTTTGTTGCAGTTTTTAAAAGTGTATCAGTTATTTTCATATTAATTTCATTCAAATCTGAATCATGTTCAAAATCTCCTAACACTTGAAACCTATTTGTAAGTTCTAATTTAAATTCATTAGAATGTTTCTGAAGATTAGGAATATCAACTGTAAATATTGTTTTTCTTAATAATTTTTGTCTCTCTAGTTTTACATTAACACGTAACTTACACCTTACTAATCGATGATCACTTCCTGTGTTAAATTTATTAAGAACATTACAATCTTGAAATATGTATTTCCTGTTAGTCAAAATATAATCCAATTCTGCTGTACCTTCATTTGGATGCTTCCATGTCCATTTCCTTTTAACATTTTTCTCAAAAAATGAATTCATAATATAAAGTTTTTCTTTTTCTGCAAACTCCACAAGTCTATGTCCTCTCTCATTTCTATTACCATAACCAAAATTACCTACAGCAATTTCATCTTTCATTTGTCTACCAATTCTAGCATTAAAGTCTCCCATAACAATTTTAAAATGTTGTTTACTCTGATCAAAAGCCTTTTGTACATCCATATAAAAATCTTCTACTACTTCATCACTATGAGAACTTGTTGGGGCATAAACCTGAATTATCTGCATTTGGTATCTGCTATTAAGTTGTATAACTAATCTTGCCACTCTGTCCGATACACCATCAATCTCCACAATATTGTTCTTCCACTTTTTATTTATAATGAATCCTACTCCACTTGTATTTCCAATATGTGTACCTTTATAATAGAGTATATGTCCACTTTTTAAATCAATTGTTTCTTCACCTTTTCTTCTAACTTCACAAAGTCCAATAATGTCCCATTTAATATAAGACAGTTCTTCTTCTAATTCTTGCAATCTTCCTTCACTTGAAAGTGATCTGCAGTTGTAAGTACCTAAATAAAAAGTCGTCATCAAATGGCAGCCTGGGTCCACAATCAGGGGATTCTTAGCACCCTCCGCCTTCGGCCACCAACCGCTGCCTTGGTTGGTGACTTTACAGCCTCCTGGGAATAAGGGCCATGCTTTATTTTTGTCTGTCATAATTGTATATATGTATTGGAAAAATATTTATCATTTACACAAACATTCATTCTGCCTTATCAGGCACTGAGAAGAAAGACCATGGTGTTTCTTGATCTTAAACTCAGAGGTAAAAATCCAATAAACTCACCACGCTGGCTAATGCATGTTGGTGAGCAGCCCATCCATGTTTGTATACTATATGAATAATCTCATAGTAATAACAGCTGTAACGACAAGAATGTATGGAGTGGACATTAGGAATTTGCCCTGCTCGGTTTCTTTAAGGCCTCCAAGAGGAATCAAAGGGTCTCCTTTCAGTTAATAGAAAACTCCTTTCTGCAGCCACTGCCAATGTACTGACTTAAAAAAAACAAAAAAAAAACAAATAATGTATAATATGCCCTTTACTATCAATGAGGAGATGTCATAATCCTACATATCTAAAACCAAGAATATATTCATCTTCCATTATGTTTTTACAGCTAATAAATAACATATAGAAAAAAAAATACAAAAAATTAAAACTATAAAGAACAAAGAAAAAAAAGTTATATACAATTGATGAATATAACATTAATGTATTTGCATATTGACGCTTAAAAAATTTATAGTTTTCATATTCAAACCCATGTTTGTTGATTGCAACACAAACAATAATTTTAATAAAAGACTTTGTAAATTATTAGAAAAAGAAATAAAAATAATCAATCACAACACCAACAGCTACAATCAGAGAAAATCTTCAACATCTTTGGAACAAATATTAATAAAATAAGTAATATGATCGCATTATTCTACTTTATTTGCACATTTGCTTTCTACTTTCACTATTTTAAAAGTTACCACCAGATAAATATAACACAATGTTTTTTATAGCTTCCTTGCTTCTTAATGGTGAGATGTTGAATAAATTATTTTATGAGGTAATTACAAATTTGGATATAAATTGCATTAAGAGAATAGCAATCGTAAACAATATTGATGATGATGAACCAGAAACATTTGCTTATATTAATCTGTTGCTAGATATTCCAACTTGCTTTCAGGTAGAGAACATATACATATAATTCAAAATTTGAGATGCTAGAAAAATCGTATTAACTAGCAATAACCAACAACAACTGTGATGAACAAAGGAAATCACTTATATTAATCTGTTTCTAGTCTTTCCAACTTGCTTTCAAATAGAGAACACACATATTTATATATAACTCCAAAGTTAAGATGTTAAAATGAATTGTATTATGAAGGTAGTGAGGCAATGGCAAACAACCAGGTGATAATAGAGTAGGGGTGCTTGTTACTTTACTATAATGCCTAATTTATCCAATCTGCCTTCAGACAGAGAACATGCATATAAATACATCAAGAAATTAAAAAAAACTATCTTCTGTTTACAGAAGTTGGCACTATTTGAAAGGTCAACAGTAAATTAATTATTTTCAAAAATATAGTGCAATCGTCAATTTTATTTTTTTCAGACAAAAACAAAGTGAAAATTATAAAATAGTCATATCAAAAATCACAGGAAAGTTATGTTTTATGATGGAAAAATATACTTTCGAAACAACTTTTAATATTTATTTTTTGCAGTGGCATGCAATCCATGTATGCAAGGGAAGCATTCTTTATGTTTAATAATTACATCTTTATAACATTTTCATATTTATATTTTGTAAGTTTTCTCAACTTTTTTTATTATAAAAATAAAATATTAAGCATTCATTTATTCTAGGTGATCTTTGAATGTAATGTAAATGCTGGTTCCAGAGTGCTTTCTCCTGATATCTTCTCATACTGCAACATTTCTTGATTTATGGATACAATTGACTGAATCATTCACAACATATGCCATTGCTTGCCACTATCACATGACGTTACTTCAAAGATATTAGTAGAAACTTATACTTTTTTTTGATCTCGTGATAGCATTTATAAATTTTGTATCTACAAAACAATACAGATAAAAGTTATGCTTGTAATATCATGACAATTTTTAATAGCTTACTTTTTACATGTCCTGAACAATTTAATCAAATACAATAAATTTGCTATTGTCATTCAAATAATACTGTTTCAATTATACTTTTATATTGTTATCATGAATTAAGAATATTACAATGTGCAATATGCTTCATATTTTTTATATTTTTATAATAAATAATATATAAATCTTTTTATAACTGTTGAAATTTATAAATAAACAAATATACTAAATAAATGCTGCATAATAGTTCCTTTATTGACAAGATGATCTCTGAATTTTTTGATTAAAAACAAAACAAAGCCATAATAATAAAGACAGGAATGATGCATTTAATTATAAAAATTAAACCTGTATATTTGGAACTTTAATATACGCTTTTATGATAGAATATCTTGGTTAGCAGATTATAAAAAATATATACACATTTTGTTAGCCCTGCCTTCTTTATCTTTTTTTGTAATAATAAATGTATAAAACTAAACCTAATTTTAATGTTTTAAATATGTTTAAAGCTCAAAAAAAAGTTAAACATCATTAAATAATCTAAAAGAGGTGTTTTCATTTTAAGATATTTGATTCACTTCATATTTTAATTTATAATAAAAAATTGATATGCTTTTCCTCTCTCTAATCCCACCACTTACCAATAACATTTTGACAAATTTTATTCATAAAAATCTGATCACCTTAAACCAAGTATTGCACATAAAAATGTGCTACAACTCAGCAGTAGCAGCAGCAGAAGCAGTAGCAGTAGAAGAGACAATAGCAGCAGCGGCAACAACAGTAGAAAAGGCAATAGCAGTATCAGCAGCAGCAGCAGTAGAAGAGGCAATATCAGTTGTAACAGCAGCAGTAGAAGAGGCAATAGCAGTAGTAGCAGCAGCAGCAGTAGAAGAGGTAATAGCAGTAACAGCAGCAAAGTAACTCAAGTGAATTCAGTATATATTTTTCAAATTTTTATACATATGACTAATAACATCAGTCATTAAAATAACATATAGTTTTAGTACCTTTCAACTTTTTGAATTTTTCTGATTCCTCCAAAAACCTCTCCTCCCTCACTACAAACCCAATCTTTAAAATAACAGTAAACATTAATTTTACCACCTATGTAGATTATGACTTAGAAAAATTAAAACTTTAGTTAAACTTTTGAAATACATTTAACTATTAGTAATATCACACAGATTAATATACAACACAGTATTTTGAGCACTATTCTTTTTTATCTTTCATTCAGATGTTGCTGACTTAACCAGTCATAGTATCAGCTTAGGTATCAAACCTGGGATCTTTAGATTTGTAAAAACTGAATTTAAGATGATGCTCTAACCAACTAGGACATTCTGTTATTTTTTGTGTGATATTATATTTTAAAAATAATATAACACTTTAAGATGTGGAATATACTTTTATTTATAACATCACAAAAATTTTATGGCACAGTAATTAAAATAAGTAACCAACAATATTTTGTAATCTTTGTCCAGATAATATAAGTTTTCAATTACAAATCAATTAATGGCAGTCCATCTGCATCATCAATTTACCCATTTAGTAGAAGAGGCTCTAAAATTAAAATGCTAAAATAAAATATGTAAAAATGGTGGCAAACAGTACTCTCTTGTTTGATTAACCTCTTCTGCATTTGGGCAGTGAATTTATACATAAATATAAACATCCTATTTATTTACCTTTAATTATATATATATATAATGAATATTCTACAATATGAGAGGAAAACATTAAATTCCTATTTTAATTATTATTAGCAAGTTTAATCTCATTAACACCAAATTCTAATGACCTTCAATATTTTTTTCATGTTAACATTTTTATTATTACACTTTTTCTTTCAGCTTAAAGCAGAATTCAATTTTTAAAAAAGAATGAATTTTAAAAAAAATTCCAGTTTTCACAAAGATATAGCTTTTCACTATTTTTTTTTTTTAATCTAATTTGTTACTGTTTTCACTGAAAACATTTTTATAAAAATTTCAACTTCCTCCAATTGGTTAAAAGCAATCACAGGTGCTGTTTATTATTTTTGTAAAGACTTTCTAAAATAATAAGCTGTTTAGGAAATTCCAAATTTTTTGACATATTGTTATTGGAACTTTCTTTTATCTTCAACTCCAATTACAATTTTTTGTTTAATTTTTAAAAATTATTATTTATGAGTTATTCTTATTATTTTTGAATATAATAGTAACTTAAAATAGCAAGGCCAAATTAACAAAGATCAATTCCAATTCATGGATAATATCAAACTAAATGACAAGTACTTTAATGTACATGTATGTAAGAGTGTTACATACTGTATGTATATGTTGAAAACAGAAATAACTTTACATACTATACATAGGCACTATAAATAAAAAATTAAAATGTAAAAAAATAACTTTTTTAATTCTTATTTAATACTTAAGTTGCAGATTTGGTAGAATGGCTGCCATAATAATAATAAACAAATATTGCAGGAAAAAAAATGTTAAAAATATTACATTAGGCATTCAGATTAGAGAAGAATAATTTTAGAGAAAAGTACAAACCTAAAGACAACTGAAGAAATGTGGACCTATAAAGAGATGTCAGTATAATACACCAGGGGTCAAGAAAAGGGAAATATGTAAACTGGAAAAAAATTCTAATCAAACATAAATGCATATGAATAAAATAAAATCAGATACCACTTGTAAGATAAAAATAATATTTGACTCTGGAAAAACCATTAATGGTTAGAAACAAATATTTTGTGTCAGCATTTAGAAAGCATCCTAATATACCAAATTGATTTTAACAATATCTTTATAACAATCAATTTGAATTTTTTTTAAAAAAATAGTATAAAAAAATTCTATAAGAAAATTATGATTATTAGATGAAAGAATGATAATTTTAAATAGATCGTATCTGTTTTACTCATTAAGAAAAAAACTTTTGTTGTGTAATTTGGCATAGTCTGTTTCCAATATTAGAACACAAAAAATCAGGATCCATATTATTCACACTATTTTAAATCTGTATAAAATCCAAAATTCAACCATAGGTTTAATTAAGAAAGCTAACATCAGCAGAAAAGTTAGGCAAGGTTGCTTGTTGTTTATAGTTTAATATATTTGCAAAAATCATAATAGAAAAAGCTCTGATATACCAAATTTATATAAAAAGTGAGCAGATTGATCAATTAAATAATTTAATCTGCAGTATTATCAGGAAAGTTTAAAAATCTTGGTCAAAATAATGAAAAATAAAAATAAAATTACCATTTAATTTGGCATAGGATTAATGTTAAAAATAGTTACACCCAGAATTTATAAAGATATTCATATTAAGTTAAAAAATGAACTAGTGGAACAAAATGATGATTTGAAGTATCTAGATCATGTAAAAGAAATATATGACAAAGTGAGATTTTCACGACAGCAAAATATTAGATTTTGATCGAAACAAAAAAGTATTAAATCTTATATTCAGGCAACTATCCTCATGAAGTACAGGTTTGGATTCTTTTAATTTATAATATTAATGGAGAAAATGGATCAAGAGAAAATCAAATGATATTATCTGCTTGCTAGAAAAAAAAAATGTTTATTTTTAAAATTAGAATCAGAAAGATAGGGCAATATTTGGAGACATTCTACACGAGACATCAGTTGAGAGAAAAATATCTAGGAAATGACCAAAATGAATGCCCACTTTCATAAATCAACAATGTAGAAATAATGGTACTCAAAATTTCAGTGAGTTAAAGCAAGCAGTGGAAGATTGTAAATTATAAAGTAATCTCATTAATTAAATTTTAATTGATCTTTAGACTGAAGGATAATAATATAATGACTAGAGTAGAAAACTGTTACGTTTGATATTGAACAATGCATGCCAAATCTTTTACAAAATTTATGCCAAATCTTTTGCCAAATTTAAAATTTCTTTTAAATTGTTTATTTGGTGGAAAAATATATTAAACTCATAATAGTATGGGACAAATATTTTTATAGTTGTTAATGTTAACATAAATAATAATAGTAATTGTTGTTGGTGTTCTTGTTTCTTTCTTCGTGAGTTGGAATAATCCTACTTGTGTGCAGGTGACTACTGCTAATTGTGATGATGATTCAAACATAATATATATTGGGAACATTGTGCAGTACTCAGTTTTAAAAAAATTAACTGTTTAATATTTATGAGAGAAAAAAATATTTACAGTTTAATTTAAAATTATAAAAATTTAACAATGTACAATTCATTTAAAAAAAATCATGAATTTATGATATTGTTCGTGATTTCTTCATTATTAAATTTTTTCTGTCTACTCATATTTTTCATTTCAGTTTTTAAAAAATTTGAATTAAGATGTATGAACATCTTCTGCCTGTATAAAAGTAAGGTACTGCTGTTTAAACTGACTTGGCATCCACTATAGGTAAATAATTTAGCATTTATATTTCAATCCAGTAAATAACATTACTATCTATATTCCAATACATGCAACAATTAGTGGTTTTTTATTTAATAAAATCAAGTTTTAAATTAACGCATAACATAAAAATGTTTTCGTATTTAAATTATCTCCATGATCTATATTTTACAAATAAGAAAGTCGTAACAACTCATAAGAGTGCTTTCTTGAATTCCTTCAATTTTAAATATATTCATAATTATTTCAGTGGGCTGATAAATAGTTAAATTTTTGTACTCGGTTTTAAAAAAGTTAATCATTTAATGTTTATGAGTGGGGGAAATGTTTTATTAGATAAGTAATACTAGCATCTATGTTTCAGTCTGGTAAATAACGTTTAACATCTATAGTTCAGTTTATGTAACAATCAATGTTTTTTTATTAATTAAATCAAATACATATAATGATCAAATATCCAATATAAAAATTATTTGTCCACAGTGTTGTTATACACATTGTAGTGTTTGGTAAAAATGGCAGACATGTTTGTGCACTCCAGAAAAAACTAGAATTTATTCGAGAAGTTGTTTTTAGATCACGCGCTGATAACTGTGGAATTTAATTAAGGCATTGATGTAATGGTGATCGACTATTCCAAGAGATAATTGCTGATTGCAAATATTTCTGGATAAGAGACGATATCTTATTGGATGGTGTATTAATTGCTACAGTTATCAGCAAGCGATAAGAAGACTGGGTAACAACTATGCAGTGTAATATAGAGTTGTCAGAGAGCACTCACGCAGTAGCAAGTTGCAGACCATTCGTTGGAGAGCATCCGCTTGCAGACCATTCATTGGAGAGCAGTCAGTGCAGACCATTCGTTGGAGAGCATCCGTGGCAGAGCATTCGTTGCAGACCATTCGTTTGGAGAGCATCCATTGCAGAGAATACAAAGTATATTCAGAGCATTCGTTGCAGACCATTCGTTGGAGAGCATACACAGTAGAGCATTAGTTGCAGAGGAGAGCATATGCACCAGAGCATTAGTTGCAGAGCAGAGCATTAATTGCAGAGCAGAGCATTCGTTGCAGAGTAGAGCATTAGTTGCAGAGCAGAGCATACACAGCAGAGCATTAGTTGCAAGAGAACATCATGGGAATTGAACATAGTTATTTGCTGACCGCATAGTCTTACTTGCGGATATAACATTTGCAGTCAGACTGGCGGATACAACATTGGCACAGTCGCATTTGGAACCTGTAATTAGTGAATAAGTTTTGAACAATAAGTTTAGCTATAAACGGGGAAATCGGGTGAAAATGGAAATCCCAGTTAGTATAATGTTAACAACAGAAGTGAGTTTGGAAATAAAACGCTTGCGCAGTCACCATTGAATGTAACTGGCGAAAAAGTTTCGGCAGCAAGGTTAAATTGTTCTCAGTGAAATAACAGGAAAGTAGTTAGTAGAAAAACAACACCAAGGAATAGCAACAAGGGTTTTTCTGGAGTGGAAGAAGGTGTAGTGTTTGGTAAAAATGGCAGACATGTTTGTGCACTCCAGAAAAAACTAGAATTTATTCAAGAAGTTGTTTTTAGATCGCTCGCTGATAACTGTGGAATTTAATTAAGGCATTGACGTAATGGCGATCGACTATTCCAAGAGATATTTGCTGATTGCAAATATTTCTGGATAAGAGACGATATCTTATTGGATGGTGTATTAATTGCTACAATTATCAGCAAGCGATAAGAAGACTGGGTAACAACTAAGCAGTGTAATATAGAGAGTTGTCAGAGAGCAGTCACGCAGTAGCAAGTTGCAGACCATTCGTTGGAGAGCATCCACTTGCAGACCATTCATTGGAGAGCAGTTGGTGCAGACCATTCGTTGGAGAGCATCCGTGGCAGAGCATTCATTGCAGACCATTTGTTTGGAGAGCATCCATTGCAGAGAATACAAAGTATATTCAGAGCATTCGTTGCAGACCATTCATTGGAGAGCATACACAGTAGAGCATTAGTTGCAGAGGAGAGCATATGCACCAGAGCATTAGTTGCAGAGCAGAGCATTCGTTGCAGAGTAGAGCATTAGTTGCAGAGCAGAGCATTAGTTGCAGAGCAGAGCATTCATTGCAGAGTAGAGCATTAGTTGCAGAGCAGAGCATTAGTTGCAAGAGAATAGTTATTTGCTGACCGCACAGTCTTACTTGCGGATATAACATTTGCACAGTCAGATTGGCGGATACAACACATGTGATTAATATATTAATCAATCTAAATAAGATTAAAACAAGCAACTAATTTCAATTATTTAATTATCAAACTGGCTTTCATCTCTTAATGAGACCTTTTCAAGATATAATTGAAACAAACAATTAATAATTAGCTTCATCTCTTATTGAGATCTTGTCAAAATATACAGTATATCTTGAAAAGGTTTCAATAAGAGATAAAAGCTGGTTTGATAATTAAATAATTATAATTAGTTGTTGTTTCAATCTTATTTAGATTGATTATTCTATTAATTAAATCAAGTTTTAAATTAATGTACAATACAAAATTGTTCTTCCATTTCGGATAATCTGCATAATCCATGTTCTTGCAAATTAGAAAGCAAGAGCAACCTATACAATAAAAGCTTGCCAGTTCTTGAATTTCTTTGATTTTAAAACCATGTTTACTTCAGATCATGTGACTAGAGTTGATATTTCAGCCTGCCTAGAGATTAATGCAGATACTCCTGAAATGTTAAATTCAGTAAAGCAAAAGCTGTAATATCAAACAGATCATGTTTAAGACATAAATATCAAATTATCAACTTAGTTGAGGATAATCAGATGCGTGTAAGCCTCTAATCCACATGACAAAAGTTTTTTTTTTGCAAAATACATGTGTAGTAAAACTTTTATACATTAGTGGATAAGTGTAACATAATGGATTTTGAGTAAAGGAGTCACTTATAATAATGTGAAATTCATAGTACTTTATTAATTAAAACTTATAGTTATTGCAGTGTGATACACAACTACAAATGATTATATTAACCTATTATATTAATTTTACAAGATCTAGAAACAGACCTCATATACAATGATATATGAGAAAAGGAAAACTTGTTGATATGTGGTTCGTCCGTGGTAAATGTGGTAACTTTTAATGAATGTTTTATTTTAATAAAGGTTGCTATAGCAAAATCACAAGATAGTGGTTAGTAGGCCAATGTGGCAATATATACTATTCACTTTTTTTTTTTTTACAAATTATTCCTCCAATCACTATCCAGTATTTTATCAGACACGCATTGATAAAGAGTTTTCATTAAAAGATGATATAATCTGTCATTATATATTTACAAAATCAAAAATAACTTTTTTTTTTTTTTCAAAAACAGTTTTAAAACTACACAGTCCATTTGTTTCTTTAACTAACAATGGACACTATTAATTGCTTTGAGAAACCAGACTCATTAATTAATATCATATAAAATTCTATTGAATATCAACACATTTTTGATTGTTTAATTGTGCGCATACGTTTAAAGCTTTTTTTTTTTATTGCACACACATGTTTATAACTTAATAATTTACATGTGTATTATTATTATTTAAGGAATTTAAAAAATAATAATAAAAAGTCAACGTTTTCAGTTGGTTAAGATTATGTCCTAACTAAACGTCGGTTAATTTTGTGCCCCAAAGGCTAAACTCATAAAAAACAATGTCCTTTTCTTTTCCAAAATATCAAATATTAACCTAGATTTAAAAAAACTAGTAAAAATAATAATAATTGAATGGCAATGCTCTGGAGCAAACATATGCGGTCACGTTAATAATAATAAAAACTATAGGTTAATATGCTTTAAAATTAATTTGAATCTGGGCCGAGTAATAAATAAGCTGATATTTTTTTGGGTAGATATGTATTAGATGTGCTGCCAATGTTCGCGATGATAAAATGCCATACTTTTCTCCAGCGTGTGTGTGTGTGTGGGAGGGGAGTGTTTGCGACAGAGAATGCTATATTAAAAAGTCACAATTACGGCATTCTGTCATCATAGACACCACACACCCCACTGGAGAAAGATACGGAATGCCATTGCAAACACGGGCAGCAGTCTAATAGCTAAGTATCTTTTCTTTTTTTTTTGTCAATGGTCATTCCATAAGTAATTCTAACCATCTAATAATGATTGGTAAATGGATATAGAGTTATTTTTAAATAAAGAAAAACTAGATTGAAAAAATCCTTCAACTCTTATTATTCAACAATTTTTAGATAATCAAATGATTAAATTCATAAAAAAGTTTGCATTCTGTAAGTAATGGAGCTCAGGTTACAATCCATGAATCTTTAGTTCCATAATCTACTACTCTATTATTGTACTAAACTCTAAGCATGACAAGATTCATAAGTTTGAGCAATGACAGTAATAAAACTGTGTCTTGAATCCACAACTCATTAAACCATGTATGGCAAATGATACATAAACTTTCAACATTCACAAAAACACACAGCATGTAAAATGGAATTATCTAACATTTAAACAGCCTTAAATTATCTTAACAGGTATTTTATGTCTTATTCATCATTCAAAGAAACATTCACAAACATATAACATATGTGAATCAAATAACTTCCATGGGAGATGTAGAACTAAATCTTCATACTCTTCAAACTAATTGTTTGACTGCGTGAACTGTATATATATTAGATTATCATTCATTTTGGAGGGTGTTGTTTCAGGATGCTGTGATGCATGCACATGTACACAGCTATTTTTAAGACCACTATGACATCTATCATATTTTACAATTATGAAAAAATGCTGCCTGGCTGATACACTCGTTTTGATGATCACTATCCATTATTCAATAATTTACATCTCTCTGCTATATATTAAGAATATTTACATAATAAATAGTGGCTTTAAAATGTCCACCACATGATGTTCTGATGACATTGTTTACTAGGTGCAAAAATCTTCAGCTGTGCAATGAATTTGGCAATGAGTAATTTCTACCATTATTGTATTCAGCCATCACTGTGTGTTTTTAACACAATCCTCAGTAATTACTAACAATTGATGAATTTGAATACTTTAACATTGCAGTTCAGTATAATTTAGATAATTCTACCTAAATATGACAAAATCAGCAAAAAAAATCATTCAAAATATTGTATTGTACACCAGCATGTTCATTTTCTTCTCTCCTCAGTGAATCCAATCATTAACTTAGAATGATCCATCTTGAACATTAAAGAATTCCAAAACTTTGGACACTAATGCTCCTGCTAATGGGGTATTAGCATTTCTTGTCATAAATTTATAAAAGTGACAAATATTTTCTTTAGCAACACTTAATAGTTGTGTTGGTGAAATAAAAAATATTATAATGATATTTCATTTCTGTGCTGCATGACATCAAAATTGTGGAATTAATGTGACGGAAATTCTCATTATTTTATCCGTAAAAAGAGTAGAATTTAAGCATTACTTCAGAACACCTGTTTAAATTGTCCAGTTTCTTGAGCTATTATTCACATACTTATTAAATATCTATTCTCTTTCTTTAAGATCATTAACATCTTTTATTTTGATACATCCATAATTTCTCTACTTTTAAGAATATAACCACCACTAGTGAGGTTTAGTGCAGTGGTCGAGATCAGCCTCTGGGGAGTAAGACCTTCCGGTTGATTTCAGTTCTGGCACTTCAAGGGCTTAAATTTCTTATGAACCCAAACAATAAAGCCATTTGATGATTTTTATTTACCTCATCTTATTTTCTAATTTTTAATAAAATATCGAATTTTTATGAACTGTATATATTACTTCCATAATATGTACATAATTATATTAAAATTTAATGTTGAATGTGTATTTTTGATGCATTTAAATTTCTGAAATATCTTTTATTAAAAGAACATTTTCCTCATCTCTCCTTCCTGCACAGATATTTATAAACGATAAATAACGACATACACCCTAGTCTTTATTTATGAGGTTAAATTCTGCAATTTATAGCTAAAAGAAGATTTTTCATTATTAAATGGAAGATCTAATTAATTTTATTACAAAACCCCGTAATCCCCTCACTTTCTCCGGACAAAACTGAAAATATTACCAGGTGAAAGAAACTGAAGGTAATTTGACTAAAAGCAATTGATTAGTTTAGATGTTTATATATTTGTTTATTTCATTATGAACTAATTTATAAAAACAATAGACTAAAAAAGAAAACCAGGTGAAAGTTTATAGGCTAAAATTTCATTAATGAAATTATCAGGCAGTACAGCTATACAACCAAACATAAATTATTAAATGTCAGAAGAGAAAATCATCTGCACATAAATAAACTACTAACAAAAAAGAAAGACATAAAATAGATCAAAATCCAATTTTATAAGCTCGCATCCTATGTATAAACACAGACATAATTCAGCCACTTAAAGATAATTATTTTAAACTATTAAAAGACATCAAATAATAAATCACAGACTCCATGTCTCCAAATGTGTGGATAACCTCCTATTTAGCTTTGGCATCACCACAAGTAGTTTTTTATTCTTTACAATCAGAACACTAAATATAAAAATAATCTAATTGTTAGTTGCCCAGGAGATCATTGATAATAAAATATCATAAATGACAGGTTGAGTTTCAATTCCAATTTTAAGCGCTCAAGTCTACCCTTTCCCACAGTGTTAAACTACAGAGTAGTCAGAAAATCAACACTTCTCTGACTGACTCATTCTAATTAAAGCTCACCTATGTTCACTATAATAATTGATGTTACTTATTTGTTTAATCCAGACAGAAGTGACCTTATTCTTAACAGAGGATTCTAATAGATTTTACTCATAATGAATTGAACCATATAATTAAAATTTCCAACATCTTTAGTATATGAGAATGAAACATACAAAAATTTGATGAAAAGTTAATATGCTGGTATAATTTTCTTAAGTAATCTTTTAGTAAAACAAGTGAAATAAAACAAACTTATTTTTAATCTTACTTTAAATTAAAAGTATTCCTCAAATGATCACTTTTCACAAATCATGTCATTAAGCATGCTGACCTATTAGTTCAGTACAACATCAAAACTCTCATTGACATATCATTTAAAGATTTAAATAAGATAACTTATCTAACCAGACATCTATGGACAACTTTGCCAGTTTCTAAAACTCTAACTTAAGTTCTAAGATCTTTGTGCTCATCAATCATGGTTGAAATTTCTTTTTAATTTATTACAGGGTACAATTCCAACCAAACTGTTTTTTAATGATTCATTATCAAGATAAATATTAAATCTACATGTTTTTTGTGCAGTAATTATGCGGAAGAAATGCTACACCTTTTTCAAACCTTTCCATACTTCTAATCTGTGTGCCTATTCATGCTTCATATGCATACAATCAACTTCAAGCAATTCATCATCATTATCATCAACCATCATCAACCATATTATTCCATTGCAAGATGAAGATCTCTCCAACTTCAATCTCTAGTCTCTCTTCTCCACATCACCCCTATACATTTTCCTATTTCATCCATCCATCTCACTTTTGGTCTCTTTATGGGTCTTTTACAGTCTCTTAGAATCCAATTTAATATTTCAATTGTTCATTTATTTTCATCTCTTCTAGCAATATGTCCAGCCCAGCTCTACTTCAGTTATTTAATCCTGTCAATGATGCCAGTAACACTTTTGTTCTATTACCCATATATTGCATTTCTGATCTCTTCTTGTTACTCATAATATATATCTCTCCATACTTCTTTGAGTAATCTGAAGTCTTTGTATTGCTCTTTAAGTGTCCAAGTCTCAGATCTCTAAGTAAGAACTGGTTAAACACATTTATTAAAAAGCTTTTTCAAATGCGTAAGTATATTTCCTTTTTAATAGTAAGTTTTTTCTACAAAAAGCATTCCAACTAAGTTTAATTCTATGAATAATTTCATCAATTATGTTTCCATTAGTAGTAATAATCTGATTAAGGTATTTGTAGTTGTTAACTTCTAACTCATCATTATTAATATTTATTTTCATCTTTTGAGAAAATCCATTGAACATTACTTTTAGTTTTTTTAACATTTACCTTTAGTCCTATTTTCTTACTTTCATCTGATAACTCTTGCAACATTTCCCGAAACTCTAAAGCATTTTTTGAAAGAACAATTACATCAACTGAAAAGTATAATCCCCATTTACTTTTATTTCTTTAGCTTCTTATTTTTAATCCAGAAAATACTTTGCAGCAACACTGCTGTAAAAAGTTTTGAAGATATGGAGTGACCTCTCAATGTTAATCTTCCTAGTATCATTTTGTAACTTAATTGTTGCTGTAACATTTTAAAAAATATTCTTCATGAGTATGACAATAGCCGGGTCTATATCTTGATGATCCAATGCTTTAATCACTGAAGAAATGCTTATAGAATCAAATGCCTTTTCATATCTGCAAATCCAAAGCATAATGGAGCTCATATTTATTGATCCTTTCTATAACTTCTCTCAATACTTGAATATGATCCATTGTACTAAAATCACTTTTAAATCAAGATTGTTCTTTTGATTGGTTGAAATCCAAAGATTTCTGTATTTAAGTTGTAATTATCTTGGTAAAAATTTTGTATAAAATTGATAAAAGACTGATAGGCTTGTAATTTCTAGTATCTTCTTTATTACGTTTTTAAAATATTAATACTGCATTCTTCCAATCATCTGTTACCTCTTTATCATTTGGCATATAACTTTGCCAAAAATTTTCTATTTCTTCACCTATTTCTTATAAGATAGCAATTATAATCCCATTATTGCTTGGAACTTTTCCTTTTCTTCATAAATTTAATTGCATAGCTCACTTCTTCATTTAAAATTCTGGACAATTCAGAAGATATAATAGTTGTAGAAGGTACTTGTTTTTTATAACTATATAATTCTTGACAGAACTCTTTTATGTATTTTAAGATGTCACCGTTCTTGTTAGTAATAGTTCCATCTTTTTTTCTTAATGCAGATATATGTTTTCTACCAATATCAAAATGTTATTTTACCACTCTTGAGGATTTTATTCTTTTCTATAGTTTTCCTTTCTAGTTCACAATTATACTTTCTTATATCATTATAAACTGTTTTTCACAACATTTTACCAAAATTTGAGATATTCAATCCTTCTTAATGCATCATTTATATATTTTTTCATATTCCTTCTTTTCTTCAAAAATTTTCTATTCTCAGTAGAAATTTTATTGGTCAATTGCTGCTTTTTTCTACCAGTTATCTTTGTTGCACTTTTAAAAGTGTATCAGTTATTTTTTCTAATAATTTCATTCAAATCTGAGTCATATCCAAAATCTACTAATATTTGAAAATGATTTGCAAGTTCTAATTTAAATTCATTAGAATGATTCTGAAGATTAGGACTATCAACTGTAAATATTGTTTTTCTTAATATTGTTTATCTCTCTATTTTTTCGTTAATACGTATCTTACAAATTACTAATCTATGATCACTTCCTGTGTTGAATTTATTAAGAACATTACAATCTTGAAATGTGTATTTTCTGTTAGTCAAAATATAATCCAATTCTGCTGTACCTTTATTTAGATGCTTCCATGTCCATTTCCTTTTAACATTTTTCTCAAAAAAAAAGAATTCATAATATAAAATTTTTCTTTTTCTGAAAACTCCATAAGACTATGTCCTCTCTCATTTCTATTACCATAACTAAATTTACCTACAGTACTTTCATTTGTTTATCAATTCTAGCAGTAAAGACTTCCATAACAATTTTAAAATTGTTTAATCTGATCAAAAGCCTTTTATATATTCATACAAAAATGCTCTACTGCTTCATCATTATGAAAACTTGTCAGGGCACAAACTTGAATTATCTGCACTTGGTATCTGCTACTAAGTTGAATAACTACTCTTGCCATTCTGTCCAATACATCATCAATCTCCAAAATGTTGTTCTTCCATTTTCTATTTATAATATTAATAATAAAGTTATGCTAACACAAGTATAATGTAAAGCTGTGTAAATTAACAAATTAATTGTAAACAACAAATTAAAATGGCTAAGCACTCTCGAGAAAGTGTGTGTCTCATAATCATAGCCTGTTATGACACACTCACTGGAATCATACAATATGCAAACTTTAGGCAAATGAGTCAATTAGCCCATCTTTTAGATATAGCAAAACATGATTCTTTGCAATTAATGGCAAAGGAGTCTTCTGCTATGAGGTAATCTTCATTCATCTTACATTTAATGTTGTGCCTCTCAGTACACACCAATTCACAGAGGTGGGTTCGAACTCATGCCAAGATTACTTTTCGATGTTGTGCAAAAACTGAAGTCCATTCTGGTTTAGTATGTGACTTATTATACCTATACTTATGCTCCAACAACCTAGTAGCTTTGGAGGCTCTGGTCTCACTGTAGTATGAGGTTTTGCATCCATTGTGAAGGCATGCGATGTTATACATGGCTTGTGGGATTTGATCAGGAGCTATGGTGTCTTTAGTATTGTTAATAAGCCATAAGCCTACTAGTTGAGAGAGGTGTGTGAAAGCTCAAATGAAACACTGAAGAGAAAGTCCTATAAAATGTCCTATGCAAAGAGGGCACATAAGGCAACAATAGCCAAGGCTTGTTATCTCCAAATCTGTGTATTTCCATATTATTAATAAAATGTCTAATCTTGCTATAAACTATACTGCGCTTGAATCCTGATTTGATTAAATTGTCAGACTAATTAATCATGTTAAACCTTCTATCCACCTTGAATTTGCACAAATGGTAATTTCTAAAAAGAAACGCTGTCAACCCAGCAAACTTGTGTGACATAGGTATGTATGAATCAGGGGGAATCTGTCCACAAACTTCTGGTGGCTTCATGACCATTGCATAGTTAAGTGTACATCCTTCTCTGTGTATGTTGATGTCTAAGTATTTTACTTCTTGCTTTATATCTTTCCATGTAATGTTTAACTCCAAGGATGTGTGTGCTTGTATATGAGCTTTGATTTGCTCAATAACGTTTTCTGGAGCAGCAATAAATAAGTCATTCACATCCCTCGTATATAATTATATGATTATCCAATATGTTGTATTTAGATACTACTTGTTATTC
Organism: Epiperipatus broadwayi; assembly: GCA_028023455.1. NCBI lineage: Eukaryota > Metazoa > Onychophora > Udeonychophora > Euonychophora > Peripatidae > Epiperipatus > Epiperipatus broadwayi. The sequence continues at coordinate 18,429,017 of JAQFVV010012399.1, read as the reverse complement.
ATAATAATTCAAATAGATGCTAGCCACAATGCTGCTCATGAGTAATCCCATAGGCTATCCATCTTTCATGTGGTACCAATTGTCTTCAAACTTTACCATTATATTTTTATCCAACCATCTCAAGAATTCCGTGATAAAACTAATGTGGGCTTGAACCACATTATTTCTTGCTAGTTTTAGTTGTATAATGTCATAGAAGTCTTTCTATTAATCGACCCGTATAACTCGGAAATATCTAAAGCAGCAATCTTAAACTTAGGTTTTATTAGTGTGTTCTTGATTTGCTCAACAAAGTTACAAGAACATTTGATCATATACAAAGCTCATGCTGTCGATCAGCCACTGATTCATCTTCATAGCTGTTTCAAAATAACGCACATCTCTAAAGTCTAACATCATCCTCAGAGGCGTATTAGGCTTGTGTAATTTAGCATTGGCAAACATTTGAAAGGGTGTGGAAGAAGACAGGTACATTTGATAATACTCAGCTTTAGAGAAAGCTTTATTGCAATGTGTAAGAAGTATCGATGATATATACTTCTCTTTATTAAGTTTGTTATTAAGTCTTGCAATGTGTACAAATTTCAATTTATCGATTTGCATTTTCATCTTATTAACATATTCATTTTTATTCATTATCACAAATTTATTCCTTTTGTCTTATCTCATGTATATAATTGAACTGTTAACAAAAATTTTTTTAATGTTGCTGATTTTTCCACCCCATTTATCTGCTGTTGTGTTGAGCAGTTTATGTCAGATTGCTCTGGCAATTTGGAAAACATAGTTATCCCTAGGCAGGTCATTAATTAGTCCTACCTCTATGTCCACCATCACCTCCATCCTCAGATGTCACCATTTGTTACCTCGGTATTTGGAGCCCAGCTCTAATACTTCTTTAACTTCCACCAGCAACATTATATTAATTAGAATGACAAATTCCTTTCTTTTGGGCGTATTAATGTTAATACTTTGTTTTTCTGCCAAAAATGCAAACTTCTGTTCGAATTTATGACTTAAACTTACTCGCTAAATTGTTGCACTTATTCATCACCTGTGGAGAAATTGCCAAATTTCCCAATGTTCTCTGCAACAACTTTTTTTCCTTCTTGAGTGCCTTGTTACACCCTTTAATCACCATTCCAAATAAATGTATCTGCTCCTGTGCATTAATATTGTGTCAGTTAGGTATAGTGTGACTAATGTTAACTCTGCAACAATTTGGGATAATTTAAAACCTTGCACATCTTTGCAGGAAATTTATCCATTGTTGAAAAGTGCAAACAGATAGGCTAACACATAATATTTGCTTGTATTGCTGACTGTAGTCCATGTTAGATTATTAAGTAATAAATCATAGATTTATGCTTTACACTTGCCAATTATATTAATAATAAAGTTTTTCTAACACAATAATGTAAAGCTGTATAAATTAACAAATTACACCTGGGTCTCTTTTTACGCGGATTTATTTAACACGATTTTGAAGTTACACAATTCACGTTTCTCCGGAAGTCGAACTCCGATAATGCGCTATTACTTTAATACATTAAAGATCAGCCTGTCAAGCTATTGTGCATACGCTTTTTACGAGTGTTAATAATAAATGAATACTTTGCTTCCAACACAAGATATAGTATTTAGGAAAGAATGAAATGAATCTACTTATTTTATCCAACCCAAATAATAAATAATAAATTTCATGCACTTATGTCATATTGAAAGTAATAGCACATTATTGGAATTCGACTTTCATCTTAGTAATTTCAATATTTTCAGTGCTTTATAATAGTAAGATTTTATGCAATAATGAAATTAAAATCATGATTTCCACATTAAATTTTACAAGATTATAATGTAAATTTGTTCAAACATTGTGCGTGTTAATTTTGCATTTTAAATCACATTCTGTTTTTGCTTTTTAAAAAAGAACATAATCAATTATTAATCATTTAGTGTCCGCAAGTTTATTTTTAAAAGGTGAGTAATAGCAGTGGGCACAATTAAAATTGAAAATGAAAAAATTAAAGACAAAAATAAGAATTTAATTTGTAGTTGTTAGATTAATTACTAATTATGTTGTCACCAGAAAACCATTAACCCAACATGAGAGTGACATTGGCGCTAGTTGTATTTCCTCTTGTGAAGAATCTGATTTTTTACCAGTTTGCAAACGAACCTGTTTATCGGCAAATAGCCATAATAATTAAAACGTGTATAAAAAAATGTAAATTACTGTAAATTATGCCTAAAAATATATTGTTTTGAGTAAGATTAAATATTATAGTTAAAAAAAGTTTGTCTTGTATCAATTTTTTTCAAATTTGGAATTTTTTATTAGTCATATTTTATTTCCTTATTTTTTTTGCGCGCGAATTTTGAAGTAATTTTACGTTGGTGCTTTGCTTTTATGCGATTTTTGAAAAATCACAGTCTGTATCCCCTCTTTTTCAAGGTAAGTTACGTCTATTTTTGTGCGATTTCGTTTGCGTGTGTTTTCTGAGTAACCTATCTATCGTGTAAAACGAGACCCAGGTGCAATTGTAAACAATAAATTAAAATGGATTTTGAGAAAGTGTATTTCTCATAATCATAGCTTATGACTCTCTCATTGGAATCATTATATATGTAAAATATGCAAACTTTATGCAAATGAGTCAATTAGCCCATTTTTTGGATATAGCAAAACATGATTCTTTGCAATTAATGGTGAAGGAGTCTTCTGCAATGATATAAGCTTCCTTTACCTTATGTTTAACATTGTGCCTCTCAGTACACACCAATTTTGCAGAGGCAGGCTCGAACTCATGCCCGGATAGTTTTTGATGTTGTGCAAAAACTGAAGTCCATTCTGGATTAGTATGTGACTTATTATACCTATACTTATGCTGCGACAACCTAGTAGCTATGGAGTCTCTGGTCTCACTCTAGTGTGAGGCTTTGAATCCATTGTGAGGTCATGCAACATTATACATGGCCTGTAGTGTCTGATCAGGAGCTATGGTGTCTTTAGTATTGTTAATAAGCTTATAATGAATCTTACTCCATTTCTAATTACAATATTTGTATCTTTGTAGTAGAGTAGAGTATGTGTCCACTTTTTAAATCAGTTGTTTCTTCACAGTTGCTTCTAACTTCACAAAATTCAATAAAGTCCCATTTAATATGAAACAGTTCTTCAATTTTTGAAATCTTCCTTTACTTGAAGGTCATCATCAAATGGCAGCTTGGGTTCACAATTAGGGGATTCTTAGCACCCTCTGCCTTCAAATCTTGGCTGGTGATTTTACAGCCTCCTGGGAATAAGGGCCATGTTTATTTTTAACTGTCATGATTGTATACATCTATTAGAAAAGAATTTCTCATTCACACATACATTTATTTTGCCATATCAGGCAATTAAGAAGAAAGACTGTGATACTTCTTGTTCTAAAACTCAGAGGTAAAAAGCCAATAAACTCACCATACTGACTAATGCATGTAAGTGAGCAGACATCCACGTTCGTATTCTATATGAATAATCACATAATAATAACAGCATGACAAGAATGTATGGAGCGGACACAAGGGATTTTCTCTGCTCAGTTCCGTTAAGGCCTCCAAGAGGAATCAAAAGATCTTCTTTCACTTAACAGCAAGCTCCTTTACTAAAAAAAATATATATAATACTTTCAGCCCTACAATCTAACTCTATAATCCCTTATTCATAACTATTCACACACTAAGAACTATATGGATTTGACAAAAAATATAATTTACCAAAAAAAAAATAAAAAGTAATGATTCAACTCATATCTACACTTTCTCAAATTTTTACCCAGGAGTGTCATGACCAAAACTACTTATTTGTACATTGTTATTTAAATGAAGTAACAATAAATTTCAGTACGTTATTAATCTGTATGCAGGTACATGTTCCCTTCCTGAAAGCAATCTGAGTAACTAGGCAACAGGCAATAACCCTTAATCATCAACAATGGTAGCTTGCATTCTTTTAACACTATATATCATAATTTTCATATTTAGATTTAATTTATAATGTTTAAAAAATCATTTACATCATGAAACACAATATATTATTAATAAATGTGTGTTGTAATCTTCATAAAATAAATTGAAACCTTTAATTATAGGTTTGTTTCAATGTAATAAGTATTTCAGTGTCTAGCAAATTATTTCTAATTTTTTTAAATGAAAAAAAATAAAAGACTGCACTTTGATTTAAAAAGAGAAAGAAATTTTAATGCTCTAAATGATAAAACTGCCTTAATAAAAGACAAAAGGAGATCAAAGCTACCTTGATTTCGTGGATGATTACATTACATTATCCAATTGAGAGAAAACAACAGGAAAAATGGCAAATGATAAGTATACAATTCTTACTTCCACTCTAATTCAATAATGAATTAATAAAATCTAGATTTATAAAGAAAAGAATGACATATAAATAAAACATTGTTCACATTAATTTGATAAATATTCTTTGGAAAGAAAAATCTCCAAATTTGAAAAACATTTACTGGTTATTAAAGAAGTATAATTTGAATAGATAACATTAAAATATATTCTCTAACTGAAGAGGGTTCATGAGAAATTACTTTTGAGTGATAAATATTAATTAATACTCTGTTTCTAATATTCTTATATATAAAATTTATAAATGTTTGTCTGTTAAACATTTCTTAGTTAGAGAACGTATTTTTCAAGGCAAAAAATAATTATTTGTTTTGCCATTAATAAACCATAATTTTTTTACAAGCATTTTATGCATAGGAAGTAAGTATTTCCTTCCATATGCTGGATACATTTCTGGTATAAATATAATAAGCTTCCCTAATTCTATACTGTTATATCAATGCATAAACCTCTATTATCGAATTTCATTTTTACAAGCATAAAATAAATTTATTTATATTTGCATTTTTAGTTCTTATAAGAAAAGTAATCTGATAAATAATATTAATTGTGGCAAATTTCAATCACATTCAGATATTAACAAAACATCATTCAATATGGCAAATAATAATGCTTTGTTAACATCTAAATGTAGTTAGAAATTTGCTCTGATTAAGAACTCTTTTATTAGATTAGCTAATTTTTAAGAACTAGAAAAGCAAATATGAATGAATTTATTTTACATTTCCAAAAGTGAAAGTTTGATAAAAGAGGGCAGTAAATTGATATAAACGGTGCAAGGGAAAATTTTGAGCATTTGCTCTGAACAATTTATCATGAAAAAAAAGGGGTTGATTCAAGAATTAAATATTTCTGGGTTTATTTTCAATTGAATAAAAAAAATCTCTGATTGTTCAATTGAATGGAACTACTAAATTTGAATGCTTGAATGTTACATGATCTTTCTGAAAACTATTATTTAAACAGATGGCCACATGATGCTTAAGACAAAGTAACATCTTGTGCTTTGATACAGAAACCGTTATCTTCAAATTCCTTGATCTATCCATTGCATTAATCCACATAAGGTATCCAATACTTCCAGTGATAGTTTCAAGCTACAACTTTTAGTTTTTGCATTCAAACATAAGATTTCCTTAAAAACCAATGATTCAGGAATTTATATATATATTGTAAGTGATGAAGTGTTTTTATATTAGATATGCTTTCTATCAGTCTCAGAAATAAAGTTAAGATGAAGATATATTTATTCATCCATTTGACAAATAAGCTATGTGTGATTGTAATAACAATGTCATAGTACCAGAATAAATTCATAGCACAAACCTAGTATATACTTTTGTATATCGACTGTAGAACACTGTATGATGGACAAAGAATTATTCTAACACAAACAAGTATATCTTTTCAACATGTGTGTGATCAGGTGGGTCAGCAATATGAGATGGCATGGAGAGTTGAGGGTCCTGTAAAAGTCTGAGTTCGAATCCCTTATATATATTTATTCATATAAGGCTGTCAATTTAACTCTCATTCTCATATTACATGTATTATTAAATCAATTATTTATCTCAGGGTTCTTAATTAAATTTAGTCAATTATTATTTTGAAAAACTATATCTGTTCTGGATATGATTAAGGTATCAAAGGGATTTTGTTGTCACTGATATATACCTTATTGATTTCTGTATTTTAGTTTAAAATGGGAGTAATGGTGCAAATAAATTTAATAAAAAGAATGAATTTAATTAATGAAATAGAAGTATGACCTAGTTTATTCTGATAGCATGTAAATGATAATTTCAATCAATAACAAACAATTGTATTATAAATAACAATTTATTATTAATGGATTATATAAACAAATAAAATTATTAACAAATAACAAAATATAGTCTTAATAATAAAAGTTTTCTACTTAACATTTTTAAATTGTGTTGGTTTGTTTTCTCTACTAAAGACTTTTAACATTAGGTTGTGATTGCAAGTATTATCAATAAAGTGGCATACATAACAAGACCCTCTATTGGAGCAGGTGTACAATATTCATCCCCTAAGGTGAATATAGGAATGTTTTATCATGTCCTTTTATACCTTTATAGTAAGAATTGGCATAGTCAAAAATCTCATTTATAGGTATCGGTCTAATTCCTTAACCCTGTTCGGAATAGGTAAATCATTTACTCTGTAATAGAATTAATTCTTTTATAATTAATACATATTCATCAATCTGACAATTATATGTCTTAGTGGCATAACTGGGTATACTTTCTAGCTTACACTAGCTTTTAAACTTTTTAGTATATGGTTAGGAGCCTATCTCAATTAACTCATGAGGCTATAATCATCAATGCCACAAGATTGCTGTGTAGCATAATCTATCATTTACAAGATTATATACACTCCTTCCTGGACACAGAAAAGAGTACAATTTTTATGATTATTTAGTGATCTGCTCAGGATACCTTTATTTATAATCAAATAACGTGATGTAGAAATCAAGGACCAATAAAACAATGAAATATGAATGAGTTTATGAAAGAGTGTATATTATCTTACACTTCAAACAATATTTCCAATACAAATATTATAAAAGACATTACACTTGTACCCAAATGTACTACTTTTGTCCTACCAGTATTATCTTGAGAACTTATTAATATCACATTTATAATAATAATAATTATTATAAAACAAATAATTTAAACAAATCAAAAATAAAACTCATTATATAATCTTTTGTGAGTAATAATCCATGGTTCCAGCTACAGTTTAACACACACACCCCATTACAATGTGCACTTAATACTAGATTCATATGGTAGAGCAATATCATTCAGCAGTTGAAATCTGTAGCCCAGATCAATAATATGATTTTTCAAAGGATTTTTCATTAAGTCATTAATTATTATTTCTGTTATGGCTTGTGTAGTAGTGCCAATTAATCACTTAGGAAATTTTATCTATAACTTATAATGTTTTTAACATCTTTTCAAATATATAATGCTAACAATTATAAATCTATTACCCTTAAGCAGATGTTAAGCACATATTCTATCAAATTGATAATTTAATCCATTAGGAAGCAATGTTTAAAGAATATTCTAATAATTGGTATTTATCATACATATGAAATGCAGGAATTGTATAATCCATTTGTTGAAGCAATTTGAATCTATCCAGCTAGAGTTCATATTAAAGTATAAGACATAGCAAGGAATAAATAATCCATTGACTTGAATCAGCTTAAATAATCTTCATTGTGATTTTAAGCAGTTTTATATGCGTGATTACAATAACTCATAAATTAATATGAGATTTATAACATTCAAGAAGACCATAAGGAAATGTAGCCAATATTATTTCCAACAGGTTAATCCAGTTTTAAAGAGAGAGACAAATAGGTACTGAAGTATTATTATATGTAGTAGCATCCTATAAGTGATTTTGAAATTTCATTAATAACTTAAAATATTAAAATTTTGTTTACTTTTGAATAATATTCAGTGGTAATTATTATTGCTGTCGTAAGTTTCTCTAAGTCGATATGAAGAAAACATTTTGCCAATAGGCAAAATGTCTAGCAGGTTTCTCTATTCTTCCATGTTAAAGAAGGCTAAAAATATGGCTATTTTAGATTTAAACTTGACAGTGTCTTTTGTGTACTATAATTTATCAAAGATTATTTAAATTTTGTCAAAGGATCTTTCAGTTTGTGATATCATCCAATATTACCCAAAGTTCTGCATTGTTCAAATTTGTACAGAAAAAAATGTTTCATTGTTAGGATAACCTTGGGAAGCAGGCAAGTTTGAATATCTGGAGAGTCTGAAAAGTGCCAATGGAAATTAAATATTACATTTTTAATATTATATTCTATTTTACAATACTAACTCCAATAAAGTATACAAGTGTTTATTTTACAAATAAATAATCATTAAGATTAAAATATTAAACAATAATAGTTTTTGTTATGAAATTTTAAAGTTCTCAAAATTTTACTTAATAAATTTATCTAATAAATAATCTATCAGTTGACTGGTAATATTCAATAAAACAAATTCATTTAAAATGTTTACACTTACAACCTTTCAAATCAAGCACACACACATTTTAAAGCAATGTTAAACTTTACTATTCTCATTGATTGTAATATTGGTTGTTTACTTCTTATAATTATTGAACTAATGTTTTAGTTATTATATTTTATTGTAATTGGTCTACTACTTTCTATCTTGTGTATTTCCCTATTATCTCAATTGTGTGTGTGTGTGTGATTTATATTTTCATATATATGAAAATAAAGATTGATTATGATGAGTTAGAAGAAGTTAACAGTTATAAATACCTTGGTCAGATTATTAATACAGATGGAAATATAATGGATGAAATTAATCATAGAATTAAACTTGGTTTGAGTGCTTTTGGTAGAAATAAGTTGATACTAAAAGGAAATATGCCTATGTGTTTGAAAAGGAAGGTTTTTAATAAATGTGTTTTGCCAGTTCTTACTTATGGATCTGAGACTTGGACACTTAATAGAAGAGCAATACAGAGACTTCAGACCACTCAAAGAAGTATGGAGAGATGCATGTTGGGAATAACAAGAAGGGATCGAAAATGCAATGTATTGATAAGAGAACAAACAGGTGTTACTGACCTCATTGAAAAAATTAAAAGATTGAAGTAGAGTTGGGCTGGACATATTGTTAGAAGAGATGATAACAGATGGACAATTGAAATTTTAAACTGGATTCCAAGAGATTGTAAAAGACCCAGAAAAAGACCACATGTGAGATGGGTGGATGAAATAAGAAAGTATGCAGGAGTGATGTGGAGAAGAGAAGCTAAAGATAGGAAAAGATGGATTGAACTTGGAGAGACCTTCATCCTGCAGTGGATTGATAATGGTTGATGATGATGATATATAAAAAAAATTAATTTTTTTTGAAAGGAAAACAATTGATATGCAGGTATTTTGTTACTCAATAATTAACAAAATTCATCAGGCAGACTTTTTTTTAATTTATTGAGTAGTATTTATAAGAGACATTTTAATTCCACTTTTGATAATCTCACAATAGCGATTAATTTACTTTAACAAGAAAGGCAATCCAATACATTTTTTTTACAGTTTATGGTTATATCTATTAATTCCTATGATAAAATATAAGGTTATGGATTCATATAAATATAATTATAATCCTGTAATTTACAATATTTTTTATAGTTTGATTGTCATTACAATAATCTGCTATGTCTCTTCAGCCTCAAGTACAGAGGAGAAGATAGAAAATTTTGAGCACTGCAACTAAAAATCTGGCCCACAACTGGTTCATATTATCTAAATTATAGTCCGTAAATATATATCTAGCTATTTGTAATTGATACTTACATAACTGTATGTGATCCCACACATTCCAGCATACACTTTCTTTTAGAACAAATATACCAAGTTAAAAGAATGGCAATAAAACATAACATTCTCTAAATACATATTCAATTTGCTCTTAAGATGTCTATAAAAAAGACAAAACTCAAATATTATGAAGTCATTTAATTGAATTAAGATGAACGATTAAAAATAGCATTAGTTTAATATAATGTTAACAGTAATTTGTCATCAGATATAGATATATAATGAATAATACAGCAGAGAGTAATGTTATAAAGAACGGTGAATGAAAAGATAAATGATCATAAGAGAAAAGGGTGTCTTTGCTACATAATAAGAAAAACTTTTAATTAGTCATGATTATAATTGATACTTTGCATTTACATTAAAAAATTATACATTCATGCAAATAAAGATTCCTAAGCAAGCTTAGGATTTTTTTTTTTAAGTGATTAGTTCATATCTAACTTATCATGGCATTAATTTTCACATAATCTAGTTGCTAGCCCTGTGAATAGTGCCTTATTCTTAACATTTTTCTGTAAAGTTTTTCAAATATTCATCACAACCTTTTTATATTTAAATATATACCTCCTCCATTCATTCAATAAAAATCCCCCCTCCCCATTCTTGTTGACATCCAACATATTATTTTTTTCAATTTATTCTTTTCATTTTTCTTCATAGCTACATTTTGGAAATTTTTAAGTACTTTTTTCTCTCTTTATCCATGTTTTTGCTTCATATAATGTTACAATTATTGAAACTAAACATTTTATAACATCTTATATTCATCCATTAATTACATGATTGATTTCTTATAGTTTTGAAGTAATAAAAAATATTAGTGAAATTATTTTTACTAACTGTTAAGATTATCATTTTCAACCATTATCGATCCATTACAGGCTGAAGATAACTCCAAGTTCAATTCATCTTCTCCAATCTCTAATCTCTCTTCCTCACATTGCCCCAGCTCATTTCCTTATTTCATTCATCCATCTCACATGTGGTCTCTTTCTAGGTCTTTTACAATCTCTTGCAACATGTATTTACAAGCTGTCATATATATATATATATTACATCCAATATAATTGTTTATGCCAAAATTAAAGTTTAACTGGGACTAAATCATTTCTTTTTCAAAAAAAAAAAAGATTTTATATTTATTAATAAAGATAAAAATCAATCAGCAGCTAGTCGTTGATAGATTGGGTGACAACATCTCTTATCAACACTGAAAGTTGCATCATTAAAAAACTGACAGTAGACCATAACAGATACCAAAGTGAGATCTTTATCTTTCAGCTAAGAATATATCCATTTTCGGTTCAATAATTTGATGACTAGCTGCGTTAATGTATGCCATTTACCTGGGGAAAATCCTGAGTTTGTTTAAAAATCCTTAGTAAGTTAAAAAAGATTTTTTACATTCCTCTCTGATTTGAACCCGAGATTACGGGCATGGTAAGTGGATGCATTAGCCATTACATCCACATGATTTTCGGAATTTTAAACTAATTTAAATAATGATATGTGTAAATAAATTAAAATTACTCCAATTCCAAAATTCAACAGACAGCCAAGAAATAATAATAAAACACAACCAAAGTTTTCACTGCTACAAACAGACTTCTCAAGTGTAAAGAACTACAAAAACTACACCATATATATAATATTAAACATTACTCACAAATCCATTTATTTCTTATCCACCTTTAATACTAAAAGAACTCTTAAATAAGTTAATTGTTTCAGAATAATAAATTTTCAATAACAAAGATTCTTTTGAATCTTAGTTATTGAAAATTTATTATTCTGAAGCAATTAACTTATCTAAGAGTTATTTTAGTATTAAGGGTGGATGGGAAGTAAATGTATTTGTGAGTAAATATATGGTGTAGTTTTTGTAGTTCTTTACATTTGAGAAGTCTGCTTGTAGCAGTGAAACCTTTGGTTGTGTTTTATTATTATTTCTTGGCTGGTCTGGTTGAATTTTGGATAATTTTAATTATATATTGACTAGTTTAGCTTTATGCTTGTAATGTTTACAGTGTAAATAAATGTATTCTTTGGTCAATTTATAACTGCCATGTGCGGAATAGTACAATAGTAGAGTGACAAGCTCTGGAGATCTAGGACTTTTAACAAGTCATTTCCGGAATTAACTTTCGTGTTTGATTTAATGCAATGGTAGACTGACGGACTTAGAATTCAAGATTCATGGATTGCAGTTCCGATCAGTAAACTATTCTTTTATTTTTACTTAAAACTTTAAAAAGACATATAACTTAAGCCATTATAAAAAGAGCTTGTTAATTTCGTTAATACCACAGTAGATTTTTCTACCCATAGATTAACCGCTATAATTAACGAGCATGTGTGCGTATTTATTTTTTTTGATGTGCGTATATTTTTCCATAGAAATTATTTCTAACCTAAATCATTAAAAGCAGAGACTAGATGACGATCATCATTTAAAGTATCAAACAAATATACAATCAATTAAACATAAAGTAATTATTTGATTTGATTATAGGATTAAAATGAGGCTGACCCATTTAATTATAAATTCTTTTGATGTTTTCTTTTAATGACATTATCTACATAATGTATAAAAGACGTATATTTAATACAAGTGAATTAATCGTATTAAATTAAGAAGGAAGTTAATATAATTAGTATGTTGTTAATTTTTTAAGATACAGAAACCAATTAAAATTAACCTCTTATTTCTCTAATACTAAGGATTTGATCAGTAACTCCACTCTGGGCTTTGTTGCTGACCACATATTCCTAGATGAGATTGGAGCTTCTGTCATGAAGAGTTTAAATGTTACTTTCTTTTACAGCAAATATGAAGTTTAAAGGTTCTTTACTATAAAGAATATTTTCTACAAATCCCTTGAACACAATACGTCTTTCCAGTCTTTTACTTTGACCTGAGTGAATCGATGCATCGGTAGGGTAGCTAACTCTGGAGCTCAAGATCATGCTCTAATTCTGTCACTTTAATCACTCGAATCTCTTATGAACTCTTAAAAAATTAATCATAGGGTATTATTTATTTAGTCCCATTTCTATCTTCAAGTCAAGTCATTACTGTGGAGACATGTATGCAATCACAACCTTCCTTGGATAAATTCCGATTTATTTTTTAATTCTGAAATACAAATTAAAAAATTATTGGCTAGAATATATATATATATTCATCTTTATTACTTAGTAATTCCTGTGAGAGTTATTTTTGTCCCTGTATAGTAAGAAAAAGTAAAGCTGTTATATATTCCTCCGTTCTCCATGAAGTTTGTATTCTAAAATAATTGGTCCGTATAATGAGTTTTCTAGGGCACTCTATATTCATCTTCACAAGTCTGGGTCTTTATCCTACAACTACATACTGATTTACTGACTGTTTGATAAAATAAATTAGCTATGAAAAAAAATCTTTTGACAAAGAAATCTAACCCTACTTTGTAGTAGAAAACATTTCATATATTCACCCAACACAACTTCAAACCCAAACTGTAGACACAACAAATTATTGTGCTAACTATTATGTCATAAACAAAGAAAAATAAAGATACAAATAAATTATCATTAATCTGAACCATCTCTCATCCAAAACTAAGAATTGTTTTAATTAGTAAAAATTTTATGTTGATACAAATATATGAATATATTTGTCTGAAAACTTTTATGATGAAGATGTTGTTGTAAGTATACTTTGTTATTTTCACAATTTAATACTAATTTAATACTTTTAGAAAAATTGAAATTTAATTAAACTTTTCAAATACATTCAATTGTTTTTAATATCTAAATCAATGTTTTGAATAATACCCTCTTTCTTCTCAGGGTGTTGCTGGCCTGATCAAAGGACTTTGAACAGAATAGCCTAATAGTTAAATTCAGTATTCGTGAATCTAAAAATTCCAAGTTTGATTCCATTGTTAATACTACCACTGGTCAGTCCAGCAATACCTAAGGAAGAAAATAGAATAAAACCACTCAAAATCTTCTGTTATATTCTAATTTGTGTACTATTAATGATTGTTAAATGTATTTCAATAGTTTAAATAAAGTTAGAATTTTTCTAAAAATATTTAATAATTAATATTAGCTGATGGAATAGTCCAACACATAATTATAAATATATGCATATTCTTTAATAAAAAAAAAGGAATAATATATCACATGATCCCATTTCTTTTTTTAAGCTTGTAAAATGTAAACAAAGAGTTTTGCTAATTGCTCAACAAGGTTTGTGATAAATGCTAACCAAGAGAAAGCATTTAAAATATCTCTATCAGAAACCACACCCAATATCCTGACCAATGGTTTCATGCTTTGTAACTCCTCAGAGAAGCACTAGGTAGTTTCAGACACTAGATCTAAAAATACCAACCCAAAGCCAGTATTTATCTAAGAGTTAACCATTGAGTAAAAAATCTGAAATTTTCAGACACTTAAATGTCTTCAAACCCAGCTATCCAACTCAAATAGCTATATGGGGCTGAGAGATATTCAACCAAACAATATATTAGTAGTCTTAGCAATATAACATCACTTAAGACTTAAAGCAAAGACTATAAATTTATCACAAAGCTTGTTGAGCAATTAGCAAAGCTCTTTGTTTATGCATATTCTTTATTTTAAACTATTACATTACTATTATTAATAAAGTAAGACCAATAATGTTCATTTAAATTTTAAGCTGATAGTAAGATGGGGAAGTTTATTTCTGGAATCCAAAAAAAAAAAAAATCGCATATGTACATAAACTCTGAAGCCTGAGCTTTTGAATTAATGATAGTCTACCTGTAATATATGAACACATATTCAAACACCTGTTTCATAACTCTGTATATTAATAACTTTCTAAGTCTCACATTATCACATTTGAATCGTTAAACAACAATATTATTAATAAACAACATTGCGGGAACTGGTTACTAAATATGCTTTAAATACTTACATACAATAAAGTGATAATACTGCAGATTGAAATGATTCATAAGGTAACTAAATGAAAGTACTAGATAACTCATCTTGAAAATATTAGTTGAATCTATTTACAGTAGAGGTTAAATACATTACTGTTAAATGGAATATTTAAAATTCTAAGCTCAAAAATGATAATTCTGAAGTATCAATTAAAATCTTCAGTATCTTATTGCATGAATGATGGGCTTATTGCAAATAGTTCCTAAAATTTGAATTTCTCAATTTAAGATATTTACAATCAGCAGCTTATGATGTAACAAAAATGCTTCCTTTTTATTAAATATGAATGAACCTTAACATACATTCACATTTAAAGTGAGAGCCAGTGACACTATAATGTTACCAGAACATCTTTAGGTATTAATCGTTCATATTGTAAGCAGTATCATGTGCTTATTAACTTAATTAGCAATTGATGTATGGTCTTAAAAAATTTGGTATCCTCTGTATATACAAATATATAATTAAATTTATTAATAAATTAATGGTTTATTGCTTGGGAGTTCTGAGTTATGCTAATGATAGATAGTTTGATTTGTAAATAGTATAAATATTGGTACTTTTGTCAGTGAAAATTACATTCTAAATGTATATGGTTATGCTAATATTAATTTGTTAGTTTGAGTCAATAGTTAATGTTTTCTACAAATGTAGTGTAATGCCATGTTATTCCTTAAAAATTAAAAACTTTTCAAAGCAATAACCCGGAAAATGATAGTAAAAATTATCCATTGTTTATCCAATGAATATCCATCTATTCATGTTACCCAAGTTGAGAAATTAAAACTATATCAGATTATATATATAAAAAAACACCTTCCAACGCACATTAGATCAAATTAGAAAGAATGCTGACCTACAGATTAGATGAAATTTTTTTATCCTATAATGAACTGATTAAAACGCCAGACTAGAAGCAACATTAAACACACTATTTCCTGTTTTTTCTTAGTCACCAATTAAAAACACATTTTTTTGATAAGTTAATTATTAATATCCCAACTTTAAAAAAAAACTGTCACAAAAAAATTCATGAAAAATACTGTCTTTGGAAAAAAATATTTTCAATTTTATCAGCTAAATTGTCAATATTTATGCTTTTATTAAAATTACTTTTACGTTTGTCTGTATAGAAAATTTATTACAGTGTCACTCTTATTCTTAAGTATATGTTTTAAATATATGTATAAGCACATACATAAAATTAAAAAAAGATTATAACAGTGGTTGGAATAACTCCATCAAAGATAGCAGCAAAAAAATAATGAAAATCACGATCTTTTCAAACCAAATATTACACCAACATATTGTAAGTGGAATAATCTTAATCCAAATATCTATTAATCAAAAACTTGTAAAAAAAATTTTCAATGGTGAATTTTAACCTTTTACTATAAATAAATTAGTTTGTACACACATTTACAAAAAACCCCAAAATATTCACATTAATAAGTTTATTTTTTTCTCTATCTTAGCAAAATTTGGGTTTACACTGAGACGGGGGAAAAAGGTCTAATCTTGAAATCCAAAAAATTCACTGATCCTAAAAATTAGTGAAACCAGAGATTCAGATTAAAGGTATTTTACCTGCATGTAAACACAGACAGAGATTTACTAATGTGCTGCATTTAGATACCAGCAAATGATGAAATATAATTTTTAAAAAGCAAATTACTGTACTTAAAATTTTTATTTCATATTCCTTTATAAGTAAAAAGGGTTTTTCATAAAAAATTAAAAATTATTGGCTATCTGAATTTTTTTTTTTTTGATACATAGTAACCCCCTTCCCCCATCACTATTTCCTTCTAAAGATAATTAAATTTAAGAATCATGAATAACAAATCCAATACAATGTATTTTTATCATTATATATACACCTATGACGTATTTAGACATCACTAAAAATAATTAACAAAAAAGTAAATTATGATAAACATAATACAAAGAGAGAGAAGGAAGAAAACAATCACTTGATAAAATGAATGAACAAAATGAGGAAACAATTGACTTAAAAATGATTGGTCATGGCATACATACAGGTGACATACATTGAAATTTATTCAAATTTTGGAATTTTTTTACTTCAATACTTTTTTTTAAAACTGCACATATGAAAGAGTGCAAACTGTATATACATTATGGAAGTTTTTTTTTACTTTTATATATACAAGTTTTTTTCTTTTAGGATAAATTTTTAATTATTGTTTTCTGCACAACAATGATAAAAAGACTTGTTTAACTTATCACAATATCTGATATTTCTGCTGTCATCTAAATCTTATGAGGATTCATTCAAAATTAAAAAATAATTGTATATAGTTTTAAAAATGAGATGACTAGGGATCAGAACAGAAATATATCAAATGTGTTTGTAAATTAATTGCCAAAAAATATGTTATCCTGGTCCTTTTACATCAATTGTTTTCTCATCAGACAATGAATAGTTAATGAAGATGAATTCTATTTATAAAAAACGTTTTATACATCTATATCTCTACATTACTTTGGAGGATAGGGATGCTATTTCCAATACTAACATAGTTTAATAGTTTTAATCATAACATGATAATTGGTAAAAAAAAAAAAAAAAGTCCAATGTCTTCTCACCTATTGAGATCAAATTTTGTTTATTTATTACCTGTATATACATTTAAAAAAAAAAACAGAAAATAATAAAAATGCAAGTACTGTAGTATACTCTTTACCATTTTTGAAATTAATCTAAAAATAGCTGCAAAAAAACGTAAGCTTTCCTTAATGAATAATTCAAACAAAGTCTTTTTTTTTTTTAGCATTAAACCTAAATCATATCTAAAATAGCCAATAGTCATATGAAGTGCTAAAAGTAAATGTATGAGATTTTATTCCAAATTTAATTTGAGTAGCAATTATTTTTGTTGAGATTAGGCATTATCTGTGGGCACTGACTCTCTCTGAGCATCAAAAATATCCAGACTTACAATACATGATTATATTCAAAGATCAGCCTTTCAAGCTAATTGTGCATGTGTCTTTTGAGAGTGTTAAATAATAAATGAATACTTCCCTCTACAATACAAGATACAGTATTTATGCAGGAATAAAAGGAATCCTCTTATTCCTACGACTCAAATTCTTTTATATGAGCAAATCTGAAGTACTGTTGAGGAAAGCGTGAGTACTTCAGATTTGCTCATATAAAAGAATTTGAGTCGTAGGAATAAGAGGATTCCTTTTATTCCTGCATAAATACTATATCTTGTATTGTAGAGGGAAGTATTCATTTATTATTTAACATTCTCAGAAGAGCTTGCACAATTAGCTTGAAAGGCTGATCTTTGAATGTAATACAATTGTACACATAGCATCATATAAAAATAAATGCTTATTTACTTATAATACATGATTATGTTTTTGTTCATCATTGCAATCAATTTGGATCAATATCATATAATACAATCATCATATACAATTCACTTATTTAAATAACAAGTGAAATAATGCTTAAAGCTAAATGGGATAAATATGTAACCATTAGAAACCAACCAGTCACCATTTAAACATTCACAATATAGATAATAATCAATATTTCTCATTGTTGTCAAGACAACCTCTCACCTTTTAATAGCAAGTGTGGAAATATTGATTACTATCTATATTGTGAATGTTTAGGTGGTGACTGGTTGGTTTCTAATGGTTACAAATCACTTAGTCCTGGTTTTTAAAAAGTCTTGAATTTTTTGTTGAGATTTGCAATATAAGAATTATGTATTATAAAGGCCTTTAATTTCAGCATTTGGCAGCCTTTGTACCCACTCTAGTTGATGTGATCCTAGACTAATTAAAAGATAAGGCAATACACAAAAATAGATTAATGATTTGAGCTGTTAACAAGCATAATTTCATTCAGTTTTTTAACAACATTCATTCATTAAGAACCAATACGAAATGAATTTAAAATGTTGTATGGCTTAGAAGATTAAATTATCTAATAATCTAATAATTTACAGAAGGAAAAAAGACTTTTGGATTATATGATGAAATAAAAAATATTCTAATTTATATAATACCAGACTATACTGAAACACTTTGTGTTGTGGTGATACATGCATTCATCTGCCAATTTTATAATCAAGAGTTTGAATTCAGTTGCAACTTAAAAACTTTTTCAAATAAATAAATATTTCTAGAGTAGCTAACATGAATGTACTTTAATACTAAAAATTTAACATTGTTGTTTAAATGCTTTATTTTTATGGTACAAGTTTAATTTAATTTGCTTTTCATTATCATCAGTGGATAATTCACTTCCAGATCATTCTTCTCTCCAATTTTCTGTTATAGCCAATCCTGCTAATCCTACCCATCCCATAGTTTCAATTATCCTCTTCATGATCCATTCACAGTTCTAATTATGACATATTTTTCCAATGTGTCCACCTGTCTCACATTGTGTCATGTTTTTTCCATTTTTTTAGGACAACAATTTATCGTTCTTATCCTAATAACAAATTAGCTTTACACACAGTACACTGTAGCATAAAAGTAACTTATTTACCATGAAATGGATTAATTGGTTATTAAAATCTGAAATAAACTATTTAAATTAAAACAAGTTTTAAAAAGTACAAGCATATAGGAGTAAAAAATCTATATCAGCTAATTGCAAAATAAGATTTTTCCACTGAGGAATAATGGTAAGAAGTCTTACAGTTTAGTAATTTTTTTTTTACGGGCATTCATTACTATCTTCATTTGCTAGTTACGCCTGCTTAAAAATGTCGCTGATCAATAGGGGGGGGGTCAGTTCCATTCGAATTCGAATCCTAGGTCTTTTTTATAAGCATATATATCTTTGTATGCCGGGATAAGAATTTCATTCAATCGACTAATGAGTTTTTTTTTTTTTGTAAATTTCTCAGCAGATAATATTAATTGATATAGAAAACTTTATAAACCAAATATTATTAGAATACCTTTCGTGCTTAATTGATATTTGATTGAATCTTGGGAAAATACGTAAGTATCGTATGTATGTAGGGGACGGGGCGCTCTTAAAAGTTATTAAAAACTGATCTGAGTTATATATAGTTTGGCTAATCTTAGTTTTCTGTTTAATACTCTTGACGTCACTTCCTACTATACGTCAAATAAAACAGAAATTTAAACATGGATCTCATTTACCAGAACATGTGTTAAAAGATCATAAGAAACAAGTTTCATATCTGCAGAGCTGTCTGTTATATGAAACTTTTATTTCATTATTGTCTTACATTAGTTACTGTTTGTTTTAAATCCCACGTGACTGTGTCAAACCAAGAGTTTTAATTGCTTAGTTAACATTAATAAGATATGTCAAAACTTCTCATGATGTTGGAAAGTAAATCGTTCCATGCCGAGTTGTTTACTTTGCAATCTATACTTTCTATTACTAGAAAGTAAAAATATATATTTATATTTCAGTGAAAGTTAGTCGAATACAATAAGTTACATAAGAAGTAATTACGATTTTTTTTTTATACAGATTATGTTTCATAAACAGAAGATTTCAGCATCCTCCTCCCCTTTATTTCAAAAATAACTATTATTATATAAACATTTATTTAACTGATTAAAAAATAATAAGAATAATTAAATAATCTATTTTAAAAACTTTTGATAATAAAATAAAAGCAAGACAACAGGGCCATACAGTATTTGCCGATTGCAATATTTATTGTTCAACTTTATTAACAATTATTCAAAGGCGAATTCAATACATCAACATAAATAAAATAAAAAGGGTGGGTGGAAACAAAAAAAAAAAGTTCAAGATGACTTGTATGGTAACTATATAAAACAATCTATGAAAAATAAATTCATTCATATATATGTTACAATTTGACCCCTTATTCTATTTGACATCCTATGATATCTTTTCTTCTGAAAAACTACATTTTATCCAATTATACTGTCTCGTTGTATTTTACACTCAGTTGTACTCCCAATGAAAGTAATCAATTATGCATAATGTTTGTAGTGTAATTTTTAATACACCACACACACAAAGTAGGGACTGGTTTCTATCCACTTTTAACACCTTGTGGAGATGTGTAATCATAAGCATATGCTCAAAGATGTGAAAAAGGTTTATGAACATCAATTAAATTTTCAAATTATCCATTTAATGAATAATATGTGTGTAGAGTAATTTTCATTGTACCACACTCACGCAAGTTATGGATTGGTTTCTATCTTCTTTTAACACCTTGTGGAAGGGTGCAATCATAGATATATGCCCAAAGATATGTGAAAAAGAAATATGATCCCCAATTAAAATTTCAAATTATCCATTTAATGAATAATATGTCTGTAGTATAATTTTTACCATATCATTCTCATGTAAGGTAGGGCCTAGTTTCTATCTCCTTTTAACACCCTGTGGCATGATCTAATCATAAACATATAGCCAAAGACATATGAAAAAGATGTATGATTCTCAAAAATTAAATTTTTAAATTATCCATTTGTCTGTAGTGTAATTTTCACTGCACCCCTCTCACACAAGGTAGAGATTGGTTTCTATCCACTTTTAATGAATGACTAACAAAAATTATTCCTATACTTTAATTAATAATGTATCTTCTATGAAAATAAACAATATATACAGTGGAATTCATACATTCATTATATTTTTTTCCAAATCTTCCCAATGGAAGGCCTAAATAGCAGATAATAGCTCAAAATTTGTTGGCAATGTTTTGTTTACAATATATTATAAATTGTTAACTATATAGTCCTATAAGTGTACAGTATTTTTCAACAAGTATACATATATACAACAGATTCTTATCAATGTGTATAGTATGCACATACAAATTATAATTATAATATAAAAATTTTAAAATAGAGCAGTTATAAATAATAAATTGAGTGAGTGCATTTATACTACATAAAGCTTTTTGTACTATAACCATTTCAAACTATTAACATTCTGAAGCCAATGATGTAACAGATCAGCCTAGTTTTATCACAATTAATATTTATTCTGCATGATATGCTGCTTCTTCAATATTTTTTTTATAAATACCGCAGGAAATATAGTAGCATCCTTACTATTAGTAAACATAATTTCTCATATTAAAGTCTGATCAATTTTTGAATTTATGTAGTGTTGTAGTAAATAGCTTGGAGTTACCTATTATAAATTTCTGGCTGAACTCTTACGGCATAAATTTGCTTTTTTTTTTCATTATTCCTCTAATATATGTCCTTTTTAAAACATAGTCTCTATTTGGAACATGTTTTTTTTTCTTTTAGTATTAAATCAATAACTTTCATTTTATCACTTAAGAAAAGAACTTTCTAAATTTTTTTAACAAATTGAAATCTTATTTACCAATTTTCAATTGCTAAAAAAAATATGGCAATATTTTTAAGAAGATTTTTTTGTTTAGAATTAAATAATAGCTGCTGCTTCTTTTTTTAAACAGCTGTTACTATATGTGTAATACCATTAATCCAAAATCCCTGATTGCAAGATTTTTTCATATTTGTAAACTTTTCAGATTTCAAGGGTATATCTTTTAAACCCTCAATATAAAACCAATTTCTGCTAAAGAAGAAGGGGCAAGATTATTATAATTAGGCTTATTAATGCATAGTATTTACTATTTTTTCCTTTTTTTTGTTTGCAAATGTGTGCATAAAGTAATTTATGTATCTAAAAGATTAAAGATCATCTTTGAGATTTTATTTGAATAGTAAAAACTCTTGAGTAATAATAGATATTTAAAATTTATGATGATTTTCATTATAAAGTACTTTAAAAATAAGACATTTTATTGTTTTGTAATAATTGTCAAGTTGAAACATTTCTCTATCTATCAATTATATGGCAGAAAAAAATGAATGAGTAAGTGTTTTATAATATCAATTCCAGACATAAATGCATACAGATTTTTTAAAGTTGACAAATATTTCTAGCATTGTTTAATGTAAATCTATTTTAAATGCTTTATATTAACTTGCCCTGTACAAACAATTTTTGTCAAAATGTCCACATTTTTGCATTTTTAACAATGAAGAAAATGTTTCCATTTAGTACTCAAACTCATATCCTTACCCTTCCCAGGAAAGATCCTCAACAAGTGAGTCAATGGAAATATTACATTTATAGAATAACATTTTTTAAATATTGATTTAACTTATATTTAATTAATTAAAAGTAAATATTTTTACTAAATCTGAATTATTCTTCTGAATTAATTAATAATGCATAAGTATTTTGTAAAAAAAAAGATAAATATGTGAAAAAATATTAGAGAATTATGCTGTTGTTTTTTCATTTCCAGAATCAAAATGAAAAAAATAGAACTGTCAAAGTCATTGATAGCATGCACTCTCTTGTGGAGAGAACAAGAAATATAATAAACTGATGAAAAATTATTTTATTTAAATTATGTTTTCTTTATAACTAACAAGTAAAAAAATAAAATAATATTTTAAAAAAATATTTTTTTTAAATGCTTTTATTGATTTTGGAAAATCTGTTTCCTACTAGCATTTGATCTTTTTCAAGTTAGAATGAAATTTTAAAATCAGAAGTTTAATATATTTTAATTCAATAGAATTGCTTGAAAATTGATATATAACTAAATTATAACACCCTAATTCAATTGAAACACTTATCTTTTCAGTATGTCAATTAGATTGATAAATATGGAACAGAAGGTGGAAAAATATTCAATAATTTCATGTTTTGCAATTAACAATTATTCTTAGAATTTTCCTTTGTTTTCTTTCAATTTAAATAATTTTTTAAACCATTTTAAACTCTTAATATGCATATCATTTTAGAAATGTTTACATAATTATATATTTATAATAAATCAGTAACTAAGTTTTCAATTTAAGTGTTCCTATTTTTAATTTAAAGCAATTGTTTTTTTTTTTTAAAAAGTAAACTAGAAAAATCGCATTATTTTTAAAAAAAAAAAAAATCGCAAATTTTTTTCTTTAGCATTTTCTTTAAAAAATAACTGTTTTAAAATAAAAATAAATCTATCAATTTAAATAGAAAACTTAAATACTAATTTATTATATATGTATAATTATGTACACATAATAAATATAACGTATACATTAAGAGTATAAAATAGAAATTCATATAACATTAAGAGCATATATATATTAACTTATTGCAGTAATATCTAATGATTTATATACTATATGTGTAATATTGATTTAAAGTAAAATCATATGTATTGTAATGGTATACATATGCTGTTACATTATTTTAAAATTAAAATAAATAAGAAAAGATCGTAAATAAAAATTGATTTATTAAAAACTTAAAAATGTAAAATTAAAATACTTATTTAACATATATATTATCACACAGATGGAAAACTTTAAAAAAAAAAAGTATTTAAAAGTAAGAAATGTAAAAAAAAAGTAAAAATCTGAAGATTAATATTTTTTGTTTTAAGTAATATAAAAGAAAATAGAAACAAATGCCAATTAGTGGATTAAAATATAATTGAATGTGTAAAGCATTGGTGGCTGAGTGGTCAGCACAGCTGCCTTATAAGCAGTTGTCCCAGGTTTGCGGGTTTGCTTCCTGGCCAATGAATTGACACATGAAAAATATATATATATAATTGAATGTAAAGCAAACTAGCCCTTGGGGCACTTATATGATTGTAAGGTCAAATAAGAGATATAAAAAAATTAAAGGTTGACCAATGCAAGCACCAAACATCTGGACCTTAGGATCAGTAATATCATGTTTGATGGATCCATAAAATTTGTGAATAAGGGAGGCCTAAAATTATAAAAGACAAAATAATGGAATTTATAATTAATCTGACTATTAATCTTTTGTGAACTGTAGCTGTATTGCAGACTCCATGGTGTAGGAGTCTTGCGGTAGATTTAATAAAATAATTGTTTCTTTAACCACAACTGAAGTTTTTAGCTTTAACTTGAAACAAAAGCATGGAGAGTCCAGAAATTAATTAAATCAATTCCTATCTTTTTGAACAAGAGGTTGATTTAATTAACATCTGGACCTTACCCCTAATGTTTTTGTTTCAAGTTAAATCTAAAAACTCCAATTGTGATTGAAGAAACAATTATTTTATTTCTTTTAAGTGCATAGTCAACAAAAACATTTTATATAAAAAAATTATTATTATTATTATTATTATTATTATTATTATTATTATTATTATTATTATTATTATGATGATGATGATGATGAATACATCTCTTAAAATTGTAGGAGCTACTTACAGATATGAAAAAGCATTTAATAAATTTACAAAGATTAAACTTTTTATATCCTTAGTTCTTCCCATCTTGGAGTATGGTTCAATTATATGGAATCCTCATAACAGGACAGATATCATAAGAATTCAGTCTGATTTCGACAAATTTATAAAATTAAATAGTTTAAGTAATGAACACTATATTGATTTACTGCTGAGACAAAAAACAAGAAATGTCAAACTTCTTCATAAATTTATTTCCCAGAATATT
The DNA here is from genome assembly GCA_028023455.1 of Epiperipatus broadwayi. NCBI lineage: Eukaryota > Metazoa > Onychophora > Udeonychophora > Euonychophora > Peripatidae > Epiperipatus > Epiperipatus broadwayi. The sequence goes on along the minus strand of JAQFVV010012399.1, from coordinate 18,403,696 downwards.
TCTGTATCTAATTTGCTTTTTAGTTTAGGTATTAAGAAACAGAACTATAACATTTGTATTCACAATATTTTTGAACTGAAAATTTGTAAATCTGATGTATTAAATTTTCCCCTTTATTTTGTTTACCTAGAACTTATAACAAAGATTTTAGTAATGATGATATTTTTAATTTGGATTTTAAACAATTCACTAAAGTCCTCTTAAAAATATATTATCCTTAATTTCATTTGATATATTGCCTTTTTATTTATTTGTGCATTTTAATGTTTTTCTATTTTATTGGTATTATTTATTTATTTTTTGTTTTCTAATGCTTATTTAGATTTGTATATAATAATTACATTACTGTGCAATCTATAATTGGCTAAATGTTGTTGATATGTACATTAAATAAATAAAGAATTGAATTGAGGTGAATTATTATTAAACAGTTTGGTGGAAAGTATTGTCTTATTACATTATTTCAAACTCCACTACATAGACAATTTTTTAGTATCAATAAACCTGGATTTCAAAAAAATACTTAGTATGCATCATAAATAATTCTTTTTGTCAGAGATTAAATAAAGTACAGCAACACACTCTCGGTGATGATGAATATGTCTATCATTTGCCAATCACTCTTTGGTTGACAGAATTTTGAGGAAAACATATTCATTGTAATTTTTTTAAAAGATTAAATGGAATTGAAAATGAACTATAAATCTTCCAAACTTCAAATAACTTCTTAATATTAATCAGTACAACCATGACATAAAAACTTTGGAGGCAACAAATATATTCTCTAGTGAATCACATATCAAACAACATTCATAATTGATAACTGGGTGGAAAGCAATGCAGACTACTATTAATGACAATCAAATATTTTATTACTGCTTAATCATTGTTCAATTCTTAAACAAACTTAGCAGAATCAATAAACCTTGTTCCCTACAGAAAGATACACATATTCACAAGTGAGTTCTTTGTATGAAGAATCATGCTTTTAAAAAGTAGTCTTTAAATTGAATTGCATTCACATATTGTTATGGAGAAAAAGAGTAAAAAGATTAAATGACACACTGAAAAGCATTATCCTATTATCAGAGGACATATGAATACAATATTCCTCCAGGTTAGCTAACTGCAGGATGGTGTGAGTTAGTGCTTTTGCTTCGATGATTTAAGTGGTTTAACTGTAAGACTGATTATCTGACAAGATTTTCAAATTTCACCTAGATTCAAACCCCATGCAGTGGTCATAAAAGACAATATCTTAACCATTTATCATGGGGCCTTTCAACAATTTTATATACAAATGGTAAAAATATGTCTTTATTAGTAAAGTAACTTTAAAAAAAGAAGTTTAAAAGTTAATATGTCATATTTGAACCGTAATTTGTCTTATATATTTAACTTGTTATTAATAATTTCACTGTTAATGTTTGGGCAATTTACTTGATTAATTATAGTATTCAATTACTTCTGAAACATTCTAACTGTAGTTGAAAGTTTATTTTAAAAAATTTATTTTATATAAATTGTATCCGTTAATTTTGTAAATTTTATCATCAAAAGAAATCGCTCCATTTACAAAGCAGATGTCTAAAGTGTTTTATACTTTTTTTTTTAAATATGTTTTTAATAAACGAGTTCAGCTATAATGATATATAAATTATATTCACAAGTTTATTTATATCAATATTGTTTAGATGGTTTTTTTGTTTCTTTCTAGTTCGTGATGAGATCGTAATTTTGATTGAGTTGTTGACAAGTTATTGTACAGACAATATAGGAGATTATAATCCCGCTTTTTTCGTTATTTTTTAAAATAACGATTTATTTATTAAAGGTGCTATCTTTTTTTATTAAATTTTCTCGCACGCGCGCGCTGTGTGGGTGTATGTGAATAAATAAATATATATGCATAACAATTATCAATCCTACTTTGCTTAGTCGTTTTTCTTAAGGTGCATTAGTAAAGTATAGGCAGAGCTATGTTTAAATATTAGATGCATGAAATCCAAACGTAGTTTTCAATATTTTAGGACCACAAACTTAATCTTTATTATGCAAAATAGTTAAGAGATTCTTAGGTGCTCAGAGGACAGAGTTATAAATAACCAAATAAGAATATAGAGTTAAAAATGGTAAAAGCTTTAACCGTATTGAAAGAAAGTTTGTGATGGCGATAATATAGTTGCAATTATATATTGGACTATTTCCATCATTTAATGTTAATTGTTGTTATTAAATAAGGCAAAACTCTCCATACAGTAGTTCTAGTATAAGAGATGGTGATCATGCGATGATTAATTATTGTTGTTGTTTTTCTTTATTTAAACTTTTTTAAATACATTCAAAACTGTTAGTATTAGCAAAATAGATAAGTATATAACACATTATTTTGAATGACATTATTCTTATCTTTTCATCAGTTATTGGTGGCCTGACCAGTGGCAGAATAGTATTAGAAAAGAAAACGAACGTCAGATATTCACATTTGGGAATATTAAATTTAAGGTAGCATTCTAATCAACTAGGCTAACTCTGCCAAAAACTAATTTGGTTAGAAAATTGTCTTAAATTTGGTAATTATAAATTTAAAAGTATTAGGTTTTATCCTGGCCAGGTCATCAACACTTAAATAAGAGAGGAAGAATAATGTAACTCAACACACTGCGCTATATAGTAATCTGCATACTATTATTATAAGTCAAATATATTTGAAAAACTTTAAATAGTTTTAACTTTGCTAAAAACAATTAATATTAGATGAGAGAACATAAATAAATACAAATTTTAAGTATGCATATATTTTTATTTTATATATTTGTATTAGATATATTTACATTTTCATACTCCCAAACTATTAGCTTTGTTCTATAGTTAATTAATAATTACACTAATACATTTTAAGATATATACATTTTTTAAATATATATATAATTAACAATATGTTACATATATGTGTACATGTGTTTTCACTGTGTATGAATATGTGTGGGTTTAAAAACATATTTCATACTAAATTCAGTATTAGACATACATTTAGGTTACAGAGGAGCTTTGACCAAATGCTGTGAATAACAATGATTCTCGAGTAGATACATTAGTTTTAAGTGAGTTATATAGTATAACAAATCTTAAATATCAAAATCTAAAATAGGTGTTCAATTTGTGGTACACATATTCAACAGAAATATTTGTCAATGAATGGAATCGTGTAATAATTGGGCATCTGTCAATTTTCCCTTTGAAACAAAAGTTTGAATCTAGGTAGTTGAAAGAATTTTTTAACGAATTTGAAATTTTCTGGATATGTGGTTCACAGTCAAATTATCTGTTCATTCTGTTATTAACTAGATAATGAAACAAGAAAGGATGATGCTTACTTATTATTTTTTAGTATTGTCTTCTTCAACGTTGCTTCTGAAAGACGTTGACATATTTTCTAGTACATTGGGCCATTTAAGAATGGTTTACCTTTTAAGCAGGTTTAAAGCTCACATACATGTAAGCGTCTAAATACATACCTAAAAAAATGATCATAGTATTAAAATACATATAAAATTACCCAATATACATGTGTGTATGTTAGGTGTTTTTATTTATTTATTCTTATGGCTTCATATCGGATTTGAAATTTTAGTAACACATTGTATCATCATCATCATCAACCATTATCAATCCACTGCAGGATGAAGGTCTCTCCAAGTTCAATCCACCTTTTCCTATCTTTAGCTTCTCTTCTCCACATCACCCCTGCACACTTTCTTATTTCATCCATCCATCTCACATGTGGTCTCTTTCTGGGTCTTTTACAATCTCTTGGAATCCAGTTTAAAATTTCAATTGTCCATCTATTATCATCTCTTCTAACAATATGTCCAGTCCAACTTCACTTCAGTCTTTTAATTTTTTCAATGAGGTGAGTAACACCTGTTTGTTCTCTTACCCATACATTGCATTTTTGATCTCTTCTTGTTACTCCCAACATGCATCTCTCCATACTTCTTTGAGTGGTCTGAAGTCTCTGTATTGCTCTTCTATTAAGTGTCCAAGTCTCAGATTCATAAGTAAGAACTGGCAAAACACATTTATTAAAAACCTTCCTTTTCAAACACATAGGCATATTTCCTTTTAGTATCAAGTTATTTCTACCAAAAGCACCCCAACCAAGTTTAATTCTATGATTAATTTCATCCATTATGTTTCCATCTGTATTAATAATCTGACCAACGTATTTGTATATATATTTCCTTTTACAGTTGTTATGTTTTCGGCGTTATTGTATATATATTTTCCTTTTTTTTTTTTCTAGGTTAAAATTTATATTTTCCTTTTACAGTTATGTTTTCGGTGTTTAAGTATATATCATTCTCTCTTTTTTTTCCTTTTTCTGATTATTACGTTCAAAAGTAAATAAAACTTCAACTAAAATTAGTTTATTCCTTTGAAGGTTTTTAACAATCTTGCGGGTACCTAATACTGCATTCCATAAAAATATATTAACATATTTCCTCCAGTGGCCGCTGTGTTTACTTTCAGAGCTTATGTTACTCATAATATTTCATAAAGCCGTAATTTTGAAATATTTTCCTCTCAGCAAGAAAAAGAAACATTTTCTCAGGAAACATTTATTTGATGTTCCACTAAGCAGAATATTAAGTACGCTGTCAATAAGCGGTTTTAAGAACAAAAATAAATATTCATTTAAATAATAATTAAACGCATTTTTAATAGATTTGCAGTTGTGAGTATTTTATACCCATTTAAATACATATTAATATACCTTTCTACAAATAGCATTTGGCAGGTCTATTTTATGTTTATTTATTTAATTCTTTTTAAATTTCCATCATTTGTCATTTTTTAAATTTCTGAGTATATGCATTCGCATGCACATATTTATGTATGAATTGTTACTAGACAACATTTTGTATATATCGTTAAGATTAAACTATCGTGAGCAACAAATTGTGCATCACATTATTATTGGATCTGTTGGGATTACATTTTGGTCAATTTGGATAACCTTAAAAAGGGCTTGCTGGATTATTTTTTTTATTAATTGTTAATCATTCATAAACAGTTAACACTTCAGATTACTATACATTAATTGCACAATCATTTATAATAAAGAGTTTTAAAAACAGAATATCGCGTTTCGAATCTTATAGCAACAAAGCATATACAATTCTAAACAATACATTGCCAAAATAAAGAAGTGCCTTTATTTAGATATTTCCTCTACAAACACAACATATACTGCTTTTAAGTAGTCCACTGGAGGAATAGAGGCAGATTTGTCTACATGTTTACCAACTGCAGCTTCTAGTTAATAATAACTAACGGCTGTTTATTAACTAATATTGAATGATTAGTTAAATTCTAGATGGGAAATGTGATAAAATTCACAAATTTCAATTAAATAACTTTTGATTGACAAGTTATGGATATGACAAACAGATCACTAGGCACAACCTCAAAGACTCTTCCCACACACACTTATAGTCTAATACAGGGGTGGGCAATTGTCTTGGTTCGGAGGCCACAGAGATTGGTGGAGAGTTGCATCAGGGGGGGGGCACTTTGTGGAACTGAAGGTTAGCAGAGGGCCATACCTTTTTTCATGACACAATAAATACACCACTTTATTCCCTGTATTACCAAAGGAATATTTGTTTGTTCATTCTTCATTAAACACACAACATTCATCAATAATTTTACATTTTTTCGGAGGGTTCATGGTTTCACTAAAGTTGGAAGTGTATATATTTGCTAATGCAAAGACAAATTGAAATTAATCAGATCAATTGGAAAAGCACTGCACATCATATCTACATTGTGCATGTGTATTGACATGAGCCATCCTTGTGGAAAATATGAGATGAATCTTCAGTCATGCATGGGAAAAAAGTCACAGTTCAAGGTAGATTTTTCTGATTGTCTTGGCCAGCTGCATGTAGCCCTCAGGCCGCTATTTGCCATAATTGAAATTAAATTATTAGATCATATGAAAAAATAGTCAAATTAAAGCATAATGAGATTCGACTATATTGTCATATAATATAATTATTTTCAAATATTCATCAAAAGCAAATTTCCATACATTGTTTTTTGTTTTTTGTTTTTGCAAATGGGTTACTTTGATATGTTTTATGCTTCATGTATGCATTGCTACTTGCATACAGTTTATATGCATTTCTAATCCTTTTTAGCAGATTTTATTTTTTAAAAATGATGGTATACAGAACTACAATAACTTTGAATGGTATTAAAGAATAAATACCAAAACATTTCTGTAGAAAAAGAGAGCCTAAAATAAACTAAAACTTAGTCAAGTAGAATCAACTTCACCTGTAATAAGATCACAAACTGTGAAGACACAGAGCAGAAAGGAGAAAAGGTTACAAATTAATAATCAATAATTATTTATCAGAAATATAAGAATACATTTATCGACTTACATTTGCCTGCTGCTGTGGGAATTGAAAAAATAATGACTTGGAAAAAAAATTTGTATGATGTTTTAAATCAAAACACAAAAGTTTCTAGTAGCTTTATGTTTTAGACTTTTCATTTAATATTAGATCAGCTCCATTGCTAAAATCAATCTCAGAAGTGCCAGGACTGGAATCGATCCCAGGACACCACATTCTAGAATCAGACATTGCACTAAGGCAAAAACTTTTCATTAATAATTAATTTCAAATGATTTTGATAAATTAACAATATATAAAAATTATTCTTAATTTCCTAGTGTTATGAGTTGGCATAAAAACCAAGCATTTAAATAGTCATTTAAATATGCAAAAACATATTTTACAGCTTTAATATTATAAACAACATATATTTTCAATACAATTTTAGGTAGTTATGAAGTAGACAATCACTGATTAATGCTTACTGCATTCATTTTTACAGTCCACTTTTGTTTGATTATATGCAGCCTTATAAATGCCTGATAGTAAATCAATCAATATATAAGTCTTGACTGCAACCTAATTCAAAGTTCATAGTGGTAGGCCAAACATCAAAATCAAGAGATGTTTTAATGTAGGTACTATTATATTAACATTAAACATCGCTAGCTATTGTTATTTCCATGAGGGAATCATGAATTAGAAGGAAGATCTCTTCTTGCAGTTTGATTTCAATCTAGGAATTATTACAACTTATCTTTGGGCTTTGAATCTACACAAATTTTTTTTTTTCAGATTGCATTAATTTTATGCATTACCAAATAAAATTGCTGCATTTTGAATGTGTAAACATATTGCGTATATGTACTGCATAAAATTAGTTGCAAACTATTTTATTTGTGACATGTTCTAAATATTAAAAATAAATACTTTTCTAGTACATAAAATATATTACTAACCATTTTAACTACCTGGTTTAGTGTAGTGGTGGCATGCGTAATTTGGTGTAATAGAAGTGACAGATTCTGGGAGTTCAAAGTTCATGAATTTCAGCTCGTCTCTGTCACTTTTGATGCTCTTTAAAAACTCTTGAACAATAAACCAATTGATTATTTATTCATTTAATCCTATGAATTGCAATTCAATTTATGATTTCCAATGATTGAATGCCATATGACCATCTGAGCAGAAACTAACAGAGGGTCATATGCCCTTATTAGCAACAAACTAACTATTTGATTATTTAATTAATATTCATTTCAACCATATTTTGTTTATTATTTCACTATTCAATATATTTATATGTATAGTTTTGGAAACTACAAGATAAATGTTATAAAATGAATAAACATTACTTGGAATATGATAGACTTTTTTAAAATATGTATCACTATTAATAAAAGCCTATAAATATCTACTATAAAATTCAGAAGGCTTTTCCAATTAGTAGGTCATGAGGGCTTAAGATTTCCCTTCCTTGTTTTTATATACCATTTACTGATTTAATAGTTAGATAACTAGCTAGATTAGAGATGGATTAGCTACTAGAAATAAAAATTCTAAATCTGCTTGTATTTCCCATGCTTTATCGACAAAATTAAAGACTAAGTTATGCTATGACAAACAATTTATTACTAGAAATGCAATTTAAATTCTTTTATTATAATTATTTATTTTTTTGATCTATGCAGTAAATTTTAATACGCTGGTAGTTTGGTGCATTAAAGAGCTAGATTCTTAAATCGAAGCTCAACCGGCTGTTTCTGATGCTCGATCATCACGTGACCTGTTGAGCAATCCCCCCCCCCCCAGTCATCTTTATATTGGGTAATGGCGAGTAAATAAGTAAATGAAATTTGAGTAAAATGAAAAACAGAAGTATTTTAATTCTCAATACATTTATCTTTTCTTTAAATTTTCAAGATAAACTTAATAATCTTAGTAAAACATATTATAATACATTTTCAATGGTTTATTGATCGGTGTTGCTTAAGAAGTTCGAGCACCAGAAATGACGGAGGTTAGCTGCGATATATAGCCCTCAATATCCAGAATCCATGACTCTAACGCGATTCATTTACTATTTTAAGATCACTCATGTAAAGAATTGAAACTTCTGGTGGAAGCAGTTCAAACGTAGCCAATAATCATACTGCCCCCTTCCCCTTTTTCCTAATTCAATTTACTCATCTAAAATATCACTGACTTTAATTGAAATATTCTCTATTTAAAATTTTACTGCAATAATTAAAATGACTTTTTTTATATACTTAATCACTTAAATCAAAATTATTGAAATTGAAAAATCCATTTAAAATCCAACTTACAAGAGTTATTTATATTTCATCTAGTAATATCTTTGCCCTCCATTACTGAGTTAACTAGTGGATCTTTCTATCTCCATTAATTCAAGATCTTCCTTGTTTAGCAGCTGTGATGGATGAGATTTTAATGATATTTTTTGCCTTTCACTTCTCCTACAACATCCTTTAGGAATTATTAATCACAACACTTAGAAAATAACTTTATTTTTTTTTTTTTAGATATTTTTATTAATTTAATCAAAAATAGAATTATGTTACAAGTTTATAAAAAAAAAAAAATCGTTAAATTTTTTTTTTTAAATAACAATTAAATGAAAACCAAAGTATTTCATCTATATATACTTACTTTACAAATATATATTATGTACAGTGTGCTCATGCAAATATATATGCACAGACATTCTTATGTCGACCACGCACACAGCTTATTACCATCATTATCAGACTATCTCAATCTTACTAAAATGTTTTTCAAAACTTTAAAAAACTGTGGATTCAATTATAAAATATTCTTCAATTCACACATGCGTAATACAAAACTTTGACATGCTCTCAGTTCATAGTATTTATTCTTCATCTCATCTTATATCTTCTTTGTGCATTGATAAAATTATAATACAATAATATGAATCCACCTTTCTTCATCACTATAACAATGTTTATTTTTGCGTCATTAAACTAACAGTTTCAACTGACCAACAATCTTCTTCAGAGCTAAAATTTACGTGTACATAAATTTACTTTAAAGCATACATTTAGTATATGTATAATATGATCTAATAAGGCTTTAATTTATAATTGGCTATAATGTTTATTTTGTATTGTTTTATATTGAATAGATACCCTATTTTTATATATGCACATATATTTTAGCTCTAAAGAAGATACTATTGGTCAATCAAAACTGTTATATTGATAGAGTAAAAATACAATAAGCATTATTATAGTGAGAGAAAAAAAAGATTTATTTTATTTTTTCATTAGTATTTAATATTTACGAAGGCTATAAACCTCAAGAGTGTGTGCATGAAAATGCGAAGACAGGGACTTCTACAGGTCTTAACCACAAGCTTACGCTTTGGAAGAAAAGAGAGGAACCAGGGGAACCCTTCCTTACTTCAACCAACTTTCTATATAAATAGGTGAAGCTGAAGCAATTAGATCTGAGAGTGTGAAGCTATACAGTATTTCATTGATTAAGTCTACAATTCCTATTACACATTAGTACTCACAAAATCTTTAGACTTACAATGAGTCAATGGAAAGATCTTATAGTTAGAAATCTATTATGATAATTTAAAGTTGTAATTATAAATTTATTTAAACGCACATTGTGGATTTAATCAGTGAAGTATTGAATAGCTTCACACTATCAGATCTAACTGCTTCAGCTTCACCTATTTATATAGAAAGTAGGTTGAAGTAAGGAAGGATTCCCCTGGTTACCCTCTTTTTTTCCAAAGTGTAAGCTTGTGGTTAAGACCTGTAGAGGTCCCTACCTTCGCATTTTCATGCGCACACTCTTGGGGTTTATAGCCTTCGTAAATATTACTTATGTAATCAATGTGCGTTAAATAAATTTATCATTAGTATTTAATGAACTCTTAAATGGAAGAATGGCTTGAGTGAACATAAATGTATATGATTTAGATAACAATTAAGATCTAACAATTATAATAAGACAATATATATCCTAATGATGTAAAACAATTATGCATACTAAAAACATTAAACCAAATATTAAATTGATATGGTTTTCTGGCAATGATTATCCTACATGCTTTAGAGCAATATTAGAGTGATGTATTCTGGTGCTCAAGATTTGAATGTGGTGGCTTTGCTCATCACTTCTGGTATTCAAACTTATTTATTTTATTTAAGCAATAAGCAAAAATTTTAAACACAATTTCTATTTTAATCCAATAGATTTTTAGGAAAATAAATAAATATTTCTATATATTTTATAAATGTCTCAAAAACTGGAAACCAATCTACAAAGACAGACTTCATATCTGATAAATAAATAATAGCAAGATTAATTGCTCAAGAGATCATATGATATTTGAGAATCTAACTGATAGGTTGAGAACAAACATTCAAATTAAAACTGAGAATTATTAAATGTCTTTAAAGAGCTGAATATCAACTAAACAATGTTTAACTTTTGATTCTTACTCTTACTACTGGGCTGCATAGTATAGGTGTAACGTGTGATTACTCCTTGCATTATCATGTCTTTCCCATTGATCAAACTTGAAAATATCCTCCTGTACAATTCAAGAGATTGTACTAACAATATTCTACAAAATGCAGTGATTCTATTCAAATTGTAATTAAACAAAAAATTCTATTGTGCTGTTCAGAATAGTAACAGAGAAATAGATTCGAAAACTAACAATTCCTGTATTGAAACTCAAACTTATTTCTGGTGAGTGAACAGCACCACAAGAATTTCCAACTGACTAACAATTCAATATTTTTAAATGAAAGAATTATGTTACTAACAATGTAAATAACAAAGTAAAATAATAGTAAGAAAAAAAATAGACAAAATAAAATTAATTGAAGAGGTGTAGAATTTTATTCAGTTATGCTAACTTATTTTTATCAGAATGCCATTTCAATTTATTCATTCTTATAATTTACTTCATATCTTTTTCTGGTTGCCTATTGGATATAAAATAGTAAAAAAATGAAAATAAAATAATAGAAAATGAGTATATAATTATATACAGTGTACATAATAATGAAATGCAGGCATCTGTATGATAACCAGAAGACTTGGAATTGGATAAAATCTTATGTATAAAAATGTAATTATTATGATAAAAATAATTCAATATCTGATCAGACACTTTTCATATTACTAATAATAGTTCAATTAAATTTTAACATAATCTATTGAAATATGTATATTTGATTAATCAAGACATTCATCATATTTATATATTATCACCATCTTCACCATTGTTATCATTAGTTAACTGACAAAATGCAGGCTCCACTCCAAATCATTCCCTCTCTTGCTTCACTTTCCTCAACTTCCAAAGACCATCAATTAACTTTTTGTTTTCCATCCTTTCATTCATTTTCTATATTAAGATATTCAATCCAGTTTCTTTAACAAATGTTTTTCTTCTTCTTTTTTTTTTTTTGCCATTTCTATATTGCTAATCTTATTCTTTTCAATTTATATTTTTCATTCTCTTCCAAATCTATTTCTTAAAAGTCTACAATTTTTTATTCCAATTGCCCATCTATTCTATCCCTTCAAACACTAGTAAGTAATTCCCCTTGACATCAAAATTTCTTAATCAAATGATTGTATTTTTTCAATATATCTATATAGCTAGTCTTATTATTTCCATCTTCTTCCTTTCATCCATTTCCAAATCCATATCTCTAAAAATATTTTCTCTTTTTTTCCTAATTACCCATCATTTTTAAATCTAAGGCATTAAAACATAATAATAAATGACTTTATTCTATTAACATGCAAAATATAAGAGATGACATATATAGAAAGATTAGAAGGAATTATAAGACAGATATGCAACCAAAACCTGTTGTTTTTGCACTTGACTAATGATGATAATAAAATAAATGATCCAAAAAATATACAAATTACAACATATATACATATTTTTTTATACAAAAAAATCTTGTCTCATTTATGTTCACATCTTTACATGACTTCAACTTGCTCAATGTTATTTCAACAGTTTTTTGACCATATCTATGCTGCTTATTGTAAGCTTTAATAATTAATAAATGCAGATGATAGTCTGGAGATATTGGAAAGGACAACACTAGATATGGATTTATTAACTACTATCAATTACTAAAGCTTATATTAACGGGAATAGGTGCAGTGAAGAAAAAAGTATGCTGCTGAAATAAGAAAATGTTAAGATGAATAAAGTAGATCACTGTAAAGTCATACTAAACATTCTCAAGCCATTTTTTTTTAAAGAGAATATTATTATAATTTACACAGATGTAGTGGCAAAGCATCCATAAAGCAAGAAATTCTGCAAAAGGAAAAAAATAATAACATGTAACTTTTAAAAGTTTCAATTTTTTTATGCTTAATTAACTCTTAATCATTCCATAGTTTTAAAAATAAATTGGAATTATTTTATAAACAGTCATAATCTAAAAGTTGGCAATTCATTCAAATATTATCTTTTAAAGATTGTGATATTTCAGTGTGTATGTGAATGTCTATGCATGTCAATTAAAGAATAAAAATATGATTACAACAAACAAGCAATCCAATTCAATTCCAATGGTAGGAGAAGCTTATAATTAGACTTTATATCAATCTAAGTAAAAGAGACAAAAATAAATACTGAGACATGAAATGGAAATCTATGTTTAATGAAGACTCTGATATTTTTCAGAAAATCTGTATTCTGTAGAAAAAGGTTTAAAAGACAGTATTTCAAGATACCTCTAAAATAACCAATACATTCTATTTTTTACTGTATTTACTTGTCTCTTATGGAATTGAAATGATCAAATCCAGTTTTCCTGAATTTTTCCAGATATCTTTATTTTCATTTTTATCAATCCACTTAGATCATGAATTATTTCTGAGTTAAATCCAATCTTTCTGATCTATAATTTCTCATCATCCACCAAATTTCCATTGCTTATCCATTCACTTCACATCTAGTCTTTAGATCTCTTACAATTGCTTGAAATTCAGTTAATATTTCAAATGCCTCATTTACTACCATCTCTTCTAACCATGTACCAAAGTCTTTCACAAAATGATATTTGTTTACTTAGACTCTGTATAAACAACTTGTGTAAGCATAATGAATGGTGATCATGTGATGTTTAGTGGTTTAATACCAATCCTGCCCAATAGGATTATAGTAATTGTGGTTATTAAAAAACCAGAGACACCAAAAAGTATAGATGGTGAGTTCAGATCTATATGACTATACAAGCTAATGAGCTTGAATTGAAAACATTGTGTTTTCATTTTGGACTTCAAGCTTTATAGTTATCTAATAAAGTAAAAGGTGGCTGCTGGAGTCACATTAGATCCTAAGATCTAGGTGCAGTTCTCTCAGATCCAAGGTTCCTCATTGATAAACAAGCTACAAATTAGTCTGTGGATATTGGATAGGGATTTTATGCACAAACCTTTTTACATCCATTGATTATTCTGGCTTGCATTGAGTAGCACTACATATGGAGAGTTTTGCCTCTGTCATAAGTAGTTTGGGTAAGTATAAAGAATTGTGAGCATGTGATAATCATTACAAATGGACATTGCTGAGACTTGATTACAAAATGCGATAATCAAGTTACAAAAACTTAAACTTGGTTACAACAAGATACCTACTCTGTGGTTTAATATGTTGTAAATGCATCATTAATTGATTGTAATATGGCAAACAATAATCAGCATAGCAATAAGTAAAAGTTTCTGCCAAAATAAATATGATCCTACTTTGAGACAAACTTAGTTTTCTGTTCAACGTAAGACACCCAAACTTGTATCTGTTTTATATACTATTTCCATTTGATTGTTAATAAAGATTTATAACTTTTACTTATTACCACATTACTTTCAATCACATACCTGGTTAACCTACTTGATTATGGAGCAAGGAAGGTCTAGATAATATCATTCTCATTCACTATAGCATCATCTTACTTTTACTGCCAATGCGAGCAACTAATTTAATACACCACCATGAGTAATGAATTTCTTAAATATGTCTCTTATAGACTGCGATAAAACACTTGTTATGTATTTTAGTCTTAACTTTAAGCTGTTATTAATAAGTAAACTACTTTTTTTATATCATCAGACTCTTTCACTTCACTCCACATAAAAAAGATTTAGTAAATAATAAATAACCAAAAATTCAATGAATAAAAATGTATGTTTGCAAGAGATATAAAACCAAATACTGATATTTTTTAACATTAATGAAAATTTATGCTGCCATTGACTGATAAAGAGATTGAAAATAACTGCTAAAATCTAATAGACTATCTTCCTTTTCTTAGTGATCATTAAACATGTTTTGCATGGTTTGGTGCAGTGATAAAGTGGGAGCCTCTGGAGCTTAAAGTTATCAGACCACGCCCATTTTCTTGGCATTCATAAAACAATAAAATTTATCTTTTTATCTTAATGGTCACATTTCTATCATTTCCAGCACTCAAAATTCTTATGTGTTCCCAAGCATTAAAGCAATTTCATTATTTTTTATAATTATATATATATTTTAAGTATGGTATTTGCTTTTTTGCTTAAGATAAGAATCAAGATTGGAATTATACTTTATCCAATCTCTATAAGAATTAGTGTCAAAAAGCTTCCAAAGGATTCATAAAACAGACTGCCTTCTCCTAATTATCAAACATACTAATAGAAAATTCATGATTTGGACAGCTAAACTATGGTCAGAATCATATCTAGGATAAACAAATGGAATATAAGAGCCCTACAATGAGTATAATAAAAAAAATTTACCTATCAAAACAGAAAGAATATATATATATATATGCGCTAGATATTACAAAATACATATATGTATTAAATTTAAGTAACTTTTTGAATTGTCTCATTGCAAAACTTATTTTTACCTAAGTATAAGCGACATAAAGCAGTAAGTATCACAATACTATTTGACACAAGACATTTCTATTTTGTACATCTTTTTTTTATATTCTAAAATTTCATCTAATTTTTTTTTTTTAAATTAACCATTTATAAAATTCAATTTAAACTATAACAGTATATGTTTTTAATCTTTCAATAAAAATTTTCCTATAATACTTTAAATTTTTTAAGAAAAATTCAATCACAATATTCGCTATCAAAATTACTAGATATGTTCTAATCATAATATTCTATTGGTTTAATGATTCTGCAAAAATTCCAGAATATTTCCAGACAAATATTGTAATTTTCTAAACTGATAATGTTCCAATTCATGCAGTCTGAATATTAGACTGAAAAACACAAAATGGTGTTCCAAGAATTCTTTAATGACCCAATTTAAATATTAATGAGTTTTTATAGATAATTATCAAACAAAAACTGAAAGAGAAATATCATTACTGATATCTCCTAGAGACATATGGCTTTAAGGAATGGTTTGACATTCATCTAGACATTATTAAAATATTATATAAATCGATCAATTCTACTTAGAAAGTCAAGTAGATAAGATGCCCTACTTCACATCTTTATTAAAAGTTAATAGTATTTTTTATGTCCATATATTAAAGAGATAAGTTAACTTTTCACACCAGAAAATCAAAAATTAAACATCAAACTTTCAAAAAAAAATTTTTCAATTTATTTTTAAATAATGCAATAAATAAATGAATGTGTGCATTCTTAAATATAATACACTACATTCTCCTGACAAATAAATAAGATAATTTTTATTTTCATTTTTTAAAAAATTGGTTTACCAATACTATGGGTGAACAGAAATAGAAAAAATATAAATATGTAGACAGAAAAGTATAACAAAAATTAGATGTAACAAGAGATAAGAGAAAATTAGTAAATAGACTACAATTGGTAGAACAAGAAACAAGCCTCATAATTTCTAGTGTCAGTGATATACTCATCCCATTACTTAACTATTCCCTCAATGTCTCTATTGTCACACTTGTGCTAAACATTGTTTACTACACTATAAACAGGAAACTTATTTTTTATGTTTTGTACAGATTTATTTTTCTAACAAAAATATTCTTTGACAGTAAACTCTCTGAGATCACAGTTGCCATTTTGATTACTGAAACCAACCAATAAACATGTACTACACTGCCACCTATTGATACATGTAAAAAATCTGTAACAGATGTCCTACTTTTATTTGCAACCTATTTATAGACTTCCTCATTATAGAAGCAAATAAAAAAGAAATTTGTAATTTGATGGCTTAGCATTATTATATAATCATGTAAATATTTTAAGACATTAAATAAATTGATGTGGAAATCATAATTAAATATGCAACTAAGAATATGCTGTGACAAAAAAAAAAATTGGCTTCCAAAGAAATAACAATACGTTATCAGTTAATTGGATTTATTGCAGAAGTATTGACTCAAATTTCAATTTAAATGCAAGAAGAGAATGAACAAATTTTAAATTAAAATCAAATAAATTCCACCACTCTGCACTTAGATTCCAATCTAAAATGATTTTTTTTTTTTTTTTTATAAAAAGCACAATAAATACAGGGTGAGTTTTTTTTTTTAAAAAAAAAAAAGATTTTATTATGATTACAAATGCAAATTCTGTTACCAAAAAATGCAGTATACGTTATAATAATGTTACAAAATAAACTGAACCAATTCAATAGCAGTTATTCAAATAACAAATTATAAAGCTGATGCATTTCTAATAGTACAACGTATGTCTATTATTGAATAGCTCATCAGAGTTAGAAAGGCATATCCCTAGATGTACTTTGAATAAATATAAATATTTCATCTGAAAATATATTTTTAATAAAATAGTAAATAAATGTTTACACTAATCAGTAGATGGATAGCTACTTGATGGATCTCCGTGGCTGGACAAATCACAGTCATAATTATTTGCTAAATGAAGAAAAATTCTTCTCACCATACCAGTTAAGTATATTATTTGTTGTTGTTTTTTGTTTGTTTGTTTTCTTCGATATTAGAAGGTATTATTGCTATACTAGAATTTTAAAAAAATATATAATAACACACAATCAAATATAGAATAACTGTAAGTGCATTTTAAAGTAGCTAGAAATTTAAAATTCTAAAGTAAATTGTGTTAAGGGCTGGCAAATATGAACAGACTATTTCCAGTAGTGATTAAGTGCTAACTCTTAGTCAAAGTATTATATTGCTTATTTAACCCAGTCTATCTTTGGAGCAGAGAATTTAACATTCCTGCACTAAAAATACAACCTATTTTTCTGTTGATAGAAAATGACTCATTGTGAATTATTTTTAGAGAAGCTTGAGTTACATGAAGTGGGTTTTTATCAATATATGCTATAATTACTAGCTGGTGGTGATATGACTAACATAAATGTTTGTCAGCCAACCAATTGTGACAAGAGCTTTTGTAAATCCACAAATTTCTAATCATTATAACAAATGTTGAGATTTGCGGAAAAAAAAAAAGGGATACATTTTTAAATAAAATTCACCATGGTCATTAATGTTGTCACAATTATCAGAGGTTTAAAGTTAGTTTATTGAACAATTCTGTAATAGAGCTTGTTATATGTTACAATTATTTTATCAAAATAGTCTGCTAAAGTGTGTTACATGGTAACGGTAACTTACTATAGCTATTCATTATAAGGCACTTGCTTGTCTGGGTCACAAGTTATAATATAAATACCTTCATCAGTTATTTCAAAGCTTTCTCTGTTATCACAATATTGAAAACATTCTTGTGAGTCATGTTTTCATTGCCGTACACAGTTTAAATAATTACAAACATTTCTGTTGCAGTTTTGCCTAATTTGAAATAAAATTTTATGTGAGTGCATTGTTCCATTATGGCTAAAGATGCAAACACACTGTCACATTTTATCATAAATTTTGGATCCAGATTTGCTAGCACCTAAAACTTTTTGTAATGATTAGATGAACTATATCATTACATAACACATATTCTGATTTAATGTGGGACTACAGAAAGCTTGGAGGGAGAATCAGTCATCAATCACTGTTTGGTGGGACATTTGTGTTATCACCAATTAGTTTTTCCAATGCAGCACAATATTAACACTGTCTGCTATTATATAAAAATGAATCACAGTATATTCATTTTTTATCTGATGTCTAAGGACTTAAAATAAATGATTTCAAGTATAAAAGTTATTGGATCTCTATCTGAACTACTTTAAATTTAATTACATACAAGGCAGAACAGACAATTCATTTTCAATAATCTTATACATTATACTACTATCATTATCATCAACCATTATCAATCCACTACAGGATGAAGGACTCTCCAAGTTCAATCCATCTCCGATCTTTAGCTTCTCTTCTCCACATCACCCCTGCACACTTTCTTATTTCTTCCATCCATCTCACATGTGGTCTTTTTCTGGGTTTTTTACAATCTCTACTACTATAATATATTATAAATAGATGAAAATAATTTTTAAATTGAATTTGATATAAATATTTACCAATCCAGCACAATTTTTCACACCATCTGGATGATTAATAAATGATCTAAGGATGAATTTGTTAATCTGATAAAGATGGAGATCTATGTATTGAATGTAACTAATGTATAACAATATTTTTCAGATATATTTTTTCTTCATCTATCCATGTCTAATATTTGTGAAAAATTCAATATCCCATCCTTTTGTCATTGATCTACTTTTGATCCTAGTTACTTCTATATCAATTACAGTATATCTCTTTATCCAATCCTTACCAAAAATTTCTATATGATTTCAACTAATGTTTCCACTCCATTTTTTTAAAAAACTCATCAATAATTCTTTTTCCCTACTCAATGATACCCTACAGATACAGCAAATTAGTCCGATTTTCATTTTAATAAATCAATTTATTTCCTCTATAACTTATGCATTTCTATGCTCACTTTTTTAAAGAACAGTAATATTTTTTTTAAAAGCAAAGAATGAATCAAATTGTAAAATTTCTTCCAAGCATGTCTCATTTATTTTTATTTTACTGCTCCATTTGCAAACTATTCAACTTCCCCCTCCTCCCATATTTTTATGGTTGTTTTCTCTTAGCATGTTGAAACCCCTTGAGGGTGTAATTTCTATGCAAATGCACAGAAATATGCCGTTTAAGTAGCCGCACCACTATATAATGTTCTATTCCAATGGTTAAGCATAAAAATAGTCCATTTACTTGTCTGTGGCACCTATTTCTATGCTACATCACAGAAATAGGAAGTTTGATTCTGCTGCAGAAGGACGTAGTCATTTAACAGTAAACTTTGTGTTACAGAGGTATCTATTTGTATGCTATAGCACAGAAATAGGACATATTATTCTGCCGCAGTTTATACGAACTAATCCCATTATTAACATTTAATGGTAGGTGTATTTACAGCAGAAGTAGGATGTTTATTATCTGCCGCAGTGACCATTGCCGCTTATGGTAAACTTTGTGTTACACAGTTTATACGAACAATCCCATTTTAAATTTTGCTACAGTATTTTGTGAGGGTGTCTGTAACTGAGATTGTCAAAAGTTTTTAAATTTGCATGTCCAACTCATTATTTTCCAAATCCAACGATGTAGCATGAGGTAATAAAAATTGTGGAAAATATGCCCCACTTCTCTAGACAAGGGTGACATTAATCAATTGTCAAAGGGGAGGTGTAAGCATGATTTTTACGAAATCACGCTAAAATTCATGTTTGCGTGAGATAAATCGTGACACAAATCGAAAATACCAGTTTAATTTTTGCCCACAATGTTATTTTGAATAAATTATTTCTTTTTATTCTTGTTAAAATTAACAATTTTATTTGCATGGCCACAGTGTTCTTTTGGAGAAATTATTTTTTTTCTTCATGTTAAAATTTGATTTGCATTGCCATGATATTGTTTTGATTTGTTTTTATTCTTGTTAAAATTACAAATTTCATTTTAGAAAAATAAAAAAATAAAAAGATTTATCCAATGTATTTTTTATTTCTTTTAGATAAATTTCATTATTTATGATTTTATTGTAAATCAAAAAAAAAGCACTTTAAAGTTGAAAAAAAGAACAATGGCCTGGTAACATTATAATTCTGTTTGCTTACACAAAAATTATGCCCTCAAGTGGTTTCAACATGCTAAGAAAAAACAATCATTTTTACTTCCAAAATATTTATAGCCAATAATCAATTATTTATGATCTTTGTTTGTAGAAGATGCAGATGATCTATAGGAAGCAAGCAACATTGCCAATGTTTATGAACTTCCCAAATATAGAATGATGTCCTCCACAAAATCATTATCTACACTTAGAAGCAAAAAATATAGAACCAAACTTCACCATTATCATATATAGGGTATAATAGTAATGTGAAACATGATAAAATCATTACATTATAGTATTATATTCTTATTTCTCTTCTCTATAAAATATTTTGTGAATTTTTGTCTCTTTCTGTGGTTTATATTTGCTTTAGTAAAAATATTAAATGACAATACATATCATCTAAAATAACAAACCCAGACTTTTGATTATAAAAGTTAATCTAAAAACCTATTAGTTATAATTTCAAAAAATATAATAACAGACAACTGGATACACTCTTTATATCACTGATATCATCATAAATTATTAAGAGAAAAAAAATGGCTGAACTGATATGAGTGTGGGATTTAAAATTCACAATATATAAGTATTTAATGAAGACCAAAAAAGTCCGGAATTTGTAGATGAAATATACAAATACTTGGCAAACAGTTACACATTGTATTAGAAAGCTTTGATTTTATATAAAGGCTAGTATCTTCTGTAAACAGTGACTTCAAGCCATTTACTATAAATAATTTATGATTATGTAGGTTTCAAAATCACTATGAACTTAATAACATTCAAACTTCAGGAGAGGTTATGTTTGTTAATAAAGAGACTACTGCTAAATTTGTAAAAAAATAAAAATAAAAATAAAAAATGCTTTGTGTTATCCTGGAAGATATCAAATCAAACAAGCATTCATAAAATAGTAGAACAAACAATGGACTTGAAAGTATGGTAGACTAGATTAATCTTGATAATATGCTGCAATACTGAAGATCTAGTCAGAAGTAATTTACAAATCTAATAATTCCCATTCTATTAAAACAGACAAAAACTCACTATACGTATTGCCACACTGTAAACTAGATCATAATCTAGATGCAGTGTTCTCAGATCCAAGATTCCTCACTGACGAAGACCACAAGCCAAAAACTAGTCTAGGGGTATTGGATGAGTAGGCACAAGATGGAGATTTTATGCACAAGCCTTCAGGGATCCATTGATTATTCTAGCAGTGTGGCAATACATATAGTAAGTTTTTGCCTGTTTTAATAACAGTTATAAGCAAACATAAGAAATGGTGATCATGTGATGTTTATTGGCTTAATTCCCATGCTCTGAGAACAAGCATAAAAATCAATCATTCATATTCTGGTAAAATAACATTGGCCACAATAATTTTATTTATAGAATAATTCATGATTATACCATTTCCAAGAAAATGTTTAAATTCAAACTCCCAATGATATTAGACAAAGTTGTATTTTTACTTCCAAATAACATCTCACTTCTACAATCTCTGGATCAAAGTAACATTTAGGGTGTCACCACATACACCTACTAAAATATAATCAGATTCAATGCTAAATTAGTGGAATACTGAAAACCATTCACCAATGTAGATGCAAAAATATTCATAAAGGGTCCACTGGGTAAATTAAAACCAGAAACTGATGATGTAAAATTGTGAATGAGTTTAGACCTTCCAAACACTGATAGAGAAGTGAAAAAACATTTGGGCAGTACAAGAACTTGGTGGATGATATAAATTTATTTATATGACTGATACAAAGAAATTTCAAAATGTATTGAAGCTTATAAATATTTATTTAATAGAAAAAGAATTACAAGTTGTTAATTTTGCCAATATAAAATAATAATAATAAAGAAAGAAAAAATATAAGAACTGCAATGTAGACATTAGAAAAATTTAGTAAAATATTCCAAATTGTGTAAATTCTAAAGGATAAAATAATGAAATATAACCCATGACTGATAAGCAACATTCATGTTACATATATTAATCAAAGTAATTACAATTCCTGTAAATCATTTTCGTAAATTAAAAAAAAAAAAAAAGGATGGAAAGCAACTTTCCATCACAATGTCATTTAAATAAATATCAGCAGAAGAAAATGTAAATAAAGAAGAATCTCTCATCAGCTATTTCAGACATTTGTCATAGGTTCTCCAAAAAGTCTTATCTACATCATTTAGTGCTCCAAGATTATCCAAAGTAGATTATCTTTCTGATATATCATCAAGAAGTTAATAGCTTAATTTTTATCATACAAAGAGAGAATGATACAAGTGTTGTTGTTTTTTGTATCTTAAAGTAGAGGGTAATTCGGTAAAACTTATTCATGTATGTACTCACTTGATTTAACTGTTGTAAGTGTATGCATGCACATATAAGTGAATGTTTTCTGTCTTTAAAGTACATCTTTTACATTAAATTGTATTGTAGGTGTATATATACTAAAATATCTCTACTATATGTGTGCGTATTTAATGCATTATAAAAAATTTGCTATCATCGGCCAATTTCGGCACTCACTAGAAGACTTAGAAACAAAATAGTATGGTTAGGGTATGTGTGTGTGGTTGTAATGGGGGGGGGGAGTACATACATCAGGGCACAAAAGTATAATGATAATCATAATACTTTGATAATAATTTTTAAATGCTTTCCAGTTTGAGTTTATATTCCTTGAAAGTTCATGCAATATAATTACAGTCTCATTTTAAAAATAAATAATCTTAGATTAACTGTTCTTATTATTTTATTTTAATAGATATAGAAAAAAAGGTTGCGTTTCAATAGTGAATCGATGTATTTTACATTTCTTCTATAAATATAAGAATATAATGCTATTTTGCAGTATCCATTAAATATTTGTTATAAATTGCATCTTGGTGAGAGGAAAAAGTGACAAAATATTTACAGTATTTAAACTTTTTTACTTCCAAAAATTAAATTTGATATTGTTAAATCAATTTTTATAAAATAGAACAAGAAAATTTAAAAAAGGAATCATTTTTTAAAAATAGGAATTACTTTAAAATGGAACTATACCATTATGGAGATTTATGCACATCAAACAAAATGACGAAATAAATTCTTCATATTAATGAAAGATACCAAATGCAAATAGTACAAATTTAGGTGCCCAAAAATTCTCATTGTAATGAAGAAGTATAGAATTTTTATATGGATATATAAAATGTTTTAGTTCAAACCAAAACAACATTTTAAAATTTTCATGGGGAATTTTAATTCAAGAACTCATACACAAATGAAATGCAATAAGTGCTGTGGGTAAATAATTTGAAGAAAAACAAAAACTGTAGAATTCTTTCTTTGAGAAAAATACTAAATGAAAATGAACTTGGAGGCATGCAAATGGGTATAGCAGAATTGGGTTATATTTTGACAAACAGAAAATTTGTATTTTGAAGATTGTAATGTTTTTAAAAGATTCAATATAGGAAATGACTATTGATCAGTGAGATGAAAGATATGAGTGAATGTAAAACTAGAGAACAAAAATTATTTTAAAATATATTAATAATTGATATTTCTAACCTTTAGATTCATAACAGACTTAGAAAATGGTTTAACTGAACTCTATTAAAATATAAGAAAGATCGCTGGTACAAAAAAGCAATAACTTATCAGTAAATTTTCTATTATAAAGACTTGAATAATAGAGTTCTTAAAATAGTAAATAAAAAAGCTGATAATGATATAAAAAAATATTGTGAATTGGTAAGAAAAGCTATAGGAAAGGGTAAACGTTTCAAACAAGTAATATAACATCTTGGTATTGGAATGCAAGTTGTTTTAATAATAAATACATATGAAACTATTATTAAAATGAAATAAAATCATGAAATGTGTAGAAGAATTTTAAAAGAATTATATAGTAATAAAAAAAAGTATCCCCTACAATTATTACAGTTTCTACATTGCTATATATTTTAATGAAAAAGTTGGATTTGCAATGGGATCTACAAAAAATGGAAAATCCCCAGAAAATGATGGAAATATAATTTTTACTTTAAAGGCAGAGGATGGAAATAGACAAATTGTTAGCAAAGCTTTATACCAAATGTCTAAATGATAAAGATGTACCAGATGATAAAGGAAATAGTGGAAATTATAAACCTATTAGTTTTCTTTTATCAGTTCCATGAAAAACTTTTACCAAGATAATTATAATTCATCTACAGTGAATTTTGGATTCAAACCAACCAAAATTTCAAACTGTGTTTAAAAGTGGTTTTAGTAAAGTAGATCAAAGGAACAAAAAATATTAACGGTCTTTATTCTTTGGATTTGTAGATTATGACAATACAATAGATTCTATAAGAATTTCTATAAAATTAAGGCATTAAACCATCAAGATATAAATCCAATATATTGTTGTATTTTGAAGAATATTTATGAAAATACAATAACAATGATTACATTAACATGTTGCTATTATAAATATTGAGAAAGGTATACGATAGGATGACTATATTTCCAAAACTTTTTATACCAGTTTTACAGGAAGTATTTTGCAGGTTAAAATGGAAAACTAAGATAATAAAAATAAATACAAATTATTTAATGTCATCGAGATTAGGCAGATGATGTGATTATTTTTGAAAATAATGGTTCAGCATTTCAGAAAATGTTGCAAAAATCATCAGAAGAAAGAAAGTAGGATTAAGGCTAAATGTTAAAAACATTAAAGTAATTTTCAATGATATTCTCAGAAAAAGAAAATAAAGTTTTATAATCATGAATTAGAAGAAGTTAATGATTACAAATATCTTAGTCATGTAATTAATCAGATGAAAATATAAATAAAATTAATCATAGAATAGAACTTGTTAATATCAAAAGAAAATATGCCTATGTATTTGAAAAGAATTTTTAAATAGACATGTTTTACCAGTTCTTACTCATGGATCTGGGATTTAGACACATCAAAAAAAATACAAAGACTTTAGATAACTTAAGAGAATATGAAGAAATTTATATCAGGAGCAACAAGAAGAGGTTGCCAATGAACTACATGAATGTGAGAATGAACAGATATCATTGACATCATTGAAAAGTTAAAAGATTCAAATGGAGTTGAGTTGGACATATTTCTAGAAGAAATGATAATGGACAGTTGAAAATTTTAATTAGGCCCCAAGAGATTGTATAAAATACCTAGAAAAAGACCACATGTGGGATGACTGGGTAAAATATAAGAACTTTGATGGTGTGTTGTGGAAGGGAATATAGAGATCAGAGTAAATTGATGAAACTTGGAGATAACTTCATTCACAGTAGATCAATAATTGTTGAAAATTATAGTGAGGATCAATAATTATTAGATATAGTAGTAGTACTGAACAATGATGAAATACTTTTGAATGGAGTGATTTTGGTGGAAATAACTTAATATTCAAAGTAAATATGCCTATGCACTTGAATATGATTTTTTAAATGGATATAATTAATAAGTTTTTACATATAGATCTGAAGCGTGTATGCTTAACAAAAGAGCAACAGAAAGATTTGAAAAATATGGAGAGTTGTATCTTGGGGTTACAAGGAGGATTTGAAGAATAAATACATGGATATCTTTTATATTTTAAAAGTTAAGAGGCTGAAATGGAACTGGGCAGAACATATTAATAGAAGAAATAATTAAATAGATGAAATGCTTCTTAAATTGAATACAATAAAATGCCTAGAAAGTGATTATAGAATAAATAATTAAATAGATGGACTGCTTCTTAAATTGAATACCAATAGATTTAACAGGCCTAGAAAATGATAAGTAAGATAGATGGATAAGACAAAGAAATTTTGCTGAGAGTATGAGGAAAACAGAAGCTATGAATTAGAAAGACTAGATTAAATTTGGAGACATCTTATTCTGCAGTGAACTGAGAATAGTCTAAAATGATGGAGATGAATAATTAAACTAGTTAGCACTAATTCTATCTTTTCCCAAAAGACTTTATCTTGTGTTTGGAAAATAGGAGTATTCATTTATATAGTTACATCTACAAAGCGCATGTGCATTAGCTTATTGGCTTATTAATATTACAGTATATAAAACATCGCGCTATATAAAATAAATGTCTTGTTCAACATAGTTTGGTAACTTTAGTGTAATAAAATAATAGTAAATTAAAAAGCTGAAGATAGATAAATTATAGAAGACAAATAAATAGTTTTTGAAGATGTCATATAAGTTGTAGAAACATGAAGCACTGTTGGTCAATACACAACATATAGTAATATGTAAATAATAATAATAAAATGGTAACAAAAATAAAAAGGTCAAACATTGATAAATAGCTCAGTTTTTGACAAATAAAATAAATAAGTGAATGATTATTGTTCAGAGATTCGATCCAGAAATGTTTGGTTTTCAATTAGGTTACACCACCGCTGCACTAAAGCGCGGGGTTAGATTTTGCTGAAATAAGCTTGCTCATCTGTGAAGTTTTATATACGCTCAACATAAATGCAGGCCTACTTTTTTTAGCAATATATTTTTGACATTTTGTTTTTTCATTTAAAAATAAATTGTATTATTTATGACATACACAAGTATATATACATAAAAAAATAAATTGTGTGTGAGCGTGCATTGGGGGGGGGGGGGGAGTATTATCTTGTTACTTCTTTCAGAATTTTTTTTTTGTTTCACTATGTTGTATTGTTTTGCTTTTTTTAGTAAAACTTTTATTTTTTAATCTGACAGATAACATTTGGTCGATGATTGCAACTTCACTTACACAATACCATCTCGGTTAAACACTCCAGTTCCTTTTTTTAAATCAAAAAGAAACGGAATCTTGTAAGTCAGTATTAATATCATCTATTACTAGTTCACTATTTTAAACCAGTCAGTAGAAATTTTAATTACCATTAAACCATTGTTAAATTGTATATTTGTAAAATAATACTTTGTAAGAATCTGCCAAAGGTCAAAAATAAAAATATAAAACTGAATACAACTGTTAATTTTTGGATCGATAACTTTTGCCACCAGGTGGGCAACAAATTCAAAAATAAGTAGAAAGATAGGCATTGAGTAGCGAATTGTGGATAACAAATGACATTGTTCAAGAGAAATGGTAAGGATTTTTTTTCCTTCATTAAGAAGGAAATTAAAAGCAAATTACAAATGGGGAAGATGGTATATAAAAAATGAATTAAATATAAATTATTATAAATGGCCTTTGGATTTGTGTGTGTTGTGAATGGGTGTTGGGTTATGCAAAGAAGACCAGAGATGAATGTTTAACAATATGTAAAATTAATAGTTTGTAATTATATAAGAATAAATCAGGAGTTTTAGAGGTCAAGGACAAAAAGGTAAAAATGAAGGAAAGATTTGAAGTGTAGATAAGGTTTATCAGAGATGAGAGGAAAAGTAAAACATTTATTTTTAAAGATAGGATGTTGAAAAATAAAGAAACTGGCTAAATTGAATGGAGAATGGGAAAAACATAAAGAAAATAAGAATTAAACAAAATAATAATTTTATATTATTTTGTGAAGATCTTTATGACAAAAATGGAGAATATGATGACAGAATATAGAAATTATTGGAGTAGCTTTTATTCAAATACAATAGGAAGAATAAGTGATATGAGTGAAAACTGCAGTTATTTAACTAAACTATCAGGATCTTTGGGAATGTTTCAGATTGCATCTAAGAAAAAACCATTTTACATTTATCATATGACATTATATACTGCATATATATAATTATGAGAAATAGAAAAACAATGGATAATAAAAAATAGTTTAATTATATAAAAAGTACATAAAATGTAAAGAAATGTATGATAGTGCTAGAAGGAGCATATTGATACACATTAAATATCAAAGAGGCAAAATGGAATAAAAATTAGGATTGTAGTTATGACTATGGGGTGTTAAAAAAGATCAGAATAAGTTGAATAAACATTGAAAGTATTAAGCATCACGTGGTAGTACTGTATGGAGAGATTCGCTCTGTTTATCAACACTGAAAGTAGTAGAAATCTTTTTTAGTTTTTATTTATATTTTTTTTAAAACAAGAATTAGTAATTTGAGGAATAAATACTGAAACTAATGGAATGGCTTTTATTAAAATAGAAGAAGAGAAAAAGAAATGGATTGGTACTGAAAAATAATTTGGCAGTTGGAAGAGGGTAAAAGAGAGGAAATGTACCTACGTTTCCAATGCAAGTGGGAATATTCAATTTACTTAAGAGAGTTTCTGGACATATGGATTATGAATAAAAAATTCTGATTGTCTAAACAAGATCCATTTTA
This sequence comes from Epiperipatus broadwayi, assembly GCA_028023455.1. NCBI lineage: Eukaryota > Metazoa > Onychophora > Udeonychophora > Euonychophora > Peripatidae > Epiperipatus > Epiperipatus broadwayi. The sequence goes on along the minus strand of JAQFVV010012399.1, from coordinate 18,374,850 downwards.
TATTACATCAGAGGAATTTAAAATCAATGTTTAAATTAGAAAATAAAAAATATTTGAAATACAATTATACTTTTATATATATACTTAGTGCAAGAAATATGTATATTGAGAATCATTTATCTTTTGCACATGTATGTGGTCAGATGTGTCAGTTGTATGAGATAGAGTGGATCACTGAAGGAGGCTTGAAAATCTGTGTTCAAATTACTATATTATAAAAATAAAAGTAATATTTGAAATATAGGCATACTTCATATACCTAGAGTTTAATTATAATAATAGAGGATTTGACCACAGATTTTCAAGCACCCTTCATTTATCCACTCTATCTCATTCAACTGTTACACCTGACCAGACACATGTGAAAAAGATAATAATCACCATAATATTCGCATCAACATGGAATATTCCATCATCAGATTTTCAATGGTATGGATAACTGATGAATTGGAGGGTGGTGTAGATTGAAGCATGTCCATTAAAGTTTGAAGATTTGCTATCTTAATATAAACTGAGCATTGATTTCATGTGTGTGTGTGAGATGATGATCTAGACTAACTGATGAGTGCTGATTCAGCATGAAATACATATATTGGTGATTATTTATCTTTTTCATGTGTGTGATCATGTGTATCGGTTGTATGAGATAGAGTAGATGGCTGAAAGAGAGCTTGAAAGTCTGTGTTCAAATCCCTTATTATTAAAAATAAAAGTAGTAATTGATAAGAAAAAAGCAGTAACTCCCATAAATTTTCAACTGAGAAAAGACAATGTATGAAGAAAAGAAGTAATAAATCATGTATTATTTGTTGCTGCTGTTGCTAATAATAATGAGGTGATGATGGAAGGGGAAAAAAAGACAGAGGTCATAAAAAGTCCATAATATGTTCTCGTCATTAGTTTTCCTAGTCTCTAAAACATTTACAAATTAACCTAATATCAAATATTTATAAGTATGCATATCAAGGATTTTAATAATCTATAATCCCCAGATAAACTGTCAGTGTGAAAACTGATAAAAAATCAGAATTAGTAGCAAAATTTTAAACCATAGTCTTAAAAAAAAAAACATGTTTGTTGATAAATAATTTCATAGAAAGAAACTGCTTTTTATTGTCCTATGCCCCACCACATCCAAAACTATTATTAATAATAAATATGCAAATGTGGAACACTATTTCATACTTAATTGCATCCTAAAGAGTCAGATAATCCTTCTGAATTCTTACTCATGCATTCTGGATGCATTAATAAAGCATATTTACCAACCCTTAATTCTTAAATAGTTTTTCAAAATCTCTGGTAAAACTGTATGTTTTAGTGCAGTGATAAAATGGTAGATTCTAGAATTCAAGACCCATAAATAATGATTCTACTCCATCAATTTCAGTACTAACACTACTTATGAATTCCCAAGCCGTAAACTATTTAAGCACTTAATTTTTTTATTCATAGTATATCTCAAGATGAAGACATTTGTGGCCTTATAAAAACCAGTATTCCTTCCCAATTTGTATACACCTAGAAATATTTTTTTTGGTTTTTGCAAACTTGATCAGGATGGCTTTTTGCCCCTCCCAGGTATTGTACAACCAACAACTCTGCTTACATAGAGAGAATTGCTACTACTGTTTGGGGAGGACTTTATTGATTTTCAAGTATCTGGTGATTGAACCACTTCCCTAATTAGAAAACTATTGAAGAATCTGCATGGTTCCCAGATTTAATGCCTTTACCAAAATTTCAACCCTGTATTAAAAACCACATGAAGTATTTTCACCATCTCCTTTATATTCCCTTTATAAAATCTATAGCCTTCTTTCCGTGCCTTTTCCCGGTTGCTCTCTCTTTTTGTTATAAAAATATACAATTTAATGTTGTGAGGACTAGCTACTGAATGAGTTTATGCAGTCACAGTGTTTATGTATTCTTGTTTTTATTTTCTGAATCCTTTCTTAAAATTTATAATTACGTATTTGAACTTGTAAACTCTTCTCTAGTCATGTTTAATGCTGGATCTAAGTTAATAAGTTTCTGCATGGAAAATCTAAATCGTCAATTCCTATGTTTGAATATCACATGGATATCCTTAATGTCTAACCATTGATTATTTTTTTATGTCTCAATGATCTGACATACTCGAGAAAAACTATGATACCTTTAACCAAAGGATATCTTCACAGGTTTTTAGTGTTGTCAACCCTTCTCCCCCATTTGGAGTTAATAATAATACTTCATGTAAATTATTAATTTCTCGAAAAATAAATTGCAATATATATATTTAACTTTCTCTCCTTTTGCTATGATTTTTTTTAAGTCTATATATGTATAATGATGTAATTATTTTTAATTTCTCTGAAGAGGAAATTAAGCCGAGACCACTAGGAGAGTTCCTTATTGTCAAGTTGACATAGCAATTTAACAAACTCGATATATCCCAGCTCCCCGTTCCCATTCATTATCAACAACTTCCTTTTAATTTTAAATGCAGGTAAGAGAAATGCTGAAAATGATAATGTGATTGTGTGTGTGTGTGTGTGAACATAATAATAGTTATTCAAAATAATAAAGGTCACGGTCAAAACGCAAAGAAGTAATTATAAATTATGAAACCAGCAATTAGTTTAATAAAGCCAACTGATTTGTAAATATTTTCAGGGGAAAAAATGAAATAGATTTATTTTTAACTTTTTATAGAATAATTATTAACAATTAATTTATAAATTGAATAGATTGTAAATCTTTCGATTATGTACGGTTTAATGCTTCTTTTTAAGGGGTTTGGGGGTGCTTTAATCATTTGTTCAATAATAGATTAAGGACATTAAATAAATATTACCTTAAAGGTTATTTGAGAAAGCTTTAAATATAAATAAAAGCTAAAAATCAGTTATTATATAGGTCAAGGCGTAATTATCTTCAGCAACGGCAGTCGCACGCAAATGAATCTGACCATTCTAACTCCAAGCAAAAAAAATAAAAAAAACAAAATAAATAATAGTACACTAAAGATTTAATTTTGCAGAGATTATGAATTCAACAAATATATGTCCGCATAAAGAATATAATAGTACATTATTTTGTATATTTGATATTTGTGATATTGCCTTCCTTTTACGGCAAACAGTCCTTTTGTAAAGACTTCAACACTAAGTCTAATTACAGATCTCCTCTGATTCTTATTTTCAGCCATATATTTCAAATGAAAGCATTCAAAATTACTTTTCTTTAGAATGACTTCGAGATAATTTTTTACAATGTAAAAGAAATCTGCCTGTGAAACCATGTTCAAACAATTTATTTATTACTGTTCATGATCAATCACAATCAAAGAGCTGAAAAACATTGATTGGCCTTATGATCCGGCTATTGCATTTTTAGAATAAATGAAATTTAAAAGTATTAGCATTTATATTAGGAGCTAATAGTGGAATGAGCAAAATAAGAGAGTGAAGGATTCAAGATAAAAGTGAGTAAATGGGAAGTTAAAAGAGAGAAATGGCATGGAAAAAAGTAGCAAGGTAGGAGAGGGAAGGAAGGCACATCAGAGAGCTGTTTTTTTAAAAAATGGAATAGAATATATTTAATTTGAAATGCTATGACAATGTTTTTTATCTATTAATTATATCTCTTCTTATATCGAAATCTATGCAGTTTTATCTTCCCTCTTCTAACAATCTTTCATAAAAATGATAGGTATATTGTGTATGTTTATATTGTTTTCCTTGTTTTACTTTGCTTGGCTTACTTCTATTTGCTTTTTTTAATTCTTTATTATTAATATCTCTGTATTGGCAGTAGTAATTTAGATGATCCTGTTGGTGACAGTTAATCAAAGCTATATCAACAGCAAAACACTTCAAATTAGAAAAGAGGTGTAATCACAAACCACTTTTACATATTGTGTTGAGTCTTCCATAAATAGGCAGAATGACAAAGGGTCAAGGTCATCTTGATGGCACCTAACAACAATATACCACGAGCTCTGCCACAACAAACATTTCTGAAATAAATACATTTGTATAATAAATACTGTTTGGGATTAAATTCTTACACAATGAAGATGAATATTAAAAAAAATGTTAGTGGCTGATAGGTCTGTTATATTATGTCAGGCTTAGTTGCCTTGGTACTTATGTATTATCCTGTCTTCCAAACTTGGCAGTCATTTTTTTAAAAATTATACTAATTTCATAGGCATACAAATATTTGTTGTTGTTTTTTTCCAATTTTATTTTGTGTTAGTTGTTAAGTTTTTAAAAAATAGTAAATCAATTATAAATTCAATTCAGAAGGTGTATTTCAAAGTTATATGTAAACGCTGGTGAGAGAGGGCTAAGACCACTCAAAACGTTGTGCATATATTAACCTGTGTGCTATTAATAACAATTGAATGTAACTGAAAATTTAAATAAAGTTAATAATGGAAATAGTTCAACATATAAAATATTACTAAAATAACATACTAGAATGTAATTCAAGTGTATATTAATGATAAATCTTGTGTTATAGACTTGTTTTTTATTTATTTTATATGTTTCTTTAAAAAAAATTATAATCTTTTAACTTTAAAATAAAAATCATTAACTTTTACAAGTTTAATCAAATTTTTAGATTTTTTTTTTTTTTTTTTCGGATAAAAAGCAAATCAAAATTTAATGGAAGAAATATCTAATAATATTTACTTTTATTTTATGAAGTAATTTTACAAATGTAAAGATAAAATTTTAATATAAATCTCTCTTAATCCAAAATATTCATTAACTTGAATACACATCACATTTAACCATGTTACAATCAAAATTATGTGTAGACCAACACTGCATCAATAAAAAGCTACAGGATTACAAATATGCATCTGTACAGCCCACATCTAAAATATTATAATGCTGTATTTTATAGTATGTTATATTATAGTTATAATAAAAATCTGTTATAGATAATAAACATTATAAATATATGATAATTAATATGGTTTAAAGTCATTCTTTAGTATAAATATACTTATGCCACATGAGCTAATGAGACACAACCAATAATGAATCATCACATGATCACTATCTCATACTAGCACATAATTGTTATTAAACAAAGCAAAGCAAAACTCTCCATACAGTAGTGCCATCTTGTGCCAAAAATCCATATCTAGTGCCTACTCCTCCAATATCCCCATACTAGTTTCTGGCTTGTGGCCATCATCAGTGAGGAGCCTTGGATCTGAGAGCACTGCACCTAGATCTTAGGATCTAATACAACCCTCCAGCAGCCACCCCTTAACTCTACTTAACTACAAAACTATGAGAATGAAATTGAAAACATAATTATATTTTCAATTTAAGCTAACTCTACTTAACTACAAAACTATGAGAATGAAATTGAAAACATAATTATATTTTCAATCTAAGCTGAACTTAGATTGAAAATATAATTATGTTTCCAATTTCATTCTCAACTTAGATTGAAAATATAATTATGTTTTCAATTAATTCTCATAGTTTTGTAGTTAAGTAGAGTTAAGGGGTGGCTGCTGAAGGATTTCATTAGATCAGCTTAGATTGAAAATATAATTATGTTATCAATTTCATTCTCATAGTTTTGTAGTTAAGTAGAGTTAAGGGGTGGCTGCTGGAGGGTTGCATTAGATCCTAAGATCTAGGTGCAGTGCTCTCAGATCCAAGGCTCCTCACTGATGATGGCCACAAGCCAGAAACTAGTATGGGGATATTGGAGGAGTAGGCACTAGATAGGGATTTTATGCACAAGTCTTCTGGCATCCATTGATTGTTCTTATTGGCACAAGATGGCACTACTGTATGGAGAGTTTTGCTTTGCTTTGTTTAATAATGAATCATCAAAGTACAACCATCATTTATCTACATATGCATATGAATGTACAAAATATGCTGATCGTTAAAACTCGAAATTCTGCAAAAATATGTAACTCCTGTCATGTCGAAAAACATATGGCAAAAAAGCTAATTATGCAAAGGATTTTATTTTTCTTTGAACAAACAAACTTAGGAATAAAAGTTTAATATTTAAATACATGTATATTGTCTATACTAAATTTAATGAAATTGGACAGGTCTTGAACTCTTACTCTCAAGTTCCCTACAGCTATTCATTCCATCTTTTACAACTAACACACATGACCACACATACATGTGAAAAAGATAAATGATCTCCAGTATATATATTTCGTACTGAACCAGCAAAATGGAGTGGATAACTGTAGGGAGCATGAAAGTCTGAATAAAAGTTTATTAAGTATTTAAGAATTTATTTAAATGCTACATTTTCAGAAATGTTAAGAAATAACTATGGAAACAATTTAGTGAGCTTACTGAATAAAGAAAAATTCAAAATTATTTTTAATTATCTTTTATTAATCATATAAACACTACTTACACAAGAATAAGTTATAATTTTTTTCTTCCTCCTTTCTTATGTATTGATTTCTATCTTTATATACCATACCATTTCCAACCTTCAATATACACTTAACAATAGTACTGTTAAGTGTATAAGAAGGTTGGAAATGGTAAAATATGTGAATAATTTATGGTGATAGTTTTCAATGTTATTTTAAATCCCTACAAATTTTTCCCCCATAATTTGAACAATTAATAATAAATAATCTATTTTTACTACTTTTTAAATTTTGCATTCTGTGTGCATCAAATATTTTATATATATACATACCACATGTGCTAGCTTAACAGACATTTATATAAACAAATTACCCACCAATCTGCTATTAAATTATCCAAGTAATAAATTTGCAATGCCATCTAGGTTTGAATACCATCTTAATACATATAAAAACTTAATTCATTTTTTACTTGCTGTTAAACTTTCTTTACAGATTGTATATTGTTTGCAAGATTTATGAAAATGATTAGAAAGATGCTTTATATACTGAGAAGATTGTATGATAGAATGACTCCATATCTCAAAAACCTTTTACAACAGTTTTACAGGAAATACTTTGTGAATTAAAATGGGATGTTAAGGGAACACAAGTAAATGAAAACTCTCCATACAGTAGTGCTATTCAGTGCCAACCAGAGTAATCAATGGATGCCAAAAGGCTTGGACATAAAATCCCATCCACTGATTACTCTGGTTGGCTCTGAATGGCACTACTGTATGGAGAGTTTTGACTGTGTTAATAACAGAAATGTGCTAACATAAGAAATAGTGATCATGTGCTGTTTAAATGAAGATTACTTAAGTTATTTGGATTTTGCAAATGATGTAATTGTTTTTTACAAATAATGCTTCATAGCTTCAAGAACTATTTATTGTAAGAGTTATTAAATAAAAATAAGAAAATATAACTAAAGATAAATGCTAAAAAGACTAAAGTAATGGTCAATGGATTTTCCCCAAATATAGTAAAGGAAGTCTAATACTGTTGGATTAGAAGAAGTTAGCTATGTATACCTTGATTATATTAATAAAAAAAAACATAATGGATGAAATTAATTATTGAATTAAACTTGGATGGAATACTTTTGATAAAAATAATTTAATATTAAAAGTAAATTTATCTATTTATATTTACGTGTTGGACTATTTCCATCATCTAAAATAAATAATGAATGTCTTTAGAAAATTTTTAACTTTATTTAAATATTCCAAATACATTCAGCTGTCAATAATAGCATACAGATTAGTATATATCTAGTAAGGTTTTTAATAGTTATGTTTTACCTGGTTTTACTTATGGGTCTAAGACTTGAATACAAAAGAGCAATATGGAGACTTCAGACCATTCAATGAAGTATAGAGAGATGTATATTAGGAGTACCAAGAAAAGATTGAAAACTAAATATATAGATGAGAGAACAAACAGGCATTACTGTTATCATTGGAAAAAATTATGGGACTGAAATGAATCTTGGTGGAACATAACGCTAAAATAGCTGATAAGAAATGGTCAGTTAAAATTTTAAACTGGATCTCTCTCCAAAAGATCATGTTATTGAATGGAAGAAATAAAGAAGTTGCTAGGGTGATGGAGAGAAAAGAGACTGGAGATCAGAAAAATTAAATTAAACTTGGAAAGATCTTCACCTTGCAGTTATTATTTACTTAATATGTAATATGCAATAAAAATGAGCAGTTGATTTTATTTTAGTAATGCCACAAAACTATTACACCAGAATTGATTGTTTCTTAATTAACATGGAGAATTAATTTTTTGTATAATTGTAAAATAAAGCAAATGTATGAAAAAGGAATGCACAACTCAGTTAACTAAGCTGTAGAGTTAGAAATGCATAGACCTCATTCTGAATATCCAAACAGACTTCCTCACAAAATGTATTGAATTGCATCTAAATTGAGATTGAAAATTCTCTAAACGAGAAATAATAGAAGCTACTTTGACACACATTTAATCAATAAGAGAAGCTGAACTATTCATTGCAGCCAATATACAACAAATAATGTATGTTTGTTTTTTTTAAAAAAATTACAAACCTCACCATTATATCTAAAAGTGCCTTGAATGGTTTGAGCATCAGAAGTGACAGAATTGGAACTAAAGATCTGTGGATGAATCTTGAACTCCAGACTGAAATTCCAGACTCCACCACTTTACTATTTGTACTAAATCATGAATAACAAAGATTAGTGAAATAAAAGTTTAAGGATCACAACTTGATACTGCTACTTACAATGCTCAAATATCATATAACCTCCCAAGCTACAAACCATTCAATTACTCATCAAAGCTAAAGATAAACTCCAAATATGATTTTATCAAATAAAAGTATCATGCTGAGATTAAATGTACTGTAAAATACATTAAAAAGTCCACTATTATTTATAAGGTTACATAAATCTCAATGGGGACTTTGCTCTCTAGTTAATAATAGCTTGGTTCTAATTTACAGACAACTATAATATGATTGAATTTTTTGTTAAGGCTGCCTACCTATGAAGAAAGAGTTCATCAAACTTTAGGATATGAACATGGCAAGCAGATATAGCAATCACTATACCATGTTCTTTTCTTATCAATAGACTTGTCTAAAAATTTAATAGTAGATTATGATGTTACAACCCTTCTTTCACTAGCATGTGTGTGTGCGCGCACGCGCGTGTGTGTGCAGGATAGAGAAAAAACCACATTTGGAGAAATTTAAAAGTGAAATAGAATTCTGAGGATTATCATTTAGTCTTTTTTTCCGATTATTTATCAAGTATATCGCTAAAGATCTACAGTATTTCACACATCAATATAACAGTAATTATATTTCTATAAAGAGAAAAAAAAATGATAATGCTAACTATTGCAGAGAGTCTTAAATTTTAGGTTTTAAAATACATTATCGTAGAAAAGTTTCGCTGTGTGATAGTGTCTGATTAATGAAGTGACATCTTTTACTGTGTTCGTAAATGTGTTGTTCATTATTAATCAGAGACGTTCACTGAATTGTCACAGGTGCATCCGCAGCTTCCTTCTCTCACACTTTAGTAAAAAGGTCACTCAAATCCAAAATCAGAAGGCTAATGAAAAATTTTAAATGTCAAAGAAAGAAATATCTGAAAGAAATGTGCCGGTATTACCAAATTTTGCGCTAGCCATTAGTTTAAACACCCCCACCCACCCCTTTTGTTTCTTTTTCCAAAATTTTATGCTTTTCAGGTTTCTTAATTATTGGATTGTCTTTGTTTATACTGAATACGTAAAATAAACATATCTTTAAAAATTATATTTTCATAATAAATATTACATACACATATTCTGCTTTAAGTAATCCATAATACGTATCCAAACACATCCCACATCTATACCAAAGTATTTATTATATATATATATATACTTGAATATCATTCATTCCTTTGCAGTAAAGTTTTAAACACACAGATATATATAAAGTAAACAGGTAGCAAACTAAAAACAGTTTATAAGTGCAAAAAAAAAAAAAAGGGTTCAATCAATTAAGTTTTATTTGTCGTAATTGCTTCTTTTCTAAATACATTTGTATGAAATATATATATACTTGTATACACACAAACATGGTCGAAGATTTCATTATAGCGTAATCCTAACGTTTTTGCATTTAATGACAATTTTTATAATTATACAAAATGTGAGGTACCAGCTTATATCTAATATCACAGAGCCTTTGAACAGTTGATTTTATTTAATGAATAAATATGCTTGAAACATGAAATAGTTTATCCTTTTTCTCGAAAGGAGGATCAATATAAAAAAAAAAAAATTGGTAATCTAATAATTAATGTTTATTCATTTTTAAAAATATATAATGCAAAAATCTAGGAAAGAATATAGCAAAATGAAAGTGCTTAAATCAAACAATAACGTAGCTATAGACCATTTAATAGGCTACTTTGTCAGCATAATATTTCTGTAGTGTAATCTTCACCACATCACTGTCATAGGTCTTTTGTCGTATATTTATGATTACACCTTCCATAAGGTGTCAAAATGAGTAGAAACCAGTCCTTATCTTGTGTGAGTGTGGTGTAGTGAAAATTACCCTACAGAAATATTATTCATTAGGTGGATCATCTCTAGTCTAATGAATGACTAATAAAAATTATTAATATAATTACATCAAGTGGTTTGTGTCAAAGTTGCGAGGAGAGCAAGTTTGATACTTATCAATTATCCTGTAGTAATTGATTATCTATATAATAATGGAGATATATGTAAGAGATTGTTATCTGGGACAATTGGTGAGTGGTGGTTTAGCATGAAATGTGCATCTTATAGACTATACATTTTTTTACATGTATTTTTGGTCATATGTTTGTAATTACAATCCTCCATAAAGTGTTAAAAGCGGATAGAAATCAGTCCTTATCTTTTGTGAGAGTGATGTAATGAAAATTATATTTCAGAAATATGATTCTTTAAATAGAAAATCTCTAATTTAATGAATGTCTAATAAAATTAACTGCTTTAGCAGTATCTGTATTCAGTGATGCAGTCATTTGAGGGTTTGCAGCAAGAATCAAAGTGAATACTATAAATAATAATTTAAAAACAATCACCATAAAAATTGTATATAATTAGTGCATTAGTAATTTTTTAATCAATCAGCTTATATTAAGATTTTTATATTCCAACTGCATGAACAAGGTAGTATTAAGATCTATATCTGAGACATATATATATATACGCACACACAAAGTAAAAAATGCTTAAAATAAAATACATATATAAAACTATGCAGTAGTTAAAAGAGCCTTTAAATAAATCACTGCAGGACGAAAGTCTCTACTACAATTTTTCAAAAGAAAACTATGAAGAACACATTTCTTATAAGGCTTATCAAATACTGGACAAAATTTGAGCAGTTTCCCCATTGTTTTATTATTTAGTTAGAATAACCAGATATCATTTATTGATCAGTACTGGATGGTCAAATAGACCATCTAAGGACTAACTTCCTGGAAATACATTTCTAAGCCTGAATGACACCTTATTTTAAGGTTTTATTCATTCTTCTTTCAAAATTAGACCACACACAATCATCTGGATGTATCAAACACATCTACCTTGCAAAAACATACATACAACCTAGATTAGTAATTTTGCTATTCAAGAATAATTTAACAATATGTATAAATACATATTACTCTTTATTTCATTATAAACCTCAAATATTATTAAAACATTCATTTTCTGTAAAACCTTAAATAATAAATGTAACATAAATAATTATATTCTATATAATTGATTTTATTATCAAATCACAGAACAATCTCATTTCAAATACATTACTAAGAATTATTTTTGTAGGCAACCTTGTAATAAGACATTTTAATAAACTCACAAATAATTTTACTTTCCATTTATCAATGCCCACTCGTTTAATCTGACAAAAGTAGAATTTCTCTTTTATTTGACCTTGAATCATATATATTGCAAAAAAATGAACATTGATATGCAAAAAGATAAACTTATTATTAGCTGTGATCTTAGTGCATAAATTAATCAAGCCAGTTTAATGTTTCATATATTATTTTAAATGGTACCTGTTTGTAGACTGTACTGCCACCATTAGATGGCACTGCCACACCATCAACAACCGGCCTGAAAATGGCAAGTGCTTATTTTTTATTACTTACTACATATTAATCTCTGTTATGAGTTATTATTATATCTGTATATCTGTTACTTAAATAATTTTAAAATATTGATAAGATTTATTACGTTTTGATTAGTGGAGGGAGGGGTCGGTAATGATTTTTTGAGGATTGCTTTTTGATTATTTAAATATTAATGCTCAATTTACATATGCAGTAATTTAAAAGCCAGAGAACAATTAATTGCTTTTCAATATGAACTTAGATGCATATTTATATTGAAGGTAAATAATTTGTTCTTTTCGTATTTTCGTGCTCTTTTAGTTTTCGATGTATTTGCTGTACATATATTGTCTGAGGCATTTTTATTTGTCGATTTAAGTGAAGAAATTTCAGGCATTTTTGTAAAAAAATTTATCACTTGCCATTTTCAGGCTGGTTGTTGATGGTGTGGCAGCGCCATCTGATGGCGGCAGTACAGTCTCCAAACTACAACCAAATCATATAACATTCTTATTCCAAATACCTTACTAAGAATTATTTTTGCAGGCAGCCTTATAATGAGACATTTTAATAAACTTACAAATAATTTTACTTTTCATTTATTAATGCCCCTTCATTCAGTCTGACAAAAGAATTTTTCTTTTATCTGATCTTCGACTGCATATATTGTAAATAAATGAACATTGATATTCAAAAAAGCAGAAACTTATTACTGGTGGTGATTTTAATTCACAAATTAATCAAGCCAGTTTAATATCAATGTTCATTTATTTATAATATATATATGGTTGAAAGTCAAATTTGTCAGACTGAATGAAGAAAAATTATTCTCAAGTTTATTAAAATGTCTCATTATGGGGCTGTCTGCAAAAATAATTCTTAGTAACATATTTGGAATAAGAATGTTTTGTGATTTGATTATAATATTAAATGTTACATATTCAAGGCAGTAATAAGTTATTTATGTGCTAGTGAAATTAGTAATAGTTGATTTTATTGTAATTAAAAATAAAATATATCATTTATTTTTTTTCTTTGCTATTATCTGTCATTAGAAACAGTAACAAGTTTCATGTCAGCTGATTTAGAAATAGTTTTCATTTTACAAATGATTTTTTATTATTATGAAAAAGTAACTGATCAAAAGACAACAGAAATGTAGCACTCTTGCCAATTAGGCATATTAATTTATTGATTTTTACTTAACATAATTTTCTTTAATGTTATTTTTAAAAGTATATGTATATTTATTTATTATACTATTTATGTTTTTTTTTTATGTTCTATACTTAAGATTAAATAAAAAATGTTTAAATAAACTTTATCTCTTGTTATAATTTTCTCTGGATGATAGAAAGATAGATTAACAGTATTCTATTTGAATTAAATAGAAATTATTAATTAAATATGTAAAGTTAATCTAGTGGAAGCTAATTTTTAAAAAAAATATATACTGAATATAAAAGCAAAACTGCATAGTAGTTGCAGAATTATAGAAAGACAGATAAAAAGTATCTTATTTTTAGAGAACATACTCAATAATGGATATAAAAACCTGGGATAACAGTGGATCCAATATTATGCAGTTTTGTATCATTCAATGCCTTTCCAAAATAACTCATAACCATTTATCACTTCATTCAAGTTTTTTTTTTTTTTTTTTTGGAGGAAAAGGAGCAGGCAGTTTTATTATATCAATGTTAGGCTGCGGTAAATCCTTAAATTAAAATTCTGGGCTCAAGTCCTTAAGAAACCTCATCAAGCCAAATTCTCAAATTCAAGGATTTTTATATTTAGAAACAAAATTAAGACAGATTGACTTCCATATTTAGCTCCCAAGCTGCAACCATAAGCTTTATTTATATTATAATAAATTTTTGTCTTTTAATTAACCAATCCCTGTGTATTGCAATTTTTGGTTATAATCACATAAAAGGTATCCTAAATAGGATTGGTTCAATAAAGTCATTTGATGGATGAAACTCTATTCTAAATCCAATTTCAAAAAGACTCATTACTGGTATATTGCTTAAACAATTGCAAATAAAAATATAAATAATTTAATACATAAATAATCATGTATAAACCCTTGGAGATATGAGTTAAGAAAAGCTTGAAAATTGTTTACTAGATAGCAAAATATCCAAACTCTCTCAGGATGGGATTTTTTTTATACACTTAATGTAATCCACTAAGTTTGCTTTCAATATTATGATTTGCAGATAATTATGATATCACAAGATATTGAAAAATGTTTAGCAGATTACATTAAATGTATTTAAAAAATCCCATTCTAAGGTACTTCGTATATCTTGTTTCCCAACAAACAATTTTCAAGCTTTTCTTAACTTGCACCTTCAAGCACTTAAATTTAATTACAAGTGCATAAAGAAAGTTAAAACTCATATAGAATTGTAATAAATATATAATATGGAATTAGCAAATCCTGTAGCAAAAGATCACAATCAGTAATGTAGCTTTAATGCAACAAATTTTTATCAGTACATGAACGTGAAGCTTTGGGGAATTTCTCATATATATATATTCTTGACAGTGAGGGAAATTCGATCCTGATTTACAAATATTCCTCACAGAAGTGAACAACCAACTTTTTTATGATGCCTTGAGGCTAATATGCTTTCAAGAGTGCAATAATTTCTAAAATAGTATTGAGAATGTGTGCATTATTATTCAGTATTTTTATTATTATTATTTTGTCTGTCAGAATTTTGATCAATCATAAATGAAAAAAAAGATAAAAACCAATTTATAATTAATCTCTGATCTGTTTTAGGGTTTAAAAACTTGGAAAAATTATTGTTAATGAATGAGAAAGAAATTGAAAAAGAGATTTTCATAAAGAGACATGTTAAACCATATGCCTTTTTACAATTTTTAAATTCTTATATAAAACATAAAACATACTTTTCTAATTTTGTTATTAGCAAGCAAATATAGCTGACCTTTATCAAATCTGTTGGTGGGTCTATTTGAAGGATTTAAGTAGCTCATGTGGGAAACAAATATCCCTCTTGTCTTCTATAAAAGTAAGTCTTTTATTTTCATCTGTTCAACTTTTCATTTTTAATTTATTTTCACCATTTATACATAAAAAATTCCATTACAATATCCTCTAACAATCCTTCATGAAAAAGGATTTGCATTTTTTTACTTATTGTCTTTTTTTCCTTCTGATTCACTGGCATAGATTACATTGAAGAGCTACAGTTAGACATAGTATTCAAGTATTTCAGAAAGAAAACTTTTCGGATTGAAATTAAAAAACTATCATTATACAGTAAGTGGGGAAATGGGCCAGCATGTTCTGTAGGTGGAAATATTTGTGTTACACAGATTGCTTTGTGTGGTCATTGCAAAACTCATTTCTACAATTTTTTTACCTCCCCCCCCCCCACTCTCTCCTTTTTTTTCTTTTTTTTTGTTTTGGAATTGAAATGGCTATACTTGTTTACCAATGGCTATTTATTATAATAATTATTATTATAACCAATATCTAAACTGGTTAGCAACGACATCTCAGATATTAATGACAACCAAACTCATCTCAACAACAAGAACCATTTCAATCAGCATAGAAGTAATCATAAACACACAAATATACTATTATGAAAATTAATCAATAAGCAGATTGCCAAACATAAGATAATTTTAGAAATATATGGAAAAAAAAAGAGACCAATCCGCAAAAATAGCTTATTTCTGAGCTAAAAATAGATTTACTGTCAAACGTTGGTGGCATAGCGGTTAGCATAGCTGGCCCGAGTTCGTTTCCCGGTCAACGCTTTGACATATATATATAATAGATTTACTTATACACACATCCCTATGTTTGTACGTGTGTGTGTGTTTTGATATATTTTTTCTTCGATTTTATTAAAGATCTTAAAATATATTTACTTGGGAGAGAGAAGGCTGATTATTCAGTCATTTATTGATTCAATACTTATTAATCACAATATGAATCATCCATTGAAGGAAAAATTGTTTACATAGTTGTAGGATAAGCAGATATCAGTAAGTAAGATTTTCAACAATTGGATCTTTATTTAAATAAGTTCGTACAAAGGTGAGCTTATGAAATGTAACTTTTGAAGGTAGAGATTTAAAAAGCGCTTTATATACTATAAATAAATTTAATCTCTTACAGGTGGAGTATATTCTCAATGTTTATTGTTAAGCTTAAATCAGCTTTGATTAGTAATTGGTGAATTCATTCGCGAATACATGTTTACAACAGAATAGCAAGTTATCTTCTAGAAAAAATTGCTCAAAACATATATAAATAAATAAAAAAGTGTGTGTTTATATGCGAGTGTTGAGAATTTTTTTCCGTTTCCGTGTAAGTTTAAGATATTTCAGATAGTTCGTAGCAAACCTAACTGAAAGAAGAATAAAAAACTGTTAAAATCCTCACCTCCCACTCTGATAATAGCTTCGTTTTCTTTGGAAAAATGCTTCAGAAACTTTTATCCTGTAGCGAGCTATTTAAAGGCCGTTTTACTCTACTTTTTTTTTTATCTTCACATTTAACTCACGTACCCATACATATATATATCACAAACAAAATCTCTTTTCTCACATAGAGGGTTTCTATGATTATAAACTACGATAATTAAAAGTACATATGTGTGCAATGCAGTGTATAATTCTATGATAAAATGCAGACAGATAAATAAGTAAACGTTAATGTTAGAAAGACAAGATAGGTGATTTTTTTTTTTTAGCATTATATTAAATATGGTCTACTTTTTGGAAAGAACTTTGCTTTATTTTTTTTTTTTTAAATATTATAAAGGTTTTTCTAAACCCAAAAACAATAATAATATACTTTATATTAAATTAAAATCAACTATCACATGACCCCGATTTGCATAATACTTTTCAGGAGCAAACTCATATTTATACTATTCAAATTTGAATATTCAATAAATACTGTATGTTAAAGCTAGTTGGGTGGATAGGCCAGCTGTGGATAAAAATTTAATACGCACTAACAACTCTTGATTATTCAAGCTTATAGTAGAAGATTGAACTGGAGTAACATGAATATGAGCTTGGTCCATTACCCTAAATTGTGTTACAAAAAGTATTACTTATTTATGATAAGTAGCTCGGGATATCAAATGACTTTTAAGCATTAAAATGGAAGATTGAATATGACATTTCCACTGAGCTTAATTTTATTGCTCTCTCTCTTTACTTTCTGCAGTAGGGATGAGTCTATGTTTATAATGAAAAAAACTAAAAGACATTAAAAAAGCTCAAGAAGGAAAAAAAAGATGTCATTACAGCTATATATATATATATCATGATGATTTTTTATTTATTTAAAGTATATTCTTTATTAATAACACAAATTTTATATACACTTTTTACAAATAAACCACATGGTTTAACTATCAGATATACATAATTATTTCACTCTACTTTAAAAACACTATCCTATGCAAATGCAGAGAACATCACTATATATCCAGGTCTTCTATAAACATTTTGATTTAGATTATCAATCCCACACTTCACATAGTGTCGGCATACATCCACATCATATTTTGACCATAATTTTCTTCAGTAGTTATCTTAGGCATTGATTAAAGTATTTGCTCCAATCTTTATTTAGTTTTTTTAACCAGTTATACTTTTTATTATCAAAGATCGCATTTCATCTTATGGACCATATTGTTTTCAATGTATGTATCATTGCCAATGCGTTATGCGGATTAAAGTTCACAAAGTTTCTTTTTACTATTTTATTTAAGTTTATTACTGGTTTATAAAACACTTTATTTCTAATGTGCCAGAGGGCCTTACACTCCTCAAATAAGTGCAACAAGATATCTTCCTTTATTTTACATAACTCACATATTGGTTCCAAGTTCATATGTAGCCTACTATTCAGCAGATGATAAGAGACATAGAATTCATTGGTGATTTTTTTCTTTCATCAAAACAAAGATGCAGCATACCAACAATGAGCTTTTATATATAAAAAGATTATATTTTAAAATACAAAAATCAAATTATTCAAGGCATTTCCTATTACATTCTGTGGCTGTGAAAACTGGACAGTAAAAAAGTACAAATATCATATTGAAATATTGATTTTTCTGAGTTGTAAATTTTAATGAGATTTTTGAAAGAAAAAAAAATATGGAGAGCTAAAAAGATGATTAAATTGTAGCTTTTGCTTGAAACACAAATAGAGATTGAAATTGTTTTATTTTGACCATAGTATAAGATGATTTCAATTAAATAGAAAAAAAAAATGCTTAGAAGTGCTAATGGTTTAATGATAAGAAGATGAGTAGCTATGAAAATTATATAATCCATTATTATTATAATAATATGTTGTTGTGTAAAAAAACAAATGATAAGTTATTCTAGAAAATAATATTTATATAATTGACTTTGTTTAGGGCTAATAATAATAATTAGGCATTGATATAAACCAGAAGCTTTATATTCCTCACATCAATCACAAAACTGTTTAGAATATAGCAAACAATTTGTTGGTGCCGAATTCAACTTTGGACTAAAATCTTTACACTCTAGTCTATCATATGCACATACAAACATTACCTGAAAGTGTTTACCAAGATGGTATATCAAAATAAATAAATAATCAATAAATAACAGAAATAGTAAATGTCAGATAGCAAAAGCAAATTACATCATGTGGTAGTTGGAAGAGCTTGGAAAACTAACATTTGAGATCCAATTATGTAATCACTGCCCGGTTTGGTAGTATTATATATTTATTAGTGAAGTATATATTTGCAGCCCATCAATAAAGACTTTTTGAAATTTTTTTTATTTTTGTAACCTCTGCTATCAGGTAAATAATATCTTTATATTATAAATAGTTGTTCTAAACTTTCTATAAATTATAGCAGACAAAAAAAATAAACAATATGCAATATGAATATGTGTCATAAAAAATTAAAAAAACAAGTTCTTTATCCAAGGATCATCTACAGTTACTTCAAGTAATTAGTGATTACTAGATAGTAGTTTATGTAAATGTCCATGGGATTTAAATGCACTACCATCTGGTAACCACTGATTGATTACTCAGGTTTACTCTAGATGACACTAATGCAGAGAGCTGCTCTTATTTTATCATGTATTGTGTGACTTGAAAAAGTGATTTGATATTATTAATGTATATATAGCATGCATTCAATAATACAAGAGTTTTGTTTCAAAATTATACCTGGTATGCTCTTTACGTTATTTTGATGTTCAAATATCAAACTTCCTTCATGCACTGACAAATACCTAATAACTAATAATTATTAACATAATTTATGATTAAACTTTAAATATAGAATATTAAAATTACTTTTATTAAGAAGAGCGGGGGGGGGGGAAGTCAACAGTTAACAGTCTAACGACAATGTATGATTGTTATCTCTCAGCTTTAGTAATCTATTGATAAAATTCTCAAATTTAATTTCAGGCTGAAAATTTAACATAAGTATATCAAGGTTTATATTATACATATACACTAATCTATCAAAAAACTCTTTAAAATAAAATAAAAAAAACATTTTCCACAAGATTATTTTATGCAATTATATATTAGACAATTTCTATCGTCTAATACTAATTGTTGAACTTTTAAAAAATTCAAACTTTATTTAAATAGCATATAGATTAGTATATAACACTATGTTTTGAGTGGTGTTATTTTCCTTTCTTCTTCGGGTATTTCTGGTGTGACCATTAACTATACTAGTAATTGATATCGTATGGGTTCGTGAATATTTAATTAAGGACAACATTCTAACCAACTGATGATTAGTGTTGTCTTAAATCCAATAATCGCGAATCTAGGTTCAATTCCTTTGCTAGTACAGTCAATGGTCAAACCAGCATCACATGGAAAAGAGCGGACAGTGATATCACTCAAAACATCGTGCTATATACTAAGAGCTGTGTGCTATTTACTAACCGTTGAATTTCTTTAAAAGGTTTTTAAAAAGTTTGAATTTTTCTAAAAAAATTTAACAATTAATTGCAGATAATGAGAATAGTCCAACATATCATTACAATATCATGATCGCAAATTTTCAGATAAATATACAGATCCCATCCATTTTTATTTTGTGTATATATTTTGATTATTTAATACAAAGCTGTAAAATGCTTTTTTTTTTTAATTTCATTTCTCTCTCCCATGGTTATATATATATTTAATGCATGTGCTACTATTTACTATTTTCTGATTCTTTATGACTTTGTAATAAAGCAGTAATAACTGAGACTCGACTACTTATATCTGTCACCGACACTGATAGAAAATATTTTGATTACTTTATGTCTGGGAGATTTAATTGATATGTTTTATGAAGACATGAAGCAAATCATCAAAATTTATAAAATATGAAAAAGATGTCATTTTTGGAATTGGAAAAATAGATTGATTTAAATCAAAATATAACAACTTAATTCGTTGTTATATATATTCTAACCTGTAATTATGCATCTTCACTTCCAGATAATATATGGTATAAAATAAAATAGGTTCTAGCTCAGTTAATAGTTAATAAATAAAATATTCAGCATTAAAATTAAAATGTTTCACTAGCTCAAATTTACAATACGAATAAGGTTCAGTTTATAAAATAAATTAAATAAATATTTAGTATTTTCATGAGACTTGAAGTGAAAATACAGTTGACAAGATAGATTACATTGAGCCAATATCCCACAGGATACTACCTCAATGGCATAAGAACACTATCCCCCCTTTATTACTATTTCAAATAACAAACTCATAGTATTCTTATGACTTTAATAACTTCTACTCACTAAGATTAAACTAATAATTAAATCTTAATATTCTATTTAATAATCTAGCTCAATAAAATAATCTCAGGTTCATAAAGTTTATTCTAAGTTAATTTAAAAATACGGTAGTAAAATATGAGAAGGGATTTTATGTCATAATCTACTACACTGAAACTAATAATAATAAATAACAATAATAATATTCTTCATGTAATGATATAATAAATACGTGGTAGCATTTTAATAATCTGACAAACAAAATATGTGTGGCAACTGATAGCATATAATTTAATATAATATTGTGATAACTGATTTATGACCAATAAAATAATGTAAGATTATGATTATTTAATTATAATGAACACCAATAAAATATTTAAATTCTTAAATAATTCTCTATTTATCTTTTTGTGCAAAATTATATATTTGTTTCAATTATTATGCATATATCGTGTTTTCATGCAGCGATGTGGAGAAATAAATAACTCGGACACAAAATTTTTAAATAACAAAAATTTAACAAGTTTATTACTAACAACAAATAAATAAACAATTTATTTACACTATTTACAGTGGATATCCTTAACCTTTTTACTTTACAGTTTGATCTACTGGTTATATAAAAAATAATTTATATTTTAATTATATTTTATTTAGATTTAGGACAAAATTAAAAAAAAAATGTTACTATTTGGTTTCTCATTATGGTTAACTTATTACAAATAAATTTATCTACTTTATTAGCAACAGCATTTTATCCTTAATATTATAAACTATCTTATTTTTTTTAAAAAAAAATTCATACTTAGAAAACATTCCATAGAAAACAAAATTTTATAATGAGTATGGACTTCTCAAAATATTAAAAAAAAATTTCATCTTGCAAAGTCAAAAATGTTACACAAAATATTATCCAAAATTCAATACTAGATTTTAGTATTTATCACACAATGTTTACTAATCATAATATATTCTTATTTAAGCCTTACTTTAGTATGATATAAGTGTAATCATCAATATATTTCTGTTAATCAATAAATAAAAAATATACTATGCATATTGTTTACATAATTTACTTTGTACTATTGTATTTTAAAAAATATGCAATACTTATTTTTTCTTAAAAAAAAAAATAATACTAAAGCATTTAAAATTATTATCACTTTAAAGAAAATATCTTTGTTTAGATACCTTATTTTAAAAAAGTTTATATTTCATTTCCGAAATAAAATTCAAAATATATTCTATGATTCTTTTCTTTCCCTATGATACTTTGGATCTTCAATTTTAAGTTATAATATTCTGCTCCTTATAAGCAAATAAACTAATCTTATCCAAAAACGATAGCATAACATAAGTTCTAAATTATTTATCATTTCTCTTAAACATATCTTACTAAACGATGCAGTTACATGAAATAAAGATAGCGAAAACAGATGCATAGGATTAAGGAAGAGGGCTAGAATATTATTCTTAACATATCTCAAAATCATGGTACAGTGTGAAGAGGTAGGACATTTATCTGCTTAATATCCTCTAGTACAGGAATGATGTTAAAGCTATTTCTTCAGCTTTATTAGAACATCAAATATTTAAAGTAATATAAACACTGTCCAAATAAAATGTGTATCAGTCATAGGGCTTTGTTAACTATGCTGATAACCACATAAAGACTAAATATTATTCCCATTCCTTATCATATCCTATTTTAAATATATATCATCTTGGTTTCCTGCTAACTATAGTACTTCCAAGCCACTATCTCAACATTATTTCTCAAGATTTTTCTACATCTTACATTGATAAATAACTATCTGCATTTACAAAAACAATAAATAAAATTCATTAATAGTTAAACAATCTAGCTGTTCCACAAGAAAAGTCTGTCCACTTCATCATTCTATATGTCTAATCATATACAATCTACTTAGACAATATTTGAATATCCCATATCATAAAAATTTTAAAAGAATCACATAATTATTTGTTATGTTGGATTATATTACTAAAAAAAAAAAAAAAATCAAAAAAAATTGTCGTATGCATATTTTCAAATCAATCCTATCTCATAATGTTTTTTAAAATGTTGTATAAAATGCAGTACATATAAGTAAAAAACTTTTACACTTCATTCTTCCAATTTATGGATGATCTAAAGAAAACAAAAAAATATACATTATAAATTATCAATAGTTATTATTATTACCAATAACCTTTATCTAGTCATCGTGTTTAGTAGGCTTCCTTTGTCCACTTGAGCATTGCAGATATAAAAAAAAAAAATCACACCCATACACTTTATATTAAAATATTTTTAGCTAAATTATTAGATTATTATATTATAAAATTTTGATATTAATAAATTAATGTTTTTATGTTTTTCCTAATTTTATATAAAAATTTAGATTTAAACTAGGTTAACAAAATAAAAAGAATCAAAACTATAGTTACATATTTTCTTGACGATAGTTCCTGATAAATCCAAAATGTTTATCATTTTCTCTAGAGTTTTTTAAAAAATGTTCTCCTCTAAGCGGGTTAAAGTTTAAAATAAAATAATTATTAATCCATTTAGTAAAATTTATAGAAAATAATCCTTGGTTTTAGTATTTAAGATGATAATTATTAAATCATAATATTACTTAATCCCGTGAAGCTTCTTAATCTTCTCTACCAATATTCTCTGCGTATCCGATGCATCAATCCATCTAATTTAACTTTAAAATATTCGATAAACTTTTAAGTACTATTTGTATTTCCATGGATCCATCTTTTATTCAACTATGTGTTCACTTTTTTATATATGTTTCCTTCTTGATACATTTAAACTTTCGTTTGGTAATATATGATATAAAAATATTTTTTTAAAAATGTTACCTTCAGAAAGGATATAACATTTTACTCCTTTTGATATAAAAAATGATTCATGCAATATACAATTGTCTTATTACTATTTAAAAATAAATCTTGGATAAACTTATAAATAATAATGTGTCTCCAATTTTTTCATTAGACTCCGTATGATGTCCGAGCTGTGTTTTTTTTATGTACCAAAAAAAGTTCTCCGGTTATGCATAAATAAAGCTGTATCAATAAATATTTCAAATATTTCTTCAGTATTACAATTTATATCCATTTTATTTCGTAGTATATCCATTTTTTATTGCGTAGTTTAGGTTAAACTTTTAGATAAAATACAACTGATAAAGAACTTTAAAAAATTTAACAAAGCATGTTAAACAAAATTATTAAAATATTTTTTAGTTTATACTCTCTTTTGCAAAAAATATTTTTAAAATTATCAATTAGTTTTTTGCAGATAAAGTTATAAGAAAGTACTAAAAAAAAAAAATTGATTAAAATAAAAATTTAAAAAAAAAACAATACTATCTCTTTGAGAGCTGCAAATATACCTTTCT
Organism: Epiperipatus broadwayi; assembly: GCA_028023455.1. Lineage (NCBI taxonomy): Eukaryota > Metazoa > Onychophora > Udeonychophora > Euonychophora > Peripatidae > Epiperipatus > Epiperipatus broadwayi. The sequence continues at coordinate 18,350,542 of JAQFVV010012399.1, read as the reverse complement.
TTGGTTTCAATACATTATTAATCTCCCTTGATAACTTAGTTATGACAATATTTATAGTCTGTAAGAATACCTATTCCTATTGGTTAATTCTTACTTTAGCTTGAGAACAAATTTACATATTTCCAATTTATAGTAGAATTATATTTGAAAATAAAAAATGATGACGTAATGAACCTAAAATATTATTTTAAAATATTACTTTTAAATAAATTATTATTTTATTAAAACTATTTAAACATTTAAAATAACTTTTAAAATAACTTTAATAACTTATTCCATTTATCTTAATATTCAATTTATCTATTTTTATTTAAATAAAATATTTAATTTTTATATATCTGCATTCGTCTTTATTACATTATTTAAACATGTTATACGATAGTTAACTTAATGTTTAATACTATTTACTTTTATGATAGGCAATAATTCCATCCAATTCCATACTGCAATTTCAAAATATTTTAAACTTTGTTATTGATTCAAACACGCGTGTGTGCGATAGTATACATTAAAAATCACATGATTATAACTTTGACAGATGATTTTTAATCTATTTCTCTGCTTAGATTTATAAAATTGATACACTTATTATATTATATAAAATAATTATAAAAATTTTGAAGAACAATTTAGAAAATATAGAATTAAATATAATTCTCACCATCACAAAGTTTATTTTAAAAATATACTATATTAATTTTGACTATTTAAATATGATTACAAATCTAAATATAGCATTTATTAAATTATACGTTTTAAACTATTAAAATCGGATTTTTAAATATACTTTTAATTTTTATAGCTGTGTTATTTAATATGGCCAGCTTTTACAACCATATGCAACAATATTTTAAGCTTTACATAACCATTTTTTAAATGATTTTATACTACGTATTCTCTTTAGCTTCCAATTGTGCTTTAAAGATATAATTGACTTAATATAATTAATGTATTAAAAGAACATATTCTAAAATTTAAAATTTTTAGTAATTGACTGTTATGAATTATTACTGACCTATAGAAAAGGGCACAATATGTTAGTCTTAATATAGACTTCAAACTCAGTTAAAGGTAAATATATCTATTATAATCCATTCAACTTCCCTTTTTACCAATATTACTAAAAATCTTCTATCAAATGGATAACAGAAAATGGTAAATGACTTCCAAGATGCATTTCTGCTAAACTACCTTTATCAAATGATCTCAGATCATTATACTCATTCAAATATCTTCATTATTATTCATTATTTATCCATTGTATTTTATTATAACTTAATTTATAGCAACTTTTATGCTACATTAACATTGGTATTTTATTAGCCTTAACATATATATAAAAAAATAATAAAACACAAACAATAATTACTATTATGCAAAACTACTTATATATTTCAACCAAAGGACTCATTTTCATCAGAAAAAAAATATATAGTAAAATGGCAGTGTTCAAAAATTACACCTTACAACAAAATATTTAACAAAAAAAAAGGTAAATCAGCAAACAGTCTACATGTTATAATAACTAATCATAGAATTGACATTTTGCATAAGAAAAACAACAGACCGGTACCAAAATATTTTAATTTACCAGATCATTCAATTGATGTTTCAGAGTAAGTGATATTGCAGAATGGTTTTTTTCCACAAGAGAGAGAGAAACAAAACAAAAGCTTTTTTTTTAAAACCTCAAGACTTTATACCTACATGGAATGAACTTACACATAGGCGCTATTACATCTTTAAATTATCTAGTTTCCTAATACATTCTTTTATTATCATGTTTTATTAGTTTTATACATTTTCATTTATATATATATGTGACTATAGATATACACTTTTCTTTAAAATTAACATTTACTATTAATATATATTTATTTTAGTTTGTACTAACTATAATATGTAATTAATATGTGTAAGTATTTCAGTTTTTTTTTTCTACGATAAAAATTTTAGTTTTTTATACAAATATTAATATGAGCACATACTATTTTTATATATACACATATCATGTTTTTTTATATTTAAATTAAGTTTGCAGTAATGCAGTTTTTTTTTTTTTAATGTACATTGAAATAAATTTGTCATTTGTTAAATTTTCTTTGTAAAATCTTTTAACCAATAAGGTTTTTTGTTTTTTTGGGATCAAATATATTGCATGTGTAAATTTTGAACACTGCCACTTTACTATATTTTTTCTTTCTGATAAAAACCAGTCCTCTAGTCGAAATATAAAAGTAGTTTTACATACAATTAATTTTATTTATATTTATTATTTTTTGGTATATATTTTATTTAGACAGTCGTTATATATACTGTATATGTATTTTCAATATATATATATATTGTAACGTTTATTTATATAGGTTGCAAAAATATTGGCATTTGGTAAAAGCTAAAAAATAAAAGTAGATTTAGATTTTTTTTTAAAAAAAAAAACGTACAATGAAAGTTAAATTATTCTTCCGTATTTTTTTAATGTAATTAGAAAAAGTTAGAATTGGAGAGAACAAAAGACACATATTACCAATCTAGATAAGAGAAAGTAGAAATATTTCAACTAATTAAAGATGGCAGAATTATGTTGAAAAAATAAAGACTTTGTAACATAAATTTTATAAAGAATATATAAGATTATCAACATATATTTTGACAAACAAAAGATATGCGCAGAAGTCTGAAAACTGGGCCTTAGTATAAAAGGCAGAGGTCAGTTTGAAGAACTTCTTGTTCATTGGTTTCTCTAGTTGGTCTTGGATAACAATAATATATCCAAGATCACTCTATGCTGAAGTAATTCGGCATGGCGGAGTAAACCAGAGCTTCTGAAGACATCAGGCCTGAAGTTGTATACCAGAGAAGCTTTCGTGACCGACTAGGAGAATGGACCGCAAGATCAACTAATAATCAAAGGCCGTGAGCTCAATTCAACCCCGAAAAACTAAGCATAGTTATCTACAACCATCGTGAATTCACTAAAACTTACCGGTTAAGACTACTTATTCCTGATTGTGACAAAATTAAGCATTTGCAAACAAGTCTTAAAATAATCCCGATATAGACATTAATTTTCTTATTAAAGAGACTTTCATTTAAATAATTTTATACAAGATCATGGAAATGAATTGTAATAAGTGAACATTATTAAATTACTTTATCCAACTGTTTTTTATAAATTGATTCATGTTCTTTCCAATTTAGTTAATTCGTACTTTAACTTACAAATATTTTTAGTTTGTTGGAATAAAAGAGATTTTACTTTTATCAACCTTTTTCATTGTGCGTTATTAATAATGGTTGTTAATTATTATTGAATTTATTAATAATAGTTATTATTTTTTATTATTAAATCTATTAATAGTTTAATAAGATTTAAAAACGTAATTTATCTTTGCCAATATGTTTGAATAAGCCCAGGAATAATAATCTTAAAAAAATAATTTTCGTTATGGTATGATGCAATACCTATTAGTTTAAAAGTATTTTTCTTTTTTGTTTGCCAGTTACTATGTGATGGTTCAGTGGGTTCTTGCAGAACTCTGGCACCTTTCAAATAAATTAAAAGCTGATCTCGTCAATAGCATAATTCTCAACAATTAATAGGCCGAGTTTGATCAGGAAATATAGCTATGTTTTTTAGAAATAGAAAGACAACTTTCTTCTTTTCGACATAACTTGATCAACTCGTGCGCAGTTTATATCAGCGTGTAGAGGCCTAACAAAATGGAAAACATTATAATGGCTTACCCAACTAGGGCTTCGATTTAACAACTACGTCCTGAGATAAGTTGTAATGATAAAGAACGTTACAACGATGACCCAAAGAAACTCACAGCCGGAAAATAAATAGTAGTTTTTAAAAAAATTATAAAAACTAACTAATTAATTAAACCCTGATTATTAAAATATAAAAAAATATTTTTTTAATATGACTTCCAGAAAGAAAAAAATATATGTATATTTTTTTGATATGTCTAAAAAAACACGATCGTAGCTGATGTAGACGTAAGTCACAAGTATTTGACCGGGTAGGGGGTTACTGAAGAGGGGAAAAACATAACCCCAAGTCCTAGTATGCAGTATATTAACATAAGACCACCTTTATATGCCCATCAGACTATTTCTAGCAGGGATCCGAATAAAGGGGAAGGCGGATCAAGTTGGACCAAGTTGCCGTGAGCCTGTAAGACTCAAAACGATGAGCAACGCTCGTTTGTGCTTATAACTTGGGCTTCTTATCATTACTATTACACTTAAGCAGAAAGGACACAGATGAATGTGAAATATTTTCCATTCCCGCCGTGTTAGACCTAAAAGTGGGCGTTAAAGCTTGAATGAGTCTACATGACATATCAGCATGTTAATACAAAAAAAAAAATGAATATGAATTTAAAAACTTAAGAATAAAATTAGTGTAAACCCCTATTTTATTCTCATCTCCTAGTGCTGGTGGTATTGTAACATTTATTTATATACGTTGCAAAAATATTGGCATTTGGTAAAAGCTAAAAAATAAAAGTAGATTTAGATTTTTTTTTTTTGACTAATTTTTTTTTTAAAAAAAATAACGTACAATGAAAGTTAAATTATTCTTCCGTATTTTTTTAATGTAATTAGAAAAAGTTAGAATTGGTGAGAACAAAAGATACATATTACCAATCTAAATAAGAGAAAATAGAAATATTTCAACTAATTAAAGATGGCAGAATTATGCTGAAAAAATAAAGACTTTGTAACATAAATTTTATAAAGAATATATAAGATTATCAACGTATATTTTGACAAACACAAGATATGCGCAGAAGTCTGAAAACTGGACCTCTAGTATAAAACGGAGGGATTCGGTTGGAGGAATGTCTTGGTTTAGCTGATATTCTTTTGGTTGGTTTTGGATTAAAGAATCCAGACCACTCTATGATGAAAAAATTATTCATACAAGAGTAGACCGGAGCTTTAGCTGACATTGTTACCGATGGACACCAGAGAAGCTTACGCGACTAGCCTATGGAACCAGCGCCAAGATCAACTAATAATCAAAGGCCGTGAGCTCAATTCAACCCTGAAAAACTATGCATAGTTATCTACAACCATCGTGAATTCACTAAAACTTACCGGTAAGACTACTTATTCCTGATTGTGACAAAATTAAGCATTTGCAAACAAGTCTTAAAATAATCCAGATATAGACATTAATTTTCTTATTAAAGAGACTTTCGTTTAAATAATTTTATACAAGATCATGGAAATGAATTGTAATAAGTGAACATTATTAAATTACTTTATCCAACTGTTTTTTATAAATTGATTCATGTTCTTTCCAATTTAGTTAATTCGTAATTTAACTTACAAATATTTTTAGTTTGTTGGAATAAAAGAGATTTTACTTTTATCAACCTTTTTCATTGTGCGTTATTAATAATGGTTGTTAATTATTATTGAATTTATTAATAATAGTTATTATTTTTTATTATTAAATCTATTAGTAGTTTAATAAGATTTAAAAACGTAATTTACCTTTGCCAATATGTTTGAATAAGCCCAGGAATAATAATCTTAAAAAAATAATTCTTGTTACGGTATGATGCAATACCTATCAGTTTAAAAGTATTTTTCTTTTTTGTTTGCCAGATGCTATGTGACGGTTCAGTGGGTTCTTGCAGAACTCTGGCGCCTTTCAAATAAATTAAAAGCTGATCTCGTCAATAGCATAATTCTCAACAATTAATAGGCCGAGTTTGATCAGGAAATATAGCTATGTTTTTTAGAAATAGAAAGACAACTTTCTTCTTTTCGACATAACTTGATCAACTCACGTGCAGTTTATATCAGCATGTAGAGGCCTAACAAAACGGAAAACATTATAATATATATGATTTAAAAATGTTAAAACTTTAAGATTTGAATTTGTAATAAAAATTTTTTATTTAAAGCCGAGTGCTTTCAATATTGAATAGTATCATAATTATAGCATTACATGACTAAAGGAAGTTGGGATCCAGATTTAAAGTCACTTTTGAATATTAAAGAATAGATTATCATAAAATTGAATTTTTAGGAGTAGATTTATATACTAATGATGAAAATGGTTGCTACAAATGACATTTTTTAGAAAGAGAGTGCTAGAGTCCTTTTTATTGATCATGTGATCATCTTTAGCTTTTGACCATGTCTTCTTCAGCTTTCATTTTCTGTCATTTCTCACAGCACAGATGATGTCAGCCATAGAGAGATCAAAGTTATGGCAACTCGTGATCCAAGAAAACAGAAGAGTATTCGTTGCTTTTTTTGGCATGCTGGGTAAATCTTGTAGATAAGTTGGCTTGGAAAGTCTTTAAGCAATTAGGTTCTTTGCAATTAATTTTGTACCCAATCTGATGTGAAGCATCTCTAGTCATTTTGTCTTTTGAATTATTTAATAATTTATTTAATGATGAGGGTGAGTGAAAACTGATATTGTATTTATTGATACCAATATTTTTTAATTTATGTGTGACTTTCGAAACATAAGAGAGATGACCATTTTTTATTATAAGGTTGAATGTTTATAGAATGCAAGATTTTGTTATAAAAATTTGTGATAATTGTGTTTACTCTTTTTAGAATTGTACCCAATGTTGATTAGACAGCTCCTGAAAGTATCTACATAAAGTGCAATCACATCGCTAACATGTTAAAAAGAAAATATTCCAAGAAATTTAACTTTTTGGCAGAAAAACAAAACACATAGACTCTAATCTCACTAGTGTTAAAAACTGGGTCAACCATTCAAATGTTAAATTTCCGAGGCAACTGACAAAATTTTAAATTAGGGGTCCTGATTTGTAGACAGTGAATAGTGCTACTCTGAAATGCTGATTTCGAGTCTAAATAAATAAATGACCCAGAGAAATAAAGGGGTAAAGAATAAGGCTTCTATTTTTTTTTAAATATATCCCTAATGCTAAAAATAATTTCTGGTCTCATATTAATTGTATTAAAAATTGTATTACAAAGAAAAACCTTGTTTGTCTTTGAAAGAAGATAAGGGCAATAGGCTTGTGCTTTTAAGAGTTTGACTTTAACCAGAAAATTGATAATTTATGTGTTACTGAAGTTAAAGATTATAATTTAAAGGCTAGAAAAGATAAATTTGTTGCTTTAATTCTTAGAAAACATCAAGGCAAAACATTACCAAAGCTTTAAATATTATAAAATATACCTGTTGCTGTCATTGTTCCTAGAAAATTTGTGAATATAAAGCTGCACAAGGAAAGCTTACAGCTTTGTCTTCTTGATTTTGGTGGCTCATACTACAGAGGTAAATTGATTGCATCTTGGCTCATAGACAACCTTGGTTTCAGTTCGTACAGCTTAAAATCTTCATATAAATTTATTGAAAAGATGAAAAAAATTTAAATCGATAATAGCTGCAAAATTGCCTTTCTAAATGTTAATGAATTGTATAGGTCTGTCCCTAGTTATGAATCTATTAAAATCATAGAAGAATTTTTGCAGTAAGTGAATTATAACATTGAGAGAAAAAACTTTATTATAGACAGATTAAATTGGATTAGTGACAAATAATCACATCAATTAGTTACAAAACATACAAAATAAATTATGGCTGGCCTATGGGGTTCCTTTTCAATAGAGTAATCTGTAGTCTATATTTGTCCAAATTTGACAATTTGATTTTTCTAAAATTTCAGTGTCTGACTAATACTTTCTTATACTCTAATATGAAAACAATACTTTAATATGTACAAATGAAGAAATTATTAGTAAAATTGATATTGAGTTAGCATCTACAATTGCTCTAAACTGGATTATCAAATAAGAAGATGAGCTTCTTCACAATATAAAATTTGTAGATTTAGATATCATCAGATAGGACAAGGTTTTAGATTACAGGATGATTTTAAAACCATTAAATGTAAGTGGTACCATGCACCCTAGTCTAATACTCCCTTCTCCCATAAATATGCTGGTCTAAAAAAATTTCTCCATAGAAACTTAAAGCTGTGAAAATTCAAGGCAAATTGGAGAAGAAACATCAACCTATATACTGAAGATCTAATCAACATTGGGTACAATTATAAAATAAATAAGTACAATTATCACCAATTTTTATAACAAAATCTTGCACTCTATAAACATTCAGCTGAATAATAATAAAAATGGTCTAATCTCCCTTATGTTTTAAAAGTCACACATAAAATTAAAAATATTTATACTAATAAATTCAATATCAGTTTTCACTTACCTTCATCTTTAAATAAATTATTAAATAATTCAAAAATCAAATAATTAGATTCACAACAAATTGAGTACAAACTTAATTGCAAAGAATTTAATTGCTTAAAGGTTTACTATAGTGAACCCCAAACTAACTTGCCTACAAGACTTGCCCAACATAATTATCTATATAACAAGGCCAAGAAAAACAATAAATACTCTTCTCTTTTCTTGTATCATGAGTTGCAATCAGATCACAACTTTGATTTTTCTACAGCTGACCTCATTTGTTCTGAGAGAGATGACAGAAAGAGAAAGGTGAAGGAGGCATGGTCAATTACTAAAGATGATCACACCATCAATATAAAGGATGCTAGTGCCCCTCTTTCTAAAAAATGGCATTTGTAGCTATCATTTTCATCATTAATATGTAAATTTACTCCTAAAATTTCAATTTTGTAATAATCTATTCTTTAATATTCAAAAGTGACTTTAAATCTAGAAGTTAACTTTCATTAGTCATATAATGCTATGTTTATAATACTATTCAGTATTGAAATAAATTTCAAATCTGTTCTGTTGTTAAATATTTAAACATTTTCTAAATCATTACAATTATTGCACAAAAACAGATTAATTTTTTAAAATATATATACGTAAAAGATCCCAAATAATTATTATGGTTATATAAGAATTTACATTTGTAGATTAAATCATAACAAAATATAAAAAATAAAAACAAAATGAAGATATTAAAAAAATATATGACAATTTGGGTCAAGTAATGAAGTTAGTTCCGAAAAAATGGACCTCACCAACTCTTCAGTCATCCATATTATTGAAAATCTGATGATGGAATGTTCAAAGCACTCATTTTCCAATTTTATTATCCTACCCATGTTGTCCATAAGTCATTCTAACCATTGCCTCTTTTGAGTATTTAAATGGTTTTAAGACCTACATATAAAGGGTCAGAATAACTTATGTTTAACACGGATAGGACAAAAAATTGTAAACAAGGGCTTTGAATCTGCCATCATAAAATTTTCAATAATATGGATGGCTGAAGAATTGGAAAATAGAGAAGATTAAAGTCCATCCATTAAAGTTTAAAGATTTGCTATCTTAATATAAACTGAGCACTGATTATTTATAAGTGTGGGAAATGATGATCTGGACTAACTGATGAGTGATGATTCAGCATGAAATAGGTATATTGGAGATAATTTATCTTTTTCACATATGTGTTCATGTGTATTGGTTGTATAAGATGGAGTGGGTAACTGAGGAGAGCTTAAAAGTCGATTCAAATTCCCTCTACATATTGAAATATTAATAAACAAATAATCAAGTGGTTAGTTACTCAGAAAGACAAATGATATTTGAGCTTCAGTTCAAGAAGATTTAGCTACATCATGTATTGAACTGCAACAGTAAAATAGAAATGAATCTTAGTGTACTCTTTATGCAATATGCAGCAGATAATCATACCAAAATGAAGACAATTGTTTTGGATCATGTGACAATTATATTTAAAACTTTTATAATCAATTTATATGATTAAATCAAAACTAACTTTGCAATATTTAATTTTTAACATATATGGTTCTGAATAAAGTTTGTAACAAAATAAAACTATTTTCTAACATAATTATTGTTAAGATTAATTTTAAACATAACTAAAGGAATGAAAAAATAGTGAAAAGCTATAAATTTATTTAAGGGAATAAAAAAAAACAGTTTACTTTTTATAATAGATAGAATAACCTTGATGTATGTTCTAATTCTTCTACAAATGCCATATATTTATAAAAATAAAATATATTTTATATTTATTAAATGCAATTATTTTTCAGATGAATGAAAACAACCTTGAAACAAAAATTTATCTTTAAAATCCTTTGTGCTTTACAAATATAAGACCTAACATTTTGTGCAATTTGAGCATTGCAATTTGGTCGATGCACTAAAGCTTTTTTCAGCTAAACTTAGAAACAAAAAGAAAAATTAAATATAGCTTCCTTTATTATTCTTTTGGAATAAATCATTGTAAAGTTATAAAACAGTATCAATCACTAACAGCATTCATTTCTATAAGAGTAACATCATGACTGGAAAAATTTAACCAGTAATGCCATTCCAACATAACTCTGGAGTTTACAAAGAATTGATTCTAAATAATACTCAACTCAAAATCTAGACTCTTAACTATACATTTACTACTTTAGCTGTGAACTTTTTATAAATAAATTATTAGTAGTATTTCAACTATGGTGATAATAAATTCAGCAAGTAATTTGATTTTAAAATATGATCTATATCTTACTAATCTAATTATTTAATAAATTATGAATTGATGTTTGTCATTATTAAGCAATTCTCATATGAATGCTCTTTTAATTAAGTAAATAGAAACCTTTGAATATCACTACTACTGATATTTTCTAAAAAAAAAAAAAAAACCAATGAAATAGGTGAACTCCATAGAAAGCTGAAAAAATCCAACAAATATATGTTTTTGAACAAATACTATTCATATGATATGCAAAAATCCACATTAACTTTGAGGATGACATCATCATCATCATCATAATAACAATAATAATAATGATGATGATGATGTACTTTTTAAATTTTTAACTACTAGATTTTTTTTAACTGGACTTCTTTTTGTCAATATAGTTATTATAATCAATGTTAATGAAAGTGCAATATCACCTGTTAGAACATATCACAGAAATGTCTATTTAAAATACAGTCAAATGTGTTATTGCTTTGGTAGTAATTATTGAGATCTTATTCATCCCTTATATTTATTGTTTGCTTTATTCATTTATGTACTGGAATTTTTGGCAATAGTGGTTTTTTAACAATAAATTGATTACAGGGATATTGCTAAATATCTGCAATCAAATGGATATACAAAAAAGAAATTGTTAAACAATAAATACTAAGCTGTACGTAATTTGTATTTATTTACTGCATCAGTACCTATGGATAATAGTGTTTGTGTTTTGCTGACTGAATAAAAAAAACCTATTCATTATCTTAAAAAAATTCAGTAAAAGTGTCAATTTAACTACCAAATACATAATATGATATAAATAATATATACAAAACATAGGTCTTGGATATATTACTTACATTTGAAGATGTGATATATAATTTCATATAATAACTATTTATATATTGTACATATTTTCATGGAATTCGGTTTCTAGCATACTATTAATATGTTAAAGTTTTTTTTTTTTTCTAAGAGTTTTTTTATTTTTATTTCCTTGAATAGATTCACACATTTCTAATTTTAATAATCACATATGATAATCATTTATACCTAGTAATTAGTTTCATTGGTATAGACTCTGGCAAATATGTTTTATGAGTTTTATTTTATCCTCTCTCTCTTAACATTAAAAGTCACCATATGGATATATGAGAGGAGGACTATTGTTAATTGATGAGATCCTGTTTTAAAATGAAATAACTGTAGAGCATCAAAATCAACTTTGGTTTTCTTTGTGTAATGAAATGGATAACTAGCCATTTGTTAAACATCTAAACTGTATTTTTACCATCTTTAGTAAAATTTCAAGGCCAAAATGTAAAAAAAGTATATTCTGCTGTTAAATCTTCAATCTTAAGTTTATCTTTTCAAAAATTTATTGATATTGCTTTGTAGTTTAGATTATGCTGATTTCATAATGATTTACAAAGCATAGTTCTAGTAGTGAATGCCACTTTCCTATCCATTGTAAAAATAAATTCAAAGATAATCTTTGTCACCTGAGAACTGCACTAAATACTTTATATTAAGCTGATATATATTTTAATTTGTAAAATAAGATATTTTTTTTCTCAAAAATTTTAAAACAATACTAAAGTTGACTTAATGGCATCTATTAAAGTCAATCTAGCCATAATAATTTTTGCCATAATGATATCTGATCTTATGAAAGGAAGATAAATGTCACTCACATTAGTGTGTGTTGTCTATTTATTCATAAGTTTTTAAAAAATGCATTAAATATTTGTTGGTGTTGTCAAAGGCAAAGAATTTTTTGTCACTTCACACAAAAAAAGTCATAATTTACTTCTCCTTACTTCCAAAATTTGACTTATTAGTCAATTAAATGCAGGATGTACCACTATACAGTTTAAAACACCCAATAGGTGTTTTCTGTTGTGATAAAATAAAGAATTAGAAAATCTTATAAATAGCATATAAGTATAGTTTGTTTTATTTTTTAAAAATAAAAGCACTAAACTGAGTATGTGTGCACACACATTTTTTTTATATACCATCATTTAAAAATATTTTCACTTCTTTACAAGGTGGAAGTTCTCTACAGCTTGTACTTACATTGCAATCTATGAATATTTCCAACATGCAATATACTTTTTCTAATAAGAGTACTTAAAATTAATTCTGATGAAAAGTCATTTGTTTCCCATTGATTACTTTTTACTGCATGAGTTGCCAATAATCAACTTTTAAAGATACCATCATTCATCTATTTCAAGTTCAAATACATCATCGAAAACTCAATTAATCAAGCATTATACTTTTTTGAGAATTGTTTGTTTTAAATGACCAAATTTCATGAAATACATGAGAATAAATAAAGTGTACTTATCCAATGCCTCCATTTTTGTAGCACATGTGATTTGATTTTAAAAAAAACATCTATTTCTTATCAAATGGATTTACGATGTATTTTATTTCTCTTAGTAATCTATCATAAATTTATATTTGCTAATTAAGATACAGGTGACTAATCATAATAGCAAATAGTTCATATATAATAAAAACGTACAGCCTTTTTAAAATAGTCCATGCAATTATTATTGGATAATTATCTGATTGATTATGGATCACTATCTACAAAAAATTTGTAGTCTGGTGAAATAATTTTTTCCAAATTTTTTTCAACTCATATTTAATCTGAAACCATATTTTGACATAATTGCCAACACTAATTGTTCACTTTTTATCTGATCAATATCACAACACTAGAAAAAAAAAAGATCGGTTATTCAAATGTGGCAAATATTTTAATCTGACTATATATTATTGAAATTTTTCAATTACATTTCTACCCTCCACCCCATTTTTTTTTTTTAAAAAACAAAAAAAAATCATGAGAATCAGTTACGATTCTTTTGGGGCTTCCTTACATTTCCTACAAACGTCAACCTATTTATGAAATGGTGTTATGATTGATTTAAAAACATTTTGACTAAAATCTGACAGTGGATTTTACTGTTACCACACTGTTCACACATATAAATATGTCATTAAAATTTTGTATCTAATTTTGGTAATTGTGACAATAAAATGGATTCCTATTTCTCTCATGAAGCAAGCCTTATTTCAACTGGCATTCATTACAGGTTTAGTCCTAATACAGTTTAGTACACTGGAAGAATACCAGATTCTCAAGTATAAGATCCTTCTGGCATTCAAATTTCTTATGTATTTTTTAGCAATAAAGTCATTCAGTAATTTTCATTATCTATTTTATACAAGTTTGACTTCCTTTATCTTTAGACTTTTAATTAAAGTTATCATATGCCTAACATATATGAAAATACATGCATTGTGAAATTTTCTAATGTAAATAAAAATTTGCAGGAAATTGAACAAAAAGTGCTTATCACAAAAAAATCACCATACTCAATAAGCAATTTTATCACTTGTGAATATATGTAATCAATAAAAGAGATTAATAGAATCTACAGGATAAGTTGCAGAAAAACTTTTAATATATTATATTTATAGAATTCTCTTAAGGCAACTATTATCACGAATACACTTTGAAAATTGACATGCTTTAAAGAATGTAAGTTGATATAAAGAAAATTAGACAAATATTAATATTAATCTCAGAATTATATGCTTTTAATAACATTAGTTCTACCTTTTATTTCAAAGAAGTAGAAAATAGAAAAATAATAACTGGTTTCTAGTTTTTAGTTAGATTATGCATTAAAAAGACTTATGATGATGAGAGAGAAACGAAACACTATTTCATTAAAATGTTATTTAAAATTGTAGAATAAAAAGTAAGATTAATCTATGACATAACATATATATAATTCTGAAGATAAAAATTATAAAACAACAAAACTAACGTTTTGGATTCTGATAAAAGTAAGATTTACTTCCAATTTTTTATGCAAAGATTAAATTACACAAACAGACATAATAATAAAATACAATTTGAGCAAGATATCTTACTCAAAAATACATGCATTCTTATAAAATATGGTTTACAAGTGAAATTACTTTGTATTTATTAATAATGTTTCTGAGTATACTTTTTAAATTTAATTTTGCAAAAATTAATAATAATAATTTAATGATTCATTGTTTATTAAATCGTGTGATTTCTAAGCATTCAGGTAGTGGAAGTAATATACTGGGTTGTGATTGAGGAATTTCTAACTCTTCAATCCATCATTATACCACTGGACTCATCTGCACAAGGCATAATTTTTAAAAGTTATTTTCATTTTCTATTTAACTAAATATGTAAAAAAAAAAAACATTTTAAAATATTTAATTAAGAAGTAAATTTGTAATAATTATATTTATAAAGTGTTATAATGTTATAGAATTTGTGGACTTAATCAGTGAGGTATTTAATAGCCTTATGCTCTCAAATCAAAATGCTTTTGATTCTCCTATTTATTTGAAAAGTAGGTTAAGATAAGAGTGGCCATTCTTGTCTTTTAAATGAATCTTGTGTTAAAGATTTGCAGAAGTCACTACTGTCGTTTTTTCAGGTGCATAGTCTTAAGAAGTAAATGCAAAACAAACAATTGTTCAAATTAAACAATATTTTTTAAATAGCAATATTTTTATCTAAATTACTAAAGCAATTTGGCTATCTAAATGTTCACATACTGTGATAGCCTTCACTTTAAAAAAAGTATTCAATTTCTTAAATACCTCTAATCATTTTGGATTTTTTTAAGGATAATGTCATCATAATCATTGTCAACCATTATCAATCCATTGCAGGATGAAGGTCTCTTCAAGTTCAATCCATCTTCTCCAATCTCTAGCCTCTCTTCTCCACATCACCCTTGCATACTTTCTTATTTCATCCATCCATCTTACATGTGGTCTCTTTCTGGGTCTGAATCCAGCTTAAGATTTCAATTGTCCATTTATTATCATCTCTTCTAGCAATATGTCCAGCCCAATTTCACTTCAGTCTTTTAATTCTTTCAATGATGTCAGTAACACCTGTGTTCTCTTACCCATATACTGTATTTTCAATCTCTTCTTGTTACTCCTAACATGCATCTCTCCATACTTCTTTGAGTGGTCTGAAGGATAATGTACGAATAAATAATTAAAATCTTCAGTAAAGATAAACAAATAAATAATTTTTGGAATAAAATAAAAACAAACACAGATAAAAACATCAAACAATCACAATGATATTAAAATACTCTCAATGCCTATCAAGACAACTAGTTCAAATGTATTAATTAATGGAATTTTTATTAAATTAAGTGAAAAATCTAATTGATAGACTTTTGTTACCATATCAAATATAAAATCAATTTTTTCTTGTAATCAGTTTAATATGTAGAATATGTTAAAGGGTTGATATATGTACTTTTCAAACTTTAAGTTGTTTTTAGGCTACTTTTAGAGTATATACCAAAAGCATTACTCCATGAAATTAATAAGTTTCCTACTTTTTGTAATTTAATGATATTATTATGGATTCAACAATTAAAGATCCTTGGATTAAAGCTCAATTCTCTTTACTTTTTCTACTTAAATAATGCACGATCTTCCAAGTGATCAACCATCTAATTAATTAATTATTGTTATTATTATTATTAACAAAAATTATAAACAAAACTTTTTATACTATTTCTGTTTGGAGGAATTGTTCTACTTTTGAAATGTATGCTTTATCTGTTTTACAACATTATTTTTGGCAGATCTCAAGACACATCTGTTAGAGGTATTTATATTGATATAGAGCAATTCTTGACATATATTGTAATCTCACATAGATTTTCTATTACAAATACATGATTATCTACTAAATATCAAATACTATATTAAATTTTCTCAAGATTTCCAGACAGAAACAGCTTAATTATAAAGGTGCCACATTATTTAATATTTTTATGAAAGAATGTTTTTTGGATTTAATTAATACCAGTTATTTGATTTTTTTAAAAAATATTTATTTATATCATTGACTGCATTATACTAAATAAAATAATATTTAGGCTGTTTTTAATTTTTTATAATATTTTATCTGTTCACTCAAGATTTTCTTGTTATGAAGTTTATATTACAATATTCTTTGTTATTTACTGAATAAATAACAAAAATATATAATAATTATTATTGGTGGTGATTCACTAATTCTATAATAATTTACTTGAATTTTCATTTTTACATACATGGTTCAATCTATCATTGGAGGTTTTTACTGTCTATTTATATTTTTATTTCTTAGTGAATGTAAAGATGAGAATAAAATCCTTCAAGTTTTTAAATGTATTTTAATCATAAACACCGGCAATAAACATAAATTTTAATAATTAGACTTATAGACTTTGTAATTGAGCATTCTAATATTTCTTGCTCAAGTCAAATTTTTCTCAAACTTTCTATTCAGGTATATGTTCATCTCTTGTTGTATGAAAATATTTTTTAACAAATAAAAATAACTACTACAATATTTCCCTAGAGATATTCATGTAAGATATGACACAAAAACTGAGAGCTATATAGGCTTATACACCACTCTGGTTTTTATGCTAGGAATTGTTTGTGTAAATCATATTCATGTAATTGGTGGACTGCCAATAGTAAAAATTATACAAAAATTCCAAATCAATAAAGTTTTACCTTTCTTTTGCTGTTTTAAATACATTTTTTCTGAACAAATATATCAATGAATGAAGATTAATTATTTGCTTATTCACTACATTCACTTAGTTTAAACTATTAGATTATATATACATATATTGTGATGCATGTCAAAAGGCTAATTCACTCATCAAAACTTTATTCTTTGGTTGAACTAAAAGATACAATAACAAGTGCAGTACAATCTTCAGCTCATCAATTAATTATGTAACACATTCAACAACTATCTATCAACAGAATGACGTCATTGTTTAAGTGCAATACACCTGGGTCTCATTTTATGCAGTAGATAAGTTCCTCAGAAAATGTGCACAAAAGAAATCGCACAAAAATAGATTTAACTTACCTTGAAAAATGGGGATAGGGATTGTAATTTTCTGAAATCATGTAAAAGCAAAGAACTTAGATCTGAAAGTGTGAATCTTAAATATCTTCACACTCAACTCACTGAGTTCAAATTACAAACATACAGCATGAAATCTTTCGATTTACTATGCAATAGTTTTTCGATGTTATAACTTGCAGCAATATATGTAAATAATATTTATTTTATAAAGTGCAGATGGTATTGAAATTAAACTGAGAGACTGCAAACCTCTCAAGCTCTTGTGACTATAAACAGCCAATCAGATCGTAAACACTGAGATAGAGAATTTAACATATATTGCTGCAAGTTATAATATCGAAAAACTACTGTGTAGTAAATCGAAAGATTTCACGCTATATGTTGGTAATTTGAACTCAGTGGGTTGAGTGTGAAGATATTTAAGATTCATGCTTTCAGATCTAAGTACTTTAGACTGGCTTGGATATATAGAAAGACAAGTAAAGAAGAAGGTGGAACCACCCTTTTCTTGTTAAATTCTCTGTCTCAGTGCTTACGATCTGATTGGCTGTTAATAGTCATAAGCGCTTGAGAGGTTTGCAGTCTCTCAGTTTAATTTCAATACTATCTGTGCTTTATAAAATAAATATTATTTACATATATTGCTGCAAGTTATAACATCGAAAAACTATTGTGTAGTAAATCGAAAGATTCACGCTGTATGTTTGTAATTTGAACTCAGTGAGTTGAGTGTGAAGATATTTAAGATTCACGCTTTCAGATCTAAGTACTTTAGACTGGCTTGGATATATAGAAAGACAAGTGAAGAAGAGAGTGGAACCACCCTTTTCTTGTTAAATTCTCTATCTCAGTGTTTACGATCTGATTGGCTGTTGAATAGTCATAAGCGCTTGAAAGGTTTGCAGTCTCTCAGTTTAATTTTAATACCATCTGCGCTTTATAAAATAAATATTATTTATATATAAAAGCAAAGCAAGAAGGAAAAATTACTTTAAAATTCGCATTAAAAAAATAAGGAAATAAAGTATGACTAATAAAAAATTTCAAATATTTGAAAAAAAATAATACAAGACAAACTTTTTTTATTAACTACAGTATTTAATTTTACATTTTTTCATATATATTCCAATCATTAGCAGTTATTTGGCTATTTGATAATATGCATTCGTTTGTGAAATGTTAAGAAATCAGTCTCATCATGTGACATACAACTAGCGCCACTTTCAGTCTTGAGCTGTGTTAATTGTTTTTTGTTTCCATATTAAAAAAATGAGATCCTAATCAAAACAAAAAGATTATAGATTATCATTAGAAAGATCATTTTCAGTTTATAAAATCAATAAAATCTTCGTTATTATTTATTTTAAAAATCTAAAAAAATATAATTAACAAAATACGTTTTAAAAGTTTAAAATTTTTGAAAATTTATTGCGATATTTTTATGTGTAAATATAAATCTATTATTATTATTATTTATTCATTAATATAAGTAGGTTATTTACATAGAAGCTAATATTCTAGTTACAGCTTCAGGCCATATTCATGTTAGCTGCTAATGTAACGTTATATTTTTGAAGAAAAAAAAGTATTTCAAGTCAAAATAAGTTATTAATAATTTAAATTTCTTGGTTTCTAATAAATATAGTGAAATATGAGATATTAAGAAGAAACATGAATCGCATAACTTCAAAATCGCATTAAAATAATCCGCATAAAACGAGACCCAGATGTATTTAAAAACCATATTAAAAATAAAATTTTTACGACTTGAACTTTATGATAATTTTTACTAAATGATTGTAATACCTATATCACTTTATTTATTACAATTGAAAGCTAGTGCAGGTTTTTTATTTATTTTTAGTCTTTACTTAATTCGTAAAAATTATATTGATACTAATTTTTAATCTTAGATATGCACATTAGAATAATTTTTTATATATAGGGTGAATAATTATATCATCAAACTGAATTTTTAACTGTTTTAGGGGGAGGGACTGTTATTAATAACAATGCACAAAGATTAGTATAAAATACAAAATTAGAGTGGTGGGTTTTTTTTTTTTGCTCTTCTGTACTGCTGGTCTAAGCAGCGACAGTCTGATGCAATAATCTAGTTCGATAGAACCTCAGTTTAAATTCAGTATTCATGAATCTAAAGCTTATTGTTACTAGTTAAGCTACAACCAACCAGAAGAGGAGAAATGAAACTATCATTCAAAATATTAATCTGTGTATTATTAATAACAGTTAAAGATGTTTGGAAAATTGTAAATAAAAAGTCTGAATTTTTCTAAAAATAATTAACAATTTAACTACATGATGGTAGAATACAACATATAAATCAGGGGTCCCCAACCTTTTTGCACTTAAGAGCACATTCTATAATACCGGCCAGGTGGTGGGCGCCATTTATTTTTTCAATGTACATTTATTGTTGGATATTATTAATAATAAACATAATGTACAAAAAAATATTTATTTCAAAAATAAAATTTTAACATATAAGTAATGTTTATTATATTTTTATGCTGTAAAAGTATAGTATGCCCTACAATTTGATTACAATATAATACAATAATTTATAAGAAATTTTAAAAATTAAATTTATTTGTATCAGATAAATAATTTTTTATTGTGTTTGGATAGCAGTGGGCACACGTAAATGGTCTGTAGGCACCATGGTGCCCGTGGGCATAGGGTTGGGAAACCCTGATGTAAATATTAAATGTGTAAATATATGTACCTAGATACAACTGAATATAATTTAAGGTGTCTGTATTACTAATACTGTAAGAGCAAACAATTATTTTTTACTCGGAATACATTATTTTAACTTATTGCTGATAATTCACAATAGAATAAGAAATTTCAGGTAAGTCTCGGTTTTGTCGCGGTTTTATTTCTCTTGTCCCGGTGTTTCGGGAAAGTTACTTATCCCAATTTTCTTAACCTCTCATTTTTATTTTGTCTTTTATTTTTTAACTTTAAATTTAATTTTTATAAATTAATATTTATTCATTTAATATTTTATAATTAATTTTTTGATTGGTTAATCAATAATGTTCCCAAAATGGAAGTGGTTTATTATTTTGGTATAAAATACTAGTTTTCTACTTCACCCTTGTTAATAATATTTGATTTCAATTTGTCATTTTGTTTTCCAATTGCATTATGTAGAGAGGCCATTCCTCGGCATTTTCAATGCTAAATTCAGGAATACTGCTTTGTCCTAACGATATTTTACTTGTTTCTGAATGTATTGGTTAACTTTCTCGTCTGGCTTATTCTTTCAAGTTTTACTAGGTTCGAAACTTTAGACTGCGCCAATCTTGTAATGTCTTCACCCCTAAGCTTTTTCAGAGGGGTAGAAAAACACTGACAATCCGATCGATAACATAAATGAATACAAAGAATTATAGCTAAAATATATGAAACTCGGCTGCAACAACTCTTAACCGTTGTGCCACAAATAGCTCTTAACAACTTTACATATCCAACTTCTTCTGTTAACAAAACTGTAACAAGTGCACAATGTTTTCCTCTAGCAGTTTATATATCCCTCTGAATTCATTTGTTAAGTCTTATCTGCTACATTCCGAAAACTTAATCCCATTTTCCAAATCCGTTTTATTGTTCTTACTTTAATTAGTTATTTTTATCTCTGATAAAAATAATCCCACAACTTGTTTTTAATTATAATTATTTCCCATTATAATTATTTTTACTTTCAATAAAATAAATCGAAAACTTCTGGAGTAAATTGTCTCTAGTAAACTCGCTGTTTATTTCTCATCACGAATACAACAACAAACAATTGTCTTTGGCTTTTGTTTATATTATGAAATGTTTACATTACATTGTCAGTAATGTAAATGAAATGTGATTATATGTTTTGTGTTTTTTATTAAATTTTGTACTGAAATATACATTCATCATTATCAACCATTATCAATCCACTGCAGGATGAAGGTCTCTCCAAGTTTAATCCATCTTCTCCGATCTTTAGCTTCTCTTCTCCACATCACCCCTGCACACTTTCTTATTTCATCCATCCATCTCACATGTGGTCTCTTTCTGGGTCTTTTACAATCTCTTGGAATCCAGTTTAAAATTTCAATTGTCCATCTATTATCATCTCTTCTAACAATATGACCAGCCCAACTCCACTTCAATCTTTTAATTTTTTCAATGAGGTCAGTAACACCTGTTTGTTCTCTTACCCATACATTGCGTTTACGATCTCTTCTTGTTACTCCCAACATACATCTCTCCATACTTCTTTGAGTGGTCTGAAGTCTCTGAATTGCTCTTCTATTAAGTGTCCAAGTCTCAGATCCATAAGTAAGAACTGGTAAAACACATTTGTTAAAAACCTTCCTTTTCAAACACATAGGCATATTTCCTTTTAGTATCAAGTTATTTCTACCAAAAGCACTCCAACCAAGTTTAATTCTATGATTAATTTCCTCCATTATGTTTCCATCTGTATTAATAATCTGACCAAGGTATTTGTAACTGTTAACTTCTTCTAATTCATCATAATCAATCTTTATTTTCATATTTTGAGCAAATCGATTAAACATTACTTTAGTCTTTTTAACATTTATCTTTAGTCCTACTTTCCTACTTTCACCTGATAATTCCTGCAACATTTCCTGCAGATCTGAAGCATTATTTGCAAAAACAACTACATCATCTGCGAAATCTAAATGACTTAAATAATCACCATTTACTTTCACTCCTTTAGTTTCCCATTTTAATCCACAAAATACTTCATGCAGCACTGCTGTAAAAAGTTTTGGAGATATGGAGTCACCTTGTCTTACACCTTTCTCAATGTTGACTTTCCCAGTGTCATTATGTAATCTAATTGTTGCTGTTGCATTTTTATAAATATTCTTTAAAATATGACAATATCCTGGATCTATACCTTGATGATCTAATGCTTTAATCACTGAAGAAATGTTTATAGAATCAAATGCCTTTTCATAATCTACAAATCCTAAGCATAATGGCAACTCATATTCATTTGTCCTTTCTATAACTTCTCTCAATACCTGGATATGATCTACTGTACTAAAACCACTTTTAAATCCAGCTTGTTCTCTTGGTTGGTGGAAATCCAATGTTCTCTGTAGACGAGTAGTAATTATCTTGGTAAAAATTTTATATAAAACTGATAAAAGGCTGATAGGTCTGTAATTTCTAATATCTTCTTTATCACCTTTTTTAAATATTAATATTATTACTGCATTCTTCCAATCATCCGGTACATCTTTATCATTTAGACATTTGGTATATAACTTTGCTAAAAAAATTTCTATTTCTTCACCTGCTTCTTTTAATATATCAATTATAATTCCATCATTACCTGGAGCCTTTCCTTTCTTCATACATTTAATTGCATGTCTCACTTCTTCATTTAAAATTCTGGGCAATTTGGAAGATGTAATAGATATAGGAGGTACTTGTTCTTTATTACTATATAATTCTTGATAAAAATCTTCTACCAATTTCATGATGTCATCTCTCCTTTTAGTAATAATTCCATCTTTTTTTCTTATTGCAGATATAAATTTCCTACCAATACCAAAATGTTGTTTTACATTCTTAAGACTTTTATTTTCTTCTACAGCTTTCCTTGCTAGTTCACAGTTATACTTTCTTATATCATTTTCAACTCTTTTCCGCACCATTTTACAAAATTCGAGATATTCAATTCTTTTTAATGCATCATTTTTGTATATCTTCATATTCCTTCTTTTCTTCATAAATTCTCTAGTCTCAGTAGAAATTTTATTGGTCAATTGCTGTTTCTTTCTACCAGCTATCTTTGTTGCAGTTTTCAAAAGTGTATCAGTTATTTTCATATTAATTTCATTCAAATCTGAATCATGTTCAAAATCTACTAATACTTGAAACCGATTTGTAAGTTCTAATTTAAATTCATTAGAATGTTTCTGAAGATTAGGAATATCAACTGTAAATATTGTTTTTCTTAATAATTTTTGTCTCTCTAGTTTTACATTAACACATATCTTACACCTTACTAATCGATGATCACTTCCTGTGTTAAATTTATTAAGAACATTTACAATCTTCAAATATGTATTTCCTGTTAGTCAAAATATAATCTAATTCTGCTGTACCTTCATTTGGATGCTTCCATGTCCATTTCCTTTTAACATTTTTCTCAAAAAAAGAATTCATAATATAAAGTTTTTCTTTTTCTGCAAACTCCACAAGTCTATGTCCTCTCTCATTTTTATTACCATAACCAAAATTACCCACAGCACTTTCATCTTTCATTTTTTTACTAATTCTAGCATTAAAGTCTCCCATAACAATTTTAAAATGGTGTTTACTCTGATCAAAAGCCTTTTGTACATCCATATAAAAATCTTCTACTACTTCATCACTATGAGAACTTGTTGGGGCATAAACCTGAATTATCTGCATTTGGTATCTGCTATTAAGTTGTATAACTAATCTCACCACTCTGTCCAATACACCATCAATCTCCACAATATTGTTCTTCCACTTTTTATTTATAATGAATCCTACTCCACTTGTATTTCCAATATTTGTGCCTTTATAATAGAATATATGTCCACTTTTTAAATCAATTGTCTCTTCACCTTTTCTTCTAACTTCACAAAGTCCAATAATGTCCCATTTAATATAAGAGAGTTCTTCTTCTAATTCTTGCAATCTTCCTTCACTTGAAAGTGATCTGCAGTTGTAAGTTCCTAAATAAAAAGTCGTCATCAAATGGCAGCCTGGGTCTGCAATCAGGGGATTCTTAGCACCCTCCGCCTTCGGCCACCAACCGCTGCCTTGGTTGGTGACTTTACAGCCTCCTGGGAATACGGGCCATAAAAAATAAAATATATATACATTAATCTGCAATATATATTTAGTCGTGTGTCCCGTTTAGGCCATAGAGAAATATGGGCATCCTAATCTATAATCGTACATAAGTCTTTAATTATAATGAGTCATAAAGGATTAATTTTTTTTTTAAATTCTTATTTCAATATATTAGCAGTCTAAAAATAGAATAAAAGTAGTATTTTATTTTCTTATCTTCTATCAATATAAGCAATCAATTTTCCTTATTGAAAAAATTCATATTATTGTAATATTTAAAAGGCAGTTATTAATTGTTCAAAATAAGATTCATTTAAATGAAAATGTTCGAGCATTAAAAATGATTATCTTTGTTTGAAAGATTTCACAGCAGGATACCGTATTTTTCTACACCCTCTCCCACCAATAAAGACAGTTAGTTGCCCTCGAGAACTGGTAATAAGCTGTGGAGAGGGAGTTTGGCAGCTGGTTGTGACAAATACCTGAATGCTGATACTTTTCGAAATAAACTGAATGTTTTTTAAAAGAATGTAAATTAGGTTTGAGATTATAAAAAGCTGCTTTGAGATTATGATAAAAGTTAGTTGAAAACATGACAAAAGTCTTACTGCGACTATTATAGGTCAGTTAATTAAAATGTTCTAAAATTTCATAAACCCAATTTAATTACTAAGCTCTTTAATACAATTCACTATGACTAAATAATAAATCATTTCCCAGAATTCCACTGTATTTTTTTTTTTTTTAGTGATAAAAAAATTAATCATTTACGATTTTAAAACATTTATTATTTTATTAAAGACCAATACAATCAATTATAATTAGTTTTAATATATATATACAGAAACATGTTCACTTTAATACTCATATTGATATAAATAGTAGACTTTGGCCAAAAGTTATTGGAAATAAAATATATTATTATAGAATTTTTGCACCGTACATGGATTGACAGTCACAAACGCTCTTTGTTTATACAGAAAAACTACTACAAAAGAATATGGATGCATCTACGCTCAAAACAACATTTTATGAATAAAATTATGAACGCTTATGTATACAACAACATTTAATAGATTATAATTAGGACTAAGAATGCAAAATATTCATATTACCTGTACACTTACAAGTGCAGATTGTTGAATGGTTAGATTAGTATGCTCCAAAATTAAAATGCTAGATGCATTAAAAAGTAGATCGCATTACAGTCAATTTTCATAAGAAAATTAATGTTTGTTCTTTAGAAATAAATTTCAACTGTCATTAAAGACTCAAATTGCTAATCTGAATCTCCATTACTATAATATTGCAGAAGCACAGAATTTTCTTAAAGAATGTGTTACTGATACAACTAAATCTATTTTTGAGTTCACTAAAAAAATAACAGTGACTGGTTTTTCTGACATTAGTAGAAATTTGATTAAAAGAAAATATGACATCTACTGCTTAGCAGAATAATAAATTAAATTTGGAACTTCCCCAAGTGATAAGAAGGCTTAAAAATGATGAATAGATTAAAACTACAAAGGAGATACAGAGTTTTACTGATTGTGTTACTCTAGATCTTTTTTTTTTTACTGGTTTGAAAGTAACATATGAATCTTGGACCTAAGAAATGATATCACAATCCTATTAAATCCAACAATGGCAATAATATTTTCAACAGGTGGAAGTATTATTTAGATCATCTTTTGAATAATCATACAAGAATTGAGATGATGATTTTTAATGATCTATCATTTAATCTATTCATTTAAATTTGGACAAAGATATTCAACTTATTGAAGTCAAAATATTTCATTGTTATCTTAAAAATTGGAAAAACTGAAGTTCCTAATGAAATATGTGAAGTTTGAAATATGGTGATGATACGTTAGCTTAAAAAATATTAGAGTATTTTGGGACCATATGGACCCATGACGGTGTGCCATCTAATCTTGAAAATACTTCAACTGTTCCAATTTTTTAAAAATAAAGATAATAGAAAAGATTGACTTAATTATCATGGAATATAATTATTATCTACTACTGCAAGGATAATTTCCAGGATTAGATTAAATAAGTTGTTTCCAGTCATAATTGAATGGTTACTGCAGACTCAATGTGGTTTTGGAGACTCAAAAAGCAGTACAGAGATGGTCTTTATTGCCAGGCAAATGCAAGGAAACTGTGCCCAAAAAAATGGTTTATATACTAAACTTCATTAAAGCATTTGAGTTAATTGAACAAGTTTATGCATTGCTTAAAATTAATTGTCTGTCAACCAAAATTTATTTGCTTTATACAGCTTCTTCTGCATGATGGAATGAGAGGAAGTGTTATTACTATAGATGTAAAGTTTGAGATAATTGAATGAAAATTAGTGTTAAACAATGATATGTACTTCCTCCAACATAGTTTACAATTTTTATAAAAGTTCTCTTTCAACATGTTTATAGGTAGCTTAATGAAATAGGGATTAAGATGCAATACAGATTTGATAGTGGATGATGGAATTTTTAATTTAGATTGAATAAAAGCAAAAACAATACTTTTCTTTTTTCATGTGTCAAAGCATCGGCCAGGAAGTGAATCCACGACAACTGCTTGTAAGGCAGTTGTGCTGACCACTAGCTTTTACTGCTTACATTCTAAATGTACAGTATCTTGATGATTGTGTCATTTTTTGCCAGTTCAAAAGATGATTTACAGAATTTACTATAAATGTTTTTTACAGATTTTGGTTTAATAATCAATGTGTAAAAAACACATTTCTTTTTATCAGCCAGTGATAGAACAAAAATCAGCATTTCTATTTTGGATGAATGTCAACTTGAAAATGATTTAAATGACTTGAGTTTTACAAGTAGAAAAGTGAACTAAACTGTTGTTGTGTGCTTTTGTTTTTAACAAGTTAAATGATAGAGTATTTCATCCTGAAACCAAGTTAGCTGTATATAGAGCTGTTATTTTATATAATTTGTTGTATAAAAGTGAGACTTGGATACCCTGTTGATACAATATAAAGGCATTGGAATGGAAAAGTTTTATTTAAGAATGCTCTAATATTTGAACACAAGTGTAATTTATATACTTGGAGTTTAGATGTATAAATATATGGACCAACTGATGAGTGCTGGTTCAGTATAAAATACATATATTAGAGAACTTTTTTTTTTCATGTATGTGCTCATGTATATCGGTTATTTGAAGTAGAGTGGATAGCTGAAAGGCACTTGAAAGTCTGTGTTCAAATGTTCTATAATTAAGAATAGTTTGTAAAATTTTAAAAATACAATGGCAAGATAATAAAATCAATAAATACATTCTTTCACTTGTTGGATGTGATAATATAGAGTCCATGAAAAAATGCAAAATTTCCTAAAAGAATGTTTTATGGTGAACTTGAATATGGTTTTCATAAGAGAAATAAACCCCATCTATGATATAAAGATTATCTCAAAGACATTCTAAAGCAGTGCAATGTAATGTGACAGAGAAATTGAATACAATGGACAGATATCATTACACATGGTGATGAAGTATTTCAGAATGAAAAGTTTTCCATTGAAGAAATAGACATTTTAAAACTTATTTCCACAGCAGGTTTTTTCCTCTCTTTTCTTGGAGTTGGAATGACCATACTTGTTTATGAGTGACTGCTATATGTGTGAATGTATTTTTAATCAAAAATAATTAACAAAGATTTTATATAAATGTATGAACACATATTCTTCAGTTATTAATGTGGTTATAATATTTTAATAAAATGTTAGGGATAGATTAAGTTGGGACTTTAAAAAATAAGAATGTGTCATTCCAATTTTAAAAACATTATTAAGCATCACCATTTCGATAAATAAATAAAATACATTATCTTTTTTTTATTAATATTTTAAACAAGCACTGATAAATAATTTTCTATTAATATAAATAAAGATACTATATATAAGCATACAAATGTAGATTGAAAGTACAAATATGAAATAAAATTTATACAGAAAATAAAAAGCAAAATTAAAATGAAAACTTTAAATATTGATTTTATTCAAAAGCTTGAAATGTGTAAAAATGATATTTTTTTAACAAACAAATGCTTAGCCTGGAAGAATTACCATGCAATCATATTAATTAATGAAAAAATTCTCTAATTATTATTAGTGTGAATATCATGCATGATTTACAGTACTTATATAATGGACTATGAATCAAGCCTTTATTCTGACATTTCTAGTGTTCAAACGTCTTACAAATTATGTGTAATAAATCATTCAGTTGCATATGTTAATGTTAATTCTTTTAATAATGTGGAAGTACTGAAAAACCCCAATAAGCTATATGTAAACTAACTGTTCATAAACTTTCATATAGAATAAATCCACTTATATTTTAGCTTGGATCATATACAATCATACCATTTATTGACACCTTAATAAGCAGAGCATAATTTATATATACTAATGAAATTTCGGGATGACTATAAGCTATTTTGAAATCACTATAACTAGAGAGGTAAATGGCCTTATATTTAACAACCTCTAAATAAAAAATTAATCTTCAGATCTATTGTGAGGCTCGACCTTTCCCTCTAGTTATTCATAGTGATTTCAGAAGAGCTTAATTATTGTTCGAAATTATGTTAGTACATATCAATCATTTGCATATTAAGACATCAATAAATGGTATGCTTATATAATAACTAAGCTAAAGTATAAGTGATCTCATTCTATCTTTATTTGTATTGACAGTCAGTACTATATATAGCTCACTGAGTGTTTTCACTACTTCTGCATTATTGCAATAAGCTATCAAAAAGTTATATTTATATTAATTCTTTGTCTAAGAACCCTAATGCCAATAACAAAATCATATTTTTCTCATATATTTACTCATAGCTATTCTTTTTTTTTCTATTCTAGAGACATTTATTGCATACTTTACCAATTGATGAATACCATGTAGTGTAGGACTATAATATCCACACTACCAGATCAATTTGGTTTTTGCCTTACTCAGTGGGGATTTATAAATCAGTACTAAAACTAATGAATTAAGCATCTCTATCAGTTATTTACTCCTTTATATTATTGAAATCATATGAACAAGTAAATGAGAAGATTGAAATGTTGTTATTGCTGTTGACATTCCTAGACAAAGTAAAAAGGCCTATATAAAACTAAGGCTTCTAAAATATAAATACACAGTACTTTAAAATAAAAATATTAATACTAATTGCAATAATAAATTTATTAGTGAGATAATGCGAGAATCTTAAAACAAATGAAAGAACTGTTTATGATTTTTTCAAATAATAAATTAAAGTGGAAACATGAGAAAATCATTATATTTATGTATTTAGCATTTCTGTGTTTGAACAAAGCAGTAAAATGAAAACTGAAGCTTTTTCAATTGAAGATAAACCTGTTACTTTTGGTGCTCAAACCCTATGCCATCTTATATACTGTTAGATATTCAATATTTGTCACAGAGGATTAAAAATTCAGAATTGGCAACCAATAAAGATAAATTATTGTTGTATAAATAAGCTTTAAATACGAGGTGAAATGTGACTGTGCATGAATAGAAAATTCTCTTCCTGACACAAGGTGGACTAATTAGACCATTGAATACTTCAACAAAGTAATTTATTTGTTGATCATCAGAGTGCCATCTCATGATACAGTTTATTTTAGTGGGGTTGGAACAAAAATGTAAGTATGTTATAAGGCATGTGCATTAACTTCACAGTTTAAATACACATATGACTAAGCATCTGATCATCACCAGTAGAAATTTGCTAATGTTTGTTGCTCTTTTATTATAATTTATTCTAGGGTCTGAATATTGGATTTGTATACAAATTTTGTGAAATCTTTGTCACTAAGATGTATAATTCTCAAAAATAACTTCATTAAAAATTATTTTTAAGAATATAATTACTAAGCAACAATAATATATTGTTTAACATATGTATGTATGTTAGGTGATAAAGGCAGGCTGAGTTGACTAAACAAAATGATAACACTTCATCATTGTCAGTAGAAATTTGGCATTGCTTGTCAACCTTCTAATATACTTTGGCTAGTGACTTTATGCAAACTACCTTAACTTTTTCACCTGAAGGCACAGATAGAATAAATAAACAGTAGAATGTTGGGTCCAAGCAATAATACCTGATCTTCATTAGCTGTAATTAAATATTGTTTGCTACCTTTAACATGATTTATCTAGAATTCAATATTCCAGCTCTATTATACACTTTCATACTTTTTTTTAATAATAATTGTAGCTCTTTAAAAATATTGTAAAATAATAGCCATTTTAATTAATGTGACTTTTGATTAAATGGGACACAGATTTCAACTTTTGAATTATAGTAATTTTTTGTTTCATTATTTAAACAATTTTTATTATTGTAGAACTGAGTATATCTTGCAAAAATAGTTCTAAATCTACTAAATTATACAACTATTAACTAAATTCTCTTCCCCAAATAAATGCTGATACATATAACAATAATTACCAGCATTTTAAAATGATTTTAAGGCAGTACAAGCTGAAAACTAATCTGGGGATATTGGATGAGTAGGCACTAGGTAGATATTTTACACACAAACCTTCTTGTATCCATTGATTATTAAGGTTTGCATTGAGTGCACTACAAGGTGGGAGAATTTTCTATTGTGTTAACAGCTTCTGTTGCATAGAAAGTGGTAATCATGTGATATTTTAGAGGTTTTATAACAAATTTTTTACTAGCAGTAAAGCACTTTAACATAATTGCATTGAAAATATGTAACTATATTTCATTTTGCAATATGTTACTAGTTCCTTTCTTCAACTTTTACTTATAATAAACAGTCACCATAATCTCTTTCTCCCATAACTCAATTTAATGTATGTCCTCTCAACATCACGACTGCCTACGGCAGCAATAACTCTATTTGCTCCAGAACTACCTATTTATAAGCTTGAATAATGAATGGACATTGAATATAGCAGTACCATATTCAAATTATCAGATTAATTTCTGTTTAACATTTTTCATCAATTGCTATATCTGAATTACCAGTCTAATTTCTAATTAATGACCTTCATCAGTGAAGAATATCTAGTTTGCACAATACCATTTTGATTAATTTTGTAATATCCAAGGTAACCTGCAATACAAAAACATCATAAGGTTTTGAACCCAAACTATCTTGCCTTTATAGTTATACAATTATGATAGAAGGGCAATAAATATTTTCATATTAATATCTCTCAAATGCTTTTAATTTATTACTTACTGACATGTGGGTCTCACAGTAACAATATCTAAATCATTAACTAAACAAAAATAATACAACTTTTGTCTTCAAGTCTATGTTTTTATATTAAAAGTGAATTCATATAAAGATAACTGTGAGAATAAATTATATAATAAATTCTTCACAAAGTTATTGAGTACTAACTAGATGGCTCTGTCTTGAGAATATTAATTTAATCGATTTAAATTTACTTAATCTACCACTTTCCTTAACTTTGTTGTAATATTTTATATAAATACAATTTATCTTAATAAACTGAAATAGAAGTGGTTCTGAGGAAAACTGCAGGACAGTTGAAACATCAGATTGTTTGTGTATTTATATATAAAAGAAAAGAAAAATTGCAAAATAAGTGTTTGAAATACGGTGGACAAAATGTATTTAGATTTAGTAATGAACAAAACTTATGATTTTTTCAAACATGCAAAATATTAAACTTTTTTTAAAATATACAAAAAAAAATTTATTCTCTGCATAGTTAGTTTAAGGTATGCCTCAGAATATCTTATATGAATAATGGTAGTGTATCTTTTTATAGTGACTTTTCAATATTAAAATATGCATACATATATATTAGTTATGTTTACATCCACTTTTTAAATGCATTATTAATGAAGCAGATTATTTCAATTTCAAATAGTTTAATGCTTCATTATTATAGCTCTAATTAATCTAAGTCCTAATTATCAATACCTGTCTTCACTTCAGTAATAATCTTTCAGTAAATCATTGAAACCTATATTTTTAATCTCAGAAGACTTTGATCCTACTATTTTCTGTTTTATCTTCAATTTACACCTTTCCTAGCAGTAACTTTCTTAGATGACCATTAGTGTTAATGAGTTCCTCTGCCCTGATCAGTGTGTGATACATTATTAGTCTTTTCCAATTATACAGCTGGGGTCTTCCTCCAGAGGGCTCTAATCTTAAATTACCTACTGGAAAAAAAAAGTGAAATTCCATAGAATAGAAAAAAGAGCATCAAACACAGTTAGTATTACACAAATAATCACCTGAGGTGAGAACTCAAACATAAAACTAGGTGTCAAAAGTTTTAAAATTTAATGAGCTTAAAAAAAAAAAAAAATTAAACTCAGATGATTTATTTTAATTTTTTTTTTTTACCTTTCTGTTCATAAATATATATATGAGTTAAATTTTATCATCAGCAGCAGCCATAGACAGACAACTGCAAATCGAAGGTTTCTCCAATTGCATCCATCCCGGTCTGTCACAATTCTTTTTTTTTTCTATAACAATCTAAAAAAAATTATTTTATTATTTCACTATAAAGTATAATTCTGCGTTCTTTGTCCAAAGATAAGAGTAAAATAATTATGCAATAGGACTATTGTTTGCGATCCACTTAAGAATTTATTGGTGAATCTTAATATTTAGAAATACATCATAAACTTGAACGAAACTTTCCATCAATAAAATACATCCCCTGATCTCACTGTAGATCTTTAATGACTAAAATCCTTTGTTATCCATTAAAAAAGTTCTCTATTTCATTAATTATCATCACTTGTTGCTATGTGTCCAATCCCTTTGTAATATTATTTGAAATCAAATCAATCCAACTTTTTTTCTATCTCTAATTGCTATTTTCAGAATTTCTTTTAATTCTTCTTTGAATGATTTGCAGTCTTTCTTTTTTTATAAATCCATTTTTTTCTACTCTAAGTCAAAAATAGCCAGATACATTAATGTTTTCTTTAAATATACCAAGAACCTAACAGCTAATTAAAAAAAAAAAAGAAATGACCACTACTAAGATCAAGTATTATTATTTGGTGATAATATGTAACAGTTTAACTGTGATAATGCTGATGAACAGCAGTTATCTAAAATCTACAATTATTGCTTTGAGATTTATATTAACCATCAAACATCATGTGATCATCATTCTTTATACTTACACAATCGGTTTCCATAAAGGCAAAATTCTCCATACAGTAGCACCACTCAGTGAAAGCCAGAGTAATCAATGGATGCAGAAAGGTTTGTGCATAAAATACCTATCATCTAATACCTACTCATCCAATATCCCCAGACTAGTTGCTAGCCTGTGGCTTTCATCAGTGAGAAGCCTTGGATCTGAGAGCACTGCACCATGATTTTAGGATTTAATGCAACCCTCTAGCAACCACTTTTCATTTTGGATTCAAAGCTTTATAGATAGCTAAAAAAGTAAAAGGTGGCTGCTGGAGGGTTGTATTAGATCCTAATATCTAGGTGTAGTGCTCTCATATCCCATGTGCCTTGCTGATAAAAGCACAAACTAGAAACTAGTCTTGGGATATTGGATGAGTAGGCACTAGATAGGGATTTTATGCACAAACCTGCCTGCATCCATTGATTACTTTGGCTTACACTAAATGGTGCTACTGAATGGAGAGTTTTGTCTTTGTGATATTTATAATATTTTTAATATGTAAAATTAACATACATTTTTAGTTCTAGAAAGCATGTATTATTATTTTTTTTTAGATCTATAAAAATTAAAATTAGAAAATAGAAAAAAATCAGAGCAGCAATCGAGATTTAACATTGTAATTTCAATCATGCTAATTAGCATTTCCTATTTTAAAATAGAAAACATTTAATTAATTAGTAGGAGGTATTTTTGTTCTTGAATGTAAATATTACATTCTTAAAAATAATGAAATTGCAGGGGAAAAAAAACGACATTTAGCATTCTAATTTACAGATAATAAATATATGCATTAAGTGTAGGTTACAATGTAATTTTAATATATAAATAAGAGTGATTCTCCTTTCTCTACAAAAGTCCCATCAATTATAAACTTGAATTGCTAAATAAAACTGGAATTTAATCATTTCTACATCTGGTTCTTGCTCTTTTCAATGAAGATTCAGAATTGAAAACTTCAAATTCTTATTCATAAAGACAAGAATCAGAAATTGATTTGAGGATACAATATTTATTATTCAGGCTTATAACAGATGATATTAGAGAAGAATTGCTTTTATGTACACCACAAAACATTCTACATATTAGTTAATTTTAATAAAAATAAATAAATCTCAATATATTAACTCTTTTCATGAAACTGTAATTTCTAAGCACTTGTTGGTTTAAGAGTTCAAATGAAAAAGTATAAATTAATAAATATAAACTAATTAATTGCATTGAGCCAACTTCTGGCAGTGCTTTGCTAAAGCTGGCCCAGTGCAATTAATTAATTTGTGCTTATTAATTTATATCTTTTCAATTTAGCATTAGAAATCTGGAAGTGTCTTGCCAAAAGTTGTATCAACGTAAGTAATTAGTTTATATTTATTAATTCATTAATAGTTCAAAATCCCTATTGGTCGAGTGAATTAAAGTTCTAAACTTTTGATTGGTCAATTACAGAATCAGCAGTAAAATATATCTGTCTTTTAAAATTATATTTATTTTAGTTTAGTTTCTAAAAAGCAAATTAATAATCTGTCAGATTATTAAATGAAAGTTTTTTCAAAAATAAATTTCTATTTATAATTGATAAAAATAATCTATAGCAAACAACATAAAATGTACTTTTCTCAACCTATTACAAAATACAGCCTACACCATTGATTTCTTTCTCAATTTACTTTCATGTAAAAGCAAATAATATTTACTAAAATCTGAACTATTTTTCTAGAATAATTATATTTTCACACATATTTTATGAAAATAATAATAATAAATATGCAAAAAAAAAAAACCTGTAAAACATACATTTTCAGTTTGAAAATCAAAACAAAGAACTTAGAACTATCAAAATTGTAAAAAATGATAATTTAAAAAAAAAAGATAATTTAAGCTATCAAAATTGTTGATAAGTGCTCCTTCTGTAGAGAATAAGAAACAACCAATCAGTGCCTTGGAAGGCAGGCCTTATCTCATTGTTATAACTTTAAATATTATTGATTTATTAGTTGCAAAATAATTATAAAGATGGCAGCATCATACAGTACATTTTTCTTGATAAAATAACTGTAAAATCGGTAAAATAATGTAAAAAATTAGTGGTTTGAGAGTGATTTAAAGCTGCACATGAAAATATTTGTTGAACAGTCTATGAATTAATATATATCTTTTCATATGAACTTGAAGTCTATGAGTGCTTAAGAATTAAAATAAATCAATTGTCAAGTGTTGGTGGTCAAGTGGTCAGCACAGCTGCCTTACAAGAAGTTGTCCGGGTTAGCGGGTTTGCTTTCCAGCCTATGCTATGACACATGGGAAAAAAATCAATTTAAAAATACTTTTTTCTTGCTCCTTTTCTCTTTCATCAAAGAAACGTTTCACGATTTTTTTGTTAATTTAATTTCAGCTTAATTAGAGATTAGTCCACTTATCCTTTGTTTACAGTAATGTATTTTAAAAAATTATTGAAAGTTTTCAATTACTATTTGCTAGAAACAAAAATGAATTCATTAAAAAGCAAAATAGAAACATGGTACTCACATCAATTATTCTTTAACTTAATATTTACTGAACTGTGTTTTTTTTCTTTTATGCTTTAAACTTCAACTTTAACTAATAACAATGTTTTCACAAAAAATATTGGAATATTAAATGTTTGCATAAAAAACAAGCTATTATAATAATTTTCTATGGTAGCGCATTTAATTCTTTGACACAAATTTAAATCAAAAAATTATAATGTTTTATTTCACACAAAAAATTTTGCTTTAAAAATAAAAATTAATACTAATTAAAGAATGAATATTTAACTAAACATTTTATAATCAAAACTCTAACCTGTGTGTAAACTTACCATGTTTCCCTGAAAGTAAGATCTAGTTCAAAAATAAATCCTAGCATGATTTTTCAGGTTGCTCATAATATAACTCTATCCTAAATATAAGCCCTACTTAAGATATTGACAACCAGACAGATTTTGTTCATCCATTGAAATACATGGACATGTTGTGTGAAGGGAGACAACTCAAAAATAACCAAAATTTTATAATAAAAAAATTGTATATTTATTTCTAGATATATAAATTGAATCTCTTTCAAAATACAGCTTGTTTAGTGCATCTAAACATGTTTTTCACTTTTCAAGGTAGTCCAGAAACATTTGTAAAGTGATAGCGTTTAATACCTCTACCTTTTTTTTTTCACCACTTCTAAGTTTGCAAAAAAAAAATTGATATTTTTTTTATTTGAGAGATTAAAAAAGTCATATGGAGTGAGATCAAGAAAATGTGGTGGATGGATAAGCTGGGCCATGCTGAATTTACTTAAAAATTGTTTCATACTTAACCTTTATGTGCTAGCATGCTGTCATAAAGAAACATGCACTTCTCATTTTGCCACAAAACAGGACTTTACATTTTACCTTATCACACAAAAATATCAGCAATTGTAGATTTCAAATGCCTGATCATTACGAATGAATTCTGAATGAACAAACACCATTTACATATAAAAAAAATCAGCATTATCTTGATACATTTGACTTCATGCATTATGCTTTTTTGGGACATAGTGAATTTAACACATATTAAACCACTTTGTAAACTTATGTTTTTCCAGAGCAACTTGTTTGTAAGCTATTTTAAGTAATACAATTGTTTTTCCAGTCATTTTCCCTAAAAAAAAAAATAGAATTTCAACTTGTTCCAACTTTTCAGCCATTACAAAAATCAACAAATACACGAAATGCTGTTTACAAAAAATTATGCTATATGTGATCAAAATTTCACACAATGACATCATTTAGCAGATTGATGCATAAGGGTCCCTTGCAAGAGATATGTAGAAGCAGAAGCATGTAGCTACCAGAGAATGATTTTAGTTATTTTTGTACTTGAATAAATGTAGATTTTTTGTACATAAAAAAATATATCCCTTGAAAATAAGCCCTAAGGCATCTTTTGGAGCAAAAAAAATTAATATAAGATCTGCTCTTATTTTCAGGGAATAAATGCATTACAATTACTGCATTTTTTTTGCAGTGAAGTGTAAACATTTCATTGAACATGGTATCCATATTACTTGAAATGATGAAAGCAATTATAGTGATTAAAATTAAAATAAAGAAAATTTAATATATATATATTAGATAATATAATGTACATTTTTCTAATTTATTTTTGATAAATTATTGTAATCATGATGATAATTTTTTTTTTGGTAATAGAAGAATCTCTAATCATACAACTCTCAATGGAATATAGTTATACTTCTTTTGAACAATAAATATAACAATATAGGTCTTGGCATATTGTGACACATAAATAAACGAAGAAGAGTTTTTTTTTAAGTGTAGTTTTTTTATTTTTTTAATTAAAAAAAAAATCTATGAATATAAGAATATCAAAATCAAATAGAAATATTACTGTGATAATTTAATTAAATCAAGTTTTTAGATTAATAATCTTTAAGCCCTTTTCTCCATCACCCTTTCTTATTTATATAAACTCCAAATATTATTCTCATATCCGGTTGGAGAAATTTTTCAATCCATAGTTCATCTATTTGATGTGATACAGAATAAAATAATCTGACTAATCAATTATTCATCTCTTATTTCTATTTATCATCCACATATCAACATTCTGCTGCCAATTTCTGCTTCCTCTCCAAATACTATTACAATTGTTTCATTGGTTTTTCTTCTCTTAAAAAATAAATAATCTATTCAATTGACTCTCAGTACACATTAATACAAAATCTCCATTACTATTATCTTATCAATTCATGGCAGGATAAAAATCTCTCTCCAAATTTAATCAAATTTCCTGATCCATAGTTTTTTTCTTCTATGCCATTTTTACAATTCATTATCTCATCCATCATTTTACATTCATTTGTCCATTTATTATCTGCTCTAGAAAGATGCCCAGTACAAATAAATGAATGAGATTGTTTTGGAATCTAATCTCTGAAATGCAAAAAAGTTTGTCCAAGATCTTCAATGACAGAATTTACTGAAAGAATGTAATTTATACTTCACTGTTCTCTTATGTATGGATTTTTGCTTTTGATCCTTCTTGTTAATCTTAACATAAAACTTTGTCAAGTAACTTTCAATTTCTATATTCCTTCTCCATAAGTGTCCACATGTCAGAGATTCATGAATGATCTCTAGTAAAACATATACATTAAAAATGTCTCTTTTCAAAGTGCATAGCTTATTCCATATAAAATTTATTCAAAGATTACATAATAAAATAATCAAAATATTTACATTTATTAATTTTTCTAATTCATTATTATAAATTTTAAGTTTTTCTTTTTTAAAAGATTATTATTGTCTTTTTATTTTACTTTTAGTTCTATTTGTTTACTTTCATCTAAAATATTTCTTGCAACTCCGTAGTATTGTTCATTAAAAACAATCATAAATAATCTCTACTTATTTATACTCCCATTGTACTGGATCTTTATCTCAAAATATTTACTATAGAAACATTGTAATACATTAAAGATCAGCCTTTTCAAGCTATTGTGCATGCGCTTTTTACGAGTGTTAATAATAAATAAATACTTTCATTCCCAACACAAGATATAGTATTTAAGAAAGAATAAAATGAATCCACTTGTTCTTTCCAACCCAACTGCTTATATATGGGCAAATCTTAAGTACTGGAAGTGATAAGTGGATTCATTTTATTCTTTCTTAAATACTATATCTTGTGTTGGAAATGAAAGTATTCATTTATTATTAACACTCATAAAAAGCGCATGCACAATAGCTTGAAAAGGCTGATCTTTAATGTATTACAATTTATAAAGCACAGCACTATAAAAATAAAATGCTTATAGAAACATTGTAAAAGTTTTAAGCAACGACTGATCCTCTTGCAGACTCTTGCCAATGTTATTTCTTAGTGACATCATAATTGCTGATGCATTTGGCAATATTTAAATTTTGGAATATTTTGGATCTATGTCAAGATATTTCAAAGTTTGAGCAATCATTGAAAAACGTATAAAATTTAAAGGTTTTGTGCCAACTATAAATCCATTATAAAAATCGCACACTCTTTGGTTGTCTCTATAACTTCATCTATATGCTGGATATGGCCTGTTGTGCTAAGACAACTTTTAAAATGACTTGTTTTAAACTTAAATTCTTCATAGTTGATTTATAATGACTTTAATAAAAATTTAAACAAAACTAATAGATCTGCAATCCCTAATGTCTTCTTTTTCAATTTTTGAAATCTAAATACCACTATTGCATTCTTTACATTCATTAGAATGTCCTTATTATGTTTGGCTGTTGCTGTATAGGATTTGCTACAGTGATAAAATGACAGTCTTAAGTTAAAAATTTCTGAATTGAAGCTTAACTATTGCTTCTGGTATTTTAACATCATATGACACTCTAAGATTATTGGGGGGGGGGGGGCGTTTTAGTTAAATTTTTGACAATAATTTCTCCATTTCTTTTTCTGTTTTTTTTTTTAAATATCTAAAATGATTTTATCCTTAGAACTTTTAATGTCCTTAGGAGCTTAATTGCATACTCTTCATTTAAATGTGAGGCATTTCAAAGATAAAACCATTATTATATGGGTTACTTTGTTTACTTGCTAATTATGATGTTGTTCTTTATTTTTGCAATCGTTTGATGGGTAACTTTGTTTACTTGCTAATTATGATGTTGTTCTTTATTTTTGCAATCGTTTGAAAGATAAAAATACAACAGGCAAATTAGGATATGGATACAAAAACAATAGGATCATAAAAATTGTGGAGAATGGTAAAATACTTTTCATTGTGAATTCTTTAACAAAAAAATTTGAAGAGGTAATGGGTTTAAGAATGAACAGATTTGTTTTGAGATCTAATCTGTAAAATGTTTTAAAAAATTGTTTAAGATCATCAAGAATTTAGTTTATTATATACCTCCTCTCCCATTCATTTTCATAAAAAAATAATTTATAAAGAAGGCCACTTAATAGGACAATATCTTTTAAATAAGAGATACCATTGATATTAGATACTAGTGATATATACAGCCATTAAATTCCATCTCAATGGACAACTATTTACAATGCAAACAGATTTGGTGTTTACATTAAGATTTGTCTGATGAATCATCACTTACTAATATAAACTGAAAAAAATTAATAAAATATATCCATACTCATGCAAACATTCAAAATATATAATAGTTGAGTAAGTCCAATTTATAAAATGAGATGCTATTTTTTCCTAGTTATTGCAGGTATTGTGCTTTGTGAATATCTCTTATGATGTGCAATGGTATTTAATTTCACTTGTTTAAAGTATTTTCATGTTCTACATTATAGTTAATAGTAAATGAATACCTGGAAGAAAAAGGTAAAATATTTTACTAACATATTTCCAATAATTTAGAGAGCAAAATAAAAATAAAAATAATCATCATCAACCATTATCAACCCACTGTAGGATGAAGATTTCTCCAAGTTCAATCAAACTTTTCTGATTTCTAGCCTCTTTTCTACATTACCCCTGCACACTTTCTTATTTCAGCCACCCATCTCATGTGTGGTCTCTTTCTGAGCCTTTTACAATCTCTTGGAATCTGGTTTAAGATTTCAAGTGTCCATCTATTACTATCTCTTCTAGCAAGCCCAACTCCAGTCTTTTTCATTATTTCAAGAATGTCAGTAACACATGTTTGTTCTCTTACTCATGTATTGCATTTTCAATCTCTTCTTGTTACTCCAAACATGCATTTCTTCATACTTTTTGAGTGGTTGGAAGTCTCTGTATTGCCTTCTATTAAGTGTCCAAGTCTCAGATCCATAAGTAAGAATTGGTAAAACATATTTATTAAACACTTTCCTTTTCAAAGACATAGGCATATTTCCTTTTAATCTTAAGTTATTTCTACCAAAAGCACTCCAACCAAGTTTAATTCTATGATTAATTTCATCCATCTGTAATAATAAAATATGATAGGATGCTATGCTAAAGAACATACATATTAAATATTATACTAATGAACAGAAAAACACATTAAATGAAAAATAAAGTAATATATAATCTATTATACTATATACAATGTACAGTATTTATCTTGAGCCCAATAATTTCTTGCACATTAACTATTACTATCTACTTTACCACTAGAAGAATCTTTTATGGCATTCACAGTTGATATTGAAAAATACGAGGGTGGATATTGTTTGTTTGCACATGTCTTGGTTTTCAATATTAACTAGGAATGCTATGAAAGACTCATCTAGTGGTAAATTAGATAGTAACAGTTTATGTGCAAGAATATTATTGGGCTCAAGATAAGTGCATTGAAGATGAGTGCTTTGTATATAGT
The DNA here is from genome assembly GCA_028023455.1 of Epiperipatus broadwayi. Classification (NCBI taxonomy): domain Eukaryota; kingdom Metazoa; phylum Onychophora; class Udeonychophora; order Euonychophora; family Peripatidae; genus Epiperipatus; species Epiperipatus broadwayi. Next base: position 18,308,626 of record JAQFVV010012399.1, on the reverse strand, counting down.
ATAGTAAAATATACATCACTTTATTTTTCATTTAATGTGTTTTTCTGTTCATTAGTATAATATTTAATATATCTGTTCTTTAGCATAGCATCCTTTCATTATATTTTGCTTTGTGCGATTGTGACAGATATGATGGATGAATGGTAGACGAGACGAGAGGCCAATGAATGTAGAAGATTGGAAACAATTTGCGATAAGTTAATATCATGCCAATGATGTCATCTCGCAAGAAAATCACTTCTGCTCAGTTGACGAAAGTATAATTTAAATGTAAACAACATTATATATGTATAAAACGTAATATAAATGGAAAAACTTGTATAGCCCTTCTACAAAATCTCTTCTACTATCATTAACAATCCTGTCATCTTGTAAGTTTCTACAGCTGCTAAATCACAATAAAATTCACATTTTTGAATAGCTAGCAAGAACAATTTATAATAGAAAAAAAGGCAAAAATATTGTTTTTATAAATGAACTGATGCCTTAAAAAAAAGCGTTTGACAACATAATTTCTTTTGACTGACAATTATTTGACATTAAGTTTTATAAATTTTTGTAATTTTTACTTTATAAAAAATACTCTGTCAAGTAATTATGCAAGCTATCTCAAAATAAAACTTACAAAGGAAATTAGTGACAAATGAAACATTTTTCTTTAGCTTTAAAAAGTGAATAAAGTGCTATTTTTTTTTTTTTTTAAAAGAAAATATATATATATGTAATTACGAATATAAATAAATCTGTAAATCTAAAAATTATAATTAACATTTTTTTTAAATAGATAAAAAAATCTAGTAATTCTTTAACTAATAAACCAAAAAAAAGGTATATATAATTTCTAACATTTTTAAACTTATACTTTTTGTCAGAGCACTCATCTTAACTCGACCGTATCCAACCACCTATAGACATACCCTCTCTCACTATATATGCATTTCGCAAATCATCTTCCCTTATCAGATGAGGTGTTTGCAAACATTAAATATGTATCTCTATAAGTAACTAAGAAACAAGATGCTACTCTACATGATAATACTTTATCGTTATTGGCAGTTAATGGATCTTTCATGACATCTCTTAACATAATTGATTTTGATCATCAAAATTTTGGAACTGCAAGATAAATCTTAATAACGTCTTACATCATCAAGATGCATGTACTTTATTAAACACTTTGAAGTAGCTCATTAACATTCTAAACAAAATAGTGTTCAGGTTGATAAATAATAGCAAACTACCACCAATAATAAGTACATGTTATATAACTGGTTACTTACTTCAACCTGACTTCAATAACGGAATTTAATATATATACACAACTACTTGTAATTAGCATCATTTTTGTGTTCACATAGTCAAAATTATGGAAGTGGCGTGTTTAATGCTTTCCTCCCTTTCCAATTTGCTCCAAACAATGGTCAATATATTTATAACAACTGAGTTGCAAAATCTCCGGTTAAGAATATCTGCATACCCATTTATGGATTATTAGCAATTGACTTTAGACAACAAAATAAAAAACATCTTGTTTTGGATGAGAATTCTTCAATTCTCTGAAAAATTTCAGGCTCTGTTCTATATTTGAATTCCAGGTTATGAACATGGAAGGTGAATACACTATTGAGTTAAATAAATGGCCCTTTTGTTTTTCTTATACAATATGATAGTTAAAAAGAAAGAAAGCTAAATCATGACATGTGCTTACTCTTAAACAAGATAATGATAAAAAATGGTGTAGGTAAGTTGTAAGATGGTGCTTACAAGACTAAGTACTTATTTCATTGAATGATTAAAAGTTGGCTATGGGCAGTTCACCTAAAAGAAAAATGCTACATTTGCTTGTAATCTAAAAAAATTTTCAGGTTCACACAACCCAGTCATAACCCCCAGATTGGATTATGGCAAATGACTGCACTAATTAGTACATTATACAACTCTTTACTTATCTCACATATACAGTAAGTATATATCATCTATCTCACAACTTCAGTTTCAAAATTGCTTTGGACAAAAATATTTTTTGATTTAAAAAAAAAAAGTAGAAAAAAAAAAAACGCTTTTTTGACTGTAAATTTTAAATTTAATTGGTAAATTAGCTATCTGTCATTATCTTGACTAAAGATATACCTTTTCCTAAAAAGTTTGCTTTTAGTCACATAACTTGAGAACCTGAGACTAAAAATTAACTGAAACTTTTAATATAGTGATTGTATTTTATTTTCAAAAAATAAATAAAATCTGTTTTGCATAAATTTTCTAACCCACTCTGACACATGTTCAATACTGATCCTAAGAGCTTCATATTGCCAGGATTACAATTCAAAAACCAGCTATTACATCCATCAGATTTGCCTAGAACACAGTTTGCAGGCTGCATGTAGTCGCAGTAAAGGTCTGTGCAGTTAGAGGTTTTGAATTTTTTCGGTCAAAACAATAAAATAATTTGAATCAAATGCTTATTAGATATTTCAATTCAATCACTAATTGATAATCTTAATGTTGATATTATTATCTGGTATTTTTATGTCTCTGTATATCTATGTATTTTTCAAATATAAAATGTACCAAAGCAGTCTTGCACTGTTTAATCCAATGTGCAGGCTCAGAATATTCACAGTGAATGTACATGTAATCTGTGCAGGCTTTGAACAATTTTTTTAATGCAGCTCTTGAATTACTAAAGGTTGAATATTGGATAGCCTTTATATACACAACTTAAAATCTTATCTCACAATGAACTTAGTAATGACACATCCATGCTGATTCATGTACATTACGCATGGTTTTCATTGACTCTTGGACATCAGTGACTACAATAAATTTTAAAGTAATTCTAATAAGAAATGGCCAGATTGGTGAAACAAAATGTTATATGTTCTTTGGCATTTTTGAAAGCATGTGAGCAAACAATGGGAATTATTTATCATTATTTCCTGCTCCATCTAAGGTAAATCATGAAGACAATAATCTCAACCATGTTGCACTATTTTTGGGCCTTATTGATAATAACTCCCAATGAAAAAACAATGCCATTATATTGGAATCAGATAATTTTCATCCAGAAATAATGTGCATCATATACAAAATTGTTTAAACAGCTGCTCAAATGCTTATTTTCTCTCACAACCAAAAGGATTAAAACATAAAATATTACATACAAGATAATCACCTATTCAGTCACTTAGAAGGTTGAATAATGTTTAGCAACTAAATAACAGGTACTATTCAATTCATAGAACTGAGTTTACCTCTCCCTTTCTTCTGGTAAGAATCAGTTTGGGCATTTTTAGTACTGGAATTCTTCACTTTACCATTGTGCTAAACAGCCTAATTACTAAAATATAAATTCTTTGTAAATTTATATTTTGGCAGAAGACAGGATTCTTTTACTCCCTCAATTTCTCTCATTCCCACTCATTTTCTATATGCACATAAACAGGAATGCAAATTTAACAAGTAGCTTTCATGAACATGACAAATAATATTATATTTATAATTAATTATTTTTCCAATTACATTTATATATTTATGAAAAATTGAATATTTATTTCAGTATCTATATGATGATATATTTTTGTGCATTTATATTCACTTAAATTTAAGTGCATTGTAATATTGTTATTTAAATATGAATGTTAAAGCACTTGAGATATATATATATAAGAAATTACAGGGCTAAATATTTAATGTAATGTTTTAAAATTAATCATTGCAACTGTCTATATATAATTGAATTGCCCTCAAGCTACAGCATATGATGATACATTTAAAAAATAAAAGAATATTTTCTTTTCCTTTTTCCTTCTTTTATCTAGAGGATTGTCTGCAATGCTTTTGCTAAAAGGAAAGAATTTTCAATCAATAAGTAACCTGACTGTCCATCTATATAACATATGTGATCTGGGCGGTAAGATGTATGAAGATGTTTACAATACTGCATCTAGATGAAGACTCATGCTTCATTCAAAAGCTGTTGAAAATGGAAAAAAGGGATGAAATGCTTGCTACAAAGGCTAGATATGAGGATATGTGGAATTTATTCCACATTCCACAACTGCCTAAGAAGCTTATCACAAAGCCCATTCTCATGGACCGATAAAAGAAGTTGCTACAGAGGAGAAATAAGATATGCCACTGAGTTAAATTACAGCATACATTCAAGTTGATACAGATTCAAGAATACACATTAATTGTAGGGCAAAATGAATGCACCCATCCTCAATAAAATAATGTAATAATAATGCAATAAATTTCTTAAAGATAATCAGAAATTTGTTTTTAAATATTTTTTAAACATGACATTTCTATTTGGCAAATATGAAATTTCTTTCAATTTTAATCTTGTCAATGATGATTAAAAACAAATAGTATGTAATATATAAGAATTCACAATGCTAAAAATTTCATATAATGATTTGAGATTAACTCATTGTAACTACTGTTGAAGTGCTGTTGAGCATATAACTGTAAGTACATTTTAAAAGTAAAAGAGCATACTCTACTTTTTTTTCTTTTTTAATCTAGAGGATTACTAGAAATGAAGGCTGTCTTATATTGTAGTCATATTTTATACATGTGAAGCCTCTTAAATAAAGTTTAAGAATTGGCAAAATACTAATGATGATGATCAAGCATTAATACTTGTTTTTAATACTTTACCTGTTTTCCAAACTAATATTTAATTACGCATATATTTTTATCTTGACAGTGCATTTATACTTAATAACCAGTACAGATTAATCGTGAACTTTAATAAACTTCCCAAATGCTATTTATAGCCCCCCCTTCCCCAGAACTGTATTGTCAGATATACTTTGCAAATGAAAGCAAATGAAAATGAATCTATTTTCATTTACTTTTCCTATTGTATAAGAATAGCAGTTCTGACAAATGATATTAAATAGACGAATGTCCACTCTAAACCTGATGCTAACAAAGGCTTAATCAGTAAGGCTAATTAATTAATTTCATAAGGTAAAGTTTATTTCTATTCATTTTGATATTCTGGTTTACATTATTTGTCAATATATGCTATCCTGGGTAAAAAAAAAAAAAAAAAGGATTTGTTTTTCATTTTAAACCAGATATAATACAGGGCAGCGAATTTATATAACCCCTGGGAAAGTTTATCCTTCCAGTGATTTTATATTGTCAGCACTATGTTAATTTACAAAGATTAATTTCATTTTATAAATATATGTATACATTTTGAATACTTATATGTAAAAAATCCAAATGTTAACATCTTTAGTAAATAAATGTGGTGCAAAAAAATTTAAGACCCCTACATTTTTTTTAATGTTTTGATAATATGTGTCAAAATTATGCCATTACGAATAAAAGAACGTTCAAATTAATGGCACATTCAAATGTTTGTTGGAAATTTTTGATAGTACATAAACACACACATACACAAACCAGTTTCTGGTTATAGACCATCATCTATGAACAGCATTACATTATTTCTATACATTTAAAAAAAATGTGTTCAAAATCTTAAAAAATTTAAATATAAAGCCAGCTTGAATATCATAAAAGAAATATAGCTGGTGGATATATTACAATAATTCAATACTTGATGCAGCTAGCTATCACAAATGAATCTAGATGTTTGAGTGTACTATCATCTAGTATTGCTATATATTGTTAAAACCTATAATAGATGGTTCTATAAGAAATACTAAATTACTGTTTTGAATGCATATATAAAGCTATTATAAAAAATATGTTTGCAAACATACCTCACACATTAATAAATAAAAATAATTGAATGGTTTATTGCTCAGAATTTATAGAAGTGCAAGCACCAGAAATGACAGAAACCGAGACATAATCCAATGATCTTGAGCTCTAGGAATAATGTATACTATACTTTCAGTCAATCAAAGTATGATAATTATTTTTTCCTATTCTGGGAATTAATTCAACATCTTTAGCTATCAAAATCATCCACTCTCATAACTGGGCAGCTCAGGATAATACATGCTCTGCTTGGGGGTAGTTTAAATAATTAAGCAACACATACCTAAGAACAAACAATAAATAACACTAGATCATCATCATTGAGCATTCTCTAATCATATTAAAAGGAAAACAATTCTAGATAATGGATAAATATTAAAATGATATCTTATTTCCTTGACAACAATATTATTCAGAAGAATTCTACTTTATCATCATGTGGCTATTCTAGCTTACATTTAATTTGAATCTAATATTAGCACTAATCTTTTTTTTACACCTAAGCCATTTCTGCAAACAGGGATATCAATGGTCAAATTGGTTGAACTGAACAACAAGTTTCGCTATCTTTATAATGTACTGTTTTTTTAAAAAAGTCATTACTGGCCAAACAAGTTCTCTTTTAAAATTCATTGCTACTCTAATTTGTTGATAGCGTGTTACCATAATAGTGAAAACCCTAGAGAAGAAAGAAGAGTTATTTATATTTTCAGACCTAAGACTTGACCTGGGACCTTACAAATATAAAGGTTCCTATGTCCACACAAGTTAACAGTGGTATTCTGGAAATTTTTTAGCAACTATCCAGCATATTATCTTAATAGAAATTTTTCCATATTTCCAAAAGATGCAAATTCTTTTAAAGACAAATTAGCATACTTAATTACAATGGAAGTCAATTTTTTTAAAAAAAATACTGCTTTTACCATATAAATTTTTAGCTTATCATCCAAATGTTTGCAAATATTGTAAATTGAAATGTAACTATGTAATCTACTTCCCCACCCCCAATTTAATTTATTTAACTGCATTTTTTTATATAATTGTAATTTTTACTGATCATAATTTTGACAAAAATGTCAAATTCTTAAAAGTTTATGCAATCTGTGGGCAGTATGTAAACCAGAGTGAGTCCTACACAAGACCACATATATTAGAGGTAAAATTTGTTTGAACATTTGTAAATGATTCATTTTACTTGTAGTTAGTTATATTTTGAACTTTTTACATCATCTAGAACATAAAACACTGATAAACGGGGGAAAGAACTGATATATCTAAAGTATAAACCATGCATATATCACTGAACATCAATCCAATTGAGAAAATTTAAGAATATCAGATAGAATGAGGGAAAAAGTAAAGAAATTCTTCACATTGCAATAACAGATAACATTTTAAGTCAAATCAGTATAATAATTCATGACATCTGAAAAACACTCAAATCTTGTCCTTAAAAAGAATACATAAATTTCTACTAATCATAATTTTTCTCAGAATAGTGTATTTAGTTAATCTCAAAATTCAATGTTCATTAATCTAAATAAAATAATAATAATAGTAATGAAAAACTATTCAGGAAAGTTTAAAGTTTTTTAATAAAAATAATATCTAAGCATCGCTTTCAACCAGGTCAAATCATAATCATAGAACTACAATAAAAATATATAATTAAAATTAAATATTTATATTAAAATTAAATATGCCATTTACATAATAATGCAATGCGTGAGTCTTTCTTGTTTATTGCATTTATAATTTTATTAAATATCATTGATATTGTAAACTTGTAGGGCATATTAAGATTATTATTTCATCAATCTATTAATCATTTTATTTTAAATATAAATAAAAATGTTTGACTTTTGGTATAAGTTTTGTGTGTTGATTCATAAGGAATATTAAAGTTTATCTGTGTAATTCTTTGTCATTATTTTCATTCTATTATAAGGGATCTATATTATAGGCATATACTGTTATTTATGAGAGTGATATTTAGTTTTATTGTTTCATCTTTGATCTATTGCAAATAATACTTATATTTTAAGGTAGTGTGAAGAAATGTTTCATTTGTTTTCTATCCATTCTAAATCCTATTGAAATTTATGAGGTTATAATAAAGATTATTAGCATTGTTTTATTAACTTGAGTGTTAGATTGCTATTCATTGATTGGTGTTCATTTTAGTTTATTATTTTCATTCTGTTGATGATGCTACAATTCATGGGCATTATTAAATTAAGACTGTTCTTCCTTAGTTTATTATTTTTATTCTGTTACAAATGGTGATCAATAATTGGGCATGACTCAGGATATAGCATGGCCTCATAGTTATTCTGTTACAAATTTCAATTAATATCAGTTGAAACCCTACTGTTTAAAGTATAATCAGATTATATGCATATATTTTAAATGTTTATTTGCCATACATATATTTTTGATTTTAATTTATATCAATTTGTTAATAAATTTTGAATTAATCTAAAACAAATAAACTTGTTTGGTTGTCATTCAATTTTACAATGCAAATTTATTGGTTAATCATATTTGGATGAGATGATATTCACTAATTGATTACACCACATAATTCATTAGAGGCAGTTATAAAATAAATTCAGAAATCAAAATCACCTGATGAGTAAGAAAGTGTAATTACATATTTTTCTTGTATTGAATTAATACTTATCTGACTAGGTATTGATTTTATACAGTGATATATTACAAGCTTTAACATTCTTAAATATTTAATAATTAATTGGAAGCTTATTGTAATTATTTTGTTAGTAATATGTAATAGATATAATAAAATAGAAATTATATATGAATTGATATGATGATTGATAATGGAACAAATATGATTATTACTGAAAATGAGTAAAAATAGTTGCAAGAAAATATTCACGTATTTTATTTTAGGTCAATATTGATTAAAAGGAATATTACATTAACTTATATAGTCATAAAGGTTGTAATCTTATTCAGTTACAAAGCTGGTAATAGTAATATATTTTAATCTATTACAATTTTATAAATTGAAATTAACATATTTCTTGTTTATTAAATGGCATATTAAATTTTAATGTGTATATATGTTATTTTATTTATAAATTTTTATTGCACCAATTTCTCCATATAGTAGTGCCACCAAGTGCAAGCCTTCATAATCAATGAATACAGGAAGGTTTGTGCCTAAAATCTCTATCTAGTACCTACTCACATTCCAATACTAGTTTCTAGCTTGTATAGAGTTTTGTACTCTTATTAACAGCAAGTGTAAGCACATGAAATGGTGCTCATGTGATGTTTTGATAGTTTTATTTTTATTGTAGTTCTATGATTATGAATGAACTGATCAAAATAATGCTTAGATATTATTTTTATAACAAAATTTTAAATTTTCCTGAAGTTTTCCATTACTATTATATTCCAATTAAAGAAAGAAATATTTAATTAATGTAAATAAAGATTCCTGATTTGATTCAAATGCTAGCACTAGTCAGGACAGCAACATTTAAAGAAGAAAATTTAAAATGTAATGATCTTTCTATACCCCTATTAGAAATTAAAGGTATTTTCAAAAATATAAAGTTTGAATTTTTGTAAAACATTTACCAATTCATTTAGACAATAGAAATGATTCAACATATAACTACAGATTCATGGTAACTGTAAAAAAAAAAAATTAAGATTAGAAATTTTAAATTATATCTTATTGATGTATTAGTTGGTTAAAGTTTATTATGTAGATCTAAAATTGAGATGTCAAAATAAATTTTAATGAAATTAGCAACTATGGCAGACCACCACGGATGATGATGATTAAGTATTATGAATGTGTTATAGTACTCTTTAGATTGTTTATTCCTCGTGATTTCAAATAAAAAACAGACTATAAACAAGTAAAAAGTTACTGTGAATATTTATAAAGCAAAATATAAACTCCAAAATAATCTTATGCGGAATCTTAAGTCAATGAATGATGATGATGATGTATATACAGAATATATGTATAAAAATAAGATATAAGTATAACAAATAATCAAGAGTTTTTTTTTTCATATGCAAAATATACATTAAAAAGCTTAATAATGTATTTTCTTTTAAGTTTGTTAATGTTATTTTACAAACTTAATTAACAGCTTGAGTTGAAAGGCACCTCCAAAGAAAAGTAAATGGATTTAAATGTATTTTTGTAACAGTTTTTTCTTTCAATGTTATTATGGTTTTAATAGATTCTCGAGTTACTTGAGAGTGCTATTATGTAAAACATATCTTTTATAAATTTAATCAACTTATTAATTCATGTGATATTTACCCTCTCCTTTTCTTTGAATTATATAAGAGATAATTTCACTTTCTTCTGCACTTTTAATCGTATGAACTTCAAACAAATGCAAGTTGTATACCGATAGATCATCAATGGTAAATACTTCCATTGAAATAGACTTCTTCAATCATCATTCATCGTTAGCAGCCATTCCTAAACGCGTACAGACATTATAGAGAATAGCCAACTCTAAGAGAAAAACAAATTAAAACAAAAGATGGAAATATAAATAAGAAAAAAAGAAAAGACTGAAAATAAAACATCCATGCTAGTAATAGAATGATAGAAATATGATTGCACAAATCACAACCCTGCTATAAATAGCAGATGACGCTAGGCTAATGATAACTGAACCCAGCACTAATCTAGGCAGCAAAACAGTAAGATGAATATAACAAAGTTAATCCAATACTTCTTTAAGCATTTTTATAATAATACAGCAGCATACAACTATTATAGCTTCAAAAAAAGAAGAATAAAAAGACAATAATAAATAAATAATAATATAGTTTTACAATGATTATAAAAATCAATCCATGAAATACTAATACATTTCCATATAAAAGACTGTTTAATATTCTGTTTATTTGATATACTTTTACAGTGAACTTTCTGTTCTAAAAAACTTCAACATCTTGCTTAATTGTAATTCACCATTGTATTTTATTCTAAGCCATATCCTTCCAAAGAAAGCAATCAATATTGCACTGCTTCTTTAGAGTGAATTTGGGATATTCTTCATAATGTAAATGGATTCTGTTGTTCTCTCATAAAATCATACTCAATGTCACCATAAAATACTTTTTTTAAAAAAAAAACAACAACAACAAAGTATAATATTGTTCATTCCTTTAACAATAATGTTAAGAATTTCACATTCTACTGCCTGGTGAAGAATTAACCCAGTCTTTTGATAAATCTCTTCTCCTTATATATCTTCCCATCTTCAATAATATCTCTCTTCTTGTTATAACATCTTTATTCTATATATGCCATATCCTAGTCAATAGTATCTTTCTGTAATTACCATCTTTAAGGCCATCTTCAACAGTATAATACTATCCTTTGAGTTATATATTCCAACTCATCTTCAATAATGTTCATCTTCTTGTAATACCATATTTAGCATCCTTCTGGATTTGGATTCACTATTTTGCTGTGGGAAGGGAGGGAGTAGTGATTTTTTAAAATTCTACTACTTCCTATGTGTATTTGTTTTTATTGCAGTTTATATGTCTTGATCACAATTGAAAATAAGTAAAATAAAATAATAGATTGATTTATGTCTCTTTTTTCTTAAATGTAAGCAATAAAGTTTCTACAATTGTAGTTATTTATGAAGTATGTTCTTATTTCAGATGAAAATAATGTTGGTTACTAAATAAAGTTCTGTAACACATCTACATGCTATATCAACAACCTGGATTTGAATATTCCAGATTGTCATATAGCCACTTCAGCTAATCATCCAATTCTGATCAGTACATAAATATCTAGCAATTCCTATTTAGATGGTAAAATAAGCATGACATCAAAAATAATAAATATTTTTTTAAAAACCAAGTGGCACCTAAATTCAGATGTTATAGCGATTGTCCATTAGATACAATATTTTGTATGTTTAAATTTTTGTATACATTTTTAAAACCCTGACACTCTTCAGGAATACTTCTATAATATTTAATTTTCTAAATGCTATTTTTAAATCATCTGTTTATTCCCTTCATACCATTTATTTTAGGATGTATAAGCTGCTTTAAGTAAATTATCTATTTTTTTGATGGGTGATGAATAAAACCATATGCTTTTCTATTTCATTTTGTTATTTGTTAAACATAATTTTCTTTTACCAAATTAAAACTTATGTTAAACTGGATAAATTTTAATAATATGAAAATTTTTTAATATAGTTCACTGAAAAACTCAATTTCAGAAATAATATTGATATTTAAATGACTTTTTTTTTCAGGAATTTGTAAGAAGTTTGAAAAGTGTAAGTGCCAGATCTGGAATCAATCAAAGTACCTTACACTCCAGAACCTGACACTCTACCACTGCACTAAAAGGTGCAGACCATGTTTTAGAAATAACAGCACCCCTATATATCAAAGATAGTTTAGATAATTATAAAACTTGTAACCCCCCATGTAGTTTATAGAATTGTGTGCCTTCAGACAGGTTGTGATTCAATTTATTATGGGGAAACTCGGGCCACAGTAGGCAATAGACTGGCTCAGCATAAATATGTATACACAAAAGCTACAACCAAAAAAGAAGGCAGCTCAATATTTGCTGACCATCAGCAGGAACACAGCCACAAATTTGAACTATCTAAAGCTGACATTGTATGCACAGAAAGAAACAATGTCAAGAGGAAGGTCAAGGAAGCATGTTTCATCACCAGCGATGCCAGAGCAATAAACAGAAAGGACATGTCCTTCGCGATTTTGAAAAAATGGATGATATAAGTAATTTGCATGCATTTGTATATAGTTAACAGTATCAAAAGGACTATGAATATGGAGCTGCAAGGGGTTATGAAAGCACTAAGTCTAAAAGATAGAAAAGATAAAAAAAAGCCTACTAATTTATAAACTTAAAAGTTTCACCGTAACGCAATTAATTTTAGCATATCAGTAAAACTTGTAACATAATTTTCACACAAGTCTATGATTTTATAATTTTATATCCTACCATCTTATTGATATAGTTCTTTAAACTTTATGATATCAACTTCAAATACAGCTGATAGTCAGGAGTAGCATATTACCACTAAAAACTAAAATTGTATCACTTATTTATAATACCTCGTTACCAATTATCTCCATTTAGTGCAAATAACTAAACAAACATCTGATACCATATCTATATCAATGAATAACTTAGAATTTTTTTTATTAATATTACAACTTTTTTATTGTAATTGCAATTGTTATGAGTACATACAGAACTAGAAGTCATTTTACAATCAGTAATTGCAAACACTCCATTCATTACTTGCATATGAATCACTTAACAGAATCCACTTCTGCATAGAATCCACTTCTGCATTCAGTCAGCATTTTAGGCAAATTCAACTTTTTTTTTATCTTAACTTGAATGAAACTTTTAAATATATTCTCTTAAATTTAACTTGAATGAAACTTTTAAATATATTCTCTTAAATTTAACAACAACAATAATAATAATAGCCACTCATAAATGAGTATCAATATGGCCAATCCTAACTAAAAAAAGTTGCTTTAGAAATGAGTTTTGTTATGATTATACAAACCAAATCTTTGAACCACAAATATATCGACATAGAGAGTATGCTGATAATTTTGTTTTTGTTTTTTCTTCAACAGAAAATTTTGCTTTCTGAAATGCTTTAACACCATGTCTAATAGTAGCTATTCCTACCAATACATTATATTTACATTTCAATTCTTTAGGATGTATTTGATCCAATAATCTGGTTTTAAATGATTATATAAAGATTTTGGTTTACTTACTAATGTTCAAAAAAACTTGAGTTTTTTATCATCGAATGATGAAAGAAAAATCCTCAGCAACTTTTAGTTTGGGTACTTGATCGTTTTATATATAGAAAGATAAATTTAGATATTGCAGTACAACAGATCTAGTGTCTGTTATTGATTTTAACAAGTTAAAAGACTATTCCAACAAAAATAAATAATTACTGCAACTAAGTTATATTATACAACTGTTATTTTACCTAATTTATTGTCTGCAAATGAGATCTGGACACCCTATTAGTGCAATATAAAGTCATTAGAGAAGCTTTATTTAATGATGTTCTTTAAAAAATTTTAAATATAATGGCAAGATCATAAAACCAATCAATATAATCTTCAACTTGAATGATTATGATACTATAGGGTTCACTATTGTAAAGTCACACCTTTGTTGGACTGGACATTTAAAATGAATGAATGCAAGATCAAATTTGAACATTGTTTTCATCGGGAAGAAGTTAGATGATGAAGATGTCTTACAAGATTATACAGACAAATTCTTGAACTACAACATCTACATATGCCACATGCTTGTAATTTAATGTTTATTTGACATCTTGCAATGTTACTTCAATTTTTGAAAAATTTAAAGACACTTGATTATAAATCTCTATTCTGTTTTATTCCAAACCATATCTTCTAAATAAAATAATCAATTAATGCACTGATTCAGAATGTCTTTGAGATAATCTCTATAATGCAAATGGAGTATGATTCTCATACAAAATCAAAATTCACTATAATTTTTTTTTTTTAAAGTCTGTTATTATTTATTAATTTTAACTTTACAAATAAAAAATATGCACATTTACACAACAGTGGATACAATAGCATTACATCCAGTAAGCTCAACATAAAACTATGTAATTAATTTTTTTTTAAAAATGACATTCAAGTTTTGATGCTGACGTAAATAAAATGTAAGCAATAAAAATAATATATGAGTTTTGTTTTTACTCTATTAGAAAATCAGAACTTTTAACTTTAATTTAATGCATATTTTTTTTGTTTTTATATAAATATATTTCTATATAAATAAAAATATTCTTTAAAAGGAATGTGCATGCATGCCCAAGTTAAGGTTATATTTCTAAAAAAATTAAGTACTAAGCAAAATTATTCTAAATAAAGTCATATAGAAAAATAAATATGATAATACAAATATGAAAAATAAAACAATATAGTTATAAAGCTTCAGAAGAGTGGTGCAGGTACTGGACTAATGAGATTAATAATATAGAGACCAGAATAAAGTTAGACAAGATACATGATACTTCTTTATGCTTGAAAATCACTATTCAGTTATATGAGATTTCAAGAAGAATTGTCATATTTTAGGAAATTTTGAAATAATAAAAATCAGTATAATGTCAAAAAAAAAAGATTGCAAGTGTGTAGATGTAAAAAACTATTGTATTAAACTGAAAATATAATGTGACATCTAAGACAAACAAATCCAGATATTTATTTGTGGATTTAAAAAAGTTCAATTGAAATGACATAGTCTAAGAGCTAAGAAGATAAAAAAAACAACAACTTGTAATCATAATATCTATAGTATAGAATAAAAATGATCTTTAAATAGTTCATTACAAGACAAAGACTTTTCTAGAAGACTTACATAGAGAACAATGAAGGAAAAAGCAGTATTTGCCAGATTTTTTAATAGCTGAGTTGCAAAGATATGAGTGTTTTCCTAACTTGTTTTACTCTCTAGCTAAAAGTAGCTAGATATCCATTTACTGACTAATATTGGATAGTTTCCTGGACAGTAAGCCAAACATTGGAGGTAGGGGATCCTAAGTTTATTGAAAAACATTCCATGTCCATTCTCAGACTACGTTTTGAACCTGGCTCACAGGGCAGCAGATGTGTTGCCATTCTTTCACAAGTCATCGATAATATTTTTTAAAAGACAATGCTGAAATAATTGTGATAAATAAAATTACAAAAATTGTATAAATACAAAAGTGATATAATTTTTTGAAAATATTATTAGATAGCATTATATCCTCATAGACTTCTGCTGACTGTATGAATGGCAATCTACTTATGAAATGTTCTAATTACTATGTAGAAATAAATTATGAATGTTTTTTCAATATAGTTTGATGGATCGTATCATTACTAATAAAACATTATTAAAAAATGAACAAAAAGTAAAAGACAAAACAAAATAAAAGGTAATACATCTAAGGCTGATAAATATGACTTTCCTTTGAAGTCTGATACATGAAAAATAGGCAAACAAAGAGACATACTCAATAGGTTAAGCAATAAAGTGGTGGATCAAAAGTTAAAATGATATGCAGCTCAATTCTATCATTACTAATATTAGAATGTCCATATGATCTTCTAAGTGAGAAACCATTCAATGACTTTGTTTCAAAAAGGACTTTATTGCTAAAACATAGTATATTACAATGGAATGAAAAAACAATATAGAGAACTTAACATATTTATGATTTTGTCAGAATCAAAAAAAAAAAAAAACCCACTGCATATTGTTAAACAAACAATATTATAGTGAATATCATAATAAAAAAAAATTAAAAAATTATAATTAGTACATCTCACTATAGGTTATGAGCAATGATGCACAACTTGTGGGTCATGATCCCTCAAGGAATCACAGAAAAATTGATAGGGGGCATGAACATTTTGAGTTCTCATGTTGGATAATAAATTTTTAACTGAAAAAACAAAAACCTAAACACTATTAAAAAATATATGAAAACTCATTACTGTGTGACTGACCTCTTTTGTGTTCAAACATTTCCTTCTTTATATTCCAATCCACTTTGTATAAACAACACATCATAATAACACTTAACTTATATTGCTGTCATTTCGCTTTGTTCACTCTCAGAGTTTTCTTCTTCATGCTAATATCCTCCTAATGTTGATATGTAATACTACGTTCTTGTATATACACATTTTCTAAAAAAGTTGTAATTGCTACAAATCAACAGATCTACTAAGAACCAAATATTATTATACTTTATTAATAAGCAGTTTTTTCAAAGATCTTATATCAAATCATATGTACTGGAATATAATATTAAGATATATATTTGTGTGAAACAACTTTTATCATTACTATCCTTATATGCTTATAATAGGGTGGTAACAACATATATTGGGTCATGTAAAATTTCAGTCTGAGTATGGGAGTCCCAAATATAAAAGACTTGTGCATCCCTGGGTTATAGTACTGACGTATGTGATCTGCAAATATATCTGGAGAAGTAATTTTTATCTCCAATAAATTATCTGCAGTGATTTCTCTTAAAATTTATTAACACATTAATGGTAATTTTATTTTGAAGTAAAAAAACAAAAAGCTATTACAATTATTTCATTTTTTTAAATATGCATTAAAACAATTCAATGGCTAGTTGCTTGGGATGTCAAATTATAGTCGGAAAAATCAAAGTGACAAGTTAAGCTTCGATCTAGAAACCTTAAGACTATTGTTATACTATACAGATTAATAATGATTTATTTAAAAGTTCAACTTACTGACTGTATGAAAAAAAAAGAAACTCCCGCTTTTCATTCATTAAGAAACTAAACTTTTCATTTAAATGTAAAAAAAAAAAAAATTGTAAAAAAATATTTTGCTTCTAAATATAAAACCTTTCAAAAGAAGGTTTTATTCAAATCAAATATCAACCAGATAGAATTATTCCGAGAAAATAATAAAATATATATTTATTGCTTTCTTTACAAAAATAAAATATTCTGATCACGTGACTAGGTATATTTTACTCAATAACAAGAATAAAATGTATTTACTATATAATGAAACTGTATTCACTGTTTGTCAAAGATTTTGAAAAATCTTTAATGAAACTTGAGATGTGAATACAAAATTATCGTTTACTATGGAGATTATAGTTAAAATAAATTTTTTTTCATCATTTACCTTTAAAAAAATTTATTTTTATTTATTATAAAAAAAAAAATTACGACTAATAAAAAAATTCAATCATCAAAAAACAATATAGAATTATTTAATAAGTAGTAGATGAACAGTTGTTTCAGTGATAGAGTAGCCGCCTGATGAGCAAACCTTTAGATGGAAAATAGCATAAATTACATAAAATGTTATTTACATACAACAGAAAAAAAAAACTAAAAATTTAGTCATCATAAAAATAGCATTTTGCCTATCCATAAAATTTCAATGAAGAATATAAGGGTATTACAATTTCCTGCAATACACATGAAAAGGGTTTTGATTATTACTATGTGATTAAACAAATTTAATGAATTTTTATCATCAATATTTATCTTAAGCCTTTTAAATTAAAAAACAAACAAACACTTTTATAATAGGTTTACTGTTAAAAAAATAGTTTGCAAAAATTCTTTGTGCAAAAGTGAGTACAGATACTAATAGGAATGCCAGCTATCATGACGTTCAAATAGATCTTTCCACATTTTATTAGTGTCCAATTTGATCACCAGAATTTAAACAATTATAAATTCAATAACTAGTTATTACGAACTACTGCTGAGCAATCTTAATTGATGTAGGCCAGTCATTTTAAGAGTTTTGTTGGACAGTGGTGTATTCATTTGCTATACCTAGAACCTGAAGTTTAATCAAAATAGGAACTAAATTTCTTTTTTCTAATAATAGACCTATATATAATTCACCTATCCATATAATTGTTGATTTAAAAATATACCCATTTACTGGTCAATAATTGAATGGCTAAACTTATCTGGAGATTATAAGTTTCAGTTCAGGGGTAATAAAATGATAATTATTATGCTGATCATAAAAGAAAATTATAATACACAGTGCAACGATCATCATTAGTCATTCTTTTATTGAATCCATAGCTTTTTAAAAAAGAGAGTTACTATCACTGGCTGAAAATACACATATGTCTTTGTAAAAATATAAAAATTAAATTCTAAAATTCTATTGGGACCAACACTTAAAAAATATGACTTTTTTTTTTCAAAAAAAGCAGACAATAAAAATGAATGAATTTGAGATTGAGTCATAAAAGCAAATACAAAGCAGAAAAATATTAAAAATTATAATCTATTATAGTGTATATGGATTTGCAAGGGAATAATAAATTAATATAGTTTTCTTTCTTCCTCGCTAAATTACTAATAGAAGTAATATTGTTTTGATATGAACATAATTAAATGGAAACATGCTAGCTTCAAAAGAAATATATAGTCATGGTGACTGTAATTAATCTACTGACCACTTAGAAGAGGAGTCAGATTTTCCAATTTAATCTGAAAAGTAATGGTGATGCTCAGTTCAATTCAACCAAAACATATACATATATTCAAACTTAGTAGAAGTTTATGATTAGCCGCAAGCAGTTAAGAGGTGTTAAAGACTAATATAATGCAACAATTTAATGTCTTATTACAAATAGTCTATGACTAGTCTACAACTGCAATACAACAAAGTTATCATGCAGTCTACAAGAATAATTCTATAGAAAACTGATGACAAGAAGAACATTACAAGAAATCTTTAAAGCACTTAACATCTATGGATAAAAACTACAGCTGAATTTAACAAGAAGAAGCAAATAGAAGATTATTAAAACATCATCACTTCATATGCTCTCAAACTCAAGTTGTAGCCAAGTGCAATATTAATCATTAACTAAATCTCCAGGTATAAATGTACATAATAATTGTAATCAATTATTGCATATACTAATAAATATTTGAAATATAAATATATATTACTTGTAAGATTCATTGCAGCCCAGATACAACAGAAAACTGGCAACACAGATGGTATCATCACCAATGAGATACATCAGTGAAATGGTAAACATGTTTAACTGAAGAAAAATTCAAGCATTAACTATGGAGCTACAGAAATCCTGCAAATTAAAATCACTGGATAAGCTCGTAATATACTCTTAATTTTCTTTTACTTAAAATTAAGATTTACTTAGAATTAGTATTTATTATTTAAATTATGACTTATAAAAACAAATTAAGAAATTTAATCCTATTTTTCCAAATCTATGGCCTTTATAAATCTTCACATCTGCAAATAAAGTCCAAGTGATACTGAAGCTAGTCACATTAATTAGTGTTTGCTGTGCTGCCACTGTAAAATTTTAGCCTCACAAGTAGTCCCTATTCATCCATCTGAGTTAACCTTTGAAAAGTAAAATTGTTAACCTTGTATTTTTTGCCAAAGCCATTAATAATAATGCAACACTATAAAATTTATTAATGTAATCATGAAAATGGAAAAAGTAAATGCTTATGCAGAAAAATCGAAAAAACTTGCTTCTTCCTGTGAATTTGGAAAATTTTTTGGATGAAGCATTTCATGATAAGCTTATTTGCAGGGTAGTAAACCATTCAATTAGAATCACACTACTAATGGATGGTACAACAATATTAACCTGCTTATGTGAGAAAACTGTTAGTCAATCTACACCCTAATCAGTGATAATCATATGATTAAATTGATGCAAGAAGAGAAGGGAAAAGTCTTAGAGCAAAAAGTATACAAATTAAAAGTTATCACAAAGAAAAAGACCACCAACCATGAAACAGAATTCAAGCAAAGATGTTACCAATGTAACCACAACACAATTCTCATCAATGTCCATTTATCAAAAGCATATACTACTACTGACAAAAAACTAGTCATAATGAAGCAGTATATAAACTTATGGAAAAACATTAGAAAATATAATAATAATACTAAAATCCATAGACAATCTAAGGAAATGCAAACAAAGTATAAATTTAATAATTTACTTGATAATTCTAAAGAGATTTATCCTAAAATGTAAGCTAAAGCTACTGATAAAATATTAATAATGTTATGAAATAGAGAATCATTCTAGCAGTTGCAGATCAAGTAATCATTAATAGAATCCTGATAACTCTGGAAATTGTCTCTGAATCAGCAATATCCACAGTATCAAATAAATGTTGGCAAAGAATAACTAAAAATAGGAAGTTTAAATTAAAGCTTGATTATCAAGGATGACCTATAGAAGAAATAGACCAAACTACTGTTAACACGAGATGAAGTTCGCGCAATAATGGTGTCAAAAAATAAAAATACCAATCTTTTAGGCCCAAACTGGGATAGACCTGATTAGTAATCTGGACTATATAAACTAAGAAGTGTGACAAAAAATAGCAACGGATAGACACAACATAATTGGTAGTAGGAGCATGAGAACGGAAGTGAATCATATTAGGAAAGAAAAAATTGAAATAGATAGTAGTGGAGAGATCTTAAAGATAGTTATTATTTTTTAGTTATGTAACATCTAAAGAAATTTCCACAATAGTCAGTAGCATTTTGATTAGTCAATATTACTTCACCAGTGTTTATCTTTCTATGATTCACATTTGTATGACATTTGTGAAAAAAAAAAATTGTAATGCCATTCTCACAAGTTCATTTTGCTTTTTATCATATTAATATTTTTTGATGTCATGTATCTCATAAGACATTAAAATATATGGCTTTCTATTAAATAAATAATCAAATGGTTTATTATTTGAGTTCATAGTTCAAGCACTGGACATAACACATCAAAGCAGTGATCCATGGATCTTAAACTTCACCACTCTATCATCACTATCCTAAATCATGCAGAACTATGTTAAAATATATGACTTTTTTTAAGACTGAATATGAACAATTATCCCAAAACTTGTCATGATTTCACTGACATTGACATTCACTGATTAAATCAATACTTTCATAGTGGGCTACAAACAAATATCTGGCAATGTTTTTAGTGACTCTAGTAAATTTTGTTTTTGATACTAAGAATATAGTTAGTTATGCTTTGATATATTGTGATGTTTGCAGCCACTAGTAACACTTGCAAAAATTATGAACTGAGCAATATAATAAAACTTCATACATAGTACTAAAATACAAGGAGTGGCATAGTTGCACAAAGCAATAATTTAAAAATTGTCAATGGTGTATTGTATAAAATTGATATTGTACAACCTCACAGAGAAGTCTAAATATATAAGATATTAAAAACCTGAACAGATAAACAATTGGTCCTCTGCATTTAATTAATTTCTTGATGAATAACTTTATCTATCAGTTTCATTTTTCTGGATTAAAATAATACATTCCATCTTGATGAAAATAAAATCAAGATATTTTCAATGAAATTTCACTCATTCACACACAGTTCTAACATACCACTTAGTAAAGATACATATTATTTAACATTTAATCTGATAAAATTTATCAAGTATCTCATTGATTAAATCGAGAAGGATGCAAAAATAGTAATTTCTTTGCTCCTCATCACCACATTATTTTTTCAGCAATCAAAAAAAAATCACAAGAAAGTTAAGATTAAATCTGCCTTCCTTTATGCAGAACTGGTACATAGGGGAAGTCATATACCTTTAAAAAGTTATTACAATAGCCCAAATTCAACAATTTTAATCATTTCATTTTTAAACATTATGTAACTTTTTAAATTTTGAATATTTTGTACTAACAAACAAAGAAAGAAAAAAATCCATTTTTCTCTTGTTTATATCTTATTTCAAATAATAATAATAATGATGATTTTTGAGAAGTTTCCAAAAAAGCAGTCATGCAATGTTTTGAAATAATTAATAAAATGACTTATTATTTAATATAATTGGAGACCGTGTGTCACTGTCACAACAAGATACAATTTATATTAATAAAGAGAGATATGAAAAAGACTTCATTTTCAGAATTATAGTATTTGCTTATTTTGCACACAATACGTTCTTTACAGTAACTGCTTACCAGAAAAATATTAGGAAGCTGACAATTGCAACTAAATTTAGGATGTTTCAAGAAGCTTTCAAAATAATAATTTAGGCAGTCATCCAATACTAATGGATAATGAATAAATGATTATGTAGATCTCATCTGAAGAGTTTGCTTGCTAAAATCCCTCACCATCTAACAACAGTCTCACCTGATGAACTTATTTCTTAAATATATACTTCAAGGTATAAGATGTGCTTTGAAAGCCACTGACTTGATTGTAAATCAGTGGTTCTCAATTTTTCAACTTTATGGCTCTTTTATAAATTGACAGTATTTTGGTGACACATTAATGCTTCAACAGTTATACACAATTATAAAAAAAAATAATTTCATCATTAAACTTCTGTGCCTCAACATAACAGATGCAATATTTTTGGTAATAATGCATCAACATGCATTATATTTGACACATGTATGTTAGATGTAAAACATTTTGCTAGCAAATCTTTTCACTTTTCTTTTTCACCTATGATCTTTTGTAGGTCTTCTTGGGTTTCTTCAGTTTCTTTAATATTTTATGCCCCCAAAAAATCAATTAAAAAGCATTGAATACAAGCTTCATCAATATCACTGACTTATTCATGTTTTAAAGTAACACAAGAGAATAATCCATGCCTCTCCCCCCAAGCAAAAACATAAATGACTTTTTAAGCAACAAATGTTCTAAGATTTTTTGATCAAGTCAAATTATATATAAGCTGACTTTTCTTTCCACTGAAGTATACGTTATCCATTAGCTAAAATACAGAATATGGAGCCATTTTTTAATAATAAAAATAATAACTGCTACAATGTATCATATAAACATAAAACAAGAAATGAAGACTGTATTAGCTTATACATAAAATACTTTTTTTTACATTTCAAACATACTTAAGTCATTTTTATATATAAAAAACAGTCTGCATATAAATTAGGATTCAAAAATTATACTAAAGTCATAAATAACAGCAACAGTTTTTAAAAATATGTAAATTTTATCAAGTGATAAAAATTGCTTCCATTAACATAATGCTTATAATTTATAAAAATTATTATAATTATTCCACTTATATTTTTTTATTTAAAAAAAAAAGTCTGAAGAAGACTGTTATACTGTCAAAATTATAAGTATAAAAAATATAAGAAAAGAAGTGCATAAATAAAATGGATTATTACTTATATATATATTTAACATTATGATTGTCTTATGATCAATTCTGTACTACATTATTGATATTCTATATTTTTAATATGAGTAATAAGATATATAAGAAGGCTATGTAAAATAAAACATCATAGGTATTCATAGAATTTTAAATGTTTTTTAAAAAACATTTTTGTAGTTGCAATTAGGTAAATGCTTGAAAGTCAATCAAATATATCTATGATTTTAATATACATCCATAGATTAGGTAAAGTTATATATATATAAAATAAAATAAAAAATTACCATAAAATAACTATTTGTTAATAGCAATCATATTAAATACCCAATCATCATAATTTAATCTGACTCCACTTACTAACTAATAAAAGTTGAACATATTTATTCATATTTATTGACAAGTAGTTAATAAATGTGGTGTTTTGCATAGTTTGGTGCAATAGTAAAATGACAGACTTTGGAGATCGAGTTCATGAATTGTGGCTAGCTATCATTCATAGTGCTCAAACTTGTTGTGAATTCTGAAACAATAATTTTTTTGATTCTTATAAATAAATCTATCTTAAGGAAATGAGCAGTAATAAAAGCATCATTCTGAAGAATTAAAGGTCCCTGAACCAATTTTTAGCTGAGAAGAGTACATATATATATATACACACACACAGATTGATCAACTGAATAAGAGGTATGCTTAGAAAATTATTGGGCACTTAAACATCTCTTGATCTTTTAAACAACTAACCATATGATTATTTTTATTTACTATCTAATACTTAAGCAATATTCTTAAGTAGAGAGCACTGCTGTGGGGGGAAAGCAATAGAAATGGAATGATTATATCTAAACATGCATGAGAAAGCATGAACCTAACAATAATTTCAAGTAAACTTTCACAGTACATATTAATATGAAAGAGAAAAAATCTTTTGGAGTTCTACAAAGTAAAGGATAAATACAAAGTATTTAAATCTATATTTAAAATAAAAACACAGCAAAATCTCTCTCTTTCTCTTAGGAATTAGAATTTCATAATATTAAATTTTAATGATTTATTTTTCTCCATTTACATTTTAATGATCTCCATTTAATAGCTGCTTAATTAAGTCTATTTTTGCAAAAGTAATGAATAAAAATAACTTTTAAAACCCCATTTTTATGATTGTTAATAATATGCATTAATAAATGGAAAATAAACTTGGCATATATTCTATTCTGTGGACTGAGTACATGGTCATTAATCATTAATCAATCATTTTTCATATCTTTCTCAACAGAAAAAAAAAACATTAATCAACAAATTCAGCAAAGATTTTTCCTTGGTGGATTTGCTGATCAATGTGTGTGTGAAAAATATGACAAGTTATTGGCTAATGATAAATGACTGTCCACTGTGCCATAGAATAAATTTAAAAAATTATTTTCAGCTTTTAAGTAAACTTAGTACCAACAGGTAAAAATAACTTCTGAAAACTTATAAATTTTTTGTATTTGTTGTATATTAAGTCCAAGTGAATCTTGGAATTTTTTTTATTATTAGTTATTATATTTGTTAAGTGAAATGTTAAGAAATAGGGATTACCTTCACTTAAATTTACATGGAAAAAAAAGTTGTGGTCAGTTACTCAAAACATTGTGCATACAAGTACCAAAGCAATGACAGATTATGAAATTGGACCAAATTTATAATTCTTATTTCCTTTCCTTAACTGGAAATTGAATCAGAAAGATTACCTCTCAAATCGATTAATCTTATCACTGTATTAATTACACAAGTCTTTCCACAATCAGATATTTAACACATGGATCAAAACACATCACAAAAAATGTTTGTAAAGTTTTCATTCTTTAATAATAAAAAAATAATTGAAGCAAAGAATACAGGTTTTTTTTAAAAAAAAAAATAATGCCATTTTTGTTCTAAAATGTTGAAACAGTTCTTTCTCTAAAACACTTAAATACCTAGTTGTAAATTTAAGAGTTAAAGTTTCTTTTGCTCAACCTTCACCTTTGAGTGTTCAACTGTTAAAAGACATCCTAAACAAATAATTTTATTATATACACAATGCATATTGAATAATTAAGTAATTGTCAGCTTTCTCCTTATTTTCCATTCCTACTACGATAAATTATTGTACTATCACAATTTCAGTGCTACATTATAAAACTTTAAGATTTTTTTTACCATTAAGGTACATTGAACTTTTTTTAGTTTACTATATGAAATGATATAAATTACTTGCAATGTGCTACTTCGGCATCATAATTTTTTTAATTACTATTTTTATTAGCAATACAATTTTTTTTTTCAAAAAATAATTAAAATGTCATCTAAGTACACAGTTGTGAATATGCATTAGAATTATGTATTTAAAGTAATTCACACTTTCTTGTATAAATATAAAATACTGTAGTTGTTTTAATAATTATTAAGCAAGTACTTTTTTTATATAGAACTAGTTTTAATTATAGGGGATTTGAATCCAGATTTTTGCACTCCCTTTAGTCATTCAGTCCATCTTACACAACCAATACACATGATAACATATTATACAATTGATACACATGACCACAGATGAAGTGGATGACTAAAGGGATCTTAAAAGTCTAGGTTCAAATCCCATCTAATTACATCTAGCTTAAAAGTATATATAATATACTTGTATTTAAATATTGTAGAACTAGTTTGTAACTTGAAATAAAGGTCAAACTTTCCTGAATTTTGAATCTTTAGAAAATATAATAAATTCAGTTTTTTAATTGTGTAGAATAGGTAGATTCTATCCCTAGAAATCTTATTAACAAAATTTAAAATACTACTTCCCATATATCAATTTATTTCAATTTACTTTACCAAATCATTCTTTTATAATTAAACAATTCTGACATCTGTTGGCATTGTCAAAAGTCAGTTTGGAAATGATTGTTACAGTCTTGATTATTTGCAATAGCAGCAATCAAACAAGACCAGTTAAGGAATACTATGAAGCAAAATTATAATCGTAGCTTCAGTTTCCTATACAAGTAAGATTTTTAAAATAGCCAAGATTTAAAATATCATAAAATTAAAAATATCAATACAAATATATTCATATATGTATAAGAACATGTCGTGCAGGAATAGTGCACATTTATGATCTGGGATGGAATGTAGGCTGGGTGAACTTTAATTTTTTTTTTTTTTTTTACAACAGATTAGAATAATTCTTTCAGATAGTCAACCCATAACCAATTCAAGTTAACTCCAACGCTTGTCATTATTAAACAGAAAGCAGAAAGAACATGGGTGAAAAACCCTCAAAATTTCACAGGCAATTTGGCAAGGTTGGTGAGCATTACCTTCTATATTGTTCCTCTAAAAGGTACTGATATCTGGAATTGGGTTATTTAGAAGCTGGTTTATCTTTTTACCTACGTAAAAATTATGGTTACAGAATACATTCATATATATATAATCGAATAGTTAATCACTCGACAAATCATGCCATCTTTAAAGCAGTTGAGAATAGTGTGGTAGTATATTCATTTAATTATTCGTGGCATAAATATGATGCTCGTGAAAAAAAAATACAAAGTGCAAAAACCATAATTTTTAACTTAATTGTTTATCAATAAATACTTTCTCTAATTTTTTTTTTTATTCCTAACTCCAGTCTATTAGCTCTGGGTTTAGTTGCTGCCTGCCAGATATAAACAGAGCGAATTCTTTTCCTGTTTGGAATGTTTTCACGTGCTTGCATTATTATCTTCCAATGTCAATGGACTGAGTTTTAGTAGAAAAACAAAAAAAAAAAAAAAATCAAAATTATCAAGATGTGTTTTGTCACGTGGTGTTTTGTGACCAGGAGGGAAAATTTTTCTTCAGGAAATATTCCAATATGGAAATATTTAGTTTGAAATCTTTTTCTTTGCCATAGATTGGAAAATTTTTTTATTGAAATAATAAAGGGCATAAAGTTATAATATTACAAATTTGGGAATCAATTATTTTTCAAACTGCAGCTTCAATTTTTTCTACGAATTTAAGTGAAGGTAATCCTATGTTTCATAACATTTTACTTAACAAACAAATAAATAAAAATTCCAAGAGTTACTTATACTTAATATGAAACAAATACATATAAAAAAGCTTTCAGAAGTTATTTGAAATAATATTATAACTGAAACACACAGGCTTATATATGTAATATATAGGATATATGAGCGCAGACTTTCACACGACCCAACACTCTCCACACTATCTCATAACACTGATACACTTGAACACATATACGTTGAAAAGATAAATAATCAGCAATACACGTTATTTCATGCTAAACCAGCAATCACACAAGAATCTCGGCCTTAGAGTAGTTTTTGAGCATTCCATCATCAGATTTTCAATTGGATGGACGGTTGAAGAGTTGGAGTGAGGAGTAAATTGAAGCCTGTCCATTAAAATATGAGGATTGGCTATTTTAATATATATCTGAGCACTTATAGCATATATTAGTGATTATTTATCTTTTCAACATGTTATGAGATAGTGTGGAGTGGTGGGTCGTGTGAAAGTCTGGGCTCATATACCCTATATATTGAAATAATATTGTATAATAAATTATGTTAAGAGAATAAGACAATAGCAAATTATTTACTCTGACAATTATCATAATGCATTATTACTATAGTTGCTTTAACTTTATAGAAGCACAGAGTACTTATACGCATGAATTTTGTCAAATAACAATGCAATGAATATATATAACATAATCACAATGAATTGATTATAAAATGGATATATATAGAACACGTTAAATAAAATATTGAATTTCTGTCGATATATGTGTATTGAATTTCTATCTGTCTATCTATGTATATATAGGTAATATTTGAAACGCCCCATAGCTATACTATTTCAGCCACGCTCCCCCTTTAAATAAATAAAGCTTGAAAAATTCGAGCTTTCTTATTTAAAAGGGAAATGGCTCTGAAATAATATAGCTATGGGGTTTTTAAATATTATATATAGATTTCAGCTAGCGTTATTCATGGTTTCTCTATTTATATATATGTAATTATTAAGAATGTAAGATTAAAATAAACAAAATGTGTTATTTTTATTTATATTTCGTAGACGATCATCAAAATGGTAAGCATAGTTCCATTTGATCGATCTGACATCCCCCCACCCCTAATTTTTCAAGTCAAAAATTGAACCAGTCTAAGCTTTCAAGTCAACTACTCTCATGACTGGGATAATTGCACAGTGTTAACAGTAGTAAAACCTTACATATAAGTACAAAAAACGCAAGTGATTTTTTTTTTTCCTTTATAGAATAACATAGTTTCATTTTGCAATAATGTAGTATAATAAAATATCTAAAAACACTTCAAAGGTTAATTTCTATTTTAACTATAGAACCTAAACAAACTATGTGCATTCTATTCATGTGATGAAACTGAGATATCCCCCTGCACACACACACCTTGCTCATGTGGAATCAATCTGACGACTTTTTAGCTTCAGACTTTGGTCTAAACCACTTAGGACAATAAATTGTATAAGATCTTTGATATGTTATGTGATGAATCTCAGACTGATAAGCTGAATATAGCTGAGATCATGGTTGAAGTCAATCTAACTAAGAACTTCTGAACAGTATATATAAAACAGCATTACATGACTTTACACTTTTTAGGATTTGCCATTACTATATATCTGCAAATTGTAGCTTTGTCTTGAACAATTTGGTCTTCATGGCATACATCCATCCTGCATAATTTGATGCAGTGGTCAAGTGACAAGATTCTGGAACTTAGAGTGCAAGGATCATGGCCAATTCTGTCACTTTTAGGACTCAAATTTCTTATAAATTCCCAAGCAATAAAGTCATTTGATGATGATGATTATTATTATTGTTTAAAGCCAATGTCAGATTAAAGAACATAAAAAAAAGACTGGAATAAGAGTGTTAATTGAAGGGCCTGGGATAGGGTTGAGAGTGGGAGATTAAAGTTCCTGTATTGATTTCCAGAGCTGTCTGAAAAATCATGTGTTGTATGAAACCCTAGTAATAGATTGCACTCAACAGTTCTATTCTTCTGATAAAAATGTTTTATTTTCATATCTCTTATTTGAGAATCTACCCAGGATAATCCGTCACTCTTGATAAGCCTCAAACTTATAAGTTGAGCATAATAATTCTATTCAAGTGTCTGCCATTCTGGGATCATACATTACCGGACCTCTCATAAATTTGATTATGCAATAAATAAATGACATTATTATATTTACTACTTTAATATAAATATATTTATTTAACCATATGAGAAAGTGACTGTAAGAAAGTTGGTTGTTGTTTTTTTTTTTTGTTTAAATTAAAAAATAATCGAATAGCTTTTATTGCTCGGGAGAAGTTCGAGCGCCAAAAATACCCGAACTGGAATCGATAGGACTTACGCTCCAGAGTCGGATTCTCTATTACTGCACCAAACCACGCAAAGCAATTGAAATTATTTAATATAAATGCGATTATACTTTTTGTTCAGTCACAACTCTGTATGTGTTAGAATTTAAATATATAAATTTACTTTGAAAAGCTGTAAATATGATAAAGCTGTGGATATGACAGGCACTAACAAATGCTCTCCCTCATTATGAGAAGATTAATTCCCTTGATCTAGGAGCATCTGATATCATCTTCTCTAAGTACATTTAACAAGCTTCAAACATTTTTTTAACTGTCTCAATGCAGTTTGTGTGTTATTATCACTTAGCTAATCAAGACCGTTACAATTAGCACAGGTGGCGTGGTTAAATAATAAATATTGCACTCGCTTTAAGAGACTGAATCATGGGATTGCTAAGTGGAAAGATGAAAACCCCGAATTAATAACCAGAGCTTTATTTGGGGCAAATTGTAAGCTGGCGTTGATATTTATTGAACTTCTTTTGTTACACTATAAATTATTCACAAGTATTATGTCAAAAGGTTTAAACTCTTATTAGTGTATTTGCGAGATTACAATATAAATAACATCACAGGCTAAAAACATCATTAAAAATTAATAAGCTTTCTAATTTTGCGATAACATGTCAAAAAATAAAATAACATGTTGTATAAATTAATTAAAGTGAAATATATACATTCTTGTATATACATAATATACGCGCACATCTATATGTGGATATGTATGCACATACATTGGATTGGTTCAATAAGTGAAAGCGACTGAATAAAAAATTTAATTTCAAATAAGTTTTGGGAATCCAAGGAACTAAAATAAAATACATGCTCAACACACAAGATCACGTATAGATACATATTTCATTGTTTTAAAAGCTATTCATATTATAGTTGAACATTATTTTTGCTATTAGTGTTAATGACATTAATAATCGAATGGTTATTGTTCGGGAGTTAATAACAATTCAAACACCGGAAAAGACAACTGGATCATATTCCATGCATCGTGAATTCCACAATCTACTTATTCCACCACTGCACCAAAGCATGCAGGGCGCCTTTACTAGGTCTATCATTGCTCTATAGAAAACAATATTTCAAATTTATTTAAAAAAAAAAAAAAAACTATTCCCATTTACAAGCATATGAATTAGATCATTGTTATTGTTGTTTTTTAAACACAAAATCCCCATGGCATGATATGGCTCAATAATTTTGAGATTACTTTTCTGTCATTAAAATGATATTACTATTATTCAAACTGGCATTCTGATGCTCATATATTATTTGACCTCTTAAGCAACTGATCATACAATAAATTTATAAAATTATATAATGCTTTGCCATTTTGATACTCAAACAGTACTTGACTTTATGAGTTTTATCAACAGTCAAATATATACTTCTTCCTTTTTCTTAAATGATCCATTCATCAAACAAGATACAGATGTTTGACTCATATACTAGCATATAAAGATGTAAAACATCAATTCAAAGATGCAAAAGTAATAACAAAAAGTTTCTTGTAAAATTGTTACAGTTGCAAGCACCATTAAACAGGTGTTCAATCTGAAAGACTCTAGTGCCAGCTGTAAGATAAAGACTTTTCTGAAATAAGAGTAGTATATAAAAAACCTCTTTTTAATGGTGCTTGTGAGGACAGGATAATTACTTTCTATAGTTTGTTATAATCTAAAACACAGTGCTTGTAAAATTTATCAAATATTATTTTATGTTTTGTATATTCTAATATTTTCAGGGTAATTTGTGCACTTATTTACATAAATGTGTTTACATATAAATATTTGATTGTTAAAATGATCTTATGGGTACTAATGTATTCATCCACTTTTCTAGCTTGTGATGTGGAATTTAAATTTGTGTGAAGCTTGGACATTTAGGGCTTTTGAGACTTCGTGGCCAATGCAACTAACTGGTCATTTAATAGTTTTATACCTATTTACCTTTCCAATCTAATAAGTAGGACTAATAAATTGAGCATAAACAAAAAGGAAGCAGTTTTATTGATATGCCATTACATAATCAAAAGAATATAATTCTTTAAATGTTTACACAAAATATGTTGAAGAAAGAGATAACAGTGGATTATATAGACCTTCTTTAACATTCGTATAATCTGTTTTGCAATTCTTAGCAAAACATGGAGAAAAATATGAAATAGTGTTTAATAGTACTTGGTAAGATTATTGTCAAGTCTATGTTCTTTAGGCCATGAAATGTTGCATCACATAAGCTATAATTAGAAGACCTAATCTGCTCAATTAGAAAGAAAAACTGCTATGATGTTTATTATGGTTACTGTAAATGATAAATCCATCTCACAAGTTTAAGCGACATTCTGTTACAGCTGTAAATTAAAACCCAAACATGCTCAATAAGTTAATATCAACTTTGCATTTTTAAATTAAAACAAAACAGTAATGTATTTTCTTCTGTAATACTTGCTGCAAATTCAATAAAATTGTATTTGACTAAAATTATAAATTGTAAAACAAAAAAACATTTATACTATTTATTTTAAAGCAATATCATATGTAAAATATATTGTAAAACAAAATAAACTTTCTTGTCCACATGAAGCCATGACATAAGCTATATCAATATACATTATTTCAATTATATGCTATAAAAATAAATACATTAAAATGTATCACTTTAATAAGTTTTACAATAAAACAACAAACATTTTTTCATCACAGAACACCTTAAATGACATATTTATTAATTACATTTCTTTCCTTTTTTATATATTAGTTGATGGTATATTTAATATAATAAAATATTTTCTAAGCACAAAGCTAGAAGTTTTATGAAATTTAGGAAAATTTGTAAAGTATCTTTTTTTAAAAGTGATAAAATGAAACTTATTGATTTAATTGTAGCAGAAAAAAGAACTGTAAGACATTCTTGTATTAGATCATGAAGCTTAAAATTTGAAGAATTTATCCAAGAACCTATAATTGATAATAGCAAGTAGAAAAACTATATAGATTCCAATGTCAATACAAACCTAAAACATCATAACAATTAGAAAGACCATAACCTGCTGATAATGAGATTTCTATTACATTTCCATAAGAAAAAAAAAGTGATTAATGGAAAACGTATATTGTCCAGAATATGTTTAATTATTAATAAAAGTATATAAAAATAAATGGGAATGAATAAACATATATGTAAATAACACAGGTTAGTAATTACCTAATATTTCAAGTAGTACTATTCTCTACTCTTCTTCAGAAGTTGTTGGCTTGATCAGTGACATTATTAGCATAGAAGTCAAACTTACACCTTTTAAATTCTTGAATATCAAATTTTAAGGCAATGCTCTAACCAAGTGAGACAAAATAGCTCAGTTGGTTTGAGCGTTACCTTAAAATTCAATATTCAAAAATCTAAAATGAGTAAGTTCAACTTCTATACTAATATTGTCACTGGTCAGTCCAACAATGCCTGATTGCATGGAGCATAATACTACTCAAAATATTTTGTAATTACTAACTTACAAAAAAAAAAAAAAATCAAATCAGATGTCACATGACCTAATTTAATAAGCTTGTATTTACGAATGTTAAGAGCTTATTTTGCAAGCTCTATATATAATAATTACTAACTTGTAATACAGGTAAATATATTCACTGAATTTATTATTAATAACTATTATTATTTTTTAATTTTATTTATACTATAATAGTATATATCTAAAAAATCTGTCATCTAAAAAGTCTGTCTTACAAATACATGTGTAGACAATTACTATTCACCTATAAATACAATAAACAAATCAAAGTTTATTAATAAATCATAATTTGCAATATAAAATATATGGGTGGGGATATAAAATATAGCAGATACTGTTGTTCCCTATATTACAATAAATTGAAACAATGTATTTAAATAATACTTGCAGTCTATTCTTTTCAAAATTATTCTGGCTATAACTGTAATACTAGTTCTTGTGGAGAATTCATTGATTTTATTAACTGCTGCTAATAAGGGCTTTTTAACAAAACAAACAAAAAATATATAAAATGATAGAAAAGCAAGGAATGATTTACAATGAAAAAAAAAACTATCTGACTTTTATGCAAAAGAAAAAGTTAAAAGTAAATAACCTAAACAGAGGAAATAAAATATCTCCTCTTATTGAATAAAACTAGTATCTTGTATGAAATTTGCTGTAGTTTTCTATTGTCATATCATGCAAATACTCTTCTGCATATGCTTGGTACTGTAGTGGTTAGAAAATTTATCTGCCATGTTCATATGAACTTTATACATTTGCAAATAAATATCTAACCTAGGTAGCTATACAATAAAAGTTTAATGGCTGAAAGTCTTTCGATAGTCAATTGAAAAGCAAAGGCTTTTTAACTGTTCTTCATAGAAAAATAGTGAAGAAGTAAATAGTAGTTTCTAAGTTTTTCAATGACCAGATTGTAAAGGTTTGATCATTTTTTTCATTATTCTTTTTATCACTTAATTAACAATACCTGAATATCCATTTACTGACAAATACTGATTGTTTAATTATGATGATTAGGTCACTTATCTACAAAAAATATCAAATCTATAAAATAAATTTTCAAGTCTACATGGCTGGATTCAAATTCAGATTATGGGCATATCAGATGATTGCACCATTAGATTTTCAATACTAGTTGACAAGCAAGAGAATAAAGTAAGAAAAATAAAACATGGAAATCTTCATCAGTTAGTCTAATGAAAAGCACTTATTGAAATATTCAGAGTAGCAATATTGATAATATAATCAAAATATTGTGTAACTTTTCTTAATTTAAATTTCAATTAATGATAGATGTATATGATTGTGTCAAAAAAGTTTAAAATGTCTCTAATTAGCTGATAATTGAAATTACCAAAATGAATGTCAGAGTTATTAATTATACAGGCAGGTTCATTGGGATCACAAGCTTAAAATTTCCATGCCTTTAGCTTGAAAAGAGTGGCTGCAGGATGAATACATGGAAAATACTGCATCATAGTGGTGACAAAAATAATCAAAATAAAGCCAGATAATGGAAATGGGGAGTTGATATTACATTCTGGTATTTGTAGATTATTTATATTTAAATACATAATTCTGGTATAAAGCTATGAAAATGAATGACTATTTACCAATAATAAAATGTTCACTTTTATAATAATTTATTTAATGGTATTGCTTTGTAATATATTTAGATGTCAGAATAAATAGAATCAAAATCAAATAATCAATCATGATATATTTTTGTGAATCATAATTAGGTAGATTATTAATCTTCAAGAAAATTAAGATAACAAAGCAGAAATACTATAGCCAAAAAATAATTCTTGCTCGTTGCTAATATTAAGTTTGCTAGCATTTGTCAATCTCTTAACATAGTGCCTTCTAGCAACATAAATTGCAAGCTACAATATAAATTTTATGGATTTTATAAAGACAATAAAGACAATTACTCAAGGCTTTAATAGGTTTTACAAATGTAGATGATAACAGTCAACCATTAAGTCTCAACCTGTAGTCAAGACAAATTATTAACAAAAGTTTTTGTTATACTAGTTATCTCATTCTCTTTACTTTTGAAGTAAGAAAAGCTGGATAATGAAATCAGAATCAGTTGGTGTGGGACACTTTTGCTAATAGTGAAAACTGCAGGATATATTATCTAACCAATTGACCTAGGATTTTCATGCCCTAGCAATTAATAGCTAAATTACTGAATATTAACTGAACAAGTATTTAAAAAACAAATCCTAAGTCTATTTGTGATTTTTTTTTTAAAAATTCCAATTTCCACTCAAACTATTACCCCATACTGGAATTGATTCAGGAATTGAACCAGAAAATTAATTTACTATTAGGCAACTTCTCATCTCAACTGCATGATCTAAATAAATTTTTTGGCTACCCTAAGATATGTTTCTTAACTTTATAGTTGATTTCACATAAATAACTTACTTTATATAATTCTATTCCTCAGCTAACCATTCTATATTAGTGTTAAATGCTTTATGTTAGAATCATTCATCAACTATATTTTTTTATTATTATAAGCAAATTATTTTAAAATTTCAAACTCTTCAATTGTAAACTATAGCAGGTTGACCTTTTGGTGAAAGGCGGTATACAGTGAAGCCATCATACTTATGGGCTCAAAATCCATTTATTCATTCACTCATAATCCAAAAAATATAATAGAAAGCAAAATATAAATTAGTAGGTAAAAAATAATTTCAATTGTCCAGTTCATATTTCAACCAACTGCAATTGTAAAACATCACTGACCACCAGAAGTAAATTGTTTCCTGCTATAATGCAGACATATGGTTGAAATTACAGTCAATAAATTAATATTACTTAAATAATTTAACTTTTGGATTTTACTATGATTTATTTTCATCACAAAAAGAATACAAAAAAAAAGTTAATATTTTATTTTTAAAAGCTTTTGTGCTTGTTTAGGATAAACTTTGTAATTGAGATTTAATAGACTTCTATCAAATGGATTACCTTAAAATTCTGTACATATGTTAGAAATCAATAAAATACTTCAAATTGGTCTCCTGGTTAGACTACTGTAAATATGGATTGGCAGACCGAAATTTGAACATGTTGAAATTTTTACAGTTTTCAGAGATATGCACAAGAAAGTAATATATTTTTTAAAAGCTTTTATTTGGGGGGGGGGTGAACTTAAAAGTATCAATTATCAATTAAAATTAAAATAAAAACAAATCTTATTTTTCAATTAATTGTAAAAATTGCTTTTTTTAAAAAATGGATGAAATTTTATTTTCTTTTTGATTGTAAAATTTATTTATTTTTTAAATGTGTCTTTCAATAATTAAAATAATATTGGAATCAAGTTTTAATACTCCACAAATTTCCTTAAAACTGTTACAGTATTTGCCAACTTCATTTTATTCTTCATTTTAAATAGGAATAATTACAAAAAATATTGAACACTAAAAATTCAAAATAATATATATAATATTTCATAATAATAAAGATTTTTATTTACTGTAGACTAAAACACTTAAGGATAATTGTTTCTTCAACCACAATTGGGATTAATTAAACCTAAAAATAAAGGCACGAGATATCCAGAAATTAATTAATTTAATCTTTTTTTATTTTCTTCAATACAATTAAGTTTTCTATATTTAACTTTAAATAAAAATGTGAAATTTCTAGAAATTAATTAATTCAAGCACTACTTTTAAAAAATAGAGATTGAATTAATTAATTTCTGGACATCCCATCCTTTTATTTTAGGTTGAATATAAAAATTCCAATTGTGGTTGAAGAAAAAAAACAATTACTTTTTAGTTTTTTAGTCGACAAAACATTATTTTTCTATTTAAATACAGGTTTATCTTAAAGAGCAAGTTCAGTTGTTTTTCCAACATGCCTAATAAATCAAAAATCTCATAAAAAATAAGCAATTATTATAATTTTTATGATAAAAAATTTAATTGATTACATAAATTCAAAATATACAAAAATGTAAAATACTAGATTAAAAAAAACAAAACTTAAAATTAAATAATAATAAAAAATTTTTTTTGTTATATTAAATGCTTTTATTGCTTAAAAAAAAAGTTTCTTCAATCACAATTGGGGTTCTTAGATTTAACTTGAAATGAAAGTGGGGGGAGGGGGTAGAAATTAATTAAGACAAGCTTTTATTTCAAGTTAAATCTAAAAAACCCAATTGTAGTTTTAAAAAACAATTATTTTTTCTTTTAGTGCATGTCAATAAAAATATTTAATATATAAATAAAATAATTTATATTATTTTTAGTATTGGCACAGTAAATGAAAATGTAATACTATATTGTACTTTAAATTGACTGGACACTTATAACTAATATATATTGAAATGATATATATTGGCGCATATTCTGTTTCACCTATTATGTCCCATAGTAGTAATTACTCTAGGTTTAAACCCCACCAAGTACACATATGTAGTCATATGAACACATATATACATGAATATCTAATGTATAACCACATAAAGTTATATATAGTACATGTAGCTGTGTATTTTTATATGATGAATTAAATGCATATCTATGTAAACACTGTTATATGTGTATGAACACACTTACGTATATGCGAGGCAGCTGTGATGTGAAACTGATTTAATAGCATTACAGCACAATTATAATTATAAATTTTTCATTTAATATATGTATATGTATAAATTTATTATTTGATTTAAGAATCACATATATATTCTAAATTCCATGGGTGACCACATATATAACAAAATGTTTATGAAGAAATTATTTGGTTTCTAAAAATATTAAGTAGTTCTTAGTAAAAAGATCATACCACATGCATCTGTTTTAGATTATGGAGGTCAACTATAAATCTTAAAATAACAAATTTTAAACTATATCTTGGACAAGGCAAACACAATCTTGTAGCATTATTTTCTTTTTGCAAGGGAATCACTTTTGTTTTTACTAGAATGTGAATGCTAAATTTAAAATTTAATAAAGAAATATTAAATTTAAAGATTAAAAGTTAAAAGTTGTAAACAAGTTAATGGGTTTTAAACTGTAAAACCTAGCTATAAGCAAATACAACAAGGGAGATCAGAAATCTAGTATATAAACCCCCAATTTTCAATACTCAGGATCTCTCATAATATAATCTAAGCAGTTGCCACCGGGCTACATTCATTGAAAATTTAACATGAGTGGCTAGGAAGGCCCCAACTTTGTTGTCTTCCTATGAGAGAACAGTGACCTTCTGCCCATTTTATAGGCTGCACAGCAATCATCATTGCTTAGGGAATGGAGTAGACCAGTACCACCATCTGCCAAAGAAGACATCAAAGAAAAACAACTTATCCAGGGAAGTGACAACAATGCCATACAGCTCAGCCATCAGAAGAAATTGGTAATATCTTCTCGCAAACATATTTGTAATTATTAATAAAATGAGGAAATATGCTTTTTCCCTTCCTAGTTAATTATAAAGGAATCTATATGGATTCCATTTATTAAAACTAGATTGCTATTAATGAATCCCTCTTCACATGATTATGATATGCTAATTTGAGAACTGGGTCGAGATAGTTTCTGTTGAATGAAACTACAGAATTTAGCACATTTAAATTTGTCTTTAATATATTAGTATTAATGTATTTTTACTAAACACTATTTTGTATTACAACTTACTATGCTGTCTTTTAAATGGGCTCATGGTGACAGGCCACCCCATTATTTGGTTTGGACAACTAGACTCCTAGAACTGAAACATGGGGATCCAGAGCCATATTTCAAATGCTCTGACACATCAAACTAAATGTTCTTTATTATGCAAGCAAGTCATATGGTCCAAGGGAATCGAGTACCAAATACTGAATCCTGTGAATAACTATACATTTGTACTGCAACTCTTAATTTAGTATTTAATGCCATACTATCAGAAGCCTGGCTAAAGTAACTAGTTCATTCCACACTATTAGATAACTTTGGCATTGGTCCAAACCTGGAATCTGGTTTGCCAAGGGAATCTATTGCTCAATGATATTGCAGAATTAGCAACAATAGCTACATTATATTATATCATCCTGGTAATGTTTAGCTTATAGCTAGCAAATCTTGGTGATAGTTAGCATACCATATATATAAGCATACATCTTGATCACAGATAGTAAATATATGGATAAAGTGCATTCTTAAGGTGGTGAGACTTCTGTACTTCAATTAACTCATTGTTGTCGTATTGCCTGTGCATGTAAAACCCCATAAACCAATGTATATTTATTTGTTATTAGGTTAATCAGTTTGTTCATTTTTAGTTATTAAAGATATTTAAATTTAATATTGTTTAGTGTGTCTCTTGCAGTCCACTCCAAAACAGATACAAATCAGTTCTCAAATCAATTCTAACTCAAATCTAAATTAACATAAATCTTATTAGTGCATATATGCATTACCTAAGTAAACCATAGGTGTTGAAATGTATCTAGTATTGATTATTATTAAATTATTAATTATCCTAGTTTTATGTTCCACCCTTTTCTCAGTAGGCTAATGAATTAAATTGTGACAGTGTAACCTCATATATGTCATTCATAGGGTATTAAATCACAGAACACTGGTAAATGAGTTTAAGTGTGGTCAGATTCAAGGTCTCACCTCCTCATCTGCATCAGCTTTAGTATAATTTGCTTAAACTCTGGATTTTGTTGTGTGAATGTACAAATATGACATTACAATATATAAAAATCATTAGATATTTCTTCTATAAGTTAAAATATATATTCTTATGTATATATCATATTTAATATGTGTACATAAGTAATTAAAAATATGAAATATTCTTTTAAGTGAAAAGTGTTAACATTTTTACTTTGACTGGATTTTTTTTTTGTAAAAAAAATGCTCATTAAAACTATACTGTAAATGAATTTCACTTAATTAATACATACAATTTTACTTAAAATCAATTTCACACATCTAGTGTATAATTTTATATCACTACATATTTTTGCAGTAAGTTAATATGTATATTCTTTATGTATAATCATACTTAGTATGTGCACATAATTCTAGATGTTTAAAAAATCAATAAATATAAAATTATTGACATTTTATCTTTTTATGATAAAAAAATATTACATTGAAAAAAAATATCTTTACCCCACCCTCTAGTGAGTTAATAAATAGAGTTTTCAACTTCAATAAAAACATTCAAGAAAGGTGATAATTAATGAATCCACATTTTTTTAAATAATTTCTCAACTTTACAATATTTACTATTTTGACCAAATCTTACCTAGATTTTTAAAAAGCTAACATAATGTACATATGAAAATTTATTCTTGATGCACTTTATGATCTATTATCATTTTATTTTTATTTTTTGTAATTATCTAACAAATAGAATTTTGATTTTTTTATGCAATGGTTTATGATTTAACTATTTTACATAAATGCAATCATAATGCACAATCAATTGTTGTATTTTGATAAGTAAATATTTTAAAAAATTTTACAGTATTTTTATTTTAATATATAATGCATTTTTACCTGGAAAAATTAAAATTTCTGTATATACAAAAACACTAATTAAATTAGTTAAATAAAAATTGTTTTTGAGATAATGTACTCATTTTAAAATTTTATTAATACATTTTATTATTGTATATGACTACTATTTGTACTGAATGACAATTTTTTTGCCAATATTTTTTTTATTATGTTTGTGGTCAAAACCATCACTACCATGGATATAACAGAAACAAATTACAAGAGTAATGAATAAAAATTAAGCAGATAAATGATATTTTCAACTTATGTTCACTAGCATTTCATTATATAAAGTTTATTATTAATTGTACAATGCATGAAATATTTTTTCCCTTTTTTAGTAAAAATATCTCAGAATTATGATGACAATATTTTTATCTTGAGGGGAATTAGAGTTTATTAACAAAATTTTAAACAAAAATTGAATGAATGAATATGTTTCAGCTAATGTACAAATTTTAACATTATATTATTAATGCATTGTTATTATATATAATCAAAATGTTTTTTATTATTTACTGTATTAAATGTTTTTTTTTTTTGTCATTTACAATGAATCTCTTTCTTGGGTATATCATAAATTAAAGTACAAACATTCAAAGAATTAGTTAATCAAAACGTAATTATTGTATATAATGAATAAAATTTGTACTGTACTTTTTTAGTGTGAATGTCATCATATTAGCTTACAATGGATGATTCACTTCATAAAGTCACTGTTATAACATCAGCAGTCTTACAAGATGATCAAAAAATTTTCAATATTTTTTTAAAATTATAATGAATAATTGATTGTTAATCAAAAATAGTGAATACAAATTAATGATGATCATTATGATAAATCCTCAGAGCTTCTTCTTTCTCAAAAATTAACAATATTTGGAAAAAACTATTGGAGGATAAAATATTTTTTAAAACTTCTCAACCAATAGAATTTAAGAATGAGGAGAAAATAACAAAACAAAAAAATGATTTTAAATCTCACCACACACATTCTTGTGATTTGATAAAAAAGAAGCTTTGAGGAAAAGAATTGTTATTGTACTGAAACAACATCTATTTAGCTATAATATTTTTATTACAAGGAAGTTCCCAGAAATAATACCATGAATTCATTTATCTGTGAGAATATTAGAATTATATAATATAGATAATCACAAAATAGTGAAACTTAAGTAGTACTAGTGTTGAAATAACACTCCAAAATTAGCGGGTTTGTAGCTAGAGGAAGAAATCCAGCTAAACAAATTTTTATCATCAGATTGACAATATTTTAATTTTGACTGTTATACAGAAATTCAGACAACTATGTATAGTTTATAGAAAATGTAATCTTCTTCATAAAAAAGTGTTATGTATATGACATTAATTTACCAGTTTCTGTCAGTGGTTGATACAACTGTGCTTGCATGTTAAAATATCATGGCAACATTTTTTTATTTTTTATTAAGTGTCATAGCATCGGCCGGGACGCGAACCTGCAACCCGGGTAACTGCCTGCTAGTGCAAGGTAGTCGCGCTGACCTCTTGACCACCAATGCAAGACATCATGGCAACATTTAAGCTTTTTAAAATTAATGTTTAGCATAGAATTAGTAATGATTTGATTTCAACTTTTGTACAAATTTGCAAATAATTACATATACTTAAAACTTATAAATAAATTACATTTTGTAAAAAGAGTGTGATATAGATAAAACTGATTTATCACATTATTCCATCAAGCACCTAATATAATTATTCTTTATCATTAAAACTGATCCATTTTGTTGTTTGTTTTGTTTGTTTGTTTGTTTTAATAAAATTTTAGAATAGGATTGCAAATGTTTTCATTTTGGCTCTCACAAAGATATAGCTGCCATATTTTTTCTAATATTTTAAAAACAAAATTTTAGCAAAGAATTGTAAAATTTTTATTTTTGTATGTTGTATACATTTGAAAATTAATATATATTATTCATATGCATAAAGATAAATATTTATAACCCGATTGTTTTTAACTATTTAAGTTTTTCATTAATGTATGCACTGTGATAATTAATAAACTTTTTAAATATTTTTGTGATGCTATTGGCTGGCATAAAAATTTTCAGGAAAAACGGTTTGAATTCACGAAATTTGAATTAATGGTAATTTATGTATATTAGTGTGTGTAAACATACATAAGCAATAAAAACTGGGCAGTATTTTATAGTATTCTAATTTGTACTAATTATTTTTGTTGTCTTAATGTGTATATCTATTTTTTAAATTAAAATGTATGTTAAATGTACAGTATATACATATTGTATATAGTATACAGTTCTTTATAGTGTAGTGCATTATTTTTATTACAGTAATTTATTTTAATCTATTAACACTTTAATTACCCTTTAATCTATTAACACATCTCAGTTAAACCCTCATCATAATGCTTTCTTCGGCATATTGCATTCCTCACACATTGCTGTTTTGCAAGCACCATATTGCTCGCACACACATTATGTACTGCAATACTCTATCACACTCTAGATAATTGGTATTTTTTACTCGACCTAATTTGCAAAAATAGTTTCATTATTG
This sequence comes from Epiperipatus broadwayi, assembly GCA_028023455.1. Taxonomy (NCBI): domain Eukaryota; kingdom Metazoa; phylum Onychophora; class Udeonychophora; order Euonychophora; family Peripatidae; genus Epiperipatus; species Epiperipatus broadwayi. Next base: position 18,264,990 of record JAQFVV010012399.1, on the reverse strand, counting down.
TCTTCTTCCAAATTAGCATATTTAGTTTATTTTTATATTTGAATAATTTTAATATTGTGCATATTATCTTTTTTCTAGAGAAAATCTTTAATGCCTTTTATATTGACTAATTTTGTACGCACACATACACGTGCAATATATACTAGTGTTATACTATTTTTTAATCAAATATGGCAATTGCCAAATATATAACATATGTGAGTCTAAAATGTATATTACGCAGGGACAAGTATTATTCATGACAGTCCTGGAATCAAATGTCACAGACATAATGGTCTCCACTACATATCAAAACAAAGTTACTCTTTATTTAGTACATAATAATGTTAAAAAAATTAAATAATTTATATGGCATAGAATAAAGAACAATGAATTAGTATAAAGATCTACCGAAATGTGTAATAAAAAATTCCAAAAAAAGAAATAAAATAAAGCCGTGTAAAAAAATCAATTTTGATGTAAGTTTTTTTTTTTTAAAAAAAAAAAACTATACATTTTTATATTAAACTAAAATATATTAGATACTCAAGTTCGTTAATTTAAAAAATAAAAGTGAGAATTTTAGACGCCTTTAAAAGACAGTAATTCATTTTTTTTTTTACCTAATCTGATTAAATTTCAATTTGATTAAACAATTTTTAAAAAGGAGTTGGGGGAGGGGGGAGGTCAATTTTAATTAAAAAAAAAAAATACATAGTTAAAAAAAGAGAGAGAGATCTAATAAAGTCATACTAAATCTATTCTGAAATTTTTTTTTCTTTCAAACACTCTTAATTGAAATATTAAATGATTAATTATCTATTTAAACTTTAATATAAGTCTGATTAATTCTAAATTAAATATTACTTTAAAATTAATTAAGTGAAAATGTATTTTGATGAGGGAGAAAAAAAATGATTAGATTACTAGTAGAAAAAAATTGACTCTTCTGAGATAATTAGCATTCACGTGTTACAATAAAAATACATAGTGATTAAAATGTGACTAAATACTGGTAATGTAATTCTTTTTTGCCAATGAAATGACCTACAACAATTTCTTGCTAATCTTTTTCAGCAAAGTTATTTACTTAAAAAATAAAATGAAATAATTCATATATTAGCAATTGTGATTTACTCTTACGTGGTTGTAGACGTTTTTTTATTGCTGCTTGTTGAAATTAAGACTCAATACATTATTGAAAGTTTCAAATAATTCTAATTTTGTAAGTATATATTTTCAAATCAAGTTTTACTTAAAATAAACAAACAAAATTGTAACTGTATATAATAACTGTTGCTATCTTTGATATTTATAAATTAGTTGCATGATTAATATCACTTATTTTTGTATTTGATTCATGAATATGAAAGCAATGATGGCAATGTCTCGTTTTCCTTCTAACCCTATGAATTTCTTCCAAAGAAAATATATTGTCCTCACACACAGAATTGTATTTTCAGTTAGAATAACTAAATCAATTAAAAATACTTTGGTTAAATATATAAAAAAAAATTATAATCTACATTAAACATAATAAATTAAAACCCTATCCACATGAATAGTCAAAATAAGAGTCATAGATCACATGACCCTATTCTCTTAAGCTTGTAAGTTATAAATAGTGAGGATTGTTAATTCCTCAACAAGCTTTGTGATAAATGCTTAGCTAGAGAAAGCATTTAATATATCTCTGTCAGGACCCACCCCTCCAAACCTCTGACCATGGTTTCGTGCTCTGGCACTCCTCAGAGAGGTGCTAGGATAGGTTCAGACACTATATAATTATAATAATTTCATATATACATATTGTAATTTATGTGATACTATGCTTTATGAAGAGGGTTTTATTTCTTTTCATTTTTTTATTTAACTAAGTGCACTTTCAGTGAGATATTTTTCTCCCCTTGCACAAATTATTAAATCTAAATAAAACCACCAAAAAACTATAATCATATGCTTTTTTATTATAGTCAAGAAATGTTCTTACTGTTCTAGATCAAAACAAATTGACACATTATAGCTCATAGACCTAATTTAGCCCCTCATTTGTCATTGTATATGAACAACTAAGGTTAAGCATTACTAGATAAACATTTGCAATCAATTCTGATAAGAAATAGTAATTTTGAACCCCAATTAAGCAAAATATTATTTCCCCTTTAAAAAAGAATTCATTCTTTTCATTATTTAAGCCCCCCCCCCTTTTTTTTTTTTTTTTTTAAAAAAAAATTGTACCTAGTTATTGTATTTAAATTTGTCAATAAAACTTTTTATGGAAAGTTTTCTCTTTTATTATAGAGAACAAAAACATTACTCATTAAATGGATACTCTCTAGTCTAATTAATGAGTAATAAAAATTATTATTATATTTGATATATTTGGTTATGCTTTTTATAACAATCTAAAATATTTATTATCTGATCCTTGACAGAGAAAGTCTGCTAAGCCCTTGTTCAGACTATCCTACTTAGTTCATTTTAATTTTTTCCTAAGTTCAGTTAAAACAATCAAAATAGTTTTTTTTTTTTTTTAATGTTTGAAATAAAAATCACATGATTAAGATTTATTCAATGACTTGTAAATTATAATAATGGATGTGGATTATGTTCTATGACAAAGAGAGCATTAGAGTAATATCCTGTACATTTTGGCATAATAGTAAGAAGTGATATAATCAAGAGCTAATGGTTCCTGTATTGATTTCCATTAGAAAAAAGAAATTTCAGTTTGCTCAATTGAATGGAACTATATCACTCATTTTGTCATTATGATACTCAAATATAACTTCATATCCTGTAGTTGCACCATATGATTATTCTTTCATAGAATATTAAAACCAAATACTATTTACCAAATACTATTTAATCATCATAGATGATAGTTTACAGACTACTTAATAAAATTTATTTTAGCTTCTTGATGTTTAGAGTTACATTTCAAACTTTAACAAGTCAGTTATGTCATTAGACTAGTGGTTCCCAACCTTTCTTTAGCAGAGATTTTAGGACAAAAAATAACAAATTTTACATATATTTTATATTATAAAGAAATAAATTTTAATCCTGATGTGATATGTATTCTTGTTGTTCTTTGCATAATTTCTTTATTCTAGGATGAATTGTAGATAATAAACCCTGAGTTCCTGTTCCACGGAAAGTAATCTCTCACATTTTTTGTTTTTAATTCCGGTCACTGATGAATATGCCAGTTCACATAAACATAAAGCAAAAAAAGTAGCTTGTCCGCATTTTTTTAGATTTTATATATTTTTAAATTTTAGTAAGCTTGTATTAATTTTTTAGTATAAATTTTGATATTTTGCTGACACCCTTGAGGGACTCTCATGACACACAAATGGGTTGTGACACACACATTGGGAAATGTTGCATTAGACAGTTAATATAACACATATAAATCACATAACAAAGCTATATTAGAATACAAAAATATAAAAATCAGAAATCTTCAAAACAATATTTATATATACATAAATGCATTCATTGTATCAGCTAAATAAAATAAATTAATAAAATTTGTAGACAGCTTGGTGTGAAATTAAGTAATTTGAAAGTAGAGCAATGAAAAACAAAATAAAAAAAAAAAGATTAAAAGCAGCAGTTATACAGTAAGTTGGTGTTTTTAAATACACATTAGTTACTTGATAATGGAAACAATAATCTAAAAAATCAGAGATAAAATTGCTATGGATAGGCTTATAATTAGAATATAGTTTTAATAAATATTTTGCTGGCTTTAATTCTATGTAAAGGTAGAAAAGCAGAGACAAGTTTGTATATCTGGTTGACAGAATATCAGGATCAAGCAATAATTAGCACACCATTACTAAATCCTTAATTTATATCATTAAAGCCAAAAATTTATCCTATAATCACTGGACTCAAATTGCTTTTTAATCGAGGAAAGCCAATGACCAAAAACTAATCTGATGATTTGTCAAAAAAAGTCAGGTACCAAAAGTCATTAACATAGTTTATTCTAATCACTTATGTCATACACATAGAAAATTATATTATTTATTTTCATATACTATACATTTCTTGTTATAGTATCCTTATGTGATTTTATTTGGAAGCTTTTATACCAGATTGATAAGTTGTCATGAATATTAATTTAAATACTTTTAAAAATTAAAATTACCAAAATATATGATTAAAAAATATTTTTCAACACTAGATAAGAAATAAATTATATGGCTTATGATTAAATATATACCATATATAACTAAAATATTGTGAACAACTTTATAACTGGTAATTTATTTACAGTTATGTCCGATTTTTCATCAACAGCCTTGTTTATATTAAATTCTCTTATAATTGGGGGGGGGGGGGTAATCATTCTACAGCATTTGAAAACACATAAAATATGATAACTTCGATGGTATTTTGGAATACTAAAATATAATAAAGAATTTTTATTTAGTCATTATCAATCATTTTTCATAAGTTTGTAGATTATATTTCTTAAAAGTATAATTAAAAAATAGATCATATTCTAATCACAATCAAGTAAAAAACTAATTTGATAGGCTATTTAATTGTGTTTATACGGTCCAAAGTTATAGATTGTAACATTTTACATTGTAGATTACATAACCAGTTGAAGATAACACTTATGTTCACTTAATCAACAGTTTTATTCTAATGACTAATCAAATACAATTTTTTTTTTGCTCATTTTATTCAGCTAAGAATAAATAAAACTTTTAGGTTTTAGTCTACAATTTTGTCACAATAGAAAACCATACAGAACAACAACTATAAAAAAAATAAAAAAAAACTATGATGTAACCCTCATTATATAAAAAAAAACAAATATAATGCAACTTGAATGTTAACAAAAGATTGATATAATTAAGATTTATTTTTTAATACCTGTCCATTTGCCAATTCAGGTAATTATCTAGTGCTAAATTAGTAAATGCATATGTGTGGATCATTAAATGAAGGATAAAAGTTTAAAATTAATCTGGATTGATTAATTTAGTGTCAATGCAGTGATTATATTAAACAAAACTATGATTATAATATGAAGCAAATTTGCACCATAATAGAATAGGGAGGGTGGAAGTCATATTCATACAAATAGTATGGTACATTTACTTTTAATCCAAACTCTCTTTATCTGAAACATGCAAACATGTTTAGATTGTGAGAAAATGTTAATATAAAAATCTTCCTAATAAAAAATGTCAGTACTTATGGATAATCCTGAATACCAAGATTGATGACGAATAGTTAAAAAAAAAAAAAAAATCGATTATAAATTTCTGCTAACTTTAAAAAATAGCAATAAATGTATTATAGATTAGGGTTAGTGTTAGGTTTAGGGTTAATCTCACATTCAATATTTAACCTTAACCCTAATTTATATACATTTATTGCTATTTTTAGCAAGAATTTATAATCAATTTAGTGAATTTTTCTTTTTTTAATATCCATAATCAAACTTGGTGTCTGAGATTATTTATAAGTACCAAAATTTCTTGAACAACATGCAAAAAAAATTTATGTGTGCATGTAAGCCGATATATAGATAAAAAGTGTTTACTATGAAAAGCATTTATCTTAAAGTTTTGAATTATTGTGGAGATCATTTTTCTAAACAAATGTGTGCTGAGAAATGAATAACAAACTAAGAAATTGCAGAGTGTACCCTAGAAATACTTTGCAGTTTTAGAAAATTCTTGATAAAGTAATTCAAAATGCAACTTTTAAATATAGAAGCATGTAGAGAATATAAGTGTGCTATTAAGAATAAGGAAAGTGAAAAAGATATTAATGCTAAATGGAAAAAGTACTTAGAAAAGAAGTTGGCTAAAATAGATATTTATATAGAGAGAATGAAATTGAATAGTAAATTGTTGGAGGATATTAATAAAAGTGGAAGAGATGGGAGTAAAAAATTTTGGAATTATATTAAAAGGAGAGATGTAGGGGATAGAGAGTTAGTATTATTAGATGATGAGGGAACCGAGTGTAGTTCTAGAGAAGATTTAGAGAGAATCTTAAATAGTTATGTAATGAATATAGAAAAGATGTTAGATGTGAATGATAAAATGTTAGAAAATATGAAAGAATATAGTAATGGGAATATTAGCTTTTCAAAAAATGAACTAAATGAGGTAGAGAAGAAATTGAAAAGTGGGAAGGCAAGAGGTTTAGGTGGATGGGAAACAGAGATGGTAATGAATTTAGGATATAGGGCAAAAGTAAAGTTATTATCCTGTTTTAATAAAATGGCACAGAATAGAGTTTTCCCAAGTAGTTGGAGTAATACAAGAGTAAGGTTATTATTTAAAGGAAAGGGTAAGGATCATAGAAAGTTGAATAATTATAGACCGATAGCGGTAACATCAGTTTTATATAAAGTTTTCTTGTATATGGTGGCTAGTAAAGTTGTAAAATGGATGGAAGGGAATAATGTAGTGGGGAAATGCAAGGAGGTTTTAGATTAGATAGGCGTATAAGAGATAGTTTATTTGTAGTTACACAACTTATGGATATGAGTAGGAATGCAGGTAAACAGTTATATATGAGTTTTATAGATATAGAGAAGGCATATGATAGAGTAAATAGAAATAGATTATGGATAAGTTTAGAAAATTTGGGAATGGATGAAACTTTAATAGATATTATTAAGAAATTATATGAAAATAATTATTATATATATCAATTAGAGAATATAGAATCAATTAAAGTTAAAAATGGTGTGAGACCAAGGCAAGGATGCCCTATGTCACCAATTTTGTTTGTGTTGTATTTGAGTGAAATGGAAAGAGCAATAAAAAAATTAGGAAGAAGGATAGAGATACCATTAATAGATAGTAAGGGAGTATATATTTTGTCAGGTCTTTTTTTTTTGCGGATGATATATTTTTGTGTGCAGAAAAAAGAGAAGATATGGAAGTTATGTTGAGGACATGTGCAAGGGTGGGTAAAGAGATGGGGATTAAATTTAGGGAAGAAAAATCAAATATAATGATGGTTAATACTGAGGAAAGAGAAGATGTAGAATTTTTATTGGGAAATATTAAGTTAAGTGTGATGAATAGATATAGTTATTTGGGAATTATTTTAAGTAATCAGAAAAATTATTTGGATGAATGGGAGAAAAAATTGATAAATGAAGCAAAGAAAAGAAAGGGATTGATAAAGAAATTAACAGAATTTTCATATAATAAATATGATGTAGCTAGAATTATATGGAAAGGAGTTGCAGTAGCAGGGTTAACATATGGTAATGATGCATTATATGTTAGTAAAAAGATATTAGATTATTTAGAAAAAGCTCAAAGGGAAGTAGAACAGCAAGGGAGGCAATTCAAGGAGAAATGGGATGGTCAAGTTTTCATATGAGAGATGCAAAAAGTAAAATGAAAATGTATGGTAGATTGCAGTTTATGGATAATAAAAGAATAGCTAAAATAGTATTTAATTGGGTTATGAGTAAAGGGCAGGTAACAAGATGGGTGAGAAAGGTAATGTGGTATGCAAAAGATTTGGATAAAGAATTTATATCAGTATATTTGTACAAAAGATGGGATGATTGTGTTAATAGGATTATTGAATGTTATAGTAGTAAGGAATGGGATAAAAGAATAAATTTATTAATAAAGACTAAGGAGTTAGAGAGATGGAGAAATAGTATGGAGAGTAAAAAGAGTTTAAGTATATATAGAAATAAACAGAATATTAGGTGTGAGTTAATATATGATAATAGTAAGGAAAGTAGTTTATTGTTTAAGGCTCGAACATGATCTTTAGCTACAAAAGAATATACATGTAAATGGAAAAATATGGGTGATTTATTTTGTAAATTATGTAAGGAAGGAATTGAAAATATTAGGCATTTGTTAATTGAATGTAAATGTTTGGAAACAGAAAGGGTACATATAATGAAGTTGTGGGAAAATAAATATGAAAAGAGTGATTATACAGAAAGTGAATTATTGGTTTTTATGCTGGATTTGGGAAAAGATAAGGGGGATTTAGATATAAAGGTTATAGAGTTGACAAAAATTATGTTGTGGAAATGGGATAGAGCAGATTATGGGTAAATTTAGAGTGGGGAATGTAAAATAAAGTGGCTAACAGGTTTATCTGGGCATAATTGCTGAGATATTCTTGACTTCGTTTAAGGAGAAGCCATAATACATCACATCACATCAGATAGCAAACCATAAAATCAAAAAGAACATTATGGATATTCAGTATATCACTAACGAATTCATCAATATCCAAATGTCTACACTTTCATATTGATAAATTCATATATATGTATTAGTAATATATAGCTTGAAATATTATGTAAATTTATTGAAGGGGAAGAATTGTGTAACTGCTACATAAACAACATTAAAATCTTGTACAACATGTAACTGTCAACTACACAAATAAATCTCATTTGACTAAGGATATCAAGAACTTATATGAGCAATAAGTTTAGACAATGTTGTGAGGCTATTTGTAAATGCTCAGTGTCCAAATGTGGAATATTAGAAATGTACATTGTAAAAGTTTCTGCAATATTTTAAATATTTGTACAGAGGTTGGAAAGAACTTCATCTTCAAGAAACTTATATATATGCATAAATAGATTTACTCATGATTTATGCATGACATTTATTAATCTTAAGATGAACTATCTCTTAAGCAGCAAACTGGAAGAGCTGATAAATTCCATAGCCAAATTATTATTTCAGAAAATTTTAATTTATTACTAATTTATATTATTCACATTGCAAATAGCATAGTTATAAACTTTTAAAAACTATTTTCTTATAATACTTCTGTTTGATTTGAATAAACAAGTAAACTTATAATACTCCAATATTTTAAAAACTAAAATCTAAACTATCGAGCGTTTGATGATTGATAGATATGATTAAATTGACTGTGAACTTTCATATAATATGCAGTATAATCCCACACAAACTTTGTATAAGTTTTAAAAAAAAAGTACTTCTGTAGCTAATTTTTATTTATTCAGCTTTGGGAAATACATGAGCATTGGGTTTTGGAAAAAGTGAACATAATTACAATGCATTATGGGATAGTAGCTGTGATCTGAGTATGAATAAAGTAAATTATCATAAAATATACTTACTATCCACAGGGATGCTAACAAACTTTAAAGTTTAATACAAAAATGAATTTCTAACATCAATCTTAGTTTTAGTCAATTAACAGTTGAAGATGAAACTAAAACAGAGACTAACTATGATAAAGTAGTACTGACTAATTTAACATTTTAGAAAAGAAATTCACACATTAAATTTTTCAAGACTTTAATTACTTTTCTTTTCAAAATGAAAAAGTTATATTAATAAAAGTTTTGTGTTGTTGCTCCTACTTTTGGCAGATTCAAAACAATAATTATAAATGTGTGTCTGTAAGTGCTTAATTTTGAAATGTTGGTAGTGGCTAGAACATCTAGCATAACATCCCCATGGTAATAAGATTTAAATCTGAATAAATCTCTAAAACATTTGTCAGATAGTACAGAATTTCTAAGCAATTTTAAAATTATTTTTTGTTTAACTAGCACATGGCTAAACTACATAAAATTTCCAATTCTAGAATCTGTAGGTGTGGGGGGGGGGGGCTGTATCTATTCTTTGCTAAAATATAAAGTGTTTGCAATATCTAGATCATGGAGATTATATGTGGTCTTTATGACTTTTTATGTGCAAACATAATTCAGAATTTTATGAGCATAATCAAAACATAAAACTTGGAAAAAATTCATATTTATCTGTAAACATTTTCTTGTAGGGACATGACCCAATTTATGATGAATAATATCTCATGAGACCCACCCACTTCTGAAAAACCACTTCCCAAGCCTGATCTAGATATTATTACATTAAATTTGAAAATTTAAAGATTAATCATGAAATGTCAATGATAAACTTGTAATCATACTTGTTACTAAATTTGTGTATTAAAAAGTTTGAATCATAATTATTAAATTATGGATTTATTTTAATTAATAAGTTTGTAAAAGTGAAATAAAATAAATAATGTACTGTTAGTCATATTGTTTTCAATAAAGATATTTGTAATTTTATAAAGAAATGGAATTTTTTATATTTTAATCATGTGATATGAAGTGATACACTGTGACTTCTCCTTATACGGAGTCAGGAATCTCTCAGCAACTATGTCCAGAGAAACCTGTTAACCATTTTACCTTCCCTTTCCATTCCCTATTCTAAGTTTCCCAATATTCTGCTCCATCCCATTTCCACAACATAATCTTTGTCAACTCCATGGCATTCATATCTAAATCCCTCTTATCTGTTTCCAAACCCAGCATAAAAACCAATAACCCACTTTCTATATAATCACTTTGTTTATATTTAGTCTTCCATAACTTCATTATTTGTACCCTTTCTGCTTTCAAGCATTTACATTGAATCAACAGATGCCTAATATTTTCTATACCTTCCTTACACAACTTGCAGACTAAATCATCCATATTTTTTCCATTTATGTGTATATTCCCAGATCTCATTCGAGCCTTAAACAGTAAACTACTTTCCTTACTATTATGATAAATTAATTTGTACCCAATATTCCGTTTACTTCTATATATATATATATTTAAACTTTTATTACTCGCCATACAGTGTGGAGATTTCTTAACAGCTCCATACAGTGACCATTTCAAAAATTATTAGTTCTAAGACCCTGAAAAACAATATAAGATGATCTAATGTGATGGCAACTAAAAAATCTTTTTAAAAATGCTACAACTGGAAAAAACTTTAAAAAATATTTCCAATACCTATTTGTGATATTGCTCTAATAGTTGAAAGTTTTAAAACATAAAAAAAGAAATTACCACAACCCTACTATATGCTTCATAACTTCTGACATTTTTCAACAAGTCATTTAAATAACAATTTCTTAAGAATAGTAACAAGTGTTAATTGCCTCATTGTTTATGATTGAAGATTACTACCTATTTTCCATAACTGCTATTATTTTAAAATTGTTTGTTTTATTTGTTGTAATGAATCCAGCTTCAATCAACTCTGGACCCTATCAGCAACTTGAGATCAGTATCTAAAAATTGTTTATTATTTTGGGCATTAACATCTAAATAACTTTTTCTAATACAGCACAAAATAAAAAACAGTCTATTTTTAATCACGTTAAAATAATTGTATTTAAATATGTATCTTTTTTTTTTAATGTTTGGGATTTTCAATATTAAACAAGGCAAAACTCTCTCCATACAATAGTGCCACCCTGAGTAAACAATGGATGCCAGGGGTTTGTGCATAAAATCCCTATCTAATGCCTTCATCAATGAGGAGCTTTGGATCTGAGAGTTGTATGAGATGGTGATCATGTGATGCTTAATGATTTTCAATATTGTCAACTTAAACAATTCTTTATTACTCAAATCACAACTCTCCTGAACTATTTTTTGTCTCTTGCTACTCACATTGTTTTTTAAGCCTACTGTTTTCTCTAATGAACTTTATAATTTTTTACAATATTGTGGCAAGTAATTTAAAGCAATTTTATTATTAAATGTGATTAAAGCTTCATAACATAGAGTGAAAGTTTAAAAACTACATGGCTTTATTCTACAGGCTTTTCTCTGTTAAGATACATTTCATGATTTATATAAAAGTGGCATCTATCTTTTCACCTGATCTTTCTTTATTACTAAAAATCATTTTTATTAATATGTTAGCAGTGAGTAAACAAATAACATTGCTCAATCTACTTACTATAAAGCAAATGAGATATCATAAGCCTAGTTTACATTTAATCTGCATTATATAGTGATAGTTTCTCTACAGTCCATAACCACTTCTGTGTAAGCATATAGTAATCAAAAGATACTAGATAGCAGTACAGTCTTTTTCCATTTCCTGGAAATATTACAATTTTCACTAGATTAAACTTACCAAAGATTCACCACTATTCAGTATGATAGTCAATAGTTTTTTGGTTTTTTTTAATTGTGCGCACATCTTTATCATTTAAAAAAAAAGGAAGATATCATCATTCTCATAGTGCAGGCATAATAATAATAATAAATTTAATTGAGAAGATAATATTAAACACAGAATGATTTAATTAATTATTGTTACTATCCACTTTAGTTGAATTGTTTTTAATTAATAATGTCCCTTTAATAAAAAGTGATATGCAGAGATGACAGACATAATGCAAGATATTGGATTTAACATAAATAAAAAAAATTTATGAAGATTTGTTTTTTGGTTGGAACTTATATCTTAGGAAAGAAGGCAGTAGAGTGTTGGGTTTTTTTTAAAGCAACAATTACTGATTCTATTAGAAAAATGGCCTAACACAGGAAAATGTATTATTTATAAACAATTGGTTAAATCTAGCAGGTGAGGTGTTACTGAGATTTTTGACTGGACATATTACTAATATATTTGAGACTTATTTTATGTAAAATTTTAGACAGAGTATAGAAATATAAAATAAAATTATGACTAGTAAAGATTATTGTAAATAGAAAAGCAGAAAGAAGTTAAAGATTTGTTTAATCAGTCTTTAAGAAAAAAAAGAATTGGATTAATTTGTTGGATATAGACAGTTTCGTGTAATGATCAGATCCATGACTTTTTGTGAAAGTTGAACTTTATATAATTCAGATTTTCTCTTTCAAATGATTCTTTACTATTATCCATGATACAAAGTAAGAAAATATTTTACAACAAATAGAATTAATCAGATATTAATTAATATAAAAGTGACCCTATTTTTTCCATAATTTTTCATTTTACATTTGTCAGAAATTGTTTAAGACGAGATTTACAAAAGTTGAATTCAGTTAAATCTAGATTTATAGATGTGATAATATGTTGGACTATTTCCATTATCAATCATTAAGTGTCTAGAAAATTTTAAATCTTATTTCAACTTTTCAAATACAAGCAACTACTAGTAATAACATGCAAATAGACAATACAGATGAGTAGACTACACAATACTTCGAGTGGTATTATTCTCCGCTCTTCTTCAGATGTTGTCTTAAAGTTCAACATTCAAGAATCTAAAGGTGTAAATTCAACTCCTATGCTAGAAACATCTGAAGAAGAGTGGAGAATAAGACCACTTAAAATACTATGTAATCTACTAGCCTGTGTTGTCTAATGATGTGTTATTACTAACAACTGTTTGTATTCAAAAAAGAATAAAGTTTAAAATTCTCTAAACATCCAACATTTATTGGTAGATAATGGAAATAGTGCAACATATTATCATATCTAAAATACCACCATCACAACCTTCATGCAAATACTAGATTTATAGAAGTTAAATTTATATATAAGTCTGGATTGGCAGGAGTTGAGTTTTTCATAAATCTGGCTTTATAAAATTAATGTTTATACATAAATAGAGAATTGTTTAAATTTTAAAAAATCAAAGTAGATATCAGAAATAAGAATGACAGAAAATATTATGTAAATAAGGCTGAAGATATTTTCCAAGATTAAATGATCTCACATAGGGAATCAGTATAAGAGAAGTTGTAGGCCTTTGAGCTGGTCAGCTCTTATTTTAGTACTTTTACTTAAAAAGAGAATATGGATAGATTCAGTATTAAGTAAAGCAATTCTAGTGCATCAAACTCCTATAATGTGATGATTACATTGATAAGATTAGAAATAAATGTGAGATGAAAATAACTATGAACAAAACTAAAACAATAAAGAATCAAAAGAATAAAACTACATACAGTTATAAGAAATAAAGATGGAGAAAATAGTAAAAAATAAATCAAAGAATTATAACTGGACCTAGTTAAGATTTTAAAAAAATCTGTTATATATTTTGTTTAGAATATAATTTTGAATGAAATATATATTTGAGAAAAGTTTGGAAAACTTCAGGATATTAGAAGAAAGGGGAAGGGGGAATAAGAACATTTGAAATTTTAAAGCACTGAAAAAAGTCAGAAAAAAAAATTGTATATGGTGGGGAGGATGGCAATCTAAGAGTAATTTAATGATATGATTAGGAGGAGAAGAATAGTCAATGATATACAGAAAAACACTTTGGGAGAAGATGGAATAAGGACCTGCCTTTTAGCGGATCAGTGATGATGATGCTGACATTTAATGCACAGACAAATGAGCCTACAATTAGACATATTATACTTAAAATGCCACTTCAACTTTTAAAGATGAAAGTAAATAAAATTAAGAAAAAAAGTGATTTGAGTGGACGCTTGAGTTGAAATGCACTAAGTAATTGGTGCTGACAGAAACAGTATTTGTTTCAACTAAAAGAATTAATCAGCAAGCAAAAATACTTCAACTTCAGACACAATGAAAACTGAATTTTTTTTAACATAATTGTCAAATACTCTTCCTTTCTCTGACTGTCAAATTAGTAATAAAAAAAATCTTCCTTATAATATTCGGTTTTCCATTTTCTGAATCTATCTTTTTTTTAAAAAAATTAATTTTACTATAAAAACAGAAAGAAACTATGATATTCTATTGCCTACATGCTTTAGTACGACTTCAGATTGAAAGTTTAATAATGTATTTATGTCTCATAGTATAATTGTAGCATACCTGCCTGCCATTGCCATAATCTCGGGTTCAAATCCAGGTCAGGTAAAACTTAAAATTTATTGCAGTTTCAATCAAACTATTTTTTGCAAAACTAGCTTTTTAACTAATCATAGTTAGAGGGTAAAACAAGACTGAAAAACTATCTGAACTCTCACTATCCAACATTTAGAAAGCATGGTGAGCAACGTCTTTTACTTGACTGTGGAGTGATGAAACACTTTTTGTCACGCAGTTGACTATTTGAAGACTTTTTTTTTAACTTTATATATTCATTATCTATATCCTTATAATTCTCAAATTATTAATAATCCACTACACATCTGCTCTAGTTGAATGATGTTAAGTGGTTGACAAAGTAATGATAAATTACTATCATGATCAGGAATTTTTGGCTGGTACTAAACCCATCTTCAAATAGAAAATTTTACATATATATTTTAACTGAAATACAGGCTTATTATATACCTGTATCAATATATGTAATATATAGGGTATATGAGCACAGACCTTCACCTGACCACCACCCACCACTCTATCTCATATCACTGATACACTTGAACATATATACGTTAAAAAGATAAATAATCACCAATATACATATTTCATGTTAAACCAGAAATCATCAGTTGGTCCAGATTATCATCTCTACACATATATGCAGAATCTTGGCCTCAGGGTAGCCTTTGAGCATTCCATCGTCAGATTTTCAATTGGATGGACAGATGAAGAGTTGGAGTGGATTGAAGCCTGTCTATTAAAGTATGAAGATTGGCTATCTTAATATATATATCTGAGCACTTGTTGCATCTATGTGTAGAGATGATCATCTGGACCAACTGATGATTGCTGGTTTAGCATGAAATACATATATTAGTGACTATTTATCTTTTCAACATATATATGTTCAAGTGTATCTGTGATATGAGATAGAGTGGTGGGTTGTGTGAAGATCTGTGCTCATATACCCTATATGTTACATATATATTTTATAAAATAAAGAATAATTTACATGAAGGAGATGATAAGATAATTCAAACTTTTATTCACATTGTTTAAGCATTATTCACAATATATTTCTTTTATAGCATTTTAAAACTTTTGATCTTATTTAGGAAATTCATTACAGGATGACCTCCTACAACATAATTACTATTTGATGCAACCATGTAAACAAGAAAAAGGTAATAAAAATTAAAAATACAAAATGGAAAAATATTAAATTAATTTGTTTAGCATTTATATACAATGTATATATACAATATTTTCTTAGTAAAATTCTAAATAGACTTTGCATAAAAAAAATCTTACACACATGAAAAGAATAAAATAATCTTCATTATTTAAGCCATGTATATATGCGTAACTTTTATTTTAAATCAATAACTTTCAAAATATTTTTAAAAATATTTCTGTCACTTTTATTTTGGAAGATGTAAGTAATATAAATAAGCTAAAAAATTTAATTTTAATAAGAACACTAATAAATGAGATATGAATGGCCACTTACAAGATCACTAAAAAAAAATTTGTTTGAAGGGGGTTTGTTTGATTAATTATTCAGATTAAAAGTTAATGTCCATTTTAATTAGTTTTTTTCATTCTTACTTGCCAACTCATGATAAAATATATATATATTGTAACCTCTCAATCTAAATTTGTTTGGAAGAGACTTGAGAGGTTACTTGTGCTAAAACAAAAATCAGAGTGAAAGAAACTAAAAACATACTTCTGGTTGCAATTGTGTGTACTGAAAATGCATTTGCAAATGGTTGAGCCTTTATAAGACTCTAACCCACATGAACACACTCATTCGATTTCCAAACAAAATAAATAATCACTGTAAATATATAATTTCTTAGGGATTTAAATATTGACTACTAAACTTTTAAAAAATAATATATAATTTTTTTTAATATTTCAACAATCATTGATTTATTATTAAATGATTTCACATTTATATAATTTTGTTTTAACTATTCATTAACTATATATTCTCAGGGTTTCTATTAATAAATATTCATTAAGACTTACTGTAAAAATTATCTCAGGGCTTTCTCTAATAAATATTTACTACTACCAAAATGAATATGCATATCAAGGATTCAAGTAACAAATATAATAAAAATATTTAAATAACCTTAAATGAATCAGCAGTGTGATATCTTGACCTGAATTTAAATGGTATCAAAATGACGATTAAAGAATAATAAACACCTCCATACTTCCCCATTCTTTTTAAATTCACATAAATAAAGATACAATAAAAGACAAATGACCCCCAAAATGCATTTCATGCTGAACCAGCACTCATCAGTTGGCCATATACTTTAACAAAAATAACAAAATTGTTTATTTCATGGAAATAATTAAATTAATGTAATAATAAATACAAATCAGTACTATATGACAGCAAGTTTTGAAAATAAATATTTATATATGAATTATCTTTGTAGGACAACAAATATTAAAGATAAATGTTTTCAACTCTTTTGGAGGTGTATGCCATATAATGATTATATCTACATTTAATGTATAAACTCACGGTATGTGTGGCAGCACAATATACATGTAATGCGAGATGGATTGCAATATTTTATCCCATTTTTACTTTGAACATATAATCAAATTAAGTATCTCAAAACTATAAATTTAATACTTACACATTTGTCACTTTCTTTATTCACTCGAGTTTGAATTCTATGCAATAGAATATTTTAACACCACTATACTAGTGGAACTGTCATATAAATTATATCACAACATCAAATCTCAATTCGTAATTTTAGATTAATTCTACCATATATTTTAATACCTAATATTTGGTGAACCAAATATAAATAAACTTCATCCTGAAAATTTGCTACTCATACTAAATAGTTTTTACTCAAATCTGGATCTAGAAAGAAACTTTAAAATTTATAACAAATGATGAAATATAATTTGATATTTATATTTTAATAATACATAAAATTAAAAGCTTGTGAAGTGCTTGAAAGAGAAACTATAAAGAGTGCAAAAAATACTAAACACTTAGCACTTTCAACATGGGTTGCCTCATATTCATAGCAAATAAATTTAAAATGATTAAAAAAGTGCAATGTCTTTCCATTAACAATGATTTAATCTGTATTCATCTATCACACTATACTTTAAATATTGAATATAAAATATTCTACCTGGATTTCCAACAGAGCTTTATGGTTAGATTTGGTATATTTATTACTCTAATAATTTATTAAACTATTCATTAAAATGTAACTAACCAATACATCTTTTATATAAAGTTTATATGGCAATCCAATATCGAAAATTCCCAAATTTATTGCTGATAGGACTCACAAACGACAATACATTTAATGATTTGTTATTCAAGTTTAATGTAAGATTAAAATTATCACAATCAAATTAATCCATTTTGACAAATATTTATATCAGATATTAAATGTATATTTTGAATTCTTTTAACCTCCTTAATTCTTTTGATAATCGCACATATAAACACAAAATCTCTAATATTAGGGTATGAGCACAGACTTTCACATGACCCACCACTCTCCACTCTATCTAATAACACTGATACACTTAAACATACATATGTTGAAAAGATAATCAGTGTTATTAGATAGAGTGGAGAGTGGTGGGTCATGTGAAAGTCTGTGCTCATACCCTAATATTACATATATATAGACACAGGTATAAATAAGCCTATGTTTCAGTTATTACAAAATCTCTAAGTAACTCTTTGTCAAAACAAGTGCTCCAGTCGCTATATTACTTTCATGCTTAATGTTTAAAGAAAATTATTTCAATCGTTTCTATTCAATAACAATATATTATTTATTCCTTTATATATGCGGTACTTCCAAAATCCTTAGCCAGAAGCTTCCTTTACTGGATAAGATTTTGGGATAATCACTCAAAATTTTATTAAAACACATTTTAAAAGCATATTCCTTTGAAATTGTAGAAATGCAATTTAACCGTTTAATCTTTTTAATTAAATCGATTTTAGTCGGATATTCTAGAATTTCAAAATCACAAATTTCAAATTTTCTTAACTTTCATTAAAAAAAACAACAACATTGTTTTTCCTTTTATATTTTAGATTAAAATACATCCATCACTGCTAATGAAAGGGAGTAAAGACCTGACCCCATCTTGTGCAGATATTTTTCTTACGTCAATCATCTTCGGGTAGGTATGTACAAAAATGGCGATTTTGGATAAAAATGCAAACTTGCACTACACTGAAAATTTTATAGATTGATCTCTCATTTTAATTTAGTGGTATTTATAGGTTTTCTCCTGTGATATCTAAATTTTCTAAATTGCATCTCTCCTGGTTGTTGATTTCCGGGCATCTTTATAGTATCATAATGAGATCCTATAGTTTTTCTCGCAATGGGCGGAAAGTGTATTCATTTTGAAATATAAAACAATAATAATAATAAATTAATATCAATTTCTTATAAACAAATAAATGAAAATACATTTTTCATTCATTAACAAACCTTATTAGAGCAAAAATATTTGTCAATAAACATTATTACATCAATAAAATTTTCTTAATATTTTAACATCAATTATTTATTTCATTAGGTTATATATTCTATATCTTTAGAAACATTTATTAAATCTAAACATTTAATTATCTAAGATTTCAGTAATTATTTTGTTAATCTTTCTAGTACAATTTTCTAATTTTATAAATATTATCTGCTGATTTAATCGACAATTTATTCATTTTGAATTTGTTGTAAATATTCCAATTTAGCAAAGTTTGACTACTTATGATCTCACTGTTTATTTACAAACACTATTCTACATGTACCTGGATTTATAGCCATTACTAAACAATTAACTAATTGTTTCTTAAATTGTTAAAAAGAAATGAAATGTTTAATATTTGAAAACATTCAAACGAATTCTGACTTTTGTTTTTATGAAAACAGTTATATCACTGGAAATCATCTTTAAAAAACATTTTTTTAATCATTAAACTAAAACATCAAATGGTGCTGTATTGGTATTATGCAAGAGTTGACTAAATTTTTATGCTATGCAGTAATTCAACAGCTGCATTTGATTGAATAGCGTAAGCATGTGTTTTAAAGACCTACAGAGGTCCCTAGTGACGATTTTTTCAGACGCTCATTGCTAAGGTTTACAGCCTTGTTAAAACTATTAAAGTTATTAAGAAATAGTTTATTAATGTATTATAATACAAATATTTGCATAATTTCTTTGGCTGCAGAAAGGAGTTTGCTGTTAACTGAGAACTTAAAGAAATTAAGCAGAGCAAATTTCTATTGTTCAATCGACACTTTATTGTAGTTTCAGGTATTGTTACTTTACAAATATTCATACAATATTTGAATACAGGTATACTTTACATCTCTGAAGTTTAGATGTAATTATAGGGGATTTGAACCCAGACCAAATCTCCCTTCAGCTATCCAATCTATCTCATACAACTAATACACATGACTACACACATGTGAAAAGGATAAATGATCTCCAATATATGTAGTTTATGCTGAACCAGCACTTATCAGTTGGTCCAGATCATCATCTCCCAAACATATATTATCAGTGCTTGGTTTATATTAATAAAACAATTCTTCAAACTTTAATGGACAGACTTCAATCTAGTCCATCATCCAACTTTTTAGCCTTCCATATCACAAATAAACATGGAAAGGCTGCTCATCAATATGCATCAGCCAGTACTGTAATTTTATTGTTTGTTTTTTTTTTTGCCTCTAGGTTTAAAATCAAAAAAACATCATGATTGTTCTTTGAGTTGTCTGATAAAATGTCAGATGGAATTTTCTTGAAGGCAGAATTAATGCATGTGTGAATGATTTCTTCTTTTTTTTTTAACAGATATTTGCAATCATTATAGACAAAACTAGTCATCAGTCAAATCAATTGTTGGCAGATGAAGGTGAAAAGTTCTAAGAATTCTCTGATTGCTGATCAAGATTGCTATTTGAGGACATTTTATTTAGGTTGTTATCACCGTAGATCATTTTCAAGTGAAGAAAAATGGCATGAATTGGAAGAAAAATTATCTAATACTAAATAGGATGTTTCTGAACTTTGTGAAATTAGAAGAAAAGATAAAGAGACAATTGATTCAAAAAGTGGATATATACTTTAGAAAAGCACAATGGAATGGGATTCACTATAAATACAAAAGTGGAAGGAAAACATTATAGAGATTGACAGAATATCAGTCAGAGTGGCAAGATTAATTATTCAATTTAATAGAACTTATCAAATACAGATAAATCAGGTTTAAGCTCCAACAAATTCTCATAAAAATTAGAGAATTTTTATATAAATGTACAAAAATGCTTTTGTTGAGACTAAACAACATTTAAAAATGCCAGAATTGGTAAATAATTGAAAGATAAAAGTACTGTACTGTGAGAAAACACACACACTTTTTCATGGGGGGGGGGGTGTGTGCATAAATTTTTTCATTGAAAAAAATGCTAAATGGAAATGGATATGAAAGTATCCAAATGAAGATACAATATAATTGCATTATATTTTGATTATCAGAAACACAGAAAGTGATCATCAATTAGTGAGATATAAAATGTGTGTTCACGCAAAACTTACATAAATATAAATTATTAAAAAAAAAAAAAAAACAGTATTCACAGTTCATATTCCTAAATTTCAGAAATATTCAAAATGAATTTAAATTAGAACTTGCAAAGCATTTTAAAATATTAACAAATTTAGACAATAGTTCAGATTTGAATGAAATCAATAAGAAGATAATTGATACACTTTTGCTACTAGTATAAAAAAACCCAACAATTTACCAGTAAATTTTCTACTGAGACAAAACAATGTGGGAATAAAAGAATAATTATGAAAATATACAAAAACGATCCACTAAAAATTGAATATCTAAGTTTTAAATGGAATGAAAAGGAATTAATAATGATCTGAAAAATACAAGTCTCAAAAGGATAAAACAACATCTTAATATTGGAAAGAATGTTATTTTTACAATAAATAAATAAAAAAGATCATTATCTATTACTAAAAAGAGATGATATCATGAAATCTTTCAAAAGTAACCTTTATTAGTAAAAGGATTACAAAAATTTTGGGTACACTTACCCATTGAGAATTACAAAGTGTTCAATGTGACAAACAAGGTAAAACAATTATTGATTATATAAAGTAAATATGCTTGATAACAATTATGTCCATTAAAGAGTTGCTATAATGTTGATATTAATGTGTATCTGAACATGAGTATCTATACATGGATCTACATGGTCCAGCTACTGAGAAGCCATCCATCACCCAATGATCCAACCCCTGGGGCCCTGAAGCAAAGACCCAAATGCTTCAGCTGAATAGGTGGACAAGTCCAGCATTGCACCAACCACCACAACAGGTAGCAAGGTCCAAGGCTCAAGTCCATTGAATAATAAATTCTCGACCTGCAGCCGAGCCATGTCAAGACCATTCCAGAGACCTCTGTCTCCCAATCAACAGTCCAAATGTGCAGGGACTGCATTCAGTCTGCCTGCCCAGAATTGGAAAGCCAACTAAGAAAAACTAAATGTGTGAAAGAATTCCATGAAGAATCATGTATTAATAAAGAACAACAACAACAAAAAAAAAAATCTCCTACAATTATTACATCTTCTGAATTGTCAGAATTTTAAATAAAGAAATGATTAAGAAATGAGATATGTAATTAAATCTATGAAAAAGAATTGTAATTTATATATTAAAAGAAGCAGGTGAAGAAAAAAAAAAAAGGTCCAGATATAATAAATATTATAAAGATAAAAACGTACCAGATAATTGGAAGAATGCAATAATAATATTATTTAAGAAAGGTGATAAAGAATATATTAAAAATTATAAATCTGTCAAACTTTTATCAGTTCTATATAAAAATTTTTTACCAAGATAATAACAACTTGTCTACAGTTGAACTTTGAATTTTAACCAATTAAAAAAAAACAAACTGAATTTAAAAGTGGATTTAGCACAGTGGATTATATACAAATATTGAGAGAAGTATGCTTTGAATTTGTAGATTAGGAAAAGACATATGATTCATTCAGCATTTCTTCAGTGATTAAAGCATTGGATCATGAAGATTCTATTAATATCATTTATGTTCTTTATTACTTTTTTACAATGTTTTTTTACAATGGTTTTGATTGCCCCAGAACATTTACAGAAATTTATTAAAAGGGAATAAAAATACATGGAGAATATTTAAGTCATCTTGATTTTACAGATTATGTGATTGTTTTTGCAAATAATGATTCAGAATTTCAAGAAATATTTCAAAAATTGTCAGATAAAATTAAGAAAGTAGGATTAAGGATAAATATTAAAAAGATTAAAGTAATGTTCAAAGAATATTTGTGAGAAGAAAAAATAAGAATTGTCAATAATGAATTAGAAGAAATTAACAACTACAAATAAATACCTTTGTCATATTATTAGTACAAATAAAAACAATGGATGAAATTAAATTCACCATAAAATTAAATTTGAATGGAGTGCTTTTGATAGAAATAATATTAAAAGGAAATATGCCTATGTGTTTAAAAAGAAAGTTTTTTAATAGATATGCTTTATCAGTTCTTAAATATATATCTGCTACTTGCATACTTAATCAAAAAGCAATATGAAAATTACACACTACTCAATGCAACATGTAGAGATGTATGTTAGAGTAACAGGTAGGGAATGAAAACAAAGTATATGGCCGAGAGAACAAACAGATATCACTGATATTATTAACAGGACTAGAATGGAATTGGGTTGGAAATATTGCTAGAAGAACTAACAATAAGTGAATTGTTTAAGTTTTTAATTGGATCCCAAGAGATTATAAAAAACCTAGAAGGAGACCTCATGTGAGATGAATGAATGAAATAAGGAAATTTACTGCTGTGATTAAATTTGGAGAGATCATAATCCTTCCATAGGTTGAAAATGATGATAATCACTTCATGTATGCCATAATCTTTCCTGAAGATTGATAACATCAGAGACATTCTAAAGTAAGCACACATTTGATAAATATATTCATTAGAATAAAATTACAATTCAGAAGTTTAAATGCAATATTCTTTTAATAACACATTTTTGATTTTGCATAATGTATATGTATTATGAGCACACACACACGTGCACAAAAGTTCATCTGATAAGATACATCACTATAATAAAAGGGTTAATATAATTCTTTTATTTTTTTATGATCATTTAGTAACCTAGCAACGCTAGTAAAAATTTCTTCATCCTGAATCTGTCTTTATCATTTAGGCAGCCTGTATGAAGTTAAAACAATTTTATGACTTAGACCACCAATGAAAGTTATGGTTTTAATTAGGCAGATATTAGACTGAAATTTTCTGTCACATCTAAAGAAAGAGAAAACATGGTCCAAAAGAAGGCTTAAATAAGCCATTATATATGGGCAATTTTTATTATGATCACAAGTTATGACCAGGGGAGGAGGCAATTATGATTTCTAAGTATTGTAAAGTAGTTCTGTCTCTTTACATATGATTGGCAAAGATATAAAACTAGCAGAAAATTGACACTCACACATGCAATGAACTTCAAAATATATATAAATATATTATCACATGGCAGCAACAAAATTCTTCAAAAGTTAATTAAAGCTAAGTTTTAAGCAGACAATAATTTTACAAATATAAAATTTCAGCCAATTAAAAAAATCTTAGTTCATATCATCATCATCTCATGAACCAAAGGCTTTTATATCAGAATGATTAGCAATAAAAATAAATAATACTGATAAATGCCAAGTTAAGAATATGATATACTTTTTGCAATGTGTGATAAATTTATGCACTAGATATATGTGCATTCATCATCAACCATTATCAATCCACTGCAGGATGAAGGTCTCTCCAAGTTCAATCCATATCTTCTGATTTTTAGCTTCTCTTCTCCACATCACCCCTGCACACTTTCTTATTTCATCCATCCATCTCACATGTGGTCTCTTTCTGGGTCTTTTACAATCTCTTGGAATCCAGTTTAAGATTTCAGTTGTCCATCTATTATCATCTTTTTTAGCAATATGTCCAGCCCTACTTCACTTGTCTTTTAATTTTTTCAATGAGGTCAATAACACCTGTTTGTTTTCCTACCCATATATTGCGTTTTTGATCTCTTTGTTACTCCCAACATTCATCTCTCCATACTTCTTTGAGTGGTCTGAAGTCTCTGTATTGCTCTTCTATTAAGTGTCCAAGTCTCAGATCCATAAGAAAGAACTGGTAAAACACATTTATTAAAACTTTCCTTTTCAAACACATAAGCATATTTCCTTTTAGTATCAAGCTTATTTCTACCAAAAGCACTCCAACTAAGTTTAATTCTATTATTAATTTCATCCATTATGTTTTCATCTGTATTAATAATATGACCAGGGTATCTATTATCTGCAAATAAATGACATTAGTAATCAGAACAGTGATGGTAATAAATTAAAATAAATCTCAATGTTCACATGGCAGTATGAAGCAAAAATATGGATTGGTGGAGTAGAAGGCAGATTCTTCATTTAACTTATTTTTAAAAGTCATATTGCACTTGAACTTTGTATCAACACATTATGTGGTACGCCAATTCTTTAAAGTTGATGGCATCTTCACTCTAAATATTGTTGCCTTGTATCTGTAAATAAATAAAGATATCCTCAATGAAAAAATTTTTTTGAGTTATAAAAAGCACAGATCACAACAATTATTTTCATATATGCTATAAAAAACATGCTATTGCTGGTTTAGCATGATATACGCAAATTGATGATTATTTATCTTTTCAACATATATGTGTATGGGTGCATCAGTATTATGAGATAGAATGATGGGTCATGTAAAAGTCTGTGCTCATATACCCTATATATTATATAAAATTGTAAATCCAGTCTCTTTTTATGAACTTTGCATCCAATTTTTTTTTTTTAAATATTATTATAAAATATTCTGCTCATTAGTTAGCTGAAACTTTTTTCTCCTGTGAACTCAATGGTAATATAGAGAACCCAAGAGCTAAACCATCTTGTATTCATGTTCGGCTAAAAAAAATCTAGGTAAGAAAAAGCTTTCAGTTTAGTCAATTGAATGAAACTGTTCAGTTCAACCGGCCACTTGAATGCTCAAATGTCACCTGACCTCCTCAGCCGTAATCATACAATTACTTTGTTTTTCCAAAATTTGTAATTGAATGTTAGTCTATATGGTCTTAGCTTAGAAAATCAAAAACATAAAACTTTAACAAAAGTTTAGTTAATTTAATACAGTTTCTTTTAAAAATATATAAACCAAGTGTGAACCTTATTCTTTCCAGTTAGCAGCTTTAAAAAAAATCAATATTCAAATTCTTTTTTAAAAAAAAGTTATAATAAAAAGTTATTTAATCAAAGTTCAATATATATATCAGATACACTTTTAACAATTTTTACAAAGTTAAAGTGTTGAAAAACTGCCAAAAACAGAGAACAAACAGCAACAAAAAAGACCCCATTAATCAAGTAGACAAACTAAAAATAACCTTTTGACCAGCTCTTCATTTATCTACAAGTGCGTACCGCGCGGCTTCTGGCATCAAACAACTTGAAATCCATAAGAGATTCAAAATGGACAAGACAGCATCGAAGAATAAATGATTAGAAAAAGCAGCTTCATTAGAGCTAAGAATTCTGGGAATTCAAGTTTAGGATACAAGACAAATTTTTAAAAATGAAATTCCACTGCAGGCTTATGAGAAGCAGACATGAAAGATAATTTACATACTGTACAAGTCTAGAAGATTTATTTTCGACTATTAAAATGATGCTGACAATTATCTTCTCTTTATATACTGAATAAAAGTTTACTTTCTTTTGATAATATATTTGAAAATTGTTTATTCCCTAATTTTGATCTACTTTCTCAGCAAAGAGATAGAAGATTAAGCGTAATTTTTCAGCAAGTGGGTTAGTTATTGGTAGAAAATATCTTGAATAGAATTTTATATTCATCAAATGTTACGTATGTGTCTTTAAAGAATCACTTTATATGGGTATTGATTTACATTTAACATAAGGACAGGTGTGTGCGCATATGACTCCGAAAAAAAATATTTTCGCCCCCGACTCCGAAAAAAAATATTTTCGCCCCATTTATCATATTTAGTTAGCAACATCGTTAATGGAAATTTATCACAACTCTCTTTAATTTATAAAATTTTTATTCAGCACCAAGGGAGAGTATTTGAGGAGTGAAATCTTGCTATATATATATATAAACACACACCCACATGCAAACAGATTTCTTAACTTACCCATTATTTAGAAATGCTAGTTTTAATTAGAGGATTTGAAACCAGACTTTCAAACTTCCTTCAGCCATCCACTCCATCTTGAAAGTCTGGGTTCAAATTTTACATCTACCTTAAGTATATACATTACACTTGTATTTAAATAAGTTCTGACAAAGTGAACATTTTTTTTTTAGTAATGCACTGCTTATAAATATGAGAAATTGCGTTCAAAAATGATGCAATTTTTAGTACATGTGAAAAAAACATCATACTCCTATAGACATTGACACTATGATTAGCTTTATCTTATAAAAGGAAGTATATAATTGTGTGTCTAATTATACAAGTTATCATGAAACTAAGCGAAAAAAAGATCCAATATCAGAAAGCATCCAATGGAAGGTGAAATAAAATATAAACAAAAAGAAAGCTTAATGTGATAAAAATAAAAATGAATCACAGACTGACATCTTGAAAATTAGTGAAGAAAGGTGAATTAAAGTGAGATTTTAGTTCAGAACATATTGTCTACTATTCAGGTCGTATGTGACAATGAGGTCTTTACAATATGTTTCCTATAATAGTTAAAACAGCCTCCTTTAAAAAATAAACATCCACTCTAGGACAAAGACTTCTCCATAGTGGCATAGGTAAAGAGGGCAGCTCACCAGATTTGTCAGCTGACAGGTGGTGAAAAGTTTGAGTGGTTTTCTATCTTTGATTTACCCTCAAGCTATAGTGTTTTTCTTTTTTAAAAAAACAAGCTAAAGGAATTAACAACTTTAATAATTCATTGTTTTTTAATATATATTTAACTTGTTAAAATAGTTAAATATAAAATATTTTAATGAGTAATTATTTTACTCAAAAAAAAACATTCGGAAAGTAACAAATTATTCAAAAATAAGTTTAAAAATCTTTTTTAAAAATATTTTTACATTTAGGATTTGACATGCTTTTCACCTATCTTTAAATCAGTAGTAACTTTCTCCAATACAGTAGTGCCACCCAGTGCAAGCGATAGTATGCAAGAAGGTTTATGTATCAAAATCCCTATCAAGTACTAATCATCCAATATCCTCAGACTAGTTTCGAACTTGTGGCTTTCACCACTGGAGTGCCTTGGATCTTTTCCAGCAGCTATATTTTACCTTTCTGGTTAACTATAAAAGTTAGGGAACCTAAAATGAAAACACAATAATGTTTTCAATCCAAGCTAATTTGCTTGTAGATGCATACAAACCTGAACCCAGTTCAGTACATATAGTCTTTGGTTTTTTAATTACTATGATCACTAACATCCTTTGGCCAATATTGGTATTAAACCACTAAAACACCAGATGAATGCCATCTCTTACGCTTACACAATCTGTTAAAACAAGAGTCTATCCATATATTAGTGTTACCTAATGTAAGCCATAGCAATCAGTGGATGCGAGCAAGTCTGAACTTCAAAATCCCTATCTAGTGACTACTCATCCAATATCACCAGACTAGTTTCTAGCTTATGACTCATCAATGAGGAACCTTGGATCTGAGAGCACTGCAGTGCACTGATAAAGGCTACAAACTAGAAACTAGTCTGGAGATAGTGGATGAGAAGGCTCTAGATAGGAATTTTAATGGATAAACATTCTAAAATTCATGGATAACTATGGGTTATACTGGATAGTACTATTGTATGAAGAGAGTTGCTAGTGTTCAAAAGATTTCATAAACATTAGAGATAGTGATCGTGTGATACTAATCCTAACCAAGGGATGTTTGTGATTATGATTATTAAAAAAACAAAGACCAAAATATATAAATCCTGGACTGGGTTTAGATCTATATGACTATACAAATGAATTAGCATGGATTAAAAACATTATTGTGTTTTCATTTTGGGTTCATAGCTTTATAATTAACGAAAAAGTAAAATGTAGCTGCTGGGGAGTTGCATTAGATCCAAAGATCCCAGTGCAGTTATCTCAGATCCAAGACCATAAGCCAAAAACTTGTCTGGGAATATTGCATGAATAGGTACTAGATAAGATTTTGATTCACAAACCTAGCATTCACTGAGTACTATGGCTTATATTAAGTGGTTCTACTATATTGCTACTGTTTTATCAGATTGCGTAAACAGAAGAGATCATGTGATGTTTAGTGATTTAATATCTATATTACCCTTTTTTTATTTTGAAATTAATATAATACATTAAAAATATATCAAATTTTAATTTGATGTTCAATGTAATCGATACAGAGTAGCACAGTTGGCTAGAGTGTTTTCTTAAAATTTGATATCCAAGAATCTAAAGGTGTAAGTTTGTCTCCTATGCTAATATTGTCACTAGTCAGACCATCAACATCTGACAAAGAATGGAGAATAATGCTACTCAAAACATTGTGCAATTTACTAACCTGTGTTGTCTATTTGTATGTTATTACTAATGGTGGTTTATTTAAAGTTTAAAATTTTCTAGACATTCAACATTTAATGATAGACAATGGAAACAACCAAACCAATGTTTAGTTTTTAAACAATAAGATATTTATTATAATTATATATATCATGTTTGTTTGTTTTTGAAGATTCATGACTGGTTGTAAATATTTTGAATCACTTTGAAAATAAATTAAATAAACACATTTTTTTATATTTCACTCTTAAATTAATAATCTTAGCATTCTCTAGCTAAGCATTTATCAGAAAGCTTGTTGAGGAATTGGCAATCCTCATTGTTTATATAATCACATAATTCTTGGAAAAATACATAGGATGCTTTCCAAATTGTATATTGTAGTGAGATAATGCTTCCAGTGTTTTTAGTTCTAAAAATTTTTTTTTTTTATTCTACTTCATGCATTTTTAAAATTTCTTGAATAATGCCTTGCAATGATAGTAACAATATTGGCATCTTGAAAACAGTCTTAGATATTGACCTATTTCTAATATTCTCATAACTAAAGTCTTCCAACACACAATGACATAACAAATTTCAATCAAACCTTTAAATTAGATGTAATAATATGTTGGTCTATTATCATCATCTATCAGTAAATGTTGAATGTATAGAAAATTTTAAACTTTATTTAAACTTTTCAATTACAAACAACTTGTTAGTAATAACACACAAATAGACAATACAGGTTAGTAATTACACAAAGTTTCAAATAGTATTATTCTCCATTCTTCTTCATTTGTTGCTGGCTTTATCAGTCACAGTATTTGCATAAGAGTTGAACTCATACCTTTAGATTCTCAAATATTGAATTTAAAGCAAACCGCACTAACCAACAAAACTTCTGTCAAAGGCAACAGCTAATAGAAATTTCATATATTTATATATGAGAATTGGTTCAAATCCTCCTCTGAGCTTCAATTTCTTTTTTATATAATTAGAGGCTTTCATACATTGTGTATTGCCATACTGGCTTGACTTATAGGATTATTTGCTATTGTCATACAAGAAGCTTCCTTGAATTTTCTTCTTCGTATCTTTTCCTTTCTATCCTATATTTTTGTATTTTCCTAATTAAATATATGGTCTGCCATTATAGACATGTCTGTTTTTTCTCTTTTATCCATTGGTTTGTGTTTTTTTCAATCACTGTTCAACAGGGCAACAGGTCTCACCAATATATTTTCTTCCACATTCACATGGTATTTCATAAATGCAGTCTTTATTCTTCAGCATTTCCAGTTTCGGCTTGATGAAAGTAAGAATTCCTCAATGTATGGTATGGCTTTGAAAAGCTGTTCTAATATTATATTGACTACAGATTTTTTTAAAATTTGTCCACCATTCCTGGTACTTTTGGATACACTACAATATCAATAATTGTTTTTTTTCTTTTGGTCTCTCTTTTTGTTGTCTAGGTTTTCTTGATGTCCACTAATGGATAACCATTCTTCATGGAAATTTGTTTTGTGTGAATCTTTTTATTTTTTTTTAAAAAAAAATCAATGGTTTCTAAACAAACTTTCTTTGCTCTATTCTATAGTGATTGTATAATTCCATATTTAATGCTTCTCATATGATTGGATGTATATGCCTGGTACTTGTCAATATGTGTTGGTTTCCTGTGGGAATCTTATCAAAAGAACATCTAAGAATCCCAATTTTTGTTCTTATTCCAATTCCAATGTGAATTTAACTTGAGATATGTTCTTGATAATGTATTCATAATGACTGTATTTGCACCTTCCATGTGGCCATACTACAGATGCATCATCAACATAGAAAAGTCACATTTTAGATGGACAGGAAGTACTATTTATGACTATAGGTTCAAGTTCTTCTTTGTACATTCCATAGTGATTATATAATTCCATATTTAATGCTTCTCATATGATTGGATGTATATGCCAGGTACTTGCCAGTATGTGTTGGTTTCCTGTGGGAATCATATCAAAAGAACATCTAAGAATCCCAATTTTGTTCTTATTCCAATTCCATTGTGAATTTAATTTGAGAGATGTTCTTGATATGTATTCACAATGACTGTATTTGCACCTTTCATGTGGCCATACTACAAATGCATCATCAACATAAAAAGTCACACTTTAGATGAACAGGAAGTACTATTTATGACTGTGGATTCAAGTTTTTCTTTGTACATGTTGCTCAGCAAGAGTAACAGTGATGATCCCAAGGCATCCCTTGATTTTGTTGGAAGAGTCCTAAGTTGCATTGAAAGTATGTTGTTGTTATGCTGAACATTAATAATTCCATTATATTATCAGTAGATAGAATTGTTCTAGTTTGTAGACTATTATCATCATATAAACTTTTCCTCACAATATACAATGCCTCATCACATGGTACATTTAATAAATAGACTTTTCATATCAAAGCATACCAATATGTCAATTCTTTCCATTCTCACATCCCTGACTAATTCTACAAAGTGTTTAGAATCCCTGACAGACAGGTAAAATTATAAGCATTATTCTGGAACATTACAGGTATTTCAGTGATTTAGAAAAAAAGAAGATTAACTTTGTATTTCAGGAAGATTCCTCACCTGTATGGACTATCTAAAATCCATAAAGACAATGTTCTATTAAGGCCTATTGTTAGTCTTCTAGAAATTCACCACGTCAAAATTTCTAGAGATTTCTTCTTGAAGTTTTTACTTAGTCCATTGGCATATGGGACACAATCCTTCATCAAAAATTCTAAGCACTGAAGAATTAGTCAAGAACATGAAAATGGAAAGAACGGTCATATTAGTAAGCTTTGACATAGAAAGGGTATTTACAAATATACTACATCAGGCATTGTTTATTGTAAGGAAAAGCTTATATGATGATAACTATCTACTGATAGTATAATGGAATTATTAACATTCTGCATAACAATGTACTTTCAATATAATGTAAGACTTCTTCGAACAAAATCAAGAGATGGCCATGGGATCATCACTGTCATCCTTACTGAGCAACATTTACATGGAAGAGTTGAAACCATAGCCATTAATAGCACTCCATGTCCACCTAAAGTGTGATTGCTATGTTGATGATACATTTATGGTATGGTCACGTGACAAGGTGCAATTGCAGTCATTTCAAATTAAATTTACAATGGAATTGTAACAAGAACAAAAATTGGTATTCTTAGATGTTCTTGTAACAAGACTTCCTCAGTGCAAAGTAAAAACAACAGTGTATAGAAAACCAACACACATTGGCAAGTACCTGGAATATACATCCAATCATACCAGAAGCACTAAATATGGAATTATACTATTACTATGGATCATAGCAAAGGAAGTTTGATTGGAAGCCAGTGATTTGGAAAATGAATAAAGTCACACAGAACAAATTTTCAGAAAGAATGGTTATTCATCTGCTCATTAAGAAAATCTTTATTTAATAGATAACAAAAAGACAACAAAATAAAAAAAACAATTATCAGTATCCCATATGTACCAGAAATAGCATACATTTAAAAAAATCTGCAGTCAATATAACATTAGAACAGCTATCCAAAGCCATTCTACAATTTGAGAAATTCTTACTTCTATAAAGCCTAAAGTGGAAATGCTGAAGAACAAAAACAGCATCTATAAAATACCATGTGACTGTGGAATAAAATATATTGGTGAGACTTGTCACCCTGTTGAATAGTGATTGAAAAAACACAAACTAATGAATAATAAAAAAACAGATGTGTCTACAATAGCAGACCATATGTTTAATTGGGAAAACACAAAAATATTGGATAGAGAGGAAAAGGTACAGAAGAAGAAAATTCAAGGAAGCTGCTCATATGACAATAGCAAATAATCCTATAAGTCAACCCATTGAGGCAACACACTATATATGGAAGCCTCTAATTAAACTTGCTCTTAAATATATATATATAAGCCTCTAATTTTAAAAAAAAAAAAATTGAAGGTCTTTGACAGAATAGCTCAATTGGTTAGAATGCTTGCCCTAAGTTAGACATTTGAGAATCTAAAGGTGCGAATTTGACTCCTATGCAAATACTATCACTGGTCAGGCCAGCAACATCTAAAAAAGAGAGAATACTACTACTTGAAATAGTGTATAATCACTAACCTGTTGGTCTATTTGTGTGTTACAGAATAATACTAATTGAAACATTGTGTAATTATTACCTGTATTGTCCATTTGTCTATTTTTTATTAACAAGTTGTTTGTATTTGAAAAGTTCAAATAAAGTTTAAAATTTCCTATACATTCAACATTTACAGATAGATGATGGAAATAGTCCAACATATTATCACATCTAATATACCACCATCAGAAACCTTCAGGCAAATAAACCTTTAAATTGTATCAATAACTTCATTATTCCTTATCTCTCTTTCACTTGTTATAAAACATGAATTATGTTTTTTGTTGTTGTTATTGTTTTCAAGATGCATATTTGCTACTTTAAATTAACAAATATTCTCTGAAATTTTTTAATTTTCCTAATATTTCATTTTACAAGTTATATATGCATAACTTGTGTATATATGTATATACTTAAAATATAACCTAAGAATAGTTACATCAAAAATAGTAAATAATAGAAGTCAATGAATGTATAATAATGGAAGCAGTAAAAGAATATCTAGAAAAAGTATACAATGTTGAATTATATAATTTAGATATATATACACTTGTAAATGACTGTTAATAAAAACATACTCAGAAAAGGTAGTTTGTTTGTTTTTTAATTTTCAACTTTATTACTGCCTAACATGAGTTAACTCTGTTTCTGACTCCCCATTTCGTTCCCTTTTTCCTAGTTTAGGGAATTAAATTTCTCTAAAACTATCCCTATTAAAAAGGAGTTTCTTAGCTGTCTTTTCATATACAAGCTATATCAACAATGTAATCACAAGTAAGAATAATTTCAACTTTTATAAAAAAAGCTATGTAAATACATGGCAGCCATCGAAACTTACAAAAGATTTCTACAGAGATTTTACCTTTTAATAAAAATTTTCATTTCACTTAATTTTGTTGAATAAATGAGAAATTCTGATTGTTGGGTCCTAGGGCCCCCAGGGGCCTAAAGGAAGGGGGCTGGGATGAGAGGGCTGTGATGATCATTACAAACATTGGATGTTCTCATTCACAAGATAATAAAAATAACGTTAAATTTACGGTGATTTTTTAACGTTATTGCCATGAATGATTTTATCTATGTATTATTGTAAAATAAGTTGCAGTTTGGCCTCATGATTCTAATTGCAAGTAATTCAACTTATTTAATTTTATTACCTCCAATGCTGTTATTGATAGGGCTGGCCTTTTGTTGTTCATGTGATTTTCATGATAGATTAGAATAGTTTTCAGCTGAGACATTTTGGAGCTTGGATTTTTTCCCTTGTTCTCCATAGTTTTTCCATAATTTTTCCAAAGTATTTGGGATTGCTCTCTTGTGAAGATATTTGAGGCCATTTGGAAGAACTGAACAGTAGATTGATTTTAGTCCGTATTTTATTATCTCCAAGTGTTTTCCTAATTCTCAATTTATCTACCGCAAATCATATTTCTCAATATCGTACTAAACACTATTCATATTTGAATTCGAGACTACACTCAATTTTTCTGATTAAATGAGAGAGTCTGGTTATTGGGAGAGGCCCCAGAGGCCTAAATCCTGGTTCTTTTGAGGGAGAGGACTTGGATGAGATTGCTGTGGGGATCATTACCAACGTTGATTTTCTCATTCACAAAAAAGAAAAAAACCGCTATTTATAGCGGTTTTTTTAGTGTTATCCAAATATTATTGCAAACTAAGCTGCAGTTTGGTCTAATGATTTTAAATTTATTTCCAATGTTGTTATCTCTAAGTGTTTCCTATTCTCAACTTATCCATCGCAAATTGGACTTCTCAATATTGTATTCCTAACATGCTACTCATATTTAAACTTTAGACTTTACAAATAATTCCTAATTGTAACATTTATTTGTCTTTAATGGTTAATCTTCTCCTGGATTAATGCTTTGAGTTTCCACGGGTTGATCAATTTCTGGAAATGCTACGGACAAAAAATTCAATGTGTCATTTCAAATCTCCATATTACACTATGTAAATCAATATTTACCTTGTAAAACATTTTATACTCAATAAAATCTATCTTTATATTTAAAAAAAGCTGATTTTTTTTTTCAAAAAACTATCTTTTCCGTATATGTTTTCATTAATAGTCGTTTATTACGTTAGCTAAGAAAAGAAAATTATTTCTAGTTAAATTACAAAATATTTACATTCATTAAAAAAAAAACCATAAAAATTAATATTTTTATATACTTTGAAAGATTTTTGTTTAAAAATATCAAAATTTAAATAAGTAAAACCTTATATAACCATTATTAATTTTTAAAAGTGCACTTTGTAAGACATACAATGAAATAAAAAAAAAATGCATTTTGGCTTCTTTCTCATATATGTTTAGCCTATTAATGGCAGATTTTTATTCTTCATTTGATTTTATCTTGACAGATGTAATAAAAATATATAAATGCTGTTTTAAAAGCTATTTTTTAAATTAAAAGTAAACTTATTTACAATTTTAAACTTACAAGAAAGAACAAACTGTTGGATTTTTCTAAATGTATATATACAGTATAATTTATACAACAATTTCTAATAATGATAAAGTAATAATTATCACAAAATTAAAAGGAAATATAAAGCAAAAATTGGAATTTACAAAATAAAAAAACATACAAACAATGACTAAATAAAGATAAAAGGTAATCCATAGGTTTAATGTTCATATATTTAAGTATTGCAAATTTCTCATTGAAATCATGTTATGATTCAACTAAGAATTGGCAGATAGAGTAACTTTCTAGCCTAGTATAATCTATAGTATGCTTGAGATCATGTGACAGTCAACCTTACTATAGATGGCAATAGCATAGAAAGCTGCTTTTATTTTATCACATATTATGTAAGTCATAGAATCAGCCCATGTAAAAATTAGCTATTGGCCAATTAATTATCTAAAATAATCTTAAGATATCAAACTTTTAATCTTAGACTATAGTTTACAAGCCCAGCTAATGGACTAGTCACTACATCCAAGATACTTATAAACTTATGTAATCATTCCATTAATTTATACATGACATATAAAATATGCTAAATATAAAAACTTTGTATTAAAAATTGCTATCATTCTCTTTGCAGTATTAAAACAAAAGCTATTGATAATCTGATAATCCTTTTGAAATATATACTTTTATAAAATTAATCCAGATATAACTACCCACTTTTCAAACAATATAAAAAAAACAAAACAAATAACATTAAAATAGAGTCAAAGGCTATTTAGTTTGATAACATGAATTGTTTTCTAATTTCCAAGATACAAACTTTTAAAAATTATACTTCTAGATATAATAAATCCAACTAGACAAAATTTTTAAACCTCCCTTACAATTATTATATTTATTTTTAAAAAAAATGTACTTTTAGAGATTTTTTTTAAATCTTTAAAAGTAGGGTTGAAACCAAAAGCACTTTTCCTCAGAAAATTTTAACTCAGCAATTAGAAAATCTCTTAATCACCAACTTAACAGTGAATGCTACTAACTGTAAAACATTTTGATATATATATGATACGGTAAATGATGCAACTGCAGCACTTCCACCTACCATGCCTATGAGCTGAGTTTAAATATGGGGGAACAGTTTAGAATTTATCTTTTGATGCCAATCCTAAAAACTGCTCAATGTGGTCAGAAAATGGGTATTTAGGTTATTCTTATCTAAAGAGTAAAACAAAGATGAAACCATACAAATCCTCATCAGTCAGCAATTAGAAAACTGGTGACTACTATCTTACTTTACCTATTTCTCTATTGGGGGGGGGGGGCATGCTGGACTAACTTTTGCCCTGCAGTAGGAATAATCAATAAATGTGTTTCAATTATAATTTATTACATCAATTTTTTCATTGGTAGCATTTAATATCTTTGAAATAAAGTACAATTAAAAAGAAAAAACAACAATTCTTTATGGAATGAAAGTTGTTTCTTTGTTTTTTTTAAAAAAGAAGCATTATTACTATCACCTTATTAATACAAGAAATATATGATCATAAAATTTATTCTGATAATTTTTAAAATCTTTTAAATAAATAATAGCTTTAAGATTGATAGAACACTTTTATATGCATTATATTTTTATATATATAAACATAAATCTATTTTAACTCAATCTATCTTTTATTTCTTTCCTTATTCGTTTATAATTCAATAGATTAGGAAGGTCTACTATACAAAAAAGAATATAAAATTATAATTACTCTACAGATTTACACTGCTTTTGACAAGCAATGTAAATCTGTAAAAAAAGTTATCCTTTCAACTGTTATTTTGCAGAGAGACATGAAAAATAACTCATCACAAAAGCAATGAGATTTATTGGGTCAAAATTAAAAAATATCTAGGTGAGTAAAACATACTGTTTAATCAATAATAGATTGCAACTTATCCACTACTGGAACAATTTTTAGAAAAAAAAAATTTTTTTTAACTATATGCATATATAATCTATGTTTCTACTTTCCTGCAGTCTTCTTCAGAGCCACTTTATTTTAATTTTATTGGAACCACATGCATATATAATCTGTTCTGACTGTCCTACAGTCTTCTTCAGAGCCACTTTAATTTATTTTTTTATAACTTTTTTTTTTTAAAGTGGTTCTGAAGAAGACTGCAGGACAGTCAAAACAGATTGTGTATGCATGTAGTTCCAATAAAATTAAAATAAAATGACTCTGAAAAAGACTGCAGGACTATCGAAATGTAGATTGTGTATGCATATAATTACAATAAAAGGTTTTTGCTAAAAAGTATTCAAAGTAGTGGATAAGTTGCAATTATATAAAGCATTACAGCAAAATAAAAGAAGTGATGAATTTGGCAATAATAGATTGGTTGCAATTTATATCTATAGATTAATATTCCAAAAGATAAAATGGACATAATATTTAAGATATGAACAGTTCATATAAATATGCTATGAGGTTGAATCAGAATGCTAAATTGATCATCATTATTTATTTCAACCATTACTGATACACTGCAGAATGTAAATCCCTTCAAGTTCAATCCAATTTCTCTAATCCTGTCCTCTTGTCCATATCACACTGATAAACATCCTTATTTCATTCATCTCACATCTGCTGCTTTCTACGTCTTTCTCATTTAAAACTTCACACTTATCTATTTTCCTCTCTTCTAGCATTATATATCCAGCTCAACATGTCAGCAATTACAAAGTGTTAATTGATTTACATTTCACGGTATGTATAAACAAATATTTTTTTTTAGCATTAAGCAAAACAATTTTTATTAAAGCATATTTTATTTCAAGTTGTTGTTTAACTTTTAAAATACAGTATTTTAATCATATTATTGAAGATTTTTTATTATTATAAAATTAAAAACAGGTACATTATTATTTTAATAATTACCAGTGATAAACAAAAAAATCTTGCTTGAATACTTTTTGAAAGACTAAAATGAATGTTATTTTCACGTGCGCAAATCATTAATTCCATTTGAAAACTTTCGGTCGAAATTATTCTTTGTTGAAAGCTCTGACCAAAAGTAGTTGAACTAATTAGGCAATACAATCAAACAATAAGGCTTGATTATCATCATTATTAATTAACTGGCCATTGCTTACCATCCTTTCTCAATACGATTTATTCTGACATCTCAAATTTAGAACTCCATCAAACATAATAATGAATGCATTACTTATTAAGACGTGCAATTCTTAGTAAATATTTTTCCATTATTAAAAAAAAAAATTATTATTTAAGATATATTCACTAACAGTTTTTGAATGGCCTCTTAAGTTATAATGGACATCTTCTGTACCATTAGAACATTATAATAAGGGTTGATTTTTGTGATGGAGTAATTAATATATTTCCTGATTAAGCATGTATTATCGATTTAAATCTTAAGGAAAACTGGAAATTTTTTGGTAAATGAAAATTCCAAAAAGGCTGATTTTTTTTTCAGGTTGCCTTGCAACCATTTCGGTTAATTATCCAACAATAGACAATAAATGGATGTCAATAATTTACATTTTAAACAAAATTACCAACCATTGGAAGCTTTTTTCTGACAGCAAATAGATAAATTCATTCTATAATTACAACTAACAAATTGAATACAATATTATTGATCAATATTTCATACTATTAAATAAAAGAAAATTGTGTCACACCATCAAATTATGTATGTTTTTCACCTGATAATTTTATTATTATTTTTAACCAGTGTGACTTTCAAAGCCTTCTTTTCTTATTACCTGGTTCCATTTCACTATCTACTTTCTGATGCAGTAGAGATGGTAATCAGATCTGCTGCATCTATGTCATAATGAAAATATTATATTCATTCAAAAAATATATATTTAGATAGTTTACAATAACATTAAAACTCTCTTAATGGAAGTTAAGAGAATTTTTCTGACATACTGTAATGGTATTTATACTGAGACTCAAATCTATGTAAACTCCACTGTATACAGGCAAATATTAGAAAAATGTGTCAAAATGGTGGATTTAGAACTAAAAATTCAATAATCAATTCACGATAGCTAGCTAGAGTCCTACAACCAATCCATATAATCTATTTATAGCAATTGAAATCATTTATAATCCTGATTTTCTTCAAGAAGTATAATCTACATCAACTAATGAGTGCTGGTTTAACACAAAATATGTATATTGGTGATTATTTATCTTTTCAACATGTGTGTGATCAAGTGTGTCAGCAGTATGAGATAGTGTGGATAGTTGAGGATCATGTGAAAGTGAGTTCAAACCCCTATATATTACATATTGAAGTGCAGATATGGAAAGGCATGTATTGTAAAAAAAAAAATTATATATTCAAGTATAACTAATCTTTCTTATTGCATTGCCAAATGTAAATAATATAAATGATTTAATATTATATTAATCCTGATTTTCTTTATTATTATTAATTTTGTTTACTGTATAAAATTCAGACTTGATGCAAACTTTTAAATTCTACATTATACAATTGTTGTAAAATAGATTAATTAAAAGCTAATTTCCTTTTTGCAAGAGAAACACATCCTCTTTGTCTTTGATGATTAAGTGATAGTATCAAAACTGAACCTAAAACTTTTTATAAATATTAAATAGTTTACCAGATATGAACTGTACAGATAATATTACTATTATGAGTTTGCCTGTTGTGAAATTAATGTAATAAATATAAAAAATAACAATTGGTAAAGTCCAAAATGCTATTATTTGGAATTAAATTGATCTTGCTATATCTGATAATAAGTATGCTTTTCTTATAAATTGGACTTTAAAGGAATCGTGAAAACATTATAATACATTATTTCTTTCATAAAGACTATATGAAAGTAATCAATTAGAATTCATAATTTAAAAAGACTGAAACTGCAAAAAGCTTTTTGTTTGACATAGCTGACTGAATTAAATGCATGACCCTGCCTAGGCAACTTGCCATTGCCAATGATATAATTTTGTCAAACATACTATTAGTATTTTTCTGAAGCTTTGTGATGATGGTATTTTAGTTGTAATTATATATTGGATTATTTCCATTATCTTATATTAAATATTGAATATCTTTGGAAAATTTTAACTTTATTTAAATATTCCAAATATATTCAACTGTTAGCAAAAGTGCACAACATTTTGAGAAATATTATTCCCCTCCCTTCTTCAGGTATTTCTGGATTTAGCATGGCAATCAAAAGACCCTTAGATTCTTGAATATTGAATTTTAAAGTAACACTCCAACTAATCCATCATGCCAAAGGCGACAGTCAATAGGAATTTCATATGGTTATCTATAAGCTTCCCCTAATTTCTCCACTTTTTCCTGAGAGCAAAGTTGAATAGTGGTTTCCATACATTATGTATAAGCACACTATGTTGACTTATGGCATTATTTGCCACTGTCATGTGAGCAGCTTCTTTGAATTTTTTTTTCTTTGTACCTTTTCCTCTCTATCCAATATTTTTTTTATTTTCCCAGTTGCCCCATTGAAAAGTGATTGCAAGAACACAAAATGATGATCAGAAGAGAGAAAACATATGTCTAAGGTAACTGGCCATGTATGTACCAATGCACATTTGTTCAATTGAGAATATGCAAAAATATTGGGTAGAAAGGAAACAATACAAAGAAAAAAATTCAAAGAAGCTGTTCATGTGACAATAGCAAATAATCCCGTAAGTCAACTTAGTGTAACTATACATAATGTATGGAAACCACTAATCCACTTTAATCTTAGGAAAAAATCATAAAATCAGGAGTAATCTCATAGATAAGTATATGAAATTTCTATTGACTGCTGGCTTTGAGAGGATGGCTCAGTTGGTTAGAGCATTACCTTAAAATTCAATATTCAAGAATCTACAAGTCCAGATACCATTTCCATTCTAGTACTGTCAATGGTCAGGCCAGAACACCTGAAGAAGAGAGAATAATATTTCTCAAAACATTGTGCAAATACTAACCTGTATGCTATTACTAACAATTGAATGTAATTGAAATATTTAAATAAATTTAAATTTTTCCTAAGACATTCAACACTTTTAATATTAGACGATGGAAATAGTCCAATATATAAATAATATTAGTACAATAGTAGTGATCATTTTATGTAATAATAATTAATAGTAAATATTTATTCTTTTAATATCAAACAGGTCGCACACACACACGATTATATTATTCATATGCGTAATATATAACAGTGAAATTTTACATAAACTATCAAAAATGATGTTTGCTGATTTCAAAATTAATTTTTGAAAGATTTATATATAAGCATATAGTAGTTTCATCTCATTCTATTTTTGATAGTCTCATATATTATTTACAATTTCTTCTTCATGTTATTTGCTGGCCTTTCATTTTCTTAGACTTCAAGAGTTACTTTTACTAAATTGATTTTTAAATGTGACCCACCAGCCATCTGAAGTGGTGAAGAAAAGAAAACTTGAAATTCAAATTTTTCTCTGACACTTTTTGTTCATTACTTCCCTCTCGAAATAAACCAGCAATAAATCAAAGTAATCAAATAAAAATGATAAATAAAATCAAATAACAGACAAAATATAAAAGCAATAATTTAAAAATAATATATAATAATTAAATTAAATATCTTTCACACTTTAACACAATATAAATATGGATTTACGTATATATAAATACACAAACACATATGTTTGATATGTATACAGTATATGTTAACCGCATCATATGACAGCTTAATTCTCACCGTACATATTAGACAATTAACAAATCAGTATCGCTAGATGGCATTGCAATCACCAACTATTGAGGATATTTCTACATTAGAGACTACAGAATCCCTGTTAAAATATTTGAAAACTTCATGAGTTTTGAAGTCTTATCTTACTGACTAATTTTAAAAACAGATTGTAGGAGAGATAGACATTTTTTGGAAAATGAACTAAAAGAATCATGTGTAAATAAAGATTACTATTAATGATCTGAAAAATAGGCAGTTGTCTTCAAAAGAATCATGTGTAAAAAGAAGGCATTACTGACTAAATAATCTGATAAGCAGGATGTCTATTTCAAGAATTATGTGTAAAAAGAGATCACCACTAATTAAATAATCTGTGAAATGAAAGATTGATTTCAAAAGAATCTTATAAAAACAAAAGATACTACTGATTAAATAATTTGGCAAGAAGACTTGTTTATTGAGAGAAGTCACAAATTTCTAAATATTGATGTCAATAAGATTTTTGGTAATATGTTTCATGATTAAATAATAAAGATGTTTTTATCATCATGACTCTTTAATACCTAAATATTAATCATCCCAACTTCCTATCACAATTATATATTCTTCAGAAAGTTTTACCCAATGAACAAATAAAAAAAGTATAATTTACCAATCCATTATTGTATACAAAGAGAAGAACCATTTTTTATGTATAAACCACTAAACATCACATGATCACCATTTCTGTGTAAACAGTTTGTGTAAGCATAAAACACTGGTGGTTTACTGTATGGAGAGTTTGGTATTTTTTATATAATCAATACATTATAGAATTGTATGTTTTTTATCATGAATGAGAGTACAGTATTTAAATCCTTCTATTATTTTATTAACATATAATAATGTGTTATAGAACAACTAAATTAAATTATGAAGACATTATATGATTACCCTTTTTTATGCTCTTACAAGCTGTCAAAACAGTAGCAAAAAAAAATTCCCTATCATAATGCTACCTAGTGTAGGCTTAATAAATCAATAAATGCTAGATGATATTGCCTTATAATCTCTGTCCAGTGCTTTTCCTTTCAAAACTCCTCATTAATAAAAGCCATAAGTTAGAAATTACCCTGAAGATAGTGGATGGGGAAATAGTGGATAGGAAAAAGGCATTACCATTTAGCACCTATTGATTACCAAATCTTGCACTAGGTGGCACTATCATGGGGAATTTTTTTTTGTTATCATTATAATAGTTAAATTCTGAATTGTGAATTATGACAATATAAGGTTCATTGGACTGGTTTCAAGAGAAACTCAACATAATCATGAATTAAAACATGCTTGAAATTTTATTTAAGCTTATTTTTATTACTTTGTTTTAAAGTATAAATTTTGAAACTCATACAAACATTAAATTGATGCTTTTTATAGTTAAAAAATACACATAATGATTATAGATAGAATAGGTAGAAATTATAATGAATTTAATCTTTTTGCAAACCTTAAAAATATTATATATGTATGTATTAATAATACTATCATTTTAACAGTTATATATCTAAAACATGCATATGATATACATTCCCATGCAATATAAAAATAAAATTCTACACTAACAGTTCTAAATAATTTTTAGTTTTGTTTGGTTGCCATAAAAATATTTCATGTGCAAATATCTCATATACTTATATGGATTATACATTTGTTCAATATGGGATAAATAAATAAAATTCCTATATGACTGTAAAAATTGAAAAAACAAAACTATAATTTTACAGCAGTTAAGCCTGCACTTCAAAGTTACTATTTTAGGTTGACTACTTGTTTTTTTTTTAAAATAAAGATACAAAGATTCTATGTTATCTTTATAAAATGTAAAATTACAGTTAATTAGTATATAGATTTTCATGTTAACTGTGTGAAAGACAAAAAACAAAATAATTTTAAATTGTATTTATCATTTAATGAAACACCATT
The DNA here is from genome assembly GCA_028023455.1 of Epiperipatus broadwayi. NCBI lineage: Eukaryota > Metazoa > Onychophora > Udeonychophora > Euonychophora > Peripatidae > Epiperipatus > Epiperipatus broadwayi. The sequence goes on along the minus strand of JAQFVV010012399.1, from coordinate 18,220,325 downwards.
ACTCAAAAATATAAAAGATTTATTACTCAAGAATTCATGAAAAAATGTAACATCAGAGATGGCAGATCTGATGCCACAATCAATGGAGCTTAATTTTCAGAGTCACTGCCCTACTACTGCACAAAATCTTATAGGATCGTCACTGTTCTGGTTCATATTTGGAGCTTATATTGTATATATCAAAGCATTAATTGCTAATAGCTAACAGGTTTCTAAATATACTTTAGAACCCAACAGCCAAAGTTTACTAAACCAATAGAATATCCACAATCTGTATATACGCAGATGTTAAGTACATAGTATATTATACATTATAATAGTACAATTATGGTGATTTGCTGGAATTTAATTGGATTGAAATAACCAGCTAATCACTTAAATAATCAATCTTCAAAAAATAGCAATCAAAAAATTACATATATATATAAAAAGGAAAGGTGTTAGTGTTTGTGGTGACATGAAGTAAATGCTAACAGGATGTAGTGAAATGGAATATTTTCCATGCCATATTCATTTCACCTGGATTACACCCTGAAATCGATTCTGGGTCACATGCTAGTCTCTATACCCAAGTTTGAACCTTAAAAATACTCCAAGAAACATCTATAGGTGTCTGTATGACCACATATGTATATATTAACACCAGATATCTGGTTATTATGTATAGATTAAAGTAATACCTTTATAAATTTAATTTATAATTAACTCGATAACTCAAGAATTATTAAAATTGCATACATATCACTGTGATACATATGTATAGGACATATTTTGTTATTTTGGTTGTTTGTTATAGTTTATAAAATTGACTTCTAAAATAGTTTGTAAAAAGGGGTCACGTGATTCAAATCTGGTTAGGACTAGTGTGTTAATTGACATTTTAAAAAGGATATTAAAACAATACTTATTTGTCAAAGCATATTCTATCTCAAAAAAATAAACACTTAACCAACTTTGTAAATTATTTTATTAAAATAAGATGTTTTAAGAAAAAGATGCTTATCAAATTCAAAAGGTACAAGGATGGGTTTTGACAAAATTATGTTAAAATGTATAAATAGATTGAATAGTAAGATAATGGAGGAATTGCCATAGTACATCTTCCTAAAAACTTGTAAGAACAAAGAGTAAATTCTTGTTAACATCCTGCTGAAAATTAGACAAAAGACAGGGGTTATTTTATTTCTAAAATTATACGTCATAGTTTGTTAATGGCTTATTTGCTGTAAGGCAAAATTATCCTAAAGATATGTTAATTGAAAGCAGGTGTATATAGCCCACCATTTTCTATGTAAAAAAACTACTACTAAATTTTGTAGATACTGTCCTACAAAATCCATGCAAGTTTGATCTGCAAAACGTCTGAGTAGGTGAGGAGGGAATTGCTGTTCCCCAAGCCTGGGAATGGAGATGTCCGTTCTGTGTGCTGAAAACATCAAACTGCTACAATGATGGAAGAAGTCCCATAAAGAACCTGCCATGCTCATGTTACCCACATAGAAAGATATGCTGCCTATCCTATGGAAAAATGATCGCTACTCTACCTATAGCCAAGAATTGATGAAATCAACTGATGTGCTCCTACAGATTAATCAAAGGCAAAATTCCTACTATCACTACAAAGAGCACCAAAATAAATTTTAGGGGATATAAATCTAGAAATATAGATATTTTATAAACCCTATTGAACATTCAAATTAAATTTTTATCTCTTTAAAATCTTTTTGTTTAAAATCTGAAATTTGAACTTGTGGTTGTTCTATCAAACTGTAATTAATCTTTACTTTCATCCTAGTGGTGATATCTATTACAGTCTATATTTATAAGTTTATAGTTATCAAAATGTCTTACCAATTCATAATTATAATGTGCCAAATGCCATTCAAAATAGTGAGCATGTTGAATATTTTAAGTTTAGGGGAAGATATTACTAATTTTATATTTGATTATAGAATAACATTTAGTTATTTAAATCCTACTGGCTATTGTGAAATTATATGGCTTGGTTATAATCTTTAATTACCTACAACTGTTATCATGGTTTGTATTGTTATATGATATGGAGTCCAATTCATTCCATAATAAGTAATTATTTGAGTTATAAGCCAACCCTTTGTTCTAAAATATAGTCTATGAAGATTATTTTAACAAATAAATGTAATTCTAACTGTAGAGATATAATATAACTTACATTTTATAATTAATAATTAACCTTAATACCCCTTCAAATGTACGTAGCCATCATTAAATAATGATTAATGATGTTGGCCACACTATTTGTTGGGCTGGAGTTAATATCTGATTAAATCAATTCATTTTGTTATTGCAGCTTTTAATGCTTGTTTTGGGATTGGCTTGTGTTGGTATCGCAGATATTCACTAATTATTTTAAATTCAAATGTAAATAGTTATGTCTGAGTCATTATATTGTAGTTGTGCATTGCTAATGGGAACTTGTTTATCTTGCTATTCTCTATGGATAAATGGCAAAGACCATCCCAATTATGTCATTGCCCATGTAACAGTGGACAGGGGTCACCTAGGGGCTGAATTGTTCAGGTATAATCACCAACTGAGTAACTGGGGTAAGAGCATACATTTGAGTAGCCTATCCAATTTCTGAATGTCTATGTACACTTTGGATTAATTATTTCATTAGGAAGTTTCTCAGTTCCAGTGAACCATGCATCTTGTATTTAGATTTAAGTTCCCATCAGTCCCACCAAACCCCTAATAAGCTTATTTTAATTTGCTGATGACAAATCATGTGTAACTCAGCCCATCCCATTCTTTGAATTTTAATTACTCGTGAATTTATCTGAGGCATCAGGAGTTTAGGTGGAACAAATCATGATTTACATATCTTTTAGAATTAATGATTATGTCCAAATATTAATCACTTGTCTTAGATGGTCAGCAATATTAATGCTGTAATATGTAATATATGTTCTCCGGTTAATACACATAAACCTTATTCTGTTGCTAAACCATCATAGGGAAGTTAAATACTGTTTGGCACCTTACGTTGTCAAAGATGTCAATTGCTTATAAACATGAAGGTTATTAAATTTAAATGAATTAAATCCTTAACACTATATGTAATAATTAATTAAACTTGTCTAATTGTAGAACGCATGATGGCATTGATCTAACAATACTTTGATCATCAGCTTAATGTAATCTGTAATATCTGATGTTGACCATTAACAATTAAACTTTTTTAATTTTACATTGTCTCCATTATCTTTCTTATCATATTCCAATCCAATTAAACCCATTAGTTAAAATAAAATTTATGATGTGTGATATTTATGACACTTATTTTACCAGTTTATTTATTAAAATTATTTTGTTGTTTGTTTCACAAGTCCATTCATAATCCTTATAGTGTAGTTAAATTTAATAGAATCTCATGTTTCTCCTTGTTCAGTGGGAGCATTATTCATAGGTATTCATAGGATTTAAATCACAGAGCACAGGTACATAGGTTGGAGTTTGGTCTGACATGGGATCCTGGGTACCATCTCAATCAGGTTTAATATATTTAGTTTGAACTCTGAATTTTGTTGAGTGAATATACGATTTTGATCATTACAGTAGATACATAATATTTAAAAGCAATAAATAGAGGATACAACTTGATTCCATAAATAGACACATTATTAAAAAAGGGAAGTCATTAAGCATATTAAGCTGCAATAATCTTTCCTCTTCCTTATAACTTTTTTTTATATACTATTGTCAATATGTTAAATATTAAACTTATTAGTTATCTAATCATTTTATTGAAATGTTGCTGTGAAAAATCTAAATCATTACTAAATTATTATTCCCATTATTGACAATGTGATGGATTTTTCTAACACATAACATTAAATAATTAATTAAATGGTTTTTTGCTCAGAAGTTCATAAAAAGTTCGAGCAGCAGAAGTGTTAAAATTTAGAATTGATCAGAGGACCTCTAATAATCCGTCACTACATTAAACCAATCAGAAAGATAATCAAATGGTTCTATTGCTTGGGAATTCATACGAAGTTCGTATCAAAAGGTCCAGAACTGGAATCATTCCAAAAATTTTAAGCTTCAAAATATAATCTTCTATCACCACACTAAATCACACAGGACAACATATAACAGTATATCACCATCCTTATTGTGGATAGAAAATCATCATCCTCAACCCACTATATTCTAGCAATCTCACTTTTAAGTTTTAATAAGTTCTGATGTTACAATAGTTTCATAGTAAATAAAAAATAAGGCCCCTTCTATCATTAATATGCAAATGTAATCACACACATACATAACTAATTTGTATTCATTCAAGTTAATAATACTTTTAAATTGTAATCACTATTAAAAGGGCAAAATATAAAAAACAGAATATTGAACTTATAAGTAATAAAGATTTATGAATCAAAACTGTTGTTTGCAAGAAACCTCTTTTATTAAAAAGGAGTATTGATTAATTAAATCCCATATATTTTTTGCTAACAAGCATCTTTTCCTTGATTACTTCAAGTAACTGAATATGCCAGATTCACTCAGTAATTAAAAAAAGCATAAAGAATTTTATTAAGATTTTGCAGTAAAATAAAATGGTTCAAATTTTGAAAAATGGAGATCGCCAGAGGTCCATTGTATTACTTTACATGGCTTCTCAAAGTAAAAGTGAATTTGAGTTAAAAGCTTCAATTGTCTGAACCATTCCAAAGGTGACATCTACAGCAAAGGATTCCATTTATGTAATTTAAAAACTTGAGTTTAATTTTTTAAATGCATAACTTTTTAAATATCAAAGTTACAATTATTATTACTAATGTAATGATTATTTATTAAGCTTGTAGAAAGTGTGTAAATACTTTTAAATAAAGACATTGACCTTTACCATATGTGCCTTGAACATTTATAAAAGTTAAAGTCTTTCTCTAAAAGTATTTACATACTTGCTACTCTTTCTTATTGCATTGCTAAATGTATACCATATAATACTAAATCATCCATGCACTTTACTATTGTTACACAATGCTTTATTTACCACTCTCTTTTACAGTTTATAGTTTTGATTGCTCCGGCAATCTTCTTCATATCTCCCAACTTCTACTACTAAATTCCACTACATCATCCATGCACTTTACTACTGTTACACAATGCTTTATTTAGCACTCTCTTTTACAGTTTACAGTTTTGATTGCCCCAGAAATCTTATTCAGAACCTTGGAGATATAAAAGTTCTAAAGAAGATTACTGAGGCAATCAAAACTGTAAACTGTAAAAGAGGGTGGTAAATAAAGCATTGTGTAACAGTAGTAAAGTATATGGAGGATTTAGTATTACAGGGTAATTACATACTTCCTATGCACTTAATAAAATAATCACAACTTTACATTAGTTTATATATTTCCAGTACAATGATTGCAATATTAACTCATAAATTGCAAGATTTCATGAAGGTTAATTTGTAAAAGGAATAATGGACTTAAAAAGTGAAAAAACTAACAGCTTCATGCTACCAAATCAAGATGCTTCAGATTGGCTTATATAAGTATGAATTTAGATTAAATATAAGATGGTTATTTTATCTTTATAAAGTTGCTATCTTGTGTCGAGGTTTGAGAGATCCCTCTATAATAAAAAAAAAGCTATCATTTGATTATTATAAATGATCAAGGCACATATGATAAAAGTTAAAGTCTTTCTCTAAAAATAATTAATGTTACTGTAAAGGTGAGATAATTATACTTAAGTATAAAATAAAGTTTGATCCAATCCATCATGAGCAGGCTTATTATTTTTTTTAGCTTACTATTTTTCTTTCAACTAAGCAATTCATCTAATTATTTTAATCAATAGTTAATAAGTGTATCTTATTATTAGAGGGATAATAAGCCCAAGTTTATCCAGCTAAATAAATAAATCTTTTGTTAAGATATATAATACATTTCCAATACAATACAGTTTTGATCACTGATACAAAAGGCATCACAACCTTATGGGTGGATTATATTTTCATCTTTAATATTAAGAAGCTGAAATATTCTGAAGATAGTAAACAGTGACTATTATATTATTATTACCTTATTGCCTATCTTTTGCTTCTCACCCTGGAATACAAACAATATATTTGCAGCTATAAATCAATAACTTTATCGATAAACTTTACAATCACTGGCAGCAACTATTATTACATCACTGCAGAGAAAAGATTTCCTAAAACTTCAGGAATGCCTATACAATATTTGATGTATTTACAACCAGATTTAAATTAAAATAATAATTTATTAGAGGCTACAATCAACAATGTTATTCTTTCTTGCTCCACTTAGAACATTATGTTCGGTTGTTTTGCTTCTCTGATAATGTTTTTAAAAAAGATGATAAATTTGAAATACATAGCCAAAAATAATAAGATACCTTTTTCATCCAGAACTACTGGATAAAAATCTTGGTTAACTATGTGCCAATTCTTTGACAAAATTTACAATTTAATTGGACTTGTCTTGGGCAATTTTTCCCACAACGATCAAGAAAACTTTCAAATAGCAATTCATTATCTTTCTCTCCTTAATATATCCCATGCACATATTATATAATTTTTACCCAAACATGGATTGGGATAGGGTGGGTAATTTATCCTATTTAATCATCATCATTAATAGTTTGCCATTAATGTTTATATTTTTAACATAATTAATTCTGGTATTTTAAAATTTAAACTCATATCACAAACTTCTCATCATTAAAAAAGCAATATATCAATAGAAATCAAAAGAAAAGTACAGTTATTTACTCACTTACAATCAACTTAATTCAGCAACAATGAAATTAACTATGAAAAAAAGGGTACAATAACAGTAACTGTGAAGAAAATCTTGAAAAATACTCGGAAGAAAAAAATTAGATCAGAGATACGATAAGAAATCTTGAAAAATACTCGGAAAAAATATATATTAATTTGGAGATATGATAAAAACATTTTGATATGTCAGATAACATACCAAGATTTACTTGGATTTATTTGACCTAATCACAATGTTACATATTTATCTTGGATGTGAAAAGGTGCAATAGGTCTAATATATGTTATGTCACAGGACTAATACATAAGTACCAAAAAAAAATTCTATGCAATATTTTTTTTTATCATAATCTCTTTCTTAATATATATAATTTTAGTTCAATGATAAAGTAGTGGATTTGAGAGATAAAAGTGCACTTGTGTATTATCCTGTCTACCAAGCTTGGTAGCCATTTTTTTAATTATACAGTTTTAGGGTCTCTACAAATATTTGACACTTTACATTTCATTATATACTTTATATTTTTCTATTAATTAACTTGACTTAATATAAAAAAATAATTATGTAGAAATATTATAATTAATTTTTGCAGAAATTTTTCTTTTTTCAAATAATATTTTTTTAAAAAACTGTAAATATTAAGCACAACTGCTTCTTGTCAGCCGTTTTAAATATTTACTGTATGCCATGGAAACTGTATAATTAAAAAAAATGACTGCCAAGCTTGGTAGGCAAGATAATTAATACACAAGAACTAAAATTTGCTGAGAAAATATAACTAGTTCAAGTCTGAATCATCATGTATTTGGACCATGCTTTAAAATAATTAACAAATTCAAATTCAATGGACTATTTTGAAGGTTAGAACATTAACTATTAAGCTATTTTTAGTAAGTTGTGTCTCTCTAGCAAAATGTAATTTACATCTTAATTAATTGATTAGTTTCTGTGTTGAATTTGTTTAACACATTACAGACTTGATATGCATATTTTATCTCTCTAGTAACATGCAATTTACATCTTATTAATTGACTAGTTTCTGTGTTTATTTGTTTAACACATTACAGACTTGATATGCATATTTTCTTTTGGTCAAAATATAAATTAGTGATGCTGGATGTTAATTTGGAAGTTTTTATATCATTTTTTAGTTTAGACTTTTCTCAAAAAAAAAATCATAATATATAACCTTTCTTGAAATTCATAATGCACAACTTTTCTTTTTATGAAAATTTCACATTTTGTTTCCATAAGCAAATTTATCTACAACACTGTTATCTTTCAATCTGTTTCTGATTCCAACCATTACATTGCCTGGAAGAATTATAATCTTTCTGTGTAATTATATAACAATTCTCTACTTCACATAAACCTGAATTATCAAATTTAACATCTTCCGTTAAATTGAACAGTTAATTTTATCACTGTGACTGACATACTTTCAATTTACACATTGTTCTTTCATATTTTATTTATAAAGAATCCCATTTCACTTCTAATATTTGTGTCTTTATAGTGTAGTATATATCCACTTTTCAAATTAATTGTTTCATCATTTAAAACAGGCAAAACTCTCCATACAGTAGTGCCACTTTGGTGATCATGTGATGTTCTTCATCATTCCTTCTATCTTCAAAAAATCTGAGGCCGATTCCTTTATGAGATAAAAATTGTTATAGACATTCTAAATATGTGAAACATTATGATTGCTTTCTTCACAAAAATATGGCTGAAGATAAAAATGTAATAACGAATGCTGCAATTAGATAAATAAGAAAAATATTATACACAGATGAAGCTAAAAGATAGAATCACAGCATACTAAAAAAGGTCTAAAAGATCATCACGATTTATAGGAATATATTTATATCTTATTCATCACAAAATATTCTTTTGGAATAGCCTTATTCTTTTTTACAAGACATTACCTATGATGATAACACTTAATAATATAGGAGCTGTATTATTTTATAATATGACTTTAAACTTGAAATACTTAAGTGAATTACATTAATGTAGGAAGCAATATATTACTGGTGATTATGATCAAATGTAATTCCATTGATGTCATATTATTAAGTAGAGAGCAAAAATACACCCATTTGTAAATTTTGATTATTCTTTAAACACGTTAAAGATTTTGGATCATAATTGTATTGTCGATATTTGGTAGTGTTAAAGTATTTTTGTTTTTTATTAATTATCTCCTCCAAAGCATTTCATTCAGCTAAATGCATGACCAAAGAATATTAGGTTTACCAAAAACAATTCAGAAAGACCTACTTACTGCAACTATTATGTTTGTTCTTGTTTGTGTGTGTGCTGTTATTATATATCACATTTAGTGCAGTATTTTCGAGTTGTTTACGATTCTACTGTCATCTATATTTTATAATATTTTTATCACAATCTTATTATAATAATACTTTTATTTTTAAAAAATCTTGCTTCCTTGAGTCAAGGCAAACTCATTCAATCAGAAAAAAGTAGGCGCTTCTAGAAACCATAACTTTATTTATTTCATCTTTGTCAGTAAATAAATCAGTAACAATGAAAGATGAGATCTCTTGATCATATGTTTCCTTTTCTAGTTTGATTTATACAATGAGATCTGTAGAGAGTTTAATTCCTTTTGACATTTTATTTACAATTAATTGCATGTTGATTCATATATATTAAAATACTTTAGAATAAAGAAAAATAAACAAACTTAATACTCTTTTGTTTAATTGAAATATTTAAAGTTGAGTAATTTAAAGAATTTGAAATTCAAACCTTGCTGATCTACAGGGGGAAAAAATCAATCTTTTTTTTTTTACCCAAGGAAATAGGTTATAATAAATGGGAAGTAAATATATAATTAGGAATTCCTGTTTTCAAAAACAAAACTTATTAGAAAATAAACTATGCCAGGTATATCAGTTTGAGAATAGTAAACGTACATAATACAGTCAAGATATAATACTTCTGCTAGGACTGATGCGAGACATTATAAAACAAATAAGTTATCAAAAAAGTTTAATGTAAACCTTTGCTCAGTTTTTACGACATCAAATTTTGTAAGCAAAGCCTTTTGGATAAAAATAAATGAAGTTATTAATCGGGAGATCACGTGACGTTCAATCAACTGGAAGTGATGCGGTAGGCTTTGATTTAGGAGCCTTTAGCTTTCAAGCTGTCACTCTACCAGGACACTTAATTACTCAACAGCAGCTATCACATTATTAAAAACAATAATCAACAATTTATTTTAAATAATTCATTTGACAAGTATTTATAAAATTTTGAAGCTATATAAACTAGATTTTGTCATTGTGAATTTGTGATACATTCAAAATCATGTCAAGGATAAGATATATGGGTCTCTTGTTTTAAATTAAAAATTGCAAAATAATTTTTAAAAAAAGATTAAATATTAGCCATTTTTTGATTTTATTTTCGTTAACTCAGTATGTGTTATTCATTATACAAATACCAAACTTTGTGTACCAATGTATGTGGAGTGTTTGTTCATTTTATTACATATATGGATAAATACGCTATTGCCAAAGCTCTACTTAGTAGTTCTCTGATTTTATTAAACTATTCTTATTGCGTTCTGTAGTATTATAGGTTGCTTTATAATGCTGCAATCAATCTGCTTAAAATAACTCGATTTTGGTTACCTATAAAGTTCATTTTCCAATATTGTATTCATTTGATAATAAAAAAACTTGAACTAAAAGGCATATGATTTATTAATTAATTCCAATTAAAATTTTAAGTTATCAAAAATTTTAACAAAAGAAAATGGGTGGATTTTTAAAGGAAGGCGGCTTCTGGAGTGTGGTATTAGATCCTAAGATCTAGGTGCAGAACTCTCAGATCCAAGGCTCCTCACTGATGAAGGCCACAAGTTAAAAACTAGTTTGGAGATATTGGATGAGTAGGCACTAGATAGGGATTTTATGCACAAGCCTTCTGGCATCCATTGATTACTCTGTCTTGCACTGAGTGGCACTAATGTATGGAGAGTTTTACCTGTTTTTAATAACAGTTACAAGCATAAGAAATGATGATCATGTGATGTTTAGTGGTTTAATACTGATCCTGCCTAATAAAATAGTGGTGGCTATAGTTATTAAAGAACCAAAGACACCAAAATGTATGGGTACTGAATTGAGTTCAGAACTATATGACTATATAAGCTATTGAGCTTAGATTGAAAATATTATGTTTTCAATTTTATTCTCATAGTTTTGTAGTTAAGTAGAGATAAAAGGTAGCTGCTAGAGGGTTGAATTAAATCCTAAGATCTAGGTGCAGTGCTCTCAGATTCAAGGCTCCTCACTGACAAAGGCCACAAGCCAGAAACTAGTCTGGGGATATTGGATGAGTAGGCACTAGATAGGGATTTTATACACAAGCCTTCTGGAATCTATTGATTACTCTGGCTTGCACTGAGTGGCACTACTATATGGAGAGTTTTGCCTGTTTTAATGTGTATACATTTATTATTGTAAAATTAAATATATATATGATAATAATATGACGTTTAGATAATGATTTTATTTGAATATATTTGCTTTTTAGAAGAATTTAAATATAATATCAAACAGGAAGTTGTCATTGGCAAAATAAGAAACATCTCAATAACATTATAACTATTTGTGTGTGTGCTTTTTTTTTTTAAATTATAAGTGAAATTTAATTTAAAAAATTAACATGTTTCACTGCTTAAAAAATTTGTTTTAGTGATAAAATGGAAATTTAAATAATTTTTAATTCAAATATATTTCATGCCACTAGAGGGGGGGGAGACATTATTACAAAATGAAGCAACTAACTCCCACTGAGTTATGTAGAGTCAAAAACCAATAAAAAGATAATGGGTGGTAGTTACTTCCCCATTGCAATTACAGATATTTATTATTACAAACTTATTATTATGATTACATATTTCTGTTTATTACTATTTTCTACATTAGCAAAGTTAAATTATTGTATTTTTAAAAAATGTTTTATTTTTAAATGTATATTTGTAATAATTTTTTCAAAATAAAATTATGATGAAGAATAAAATAAAAATTAGCAAATTGGCCAGTAGAAGGCTATTTAAAAAATGCAAGAAGAATGGATTTAAAATATGTTATACATACTATAAATATTTATAAATCTGTTCTATATTTATATATTTTGCACATGGAATAAATTTCTACATTTTTTATCAACTTTTTATTTAAATAAATAATAGACACATATTTAAAATGTTGTATGTGTTTTTTAATTTAAAAATAAATAAATTATTTTCTATTTTCATTTTAGCTTCATATATCAAAATGGTTTCATAGATCTCTGAATACTCAAAATAGGCTAGATTTGTGTTATATTTATTGATTTCACTTTTTTTTTTTTTTTAATTTTTAATTTAATATGTTCCACAAACTTTTAAATCTAGTTGTTTATTTAGAATATAGATTAAAAAATATTTCCTTGTGTTCAGCTAAGTGATTGTTATTAACATCAAAATTTACATAATGTATTTATTTGTAATATGAATTTTTTCTACAGTACAGGCTTTTTCATACCTGCACTTATATGTGTAATATATGGGGGGGTTTGAACTCAGATTTTCATGATCCTCAACCATCCATGCTATCTCATACCACTGATACACTTGATCACACACATGTCAAAATGATAATCATCAGTATATGTATTTTGTGCTAAACCAGCACTCGTCAGTTGGTCCAGATTATCATTTCCACACATATATACAATCAAAGCTCAGCTTATATTAAGGATAGCCAATCTTCATACTTTAATGGACAGGCTTCAAACCACTCCATCCCACAACTCTTCAGCTATCCATTTCATTAAAAATCTGATGATGGAATGCTCAAAGGATGAGTTTTTATTGCACTGATCATTTTTGTGAGATAATAAAAATTGATTTTCACATTTGGTCAAGAAAAGATAACTGTCTAAAAAATAGTTACATATCAAAATTATAATTTACATTCAAATTAGAAGATATTTTTCAAAATGTTATCATGTATCAAAATTTATGTAAATAATTTCTTAAAGTAAGGATCACTTTGCAAGTTATATTTTTAAATGTTTTTTATGTCTAAAAAAGTTAAATTAAAACAGCAGCAATCGGTTATATAGTCATGGGTAGCAACATAGTCTAATTATAGACTCTGGGCATAGAGGCTGAGAGATTCCTGACTCCAAAAAAGAAGCCGCATCACATCACATCACACCCAGGTTAATGTGCATTGGTTGGTTTTTAATATTTTAATTTGATAATATGGGGATATTGTTAAAATTTGATGCATTGTGCATATAGTCTAGACAAAATAACTTCGTGAAATATTTTCTGTTATGCATTTAGCTACGAATCAAGATTTTAGCAACTTAAATTTAATGCTGAAGAGGCTGAAATGGAAGTGGTTAAACAGTCAAAACAAATGAAAGATTACTATATAGCTGTTTTCTAGTGAATGATAAAACAATGAATCTACTGTATCAGTGTATGTGAATATTATATTAAGAAATACAAAGTCTTTTTTTCAACTCATATCTTTGTTTTTAATGCAAATTTATAGATATCAAGTAAAAATAAGAATATATATTTGTTACCACAGTTTGTAATATATATAATATTACAAAGATTATTTATAAGTTATATAATTAAAAAACAATACCAAGTTACAAAAAATAATTAGAAATTTGCTATACTATAAGGTAAAGAGAATTAGTTGTTTTAAAATTTTTTAATGAAGTTACAATGTAAAAAACTTCCAGAAAAAAATGGCAAAAAAAAAAGTAACCATCAATCAACAAGTTATGTGATGCACTGTGACTTCTCCTTATATGGAATCATGAATCTCTCAGCAACTATGCCCAGAGAAACCTGTTAGTTACTTTAACTTCCCTTTCCATTCCCCACCCCAAATTTCCCCATATTCTTCTCTATCCTGCTCCATCCCATTTCCACAACATATTCTTTGTTGAATCCATGGCCTTTATATCTAAAAACCCCTTATCTTTTCCCAAATTCCAGCATAAAAACCAATAAGCCACTTTCTGTATAATCACTTTGTTCATATTTATTCTTCCACAGCTTCATTATTTTTACCCTTTTTGCTTTCAGACATTTACATTCAATTAACAGATGCCTAATATTTTCTATGCCTTCCTTACACAACTGGCAGACTAAATCACCCATATTTTCCCATTTATCTATATATTCCCTTGTTGCTAAAGATCCCATTCGAGCCTTAAACAGTAAACTACTTTCCTTGCTATTACCATAAATTAACTCACACCCAATATTCTGTTTACTCCTATAAATATTTAAATTCTTTTTACTCTCTATAATAGTTCTCCATCTCTCCAACTCTCCATGTGGCTGCTTGTTTTATCTTTAACATCCATTTGCAACCTATGAACGGCTTTTCTGTGCATGATATAGATTACAAAATTCAACAATCGATATAAAAAACAGATTTTAGACTCTTTAATTTTTTTTAAAATGGATTCAAGTGTAGTGATTGTCTGGAAAATTATCAGATTTAAATAATCAGTTAATCATATAAAACAATTCAGAACATAACAAAAGAGAAGTATTTAGTCAAAAGTAAGGATGGTGAATCAATTTTATAGTAAGATTATATTTATAAATAGAAAGTGCAAATGCCAATCTTTAAATCTCTATTGAGCTAACACAATCCATATCATCATAAGTCACATGATAAATTGAAAATATAGGTTGATCCACTCCATAAATAAATAAATATGGCAACAGAATTGGGAAAATTATCAAGTGCACTATGCTTTCATAGACTTTCCATCTTGGGCAGATACTGATCCTAGTAAGTCCTTACAACTACTTATCAATACATTGTATATTAAACTTGATAATTAGTCACAGAATAATTTAGTGAAATCTAAATTATTATTAAATCATTATTGCTCTTATTGTTTACCTGTTAATAAAATATTATTAAATCATACCTGATTTTTATATTTTTCATTAATGAATTTTCCATAAAGATAAGGTTCTATTCTTTCCATCATGTAAATAAGCATCATCTTCACATTTTATTTATCACTCCCAGTTATTCGCTCTGCATAATTTGGTGCAATGATGAAGTAATAGGCCTAAAACTCAAGGCCCATGGGTCATGACCCAGCTTCAGGAGCTCAAATTTTTAAACAACTCCAGAGCAATAAACCTTTTTTTTTTTTAAATTTAATATATATAATTTGTCTTCTTAAACTAATTCTCCTCAATATATTTCAACATTATATCTTCATCTCATTTTACCAATGTTTATGGTTATAAATTAGTTTTCACAGTAAAAAAGAAATATTTTAGACATATTTAGCTTTGAAATGATTTACTGCAACACTTTTTTTTCTCAGCTGTTTGTTTAATAATTTGTGGATTAAATGCAACTTTATGCCAATTCTTAAAATTAGATTGTAAAACGCCTTACAATGTTTTAATGGTTGAGTTTTTATAAATATTAAATAATTATAAAGTTTTATCAAAATGTTGAAAGCTTTGCTATTGTTTAATTAGCCTTTGTTTTGCGGTTAAATATTGATTTTAAAATGTTTTATTAAAAAGAATTATTTATGTGATATGCATAAATTATTAAACAAATAACCTTGATGAGAATAAATTTATAGTTCATTTATATTTACTTTTTTGCAAAAATATATTTTTTAATTTTTGCATATATTGTTCTTATTTGCCTTTTATCAAAAATAGCTCAGTTCATATATATATCTCAAACTGTGTTCTTTATTCTCTTATTTTCTGTTATTAAATCTACGCTATTTTTTTAAGGTCATCATCATAATTTTTTTAAGATGATTTTATTTTATTTTCTTCTAAATTATATCACAATCTTCTTTATGTTTATCTCTTTTTTTAACTATCTTCATTTTTTTTCTACTTAAAAAAATGTATATGAACAATCATAAATAAGATCAATTGCTTTAAAACAATAATGATGCTTGAGCAATAAGGTTGTAATATGGAGTAAGCAAACTAGACCTATTCAACTGATCAAACTGTAATTCCCTCTTTTACAAATACACACACACTTATCAACTAAGAGTCGATTCAGAATTTCACATTTTGAATTTGATAGCTCTCTCCATTATATTAAATTGCCTGCCAAGCACAAAATTGCATAGACAATTGGATGGAAGGTCATGTGCCACTGGAGCACTAATCTTATAAATTGAATACAACGGTTTCATTCACTATACCAATCTGCTATTATGACATCTGTAGATATGAAAAAAACATGCTATTTAACTGACACATTTGTGTGCAAATCAAATAACGTATTATATGTTTGCCCTCTGTTTTGCATACTTTCTATATGACAACTGTGACTTTGGCTCACTATCAAATGTAAGCTTTGATAGTAAAAAATATAAGATCACTAGAATTGCTAGGCAAAAAATTGTAGCCCTTGTAGTATTCAAAATATTTGAAATGCATCTAAAATAATAATAAAAACATGCAAATCTTGTAATTTACATCTGTATTACACTTTTGATTGCAGTTTTAATATAAAATATTAAGTAGAATTGATCACATTATCTTCTGGAGATCATTGCTTATTCAACCTTGTGAATAAAAGTATATGCCACCTCTATATAAAATGGATAAAAGAAATCATATAATACCTAAGATTAATATGTATCATTCTTCTGCTAAAGTTCAGGGTAATTGCAGTTAGTATGTAAACTTACCAATATATATAACTTCTGAGATAAATACCAATTATGTAAGTGAACAAATAGGTGACTTGGATTCAAAACCTTAAAACATTAAAATTTCCAGGAGTAATTTCTGCTATATGTACGATGTTACCAATTTGCAGAACTATATAAAACAGCATAATGTATTGTTTTCCATATTTTTTACAATATGAAGATGACTATTCAAAACAATTGAAATATATCTAATATAATAAAAGCATAGCAAATTAAGTTGCCTGTTTGGACTGTTGTTATGCTAGATTGCTTGAATATCATAATATACTGAATATACATATATGAGGGTGTGTTCATACCAGACAATATATATTTGTAAATATGCTGCTCAATTACTCAAAAATGCTTTACTGCTTGTAATTTTATTTTTAATCACAATTTTGTGAAGTAAAATGGTTGTGGACATTCTGACATTTTTTTTTTTTTTTTAAAAAAAAAGCTTACTGCTCTGATTTGACAAGTTAGGCATTTCATTCTAGTTTAATATTTTTTACTTGACAAGATGAAGATGAGAGCAATAAATTATACTCTATTGCCATCACCACTTTTTTTAAATCAAGAACATTGAACATATATATAACACAAACACAAACAAATATACATAATTATTAAGGCATGCTTAAGAAGCTATTATATTTTTCCTAACTAAATATAATTTAAAATTATTCGTTAAAGTTTTGAATATATCTCCTATACAAACAATGCTTCTAAATTTGCTGTATAATTAATTCTAATTGGAGTTCCCTATAAGTTAAAATATGTTGTTTTGGTTTAATCTTGAAATTAAAAAATAAATAAATAAATGTTTAAATGTCTGGGATGTTGAATGCTTAAGCACTAGAAAAGACATTGAACAGTGAATAAAGAACTTTTAGCTTTCAAACCTGTTTTCTACCATTGCACCAAATCGCACAGAGCAATATTTAATTAAGTTAAAATCACGGAACAATTTATACTTGAAAGTTTATTTTTATCAATTATTGCTGCTGATGATGATGGTGATAATATATGCTTTGATCAAAGTTGGTCTAATGATTTTGGCCCAAATTCTATAGAATGTATCTTTGAAGTTTCTAGGATATCGGTGCTTCATTCTAATACTACTAGTCCTTTTAATTTTTTTTCATTTTAAAAATATTTTAAAACAATATTACAGACATCTTTATAAAGTGGTCATAAAAGTGCAATGCTTGAAATCATATTAATTACTCTTGCAGATTCAAAGAAGACTCTATAGAATGTTCTAAAGGTAATCCCAAAAGACATTAATTTAGTATTAATATTCCACAAAATTAATACTTTAAAAGCAATATTGGAAAAAGGGGGCTGCTTTTGGCTCTGATGGTTATTAAATTTTTAAAAAAAGTGAACAGTTCTAATATTTTATATGGAGGTTAATATATTAAATTACATCAAACTTTAAATTAACTGTGTAAAAAAACTGTTGTTATTTCATCAACTCCATTCTAAGAAAGTATGGCATGGGTTCCCTATTGATGTAACATAAAGTCACTGGAAAAATAGAGCAGTTAGTGCTTTTAAATATTTGGCTGTTTCATTGATGATTAATATAAATAGACTTTGGTAATAGTAAATTATTCAATGATTCTATAGATTTTATTATTGTATACAAATGAGAAATGACAATTGAAAAAAAATAAAAGAGTATATTAATGTTGATTTTGAGGAAAATGTAAAAATAAAACTAACAAAGTTACAATAATAGAAGTGTTAAAAAGATTGTGTGGGGAAAAAAAATGCTTTTTGAAAAATAAAAGAACTTGAGAGATTGCGGTGGATGCTCCGAAAAGTGTTGATGAAAAAGAAATTGATAGATTATCTTAAGAAAAGAGATAGCTATAAGCTTTTGAAAAATAGGGCAATTGTGAGGAGCTACTTCAGTCTTTTGCAAAAGATGAATAATATTTGAGATGTAGTCGAAAAAAATTATCATTCATTGTACATTGAGACCATGATGATAATTGATATCTTTCATATTGTTTTAATGCTTTGCATGATTTAGTATAATAACAACTGTAATGGAATCTGGAACTCCAGAGATATATGGATCGCAGCGCAGTTGGCACTTCCGATAACTTTTTAAGAAGTACAACGAATAATGAACCATCCGATTATTATAGTTTTAGTTTTGATGCGTTTATACTTAAATAGTGTTTAAAACTTAAAAATGTTTTTTTTTTTTTTAAATAAGAGCAAGAAAAAACCCGGGAAAATATTTTTTCATCACTTTTAAACAATATTTACAATAGAGCTCTATACAAATTAACGAGTCATTAAAACCCGGGCACAAAAAAAACAACCCTCCCCCATCACCATTACTATTAGCTTTTCAACTCTTTATTCATGATGTGCAGCCTTCTCTCTTATTTACTTTTTTTTTTTATCAAAGATTAGCGTCTTAATATCTTTTCCATTACTTATCTTTATATTAACAATATCAGTTTCTGTCAATTATTCAGGATTGATTCTATGCGCTGACCTCCATGATGAATTGTTAATACGAGAGATGAGATTAATCCCCAGTGAGAAACAAGCCTGATACAATTGAATTATAAGAAGTAAAAAAATCTAATAAAAAAATTAAATGCATATTGTATTAGAAATAAATGTGCTACAGTTTCTAGTTAGAGATTTATATATGTTTTTAGATAAATTCAAGATTAATATTTTAAAATCTATTTCTATTTAACAAATACATGTTTACATTTCAAAACTGCTTTAGTGAGACAAAGAAAAAAAATGAAATTAATATGTGAAAATCGGATAAAATTAACATTTTTGATATCAGACAAATGGGGACAATAATTAATAACTCTGTGATAAAACTTTTTTTTAATGAGTTAGGATATATATATGATATAAAATTTAATAAATGAACAATTAAATAGTTCATTGCTCTGAAATTCATAAGTTCGAGCGAGCATCGAAGTCACAAACATGACTAGCGGACTTTGATTTCCAGAGTCCGCCACTCTGCCATTGCAATAAATCAGAATAAAATGGCTAAAGATTTATCTGGGAATAATTGCTGAGATATTCTTGACTTCGTTTAAGGAGAAGCCAAATACATCACATCATGCAAAATAAATAAATAAATATAAACAGCATTTAAATTTAGTAGTCCATTCCAGGAAAAGACTTTTCCCAAGATGAAGTGAAAAAGAAGTCTATGAGGATGATATTGAGTTTTTTTCTTTAACCCTTTAGCTAAGAATAAAACATTACAGAAGAATAAAGAATAAGACATTATACCAGTCTCATTCATTTCTTGCTTTACAATTAATTACTAGATGCAGTCACAGCTCTTTCCTTTTATACATATATTATAGATTTAAATAGAAATATGTAATTCTCAAAGTATTAACTTTTTTCATACAACTATGTAATTCTTTGTTGCAAATATTGGACTCTTTTTCTAATACTTTTAATCTTCATATTAATGTTACAAAATCCACAATGTGGAAAATTAAATCTGGTTTGTCAATTATTTCAACTTTCACAGCCAAGCCTCAGTCTTTCCTTGGCTTTCCAATAGTTTTATCTTGTTCAGTAATTACAAGGCAGATTCAAAATAGTATTCTTGATAAAACAAAAAGGATAGTTGCATCGCTTATCAATATAAACATTTCGCTTATGGGTAAGGTTGCACTCTTGAACTCAAGGCTTTCTTACTATTTACCAATTATTAGGCTAATGAAGCATTTTGAGAGGGCTATAAATTCGCTTTGTTCAAAGTTATTTTGAAAAAACAAGGTGGTAGCCATCAGTATTGCTAAAATTCAAATGCCAAAGCTTTTAAATGGTCTAGGTTTGCACTCGGTCTCAACTCTATATCTCCAGAGATCTATTTCTTTTCTTCATGTAACTTGTCTAAAGCTTGCTCAGTTATCTCTTCCTTTGGTTATTGATCCTACAGATATGCCACCTCCATTTTCAAGTTATTGGATTGCTGATTTATGAAGTCGGTTATTAAGTCGATACCCTCGGTTCAAGTTGCGCTTGATAGGAAATTAACATTCTGGGATGTTTATAAATTAAAATTTACACATTATAAACCTCTTTCAAATAAAGTTCTCTTGCATAAAATGAAACTTCTTTTTATTGAAGCAAGACATGTTGATTTTGTACTTAAACTGAATTTAAATGTTCTTCCAACAAGTTATTTTTTAGTGACCAGCAGAGGCTTCAATAGAATTTCGTCTCAGTATCAGGTGTGTAGATTATATGATGAGACAATACACTATATTTTCTATATTTGTCCTGCTCTTATGTCGATTAGGGATTTTATTGTTGCGAATGTCTCTCTGGATTTTAGGGATGCTCTTTCTGTTTCTAATACTCTCAAGAAGAGATCCTTTTCAGCAATAAGATTATCTATCTTTATAACATTTTCTTTATGGTTGACGCATTGCAGGCTCATCTTTGGTCATTCTCAGGACTCTGCTCTAACTGTCTTTATCAAGCTTCTTGACCAAGTCAAGCAGTGAGACTCTCTGCTTTCGCCTGTGAGTCTACATGATGATACTTGGGTGAAAGTTTTATTTTCCTCTTAGTCTTATTAAGATACCTTTTCTCTGCATTGACTTTTTCAAGTTTCATTCTGAATGCTATGTAATTTTTTATAAAGTTTAACTGTATATTATTATGTTACTATATTTAATAAATTTATTTTAAAACTATGTAATTCTTAATCACTCGTTGACTTCGAAGTCTGATAAAAATATATAATAAACATGAACTGAATCAGCTTTCAACAAAACACTGCCAGAATCATAGTGCTGAGTAAAATTATGCAGTACAGATATGATTATATAAATTGTGTGATGTAATGTGTAAATGAGGTACAAAATTCAAATAAGGCAATTAGATATTCTATTTTTCAGACAATGGAAGACATGAATCCTTTGTGTTGATGCATAATTTTACTCAGCACTACGATTCTGAGTGTTTTACTGAAAGCTGGCTCATGAGCATCGAAAGAGAATTAGAAAGACATGATCTATGAACCTTGAACTATAGAGATCTATCATTTTACAAAGGCACTAATCACATAAGGCATTCAATTATTGACTAATTAAAAAATAGTATTTATAAATAAGAATATAATACTAAAAAAATATGTTTAATTATAAAAATCAATCTATAATAAGTGAATTATTTTACTTTCTTTAGATATAACAACTATATTCTTAGAATCATATTTAAATAAAAGATTGTTTATGAATAGCTTTTTAAAATATCACTCCACTGCAAATACTTTAAATACCATGATTTTAAATAAAAAATTAATTTACTATCTACATAATTGTTTTTATTAATTATATAATATATATGTCAAATTAAATATTTTCCAGGGATTATTTCAATAAAGAACAGAAATAAGGAGATTTTTATTCATGTAAACAGAAATAACTTTTGCCTTTGATGTTGCCAAAAAATTATTAATTACTACTAATTGACAATTTCCCTGAGGATAAATAAGTTTTCTCCATTACTTATAATAGCTCTTTCTTTAGATTTATTGTTGAAGTAAAAAAAAGGTCTTCTTTTAGTCCAAATTCAAGATGTTAAAAAAGATTTAAACCCATAAAATTATTTTTATAGGTGTGAGAATGTGTGAAAGAATAACATCTTTCTTGACTTTTGAGAAAGATGCATATGCTGAATTAAATATTTTCCATAGGGTAAAAAGATGTAAACAGATCTTTGCCTTTGATATATATTCAGAACCTATTATAGAATCATAATTTACTAATGAAAATATGGATTAATATTCATTTTCCCACAGTATTTATTACAGATTAATATTCTCGCATAATAACTTAATGTTGATAAATAACCTTGTAAAAGCAAAATCAACTTTACTAAAAATGAATGTCAAAAATTTAATAAAGAGAATATAAAAAAAATATGGGTAAACCATGAGGTAAAGGTTTCCAGGTGCATAAATAATACTTCACATATTGTAAAGGTTACATCATATTATTTACATTTTTTTTATAGAACACCTGTCCTCCAGCTAAAATTTAATTAAGTATACACTTTGTAATTATTACTAAATGCCAACAGGGCTCAATATGGTCAGCTATTTGAGAAAATCATGAGCATACTTCATTTATCTAACTTTTCAGCCAGTTTTGAACCCCATATAAAACATATTGCAGATTAATGCACCAAGTATTCACCATTAGCTTTCAAGCTAACAAAAGATTAACAAATATGTAGGAAAAATAAACTCATCACTCATATACTATATGGATATAATTTGATGATTTTGTGTGTCCATGTTTAATAGTTAAAGTAACATTAAGGTGTATAGAAATTAATCTGATCACTAATACATAGTTCAACGCACTATATGACTTCATCCATCTACTTTTATACAATACAATTGTGATATTTATCATTGCTGCAGATTGGTTAAAGAGACAGCAAAAAAAACCACCTAGATTTGTTGAAACATATATTTTTTTCTATCATTAAACAAACAACATTAAATTTACAAAAAGTTATATGACTGTCAGTCAAACAAAATGATTTTCACTTTATCTTAGATCTCAAAAACATATAAATTCTTGGATTGGAACAGCAGATTGCCCTCAACAAATTTACATAAAACTTCAAACCAGATGTTTCTAATATATATAAATGTAATAATGTTCAAGGCTAAATGATTTTGTAAGTACTGTAATCATTAAAAACCAATCAACACTTAGACAATCCCAATATCAACAACAATCAATAATTTCAAACTGTTGTCAAGGCAACCTCCTTTTAACAATAAAGGGATTAGGAGATTGCTTTGGCAACAGTTTGAAATTGTTGATTGTTATTGACATAGGTATTGTCTAAGTGTTGACTGGCTTTTAATGATATATATATATGTAACACACTTAAAAATATAGTATATGAAATTTACCTACCATGATGCAATCTCTTAATAGTAAATATTAAATGGCTAATTCATATAAAAAACTGGATTAATCATTATGCTAATGATGGGCTTTTCACATGCTGTGTTAACCATATTTTTATGCTGTGTGCTTGGAGATTGCATCATTGCAGGTAAATTTCATTCTTTTCAAATATTTATTAAATAAGAACAATGTTTACAATGACAATTATGAATACATGATAAATTAAAAGGGGATTCTATGCAAAAAAACTTAAGTTTTTGTGAATAAATTTAGTAACTTTTAATGAAGTACAACTTTAATTCATAAAATGTATTGATGTCATTAGGATTTAAAAACTTCCCTAACCATAGATCATAACTCCACTATATTATAATCAAACTTTTTATTTTATAATCAATCTATTAAACAAGATTCCCTCCAGATTAAAATAATTATATGCCCCATTTATACAACAATAATTGTTTCATTAACTAGATTGATTATGGTCTAACATGTTCACTATTTTTGGTATTAGCTGCTAAAATACATTATATTTGAACGAATATAATCGAACTAAAATTTACATTTCCAAAGAGAAAAAAAAAAGTTCATATTTTCAGACACAATTTAGAATACATTATTGCATTTGCTATGTTTTATATTAAGCTCTTCAGTAAATGATATAAATTAGCAGATAATAGCTTACACTTTATTTACAATGTTTAATTTTCACTGTTCCTCCATGTATACATAATTTTTCAACACATACATACATATATGTACAGCACAATTCGAGTATTATAAATTTTTAAAAAATAATAGAATGCAATTATAAAAATACTATAGAAAAATAAATTAAGAGCATACATTTACATATATATTTATTGATAGTCTATATATGTATTCATTCCTTAAACAGAAATATCAGATTATTGATCTTCTGATAAATTTAATGGACGAGAAGAATCATAAGTTTCAAATGATTAAAGCTTAGATAATGCAGAAGATATAATCTCTGACTTTGAACACAAAATGTATTCGAAGCAAAAAAAAATGTTGGAAGGAATTTCATTTTTTTTGTAATAATATTTTTATAAAGCATAGATACAAGAGTTGTCTTTCCTTTTTTTTCTCATGTGTCAGAGCATCAGCCGGGAAGGGAACCCGCTATCCCGGGACTTCTTGTAAAGCAGCTGTTGATGACCTCTCGACCATCAATTCTTGACTTTGTCTTTCCTTTTAATTCATCAAAATGACATTTTTCAGAATTGTAATAGCTTAATCTTTGATATAAAAATATTATGTTCCATTAAAAGACATTGCCCACAATTTTATTTTTACATTCTAAGCAGCCTAAAATCACTCAAAGTTTTTTTAATACCCATATTGCTAATTAATTTTCTCTTTGGAATTTTTTTCTCCTCTCCTCATTTGTTAATTATTCCATATGTTCTGAAAATTCTTCAACCTATCAATAAATCCATCTTCAATTCTTGTGCAGCCTAACTTATCTTTTATGGAAACCATATCAATCTATACATCCTTCCAACATGCATTTACAGTTTTTATTTTAATTCATATTATGCTGCTTTCATAAATGTTATTTGCATCTGCAGTGATAAATAATTTTTAGCATTCCTTAACTGAATATAGAGGCTGATCAGATCTGTTTTCATTAGGCAGATCTATGCAGTCTTGATATAAGCATTATAGTAAGTGTGCGGTTTCATGGATCACATGTTTTAAATACATTGAGAGCTATTTGTATGTACAATTATTTAGAAAATCATATATTTATTTGTACATACACATATATGTATTATGATGTTGGTTTGACATCTACATGGATAGTATTGGTTGATAGATATTTGATGAATAGCTTCTTTCAAGATAGTTTTGTCAATGTTAGATCATTGAACTCAAGTTTAGGAAAATTAATAAATATATATGCACATGTTCATAAATTCATTTTCTATTTTTTCTTAAGACATTGAGTCTTTAAAATAATTGTTCACTGGATAGTATCAAACAACATTGTCATGTAGATAAGCTTATGTATATAAAAATTTATGACTTTCATGCTTGAAAGCAAGTGAGAAAATTAGATAAGATGAATAAGAGAAGGTTTACTGTGTTTTATTTGGATTGCTGCTTTATGTGTGTAAAAAAAGAGAGACTCTAGAAAATGTAAATATGGGGGCAATTGAGAGAGAAAAGTTGGAGAAATGTTAAGCATATAACACTGTTGAAAAAATATTATTTGTTAAAGAAATTTAAACATGTAAATGGATTATTATTGCACTAAAAAGATAGTAGAATTGTGAAGAATATATGGAGTGCAATTGTGAAATGAGAACTGGGTTGGTATTACTATCTGGTGACTATCAATTACTCAGGCTTACAATAGAAATCTCTAAGAGAAGTGATTGATAGACTGGATTACTGCTCCTAATACAGATGCGACACAGTGTCATGTGATATTTTTTTTTTTATCTTTGTTCAGAGGAGAATTGAAATCTCACAGCTTCCGTGTAGCCAGCCTTCTGATATGTTTTTTTTATTCCTACTTTTTTTTTTTTTTGCTATATGAAAGACCAATTTTATTTCAAAAATAATTTAATTTTGGTAATACTTTTGCATTAAACATGATGCTTATGAAAAAAAAAGTTTTTTAGTAATATCTAATTTAAGATAAACCACATTATACTTTTGATAGAAAAACTATATCAGAAACTTTTACTTATCTACTTCGCTTATTCAACAAATAAGATAGTCACATGATCTCTACTAATCAATTCTGAATAACATGCATACAAAAACAACCAATAAACAGACCTTCAATAAGTTAAACCTTTTAGAAAATGATTTAAAAATTGCATTAATATTACACATATAACTATAAATCTTAAAATCCCAGAATAATGTTCAAAAAAAAAAAAAGTAATGATTAATTACTACCAATCAGGTATTATCACTTGGTTGAAGTACTTTACTGCATAGTTAGCTCAACAGGTTTGCAGGGTTAGAGTGTCTTAAATCTTTTATGAAGACATTCCTAAACAAAGTCAAGCAAACAGAACCAAAATAAAAAAACAACTAAATCTGTATGATCCATATTTGAATCTTCTAGTGAAGTGAAACACACTACCTTTTAAAAAATGCACTTTAATAACTTAATATTCGTAAATGCCTATTTTGTCTTTTCTAATGGCACGAAAGAAGCTTTTAAGCATGAGCTTATGGTGAAAAGTCTGTGAGCGCTTCTATTTTGACCTTGCCTGACGGCATCTTGTAATTATTATTTTTATAAACATATGACAAATTACTCTTTATCACATATTATAAAATCATTTAATTATAACATATATATTTCTTTTTTATTAAATGGTTTCAAAATGTAAATATTATTATAACCACCCATTTTATCATCTTCATAAGTCCATTATTATAACTGTTGTTAAGAAAATCACGGATTGAAATCCTCACAAGTATTATCTATATGTTAACATGATTAATAGTAAATTTAATATATATATATATTCTAAAATGATAGCTGTAACGCGTCATTTATAAATGATGTACGATCTTATTTTATTCTCATCTCTTTCTCTCATTTTATCCTTGCCCTACTTCACTATTCAATCTGTCTCAGATAAAATATAATAGCCAGACCTATCATCCGGATGATAAGCCATATATTTTGCTTCTATCATATCAGAGAAAGAAAAGAAATCGGTCAAGATTTGAAGCACATAGAGAGATTTTTGTTAAGACGATTAAAATAAAGTGACAACTTAAAAATTTTATGCAAAAATCTGTCAAATATTAATTTCCAATATATGTGTGTGTACATATATACAATTCTATGTACTAAGGAACATTCATTCAAAAATTTCACATGCATTAGAATAAGCACTTCTGATAATTTGGATTAGCCGTTTAGTAATAGCAAAACAAATACTATATCGATTAGATAATTGCGACCTCAATGTGAGTATTAGTTAACTAGAAAACCCTAGGTGCCAAATGTCAATATGTTCCAATGACAAGCTTCTAACAGGCAAATTGTGGAAAAACCCAATTATTTCACAAAATATTTTATAGTTTTAATTACTTTATGATAAGAAAATTTTGTTGATTTTATTATCTTAAATTCTTTAACTACTGCCATTTATAACATAAAAAGATTTGGTAAATGTAAAAATTATATTAACATTATCAGTAAATGAATCATTTGATCAGATCTATAAATAATGAATCATCACTTATTTAAAATTATGATAAAAATAGATATAAAATGTGATTTTATGAATGTTGATGATTATCGTATTTAAAATTATGATGAAAATATGTATAATAAACCAAATATTATTTTTTTAGTCAGAGAAACTGCAAAACATATAATTCTTTAGAAAGAAGTTTGCTTGTAACTGAAAAAAGATCTTCTGATTCATTTTTAAGGCTTTAAATGACCCAAGTAGGATGATGTAAGCATTGATGACCTAGTGGTTAGCATAGCTATCTTCCAAGCAGCTGGCCCGGGTTAACTTCCCAGTCAACGCATTTGACATATATAAAAAAAGGACAAATTCCTTAATATTCACTCCATATGTTCTTATCATTGCAGCTGTTGTTCATGTAATAAATAAACACAGATGGAGTGCTTACCAATAAAAGTCAGTGTAGTGAGTTCTCTGACATTTTATCCAGATCAAAAATACTATGGTCTTTCTTCTCAGTAAAGTATTAATTCTTAACTGACAGACCAATTGAAGATTATTGGAGGAATGATGAATGTGTATATAAAAAAACAAATTATGTCACCAATCTAACCAGAAGTTAGTGGCCAAAGGCAGAGAATACTAAGAATCCCATGATTGTAGTCCCAGGCTGCCATTCAATGAAAATCATTTATTTAGGTATGAAGATTGCATGAAAATGGGAGAAAAACTATCTAATATTAAATGAGAGGTTGTTGGAGACTGTTAAGTTAGAAAAAAGGTGAAGAGACAACTGATTTTAAAAATGGACATACACTTTACTATAAAGGCATATATAAACACAGATGGAGTGCTTACCACTAAAAGTCAGTGTAGTGAGTTCTCTGACATTATATCCAGATCAGATCTTTCTTCTCAGTAAAGTATTAATTCTTAACTTAAATACCAATTGAAGATTATTGGAGGAATGATGAATGTGTGTATAAATAAAAAAAATTATGTCATTAGTCTAGCCAGAAGTTGGTGGCCAAAAGGCAGAGGATACTAAGAATCCCATGAATGCAGTCCCAGGCTGCCATTCAATAAAAATCATTTATTTAGGTATGAAGATTGCATGAAAATGTGAGAAAAACTATCTAATATTAAATGAGAGGTTGTTGGAGACTGTTAAGTTAGAAAAAAGGTGAAGAGACAATTGATTTAAAAAATGGACATACACTTTACTACAAAGGCAAATTTTGGAAGCACAAGTATATGGGAATTTATTATAAAAAAAAGTGGAAGAACTATATTGTGAAAATTGATGGTATATCAAAAAAATGGCAAGATTATTTATTCAACTTAATGGAAGATACCAAATGTAGACAATTCAGATTTATGGCCCAACAAGTTTCATTGTGATGAAGAAATAGAGAATTTTTAGAAGGATGTACAAAATACTTTGATCAGAGTATAAAACATTTTAAAATTGTTATGGGAGACTTCAATGCTGGAATTGGCAAAAGATTCAAAGATGAAAGTGCTGTGAATAAATTTGGTTATTAAAGTGATAGAAATGAGAGAAGGCAGACTTATGGAGTTCACATATAAAGAAAAACCAAATTATGAATTCTGAAAAATATATCAAAAAGAAATGTACATAAAAGCATTAAAATGAAGATACAGCAAAATTGGATTATATTTCAACTAATAGAAAATATATTATTAATAGCTTCAACACAGGAAGTAATTATTATTTAGTGTGATTCAAAGTATGTATTAATTACAAAGCTAGAATGACAAAAACTATTAAAAAAATCGGTTTTGCCAATTGATATTCTAAGCTTAAGAAACACTACAATGATCATTTAAAATTATTAACAGATTTTGATGATAGTTCATACTTAATTGAAATTAATAAGAAGCTAACTAATATCTTGTTAATTATTACAATAGAGAAAGCTGGAAATTTTCTACTGAAATAAGAAAATATATGAAAAAAAGATAGAATATAAAATTTGTTAAAAATAATCCATTAAGAAGAATTAAATATCTAGAGTTTTATAAAATGATATGAAAAGAATGAATGATGATATAAGAAAAGATAATTGTGAATTGGTAGGAAAAGCTATAGAAGAGAGCAAAAGTTTCAAAATTGTAAAACATCAACATATTAAAAGTTATTTTTGCAATAAGAAAAAAGAATTATTATTAAAAAAAACAAATGACATTATGAATGTATGAAAGGGTTCTGTAAAAAAGACATAATAATGAAAAACAAAACAAAAATTATTTTTCATTACAATTATTATATCTACTGAATTGTCCAACATTTTAAATGAAGAAGTGAAGCACATAATTAAATCTATGAAGAAGGTGAAAACCCCAGGAGATGGTGGAATTATTATTGATAATTAAAAGAAGCAATTGAAGAAGTAGGAAAATTGTTAACAATATGCTAATATCTAAATGATAAAGATATACTAGACAATTGGAAGAATGCAATTGTAATATTGATATTTAAGAAAGGCGATTAAAAAAACATAGTACAAATTACAGACTTGTCATAATTCTATCAACTTTTTACAAAATCTTTACCAAGATAATTACAAATCACCTCCACCAAACTTTGGATTCTAAACAACCAAAAAATAAACTGGATTTAAAAGTGGTTGTAGTACAATGGACCATGTCCACAATACATATGAGTTGTCATTATGCTTTAGATGAGTAAATAATAAAAAAGGCATTTAATTCAATAACCATTTCTAAGGAGATTAAAACATTGGATTAAGATATATATCCAGGATACTGTCATATTCTGAAAAACATTTATCAAAATATAATATTAGATTAAAATAGGCAAAACTCTCTCCATATAGTAGTGCCACTCTAAGCAAGACAGAGTAATCAATGGATGCCAGAAGGCTTGTGCATAAAATTCCTATATAGTGCCTACTCATCCAATATCCCCAAACTAGTTTCTTGGCTTATGGCCTTCGTCAGTGAGGAGCCTTGGATCTGAAAGCCCTGTACCTAGATCTTAGGATCTAATGCAACCCTCCAGCAACCACCTTTTATTTCTACATAACTACAAACTATGAGAATAAAATTGAAAGCACAGATATTTTCAACCTAAGCTCAGTAGCTTATATAGTCATATGGTCTGAACTCAGTTCAGGCCCCATACATTTTGATGTCTTTGGCTCCACCACCTTCCTATAAGGCAGGATTGGTTATTAAACCTTGTGCTGAACTGAGTTCAGATCCATATGACTATATAAGCTACTGAGCTTAGGTTGAAAATATCTGTGTGCTTTCAATTTTATTCTCATAGCTTTGTAGTTATGTAGAGATAAAAGATGGCTGCTGGAGGGTTGCATTAGATCCTAAGATATAGTTGCAGTGCTCTCAGATCCAAGTCTCCTCACTGACGAAGACCATAAGCCAAAAACTACTTTGGGGACATTGCATGAGTAGGCACTAGATAGGGATTTTATGCACAAGCCTTCTGGCATCCATTAATTACTCTGTCTTGCTTAGAGTGGTGCTACTGTATGGAGAAAGTTTTGCCTATTTTAACAACAGTTATAAGCATGCATGCAAGATAGTGATCATGTGATGTTTTACGGTTTAATAATTAGATTACATGGTGATACTAAGAAGATTAACATTGGTAAGTATATATGACAAGATAATTTCACATTCACAAAACTTTTTCAGCAATTTTAAAATGAAAATGTCATTTAAATATTTCCAATGATATTAGTTGTTTTTGCAAATAATGCTTCAGAGCTTCAAGAAATGTTGCAAGAGTTATCAGATGAAAATAAGAAAAGAAGTAATAAAGATAAATGATACAAAGATTAATGTAATGTTCAATGGATTTTCTCAGAAGAAAAACATTGATAATGATAAATTAAAAGAAGTTAACAATTACAAATACCATGGCCATATTATTTATATGGATGGAAAAATAATGTATAAAAGTAAACAGATTTAAACGCAAATGAAGTGTTTTGGTAGAAATGATTTAATATTAAAAGAAATAATGTAATCCAAAAGAAAGGTTTTTCATTAGTATGTTGATGAATTCTTACTTATGGATCTGAGACTTTGAATAAAATATCAATTAAGAGACATCAGTTTATAGTATGAAGAGATATATTAGGAATAACAAAAAGAAAATGAAAACAAAATCTATTGGTGAGAAAACAAACAAGTACCACTGATATCATTGAATTAAGAAGCTGAAATGAGCTGTATTGGACATATTGATGAAAGTGTTAATAATAGATGGACAACTGAAATCTTAACCTGGATCTTAAAAGATATGAAAGAGTTAGAAAGAGGTCACATATGAGATGAATAAATGAAATAAATAAGAAAGGTTTCTAGTGTGTTGTGAAGAAGAGAGGCTAGAGATTGAAGAAGCTGTATAAAACTTGGGAAATCAGTGGATTGAGAATGGTTGAAAATGATAATGATGGACATCTTTACTTGCTTTGAAATTAGCAGCAACCATGGCCTCTCTAATTGTTTTTGACAGTTTTAAGTCCATATTGATTTCATAATTTATAGTCATTCCTATTTAAGAGCTAAAAGTGTTTGGATTTGATTCTAAGGAAATTAAATGAAACTGTACATGTATTTGGAATATTTAAATTAAATTTTTCTAAAGACATTCAATAATCATATTAGATAATGGAAATAGACCAAAAAATAAGCACGACTAAAACACCATCATGACAAACCTTCAGGAAAACAATAATGTAGTTTATGCTTAGTCCTTCACTATTGTGTTTGAATAACAAGAGACTAAATTATTAAAAGCTGTGCCAATAGTTTATATATAGCTTACTTATATAATTTATTATTATTAAACTATTTTTCTGCAGCTTTACTATAGTTCTCAAAAAAAAAAAAAAACTAAATATTTACAACTTTAATTTTCACATGAACAAAGATCTCTATCAAAAAAAGCAAATGATTTCCAAAAAAACATTTGGTTGTCGATTAGCCACCAAACACCACCTAGATATCACTGTTTCCATGCAAAAGCACAGAAATATACTGCTCATGCAGCCTATAGAACAGTTCTCTTCATATTGGCCACTAAGCAGCTTTTGTGCTTCACAGTACTATCGCACACTTCATAGATCACTACAGTTTGATGTGAGGGTGTAGAATTCAAGTTGTCCTAAGTATTTGCATGTGCATTTGAAGTACTTATTTATGACCTGACATAGTTTTAGATAATATTAATTGTAAGACAAAAGACGCACTTCTGTACACATATTTTTAAGGTTAAACGAATTTCAAAAGTGTATGTTTCGGTCATTATTTGCGCAGGGACAGCTACGAGACTTTCAAAGCATAAGCTTGGCTTGATCAGAGGGGAATTTTCAAATTGAATTGTGTTTTGTAAATTGTTTTAAAATAATGTTGAATTTTTTTTTTTGATCAGATGTTAATTGAAACAAGGAAATATTAGATTTTATTAAATAATTTTGTTTTTAAAAATGTTGAGTATGTTGTGACAGTCAATCCTTCAGATCGTCAAAGACATCGGATCTCTCTCCCTGTGAATTCCAGTGCATAGCACTGACATATAGTAATGTAAAAAAAGTCAATTGTAAATCAGCCCGGTAAGGCACTGAGATGGATAATGTTTTAAAAATTGTCTCGCATCTGACGGACGATTCTTTGGATCGGCAAAGACATCAGATCTCCCTCCCTGCAAATTCCAATGCTATGCACTGACATGTAGTAGTGTAAAATGAGTAAGCAATAGTGACACCAGTTGGTGTTTGGTGGCTAATTGACGATAACCAGACATTTCATCCTGCAAACACTCATCAGTCAGTTCAAGTCACAATCTTACACATCTTCATTATCATTTCTCAATATCAGATTATTACAATTTATTGCAAAGGTGCCAAATTTGCTGCATCCATAACTATGATATCCTCCTCCTCAGCTAAATATATCTTAATTTTATTACTAATCATTTTTAAGCTAAAAATTATATCTTTTTAGTTTAGATATACATTTCAAATTTTAATTAAAATTAATTTATCTATATGCTGTCATAAAATATTCCAGTGCATATCCACGTAGTCCTAGTTATAATTAATACAAGTCTAATCCACTTTTTTCATTTTTCCTAATTTAGAATAATATACTTATAACTTTTATTTTACTACTTATGCTTGTTTGTAATAGCAAAAAGATTAATATAGAACACATTTTCTTCTCTTTTCTCTAGAAGTGGCTAATATAACCAAGTGAAGTTTAACATGAGAATTGAAATGACAACCTTTCAATTCCTATGCTAGATTATTCAAAACATTCAATTATTTAAAACTACATTTAACAATTCAACAAGATGATAGAAACAGTGCAATATATAACAAGTAAAATGTCATTATCACAAACTTCGCAATATATTTATATAATTGTATATAAACTATTGTTTTTATTGTTGTTGTTTTTATTCTAGATAGATCTTTTTTTTAAAAAAAAAAATAGAAAAATGAATTTAGCAATAATCATAATATCAAAACTAAATGATTTATGAAAAGTTAACATTCCTACATTAATTAATTTTTAAATATATGGGGTATATGAGCACAAACTTTCATACGACCTACCACTCTCCACTCTATTTCATAACACTGTTACACTTGAACACATATATGTTGAAAAGATAAATAATCACCAATATAAGTATTTCATGCTAAACCAGCAATCATCAGTTGATCCAGATTACCTTCTCTACACATATATGCTATAAGTGCTCAGATATATATTAAGATAGCCAATCTTTATACTTTAATGGACAGGCTTCAATCAACTCCACTCTCCAACTCTTCAACCGTCCATCCAATTGAAAATGTGATGATGGAATGCGTCAAACCTGAGCACTTATAGCATATATGTGTAAAGATGGTAATCTGGACCAACTGATGATTGCTGTTTTAGCATGAAATACGGATATTGGTGATTATTTATCTTTTCAACATATGTGTTCAAGCGTATCAGTGCTATGAGATAGAGTGGAGAGTGGTGATGGGGCTCCTGTGCTCATATACCCTATATATATATATAGACACAGGTATATAAGCCTGTGTTTCAGTTATTAATTTTTAAAGAAAATTTATATCATTTGGAGTAATTAAAATATTTCAAAATGCTGAACAAAAATGGAAGGATCAATACACATCACTTTTTTTTTAAAAAAAAGTTTTACACTAAAAAATTTTTTTATTCAATTTATTTTAACAAAAATAAAAACAGGAAATACCACAAACATTACTGGCTGTAGATTTATTATAGAATATGTTTTTAATACATTATGTGAATACATATAAAATATCTACAGCATAGAGTTGTACAGTTTTTTATTGTCATCATATATTTATGATAAATGAAAAAACAACATCACAATCTCCAGCCCCCAACCCAACAATCTCCTTTCTTTAAATCATTTATATGTTAATTAAACATAACCACATATTAAATAGTTTAAGCATACATTAAAACAATAATACATCTAATCATAAACTTTATTTGATATGACAAACATATAGATAATATATGATGTTATATTATAATTTTTGAGAAGTGCCATATTACATTATATTATTATATTTAAATTATGAGTAATTACAGAATAAAACCAAAATTTCTACCTTGCTCAGATGATTAATCATGTGACATTATATAATTGATATCACACTGAATCCTCAAATAGAACTTAATCACATTATTTTGTGCCTTAATGAATTAAATAAATACAATTTAGGTGCTTTTTTGTATATAAAACGTTCAGCTATCAGGATACTAGTCAAGCGTTGATGTCTTAGTAGTTAGCATAGCTGCCTTCCAAGCAGCTGGTCCGGGTTCGCTTCCTGGTCAACGCATTTGACATATGAAAAAGAGCTATCAGGATACTAAAGGATTTCAACTAAATTATAAATTATTTTTAATTAACGTTTGAGAAAATTCTACCCTTGCTTGCTAAATCACTTTATGCTTTAATAGCAGTCTAATTATCTGTTGCATTCATGATCTAGATTTTTAATTTAGGCTGAGAAAAGTTTAAAAAATTTCCAATTTCCAATCTGGCGTACAATTTTCCTTCAGTTTGTTAGTTCATAACCAATTCAAATAACTATCAAATAGTGGTCAGTAAATTGGTATCTGGCTATTCTTAGTTAGACAGTAAAACAAGATTTGGAAAAATACACCTTCCAATAATTGGAAGCCTGATAGATAATGCCTTCTTCATCATTCCTTTAGAAGATGAAGAGGGTGCAATGAGGTATTTATCTGGAAATGGATTATTTAAAGTCTGTTTACCATTTGTCTATTATTGTTTTCTATTGTCTTAATATAAATCAGTTTAGTATTTTATATTTAGTGATACATAATAAATTTTATAATGAATTTTCTATTATCCCACATTAATTTAAATTTTTAGCAGTTGCAGTCATGTGATAATTTAAATTTTGTTGTATAACATTTATTTTACACATGGGTCTGAAATTTAAGCTATTCGGGGAGGTGGGTGTAAAAACACAATAGTAGTCTATAACTAATAAAGCTCAGCTGTAAAGTGGATTGTTAAAGAGATAAAAGATTCCCGGATTAATTTTCACGTAAGAAAAGGAAGAAAAAATCTATAGTGAAGTAAAACAACTGTATTCTTTAATGTCAATTTGAAGTTCAAATGTTACTTGGTTTTTTAAAAAATGACTAACCATTCGTTAATATATTATACACATTAACTTTTAATAAAGCTTTATTTTAAAATCAACAAATCAAACGTGATTTTTTAAAAAAAAAATTATATAGCCCATTCTAATAAATTCAGATAAATTTGCTAGATTTCATTGTGGAGTGGTTTAGTATATTTTCACTGATCATCCCCATGACCTGGCATTCAATTCCAGAAACTTTTGTCAGATGAGTAATTCTCAAAAACAATATTTTTTCAGGCACATGGCCCACAACAAATCTCAAAGTCCTCTAATATTAAACATTAAACGAATATCCAGATGTTTTCATTAGGAAAACATCAATCTCAGGATAATTTGGGTCATGTTAGGATAATCTCTATCAATCAGGTGTAAGAATAATCTGGATCATCAGTCAGATCAATATGATTCTCCGATCTTTAAAAAATATTTTAAAATTATTTATATTTTTACAGATGCATCTTTCTTCAAGCAATTACTTATATAAACATTTGTACACACACACATGTCTATTTCAAGTTCATATAATTGAGGATGTATTAAAATATGCAAAAAATTCTTGGAATGTAAATTGGAATTTATTCTCAATTTCAAATATTATGAGAACATTATCATGTACTCCTGTGTTCCGTTTATTATATAATTACCTTCCCAGCTATTAACAAAATACCAAACATAAATTTAAGCAATTAATAACAAGATAAAAAATACAATTAGTACAAGGAAAGAAAAATTCTATTTATTAATATTTTTCATATCCTGAGAAATAATTTTTTATTAAATATGATATCAATTTCTTCTTTTATAAGTATATACAAAAATAAACTGAGGTAAAAAAAAAAACATATAAAAATTACATTCTTTTGTTCTTCACTAAAAATCAAGACGAATATATATATACAATTCAGTTTAAAGATACGTAATTACTAAAAATTAATGTAGCAGAATTCTCCATTTTCGTAGATTCGTCTTCCATGGCTTCAGTAACCCACAATTTGAAAAACTATTAAATAGAAAATTAAAAATTCATGAACTTAAAATGCCTAAATTTCACAAATGCATTCATATCTATAATTAATATTATGAATGTCTCTTAGCCATTTCATCATTTTTGTGCACCCAGCGGCGCGGCGCCGCCCTCTCTCTCTCTCTCTCTCTCTCTCTCTCTCTCTCTCTCTCTCTCTCTCTCTCTCTCTCTCTCTCTCTCTCTCTCTCTCTCTCTCTCTCTCTCTCTCTCTCTCTCTCTCTCTCTCTCTCTCTCTCTCTCTCTCTCTCTCTCTCTCTCTCTCTCTCTCTCTCTCTCTCTCTCTCTCTCTCTCTCTCTCTCTCTCTCTCTCTCTCTCTCTCTCTCTCTCTCTCTCTCTCTCCTCTCTCTCTCTCTCTCTCTCTCTCTCTCTCTCTCTCTCTCTCTCTCTCTCTCTCTCTCTCTCTCTCTCTCTCTCTCTCTCTCTCTCTCTCTCTCTCTCTCTCTCTCTCTCTCTCTCTCTCTCTCTCTCTCTCTCTCTCTCTCTCTCTCTCTCTCTCTCTCTCTCTCTCTCTCTCTCTCTCTCTCTCTCTCTCTCTCTCTCTCTCTCTCTCTCTCTCTCTCTCTCTCTCTCTCTCTCTCTCTCTCTCTCTCTCTCTCTCTCTCTCTCTCTCTCTCTCTCTCTCTCTCTCTCTCTCTCTCTCTCTCTCTCTCTCTCTCTCTCTCTCTCTCTCTCTCTCTCTCTCTCTCTCTCTCTCTCTCTCTCTCTCTCTCTCTCTCTCTCTCTCTCTCTCTCTCTCTCTCTCTCTCTCTCTCTCTCTCTCTCTCTCTCTCTCTCTCTCTCTCTCTCTCTCTCTCTCTCTCTCTCTCTCTCTCTCTTTTTTTTTTTTTTTTTTTTTTTTTTTTTTTTTTTTTTTTTTTTTTTTTTTTTTTTTTTTTTTTTTTTTTTTTTTTTTTTTTTTTTTTTTTTTTTTTTTTTTTTTTTTTTTTTTTTTTTTTTTTTTTTTTTTTTTTTTTTTTTTTTTTTTTTTTTTTTTTTTTTTTTTTTTTTTTTTTTTTTTTTTTTTTTTTTTTTTTTTTTTTTTTTTTTTTTTTTTTTTTTTTTTTTTTTTTTTTTTTTTTTTTTTTTTTTTTTTTTTTTTTTTTTTTTTTTTTTTTTTTTTTTTTTTTTTTTTTTTTTTTTTTTTTTTTTTTTTTTTTTTTTTTTTTTTTTTTTTTTTTTTTTTTTTTTTTTTTTTTTTTTTTTTTTTTTTTTTTTTTTTTTTTTTTTTTTTTTTTTTTTTTTTTTTTTTTTTTTTTTTTTTTTTTTTTTTTTTTTTTTTCTACCCCCCCCCCCCCCCCCCCCCCCCCCCCCCCTCTCTCTCTCTCTCTCTCTCTCTCTCTCTCTCTCTCTCTCTCTCTCTCTCTCTCTCTCTCTCTTAGCCATTTCTTCATTTTTGTGCACCCAGTCTCTCTCTCTCTCTAGATTTATTTATTTTCTTAGATGCATTTTATTTTTTGTTAATTATGACTGTTAAATAACTAAATGTGTACATTATTTTAAAAAGTTAATTGTATCATAGGTTGTATTTGCTCGTCAAACACATTATATCAATCAATCAATAGTATTTCTTCACTCCCGTTCTCTTCATTTCCGGCTCTTCAATTCACATATCTCTTCCTATCCCTTACATCATCTAGCAATGTCAATCTTTTCCAACTTTTCTTTTTGTTCCCACTCCCACCAAAATATCTATCATTAAACTATTCTTTTTTCTCAACATGATGTCCAATCCAAAATTCTCTTTCTATCTCTAATTTCCTTAATCTTTTTGTTGTATTAGTCATCCAACTGCTTTTTTTCCATCCTTTTCCATCACCTCATCTCAAAATCTTACAATCTGTTCCTAATTTTATTACTCACCATCCATGTTTCACAATCATACAATAGTGCACTCCACACATGGCATTTAATTAATCTTTTTCCTTAATTCTCTCTTCAAAAGTCCAGAGAATATTTTCTATTATCAAAATATTTGCTACTATCAATGGCTGTAAATATGCATGGAAAAACTTGGAACCAAAAAAAAAAAAATCTGTGAATGCATGTAAATATATAAGAATGACTCTTAACACTGCACAGTTTAAAGAGCTAAAGATTTTGAGTCAATTCTCAACAGAATTAAAAAAACAAACAATTGAATGTAATTCACTGTGCTTAAGAAACACCTTAAATGTTCAAAATACTACATGACCTGAGCATTCAATCATATAATTCTGCAGGATATACAAAAATTAATTATAAAGTACTTTTTATTTACTATTTTAAATTTAATAAACACTTAATTTTTCAGGTTAAATAATATATAATAAAATAAGAGCAGTTGACTATTCTGGTGCCATCTACAGTTAAAGCTGGTTAACTTGGATTAAAAATCTTAGGCTGATTTGAATTTCAGGTTGTTATCTTGAATGTTAAAAATGGAATTAAAATTGGTTATGAGATGCATAGTTGCATTAATTCCAGGATTGAATCTCATGCCTCATTGATAAAGTTAAGAGTCAAAACTGTATTAGAATGAGGATATAATATACAATAGGGCATCTGGTAAAAAATTCAAGGCAAAGAAAGAGACAGGACTGGACTGTGAACCAAAGACCTTGACCTCCAAAGTTTGCTATTCTACCACTCCATCAAATCACTCAGATCTTACATTAGAACAGAAAGCTATTCATGGTTTATTTTAAATTTTCAGGTTTTACTTTTTTTTTTTATCTAAAATAAAAACAACCCATGAAACTTTACCTCATTCTATGAGGATGCTTATTTTATTTCTGTTGTTTTCAAAAATGGATGTTAAAATTTGAAATAATACAACTATATTCATAAGTTTTGATAATTACAATAAAATTACAGACAATTTCTATAAAGTAAAATATTAATATATTACTTATAGTGGTCAAAAGTGGAATACAACTGAGATTTATATTAAGAAAATTTTTTAAAAAGTGAAAAGAGTAGATTAAATATTTTTAAAATGTCATGACAATATGAGTAGCTGATTTTAATAAAACTGATTATGACAATATGGAAGTGATAATTTTACCTCCTTGGATAATTCATTAATACCAAAGAATCTCTCCATCAAAAGACTGATGACTGACTGACAATGGATAACTCCTATACAAAGCCTAAAAAGTCATTAAATATAAGGAAATAATTTTAAAAATAAAAGTGTTCAATTTACTATATTCCCTGTGACTTTTTATTGAGAGTTAAAGTCAGATAGTGAAAAAGCAGGATGGACAAAATACTCTATTTTAAACCATGGTACTGGTATAGACTTTTGAGAATATTGCAGTCAGCACAAAAAGATAATGGAAAATCAGACCTGAACTTTTATTTATGACCAGATTATTTTATTTTAGTGATACTATGAAATGACAATTTATTTGAAAAATATATATCAAAATGGAAAAAAGAATAATCAATAGTGAGATGAATGGACTTTTTTATCATAAGAAAGAATGTGCCATAAATAAGTTAAAAGACCAAAGAAATGACAAATCATTGTGAAGAAATGTCTTTTACAGAAGTTGATGTTAATGGTATATAATCTGTAATATATATATATATATATCCATTAGAAACCAGTCAACACTTAGATAATCCCAATATAGATAACAATCAAGAATTTCAAACTGTTGGCAAGGCAACCTCCTTTTTAGCAATAAAAATGGAATCCTATCTCTATTACTGGTCTCATACATTTATATAGACACTAAAGATTGCAACATGACCACACAGATTGAAATTATTGATAGAAAGAAGTTTAAATAAACCTCCTTAAATAGATAAATGTAACCTGTTCTAAATGCAGACTAATTAATAGTCAATTATAACATTACAAATTGTAATTATAATTTTCAAATTGCACCCAAAGTATTGTCTAAGTGTTGACTGGTTTCTAATAGTTACCTATAAACCCATTTATCCTTGAGCATGATTACACTTTATATATATTAATTAATCTACTTGAAGATATGTTTGTATAACTTTAAATAGAGTATTAAGATAAAAAAATGAATGCTTGCTACTTGCTTATTACCATTTAAAATCTCCAAAGAGTTGAGCAATGGTAAAATGATAGATTCTAGCACTAATGGTTCCTGGTACATTGGTATTAGACTTTCTGCACTTTTTCACATTCATATCAATCCATTGATAACTTTGTAAGCTTGTGATCTGACCAAAATAATGTGTACACAGATCTTGTACATTATATTTTCGTAAGATTTGCAAAGTTATCGGCAGGTTGACACAAATGTGAAAAGAGGCAGCAAGTCTAAGACATACTCCATGTTGCATGACTAATAAAAATAACTAAAAGTATAAAAAATAATATTAAAAACAGCATTTTAAAACAAATTTGGAGAAACAAATGGATATTTATAAGATGATTTTAAAAACAATTTTTAAGGAACAAATGGATATTAAAAATTACCACTTTTAAATAAACAAATATTAAAAACAGCATTTTAAAACAAATGTATACAACTTTCACACTAAAAACTTTAAAATGTATAAATTGATATTAAAAATAACATTTTAAACCCCCCAAAAAAATTGATTTGTGATCTTAAGTAAATGACACCATTATGCAAAAAAATGTTACTTTAAGTATGCACAAAACAATCACTAAATTATAATTTTTTAAAATATTATTTACAAAAACACATAAAATACACATATATGCTACTTACCATGTAAAATATAACAGGAATTGTCACATTGAAGCCACAAATTTGGTATTTACATCCAATATACATAAAATGGAGATTTGAACTGACCCCCCCCCCCATGGAATTTTATTGAACACGTAATTGCACAGAGTATGCCAGGATTCCTCAAAGAAATGCTAATAAACTTTTTTTTTAAAGAAAAAAAAATACACAAAAAAGAAATATAAATTATTATAAGACTTTTAAGTAATAAATCATAGATTTCTACTTTATGCTTATCAAATTATAATAATAAAATTGTGCCAACACACATATAACGTAAAGCTATATAAATGATAATTAACAAATTGAAAAGGCTTAGCGCTTTTGAGAAAGTATATTTTTCATAATCATAGCCTGTTATGACTCACCCTGTTGTCAGAAAGAAATCTGGACAATAACTGAAAATGTCAAAATATTACAAAAAGATATGTTGATAAAGATAAACACATTTCCCCACAAGATCAAATAATATCGCAAGGATTATTTCCTTTCAATTTGACATCAGCGCAAGATTACACATTTAATGCAGATGTTAAAAGGTCTCCTATCTCACCTATGCCCCTATGTAGCACATATAATATCAAAATATCTGGTTCCTAAATCACACCTCAACTCCAGTACTCAAACATCACATGATCTCATAAACACCATCTTTTTTTTCTCATGTGTCATAGCATCAGCCGGGAAGCAAACCCGCTAACCTGGGACAACTGCTTGTAAAGCAGCTGTAGCTGACCTCTTGAACACCAATGCTTGACTACACCATCTTATTATATTATTTATTTAAAATTATGATGTAAGTTTGTCAATAATACTAATAATACTCTCTACAAAGAGTCATATCAATATTCATATTCACGTGTTAAAGCAATGAAATAATGCTAACAGTTAGTACACAGAACCATGTCATTGCTTAAGCTACAAATGAAAATACTATA
Source organism: Epiperipatus broadwayi (assembly GCA_028023455.1). Lineage (NCBI taxonomy): Eukaryota > Metazoa > Onychophora > Udeonychophora > Euonychophora > Peripatidae > Epiperipatus > Epiperipatus broadwayi. The sequence continues at coordinate 18,177,192 of JAQFVV010012399.1, read as the reverse complement.
ACAAGCACTACAATTTGTCAATGAAGTGTAGATAAATTTTCAATAATTTTATTCATAATGTAAAACATATAGAAATACCACCAGTAATATGACAGCTGCCAATCATCTTATAATATACAATATGTAATAGTGATATTAGGGATTGAGCCAAAGCACATGCACTTTAAAGATAAATAAATACTCTCACTTTTCCAGACATAAGATATAGTTATTTAGAAAAGATGGAATGAATCATCCATCCTTTTGACCCAAACATTTATGGATAGGCAAATCTTAAGCATATGGAAATGAGAGAGTGAAGATGTTAAGCAATACTTTAAATTACATTTATTCTGATTGAACAAATGATGCTTGTGAAATCTTTACAATTTACAATACATCATTTCCATACACTTAAGATTTTCCCATACATAAATGTTTGGGTCAAAAGGATGGGTGATTCATCCCATCTTTTTTAAAAAAACTACATCTTGTGTCTGGAAAAGTGAGAGTATTCGTTTATAATTTATCTTTAAAGCGCATGTGCATTGGCTTAATCGCTAATATTACTTTTACAGTATAAAAACATAGCACTATATAAAATAATATCTCAATATACAATATGGTAATTATACTATTCTTACTAATAAAAAGAACTGTCTAACGAGTAATTCTTAATATGTGAAATGCAATCCGTAAAGAATTTAGTTCAGAAATTAACATTCAAAAATTCAATGATACTTCAATCAATTATATAAAAAAAAATTCCACAACTGGGGATATTGGATGAGAAGGCACTGGATAGGGATTAAGTTACACAACCTTCTAGCATCTATAATTACTATAGTTTTTACTTGGTGGCACTATTGTGTGGAGAAAATTGCTGATGCTTTAACAGTAAGCATAAGAAAAGGTATTTGTTTGAATTTTTAATTCAGTTGGTTATCAAGTTGATAATATGCATCAATTCAAACACCTTTTAATTATGTCGAAGGTAGATTTGAATGCTGACAAACAACATGAAACAGTTATGTTGCTGTGATGAATCATCATTGCCCTTTGACATGTTAAATGCAACTGCAGTACATTGGAGTCCATATTTGTGACACAATGTTAGTTGAATTTAACAAAAAGGTTTAAATATATGAACTTTTCACATTGTGATATAACTATTTCACCTAAATAAGTTATGCAGAGTTACTATTCTGCTTTATTTGTTGTGCAGATACAAGACAGTATTTCTATTGATGTACTGAAAGGCAATGAAAACTTGATTTATGAATATTCCTTAATATTTTGAAATACAATGGAGAGACCCTAAGAACTGTATAATATGTTTTTCAGCTTACCAGAGATGATGCTACTGAATCTAGCATTGTAAAAACACCTTTTAATTGGTTGACAAATGTGAAGAGAATGAATAGCAAAAGATGATCTAAAAAGTAGATGGTAAATTTGAATACATAATTTCCAGGGAAGAAGAAGACATCATTCACATGATAAAGATTAGTTCACAGACTCTCTAAACAGCAATGCTTATTGCTTTCATTGGAAAAATAGACTGAAACAAGAATGCAAAAGCAGTTGCAATCAGTCAAGTTTTTCAGAAAAAAACAACTTTATTGTAAAAAAAAAATAAAGAAAAGCATTTCAGGATACCAAATAAATAGTTTAATAAAGAATCAGCATTTGATAAATACAAAAAAGATTTTGTTTCATGGATTGATTGGTATGGTCATCGCAATACTCATATTGAATACTTTGTTATTGTCTTTTGTTAATTCCGGGGTAACAATGACCAGACTTGTTTATGAAGATTTGATAATATTAACGATTTATATTATACAAATTGTTGAAATAGTCATCACATTGAAGTTTAAATTAATTTTTGTGATGATTTAGTTATATTAAGCTTTTAAATCTATATACACCTGGATCTCGATTTATGCGGATTATTTTAATGTGATTTTGAAGTTATGTGATTCATATTTCTTCTTAATATCTTTCATATTTCACTAATATTTATTAGATATCAAAAAATTTAAATTATTAATAACTTATTTCGACTTGAAATACTTTTTTTTTCTTCAAAAATATAACTTCATATTAGCAGCTAACGTGAATATGGCCTAAAGCTGCATTTAGAATCTTAGCTTCTATATAAATAATCTACTTATACTAATGAGTAAATAATAATAATAGATTTATATTTATGTATAATATTGCAGTTAAATATTCAAAAATTTAGAAATTTTAAAATATATTTTGTTAGATATAACAGAAATAAATAATTTTTTAATTTTTAAAATAAATAATAACAAAGATTTTATTGATTTTATAAACTGAAAATAATCTTTCTAATGATAATGTATAATCTTTTTGTTTTGATTGCGATCTCATTTTTTAAATATAGAAACAAAAAACCATTAACACAGCACAAGACTGAAAGTGGCGCTAGTTTACAATACATCACGAATCTGATTTCTTACTAGTTCACAAACGAATGCATATTGTCAAATATCGGTAATGATTAAAATATGTATGAAAAAATGTAAAATTAAATACTGTAGTTAATAAAAAAAAGTTTGTCTTGTATTAATTTTTTTCAAATATTTGAAATTTTTTATTAGTCATACTTTATTTCCTCATTTTTTTAATGCGAATTTTAAAATAATTTTTCATTGTTGCTTTCCTTTTATGCAATTTCTGAAAATGACAGAACCTATCCCCCATTTTTCAAGGTAAGTTAAGTCTATTTCTGTGCGATTTCTTTTGTGCGCATTTTCTGAGAAATCTATCTACCGCATAAAACGAGACCCAGGTATGCGGAGATTCATTATATAATTTTTTAATATTTTGTTTCAAAAATAGTAAACTATATCATAAAATAACTTTTCATAAGCATACATATATACCTGGGTCTCGTTTTATGCGATAGATAGGTTCCTCAGAAAACACGTGCAAACGAAATCGTGCAAAAATAGACGTAACTTACATTGAAAAAGGGGGGATGCGGTCTGTGATTTTTCAAAATTCCCATAAAAGCAAAGCACCAACGTAAAATTACTTTAAAATTCATGCAAAAAAAAAATAAGGAAATAAAATATGACTAATAAAAAATTTCAAATTTGAAAAAAATTGATACAAGACAAACTTTTTTTAATTATAATATTTAATTTTATTCAAAATAATATATTTTTATGCATAATTTACAGTACAGTAATTTACATTTTTTTATACACGTTTTAATTATTATGATTTTCTGGTGACAACGTAATTAGTAATTAATCTTTGAGACGATGATTTTATTAATTGTTTACGAAGCTCGCGATATCCAGACATACAACCATTTAGCTCTCATTGGAATTTAAGAGCACGTTCATGATTAGTGTCATTAATAAGAAAATAATAATTGATTACGTCCTTTTTTAAAAAGCAAAAACAGAATATGATTTAAAATGCAAAATTAACACACACAATGTTTGAACAAATTTACATTATAATCTTCTAAAATTTAATATGTGTATACATAAAATGTGGAAATCATGATTTTCATTTCATTATTGCATAAAATCTTACTATTATAAAGCACTGAAAATATTGAAATTACTAAGATGAAAGTCGAATTCCAATAATGTGCTATTACTTTCAATATAATGTAAGTGCGCGAAATTTATTATTTAAAGTAATAGCGCATTCTCGGAAATCGACTTCTGGTAAAACACGAATCGCATAACTTCAAAATTGTGTTAAATAAGTCCATGTAAAAAGAGACCCAGGTGTGTATATAATGAATAGAAATGGGAGATAATATCCATTTTACTTCAACAAAAGACCCCCACAACAAAAGAGCTCTATTATAGGTTTATAAGAAAAACTTGTTTATCCTCAAGAAGTTTCAATTAGTAATAATTGATAATTTTTTAGTAACATCAAAGGTTAAAGTTTATCTTTATTTAATGAATATTTTCTCCTTATTCCTATTCATTATTATAATAACAATTCATAAAACATTTAATTCATATATATACACACACCTTTACCCCAGTCAGTAAATTGAATTTGTTCCCCAAAATGTCTTATAAATAAAAAATCTCATTAAAAAATAAGCAATTATGTTGAATTCTTAAGGAAAAAATTATTTTGTTGCCTTAAATTCAAAATATATAAAAACCTGACTAAAAAATTAAAGCTTAAAATTAAAATGAGTTAATTATTGAATAAACATTTTACTAAGCATATTACTGGTATAAAGAAAAGTACTAACCTTTGAGTAAATATTCTGTATAAAACCATTTCAGTAGTTATACATATTTTTTTTGCTACTTACATATTAGATCTAATGCCTGTGTTTGCAACAGCAGAATGTATTAAAAAGTCACAACTATACCATTCTGCCATTGCAAACCCCTTGTCGCTGGAGAAAAGTATGGAATTCTGCAGTTGCAGTAGGTAAGTACCTTTTTTTTTTTAAAAAAAAAAAAAATTATAATTTCTTCATAGATGGTCTGCCATTTTGTTTTTTACGTCATCAGTGATTGATATTTCATGAGTCACAATTGTTAAATTAAAATAAAACACATAGAAAAAAGTAATAATAAACTTACCACAATGACATTTTAACATTTATTTTTGATGCATTTTATATTTTATTATCAATTTTTTTATTTTTTTATTATCTAACCAATAAGACTTGAATTTTTTTTTGCAGTCCTGCCAATTTTTTTTTTTTAAAGCAACAGATTGCAAATGTAATTATATTACATAAAAGTAGTCAAAATTAAATATAAAATAGTTAAAGAAATATAATCTACAGTTGCCTGATGAACTATATTTTTTTTTTGTTTGCAATAAGGGTTTTCATTATTTTGATAATGTTAGAAACAAATGATCAGATTAGTCAAGTGTTGGTAGTTGAGAGGTCAGCACAGCTGCCTTGCAAGCGGGCAATTGCTTGCAGACAGTTGTCGCGGGTTCGCTTCCAGGCCGATGCTTTGACATATGAAAAAAAAATCAGATTACTGATTTAAAACTGAGTAAATAAATATTTTTAATTCACGTTTAGTAACCTTTGATTATATATGCTGCATAATACACAAAATACCCCCCCCTCCAATAACACAACTATGGTGACTACATTTTACAATTATGATAACCGTACTTTTAGCTGCAGATAAAATAACATTTACAATTATTTTAATCCTTAATTAAGAGAATAAATATTCTTTACTTAATAACCATATTTTCAAGTTTATTATTAATGATATCAAAATATGTTTTTAATTATGCATTGTACTGAATGAAATTGGCATTTTTTAGTGAAAATTTTCTGTATTTTGGATACGTCATAAATGAAGGCATTGATTCTCTTGCAGATACTGAATGAATATTACATAAATACATTAATCACATTTTAATTCTATAATTGAAACATAATATGCCAAGAATAAACTTTATACAATGCATTTTTGGTATGAATGTTACCATATTAATTTCAGATGATATAGCCTTAATGAAGTCATTATCCTATGACATTATTAATCTTCCATTAAAAAAAAAATGGCAGATATATTTTAAGAAAATGTTTCAAAATTTTTTTGTAAAGATCGTTAGGGTGAATAACTGATTATAAATCAAAATAGAGGACACAAAAACTGACAATGATCACTTTGCCAAATAATCGCATAATGGTCTATTGGACTCTAGGATAAAGTAATAATTGTATATTTTTAAAAAATAAATAAACAAATTTGCTTTTAAAACAAATTCCTATCTAAAAAATTGAAATAGTAGTTTTAAAGAAAGTATATGTGAAATTTTAAAAACAATATAAAAATTTTCTTGTAGCATATAAGCAATAATAAGTTGCAATTATAAATTTATTTAAACACACATTGATTACATAAATAATATTTACTAAGGCTGTAACCTCAAGAATGTGCATGTAAAAATGTGATAGTAGGGACCTCTACAGGTTAAATATTAATATATATATATATTTAATTGTTTAAATTCATCATAAAGGAAAATAATGTTTTCATTATATATAATAAATGTAGCAATACATTTTACTTATAATAAATGAACATCTATTTCATAGAACACACAAGTCCAAATATATTACTAAGACAAAATAACTATATTCTAGCAATAAAAGCCATGAAATTATTTACATGCTCATTAAAGTAATTATTATAATGAATGAGGATACTTTATAATTATTCTAATGTTATTAAATCACATAATGCATGATTCATTCTGTCAAATATATTTTTAATACATATATGAACAGAAAAAATAAGGGCATGCACTGTGTGGTATAATTCCTAAATAGAATGCAAAACAAGTTATGAATTGATGAATAACTAAGGAAAACAACTAACCATTAAATTGATTACATACTTTGATACTTGAATATCATAATAACTTTATAAACAATTGATCACATAATTTTTTCATAAAAATACACATTAGCATTTTAAAGTAATTCAATACATGAATGATTTTTTAAAGTATTGAGAACACATTTCACAGTCCTATCTTATTATATAATCTAACCAGCAGATATACGATCGGCAGAAAGGGATTAGACGAGCATTAGTAGAATATACAGTGTGTGCTGAGGAGTATCATTTGAAATGTTTGAATAAGAATAGGAAGGATGTGACAGGTTCTGGTTATGTAGTCAGTGTGTAAATGTAATTAAAGAGGTGAGAAAGTGGTTTTTAAGTGTAGGTAGCCTAGAGAGAAAGTCAGAGGAGAGGGAGCAAAATGTAGTTAAGGAAGATAGGACAGAGTATGGTTTTAGTGGAGTCACAGAAAATATGGATGGAGAAAGTAGTAATGCAATGGAGATGGTTAGACAGAGAATAAACAAGATAGATGAAGAAGTGAAGAATGTAGAAGTAAAATTAAAATTGTTAGAGACAAAGTGTGAGGAGATAAAGAAATTATTGAGTAGAAAGGGATAAGGAGGTCCAGAAGATGGTAGACAAGGTTACAGATGGAGTAGAGAAAGTAGATTATGAGACAGTGTTGATAGGAGATTCACTAATAAGAGAATGTGGGGATATAATTGCAAGGGAAAATAGAAGCAGGTATGTTAGAGTATGTATGCCTGGAGCAAAAATTAGGGATGTGACAGATAAAGTAAGAAAGCTAGGTAGTAGAGATGTATATGTTATGGTAGGGACTAATAATTTGTTAGAGCCATCAGAGAGAGTAATGGATGAGTATGTAGAATTGATTAGAAATTTGAGGGAGATTAAAGGAAGAGTAGGGGTAGTTGGAGTATTACCAAGATTTGATAAGAGGTATTTGTTAGATAGAGCATGTTCTATAAATGAGAGAGTGAAAAAATTGTGTGAGAGAAATAATGTTGTGTTTGTGGATGTATGGGATTGGTTTATTGGAAAGAGGGAGTTATATAGTAAAGATGGATTGCACTTAGGAAAACAAGGAAGTGAAGTTTTAGGGAGTTTGATATTTAAAGAATATAATTCGGGAAACTTTTAAAGGGGGGTGGGCTTTTAAATTGTAATATTATCAAAAACAAGACGAATGGAGGGGATATAAGAAATAAGCAAAAGATGGTTGATTTAGATATAAGTGTAGATGTGGAGAGGGAATGGTTTTGTAAGATTAATGGTAAGAAAGTTTGTTATAAACGTAATGGAGAAGAAAGAATCAAAAGAATTTATAAAAGAATAGTTAGGAAAGAAAAAATTGTTAAAATTGGGTTTTTGAATATGCAAGGTGGTAGGAGACCAGAAAAGTGGCTGGAATTAAATAAAGCAATTGAAAATGAAGAGCTGGAGGTATTAGCAGTAGTGGAAACTCATCTAAGAGAAGAAGAAGAACCTATTTTGGAAGAGGTGGTATGGCAGGGTGTAAACAGAAAAGAAAAAGAAAAAAGGGGTGGTGGTATAGGTGTTATATCGAGGAAATATTTAAATATTGTTAAATGTCAAGAGCATTTGTGGTTTGAAATAAGGTTGGGTAGACAAGAATGGATGGTGGCTGTAGTGTATATAGCTACTGGAGATAGTCAAACTGTAATGGAGTGGAACAGTAGTATATATGAATGCCTAGTTAAGGATATACAAATTTTTAAAGAAAAGGGGAAGAGAATAATGGTTATAGGGGATATGAATGGACATATTGAAGAAATTGATGATGTAGATAATAAGAATGGTCAGTTTTTGAAGGAATTTTGTCAAAGAGTAAATTTGAGCATTGGGAATTTATCAAATATGTATGAGGGACAATACACATGGTCTAGGAATAATGTATTTCACACAATAGATTATGTATTGGTAGAGAAAGAGGGAATGAATAAAATACGGAAAATTAAGGTGTTTGATAATGAAGAGAGGGTATGTAATAGTGATCATAATTTTATTGTAATAGAAATGGTTAGTAATGTGATGGAGGTTAGAAATAAAGGTAGAAATAATAGTGAAAGATGTGGATGGAGAGTGAATGATAAGAATAAGTTGGAAGAATATAAAATAAAAGTTGAAGAAACCATGGAGCAGTTGGATGGGGATGAGTATAAGGACTGGTGTGGTGAAATAGAAAAAGTGGCAAATAGGGTTTTAGTTGAGAATATGCAGAAGAATAAAAGTAATAAAAAAATGAGAGTTAGTAAAAGTGTAAAAGAGAGGAAAGAAGCATGCAGAGAATATAAGTGTGCTATTAAGAACAAAGAAAGTGAAAATGATATTAATGCTAAATGGGGAAAGTACTTAGAAAAGAAGAAGTTGGCTAAAATGGATAATTATAGAGAGAGGATGAAGTTAAATAGTAAATTGTTGGAGGATATTAATAAAAGTGGAAGAGATGGGAGTAAAAAATTTTGGAATTACATTAAAAGGAGAAATGTAGGGGAAAGAGAGATAGTATTAATAGATGATGAGGGAATAGAATGTAGCTCTAGAGAAGAGGTAGAGAGAATCTTAAATAGATATGTAATGGATATAGAAAAGATGTTAGATGTGAAGGAAGTAGTGATAGAAAAAATGAAAGCAGTTAGTAATGGGAATATTAGGTTCACAAAAAATGAATTGAATGAGGCAGGGAAGAGATTGAAAAGTGGAAAGGCGAGAGGTTTAGATGGATGGGCAGCAGAGATGGTAATGAATTTAGGGCATAGAGCAAAAGCAAAGTTATTATCATGTTTTAATAAAATGGCACAGAAGACAGTTTTTCCGGTTAGTTGGAGTAATACAAGAATAAGATTATTATTTAAAGGAAAGGGTAAGGATCATAGAAAGTTAAATAATTATAGACCGATAGTGGTAACATCAGTTTTATATAAAGTTTTCTCATATATGGTAGCTGGAAGAGTTGTAAAATGGATGGAAGAGAATAATGTAGTGGGGGAAATGCAAGGAGGTTTTAGGTCAGATAGGCATATAGGAGATAGTTTGTTTGTAGTTACACAGCTTATGGAGATGAGTAGGAATTCAGGTAGATCATTATATATGAGTTTTATAGATATAGAGAAAGCATATGATAGAGTAAATAGAAATAGATTATGGGTAAGGTTAGCCAATTTGGGAATGGATGAAGCTTTAGTAAATATTATTAAGAAATTATATGAAAATAATTATTATACTTACCAGTTAGGGGATATAGAATCAGTTAAAGTTAAAAATGGGGTGGGATTAAGGCAAGGATGCCCTATGTCACCTATTTTGTTTTTGTTGTTTTTGAGTGAAATGGAGAAAGCAATAGAAAGACTAGGAAGAGGGGTAGAGATACCATTAATAGGTGGCAAGGGAGTATATATTTTGTCGGGTCTTTTTTTTGCAGATGATATCTTTTTGTGTGCAGAAAGAAGAGAAGATATGGAAATTATGTTGAGGACATGTGCAAGGGTGGGTAAAGAGATGGGGATTAAATTTAGTGAAGAAAAATCAAATATAATGATGGTTAATACTGGGGAAAGAGAAGATGTAGAATTTTTATTGGGGGATATAAAGTTAAGTGTGGTGGATAGATATAGGTATTTGGGAATCATCTTATGTAATCAGGAAAATTGCTTGGATGAATGGGAGAAAAACTTGGTAAATGAAGCAAAGAAAAGAAAGGGTTTGGTAAAGAAACTAACAGTATTTTCATATAATAAATATGATGTAGCTAGAATAGTATGGAAGGGAGTTGCAGTAGCAGGGTTAACATATGGTAATGATGCATTATGTGTTAGTAAAAGGGTTTTAGATTATTTAGAGAAAGTACAAAGGGAAGTAGGAAGACATGCATTAGATGCAGAGATGTGGACAGCAAAGGAGGCAATTCAAGGAGAAATGGGATGGTCAAGTTTTTATATGAGAGATGCAAAAAGTAAAATGAAAATGTTTGGTAGGTTGCAGTTTATGGATAGTAAAAGAATAGCAAAAATAGTGTTCAATTGGGTTATGAGTAAAGGGCAGGCAACAAGATGGGTGAGAAAGGTAATGCGGTATGCGAAAGATTTGGATAAAGAATTTATATCAGTATACTTGTATAAAAGGTGGGATGATTGTGTTAGGAGGATTGTTGAGTGTTATAGTGGTAAGGAATGGGATAAAAGAATAGAAGCATTAATAAAAAATAGGGAGTTGGAGAGATGGAGAACTAGTATGGAGGGTAAGAAGAGTTTAAATATATATAGAAGTAAACGGAATATTGGATGCGAGTTAATTTATGATAATAGTAAGGAAAGTAGTTTATTATTTAAGGCTCGAATGGGATCTTTAGCAACAAGAGAATATACATGTAAATGGAAAACCATGGATAATTTAGTGTGCAAATTGTGTAAGGAAGGTATAGAAAATATTAGGCACCTGTTGATTGAATGTAAATGCTTGAAAGCAGAAAGGGTACAGATAATGAAGTTATGGGAGAATAGACATGAACAAAGTGACTATACAGAAAGTGAGTTATTAGTTTTTATGTTGGGTTTGCGAAGAGATAAGGGGGGTTTAGATATAAAGGCCATAGAGTTGACAAAGATTATGTTGTGGAAATGGGATGGGGCAGAATATGGGAAGACTTGAGAGTGGGGAATGGAGAATAAAATGGCTAACAGGTTTATCTGGGCATAATTGCTGAGATATTCTTGACTTCGTTTAAGGAGAAGCCAAAATACATCACATCATTAAAAAAAAAAAAACTGATTAAAAATAAATGAATTTATGGCAACAAATGTATTAAAAAATGGTACTTACAAGTTTTCAAGTAAACCAAAATGGCAGTCCATATTTTTGATATATCTACAGTTTCAGGGCACCCAAAAAATTGTTTACAAAAAAATGTCTGCTAGGGAATGTATTTAATAATTACATTTTATTTTTTATTACAAAAAGAGAAGTCCTTTTGGAAAAATTAATTATAATATTTACTGTTTTTTTATTTTTATTATTAATTTATTAACAGAAAAATGAGAAAAAATATAAATGCAATATTTACACTATTCATGTTGGCAGCATGCAATCATATCATGACCATTATCACACTTTTTAGGAAGACAGGATCATGTATCTTTGGAAATAATTTACTGCATCATGTTCTGTAATAGAAAGGTCCCAAATTTTTATCATTATGATAATTTACTAAAAAAACTGCTGACAAAAGAAACCAGCTGCATTGAACCAAAGTACAACAGTGCCATCTTCATTTACTTTAAAACTCACAAGAACCTAAAAAAAATTATTAATAGTTTTTTAAAAAGATATTTCATTTTGTTTATAAATGTCTAAACATAGCAAATAACTATCAATTTCAATTTAATTTTTGTTTAATTTTTATAATCAATTAATCATTAAATAAGATTACCTTTAAAAAAATCTAATAGCTATACATAATTAACAATAAATTTGTTTTTTATTTGTGCACTTGTATAATCATTTAAAGCCACAAATTCAATAATAAAAAAAATGTTTATCTATTAGTTTTTTCTGTGTCACTGGTAAACAATGTATTTCCATCTGGTGGGTAAATCACATACTATAGCAGGACACATTTCAAGTTTTAAAAGCTGGTAGTTTTTAGTTTACTATTTTATAAATGAAAACAACTATGTTAATGGGCAATCAAAATGAATTGGTTTTAATCAAAATTATCAACAACAACAGAAAATGCTGAATACTCATTAGCACTTTTAAATGATTCCATCTAAATACAATAAACTCTTAATCTCATTATTATTCAAAGATACAGTGAAAATAAACTATAGATACATAAAAAAAGAGAGAATATACATCTATTAAAAATTATAAATAAGAAGCAATTTAATGCTGATTCACTTAAATACATATACAGAATGTATAACTTAGTCAAATCAGATATTACAACTCAAAATGTGTCATACACAAATATAATACAGTATATGTTGAATTTATATTTTTTCATGGATGTTTAGTTTTAATAAAGAATGGAAATTAAGAGATTACATCCACGTAAGCAGAGATATCTTTACCTTTTCATGTTGCCAAACAACTTTTCTCCAATAACTTATAATAACTAGTTTGTTGGAGTTTATTGAAATAAAAGGGAATCTTTTTCACTTGCTTTAATACAATAATTAGAAAAATATTGAACAGTCAACATAGGCATGGACAACCAAGTGTTTAAAACCTCTAACTCATTTGAAGAATGCTTATGTGTGCTAATGGATAGATACAATATAATAGAGTTAGAGTTGAGGAATGTGGTGATAAATATTTAACAATAGTTACATGTTTTAAAAAGTCAAAGTTAATAATTACTTGTCATTTTTTTAATAAATAATATTATCTAGTCATTAATTTATTATAAAAATAAGATTGACAACAATCAAAATAAAAAAAATTTTAAACTTGCAATCAAGCCAAACAAAAAAAAAAGTTTGTTTGGAGAGATCAGAGAGAAAATAAAGCTAATCTTTTATAAAGTATAAAACAAAAAACTTCATGTAGAAAAATGATATATCAGAATTATGATTTATTGAAAACAAATTCCAAAAAAGACAGTTGGAAAAACAGATATTACTATAATATATATTAAAACCGGCAAAACTCTCCATACAATAGTGCCACTCAGTGCAAGCCAGAGTAATCAATGGATGCCCAAAGGCTTGTGCATAAAATTCCTATCTAGTGCTTACTCATTCAATATCCCCAGGGTAGTTTTTGGCTTGTGGCCTTCGTCAGTGAGGAGCCTTGGATCTAAGAGCATTGCACCTAGATACTCATCCAATATCCCCAGACTAGTTATGAGCAAGCATAAGAAATGGGGTTCGTGTGATATAATATATATTGTTAAGACTCAAATTCAAGAATTAAAATAAGCCAAGAAGATGAATCCTGAAAAACAATATATTTATATTTAATAGTTTGAAAGTGCATCGTATTTCTATATTATATTATTTTATTATTGAAAAAAAAAAAAGTATTTTGTTTTACTCCCCTATCAAGTTGATATCTACTCCTAGTGATCATATAATTGACATATTTCAAAATAATCTATCATCATTTGGTCTTTCAAATTCTTCAATGACTTATTCATTATTCCAATGATGAAGTTAATTTATATTATTGCAAATTACCCTCTTCTATTAAAATAAAATGATTACTTGGTTATAATGGTTAGCAGTGGATTTGCTTGCTATTGCTTTATTATAATGAAGGTTGCCTAAATATAATAAATTACTGACTAATTTACTTTTTGACGCAGTTTATCACTAAAACATTGCCAAGCGTAGATGGCCAAGTGGTTAGCACAGCTGCCTTACAAGCAGTTGTCCCGCGGTTCGCTTCCCGGCCGACGCTTTGACACATAAAAAAAAAAAGTTTATCATTAGTATATATATTCTTTATTTTTTATTGAAATAAATATTAATCATAAATTACTGTTATGCTTTAAAAATGACAAGTAATTAATTAATGTTTTTTTTTAAATAAAAGTTTACCCAACCAAATAAACAAAATTTTGCATTCGCAGTTAAGAGTAATTTTCACTTTTGAAATCGTTGTGAATAATTTTTTAGATATATAAAAAATATATATAAATGCTTGATTATGAAATTTATGATATTTCAACCACACATACACCCCTGCTTTATTACTTAGAGATACAGATATTCATTAAAAGTAAGCAATATATGGTCTCATCTACAGGAAAATATTAAAATTTGAAATTTAGCAGATGTCTTGAAACTTTTTTTTTTTTTTAAAAAACAAAACCAAATCCTAAATCATTTAAATGGTATAAATCTGTCCACATCGAAATGAATTAGTGTTTGTTTAGCTGTCATTTTTAATCCTTTGAATTTAGATTGAATTAAAGATAATAAAAAAAATACACAAATTCATGGTAAACAGACCTCCATCCCACCCTTCCTCTGCTAAAAAAAATATTTGCATACATGTATGGGTGTGTAATCACCAGAGTGCAAGCATTCCTGTTAAAAACTTTGACCTAAAGGTAGCTTAGCTACATAAAACTACCATAACAAGGTGATAATACTTGACTGAAATTTACCTGTAACCTGTATGGTTTACTGCAACAATACAGTTTCTGATTCTGAAGCATAAAGTAAGGTCTTGGATCTATTCTATTGCTGGCATGTCTGCCATTCGAATTTCTTATGAATTCTTGAGCAATAAAGCAATTCAATTTCTTACTTATTTTTGCTATAACTTGATGACAGTTTTCAAATGCTTGTCACATCTTTTATTCTTAATATTATTTAACCTTGTGCAATATTTATTTTTTAAACACGTAAAAGAATTTTCTTAAATCACAGTCAGGGTCAATTCAAAGCATTAGGAAAAACAAATAATGTAATCAAATTGTTAGATCTTTGGAAGGTTGTGTGATCTTTGAGAACAGGATGTGCCAGAAAATGTTAGCTTTCAAGTTCAGTATTCCACCACAACAACAGTTGCTAAAATCAAAATATTTTTAGTTGAAACTTCTATAAAGTTCTTACTTCCATTGGTTTTCAGAAATTTACATGCAGTGAATTTGTCAAACATAGTAGAAAAAATAATATGTACTAAATATACATACGTTACATTATCTTCTAGATAATTCATTTTTCTTTTAAATATAAGCTTTACAATAGTATATTAAGTAGTAGTATACTTTTTTTTTTTACAAAAACCTTTTTATAGAAAAAAAATACAATCTAAATAAGAAATTTTAGAATGGCTTAATAGATATTTTCAGAATTAGCATTATATTGATAACTACATTTTTTAATATATTGTGTTTTATCAAAATGAATTGTCTCTAAATTATTTCAAATGTATTCTTCAGAGTAAAACTTTTATATTACAAATATTCGATTAAGTTTATTAATAATTAGTATAAGAAATTGGCACCATATATATATAAATTCATTGAAATAAGTCAACACTTAGAAAATTCCAATATCAATAACCATCAGCAATCTCAATCTGTTATCATGGGAACTTCCTTTTAACAATGAAGGTGGAAATTCTACCTTTATTTATCATCCAATATATTTATATAAACCCTTGCCTTCACATTAGATTGAGATAGTTGATTTTTATTGATACTGAGATTGTCTAAGTATTGCCCGATTTCAGTGAATTTACTTAGAAACCTATCTAGTCTTTAGCATTATTACTTTGTATATATATATGTACATGTGAATGTATATATATATATGAACATGTGTATTAAAATGCAGTTAGTAATGTATATTTGTTCTTCCAAATTACCATATTACTTTGAATATAAACACTTTTTTTTTTCCAAATTTTGGACCTGTAAAAGAGATGTGCATCTTAGATTGGAAACAAAAATTGTTAACATCTTATTTCTGTAGACCTTTGCTTTATGCTATATGTGCACATATCATTATGATCATTACCTGTGTAGAATAGCATCATAAATCTTTTTTAATTAAAAGAAACCTTTTAGCATCAAATATCAATATTTTGGCATTAATTTCATAAACAGGTTTAAATCTCTGTCAAACTGCTACTTCTAATGTTATTTTGTTGATCTTACAGTTATTTTATTGAAAAACTGTACTGAATAACTTATAAAAAAATTTTACAACTAATAAATCAATACAACAACGATATAAGAATCTGCCTTCACTCTGATTGTTTGTTTTTTGTTCTCTACACAAGAGAGTCTGTCAATAATTTTGAAAGATGAGATATCTAAGTTTTAACTTTAATATGAAAACCTCTGTTTTAGAATCTTTTTTTACACATTTATAATCTTTTTCAAAAATATTTTTAAAAACAAATTATTTTAGAAGAATTATTCAGATTTTAATAGAAAAATTTATTTTTACAGGATAGCAAATTGAGAAACCAATGATGTGTTGCTAAATTTGCAATCGGATGTCAAAAATACATTTCATGTTGATCTCTATGGATTACTTTTGCCAATTATAAAGATAATTTTATTTTTAAAATCTTTTGTTTACTTTAATAATCAGACAAATTATTAATTTGCATTTTAAAAAAGGTTTTTAATCAAAACAAAAAAGATTTACTGGTAATATTAAATGCCAATACCATATTTTAAATTTCTTCTTTGAAAAAAAAATATATATATAGTATTTACACTAAAAAAAAAAAAAAGACCTTATATTGCAAAAAATATGCCTATAATCATGAGTGGGTTTTGCAGTCATATAGAAAGATATACCTAAAAAAATTATCAAAAAAATATTTTTTAAAATGTTACATTGCTAACAATTTAAATGACCTGAAGATGGCGTACCCTGGTGGAATAATGAAGAAGAGAATTCAAGTTCTGGAAGTGACGATATAGAAAGTGAAAGTATGTCTAAAGAAGATTTGCAATAAATTAGATGACCTTATTGTATTTATATTAATTCCTATTTAAATAAATAAAAATGTTTCTTATTTTGCAATAAAATCATTTTTAAATTTTTTTTTTCCAATTTTCAGAGCTTAAAATTCTCCTGTGTCCTAAATTTAGAAGTAACTTATAGTCAGAGTAATATAGTGCACAACATAACAATATTGATATTAAATAAATATTTGAATACAAATTAGATAATCTAATACTTCTTTGATAGGAAAGAGACCACACACAAACAGATGTCTTTACTTTATATTTTAAGTTAAAAATAAACAATAAGATATTCTGATTTTTACAAAAGAATTATTACTAGAAATATAATTGGTAAGTTGTTCAATCTCATTTTAATAACAATTCTATGTAGCATAATTTAAATTTTTTTTTAAAAGTTTTATTTTAAAATTTCTCTATCAAAATTCACAAATTAATAACTTTAAGATTGTTTCTAAGTTTTGCCTGTTTTAATAAGAATTAAAATAAGAAGCAATAGGAGTAAAGTAATGTAATGATTTCTAATACTGAATGATTATATATTTGAACTTAGGAAATGACAGAACTAAGCTGTGATCCATGAATTTTAGCTGTCAAATCTCCTTACTCCTCTACCACCATACCAAACTGAGTAAAGCACTGAAAATAACACAAAAGAATTATTCAAACCAGCTTGATTTTGGTAATGATGTGGTTGCTGTCACAAATAATATTTCAGAATTGCAAAAAAAATATTAACAAAAGCTGACAGGTGAAAGCAAAAAAAAATTTAATGTATATATAAAAACCAATTCAAATAAGTGGTTTTTCAAAAATGTAGTGCATTAATAAAAAATAATATTAAGAGAAAATGTATCTACATATTTGAAAAGTTTTAATGTTCACCAATGAATATTTTTGGGAGAGCTTTGAATATTTAATACAAAAGCAATACAGAGACTTTACAACATAAAAATATGCTAGAATTAACAAAAAGGAATTGAAATGAAGTATGTAAGTGTGAGAACTAGGCAACAATTTTTTTTTCATTTTCTGTTGTATGAGGTTTTAGAACTTTTTCTATATATTTCTGCATCATTGATTCCAAATCTGAAATCAATTTTTAGTGCATGCTCTAGTTTTTATGCAATTTTAATTTCTTTTTGTTACAGTTAATCGCATGCATTGGTTTTTGAATTGGAGTTAAAGGGCAATGGCTCTTGGATTGAACATAACCACAAGGCAATTAATGTTTTACAAACATAACTTTTACATAATTGTAGTTGTTTTTAAATGTAAAAAAACATCTGATAAAAACACCCTCTTATTTTGTTTTTAGATTGAATCATGGCTTTTTCGAGTAGGAGTAAATGTAAGAATCGTCCTGACACCTTCTGTTATATATGTGGCTGTTACACACTACAACACATGAGGAGCATAACTGGATCATTTGTGTGGATATTAAAATGGTAAATTTTCTGTTAGGACAACAGAGATGTTTCACGAAGTATCATTGCTTTCTGAGTTTGTGAGATAGTCGAGCTCAGGAGAAACACTGGACACAGAAGAAGTGGCCAAAACATAAAGCTTTGAAAGCAGGGAGGCAAAATATTGTAAATGAACCTGTAGTTAATCAAGACAGGATCATTTTTCCCCCACTTCACATCAAACTAGGCTTAATGAAGCAGTTTGTTCAGGCTTTGAATAGACACAGTGAATACTTTCAACATATTATTTCTGCTTTTCCTGCCCTGTCTTTTGAAAAATTTGCCCAAGAAGATGAATGAGGAGAAAGCAGCATGGCAGTCTTTTGTGGCAGTTATAAATAACTTCCTTGGCAACAAAAAAGCAGAAAAGTGTGTATTTCTGGTTCAAAGGATGCTGTTGGCTTTCCGTGACATTGGATGTAACATGAGCGTTAAGATTCACTTCCTGAAGTCACCTTGATAAGTTTCCTGAAAATCTTGGAGCTGTTAGTGATAAGCAGGGAGAACGCTTTAATCAAGATCTGAAGATGATGGAAGAGCATTATCAGGGGCGATGGGACAGAAATACGATGGCAGACTACGGCTGGAGCATCAAAGGAGATTGTCCTCAACAAGTGCACAAACGCAAGAGTTACAAACGCAAATTTTTGCCTGAATAGAATTTAAATGTTTTGCACAAATTTTATGATTAAAATAAGTGTTTTAATGTATGCTATTTCAAAATTGTGGACAAATTCTGATGCAATCATATCTTTTAATGTATTTACTGCATTATATAAATTATTATATTTTCACAAAGATGATGCCCAAGAAGACATTCTACTTCATTATTTTAAACTAAATGTTGAAAATTTTACAATAACATGAAAACCTAATATCTTGAATTGCAAAAAAAAACTGTAGCTTACAGAGAAAAACTAATCGTCAGATTTGAGATCAGCATCCTCGAATTAAGTAAGAACAAGTGTTTTTGTGGATGCAACAAAAATTTTGTTCCCCAGTGTAAATACCACTTAATGGAAAAAGAATAGGATGAATTGAAGATGAATTTGTCGTACTACTAAAAAAAAAAAAGACACAAATAACAAATGAACAACTGAAGTCCTAAACGAAATCGCAATGGAATGCAACACAAATAGAAACCGTGCTAAATGGTAGGATGAAGTAATACTATAGATCTGATATGAAACCTAGAAATAAATTATTCCGCAATGATTTGTAACAATTTAAAAGAAGCATATACTAAAATTCACTTTTTAAAATTAAATTAATAAATAAAATAAGCACACAAATATACAATTTATATATATAAAAGAGCAAAATATTTATTGAAAAGCAAATTTAAATTAAATACAATCAGCCATCAGCTATTGTATAAATGCATAGAATAGATTTTAAAAATCTTAATAAATCAATATTGTTTATCAGAATTTTAATTTATTCTTTTAATATTAGTGGAATGGCCTCTGTCGAATCCTTTCAGAGAGAATAAACAAATTGCTTCAATTTTTTAAAGTATAAAATTTTATTATAAAGACGTGATCATGATATTGCCACGAGAATATTGCGATATTTTCTTTTGTTTATAACCTTTGACCTTCGTATTTTCAAATTAAACTTGTAAGGAAAAAAAAGGTTACGGAATGATTAAAAATAAATCATTTTTATTGTCATTAAATGTACGAATACAAAAAAATTATTCTGAATCTTATATTTATTGTGAGCGCAAATTATTTAAATTCAAATAGTAAATAGAGAACAATTTTACATATGAAAGAAAAATGTTAAATTGAATGAATTCGAATTATATTAATAAAAGAAGCTTTTTAAATCTAAAAATTATAACCTACATAATGTACATACAGGCAGAAGACATTGCAAATCCTTTTCTTACAAAACAACTTCCCTTATCTCTCCTAACCTTTTAGAAGACCCTCACCCTAATCAATAGATGTAAATACCATTATTCCAGTTTACAAGAAATAGTCAAAGAAGACAATGAAGTTAAAAGAACAAAGAAAGGCTAGTCTCAAAAAGAAGTCGCAATACAGCTTAACTGGCCTCAACTAGCAATTAGATTCAGTAACAAAGAATAAATTATAATAGAACTATTTTTCAAAGCAAACAAAAAAGTTTTCTTTAGTATCCTCAGGATAATGGAATTTGAAAGCAGTTGCCCCGTGGTTCTTAAAAGTCCCGTATTTTTATAAGCCCGGTCTCAGGTGACTTTACAGCTATTTTTATCAAATAAGCATTCAATAAATCCTTGCCAGCCGTGACCTGATATTTAGAGATGAAAGAAAAATTCGTGGTGAAATTAAATGGTTACTTCATCTTTTTTTTTTAATTATACAAAATACATAAAGGAAGTTTTAACTTGAAGAAGATATTTACTTTTAACTAGAATCGAATGTATTAACATTTACAAAATGGTATGATACATAATTTTTTAAATAAATAAAATATATATAAAACATTCTTTCCTAACATATCCTTTTTTAAAAAAATAAACATTTAACACAGTTTCCGTATCATTATTATCGGTAATCGAATGGTATGTTCATTTGACTGGTGAGGGTCATGTTATGTTAAGTATATGAAATGACAACGAGTTACGATATACAGGAGTAATGGTGAAAATAATGGTCTCTATCAGGGTTTCCCAACCTGGGCTACCATATCTCCAGGGGATATGGTGACTATCTGGTAAATAAATATACTATTAATATATTCCAAAAGCAGTTGCGTTATCAACATGTCCAGGTTATTCCATATTGGTATTGTCTCTTAGCTACACCAGTCATATTTCAGATCTCTTTTTGAACACGGTATGGACACAATGAGACTGCATAGACTTTTTTCGGTACTTCCGGTAGATGTCGTCGATGATAACATGACAACATTGTCATGGCAATCAAGACACTGGCATAATTAATCACTGGGAGTCAATTTTTGGATTTTTTTTGACCCGGGAGATTTAAAAATCGGAGAGAGCTTTGGGAAATTTTGTTATTTATCTGTCTTCTGTGATTTTGCTACCCACGGCATCACACTGATTTTTTTTGTTGAGATCTCTGCAGAGTCCAGTAACTCAAAATGCTTAGTTAAGACTTATTTACCAAATAAAGCTTTTATGAAGCTTAATTATTGTTTATTTCTTATTATAATGAATAGGGGTTACCAGATAAATTACTATAGGTGATATAAGAACCAAAAAGATTGGGAAACCTTGACATACATATTAGTCTCTTCAAACTAATTATTTCTATCTTATTTCATTATATTCTTTCATTTTCAAACCTTCAACATTTTCAAAAATTGTAAATGTATATAAAGCAAATGAATTGTATAAGCCCACTGTTCTTTCTCAAATATGGATCTCCTTTTTTTTTTTTTATTAAGAAAAAATTTACAGTGTCAGGTAGCTACATTTTGCTGATTACAATAGTTTTATGTAGATATTCAAAGCTTTACAACCAATCTATGTGGCATTGTCATCATATTATTTAGTGCAATAGTCTGAGATTTTGTCTCATCATCAGATATGGTAATCTGTGCCCATGTGTCCACAAAGAGATGCTCTGGCACAAGGAGGTGATCTCTGTTCTTCATGTTTATTAGTATTTTTTAAAAAGTTCTCCAAGGATCACTATGGCCTTGTCTGAAGATATGTTGGTGCCTGGTGATCCATAAGGCATGTAGTAGGCATGCCGCTAGCCTGATAATTGCATACTTTCCTTCTTTCATTGCTCGATCAATTGACAGGACATTGCCACAGCCAGAAGAAATTGCTTGTGATAATTTTGTTTCTCCTTTGCACTAAAAAAAAAACATTCAATCTGAATCTTTATGCAACTAATAAATTTTATCTAACCTATATTTAATTTTATTGTTAACACGGGATCTGGAAAAGCATATAAAAGATACCTTAATTCAAATGTACACTGCTCTTTATAATTGCTCATAAGTTCAAATGTTCTTCAGTAGATATAATTAGTAATGCTATGATCTCATCTTATTCTTGCCAAAACTAAAGAATATTTTATGAAAAATTATATCTGTAATAAATTTTGTTCTAAAGCAAAAATCCATTCAGCAAGTGCTGACTTAGCATTTTGGGGGTTATAAATTTATAATTATGTTTTTTTTTAAAAAAAAAATAAGGTTTTGTTTTTCATACCAAGCAGGTACTTGAATTTATTTTAGTGAAATGAATAAATTGCAATTGTTACCACTTCCCCTCACCCATAATATAAAATAGTAGATATGGCAATTCTTATATAAAATACATATTTAGCACATAAACAGATACCTGCAATTTTTTTTTTTTTTTTAAAAAATACATATTAAAAAGTTAAAAAATAAATAAATTAACATATTGTAGTTATAAAAAAGTGCAATACATCTAACATAAAAATAGAATAACCACACTACTGGCAGAATATTTGAGGTGTATGAATGATAAAAAAATAAATCACAGAAAGATCATTTGTGGTGATGCTCACACACACAGGTGCATGCATGAAATTTGTGAATTCAAATTTAGAAATTGGGTTATTGTTCATAAATAAATAACTGAATATTATACTTCAACAATTCATGGTTACTCAATTCCAATGTTTCCAGCAATGATTAATTAATGTCCAGTTTTTAATAAAATGCAGGCAGTTAGAACACTTATTTATTGTGTATCTTATTTTATTAATAATCCTAACATTTTTTAATTACTTTTTAATCACTCTTGAACACAAAATAATTGAATGGTTCATCTCTTGAAAAATCATATGACAAAAGCAAATAGATTGAGTTGCCGTTGATGGATTTTTAATTTGAATCTATACCCTACTGTTGCTTTAAACTATGCAGAGTAAGCTCTTAGATGTAAAATGTTATTTTGTTAAAATCTATGACTTGTTCCAAGGTAATCTAATTGATTAGAATCACAAAAGATAAAGGTGTCACTGATGAGCCCATGGTTTTCCTTTATTTTTATAGTGGAAGAAGTAGTGCCATATTGGTAAGTGATCTACACCATTTTTGATACTAGGGGAGCCACTAAAACATTTCTGATATGAAAAAAAAGTTGGAGAGATGAAGAACTAGTACGAAGAGTAAAAAGAGTTTAAATATACATAGAAGTAAACAGAATATTGGGTGCAGGTTAATTTATGATAATAGCAAGGAAAGTAGTTACTGTTTAAGGCTCAAACGGGATTTTTAGTAACAATGGAATATACACATAACTGGAAAAATGAGGGTGATTTAGTCTGCAAGTTGTGTAAGGAAGGTATAGAAAATATTAGGCATCTGTTAAGTGAATCTAAATGCTTGCAAGATATGGGGGGGGGGGAGAATATAAAACAGAGTGATTATACAGAAAGTGGGTTCTTGGTTTTTATGCTGAGTTTGGGAAAAGATAAAGAGAATTTAGATATAAAGGCCATGGAGTTGACAAAGACTTTGTGGAAATGGGATGGAGCAGGATAAAGAAGAATATGTTTAAAATGGGGAATGGAAAGGCAAGGTAAAGTGGCTAACAGATTTCTCTGGGCATAGTGGTTGAGAGATTCCTGACTCCAAATAAGAAGTCACAATGCAGCACATTGCATGATCCAGAAATAATCAATTTTCAACATACCTATAAATATTTTGTCCAGTTTAATAAAAAATTTATCCAAAAATAAAAAAGTCCCAGACAATTTTAAGAAATTTTAAGAAAAGAATCTACAAAAAAACTATTCCCAATATTTTGTCCCCAAGATAAAACTAAATTACGATAAAAATTACTTATTGAATGTATGGCTGCAAACAAACTGCTAAACAAAGATGAAAACATGACAAAAAAACAAGAACAAATTATTAGTGTTTATTAAAATCAAACCACTGCAGATATTATGTTAAATGACAAAAAATATATTAAAATTTCAAGACAATATTTAGAATTTAGCAAATATTAATACATGGCAAAAAAACAATAAATTACTAAAGCCTTGTATTCATTTATTATTTAACATTCACAAAGCATTTGCACAATTGGCTTGAAAGGCCGATATGAATGCAATTACAAATTGTATACAGACGCTATAAAAATAAATGCTTATTTATATATATGATTAAGTTTCAGTTGGAATGACGCTTAGTAAATTCTAGAAAATTTCATCGGCATCATTCATTCAGACATTGTATATAGTAATTTAAAGTGACTGTTATATTGTCACACCTTCTGTGCCTGTACTTCAGATTTGCTCATATATAAATATTTGAGTCGTAGGAATAAGAGGGATTCTTGGGATTCTTTTTATTCCTGCATAAATTCTATATCTTGTATTGGTCAGAGGGTATTCATTTATTATTTAACACTCGCAAAGCATTTGCACAATTGGCTTGAAAGGCCGATATGAATGTAATTACAAATTGTATACAGACGCTATAAAAATAAATGCTTATTTATATAAAGCCTTGTTTGCAAAATAAATAACTGCCTATGTTAAAATTATTTTTTACAATTACATTAACATGGTTAAAATGTAAAACATCAAATAGAAATTAAACTAATTACTAAACAAATTATTAAACAAATGTAATTCTACCAAACTTGTATTGTTCAAGTTAATATGAAAAGGTGAAATAACTCCAATAAGAAAGTCGTAAAAACACTCAGCAGATTGCTGCTAGAATCATAACACTGAATTAGAATTGCACTGTTAAAAATATGAATATATAGTGGTGAAGACCAATATGTAAATCAGGTCCAGTATGTAAATTAGATGTTACATTTTTTTGATAATGGGACATAGGAATCTTTTCTATTGATGGAATGAGGATGCCCAAGCCTCTTTATATTTTCCTTTTCTATCATTTCTCTTGGCACATATTATTCTTACAATGGAAGAAGAAAAGGTGTCTCCCATAGCCAGTTCATGAACAAAATGAAGAATACAACATATATAGTTATGGTGGCAGAATATAATTTTAGATATTTCATTGAGAATATCTATATTTTGTTAAATGACATTTGTTTTATGTTGTTCAGTAATAAATAGATATGTTACTTATAATTATCAAATACTAAAATCAAAAGATTGTGGATATTTTGTTAAATGAAAAAAAAAAAACACAGCTAAGCTATATTTAATACCATAACTAAAAAATTAAAACAATTTTTTAAATGTTTATAATTTTAAAACAATATAAACATTTGCATGAGTGAAATACTTACAATAACATTTTATGAAAAATAATTATGTGGAAAATACTTATTTTATGTTGATCATTTTGAACAGTAAATAGATATAATATTATATGTAAATATGCTGAGTTGGGGAAAATAGAAAGGTTATGTCAGGCTTTTCTCATGATGGTTCAAACATTTAACATCTAGATGTAAACTGGGAAACAAATAATAATGTTGCATCTATCAAACAAAAATTTAAGCAGTTTTTTTTTAATTTGTAAATATTGTTTATTTTTGGAGTTTGCTTTTTAATTTATTGTAATTGTTTTCTTTGTTACTAATAGTAATAAACACCTGTAAATGTTTTTTGGAAATTTGTTTTAATTTTTATTTATTACTTTAATATTTTCTAATTGTTTTTTTTTTTTTTGATGTGTCAGCAGAATAGCAGTGATGAGATTATCTATTTAACTATTTATTTATCTACATACTTAATCTGTCTATTTGTCTTCTTGCATTGACTTCTGATCATCTATTTAACAATTTATTTAGTTACATAGCTATCTATTCATCTACCTATATATTTATTTATCTGTTTATCTACTTAATCATTCATCCATCAATCTATTCATCCAATGTCTGTCTGTCTATCCGTCCGTCCATCCGTCTGTCTGTCTATCTATCTATCTATCTATCTATCCATTTATCCATCCATCCATCTATCTATCCATCCATCCATCCATCTATCTATCCATCTATCCACTTATCCATCCATCTATATCTATTTACCTACACAATTATCTGTCTATTTATATATGTCAACCTCTGATCATCTATTTAACTATTGATTTATCTAATACTTATATATCTATTTATCTGTCTATCTGTATGTCTATTTATTTATTCATCCATCAATTTATTCATCCAACTATCTAAATCTGTCTATTTGCCCATCCATATATGTATATTCATAAATCCACTATATATCTATTTGGAATTGTTTTCAAGGTGCAATTGCCCCTCATTCTCTCAAATCTATGACATATAAACTTGCTGGGGTAAAAAATTTCTTAAATAGAAAACTGAGACTCTGCCAATAGGAAAGCTAACCTGTACAGATGACTTATGCAGAATATGCTAAAGTAGAAATAATTTAATAAAAATGATTAAGAAATTCTATATTAAAATACAACAAATACAACAACTCCCAATAGATAATAAATTATGGATAAATATATACCATATATATCAAAGCTTTCACACAAAAAAGATCTATGCTACTACATATAAGTCTTAGATACCCCTCTCCACCATAAACAGATTAGTAAATAATATCAAAGACAAAATATTCCAGGATCAAACACCTCAGAGCAATACCATTTGCAAATCTGTATCTTATGGGGAGTCTAGGGCAAATATAGCCACCAAAATCTCCTAATGACAAATATTTGTATAAATGAGCTAAAAATAACTTAGAATATAAATCCATTTTCTTGGAGCACAAGCAAAAATCTGGCCACATTTTTGACCCAATAAAGGTTAGAATTGTTTGTTTAGAGCAAGAGAGAGAAAATGTAAAGTGAGAGTGAGTATGGTTTGGCTAAAATCCCAACTCTCCAATAA
Organism: Epiperipatus broadwayi; assembly: GCA_028023455.1. NCBI lineage: Eukaryota > Metazoa > Onychophora > Udeonychophora > Euonychophora > Peripatidae > Epiperipatus > Epiperipatus broadwayi. The sequence continues at coordinate 18,150,120 of JAQFVV010012399.1, read as the reverse complement.
ATGGAATATTTAAATTATTAATTTAAATAAATTAATGTTGTATATTTAAATACTACAGCACATGCCGCACCATAAGAGTGCTATGAATCTGAACTTCACTACAAAAGTTATGCTCAGTTATAGTAGGCAATATTAACATAATGAATAAGCCTTTACTTTAACATTCTAAATCTTTATGCAAAAATTACATATAGGATAAGGAAAAGAATAATAATCTGAATATCTTTCGATCTATATGTATCTATCTATCCATCCATCTATCATCTATCTGCCTTTAACTATATCCAACCATTTATCTATTCTACTATCCATTTACCAATTTATTCATCAAACTATTCATTCATCAATTTATCCTATCCATCTATCTACATAAACATGTAGCTAGGGAAGATAAGCAGATAGGTAGATAGATAAAATGGATGGGTATATAGATAGATGATGGGTAAATGTACAAATATATAGATATAAAATTGATCATACAGATAAATAGCTGAATATATATTGATTGATGGATAAATATATTGATTAGTAGATATGCAGACCTGTAATTAGATAGACAGGTAAAAAATAGGTACAGACAGATGTGTGGCTAATAGATGAATGATAGGTAAGTAAATAGATGGATGATTGGGTGGATACTAGGTAGACAAATAGAAAAAAACATAATTGATGGATAGATATCTATCCATGTATATAACTGTCTTTGTATCTATATATTCATATATTTACACATCTATTTATTCATCCATTGACATATGGATAGATTGGTGAATGGATAGATAAATAGATGAATAGGTGGATTGATAGAAAGTTTGATAAATAAATAAAGAGATAAATAGGAGATAGATAGCCAATAGATAAGTGGCTGGATAGCTAAATAGAAAGATAACTAGGTAGGTAGATATCTAATAGATGATTGAATGGATAAATAAATAGATAAATAAATAAATGGATAGTTGAATAGATAAATTGACTAGATAGATGAAAAATGGATCGAGAGTTAAATGGATAGATTGGATTAATAACGGGTAAGTAGTGATTTGATGAATAGATATAATGGATGGATACTCAGATAGATGACTGGACAAGTAGATTGGTAGATAAATAAATTGATAGATAGGCAGATAAATAGATAGATAGATATATATGTATGAACATAAATAGTTAAATAGATTATCAGAGATTGCTATCCTGTGGTTCTGTCATCTCTTCAAAAATAAAAATTAGCAAATATTAAAATTAAAACAAATTTCAAAAAAACATTTACAGATGTTTATTACAATTAGTAACAAACAAAACAATACCAACAAATTTTAAAAAAAATTCAATTAACAAATAAGCTACATTTTTGGATTAAAGAAAACAATTTTTTTTTAAAAAAAAAAAAGTCCAGTTTTAATTTTTGTTGATGGTTAAAACTTTTTTTTACCACTTCGGATCTAGAGTCAAACATCAGAACTTCTGCATATTATGAGGACAAGCCTGACATAGCCTTTCTATTTTTCTCTCACTCGAGTAATTATTTATAAGTAATAGTTATCTATTTACTGTTCAAAAATAATAAACATAAAATACACTTTCTCATACGTTTATTTTTCATATGTTGTGATTGTATGTATTTCATTCACACAAATGCTGATATTACCTTAAGATTATAAACATTTAAAAATTTGTTGTTCATTTTTGAGTTTGACTGCCATTTTTTTTTTTTTCAAAATTCATGCACATGTTCTTGAATATTTTTTGTGTATGTTTACAAATATACGTAATGTTTTGATTTTAATCTTTGATAATTGCGGATAATATATCTATTTACTGAAGAACAACATAAAATATCTTTTAACAAAATAGAGGTGTTTTTGATGAAACATCTAAAATTGCATTCTGCAGCCATGAGCATGACTTACTTGGTAATTAGTTTAATCATAGATTTGATGTTTTATTTGTTTTAATTTTTTAATTATGTTTATGTAATTCTAAAAACAATTTTGTTTTTAAGCATCTATTTATTGTACAGACAGGATATTATATATATTGTCAAATATTGACATTTTCTAAACTCTAAATATTGTTTTGAAGATTATTATTTTTTTCATTTAATTTAAGATAATATCCTAGTGTTTTGATTTTAGTAGTCGCCAATAATTTGTTGGGGGGGGGGGTAGCCATGTTATCCCTTGGTTTAGTAATAGATTTGGAGAACAAAATATCAGGAACCGTTTTATGAAATGTTTTTTTTTTTAATGAAAATTGAAAATTTTTATGTAAATTGAATAATATAATTTAAACAGTTTTATATATGCAAGATATATATAATGTTGAAGGTTGGATATATCTTGGTTGTGATGTGATGTATTTTGGCTTCTCCTTAAACGAAGTCAAGAATATCTCAGCAATTATGCCCAGATAAACCTGTTAGCCACTTTATTTCCCATTCCCCACTCTAAGTCTTCCTATATTCTACCCCATCCCATTTCCACAACATAATCTTTGTCAACTGTATGGCCTTTATATCTAAATCCCCCTTATTTTTTCGCAAACCCAGCATAAAAACCAATAACTCACTTTCTGTACAATCACTTTGTTCATATCTATTCTCCCATAACTTCATTATCTGTATCCTTTCAGCTTTCAAGCATTTACATTCAATCAACAGATACCTAATATTTTCTATATCTTCCTTACACAATTTGCACACTTCCATTTACATGTATATTCTCTCGTTGCTAAAGATCCTGTTCAAGCCTTAAACAATCAACTACTTTCCTTACTATTATCATAAATTAACTCACATCCAATGTTCTGTTTACTTCTATATATATTTAAACTCTTCTTACCCTCCATACTAGTTCTCCAACTCCCTATTTTTTATTAATGCTTCTATTCTTTTATCCCATTCCTTACCATTAAAACACTCATCAATCCTCCTAACACAATCATCCCACCTTTTACACAAGTATACTGATATAAATTCTTTATCCAAATCTTTTGCATACCGCATTACCTTTCTCACCCATCTTGTTACCTGCCCTTTACTCATAACCCAATTAAACACTATTTTGGCTATTATTTTACTATCCATAAACTGCAACCTGCCAAACATTTTCATTTTACTTTTTGCATATCTCATATAAAAACATGACCATCCCATTTCTCCTTGAATTGCCTCCTTTGCTGTACACATCTCTGCATCTAATGCATGTCTTCCTACTTCCCTTTGTACTTTATCTAAATAATCTAAAACCCTTTTACTAACACATAATACATCATTACCATATGTTAACCCTGCTACTGCAACTTCCTTCCATACAATTTTAGCTACATCATATTTATTATATGAAAATACTATTAGTTTCTTTGCCAAACCCTTTCTTTTCTTTGCTTCATTTACCAATTTTTTCTCCCATTCATCCAAGCATATTTTCCTGATTACATAAGATGATTCCCAAATACTTATATCTATCCACCACACTTAACTTTATATTCCCCAATAAAAATTCTGCATCTTCTCTTCCCCCAGTATTAACCATCTTATATTTGATTTTTCTTCACTAAATTTAATCCCCATCTCTTTACCCACCCTTGCACATGTCCTCAACAATTTCCATATCTTCTTTTCTTTCTGCACACAAAAATATATCATTAGCAAAAAAAATACCTGACAAAGTATATAGTCCCTTGCCACCTATTAATGGTATCTCTATCCCTTTTCCTATTCTTTCTATTGCTTTCTTCATTTCAGTGCTGCTGCTGTGGCTCCCCTAGTAATAAAAATGATATAGAGCACTTGATAAAACAGCATTCAAAAAAGCTATTAGTGATAATGAAGATGTGTTTTCATGAACTAATTACAACTCCTTTTCAAATCAGCTTAAATACTTGACATATATTTAAAATATTTCCAAATATAATAAAAATCATAAATCATTTTATACTTTATTTATATTTATGTAATAGTGCAAAGTATTAGTTTTAATTATTTGTAATCATGAATAGAATTTTAATACATTTTATACATGTAAATCTTAGTATATTATCTGGCAGAAATGTGAAGTAACAAGAAAATAGTTACTGTTATCAAGCAATAGTCTTAGATCATCATCAGAACATGTGTTATGACTTACCTTTATTGTAGCACATCGTAGGTGTCTAGCTATTCTTAGGTATAGTAGCGTTACCAGCCAGCAGATTAATAGTTTGGCATGCCTCTCTGCTGTTCCTCTATTGAGGATAATAAGTTTTTTATTATGTATAACTGAGATGTGGAGATAGAATATCTGTTTGCCTTGCCTATGACCTATGTTCAAATTCAGGCAAAGTACAACTTGGAATATTTTAGCAGACAACAAATTTTTCTTTCAGGCAGTCAAAATAGATAGAACGTTCAATATTTGTCAGTAAATGGACTATTCTTAGCTAAAAGACGAAACAAGAATGAAACGATACTCATAATCTCACCACTAGGCAATTGATGACACTAATGCGTATTGCTTTCTCTTTGGCTGATTATGATGAGCTCGCAATCTAAAAAACTTGTCTTGGAATAGACTGTTTATATTTTTTTTAAAAAGGTCGTTTTTATCTTTTATTATAACCTGTGCATAAAGATATATATGCTTATTTAGAGAACTATCCTAAATTTTAATGAACTCTGTATATTATTAAATAAACCCGATATGATTTAGTGCAGGGGTGAGTCAGGGGTTTGACCACTTAGCTAATATTAGCTGAGAAAAGAAAAAGAAATCAGATCATATGAAAGAAACTATTCCCCTCAGTTTCTCACTTTGATGGCAAACGACACTTTAATATGCGTAAAATTGTAATATAAGATAAATCACTTTACCGATACACACACACATACAATCAGCATCTCCACTCTTTTAGATTAGCAAAAAAAAAAAATACTTAGTTCAAATTCATTTCCGGACCCCCTACCGAACAAAAGACCAGTCATAAAAGCTGAAGGAAGTCAATCTTGGATTATACCAAATGTTAGTCAATTAATTACGTGTATGTCAAATAAACCCTATGATAAGGAAAAGGAACTTTAAAAAAATCCTTCCCTAAAATTCTGGATTGATTTTAAAGAGAGAAAAAATCTATCAATTATTTGAACAAACTTATCAAAGCCTTGAATTAAAAGTTGTAACATAAATCATTCTTCAAATCATTCATTGTATGCAATTGGACAGAGGAGAAAGTCCTTTCCCATTCTAGCATGCTGAGACGTATTGTGTAAAAGCTGACAATGTATAAATTCCTACAGCTGCTAAGAAGACCAAAAGACCAAGTAGACAAAAGGCATATTTACTAGTATTTAAGGTCAAGGTCATGAAATAGACCGCAAGGTCATTAACTTCCAATTTTGTGCAATTTTATCGCTATTAAAATTGCGTTTACTAGAAAAAAACATTTAACTACTTAAAGCTTTACGTATATTAAATACGTTTAGATACACACACACAAATTATTATTGGATATGCAATATAAAATTCTAATTATATAATTTAAATTAAGTTTAGCATAGTGATTATATACACATTGTAAAAATTGTATATATATTAAATTTTCTACCTGAAGATAGTTTGAGAGCAATTGAAAATTAGGTAAGGCATTTAATTATCATGTGGTGTCTTAAAACATCAACATCTCAATTTAGAGTTCCATTAAATAAGATTTAAAAATTTTGTTTAAAATTATATAACCAAATAAAATTTTTGTAGAAAAATTACCGATTGGTTTATTTGTATTATTCAGCTTTATCAAATTGATATATAAATAATAAACCATTACTTCTGCATTTATACTCAAATATTCATCATCATCGTTTTCAAACATTATTGATTTACTGCAAAAAGAACTTTTCAAGTTTTCTTCAGTTTCTTCAATCTATTTATATGACTCCAACAAACTCTCATTCATCCATTGAATATGTAATTTCTTGGGATCCAGTTTAGGATTTCAACTATTTATCTATTGTTATATCTTCTAATAATAATGCCAATGAATCCTATTTGTTTATGGATCTATAATCTTTAATTTTCAATTATATCTTGCCAATTCCAATATAATCTCTCCATATTTCACTGTGTAATTAGTTGTTCATCAACTAAACATTCAAGTCTCTGATTCACATATAAGCACTGCTAATAAAAATCTTGCTACGTAAACACGATGGAATAGTCCTTTCCAGTTCTTTTTTCACCAAAAGCATTCTCTCAGAGTTTATTTCAGATATTATGATTTATTAATAAATAATCTAAAACATTTGTGGTGACTAACATATTATAATTCATTATTATCAATCTTTATTTTCTACTTTTTTGAAAAGCTACTGAACATTTTTCCTTTTTTTAACTTATATCTTTAATCTTTCTTATCAAGTTCTTATAATGTTTCCTAATGGTCAGAAACATTATTTACAAAATTAATCACATTCTTCAAAATTTAGATTATTCATTCATCTCTATTTATATTTATCCCCTTAGCTACCCATTTATCCATGGCTTTCACTGCTGTTTATCCATATCAATACTAATCATGTTGAGTGCCATCATATATCTAATATTAGTATTACTGCACTTTAATATCTTTATATTAGCAAGTTTTCTGCTTGAAGTAAAATTCCACAAATCATTCCAGAATGCTGTACTAAAATTTTTACTTTCAAAACATCACCCAACTTTCTCACCTTATTCATATGCTTCTAAAAACAGTTTTCTTCATCCTATTCTAGAGCTATGTATTATAAGCTTGAGAAATCAATGAGCACTATGTAGTAGTGCTATATATTATCTAATGAGCATGTCAATAGCTCTTAACAAACTCTTCAGAGTATCCCTAACATCAGACCGGTTTCTAGCTTCTGGCTTTCCTCAGCCTGTTAAGACTTATTGGCATGCTCATTAGACAACATTTGTAATACAAACTTATTAAATTAAGACATATAATATATGACTTGATTTCTCTGTAGTTATATTTAGTGCTATATAGTAGCATGACCAGACTTTTCTGGCTGATACTTTCATTAGTAAAGACTAGAACTAACACATTTATGCATAAAATTGAAGTTACTAAATTATATAATTATGGACCTAATGTCAAACCTTTATCATTATACAAGTTGTCTTGGGTTCAAAATCTTAGGATTTTTTTGAATTTCAGACTATTACTTGTATAATATAAAAAAGTTAAAATATAACTGCTGAGTGTATATAAGTAAATTTTAAAATAAATTCCTATATCTTCACTGACAAAGAGCAAAAGCCAGAAATTTGCTTATATATATTATATAATACTACCATCTATTGTTTAGATTTACTATAGATATCTTTGGAGTAGATATTTCTATCTTATTTTATTCTTCAGATTGCCACCCATCTTTAAGATCGTATATATATTAAGATCTTTGTCTGAAGGCAGTTGGTGTAACTAACTAGGCAATAAACTATGATTAAATGGTAATACTTGATCAGAATCATGGTAATTTATGTACATCACTATTCCTTTAAAGTGGCATCTTAATATTTAAACCTATCATATAAACTTTCTAAGAAATTCTTGATACTGAATAAAAGGTATCATAAATTTAACAATATTATGGCTGCAAATTTGAATTGCAAATGCATAATAAAAACTTAAAACAATGCAAAGTTAAAACAGTTTAGTTCTATTTGAATAATAAATTATATATGTATGCAGTCATGAGATTATAACAGTGTGTGCAATTCCTGCAATGCCCATATCTTGTGGCTTGACTTCAAATTAGACTAAAAATTATTTCAGGTGGCTAAGAATTTCCCTAAACTACTTAAGGATTTTGTTAGATATTCAGCTCATAGCCTGTTCTAATCTTCCAAATACTGATTAGTAAATATGTATTTAGTTATTATTTGCTATGGTTAGGGTAGTGGAAAAGTAGCAGATTCTGGAAGTTATATTTTATCAATAGTAGTTCAATTTCCAGTGCACAAATTCATATAAATTCATGAACAACAAAATGTTCATTTCTTAATAGAATAATCAATCTAAATAAAATTGAAACAATCAACTAATTATATTTAATTATAAACCATGCTTTCATCTCTTATTGAGACCATTTCAAGATATAAAGTTTTATATATCACATGACTTATTAACTACATTTACTCCACCTATTGGACATTATTTTACCTTCAACAATATAATTAACATTACACATATAAATATCATATAAATAAAATGTTAATTATATTGTTGAAGGTAAAATAATGTCTAATAGGTGGAGTAAATGTTAATAAGTCATGTGATGTATAAAACTTTATATCCTGAAAAGGTCTCAATAAGAGATGAAAACCAGGTTGATAATTAAATAATTGTAAATATAATTAATTGTTTGTTTCAATTTTATTTAGATTGATTATTCTATTAAGTATATATCAATAACAACATTGTGGATAAATAATTATTTTTATATTGGATATTTAACCACTGTATATATATATTCATTTCTTCTTTTGATGGAAGGTAAATCTATATTTAGCTGATTATAAAATAATATTGTTATTATTATATGATGCAGTCTTTATCATTGCCTGAAAGATGTATTATATTTGTAAAGGCTCTGATCTATGATCAACCAGAAGTTTTTAAATTTCTATCATGCTATTAACACTATGATTGATCCATGTAAATTAGTTAATAACTTCAAATTGGAAGGGACAAAAATAGCATGATAAAAATTTAAAAACTACTGATTGAGTTATTAGAACCACCCGATTATTAACAAATTCAAAAAAAAATAGTTAAAAATTAAGGTAAAAGTCATTTACTGAATAGAAATATCATGCTCAGCTTATCCTCTGATTTCATTTAACTCCTTCCCTCCTAACTGACAATAAAATAACAGTATTTTATTCCCAGGAGGCTGTAAAGTCACCAACCAAGGCAGCGGTTGGTGGCCGAAGGCGGAGGGTGCTAAGAATCCCCTGATTGCGGACCCAGGCTGCCATTTGATGGCGACTTTTTATTTAGGTACTTACAACTGCAGATCACTTTCAAGTGAAGGAAGATTGCAAGAATTAGAAGAACTGTCTTATATTAAATGGGACATTATTGGACTTTGTGAAGTTAGAAGAAAAGGAGAAGAAACAATTGATTTAAAAAGTGGACATATACTCTATTATAAAGGCACACATATTGGAAATACAAGTGGAATAGGATTCATTATAAATAAAAAGTGGAAGAACAATATTGTGGAGATTGATGGTGTATCGGACAGAGTGGCAAGATTAGTTATACAACTTAATAGCAGATACCAAATGCAGATAATTCAGGTTTATGCCCCAACAAGTTCTCATAGTGATGAAGTAGTAGAAGATTTTTATATGGATGTACAAAAGGCTTTTGATCAGAGTAAACAACATTTTAAAATTGTTATGGGAGACTTTAATGCTAGAATTGGTAGACAAATGAAAGATGAAATTGCTGTAGGTAATTTTGGTTATGGTAATAGAAATGAGAGAGGACATAGACTTGTGGAGTTTGCAGAAAAAGAAAAACTTTATATTATGAATTCATTTTTTGAAAAAAATGTTAAAAGGAAATGGACATGGAAGCATCCAAATGAAGGTACAGCAGAATTGGATTATATTTTGACTAACAGAAAATACATATTTCAAGATTGTAATGTTCTTAATAAATTTAACACAGGAAGTGATCATCGATTAGTAAGGTGTAAGTTACGTGTTAATGTAAAACTAGAGACAAAAATTATTAAGAAAAACAATATTTACAGTTGATATTCCTAATCTTCAGAAACATTATAATGAATTTAAATTAGAACTTACAAATAGGTTTCAAGTGTTAAGAGATTTTGAACATGATTCAGATTTGAATGAAATTAATATAAAAATAACTGATACACTTTTAAAAACTGCAACAAACATAGCTGGTAGAAAAAAGCAGCAATTGACTAATAAAATTTCTACTGAGACTAGAGAATTTATGAAGAAAATAAGGAATATGAAGATATACAAAAATGATGTATTAAAAAGAATTGAATATCTCGAATTTTGTAAAATGGTACGGAAAAGAGTTGAAAATGATATAAGAAAGTATAACTGTGAAATAGCAAGGAAAGCTGTAGAAGAAAATAAAAGTCTCAAAAATGTTAAACAACATTTTGGTATTGGTAGGAAATTTATATCTGCAATAAGAAAAAAAGATGGAATTATTACTAAAAAGAGAGATGACATCATGAAATTGGTAGAAGATTTTTATCAAGAATTATATAGTAATAAAGAACAAGTACCTCCTATATCTATTACATCTTCCGAATTGCCCAGAATTTTAAATGAAGAAGTGAGACATGCAATTAAGTGTATGAAGAAAGGAAAGGCTCCAGGAAATGATGGAATTATAATTGATATATTAAAAGAAGCAGGTGAAGAAATAGAAACAATTTTAGCAAAGTTATATACCAAATGTCTAAATGATAAAGATGTACCGGAAGATTGGAAGAATGCAGTAATAATATTAATATTTAAAAAAGGTGATAAAGAAGATATTAGAAATTACAGACCTATCAGCCTTTTATCAGTTTTATATAAAATTTTTACCAAGATAATTACAACTCGTCTACAGAGAACTTTGGATTTCCACCAACCAAGAGAACAAGCTGGATTTAAAAGTGGTTTTAGTACAATAGATCATATCCAGGTATTGAGAGAAGTCATAGAAAGGACAAACGAATATGAGTTGTCATTATGTTTTGGATTTGTAGATTATGAAAAGGCATTCGATTCTATACACATTTCTTCAGTGATTAAAGCATTGGATCATCAAGGTATAGATCCAGGATATTGTCATATTTTAAAGAATATTTATAAAAATGCAACAGCAACAATTAGATTACATAATGATACTGGAAAAATCAACATTGAGAAAGGTGTAAGACAAGGTGACTCCATATCTCCAAAACTCTTTACAGCAGTGCTGCAAGAAGTATTTTGTGGATTAAAATGGGAAACTAAAGGAGTGAAAGTAAATGGAGAGTATTTAAGTCATTTAGATTTCGCAGATGATGTAGTTGTTTTTGCAAATAATGCTTCAGAGCTGCAGAAAATGTTGCAGGAGTTAGCAGATGAAAGTAGAAAAGTAGGACTAAAGATAAATGTTAAAAAGACTAAAGTAATGTTTAATCGATTTGCTCAAAATATGAAAATAAAGATTGATTATGAAGAATTAGAAGAAGTTAACAGTTACAAATACCTTGGTCAGATTATTAATACAGATGGAAACATAATGGAGGAAATTAATCATAGAATTAAACTTGGTTGGAGTGCTTTTGGTAGAAATAACTTGATACTAAAAGGAAATATGCCTATGTGTTTGAAAAGGATGGTTTTTAACAAATGTGTTTTACCAGTTCTTACTTATGGATCTGAGACTTGGACACTTAATAGAAGAGCAATACAGAGACTTCAGACCACTCAAAGGAGTATGGAGAGATGTATGTTGGGAGTAACAAGAAGAGATCGAAAACGCAATGTATGGGTAAGACAACAAACAGGTGTTACTGACCTTATTGAAAAAATTAAAAGATTGAAATGGAGTTGGGCTGGGCATATTGCTAGAAGAGATGATAATAGATGGACAATTGAAATTTTAAACTGGATTCCAAGAAATTGTAAAAGACCCAGAAAGAGACCACATGTGAGATGGATGGATGAAATAAGAAAATGTGCAGGGGTGTTGTGGAGAAGAGAAGCTAAAGATCGGAGAAGATGGATTAAACTTGGAGAGACCTTCATCCTGCAGTGGATTGATAATGGTTCATGATGATGATGATAACATATTGACATAACATTTACATTCCTTAACATTTTTCTCCAAGTTCTCATTACTCTCTCATCTTTAAGAAATTACTCAAATTGAATCCTTTCAATAAAATTTCTCCAAGTTGATAATATAAGATCTAGTGCCTGAACCTTCCCTGGCACCTCTCTGAGGAATGCCAAAGCACAAAACCATGGTCAGGGGTTTGGGAGGGGGGGGCTACTGACAGAGATATTTTAAGTGCTGCTCTGCTAAGCATTTACCACATAGCTTGTTGAGGAATTGGCAATCCTCATTGTTTATTACCCTCTACATTTCAATAGTTTCCAATTGCTTTCTATCTTTACTTATTTTAATATGTATTATTTTAAACATAATACTTAACAAACATTAAATCATTTATCCTGTAAGTATTAACAATGACCGCAATTCTTAATTCAAAATGCTTTCTCACTACTTCAATTATTTCTTGTTAATTTATTTGACAAATTATATCATAAATTGTTTTTAATCATTATTAGCAACCATTCATAAATGAGTATGCCCACTCAAATTTCAAAAATAAACAAATAGAAGAATGACAAAAATTAAAAGCTTTGTGCATGGAAATAATAATGACATGAGAGACTCATCATGATTAGGGGTAAACCAATATATTATCCTATAAGGAAGTAAAGAGATACTTTGAGACAGACAATGTTTATTTGTTATTTGCAGTTAACCCTCATATCTTAAATCTATTTCAGTATCTGCTATCAGTGGATTCTGGTAATAACCTAATTTATATTTTCTTACTCTTTTCAACATTATTGTCATATAATACTTATGTAATATTTATCATTGAGGTTAATTGATCAAAAGAGTAATTAACATTCAAGCATCAAAGGTAGAAGCAGAACACAATGTTTTTAGTCAATACGAGTATATTCTACATAATAATGTGGCAAATATTCACAAATTACCTTCACCAATGATCAAGAGTGCTTACCCTATTGCCTGGATGATTAAACCAATATATATATAATTTATTGTATTGCAGTAAGAGAGAACCTTTTTTATTTTGTTAAAAAAAAAAATTAGTTCATTTACTTTTTTTTAAATAAAATCGATATAACTTCTATTTTTAAATTATCTTCATCCAATATTCTTTTTTAATTTTCATATTTTAAAAGTTAATATCAACTGTGGAAAAAGGCATTCGAGTATTTTTTTTTACTTTTGATGCAAATAACACATCTGTGTGAATTAAAATTAATTATCAATCCTGTTTAGAAACTAACAAATCATATTTCCTTCGATATGTTCCATTTAAAATGAATTTACTTCCTCTACGAAAATTTCTATGAGCAATATCAATATTTACCTGCAGTCCTTTTTCTAAGGAATTCTTCGGAAAACCAGATTTAAAAAAAGGCTGATAAATATTAAATGCAAGTTTTAATTGTCATCCTTTTGCGTACGTGCATATATACATATATAGCAAGAGTTAGCAGCCAATTCGAACAGGACTTTCTAAATTACAGGGCCAAATTCCAAGTTTCATACTAATCATAAAAATCCTGTCAAAATGACATCTATATTATTCTTATTTTAAGTGATCAAAATAATACGTATTATAAATTTATATAAATGTTCTATCAGTGTTAAGAGATAGAATGGAGAGTGGTGGGTCGTGTGAAAGTCTGTGCCCATCTACCCTATCTATTACATATATTAATACAGGTATATAATAAGCCTGTATTTCAGTTATTACATAGTAGAGATCTCTGCCCATCCCTTGCATATGTATTAAATAAATTATGTCCTGTACATGAGGGGTCAGATTGACTTCAGGTCAACATGAGTGTGACGAGAACCTTGGCCTCAGGGTGGCCTTTGAGCGTTCCATCATCAGATTTTCAATTGGATTGATGGTTGAAGAGTTGGAATGTGGAGTGGATTGAAACCTGTCCATTAAAGTAGGAAGACTGGTTAGTTTAATATATATCTGAGCACTTATTGCATATATGTGTGGAGATGATAATATGATTGCTGGTTTAGCATGAAATACGATATTGATGATTATCTTTTTGACATATATGTGTTCAAGTGTATCAGTGTTATGAGATAGAGTGGAGAGTGGTGGGTCATGTGAATGTCTGTGCTCATATACCCTATATATTATAAATGTCTTATATAATTTTTGGAACTTAAAAGTTAACATTTGTATCAAAAGTTTTCTATAATTTCTAATATAACAAAAGATAATTTATTTTATCATTTTCAGTCATTATTATTCAATTGCAGAATGAAAATCTCTAAGTTTAATCCAATTTCTCAGATCCGTAGCTTCTCCATATCACTTAAATAAACTTTCTTATCTGTGTACCCATCTGACATATGGGTTTTCCCTAGGTCTTTTCCAATCTGTTGGGAACCATTTAAGAGTTTAACTAGACATTCTCATTCCTTCTATCCCAACTTAACTTCAGCCTCCTGATTCTTTTAATGCTTGACGCTTACTTATTTTTTTCATCCATGTAATCATTTTTGTTCTTCTCAACATACATTTCTTTATACTTTATTGTGTAGCATATAGTTCCTGTATTGCTTTTTTATTAACATCCAAGTTTCAGATCTATATATTAATTTCATTTATTATGTTTCCATCTGTAGTAATAATCTTCTCAATGTATTTGTACATCATTATTATCAATCTTTAATTTCTCCTTATGTTAAAAAAAAAAAATCCAATCATTTACCTTTAAGACCTAATTTTTTTCCCCTTTCATCTGATATCTTACATTTTCAGAAGCTCTGAAGAATTATTTGTAAAAACAACCACTTCATCAAGACTTAAATAATCTTCATTTTTAATTCCTTTAGTTTTTCATTTTACTCCCATCCCCAACCAGCTTAAAAAGTTTTGGAGACACCCTTAACAATGTTAATCTTCTTAGTAGTGGTATCATGTGATCTAATTACGGTCACTGCATTTTGATATATATTCTTCAGAATTTGACGATATCCTGTGTCAATATCTTAATGTTCCAAAGTTTTAACCACTAGAAAATGCTTTTGAGTCAAACGCCTTTTCATATTTATCCAACACTTAATGGATATAATATATATATAATTTTTATCATTTTTGTTTTAATGTTTATCTCAAATAACACATTTAAAAATATATTTTTTTGCACTTTTAAATTAATAATGCATTTTGTTACTAACATTTACATATATTTTAAATAGAACAAGAAAATATGTAATTTTTTGTATATAGATAAAAGATAAGGCATTTGCATATGTGTCTGTGTTGGACAGAACACTAATGTAAATACATATAATCAAAGAGTTTATTGCTATAATGTTCTTATGAAATTTGAGCACCAAAGTGACAAAATTGAGCTAAAATTCATAGAACTTGAGCTCTAAAATCCACTAATCTATCATTTCCATTAACCACATAAAGCGTTTATTAAATGCAGTTCAAAAATAGTCTGCTACACAATCAAAACTATAAGAAGAAACAATAACAAAAAAAAAGCACTTTGTTAATTTAAATATGCATGAAAGAATATACTATTTTATTAAAGATTGAAAACATAGGGAAAATAATAAATGCATAACAAAACATAAACACTTTTCATAAAATTAATAGATAATTATTATTTTTAATGTTTTATAAGTTGCTGAGGTATTTGGATACATCACTGATATTAATTCACAATAGCCCACAAGTGGTATATCATACTGCGCTTTGCAAAATTTTCATATGCCTTGATTTCCTAGAATTTTATGAATTGAACAGGTATCCATTTTAATAACCTTCTATGTGTATCTGTATTTTGTAAAAGAATAATTAATATATATATTGCTTGTGTAATATAAGTATTTATGCGTCCTATTTTGCAAAAGCAGTATAATTTGATTTCTCCATTTTTTTGTGATCTATGGTTATATTTTTCTACTTTTTTTAATATAAATAATATATTTTTTATATTGTATTTGAACAGAGACTTTGCTATCTTAATATAAACCAAGCACTGATTATATATATGTGTGTGTGATGATAATGTAGACCAACTGATGAGTGCTAATTGAGCACAAAATATGCATATTGGAGATAATTTATCTTTTTTACATGTGTGTGGTCATGTGTATTGGTTGTATGAGATAGAGTGGATAGCTATAGGGAGTTTGAAAGTCTGTGATCAAATACCGTATAATATTACATCTAACTCTAACTACATTAATTATACTTGTATTCAAATATTATAATATTTTTTCTAAGTAATGCTTATAATTAAAAAAAAAATCAAATTTATTTCATTTGACTAATTTTTCCAACCTAATCCCAGTTGAAATATATATATACATGCAGAATATGTAGCAAATCGATTTGAATAAAGTATATCAAAAAAATGTACAGTAAATGTTTCAGTCTAAAATAATTTTTTTAAAAATTATTTTCAGTTGTTTTACTAAGAACCTTAATTGTATTTTAAAATAATTTTTTTCATGAAAGATATCAGATACTGGTTATAGTGATTACAAGGGTTAAAAAAATGCAACTATTGCAAGTAAAACTATTAAAATATATAATTCAATATCAGAATTTATTATTTTGTTGCTATTTTTATTAAGAATTGGAACATTCCATCATCAGATTTTCAATGAAATGGATGGCTGAAGAGTTGTGGGTTAGAATAATTTGTAAGCCTGTCCATTAAAGTATGAAGATTGACTATCTTAATATAAAGCTAAGGACTGATTGTATATATATGTGAAGATAGTAATCTGGACACCAATTGATGATTGTTGGTTTGGCATGAAATACATATATTGGTGATTATTTATCTTTTCAACATGTGTGTGATCAGGTGGGTCAGCAATATGAGATGGCATGGAGAGTTAGGGTCATTGTAAAATTTGGCAATTTGATTATTCCTAGCTATATGTGATATAAATTTAAGTCTAATTAAATTGTAATATTTTCATGTATTACTAGAAATGTTTTTTATGCTTATCACATAAAATCTTTCATACATTTTCAATGCAAAGCACCATTTTTAAAAGGCAAATAGAAACTTAAATGTACTGAAGAAAACGTATTCTACCTTTTAATTTACATGTCCGTGCTTCAAACCATACTTAATTGAACTCAGTTGCCCACACATTAATTATGAAGAACTAAGAGCTAACATATAAGTATAAAGCAGCATGTATATTTAAAAAACAGGTAAAAACAAATCTACAATGTTGTCTGTGTTTTTAGAACATAGGAAAAGAATGTCATGTGATTGCCCCCAAAATGTAAAAAATACTTTGTGGTGAACAAGATAAAAAATAAAAAAAGTATGATTTATTAATAGTGCAAACCCAGTAATAAACAGAAAATTCAAAAGCTAGAAAATGAATAGTTATAACTTGAGCAAGTAAATTAATATTTAGAATACGTTGTTTTCTATAGCACATTTAATGGCCTAATTTTTGCATTTTAAAAAGAATGCTCTGCATCAAAAATGCATTAAAAGCATTATTATTCAACCCCCCTCCCCATATGAAAAACACTTCTTGTAATGCCAAGAGTATATATACCTTTATTCCTGTCAAAGATGAATAAAAAATAAGAAATGAAAGTAAAATTGATATATTTTAAATTACCACAAACCATTCACAAAAACAAAAATAGCAGAGTTTTTAAAAATCTTTTCTAAATTTTATATTATAAACTTTAGAAATTTAATAAAATTAATCAATACTTTTATTTTTACTTCCAATAACTATTCATAATATAAAACTTTCAGGAGTTTTTTTTTTTTACTGTACTCCATTTTGGACACTACATGATACTGCTATATATATATACACACACACACACTGCTATATATATATACACACACACACACCACAGATTAGTCTCTGGCTTGTATCTTTGTCAGCAAGGAGTTGTATCTAATGCACTTATGCATAGAGAAGCAAGCTTCAAATAGTTGATAGAAATTCAAAACATACTAAATTTTTATGTTATCACACATGTATAGTAGCATAGATTTAAAATTTAGGAAAGAAATTATATTTTAAAGCCTTACTTTTATGTTAACTGTAAATACATTTTAGCCTTTTGTTAGGATAATATATATCAAGAAAATATTAAATGTCTTTGTTTACATTTGACATACAATTTTAGAGTCCTCTTTAATCTTCTCTAAAGCTGTCTATTATAATCATGAGTAATCAATAGACATTAGATGAAAGTATTATTATATTCATATTCTTATTAATAAAAATATTTAATGTTCCCTGTAAGCAAAAAAGCTCATGAATTCTTATGCAATATATATCAGACTAGTAGTGCAAATGGAATGATAACATTTGCTGTCAATTATATGAGTAACATTTCTTTCATGTTCTGTCACTTGTTTCATTTTTCAAAATGCTCATAAAATTCATTATTGTAAAACTGGAAGCCATCAATTTCATCATTAATTATCTTTTTTTCTTCACAATCAATTTTTCAGATTATTATATAATCTAATTCTATGAAATAAGATTATGCAAATTAAACTTTTATGTAAAAGAAGTATTTCTCTAAACTTAGACGTCTTCTAGCCAATTAAAAAAAAATTGCTATATTGAAGCATGTATCTGTTGGTGTATTCAACTTTCAAATCATTACTTGAGATAATTCGGACAATGTGGATGGTTTTTCTTTGATACACTAAAAGTGTGGATAAATAAATAAACTAGAATTTCAAATGTGTACATTATAAAAAATATTATAATGCTTTCTTATATAATCAGTTCCAACTATATAAATGTCACAACATATTTTAAAAAGTTTTACATCAATAATGTTAATGCAATTTAATGGTACCTTGTGTAGTTTAATGCAATGATAAAATGATAGATTCCAGAGGGGTCAAGGTAAATGTATTGCACTTCCAGTTTGTTACTTTTGTTGCTCAAATTTTATTACGAACTACTGAGTGATGAATTAATGCAGTAGTAGAATATTGGACTCCAGGGCTCACTCAGAACAATCTATCTGTTTTGATGCTTCTACTTCATATGAATGCCTAAATATCAAATCATTCAATTATTGCCTTGTGTGGTCTAATGCAATGGTAGAGAGATAGCCTCTGGGGGTAAAATTCACATTTCATAGCTACAGCAGATACTTCCTGCCCTTAAAGATCTTACCAATTCCCAAATAATAAACTACTCAAATATTATAATTGTTGTTGTTATTGTTATTATTTTTATAACCTAATACTAAATTATTTCTTTTTAAAATATCAAAAATTTTGATTTTACAAACAAATATCCACCTGTGTAGGCCATTAAAAGCTTTTTAAAATGTCCTGTGTATAGAGAAGCCGTCAAATAACTAATATTTTAAATACTATAATTTAACCAAATATAATGTGAAATTTCTAATGGCCTATATTTAGTCTTTTAACTATTGAAACTATATATGCTGAAGTATAAAATGAGTACTATGCCATCACATTTGTGTACAATCCCAGTAATTCAAACTACTTTCAGATTATTTCTGGAAGCAATTCAGATATAAAAACAGTTCTTCATTTCTTCTGTTATCGATGGCACATCCAATCTAACAAATAAATTTTGTGATATAGACAAGAACAAAAGGATTTCTTTGAAGGTCTTTAAAATCATTCATTGCTTTGGTTAAAATTTTAAATCATGCAAATTTCATACAATTTATTGTTTTAATTAGATACCAACCAGTAACCACCTAAACATTCACAGTAAATATAGTAATCAATATTTCTCACTGCTGTCAAGTCAACCTTCACACCTTTATACATAAAGTATACATTTTTTAAATTAATTTATCAAAAAACTTTACTTTTTTGTTTTATATAATATTTTTTTCATTAAAAGAAAACTGTTTCAATAAAAATTATAAGCATATGACAATTTATACACAATAAGACCATCTTTTTTTAATATCCTTTTTCAACTAAGTTTCTTTCTTTCTATTTGTTTTTGTTAAATTTGCAATCTTCTTAAAGGAAACAGAAATAAAACTGTTTAAAAATTTCAAGTGCAAAAAAATAAATATTTTACTATTAAATTAGACAATGAAATGATACTAAAAACATTAAATCAATTCATTTATATAAATGTAAAATAAAATATTTTAGTATTAATTAATAAAAATATAAATTGGCTTATGATTTATTTATAGATGTGTATTTTATTTAACTATTTTGCAGAGACAATTCTGATTGATAGCATAATCATAGAATGAAACCTCATGATAATGCATTATCTTAAAAAATAACTCATTTAAAATTTGGATTTTTTAAAAATCATCTTGTTTTGATTAAAAAATTTCTTACAAATTCTAATTTTTCTAAATTATATTTTAAAAAATAGTTAAATTATTTTTGAACCTCTACATTTGTTTTGCAGAAAGTTTAACAAAAAGTGTTACTTCTGCTAATTAAACATCACATAATTTCCCTAAAGTAATATTATTAAAATAAATTGAATTTTACTATTTATCTACCTTAAAAATTTTTTGGGGTACTTCTAAATTTTCAAGTAAACTAAGATGGCACCCCATATTTTTGATAAATGTACAGTTTCGAGGGCTTATAATTTCCCGAAGATATGTTAGTTGTTAAATTAAAACAAAATTAATAAATTGATTGTTAAAAATTCTGATAAATTTCATAAAGAAGCTTTATTTCATTTTTTTTTTTTTTTTTTACTTATATTATAACATGGGAAGCAATGAGACACACTTAACATTGTCGTACTTTGGTTTAATTCTGTGTTTCTTTTTGTCAACAGTTTTTTTGATAAATTGTCATAATGGTTAAAATTTGGGACCTTCCTGTCACAGAACATGGTGCAGTGGACTATGTACACCACCAACATGAATAAATAATATTTACTAAGGCAATAAACCTAAAGCATGTGCGTTTGAAAATGCGATGGTAGGGACTTCTACAGGTCTTTTTCAACTGCACATGCTTTAGGTTTATTGCCTTAGTAAATATTACTTACGTAATCAATGTGCATTAAATAAATTTATAATTACAACATGAATAAAGTGTATTTTCTATTAATAAGTTAATCCAAAAAAAGAGAAAGAAATATTGTAATTAATTTTTACACAATGAATTTTTTTAAAATAACAGTAATAAAAAATAAAATGTAATTATTAAATACGATATTTCCTAGCAGGCATTTTTTGCAAATATTTTGCCCCCCCCCCCAAATATGGCTGCCATTTTGATTTACTTGAAAACTGACAAGTACTAAAATTTGCATTTTATATGTATAAATAAATATGCAAATGTCACTAAAATTGTTGTATCCTTATGCAAAATTAAAAAAAAGGCCCTATTTAAGATTTTATAACTTACAACTTAATAATATATATACACATAAGAATATTGAATAAATTTTATCAATTAACTACTATTATATTAACACTCAACAGATTAAATTTTAGTATATTAATTTATTATCAGATTTTAATTTAACGTTTAATAAAGGCCCTCTAAAATTTAGGGGCCCCAGACATTGATTTGCCTCGCGATGGTTATATATGACTGTAAACAGTTCACTAAGTGTTGCAGTTGTTTAAAAAAAAGGGATATTTTACTTTGGTTTTTACATTGTTTTTTTCCTTCAGAATTCACAATAATTTTTAATTTCTGAAAATCATTCTTTTCTAAAGAATGTTAATAATTCATTTTTTACTTTAATGAAATATTTAATTTTAGATTTTGTTAAACTTTTTTTTTAAAATGTGTCTTTAATATTATATTTGAAGATATAATAAAAAAAGAAAACAATAATGTATTTAAAAATAAATATATATTTATATTTTTTAAAAAAGTATTTTATAATTTTTCCTTTTTTAAAAAAATTAAAATAAAATATAGATTCAGTTGAGTATTTTGTTAATCATGTGATATTTTGATGATCATGTGATATTTTGTTAAAACTAGAAAAACAATTTATTGCCAGTATTTAATGGCAAACGCACTCGCAAAAAGATTTCAATGTTACATAACACACCTCAAACCACCTGCACGACTTGGAGCTTGTATCGCAATTAGGTAAAGATCAAGCAAATTATTTAAGCAGTGGAAAATGATGACTATGTAAAAAAATATTTTTTATATATACCGTACCTAAAATCCAGAGTTCAAACTCAGATGAATTTACAAGCAAGATCGGACATGCCTTTATAAATGTGTGGTAAAGTTATTATTTAAATATTTTTAGCTAAAAAATTTCAAAAACAAATGTAAAACCTCACTACTAGATAGTTAAACAGTCAATTTTTCATTCATTGCTCCTACTTGAAGCATTATTAGATAGGTTTTCATCTTGCAGAGGGCTATTTAAAAAAGTTTTAACTTACCAAAGATGAATGAACTATAATCAATGATGATCAAATTTATAACTGGTTTGGTTGTAATTCTTATTTCCAAGACCACAGAAAACTAGGTAACATTAGTGCATTTTGCACATTACAACCACATTTATTAATGATGATTATAAAGAAGGCAATACATTATTGCTAAATCTATAAACGTTTACAAATACCCTACAAAGATTAATTTGTTTGCTATACTGTGATATAATGACAATACCATTTAATAAATTGCAGTATCAGCAAAAATCTACTGATTGAATTCATGTTTACACAATAGCTACTTATAGACAGAAATGTCATCACCATTTGATTCTTCTTTTAATGCTAACATTGTTTTTTTATTACTAAAAATAAATAGTGAAATAGTTTATTGCTCAGGAATTCATAAGAACTTCAAGAATCATCAGAAATAACAGAGCTCAGCTGCATCCATTAATCTTTAATTCCAAAATCAGATAATCATTAAACCACAGCTTTTATTTATATAAAAAGAACTAAATTATTCATTTTATAAAGTACTAAAACATCATAGTCCTACCATTCATCATGCTTAAACAATTGTTAAAACAGTAGCAACTCTCTCTAAACAGTAGTGCTATGTTGTGCAAACCATAGTAATTAATTGCTGCTAGAAGGTCTGTGTCAAAATCCTTATCCAGTCCTTACGCATTCAATATCCTGACTAGTGTTTTCCTGAAGTTTTGTGATGATGGTGTTCTAGTTGTATTTTTATATTGGACTATTTTCATCACCTAATATGAGTATTGAATGCCTTTAGAAAAATTTAACTTTATTTAAATATTCCAAATACATTCAACTGTTAGTAATAGCACATCAAACAAGTTAGCATATGCACAATGTTTTGAGAGGTATTATTCTTCCCTCTTCTTCAAGTGTTGCTGGCCTGACCAGTGCCAGCACTAGCATGGAATTCAAACCTGGACCCTTAGATTCTTGAGTATTAAGTTTTAAGGTAATGCTCTAACCAACTGAGCTATCCTGCCTGCCAAGCAACAGTCAGTAGAAATTTCGTATACTTATCTATGATGTTCCTCCTGATTTCTCCACTTTTTCCTAAGATCAAAGTTGATTGGTGGTTTCCATACCTTATGTATAGTCACACTAGGTTGGCTTATGGGATTTTTTGCCAGACCAGTAGTCCTATTGAAAAGCACTTGCAAGAACACAAACTGATGATTAGAAGAGAGAAAGCTGATGTGTCTAAGGTAGCAGACCATGTATGTGCCAATGAACATATTTTCAACTGGGAAAATACAAAAAGGAAAAGGTACAAAGAAGAAAATTTAAAAAAGCTACTCACATGACAATGGCAAAAAATCCAATAAGCCAACCTAGTGTGATTGTACATAATGTACGGAAATCACTAATCCACTTTGCTCTTAGGAAAAAGTGAAGAAATCAGGAGGAACCTCATAGATAAGTATATGAAATTTCTATTGACTGTTATCTTTGGCAGGATGGCTCAGTTGGTTAGATCATTACCTTAAAATTCAATACTCAAGAATCTAAGGGTCCAGGTTTGAATCACATTCTAGTACTGTCACTGATCAGGCCAGCAACACCTGAAGAAAAGTGGAGAATAATACCTCTCAAAATGTGTATATGTTAACCTGTTTGATGTGCTATTACTAACAGTCAAATGTATTTGGAATATTTAAATAAAGTTAAATTTTTCTAAAGACATTCAATACTCATATTTGATGATGGAAATAGTCCAATATAAAAATATCCTGACTAATTTCTAACTTATGGATTTAATGCAACTCTCCAGTAACCACCTTTTGCCTTTCTAGTTCGCTATAATGCTATGACCTTAAAATTGAATCCCAATAATGTTTTCATTACATTAGATTCTAAGATCTACGTGTAGTACTTTCAGATCTGAGGTTCATCACTGATTAAGGCTACAAGCTAAAAACTAGTCAGGATAATGGATGAATAGGCACTGGTTAGGAATTTTGATGCCCAAACCTATGAGCATCCATTGATTACTATGGCTTGCACAAGGTGGCATTACTGTTTGGAAAGAGTTGCTATTGTCTTATTAAAAGTGCTAAAAAATGGGAGGAAAGACATACAATAGAAAAATTAACAATTTAAAATTAATAATAATGGGTGTATATACACACAGTAGATATAAGATAATTGATTTTTTTTTAATGAGTTTTATGATTTGAAAGAAAGACAAAAAATAAAACTTTAATGCCTTTGCAATCACTATGATGCTACTATTACTGTTATTATTAATAATTTAATATCCAAAATTTAAAAAATTACATAAAATATAGTTATTAATTTGTGTCAGGTAAGTAGATTGGCTTGAGTTCAAAAAAAGTTATTTCACAATTTCAAGTTGTAATCTTGAATAGTGTAAAAGTAAATAATATAATTAGTTTACTGTTCAAAAACTTTAATTAGTTATAGTGCAAAAATACCTAATAAACATCAATAGCCCAAGATAGAAAAATTTACCTTTACATGTGAGTTTTAATGTGTAATTAGAAATGTGGACTTAATCAGTGAAGTATTGAATAGCTTCACGCTCGCAGATCTAACCGCTTCAGCTTCACCTATTTAAATAGAAAGTAGGTTGAAGTAAGGAAGGGTTCCCCTTGGGTTCCCCTCTTTTCTTCCATAGCATGAGCTTGTGGTTAAACACCTATAGAGGTTCCTACTATCGCATTTTACATGCATATTCTCGAGGTTATAGCCTGAGTAAATATTACTTTACACACACACAAAAAAAAAAAAAAACGACAAAGAAATTAAAATGGTCAGTTGCAATTTATAATTAGATGACAAATGTATGATTTACGTTTGCTGCTAAAGATTATTTTCATCAATTTTAAATAGAAATTAATTTTTTTATTAAAATGTTACCTTGCTAATGATTTAAATAGCACTAAAAATGATGTACCCTGGTGGAATAATGAAGATGGGAATTCAAGTTCTGAAAGTGAAACTGTAGAAAATGAAAGTATGTCTGAAAAAAATTCACAATAAATTGGATGAGATTATTTGAAATAATATGGTATTAAGATTGAAGACACTTGCTTTCATAGTTATTCAGTGGCCCACATTTACGATTTTCAACTCAAGTCTATCTCCTTGTCTATCTTGACTCAAAAAAATGGCAGTAATAGTGAGTGATCACTGATCAAAATAAGGTATTGCCATTTGATGATTATACTGCATTGAATGGTCATTTTACTTGCCTTTGGACAAAGAACCATATGTAAATAATGTGTCCAAATGAAAAAATGACTGGTTCTCTTTCCAAGCTTCCTGCAATGACATTTGTAAATCAAATTTATGTGGCAACAAAGACACTAGCATGTCTGGATCATAATTTCTGACGTAAATGTGACACTGTGTTTCAATTCTCTCTCTGTCACCGATTCATTGCCATACACAGTTTGAATCATTTCAAACCATTCAATAGTAATTTTGACTGATGTAAGACAAATTTAATGTTAGTATGCTGTTTCATTGTGAGTTAATACGAGGCACATTATCACATTGCATATGTCTTAAAAAGTTGTATAGTAAATAATTATTTTATGTCACTATGTAACACATAGGTTAATTTAGAGATGGTGCTACAGACAACTTGAGGAAAAAAAATAGACACTAGTCATCTTTTCCTTGGGACACACTCGTATATATATAAGTAAAAATATTTGATTCATTTCTTAATTTAACATTTTCCCTTAAACTAGCAAGCGTTTTTTTAAACTTTTAACTTTTATTCATTCAAACATTTCATCATAACACTTCTTAAAATATATCATGAAACATTAGCAAGAGAATTTGTTTTATTGAAAAAATAAATTAATTATTTATGCGAAATTCTTATTTATATACTTTCCATTAGACAATTATTAATTGCCTCTCATTATTTTTTGTCTTAATTTGCATAACAAGCATTGGATAAAATAATGATAATAATAAAAATAAAACAGTAATATAAATAATTACAATTTATTTTAATTAGTTATGCATATTAAGCTGCAATTAATTTCTGTCATAAAATTTTCTATCTGATAAGTTGAATAATGATTAAAACTACTTTTAGCATGATTTACTTCTGATATCATAAATAATCTACATTAGTTAAAGAAAAATCATTACTACAGTTCCTAACGTGTTAACTGATAACATTAACAATTAAATAACATTGGCCAAATCTTAGAAATTGGCAAAGAACTAGGAAAGATGTTATAAAATATGCAAATTTATCATATACATAAATGATCTGCACAAAAACAGAATAGTTGATAATCTATATATATTATAAAGCTGCAAGATGATGATAGACAGTTGAAGTCTTAAATTGGATCCAAAAAATTGTAAAAGATCTAGAAACAGACCGTGTGTGAAATGGATGAAAGAGGCAAAAAAGTTTGCTTGATTGATGTAGAAAAGATTTGAATCAGAAAAGCTGGATGTAGTATATGATTTAGTATGATGGTAGAGTATCAGACTTTTGAATAAGAGGTCCTTAGATCCATTCCAGTTCTGGCACTTCCAGCACTCAAACCTTTTAAGAACACTCAAGCAATAAAGCCATTTGCTTGTTTATTTATATAAAAAAATATTAAATATGGAGAAACTTTTATTCTTCAGGGATGATGATCAGAAAACCAAGTATCATTATATCTTTGAAGTATGAGTTGAAAACAGTTCCGTACATCGTACATCGTGTCAACTTAAACATTTTTCCTTTCTTTAATTAGCAATTGGTGAGTAGTTTAGCTCAGCAGTTAAACTGTACATTCCAGAAATCATAGTTTATGAATCAATTCACAATTAAGCAAATAAAAAACCCACACAATTTTGAATTATTCAATAAAATAAAAACAATGAACTCAATTAAGCCAATTCACATTTCATTGGAGAAATAATTGTTAACAACTTACTCCAGAGATATCTATTATAAGCTTGAGAAATATGTTTCAATGATCAATGGACACTAGATACTGGTGCAAGAACTAAATTCTCTAGCATATATCTGGGTATTGTACTTTATGTTAAAATTTGCATTTGACATTAAATACCTCACATCCATTGATTACTAAGCTTTTAATAAATAGTCGAGGGATAAATAGTGAGAATTGCTGTTCCTAATGCGATGTTGAAAGCAAATTGAGATGGTCATATCAGGCTTTGTTTGGTACAGGTTCAACACTACAACCTTCTAAGCACCTATCCATGCAATAAATAAATATTTGGGAGTTAATCTGGAATTATTTTTTTTTTATGAGTCAAAGCGTCAACCAGGAAGTGAATCCCAGGACAACTGCTTGTAAGGCAGCTGTGCTAACTACTCAGCCACCAGTGCTTACCTTTCATTTAGCTATTATTATCAGTGAGCCAAATTATTTGGGTAAACTTTTTGTACATATAAAAATATATACAATATAATCCTTTGATTTCTAATATTTTAATTTGTTCAATTTAATGCTATGTATGCAAATTATTTACTAAAATAACTAACTGCAATATAATCCATATATGATGATAAGTGATGGTAATGAATGGTCATACTAAGTAATGCATTTTGAATATACACTCTATTACTGCTAATTCAGGTCAATGCTTATATTTGAAATATTTGGCTCATTTGAATTAAAAGCATATAATCTGTAATGATTACATAAACAGTTACAATCAAAGTTTCTTGCATAACTATGCAAGAAACTTTGATTGTAACTGTTTATTATCTTTATGCCTCCTCTATAGTTCAATATAGTAGTAAAGCAATAGACTTGGGAGTTCTAGAATCCCTTTGATGATAGTATGTCATATGACTCACAAAAATAGGCACTTGATTATTTATATTCATTTTATGTTTAGAGATTACCAACATAATATCACTTGATATCCTATACAGTATGACATCTATCATAAACAATAATGTCCTTTCATCTGGTAATCACTTACTATTCAAGTTTGGTGATATTACATAGATATAATTACTCTTCAACAGAGAATATTAGATATCTACAATTAGAAAAGAACAAGCTTAGAAAAGACTTAAATACGCAGTTTATGATCTGGAATCATATCTACGTAATCATATAGGTGAGTATAAAGATTAGAATTTTTCTTTCAAACTTTTGGCTTAATAGTAAATGAGTTAAAAATGGCTACCAGGTACATAACAACAATAGTTCCAGCTTTAAATTCTGAGCTCTCGTTGATAAAGATTAAAACTAGAAATATTCATAAAAATGATTATAGAAAGTTTATAATAGCTAGAAAAAAAAAATGGATATATCATTGACGTTTATAATGTGACTTCCAATATTGAAAATCTGAAGTGAAGAATGTTAAATGGTGACAAGAAATGGTAAATGACCACTGATTGTAACCAAATTTATCACATGGTTACAGCACTATTCTACTGTCTACTTATCCAAATTGCCTTTAAATAGAAAACTATATAAAAGGACATATTTTATTTGGTGTACTTTAGCATAATGATGGAGTTAAGAGCCAATGATTTCTGGGCCAATTCGTTGAAAAGTAAAATAATATAAAAAAATCTATGTTTAATCAATATAATGAAATTGTTGTGTGTTCAACCTGACATTTAAGGGTTCACATTATATGATTTGCAGAATTATTAACCATATTTTTTTATTGAAAATACAGCATTGCATTTATAATTAAAAATAAACTAATGTTGACCCTTTTTTAACTTTATTGATTAAATTTTTAATAAATTATAAAGCATTAAAGACATCTTTAGATTCTTAAACATCAAATTAAGGCAATGCTTTAACCAAATGAGCTATTAATAAAATATTTGCAAACAAGCCACACAAAAAAGAGTGCTTAATTAAATTGTGATGCAATATGTTATCCTTTTATATAATACTTTTACAAAAGGGCTAAAAGCAATCCAGATAACAAATCAATATTTCTGGAGTACCAAAATAAAGTCAGCCATAAATTCGAACCTACATCAGTCATTTTTCATGTACACCAAGAGAATTCTAAGTGCAAAATAAAGAAGCCATTGCACATTGCTAATAATCCTAATTCTCTAAAAAGTGGCAATTTAACTCATTTGTATACATTTACATAAATTTATATCATATTTATATCTCCTACCCTCCTGTCCATCAGTCATTGCTATGAATATATCGAAAGCAGCTTTGTGTAATATTATAACAAACTTTGAAACTTAAGTTTTTCTTATTTAAATATTCCTAGCACTGATAAGGCTTTGACATTTTTTTCTTGTTTTATCCACTACTTAAGGAATCGCTGGATACCTATTTATTGACTAATATTGGATAATTAGCTGAGTTGGGTATAATGGGGCTCCTTGAAGGCTGGATTCAAATCCTAGATCATAAGTATGACACATGAATGTATAATTATTTTACCATGAGCAATTTGGAATTTTATATATACATCATTATTTAATATAGAGAACATACCAATAGCTCAAACAAACTCTTAATTGATAAGTGCTGTAGAGAAAATATATTTATAAATACAAGCTTATAAAAGCAATGTCACGGTATATATGCCTTGTTTTATTGAATACATCATTATTTTTATATTATCGAATGGTTTATTACTTGGAAATTCATAAGTTCTAGCATCGGAAGTGACAAGTGTTGGCCCCTATCCATGGTTTTGAGCTCTAGAGTCTCACATTTTACAACTGTATTAAACGATACAGGCCATTTTTATATTATTATATAATAAATACTTCAGTGAAAAAATTTCGCGATATATATAAAATAAATATTCGTATTTTTACAATATATCATTCACTACATAAACATACCATGGATACAAAGTAGACTTATATAGTACTTACATTAATTTCTTTAAAATTATTATATTGAAACAGAGTAAATGTACTTTGCGATCACTCATAAATGCATATGGATCTAAATGACGGAATTTAAATACGAAATCAAATTCAAATTGTTTAAAATAGAAATCTTATAGATATTTAATGAAAATTTATGGGAGTAAAATTACCAAAATTGTTTTAGTTTCCAAAAATATTTTTGTTAGTTCAGCTTAAAAGAAGTTAAAAGTACTTTTATATGTATATAAAATTGCTTAAATATTTATTGAAATGTCAAGCTTCATTACTATTTGAATAGAAATTAACAAAAAAAAAAAAATCATACGATGCGTAGCCTTAAATGCGTGAATTTTTGAGACTGTCTGTATTTTCAAATCTGAAATTATTATAATTAACAATTTTTATATACTTTTTTTTTAAAAGTTTAAAAACTTCTGTATCATTTAATACTGCTTTAGGCGCTACGGTTTCAAACACGGCAAAATTGACGTTAAGTAATTTATGTACAAAGAATAACATTTAAAACAATATTTACCAATATTAGGAAAATGAGAAAAAAAATTCCTGAATATATATGTGCGTGTGCATGCATTACATTTCTGTCCCAAATTCAATAGAATTTGATTTTCTAATAATTATTTGAATCTCATCAATAGATTTAAAACCATCCACGCAGATCTGGTTATCAGCTTCAGAGATAAACTTTACTACAACCTTATGTGACGGTTTAAAACACAAACTATGAAACATATAATCCAGATTGTCTAAAGTTATGTGTTCAATGATAGAATTAAAAGCTATCCTAAAATTGCAAGCAAATTCTTTGGATTAAAATTCTCAGACATCTTTGTAAATAAATGTTCTAAAATTCTAATCCATTATTAGATACTAACAAGTTAACAAGCAATAATTTCTAGTAGAAATAATAACATTTTCTCTAGAAAACCATATCATTTATCCACTTTGTAGCTGCTCATCTTTTTCTTCTTTCACCACCAGGGCTGCCTTAACCATAAGGCATAATATATAGGGCCTGCACTTTTTTTTTTTAACAAAATAAAACCAAAGCAAACACATTTTTAAAATTAGAAATGGTTTAGTTATAAACTATCACAAACCACATTATATCCACAGGACACAAACATCTCCAAATGTCATAAGGTGGTGGTGACTGAAGTTTTAATTGAATATATAGAAGTATTGTTAAGAATTGATAGGACAGTATTTGAAATTATACAATTCTATCTTTAGTGATTCATAGAGGGATATGATGAATAGAAATAGGGTTTATAAAAATCCTAATGTGATTCTATTCATCATTAATCATCTACACACTGTTCTAATAAATTAGATCATATCATGATAGGTCTCAAATAAGACAATTATTAACTGGTTACCTGTTCAGTTCAAATATAATCAATCAAGTATTCACTTGTTCATTTCCTGTATTATCACTGGTATTTATGAACACAGTGCATTAGCACTAATGCTTTTCCTATAGTCACAGAAAATGCCATTGTGATCTTTTTAAAGATACATCTTTATCTAAAAACTACTGCAACTCTTTCCAGAGTTTGTGATGAATCTCTTGATTACTGAATTTATTGTTATTGATGAATGATCCAAAAGACAAAACTTCACAACCATGTCTATGCATTTGTTATCAATTACGAAGCTAGGAGTTGACCCTATTATTACAGTCCTTGATTTTTTTATATATATATTTAGTCAACTATTGGCATCAATAAGGGCTTTGAGCATTCTATCATCAGATTTTCAGTAATATGGGTAACTCAAGAGTTGAAGAGTAGAGATGATTGAAGCCTGTCCATTAAAATTTAAAGATTTGAAGTGTGTGTGTGTGTACATGTAGGAGATAATGATATGAATAAACTAATGAGTGCTGGTTCAGCACAACATGTGTATTGGAGCTCATTTATCTTTTTCACATGTGTGTGATCATGAAAGGAGCTTGAAAGTCTGTCTACAAGTTAAGTATATACATTATACTTGTACTCAACTATTAATTAAATAAAGATAATCAAATAATTGGTTTCAGAAGTAAAAAAAACAGCATGGATGAATGAGCGCATAGTGATGTCAAACTCATCTTTAATATGGGAAAGGCGTTTCTATCTTTTCTCTCTCTCTCTCTTGAAATAGTCAGACTTGTTCACAAAATAGTGATTAATCAATTAGTGTAAAAAAATATGATTTTATTCACATAAAATAATATTTCAATACCAACAAATATTTGGCTACAAAGTAATTAAAAATAATGCAGAAATATACTAGGGAAATAAACATACTTCTAGAAACATTTACAAACAACTAGAAATCCCAATTACAGAAAGATCAAGATTAATTTCCATTCTGATAAATTTGAAGATGTACCTGAATGTCATTGATTCTATTTTATCATAAATCATTTCATATAGTCATACTTACATATATTACCTTATCTAGTCTATATGTGTACATAAATAATTAGAATACTTTGTTTTTTAATAAAAAATGTATTAATACATTTCTGGATGACTTAACTGAGCCCTGCAAACTAGACTTAGCAGATCCTTTTCACTCTGTGGCTACTCATCAAATATGTAGAGAATAATCATCATGAACTAAGAATTATACAACTATTAATAATGAAGTTGATCATTATATAGTCTTAAAGTGTCAATATGAAATGCATTTACACATAAATCTAAATTCTTTTTCAAAAACAGTTTAATCACTGCTTAAATTATTTTAGAGTTTATATCTGGGCTAGGAATAATCTCTAGTTTATTAAATGATCAATGATAATCATTAATGTGTTTATCTAGAATGGATTGTATCAAAGTTGTGGGTGGAATAAGTTTAAATTTGTAAACCAAATTTTAACAATGTAATTAACTGTCCCTCAAAATAACTATATCTTTCCTTCTTTAAATATTCATTCTTTTTATAATGCTACCATTTTTAAAAAAGCATTAAAATGAAGACATGTTTTTTGTTTTTTTTCATATGTTATAGCATCGGCCAGGACGCGAACCCACAACTGTCTGCAACCAACTACTTGCTTGCATGGCGGCTGCGATACCACCCGGCTAACAACGCAAGACAACATGTTTTTTAACAATAAAAAGCAATGTCTTAGCCCTTATTTGCTGGAAGAGGGGAGGGTTGATATAATTTTTAAGTTGAGATGCAAAATAAATTGTGTTAAAGGAATAGCAAACTATCATTGCTATAGCAATTGAGTATTGACTAGCTGTTGCATCTGCTTTCAAGTAGGAAAAAAACATATATAGTAATAGATATTTATAAATTCTGTATTTAATTAAAAAAAACAGATATATTAATCTTCAACTGGGATTAAAGTTTATATCTGGTCTACTAATGATATGATAATCTCTAGCCTAATAAATAATTAATAATAATTATTAATATGTTTATATAAAGTGAATAGTATCAAAGTTGTGAGTGCCAAAGGTTTGAAGCTTGTAAATCAAATTGTAATAGCAATGAAATATTAAATTTTATATGAAACAAATAAAACAACTTGAAAATGCATTACTAAAATAATTGTATAATCCTTGGCTCATTCCATGGATCTCCAGAGTCTGCCAGTCTATTACTGCACCAAACCACATAGATGAAAAATAAAGCAAGAAGATACTAAATGATGTGACTTCTCTAATAATAATACTGTATAGTCATTTGCTTTGAAAGTCACATGACATTTGAATGTTTATGTCTAATATTTGATCTGATCTTTTGTAATGAAGGAATCTTTTAGCTATTGAATTCATTACATTTTTTACAATCATGCACAGGGCTATATTCATGGACAATAATATTATAATTCCAATAATAAAAATAGAATGTAGCTTTTTTTTTTAGAAATAAATCATTTATTTTAATTCCTCTAACTTATTTCTCAATCTTAAATATTATTTTTGCTAATAAATACTTTCCATAAAATGTTTTGAGATCCATAAGAAATAACTTTCCCTAATTATGATTTAGCAATCGCTTACCTTTGCTTTAAGAAACTGGCAATCTCTTGTTTCTGTTTATGCATTTTGAATTAAGCTTATAATTTTCAAACAATTTGCAGCTCAGAATAATTAATCTTTTTAAGGTATCTAATTAGATATGTACTTCTTTAAAATAGATCTGCAGAATCTGAACTAGTTGCTAACATCCCGGGAAATTAAACAAAACAACCATGTATATGCGTATATATATACATAACACTTAGAAACTAAATATTCGAATACTCAACACATGTTTAAATTAACAAAATATATATGTAAATATAGTCAATAGGCACAATATTACAATCTATTTTTAATTATCATCATCAGCAATTCAAACCGTTATCGATCCACAGCAGGATGAAGGTTTCTCCAACTTCAATCCATCTTCCCCGATCTCTAGCCTCTCTTCACATCAACTCAACACTTCCTTATTTCATCTATCCCAACTCACATGTGGTCTCTCTCTAGCTCTTTTACAATCTGTTGAATTCCAGCTTATTTAAATATATTTTGAAAGCAAGTCATGACATTTCTTGAAATAGGAAACCATTATTCACAAGTCTTATTTAATTAATGACCATTTTAAAACTTCTTTACTTAAGGAATTAGTAATTATCAAATGCTCAGGAGTTCATAAGTAGTTCTAATGGTGGAAATGCCAGAATTGAAATCAATCTGAAAACCTTATTTTTTTCCAGTCTGAAATTACATCACTGTGCTAAACCATGCAGGGTTGTTTCTTTAAGTTACACTATTCAATACAGTACAATTTTTCTGAATGGCTTATATTTTTAGACTGAATTAATTTAACTATGATAGTCTCTTATATCCATATTTGGTTTCATATCTTCAAGTAGACTAAAATTTGTTGATAGTAGTGAACCTTATATTTTTAATTCAGAAATGTGATTCTCTCTATATATACAGTATTATCATGGTAGTGAGGTGATGGACTCGAGAATAAAAGTCCTTGGTTTGAAGCTTAGCTCATTGTTTTGTTTACTTATTCATCAAATGACCTTCTGATCATCACACCATTCAATTATTTTAAATTATGTTTATGCATATTTTAAAAATTATACTAAAGAAATAAAATTAAAAAATATAATACTGCATACACTTTTAACCTATGCAATTTAAATATATATAGTATGTACATGCATATGATATGATTCACTTTAAAAATTATATACATGAAGACCCCATCTCTCTCTTAAAACAATAGATAAATAAGTAAAACATTATCCTTTTTTATCCCATTCTTGTGATGAAAATTATTGATAAAATGCAAAAGAAAAGATAAAATGTTTTAGTGATGTTCAATTCATAAATTTCAAAATGATTATGCTTGCTAGAAAACCTAATTGCCATTGTCTTTGTGTGTGTGGTGATGACTACAATCACATCACTAAGTTGCACTGTAAACTAAAAAAAATAAAATTGTATTTTTATTTATTTGCCTGGATTATTGTAATCATGATTATTAAGAACGTGGATATAAAAGACTATGTAAATCAAATTGTGATTCAAGTTTTAAACTAAGTAATTATGAATTAAATAATTTACATACATAGTGTAATACATTGAAAGCATAAAACTAAATTAATCAATAAATAATCAAAATTTACCCTAAATTCAGAAATCAATCAGACTATCCAGAAAAATAAACTCTAAAACAGTTTCATTGCTACAAGCAGACTACAAAATAACATATTTATACTTAACATCACCCATAATTCCACTTACTCACATACACCCTTAATATTGTTTTTGTAAGAAAGTATATATAGGTCAGAGTAGCTTGCATTTAAATGAAGGAATAAATGTACATAAAAGTAGGATTAGAAATAAATATTTTAGTTCTGCTTTATATATCCATAAAAAAGTTACAGGCCATACTATTAATTTTTATGAAGCTAAGGTTCTCTTCTTTGAGAGAAATGAAATAAAAAGAATTAAAGACGCTTTAAAAGAACTTTTAATTAAGTTAATTGCTTTAGAATCATAAATTTTTAATATTAATATTAAGGGTGTATGGGAGGTATATGTTGTTATTTTGTAGTTCTTTTCACTTGAAAAGTCTGCTTGTACCAGTGACACCACTGGTACTGTTTTAGAGGTTGTTGATTTTTTTTTTGGGGGGGGGGGGCAGTCTGACTGAGTTCTGAATTTGGGGTAATTTTGATAATGTAATACATACAATTCATATTATTTTAATTTTGAATACAATAAACTATCCAACTATTCTAGTTAATTATGATTTATTTTTAATGTTTTCGTATTAAATAGGAATTAAAATAAGAGGGGGGGAAATGCTTATCAAAAAAAGTATAAAAGAAACTTTAAAAAAATTATATTTTTAAATAAACATTTTTTTTTTTTTTTTAGTGATTACAGTTTGAACACTGATAATCGAGCACTTTTGTTTTGTTTCTTTTTAGACTTTTAGGTTTAACAGTTATAATAGATTAAATGTTTTGATACTTTAACAATACATCCAACTTCCTCATTTAATCTTTCTATATCTTTAAAGCATTGCAGATTCCAGGAAATATACATTAAAATTTAAAAATAATCTAGATTTACTATCTGTTGCTACATATTTACAATGATTAAATTTTTTGTAATAGATGGTTTTCTCACCAATAGGCATCAATTAGAGTGAT
Organism: Epiperipatus broadwayi; assembly: GCA_028023455.1. NCBI lineage: Eukaryota > Metazoa > Onychophora > Udeonychophora > Euonychophora > Peripatidae > Epiperipatus > Epiperipatus broadwayi. The sequence continues at coordinate 18,113,334 of JAQFVV010012399.1, read as the reverse complement.
AAATTTATTGGCTTTATCTCAGAGTTTAAGATAAAAGTACTCTATAGTCTTCCTTCTTAAAATTCTTGGAATAGTTTTTTTTTTAAATGAAACATCAGTTATCCTTCTTGTAGGCAGGATAAGTGTGCGAGTGTGTGAATCTTATATTTACAATCATAACAAAGAAAAATAAATTATGGTTCTCATATTCTGAAAGCTGTAAATGCTGCAGTTGATGTCAGATGAGTGTTAAAAATTGCAAGGTTATGAACTTAGGATGACATTCACCAATAATTAAAAAAAAGGCATATGGCATTATTGCTCAGGAGTTCATAAAAAGTTCATGTGCCAGACCTGCAAGTAGGAGCTCCTGATCCCAGATGTTCTATGAATTATGTCAAATTATGCAAGGCAAAAGCATGCATATGGATTTATTACTCAGGAGTTCATAAGTTCATGTGCCAGACTTTAAAGTGGGAGCTCATGAGCCCAGATGCTCAATCAATTATGCCAAATTATGCAATAAAAATATGCATATAGTTTTATTACTCAGGAGTTCATAAGAAGTTCAAATGGCAGACCTACAAATGGGAGCTGCTGATCCCAGATGCTCTACCAATTATGCTAAATTATGCAATAAAAATATGCATATATCTTTATTGCTCAGGAGTTCATAAGTGGCAAACTACAAGTGGGGCTTCTGATCCCAGATACTTTACTAATTATGCCAAATTATGCAACAAAAATATACATATGACTTTATTTCTCAGGGGTTCATAAGAAGTTCAAATGGCAGACGTGTAAGTGGGAGCTCCTGATCCCAGATGTTCTACCAATTATGCCAAATTATGCAAGGTAAAAATATGCATATGGCATTATTGCTTGGGAGTTCTTAAGAAATGTGACTATCAGACGTGAATACAGAGTTGATCCTGAGACTTTCTCTTTCCAAGATGAATTCACTACTAGCTATATCAAACTGATCCTTTATTAGCTATCTATAGCTGCAAATTACTTTCTCATAAAAGACCTATATAATATAAAATAGAATATCATCAGACTTTGTAAGGTGAAACAATTTATTTTAGACTAATACTTTTGTATAGAAGCACAAATATTGGAAACACGTGTATAGTGGTATTAATTATATATATAAATGAAACATTGTGAAAATTTATGAACTATTAAGAGGAAAGTTTAATTATTCAATTTAATGAAATATATCAAATACAAATAATTCAGTTTTTTGCTCCAACAAATTCTCTCACTTGATAAAGAAACAGAAATTTATATAGATACAGAATGCTTTTCATATGTTTAACAATATTTTAAACTTGTCTTTGGATATTTTATTGCTAGAATTGGAAAATTTGGACATAGACACACAAATGAAAAGGATAGAGATTCAATTTGAAAAAAAAACAAAACAAAAAAAAAGTTCTATATATTACAAATTCTTTTTTTTTTTAAAAAAATCAAATCAAAAATGGACATCAATATGAAAGTATAGCAGAATTGGATTATATTTTAACAAAAAATATGTATTTCATTATTGTAATATAGTTAATAGATTCAAATTAGGAAATAAATATTGATTAATGAAATGTGTAAACTTAAAAATTATAAAAAAGACAGCATTATTTGTTGTTCTATACATTTAAACTACTGCAAATCATTTTAAAATACTAACAGGATTTGATAATGTCTCAATCTTGAATGAAACCAATCAAATGATAACTGAAACTCTATTAAGGTTTGCAATGTACAAATAAATGTTCCAACTAAAACACATCAATATATAAAGAGAAGAAGGAATATAAAAATATTTACAAATGATTCAGTTAGACAAACTGAATATCTAAAATTCTGTAAAATGGTATGAAAAAAGAGTTGATAATGATATAAGAAAGTATAAACATGAGTGATAAAAAAAAAAAAAAGGTAGAAAAGAAGAGAATAAAAGATAACACTATTTTTTAAAAGAGGTACAATATAATATCTCTGTAATGTAATTTTTACTACACCACTCTTACTCAAGAGAGGGACCGGCTTTTATCTATTTTTAACACCTTGTGAGGGGTGTAATCATAAATATATGACCAAAGGCATGTGAAAAAGATCTATGATCCCCAAGCTGCACATTTCATATTGAACCAATACTCATCAGTTGGCCCATACAACAATCTCTTACACATATCTTTATCATTGACCAGTATATTTATAAATAGTAAATTACTACAGTTTATTTGATAAGTGTCAAATGTGTTGCTCTTAATAATTTTTATTAATCATTCATTAGACTAGAGATTATCCAATACTAAATAATATTTCTTTATATAATGTCTGGATGAGTTGTACAAAAAAAACTATATAATAAAAAGCACTCCTACGATTTATTAATTGCCAAATATTTTGAACAAAAAGATTTTAATTAAAATTTTTTTAGCCCTGGGTGGTTTAATGTAAATCAAGGTCAGTAGATCATGATTTCAATGTCATTTCCTGTGCTCAACTTCTTTAGAGCTTCAAAACAATAAATAATTTGATTATTAATTTTTTAAATAGAGAGGTGAGACATCAATTAAATCTATGAAAAATTTAAAAATTCCATGAAATGATCGCATACAGACATCTCAAAAAAAAAAAAAAAAAAGTAGATGAAGAAAGACAGAGTAATTGTTGGAAAAGAATATCTAAATGATAAAGATATATCAAACAAATTGAAGAAGACATTAGAAGGATGGAAACAAACCACAAAGAACAAGTTAGATTTTAAAATGCTTATAGCACAGTATATTACATTAAAACATTAATAAGAAATTATCAGAAAAAAAAATGGATATAACTGCTACTATATGTTGGAATTATTGATTTAAAAAAATAACTCTTAAGTATGTCTGGTGATTACACTTTGGAACATAGACTGCAGGTATTGACAAATTCTGAAAAATATCAAAAAATGACAACAGTGATTAGATTATATGGTGACACTAAGATTAGCATTGATATGAGAATTTATCACTATGATGTCAGGGATCTTCAAAACATTTTACAACTTATTTTGTGGATTAAAATTCTAGAAAGAGACCATTGTAAGAGAGATAGGTAAGATTTAGAAGTTTACTGGAATGATAGAAGAAAAAGGAGCTATGGATTGGAGAAACTCGAAGAGATCTTCACCTTGAGTGGATCATTAGTGCGGATGACATATATAAAATTTAAGGACTGAAAGTAAAGGAAAATTAATCGTTAAAATTTCTAATTCTACTGCAAATGTTTAAATCATATATTGTAAATTTCAAAAGTAAAATAAAAATCATCTTTTAAGTTAATAAAATTTATAATGCTTACAAATAAAAAGTAAATAAAACATATATTATAAAGAAAATTTCATTCCAGTTATTACGTTTATTAAAATTTTCTAGTTATGAGGTTTATTCAAAAAAATAAAAATCTAAAGTACACTATAAAATAATAGATGTGATGTGATGTATTATGGCTTCTCCTTAAACGAAGTCAAGAATATATAATTATGCCCAGATTTCCACTACATAATCTTTGTCAACTTTATAACCTTTATATCTAAATCCCCCTTATCTTTTCCCAAACCTAGCATAAAAACGAATAATTCACTTTCTGTATAATCACTCTTCATATTTATTTTTCCACAACTTCATTATATGTACCCTTTCTGTTTTCAAACATTTACATTCAATTAACAAATGCCTAATATTTTCTATTTCTTCCTTACATAATTACAAAATAAATCACCCATATTTTTCCATTTACATGTATATTATTTTATAGCTAAAGATCCCGTTTGAGCCTTAAACAATAAACTACATTCCTTACTATTATCATATATTAACTCACACCTAATATTCTGTTTATTTCTATATATATTTAAACTCTTTTTACTCTCCATACTATTTCTCCATCTCCCTAACTCCCTAGTCTTTATTAATAAATTTATTCTTTTATCCCATTCCTTACTACTATAACACTCAATAATCCTCTTAACACTATCATCCCATCTTTTGTACAAATATATTGATATAAATTCTTTATCCAAATCTTTTGCAACAAAAACAGGCAGCAGCGACATCTTTAGGCACAGATTATGGATATACAATACAATGCAAATTCTAAAAAAAAAAAAATTATAAAAGATAATAATTCTTTCAAATTTTAACAATATATTAAATATTGTCATCAAATCTATCAAATTAAAATTACTATTTAAAGTGAAATTGAAGTTCAGGATTTAATCATGCACAAATAATAGGTTAAATAAAGTTAGAAGACAATATAAAGTATTAAAAAAATTGAAAAGTTCAAAATGATACAGAACATTCCAAAGTTAGAAATACTTTTCTGCAATTTTCACAGACAGTGAGAAACGGAAATGTTTAAAATGCTATGTTTATATAAAATAGTTTCTTCAAATAACTCAATCTTTTAAAGTGATTTTTTTTTTTTTAAAAAAAAAAAAGAAACTAAAATCAATGGAATACATTGAGAGAACTCATCTTGGCTGAAACAAAGTCACGTGGCTAAAACTCAACCAACTCATTAACAAAGAGTTAAAACTGAACCATATTTTTCTGTCATATTGTACGTATATATGTACGTGATTTTTATGGTTTTTATATGAGAAAAATGTTAATACCTGATATGATTAATAATAAATCTTTATAACTGCACGTTTATTTACTTCTCTAAAATATCCACCATGCTTGGATTCATACCAAGTATTACTGCATCCAAGCTTAATTAATAATAAAAAAAACTTAATCATCAAAAGCCATTATACTGATTTTGAATCTACTTTATTAAAGAAAATGTTGGAATAATAAAATAAATGTGTGAAGATAGTAATGTAAATGATAAAAATAGATATCTGCAATCAATGCACTTAATAATAAAGTACAATTTTTTAAATATTGTTTTACAGTAAACATTAGTCTAGGAATATAAATAATTTATATTAGATAATTAATCGCCTACACAGGCTGTTAATAACAGTAGCAAATTCTCCATACAGTAGTCTGGAGACATTGGATGAGTAGACAACACTAGATAGGGATTTTGTGCACAAACCTTTCTGTATCCATTGATTACGAAGGCTTGTACTTGGTGGCACTACTGTATAGAAAGTTTGTTACTGTTATTAGATAATTCAAGCATCTTAGTGAGAATAGTTCATTACATATCTCTAAAACTGTGATGTGAAAAGAAACAGACAAGCAATGGCAAACTATAATAAAAATAATGTATTTGAGCAGAGAATTTAATATCATATATATTATTTACTTCATGCAGTATGTACCAAAATATTGGCATCCCAAATAAAAACAATCAAGCTAACACAGTGGGTTATTTAATTTTTTTTGTTGTTGTAATTTTGACAATTTAAAGGCCAATTCATTACTCCTGGTCACAGTAACTTCTAGAGTTAGTTTTAAAAAATAAGCAAAAATTGGTTTAAAAAAAAAGATGTAATGATTAGTTTTTTCAGATAATCATGTGACAATTGAGGATTGAAATCATAGGTTGATCACCAAACTCTTTCATTCTTAAATCCATCTGTCTCCCAATGTGTTAAATTAAAACTATAAGCATGCAAAGAATGGCTGTAATATGAAATATAATAAGATTTACGATAAGCATAAATTTTTATATATTTTTAAAATAAAACTGTAAAACAGAATTTTAAAATGGTCTTTCTAAATCTAAATTTGAATCTCATAAATCAGCAAAAGTGTAAAAAAAAAAAAAAAAATAGAATGTCAATGGAATAAACTTGATATTTGATTCTGTTCTACAATAAATTTCTATCATCTCCTGTTGATTACTTCTTAGTTTTTCAACTGTTCAAAGAAATTCATTCATAATAATGAAATCTATTCTCTTCATTGTTGGCTATCTTTCTCAACTAACATTTGCAGGTATTCAATATTTTTTTGGTAAATTAGGACATTTTCAATCTAATTATTTGTGTTTACATGAAATTCTGGCCTAATCTGATCAAGTATACATCTGTTCATTTTCCTTGCTGACCATGAAATTATCAAAAACTTTTACCAGCACTACAATTCCTAAGTACCAGTACTTTCTTCTTTTTTTAAAATATCCAACTTTTATATGCATAAGAAAAAATAGGAAGCATCATAGCTTGAACAATTCTGATCCTCATTTTAAAAATATTTCTCTACATCAAAGCACCCTGTCCATATTAATCGATAAAGAATCTCTTGTCTACTAAATCAATTGTCAACTTTATTAAGTCATCTGCTAACATTATTATCATACTCTCTATACACTTCATTCTGTTCTTTAACTTTCCTAATAAGTTTTGAACTCTACAACAGTATTTTCAATTATATTTTTCCTTACATTTTTTCACTAATCCTGAATTTACATTAGTCTTTATGCAAGAGTAAAATATAAAATAAAAATAATATTTTTAAAGCAACTTGATTAATAAAGAAACATGGCTTATTATTGCTAATTGTATGTTAATTAATTATATTAAATAATTAAAACAGCAACAACAAATCTCCAAATATATTCTAATTTTCTTTTGTGGACAAATTATTATTTTTTAAATGTATTAATTTTATATTTGTATAAAAGCTTTGAGTTTTAAATTCAAACTTATTAATTTAAAGGCAGTCTTAAATAAACAATTCTCAAACTTTCTAAAACATTGGAATTTTTTCAAAGTGTTGAACATTTTTATGATGGGCACATTTATCAAATCATTCCCCTACTCCTAATTTATACCTTACAATCATTAGCAATCGCTTAGAATATGGAATAATCATTCTAATTTCAGAAGACAAAAAAAAAAAAGAATGAAAACGTATTCACTAGCAATAAGCACACTTCTTCAATATAAAAGCTAGTTCACTAAGAATTGATGAAGATGGTGACGATAATGATTAGTATTATTGGAAAGTGCGAGAGAAGGGAGAGTGAAAGCAGTATCAGATGATGGATAAATTTAGAAGTTAGTGACTGCCTAATGTCTCTACAAAATCATATTATTAAAAAAATAATGAAAATCTTAACATATTTAATTGCACAGATTATCCCCTTAGTTCAATGATAAAGCATTAGATTTAAAGTTAAAGTTTCTGGACTGATTCTCAGCTGGATATTAGTAAATGTCTGGTGCCATAGCCCACACTAGAGTTGAAAACTCGAAGCTAACGATTCCAGGAACAATTTTCAGTTGGGTATTGATAAATGCCTTGTGTCATTTGGCCTAATGGTAAAGAGGCAAACTCAAAATTAAAGTTTCCAGGATCAATTTACAGCTGGATGTTGCTAAGTGCACTGTGCTATTTAGCTCAGTGATAGAGTGGCAAACTCAAATATGAAAGTTTTAAGACTGATTCTCAGCTGAATAATGTAAATAAACTAAAAAACCACACGCAAAAATGTCACATGATTTCCCATGACCTCGTGAGCCATTTATCAACTAATTAGGTACTTTATTATACAGATTTAAATTATTGAATACATTATCTTAGTAATAAATACCTTTTACTAGTTCGTGTTTGTTTATCTGCGTCAATTATGTAACATTTAAAATGCATAATTAAAACTACTGTATTATCTAATATCTTAACACTTCCATTAAAAAAAAAACTTGGCTCAAAAAAGTTAGCATCGTTGCAAATAGTGTTTTGAAAGAACTTTCTATTTTATTTTTATAAACTAAAACAATTATTTTCACTCTGACTAAACTATCAGTGACATTTAAATCTGAACAAGTTGTAACCCAAGGGTTGAATGAATCATAAAACTTAATATATATTTAAGAAAAGGAAAAATTGAGATATAAAATTCTTTATTCATGAAATTTATTTTTAATTATAAAATTTAAAAATTATGTTACAAATTGTGAATTTAAAAAAAAAAAGTATTACAGCTATATATATAAAAAAAAGGCATATAGCTTTAGTGCTCGAGAATTCATAAGAAATTCGAGCGTCAAACTTGCGAGCGCACCAGAATCGATCCTAAGACTCTCTACTACCAACTAGGCCAAACCGCACAGGGCATTACAATTATGAATGGAGTTGACTTTTCAAACTTATTTAATATTCAAAATAGTATTTCTGTTGTTTAAATCTGTATCGGTTCAGGAGAATAAGTGTCTGAGTTTAAACTTGATCTTTGTAAATAAGAAAAGATACCCATAATGCATCTCTAAGCTGATAAAAATGATTAATGATCAATTATTTATTGTAGGTGTGATTAAATGCTGGGTAAAAGCAAGACCCTTTTATCTAATCTAATTCATAGTGTGTGTGTGCGTGTTTTATGATAAAAACTATTAATATTTTTTTATAATCTAATAAATTTTACGCTTGATTAACTAATATAATAACATCCTATAAAGATGTTTTGACCTATTATGTAAAAGTAATTGTTAGTTTTATTTCCTCTTTACAGATTGCATATCGTATTTGTTTAAAAATTGTTTTGAATATTTTTTTTTTTAATTTAATCAAAAAGCTACTTTTTAAAAAATTATCATATCAATAAAATAATAATATATAGAAATCATAAATGTCATCATTCAAAGATTTTTAAATAAAAAAAAACCCGGGAAGTTTTAATAATTTGATAACAGCAGAAAATTAGTAAACTTTTTCATCATTCAGGGATTATATCTTTTTAAAGATGAGTAATTAATGCATTTTTCGATTCTGGAGCAAAGCATTCATCGCTGATGAAGGCCAATAGTCAGACCCTATTTGGAGGAATTATTTGATCTATCAACAAACTAATTGATCATTTTGCAGAAATAGCGAGGAAAAGAATTATAAAAAAAATACTACTGGCAAAAAGTAAGTTTCAATATTTTGTCAAGAATCTCTAAATATGTGACGCCAAAATAAACTAAGATTGGGGGGGGGGGGTAAGAGTAACTACGAGTTTAGCTTAATCATTGCATATGTTATTTAGTTCTACTTATCTCCAATCAGAATATATAATATACAAAAACAGAGAAGTTTATTAAGAAATTTTTTATAATAAAGCAGCACAAAAAGAAAAGGCAATAATAAAATTAAACAATACATGCCAACAATAAACGAATATCATAAAGAAAGAGGAGGAAAAAATTATACAAAGCAAATTTATAAAACAGTTAACAGAATTTATCTTCCTGACCCATGAAACAATATGCCATTAAGATAATGTCTATAGAAAAAAATCCCTCTGATAATATTTTATAATTTTTAATTTACATTTACTTTTAATTACATGTAATATATAGGGGGTTTGAACTCAGACTTTCACACGACCCTCAAACATCCATGCTATCTCATATTGCTGATACACCTGATCACGCACATGTTGAAAAGATAAATAGTCACCAATATATATATTTCGTGCTAAACTAGTTGGTCCAGATTACTATCTCCACACATTGGTCCAGATTATTATCTCCACACATATATACAATCAAAGCTCAGCTTATATTAAGATAGCCAATCTTCATACTTTAATGAATAGGCCTCAAACTATCAGAAAAAGACAAATATTTAAATTTTTTAGATGTCTATTCATGTGATAAAAGTTTTTTTTTTTTTAATTACACCTAGAAAAGAGTGGAATGGAGTTGAATTAATTATTTATTCCATATGGTTCTTGTGGATCATTTGTTGTTGTTTTTTTTTTTCATATGTCATAGCATCTGCCGGGACGCGAACCCACACCCGTCTGCAACCAACTACTTGCTTGCATGGCGGTTGCGATACCTCTCGGCTAACAACGCAAGACTTGTTGTTTTTTTTATGCATCTTTATTCACATATTTCAAGAATGTGTAGAGTGGAGATTATTAAGTACATCTAATGTCTTTAATAATAAGAAACATCCATCTTTAATTAAAGTTTAAAGATATAACTAGATAAATGATATGGTAATTTCTAGCCTAACAAATGATTAGTAATAATTATTAAGGTATTTATCTGGAATGGATGTTGCCATAGTTGCACCTGCAGTAACTTTGACACTTTCACAATAAATTGTAATAATGAGAAACCATATTTATGAATAGTACAAATAAATAAGAAAGAATGTGGATTGAAAAGAAGTGAGATATGAATTATTAACTAGTCAGTGTCTAATTTTGAATGAACTTAAATAGATGATTAGTAGACCAATGGGTCTATTCACTTAAAATTGGTAACAGAAATACTATAGTTAAAATATAAGTCAATATAATAATACATACAAAACTTATATTAAAAATTAAGCTTTCCTTATATGTATTATTATAATAAATTAAATTTTTTTCCAGAAAAATTTAAAACTATTAGAATTACACCCAAAATATGTAAATAGTCATCATTTTACACAATATAGTTTAATTACAATCTTTTAATCCACTTGATCATTTTACATAATATAGTTTAATTATAATCTCTTAATTCACTTCCTTCATTCCCAAAATACAATATTTAAATAAGGTAAAGTTATTTTAAGCAATCTTTTAGAAAAATGTTTCCAATCACTAGAAAGTTTCCATATGTGGATTAAGATATGAAATAAAAATTGAATAAACATTTCATTTTTCAACATGATAACTAAGTAATCATATAGTTATATATGTCAAAGTGTTGACGGGGAAGCAAACCCGGGCCTGCTGCTCACAGGAAAGTCATGTGCATGCACTCCTATGGTAAACTGCACTCAGCAGCTCTGGGTTCAATTAAGTAACCAGACTTTGCTCAGCAGAAATAATACAAAGACCTTTAGCAGTGAATTGACTTCTTTACTACTTCAATAAACAGCATAAAACAGAATTTTATTAATAATGATGACACTACTTGATCAATTTCATACTTTTTGTTAAATTCAATTTTTTTTTTTTTTATTCCAAAAGTAGAACTTTTACTTCCTTTAATGATAAAACCAAACTCTACTAAAATGGAAAAAACCCTAAAAACTAGGAAGTTCACTTCAATTAGCTTATTAATTTACATATATTTACTTAATGTTTGTTGTTGTTTGTTTGTGAATATATGTAAAAACTGTTAATTTGAATATGTATTATTCAAAAGCTTCCATTATCCAAACTAAATTTCAAGAGTAATCTTCAACCTTTCATAATAATTTATTTTGTTAACATACTTGCAAACAAAATTAAAAAAAGGTTTCAGTAAACACTTATAAATTAATAAGCGAATTGACATGAGCCTATCAAATGTTTTCTATCTTTGCAAGGTTCACATTTACAATTAAGAGATAAAGTATTTATTTTTGAAATCAAAAAGATTCACAAATCTGAAAAAGCCCCAGGGCCAAAGATTTGGGATTTGGTTTTAACTCTAATTACTTTTAGTGCTCTGTATTGTTCATTGCAGCAAGGCAGAATCAAAAGTCAGAAGTGGCAACTTCTGGTTCCCAACATCATACAAACCCCTGAACAACAACAACAATTCATTTGAATCACTTTTAATACAAAATAATTCTAAAAAAATTTAATGCTTGAATACATCTTTTTTTTCTTACTACACTATATATAAATATAAACTATATTATATGTATGTATAGGAGGTAATATGTAATAAAATATATTCTACCAGAGTATAATTTTCTTAACTCATAATATTACATTGCCCAGGAAGTAAAAAAAATGGATACTTGAAGATCAATGTTGCAAATTTGAGCATTAAATGTAATAGTAAAGACTAAAATTGTGAGCACTGGCCACATTTCCCATAAATCATTGCAGTCATCTTTTTTTAAAAAAAAACTTTATATCAACTTATAAGCTAATGATACATAGTGCAATCCACATAAATTTTAATATATAAATATAGAAAGTCTAGAGTTTGAATTTCAACCAAGTTCTGTATAGATAAAATTTCAATTTTATGGCAAGATAACTAAGTTAAAAACGGATCCATACATTTTTAACTCATTTTATTTACACAGACCAATTGAAGTAAATTAGAAAAAAAAAATGTGGTTCTAATCAAGCCTAGTATTTTTCTTTTAAGTGACCAGCTCATACCCAAACTGGCTAAACCATATAATATTAGTTAATAAAGGAGTTTCTAGCCATTTTCAGCTAATAAATAAAGCAATGATAGACAAATAATCAATTCCTCATCACCCAGCAAAGACAAATGAATGTTTTCTTTATATAAGGAAGTGTGTGTATGAGTGTGATGTTTATGACAAAATTGTAAACACACACATTTGTTAAAATCCATACTTAAATTAAACATCTGAACATATATTATTTTTGACATTAGGGTTTTTAATAGCCACCACCATCATTTTCAAACAGTACTTTCAGACATATCTTTTCCATATCATTCCAAAAAAAAGTCTTATCTTAACATTGCACATACGGTGAATATTTCTGTAGTGAAATTTTCATTAGACCAATCTCATGCAAGATAGAAACTGGTTTCAATTCACTTTTAATATCTTGTGAAATTGTAACCATAAACGTATAAACAAAAATATATGAAAAATCTGTATGATTCCCAAGATTCACATCCAGCACTCATCAGTTGGCACAGATAACTATCTCTTACACATAACTTTATCATTGTTCAGTATATATAGATAGCAAATTACTACAGTTTAATTGAAATCAGTGCCTGTCTTATTGTAGTGAAAAATACACTACAGAAATATTATTCATTAAGTGGATAATTTCTAGTCTAATAAATGACTAATAAAAATTATTAATATACTTCCATTAAGTGGTTTAAGTCAAAGTTGTGAGGACTATAAGTTTGACTCTTATCAAGGAAACTGTAGTAATTGGTTATCTACATATACTGAACAATGATAAAAATATGTGTAAAAGATTGTGATCTAAGCCAACTGGTGAGTGCTGCTTCAAGCTTGAAATGTGAATCTTGGGATCATACACTTTTTTCACATATCTCGGGTAATATGTTTACAATTATACCCCTCAAGGTATTAAAAGCAGATAGAAATCAGTCACTACCTAGCATGAGAGTGTTGTAGAGAAAATAACCCTACAGAACTATTATTCATTAGTCTTGCATTGGTGGTCGAGAGGTCAGCGCAACTGCCTTGCACTTGCAGGCAGTTACCAGGGTTGCGGGTTCGCATCCCGCCGATGCTATGACACTTAAAAAAAATAATAATAATTATTCATTAAGTGGATAATCTCTAATCTAACGAATGACTAATAAAAATTATTAATTGCACATATGTTTTTTTTTTTATAGATCTCTTAAAGTCTCTTAGTGATATTTCTATTCATCCTTTTATTATCAACTCTTCTATTCCATTTCTGCCACTTAACTCTCTCAATGATGTCAGTGGTGCTTATTTCTTCCCTTACCCATATTTTTTTGATCTCAAACATTTCTTGTTAATTTTAACATATATTTATACTAGCTCAATTATCATTGTGTAAAATATTTAATAAGTTTATCAAAAATCTACTTTTTCTATTCAAGAATGTGAGCATTATCTTTTTAAATTATTTCTACTAAATTTAATTATATTAATTTTTTCAATTGTATTTCCATCTATTATATTAACAATTTTTAACTTCTAATTTATTATTATTATTTCCATGTGTCAACCGGGAAGCGAACCCACGAACCCGAGACAATTGCTTGTAAGGCAGCTGTGCTGACCATTCAGCCACCAACGCTTGATAACTTCTAATTTAATATTATCAATCGTATTCTCCTTTTTTGAAAACCTATTATGCATTGGCCTGGAATTTGTAAACTTACTTTTTTGCTAATAACTGATAATCCTTGTAAACCATCGACTAAAATGTAGTTGTGCGTATATATGTGCTTGTGTGTGTGTGAATTTTTATTCAAGCTCATTTCCTATTCTACTACATTAAAAACTAGATCAAAGTTATTTTAATCTGCTTATTTAATGAAGAAATATTTTGTCAGCCAAATAACAAATATTTCCTCCTTACAATGTCCCTTTGTTTTTCAGTGTCATAAATAACCCCAAGAAGTAATAAACTCCGAGTTAATAAATATTAAACAGAAAATAAATATGACACTTCACCTGGAATGCTAAAATTTTAACTAAGGAAATAAAAAATGGCATTCTCAATTTTTAAAAAAATAATAATAAGTTTTGAACTAGATTACAAATATAATTTATTTTCTGTCACAAACTCAACTCTGCAACAAATAGCAACCGCAGGATGGAGTTTTTAAATTTGGTTATTCTTTTGTATTTTTTCTCACACGCATTTACATACACATATTGTATTGCAAAATTCTGAAAGTAAACTTGTCTAAAGACCGAAAAATCAATGAATAAGTAGATTTCAAGTGTGACCTTAATTTAAACTAAAAAAAAAACAATTTAAGTATGTATGTGTGAGGAAGGGATGGATTACAAAATTACAATACAAATAGATACAACAACTAAAGGTTGATATATTAATCTTATAATTTAAATAGAAGGGTTGACTCGCTTAATCAATTACTATGTCATCATTTGTGGAGAGCTGGGTCTACATATATGTTTGCGTGCGTATGAAACAACTCAAGAAAAGATAAAACATTGGATCACTTTAGTGCATTAATAGTTCAGAAAATTTCAAGTCAATCCCAGCCGTTGACTATGAAATTAGTGTTAATTCTGTGAATTATCATCATCATCAAAATTATGGTCAGCACTATTAATTAAATCTGAAATTCATCATCATCAAAATTACAGGCTCAGCACCATTAATTAAATCTGAAAAATACAAGGAGATGGAATGAATTGCAGAATTAAAAATCAGATAACAGAAACTTATTGCTTAGGCGTCTGACTTATATAAAGAATTAAGAATATCATTATACAATGTGATACATGTAATAATATTATAGACGTTTTTAATATGTCATTTTTAAAAATAAAAAAATACCTGAGCAGTTCAGAGGTTTTCATTTATGTCTGAGATAATAAAATTCAGATTTATATAAGACAATACCTACTGCATTCATTTTATCTCTGGTGATTAGTGTTTTCTTATGCTGTTTTAGTAAACAATTTAGGACCACAGTATTAAAATTTGCCGAGTATTTTAGATCTAGTGTCTGAACCTACCCTAACACCTCTCTGAGAAGTGCCAAAGCACGAAACCATGGTCAGGGGTTTGGGGAGGGGTTCCTGACAGAGATATTTTAAGTGCTGGCTCTGGCTAAGCATTTATTATAAAGCTTGTAGAGGAATTGGCAATCCTCACTGTTTATAACTTACAAGCTTAAGAGATAGGGTCATGTGATCTATGACTCTTATTTTGACTATTTATAGTAGATGTGTCTTATATAGTTTGGTGTAGTTTGATGGAGCATCCAATCTGAGATTGGGAGGTCCCAGGATCAATTCTGACATTTGCAGGTCTGGTGATCAAACTTCTTATAAACTGCTGAGCAATAAAAAAATATGCCTTTTTATAGCAGATGTATATAGGGAATTTACATATTTTAATGGTTTATTTTTAATAACCCATACTTTTAGATCTTTAGACAGTTATCAACAATATATGTTAGTAAATCTAATATATATTATTAATATAGAAGATACCCTGGGTATTTTAGTGCAGTGATCAACTCAAAAGCTAAACCGAACCAATTTACAGTTTGACAATTACATGAAAATATTATGCTCAATCTGCTACATGAATGCTTGATATCATCTAACTTTCCAAGCAACTAAACCACATAATTATAGAAAGTCAACTCAATATACCTATATAACATCATTTGTATCATTTGGATAGCACCCTAGCCTTAAATCTTTTCCATTTTGCATTTATAATCATAATTACATTTTAAATATTAAAAAAAAAAAAGTGAGTATTAAAACGTAATTACAGTAATAAGTATATACAAACTGAACACTTTCCATGTCATTAAAGTAGCTATTGACCGCTAGAAACTTTAATATTGTCACAAATTCATTTACAAAATATTGAATAATTATAAAATAAATCAGCGTTTAAATAACCTATCATGGAGAACCCCCTCTCCAATAGCTTGTCAGGGAACAGTATAGAATAAAGCATTGTTCAGCAGGCTTGCCATTGTCAAATAGTAATTTGATCTTTTCTAAGAATGAATACCCAATGATTAATCAATACTGTAGAATTGGTTGGGTTAGCTATGAACCAGCTATCTAAAAAAAATATATATGCTTGATTAAAATTTCAAAATCAGATATATGCATAGCAGGTATGCACTACCATTGCATTATAAAGTCTCTTCTATAAAATATTTTCATCAAAGAATCTGCTTGGAACTGAATTTTGAGACATTAGTTCCTATTAGCAAAGATTGTATGTTTAGGCAGTTCTATTTAGGGATCACCTTGCCTGTTACAGAGGCGAAAGATATCTAAATTCTAAAAATGACTTAGCTCACAGTCTAAATTGCCATACCTATCAGATGATGATGATGATGATAAATATCAATAGTAGACATAAAGCAGAAGGCAATGGTTATACTAAGGATAAGAATTGTAAATTTATTTTTTTAGTATATAGCTATGTGGAATGTACACACTTTATTTAATACAATCTTTTTAAGACCAAAATGGAAAACTGCAGTCATAACTAAGACATTATCAAGCTTTAAGATTGATATAGGGTTGCTCTTAGTGAAAAAGTTATCTTCTAGAGAAAGAAAATTTAATGGAATAAATGAATGGCTGCAAGTTTTTTTGGAAGCGCAAATCATTCAGTGAAAGGAGAATGCATGACATTGGATTTGCTGAAAAGTCTGAGTATCTTCTATTTTTGTTGTAATCAATGAAAAGTTAATGATATTAAAACTTGTCTAGAACATAGGTATTTGTGTTCATTTTATTAGTGTCTATATTCTAATCTTAGATTCAGTGAATTCAGAGAAAAAAAGATTTTTATTCTTTACTGAATATCATTATTACAGCAATATCATTAAAAGATTTTTTTTTCTAGGAGATTTTAATGCAAGTTTGCTATTAATAGTAGACTTGGGCAAAGGTTGATGGAAATAGTGATATTCATATTGTAAATTTAAATGATCTGTTGCTATTAAATTTTTGCATAACACATGGATTGACTATCACAAACAGGTTAGGCAAAAAACCGCTACAAAGGAACATGGAGAATCCATGCTCAAATTCAAAACAAAGCAAAACTCTCTATACAGTAGTGCCATCTTGTGCCAACAAGAGCAATCAGTGGATGCCAGAAGCCTTGTGCATAAAATCCCTACCTAGTGCCTACTCATCCAATATCCCCAAACTAGTTTCTGGCTTGTGGCCTTTATCAGTGAGGAGCCTTGGATCTGAGAGCACTGCACCTAGATCTTAGATGAGATAGTGATCATGTGATGTTTAATGGTCACATATGTGAGCACTCACACAAGTACACATCCTATTCCAATCATAAGAAATTTATGTTCATTCCTTGGAAGTATCTACTACATATATTACATTTTACTAGCTACTAAACATTAAAATTGGTAATTTAGAGCTACAGGATTGTCACACACTTAGATTTCTCTTAAAAAGCATGTTATGGATACAAGTAAATCTATTCTTTTCTTCACTAAAAAAAAATATGCCTAGTTTTCTGACAATAATCTTTATTTGATTAAAAGGAAATATGGAATTTTGTGTTTGGAAGACTAATAAATTAAATGTGGAACTTCAAAATAAATATAGAGGAGTAAAAGTTCAATGACTGATAAAAAAGACTTTAAAAAGACTGATATGACAAAGAATAGAATACTTTTGAGAGCTATAATTAGACATAGTGTTGAAGTATTTTAGAAAGAAATGTTTTATACTGGAAAAAAAATAAAATAAAATTGCAACTATTAAATAAACAAACATAGACCAGCATGTTCTTTATGAGGACATATTTATGGTCATAGTTTGATTTGTATAGTCATTGCAAAACTTATTGCTAGAGTGGATTTTTCTCTTTCTTTTCTTTCTTTAGAATTGGAATGGCATATTTGTTTACATGCCGCTGCTATATATATTTATTAATACAGCAAGTAAATATATTTATAACAATAATATTTTTTTTTTAACTTTGAATGTTTAGGTAATATTTTTGACAGCTTTTTAATTAACATGTCTTTAAGTGAAAAATATTTTCTAGTGACAAGTTCCTACTATCTTTTTATTTAAATACATGTACACCGTCTATACCAAATTTAATGCAGGACCAGAACCCAGATATCCACTCTATCTTATACATGACCACATACATGTGAAAAAGACAAATGATCTCCAATATACATATTTTACACTGAATCAGCAACTCATCAGTTAGTCCAGATCATCATCTTCCACACATTTGCAACCAGGGCTCAGTTTATATCAAGATAGCAAATCCTCAAACTTAATAAACACAAGCCTCAATCTATTCCACCCTCCAATTCTTCAGTCATCCATATCATTGAAAATTCAAAAATGTAGCTCTCAAAGCTCTTGTTGATGCCAATATCATTTCATACCTATACTAACCCCACATCACTCAAGTATTGGTTCAGTGCGAAATATGCAGATTGGAGATCATTTGTTTTTTTCACATGTATGTTGTCATGTATATCGATTGTATAAGATAGAGTGGGCCTTAGTTCGGATTCTGTCTAATTACATTAAATTTGGTATATACTGTGTACAGGTATTTCAATATTACATATTCAGCCTGTGTTCTTCCAATCCCTTGTCTGTGTATTTAAATGGGCACATTGAGGTTCTATGAGTGAGGGGTCAGAGTAACTTAGGATCAACATGGGTATGACAATAGTATTGGCATGAAAAAGTGTTTTGGGCATTTCATCCTTGAATTTTCAATGACATGGAGACTGAAGAGTTGGAGAATGGAGAAGATTGAGACTTGTCCATTAAAGTTTGAGAATTTTCTATCTTGATATAAACTGAGCACTAGTTGTATATATATGTGGAAAATGTTGATCAGGTTCAACTGATGAGTGCTGGTTCAGTGAAAAATATGGATATTAGAGATCTCTGTCTTTTTCACATTATGTAGTCATATTATTGGTTGTATAAGATAGAGTGGATGGTTATGGGGAGTTTGAAAATCTGAGTTTAGGTCCTCTCTAATTACTATCTTTTTAATAACATTTATGCAAAACTTGCAATAAAAGCAAAGGAAATGTATCCATAAAAGTTATGGATTAAATTCTTATTACTTTTTTCACCCTTGCTATTTAGCATGTAAAAAAAAAAATCTTGGCCTCTGGACTATTAAAATCCTCATACTATTGAAAGATAATTTAGTGACTAGTTAAAGGAAATAAAAGTTATTTATGAACTAACAGCAACAAATTGTTTTAATCCATTTACTCTATTGAAAAAAAGTAATTGTAAAAAGGAAAAACTTATTGTAATATTTTCAAAGAAATGTTCTTAATTATTACTAATTTTTATTAATCATTCATTAAACTAGAGATTACCACTTAATGAATATTTCTTTAATATAATTTCATTACACTACTCTCATGCAAGGTAAAAACTGGTTTCTATCCACTTTTAACACCTTGTGAAGATGTGTAATCATAAACATAATACCCAGGACATAAAAAAAAAAAAATCCCAAGATCCACATTTCAGACTGAACCAGTACTCATCAACTGGTCCAGATCACAACCTCTTACACATATCTTTGTCATTGTTCAATACATATAGATAACCAATTACCACAGTTTAATTGATGTATCAAATTTATCATCATCACAACTTTGAAACAAACCAGTACCTATCTTGTGTGGAGGCGGTGAAGTGAAAATTACACTGCAGAAATATTATTCATTAAATGTTCCCAATTATTTGTTAATTATAATAAATTACATTGTATTATAATTTGAGTGTCCTATTTTGTCATATCATGGAATCAACTAATTTATTAGAAATGTGAAAAATGGGAATGTAGACAGTGAAAAAAATGACTTCCAGAAATGGATGGGTAGATTTCATCATAACAATAATAAAGGCATCTTTGAGCAGCTTGAAAGAGTAATGCATGATAGGATATTCTGGAATTTTTTTTATTTATAATGTGTGGCTTTTAAAATAATAACTAGGAACTGATTCTATCTCCAATCAATGCATGGGTTGTATAGTGACAATATGTTTTATATCTTAATCCATGATGAAATAATATGCTAACATTAAATTTTGTTTTAAATTGGGCAGAACTCTTATTGAAATATTTCAATGATTCAAACTGTGTATGGCAATGAAGCCATTACTCACAAGAATGTTTACAAATGGTTTGCAAGAATTTCGTGAGAGCATTGGAGATGATTCCTGAAATTTAAAGCATACTGTTACATTTCAAGTCAATAACCTATGATCCAGACATCTCAAAAAAATTTGTAGTAAATAGATGAATTATATCTTTAAATAACACATGTATTGATTTGAAAGATAGTACTGCAGCCAGCTTAGATGATGAGCCAGTTACCTCTTTAGTGTGAACTATTATGTGTCAATAGTTAATGATAACTTGATGACCCATAATAATGATGATGATAATAAAGTAATACAAACTTTAGATTGGGGTATTGCTTGATCATAATATTCTAATACATAGTTAAGACAGAAGTAGTATAAAAATTTACCTATTACTTGAAAGAATAACACAATTTATTGAAGTAGATAAGTCTTAAAAGATTGATGTATGTCTTTTATTATATCATTCACTAAGATTTAATGATATAATGTTGATATCTTAATAGTTTATAGTTGAAATGCTTTGAATGATTTATAAGTGTTAAGTTACAACTGTACAACAAATATTGACTATTTTCAACACTTTTGGTATAATAGATTTTAGTAATCACAGTTATTATTGATTGCTTTTAAAACACTATGAATAAAATTAATGACTATGACATGTGATTAAACATTCTGTCCAAAAAAAATTGTACTATGATAAAGTGGCAAGACTTGAGCAATTTTTTTAAAATTCAATTGTTATTGTGTTTAATAAATTACAATAAGTTAATAAGTTTTGGTAGATCGTTTCATCCAATGAATGAACTAGTCAGATGAACTTGTGCCAATAAACAATACTGGTGTTATAATTAAGTGCAGTGCACTATTTTTTGAAAAAAGTCATGTGATTTTTTTTTTGCTTACAATATTGTTTTATGTACTAAAAAAGAAAAAGATGTCAAGCGTTGGTGGTTGAGAGGTCAGTACAGCTGTCTTATAAGCAGTTGTCCTGGGTTAGCGGGTTCGCTTCCTGGCCGATGCTATAACACATGGAAAAAAAAAGATGTCTCATAAGATACTTTCTTTTAATAAATGGATGACTTGAAAAGATACTGACATCTTCAGGATATTTTATAATTAGATTCACAGAGCAGATATTAAGTTATGATATAAACATTTGATGGAATTTTTAATTTGAATTGATTAAAAACCAAAATAAAAATGTAATCTTTTTAGATCCTGAATTTATAGCACTGTAATTGTTGTTTTAATTTTCAATTCAAAAGATAATCTTCAGAATATTTTTAATATTTTGAATGTAACCTATAAAGCAATGGATTTATTAACTAATTTTCAAAAAGTCCAAATGCTATATCAGCCAGTTATAGAATAATAATCTTTAACCAACTTTTGATTTAGATAGCTATTAACTAAAAAATGTAGATCAATTTGAACAACTTAGCAATTCTATCAGAAGATTATTAACTTAAAATTAGTTAAATAAATTATATTTTAACTAATGTACATATCTTTCAATTTATTTTAATGTGTTATTGTTCTTGATCAAAGTTTTTTTAACCTCATAATAAATAAAACTTTGATTACAGTGGAGTTATAATATCAGATAAATATATAAATTCAACCTCTCCTTTTTCTCTTAAAACTTTTTTTTTCCCCCACTATACTTTTCTTTTCCTTTTCTCCCAATTTTCTAACAATCTTTATTCATTATAAAAATTCAAAAAAAAAAATAAAAATAAAAAAAAAATAAAAAAAAAAAAAAAAAAAAAAAAAACCATAACAAAAATAAATATACATATAATTCTAACCTTTATATATCTATTAAATTAATATCATCCACTTTCCCTCCTATCTAAATTTTTTTTTCCTTCCCCCATTCCCTATAATTTCTTTTTTTTAATCACTTCTCTTCCTTAATTCTATTTTCATATATATCTTTTCTCTCCTCTCTTACCCTTTTCTTATATTCTTTTTTTTTTTATTCCCCCCCTTTATTTTTTTATATATTTTTTTTTTCTTCTTTTTTTTTTCTCCTTTTTTTTCTCCCTTTTTTTTATTCTTGTTTTTTAATGATTTATTATATCTTCCTCTTTTTTTTATCTCTTTTTAATATTTGAAGAGATTTTTTAATTTTTTATAAAATAATTTTTTTTTATTTTTTTCTTATTATTATTATTTATATATTTTTTTTTTTTTATAAATTTTTTTTTATATTTATTTTTAATTATATTTACTTTTTTTTATTAATTTTAAATATATTAATTTTTTTTTCTATCCATATATTTTATTATATATACTGAATTTTTACATTTTTTAAAATTTATTTTATAAAATTATAATAATAAATTATATTACCCACAAATTTTTTAAAAAAATAATGTTTATTTAAAAAAAAATAATATAAATAATAAAATAAATAAAAATAAAAAATAAAAAAAAAAAAAAAAAAAAAAAAAAAAAAAAAAAAAAAAAAAAAAAAAAAAAAAAAAAAAAAAAAAAAAAAAAAAAAAAAAAAAAAAAAAAAAAAAAAAAAAAAAAAAAAAAAAAAAAAAAAAAAAAAAAAAATAAAAAAAAAAAAAAAGGGAAAAAAAAAAAAAAAAAAAAAAAAAAAAAAAAAATAAAAAAAAAAAAAAAAAAAAAAAAAAAAAAAAAAAAAAAAAAAAAAATAAAAAAAAAAAAAAAAAAAAAATAAAAAAATAATAAATAAAACTTTGATTACAGTGGAGTTATAATATCAGCTATATTTTGCTCTAGGTCTCCTCATGTACATTATATATTACATATAATAGCTCACATTTTGTTGATAAGCTTTAATTATAATACAGTAAGTATTATTTATTGTACTGCAAGTATACAGTATGTTTCAATACATACATATAAGAGGGTTTTTTTTTGCATAACCTGCACATAAAAATTAAGATTATAATATAAACAAAACTTGAAAAACATTTAGAAAGCACATTTACAATACTAG
Source organism: Epiperipatus broadwayi (assembly GCA_028023455.1). Lineage (NCBI taxonomy): Eukaryota > Metazoa > Onychophora > Udeonychophora > Euonychophora > Peripatidae > Epiperipatus > Epiperipatus broadwayi. The sequence continues at coordinate 18,090,132 of JAQFVV010012399.1, read as the reverse complement.
ATGTGTTCAATCATTCTTATTTATTAAAATAATAATAAATCTTACACAGAAGCAAAACTCTCCATATAGTAGCACTGCACAGTGGAAGCCAGAGTAATCAATGGGTGCAGGAAGGTTTGTGCATAAGATCGCTATCTAGTCCCTACTCATCCACTATTCCCAGACTAGTCTAGCTTGTGGCTTTCATCAGTAAGAAGCTTTGGATCTGAGTGCATTGCACCTAGATCTTAGGATCTCTAAATAGATCTTAGCATCTAATTCTAAAATCTAGGTGCAGTGCTCTCAGATCCAAGGCTCTCACTGATGAAAGCCACAAGCTAAAAACTAGTCTGGCAATACTGGATTACTGAAAAATCATGCCTAATATTTATTACCAATTATTGGAAAATTAATAATAGTAAAAAAACATTTTCAGTTTGCTTAAGAAAGTGCTAAATGGTTATAAATATTTGACAGAAAATTGTTAACAGGGAGAAGTCAAGCATGACAACATTTAATATTTTCTGTGACATTGCCAAGCACTTCAGTTTCTGGGGCTTTAATATGCTCTCTTGTGACTATCTTTAATATATGTTTGCTAATTTTGAATTTATTTGATGGCAAAAAGTAACCAAAATAATACTGGGGATCTTATGCATAAATCTTCCTGCATCCATTGATTGCTCTGGTTTGCACTGAGTGGTGCTACTGTATGGAGAGTTTTGCCTCTGTGTGAACAGCTCATGTAAGCATAAAGAATGGTGATCATGTGATGTTTAGTGATGTAATAATAAATCTTACCATAACCCAGGTTTTTTTTATTGTGTTGCCAGAACATATTTTAATAATTCTTATCCTGGGCTTGGAAAGTGCAATAATTTTTTACATTTGTAAATAATTCCCAGTTTTGTCATATAACCACAGCATTGACATACAGCATCAAAGTTAGTCTACCTTTCTATATGTTCTATTAGGCAATGTTTTTTTTCCTTCAATAATTTTTTTTAATTCTAACAAAAATGAAGTGGCAACTTCATTATTAGTAGATGCAGCTTCAATTATTTTAATGTTTTTAAGACTGCAACAGTTTAGGAATCTATACAACCATCCCCTATTTGAGATGAATAGAATTATGTGTCCTAGATTCTTAGTTAAATTCTTCTGAGAGACATAAGGCTTTCTAATACAATACAAGACTATCAATCACAATGTTCTTATGACTTGTATTATTTAACCATAGCTTGAAGACTTTTTTTAATTTAGTCAAAAAATTATCCCTTACTTTAGTTACAACATTAGCTGTTCCAGAAACAGAAGTAACAACAGTGGCATGAATTTTCTTCTCTTTTTATAATTTTTCTGATTGATGATGATTCATTCTTTTGCAACATACAGTCCACTTCAAAATATGACTTCTTATCTCACTAAATCAAAATTTTTTATTTTCTCACCTGATGAAAGTATTTTATGGCTTTGAGGGGGGGGGGGGATTTATCGCTCATTGTACTACAAAATATTTTACTAAAGATATTATTATATACTAATACATACATAAAAAAATTTGAAAAAAAAAAAACCACAAAGAAAAAAATCTGCATATATACTTACAATTATGTACAGAATTGTACAATTATCTCACAAAAAAATAGTAGTAAAATAAATTCATATTTGAGGCTTGAAAATGTTACATTTAAAAAGAGAGAGAAAAAAAGGCTACCACCATACTAAGATTTGTAAAATTTAATTAGTTTATAAATTTTAATGTTTTTATTATTTGTTTGTTTACATTTGTTTTTGTTTTTTTTTTTATAGATAGGATATAATTAATGTCATGTATATACACTTGGCATATATTATGGCATCACTATACTATTTTTTTTGGTGAGAATGTTTTAATCATTTCTCTTCAAAGACATAATTCTATTATTAAATAATAAGAAATGCAATATGAAGTATTATATTTTTCAATAAATTTCTAAAGCAGTTCATTACTGTATATGGTCAAAGTTCTTTTTAATTATATAATAAATACAATTTTAATTTTCTTGTGAAAATGTTTAAGGTAAGATATTCTATTTTAAATGATATATAACCTTATCTATATATATATAATCCATGTCAATATATGTATGTTTGTCCGTAAGGCTGTCACATGTCAAATTCATAACCTATTAAAAAACTATTATGTTTGTCCACAATGCTGTCAAATTCACAATTGAAAAATAAAAAATAATAATTTTAATTTGTTTTTATAAATAAATAATTATACCTAACTAAATTGTAATTTATATTAGGAGCATTTTATGCAAAGGAAGTGATTTCACCCTTTATAAATAAAAATGAAAAAATCAAATGGTAAAGCTAGAAAAATTAATAAGGTATCAGAGCTAAAATGAGTCAAACTGACACACTTTACCTAATCAAATGAAGGGGGGGTAATATAATGCTAGTGAGATTTATGTATAAAATATACATATATCTAGCATTACATAATTATATTTTAAAAATAAGTGATTAAATTATTAATAAAAATGAAATAGAAAGTATAAATATATTTTAGAGTAGTTTTTTTTTTTTGTTTTAAGATTTTTAAAATGCAATTTTATAAAATAAATAAAAAGATTGTGTTATATTTTTTTTAAAAGGGAATGGAGTAGGGAAAGATTTAAAAACTTTTCCTTTTAAACAAACCCCTCTTTTTTAAAAACAAAATAAAAATAAATGTTTAGTGGTAAGTTAAAATAAAATTTGCTTGTAAAAAAAAACTTTTCTCAAAAATGTAATTAGTTTTAAAAGATTACTGATTGAATTAATTAAAAGAAAAACATGAAAACTATCTCAATGAGATAAGCAAAAGATTAAAGCAAATGTAAAAATAATTAATTAAAAGACAGATTTCAAGTTAAAATCAAATTTTAAAAAAAAACTATAACAAATTAAAATAATGAGAGAGAAAAAGTATATAAAGTCACTATGGCCTATTGTTCTTTAGTCCAGTCTGCATTTTGTGAGTGAATTATTCTGATCTTCATTTTGTGATAGAATTAGTCTGGTCTGCAATCTATAAATCAGTCCATCCCTCATTTTGTGATTGAACTACTCCATCTTCATGCCATTATTGATTCAGTCTGGATTATTATTATCAGTGTGGACAGATTGCAGAATGCTGACAGAGTTTTTCATTAAGAATTCAAACAACCAGAAATTCAAATATTCAGAAACTGTAAATGTAGTAGAAAGCCAATCAATTACTGCTGTGGTCAACATTAATGCAGAATCCCATAAGCCATATGAGTATCTGACAGGGTTTCATGCTCCAAGCCCTCAGCCATCAACTATCCTTCCCGATGCTGAGATTGTGAAGTAAAAACTGCCACATACTCTCTCCCATTGTTTGACAGAAACCTGAAAGGAAATCTATAAAGCTATTCATGAAACCAAAAGGCCAACTGGTTGGAAAATACACACAAATGAAAAAACCTAGGTAAAATTACTTTAAATAACTAAATAGACACTTGATTTTAAATGAAATGAACTTTAATGAAGGACTATTATAACTATAGCCTAAAGTCATCATTTATATTTTCTTGTGTAAAATTTATTGTTATATTATGTTGAATATATATGTGCATAATTAAATAATAATGTTTGCTTAATTGTTATTTGTCTATTTTCTCTCTCTCCCCCTTCCTCTCTCTCTCTCTCTCTTGTCACTGCATCACCAGTAAATTAGTATAGAGTTATTTTATGTGTTAAGTTAAATGTGCTGGATCCTGGTTAAGAGTATGAGCTTGCCATGGGATATTTCAAATGCTGGATTGTGTGCCTTGTCATTTGAAGCATGCTAACTCTATAACCTATGGTTGTCTGGCACCTGAGGTTGATCCTCAAAACAAATAAAATGCTTTGGATGGCAGGGGTTTGAATCCAGATGTTGAGGTGAGACCCAGTCTGGAAATGAGGGCATGTTATGCTTTACATAGCTCGATCTGACTATGGGTATCATTTATGGCTATGCTATCAATGGTATTCTCCCCTTTGCTTGAAGGGCCGGTCTGTTCCCATAATATTAAATGGTTACATTATAAAATGGAATAAGCTTCTTATTTTGACGAACCCGATTCAATATATTTAAAAAAACGAAACAATATAAAATGACTTATTTAAGCTAGGATTTCTCCTCCCCATTTATCACTAAAACCATATCAATTAAAATTTAATTATCAAGTAAGTGTGAAAAGTTTATTAACTATTAATTATTAGACATTATTAAGTCATTCCTGATCAAGCATTTTTCCAAACGATCTCATTGCAATTTTACACCAAACATTTATCCTCAAACATTAACAAAAAAATAATGTCAGTTAAATATCTAAGATCCAGTCATAATTTGGTCAGCATCCATACCCAACTTATAAAACAGAATAAGAAAAGATATAACTTTCATATTTAATAAAGTTAATGTAAAATAATGAATTTATTTTTTTTTCTCCCCCAATTAATTTTTCAAGCAACATTCTCTAATAAATTACATTTATTAAATTATGCTAATAGATTAAATAGAATAGGTTTCTTTAACCTTTTTAAATAACATTCATAAATAAATTATACTTAATATATTACATTAATAAATTACATTTAAATTGTGCTATTAGAGTACATTTAATTTGGTCAATTAATAATACTTAAATTTAATTTTTTCTTTAATTAATTTTTTTAAAGTAACAGTGTCCCTTAATGAATATTTCTATAATGTAATTTTCACTATGCAACTCTCACACAAGGTGGGGACGGGTTTCTATTCTCTTTTAAAACCTTACGGAGAGATATAATCATAAACATATTACCAAAGACATATGAAAAAGATGTATGATCCTCAAGATGCATATTTCATGCTGAACCAGCACTCATCAGTTGGCCCAGATCACAATCTCTTATACATATCTCTATCACTGTTAAATTATATATAGATAGCCAATTACTACTGTTTAATTGATGTGTCAAACTTACTGCCCTAGACTAGAGATTATCCATTTTAATGAATATTTCTGTAGTGTAATTTTCACTACACCACTCTCATACAAGTGTCAAAGTTGTGAAAACATTAAGATTGACACATCAATTAAACTGTACTAATTGGCTATCTATATAAGCAGTACAATGATAAATATATGTGTAAGAGATTGTGATCTGGACCAACTGATGAGTGCTGGTTTAATACAAAATGTGCATCTTGGGAATCATGCAACTTTTTCATGTCTTTGGGTCATATGTTTATGATTTCACCCCTCTAGAAGGTGTTAAAAGCAGATAGAAATCAGTTTCTATTTTGTGTGAGAATGGCATATTAAAAATTATAATACAGAAATATTCATCAAGTGGCTAATCTCCGCTCTAATAAATGATTAATAAAAATTAACTTCTCTTTTAACATTGTAATCATTTGAATGATTTTATTTAGATTTGTATGCCAAAATTTGAAAGAAATCATTGACTAAGAGTTTTATAATAATGGTATTCATCCTTTAATATCATTTACATATTTTTACAATTGTAAAAACACTTTCAATGTCTTATTCTGAAATTGTTTTTATTTGTTTAAATCAGTAAGAACTTATATTTTCTAGTTTAGAATTTATTTGCTCATATTTTTAACATTAAAAAGCATCTTTCTACTTTTATTGGCCACACAAAATTATTGAAAATATGTAATTTATTTTGGTACTTGTGAATTTTCAAGTAAACCAAAATGGTTGGCTGTATTTTTTTTTATTAATCTACAGCCCCCCCCCCCTAAACGTTTAGGAAAAAAAAATGCCTGCTAGGAAATATAGTATTTAATAATTACATTTTATTTTTTATTACTATTATTTTTACAAAAGAAATCATTTTGGAAAAATTAATTACAATATTTAGTTTATTTCCTTTTTTTTTGGGGGGGGGGGGGGTAACTTATTAATAGAAAAATAAAAAAACCCCTATAAATACAATATATACACTTTATTCATGTCAGGGGCGTGCAATCATATTGTGACCATTAACGCACACTTTCCGGGAGGACAGGATTCCATATCTTTGGAAATAGTCCACTACATCATATTTCATGACTGGAAAGCCCCAAATGTTTTATCATTTGTGACAATTTACCAAAAAAATTGCTGACAAAAAGAAGCACATTGAAAGGAACCAAACTATGACAATGTTAAGTGTGTCTCATCGCTTCTCATATTATAAGTAAAAAAAAAAAAATTGCAATAAAGCTACTTAAAGAAATTTATCAAATTTATTCCTCTTTTAAAATTTAATAACTGATTTATTAATTTTGTTATAATTTAACAACTAACACATCTTCAAATTCTAGGCCCCCAAAATTGTACATTTATCAATAATATAGGATGCCATTTTGGTTTACTTGAAAACTCACAAGTACGTTTATTTTCTTGGTTGATATAGTCGTTTTAATTTTTAAAAATTACAATTTTAACTTAAATATTAACTTTTTTTTTTTTTTACTTTTATATATAAAACAATTAATTACAAATGATAAGATGCAGGAAAATGCTGTCACTCCACTGCTTTATAGATGTATGCATAAAAATACCATTTTATCACTTTGTCCTCCACTGCTTTATAGATATGGGCATAAGTGTAGCAAAAAACAAATGCCACTTTATCACTTTGTCACTCCACTGCTTTATAGATGTGTACATAAGTGAAGTACATTAAAAAAAAATGTTTTCTCATTCTGTCATTCCACTGCTATACAGATGTGAATATAAGTGCAGTACATAAAAAACACAATTCTATCACTTAATCTTTCCACTACTTTATAGATGTGTGCATAAGTGCATATCACTTTGTCACTCCATTGCTTTATAGATGTGTGCATAAGTGCAGTATATAAAAGAAGCACAATTCTATTACTCTTGTGATTATGAATTATTTATTATTCAACTTTGCTACTTTATACCAAAATTTTTATTTTTTTAAAATATGTATTATATTAATTAATACAATTAATTTTCTTTGCATGCCTTATACAGTATATAATTTTAAATAAAGTGATGAGTTGAACTTCGCATTAAGGCCCATTCTTGTATTGATTTTTGTGTATTATCTGCAATTTTAGTTTTGCTTTTTTAATACATCTTAGGATTTTTACTGATCAATATTAAATTGATTATAGCATGAATGAAAAAAAGCTGGTTGGAAATCTAAAAAATTTCCATGATCTTATCTATCTATCTATTCAGGGTTGACCTAAGTCATGGGCTTACTACAAAATGAAATTCTTCTGATTTAATATACAAAAGGCCTCAAGATATAATAGTAATTAGTAAGTAAGCACGTCCATCTACCATACCCATGACCGGGATTTGGGCCACGTAGGCCTTAGAAGGTTTTGAAGTGACAAACAGGCTTATGCTCATTTTTCCAGATTGTTAGCCAATAGCATATGTATTTACTATCAAATCAGTAAAAGCGTATCTAATTATTATTAGTTAGAAGGGAAATCTAAGAGGCTAATGTGAATTGGTCAGATGGCTGTCGATAGGTTGCGTGTAAAAACAAACAATATCAATGTTTTCTTTATCACTCTTATGGGAGATATCTCACATCTACAGACACTGAGTCGAGGGCTCATTTTTTTCACCTTTTATGTAATAAAGCTTTTTAGATTTAAGTGTCTAAAGAAATTTGTAAAAGCGTATAAAATATTTTCTTTTTAGTTTATTTCATTTAATGCATTATAAAAAAAAGTAGAACAAGAAAAAAAAAAAAACAAGGAATGAGAGTAGAAACTCTTAAAATTAATCAGCCATTGCTAAAGTCGGTCATTTAAATCAATTTATCCATTGATTTCTAGCCATTTCACTCGTTCTTTCTTCTTCCAACCATTTTGTATAGTCTTACTTAGATTTTGTTTTTTAGTTTTATGATTTAGAGCTATTGTTAGAGGAGGAATGTTTTAAAAGCAGCAAAAGTCGCCCCCAGAGGCTTAAAATACTTCCTGTTATTAAAATAAACAGCCAGCTATAAGATGTTTTCAAAATAAATGAATTTAAGATAGAAAAAATAAGTGTTAGCTATTTTCAATCCAGAGTTTACTCATTATCACCGTAAAAGTTACGTGCGCGCACACGCACATATATATATATGGAAAGATAAAACAAAAGTAGAGATAAATAAATGGCCCTGCCACTAAACTTTTTGAATGTGTAACAGCTATGATTTTATTTCGTAGAAAAGGATGCCTAATACTTATTTATACTCAAACACTGAGTTGTATTTGAGCAGTCTTAAACAATCTACATTTAGTAAACAATGGCAAATTCCGGATAATCAAGTATGAATGCTTGATTGAATTACTCTACTGATTAATAACTAATTGCCTTTAGTCAGAGAAATTAATATATATGTTTCCACCAGAAAATATTAAAAATTATGATGTGAGGATATACTTTCATTATATTTTATTTTTCTATCATCACCACATCAAAAAAAAAAATGGGTACTGATTTAGAGTGTGCTCATGGCCATTTTGAATTCTAAGAACCATCCAAAACCACCATTAATACATCCAAGTAATAAATGACATTGAATAATCCACATGTGGTTGCAATACGACCATTCATTACAAAATTGCAATTTACATCAATATTATATAATGTCCATTGATTATTCAAGTTAAAGCAATTTTTCACACAAATGTGCCATCTAGTGTGATGAAAGTTCTAGTAATCAAGATCGATTATTAGAGCTTGTACTAGGTAATACTAATGGGTGAACAAAATTTCTAGTTTTACTAGCAGTGGTGTGCAACTTGTGGGTCAAGGTGTCACAGAAAAATTGTTGGGAGTCATGAAAATTTTGAGTTTTCATGTTGGATAATAAATTTTTAATTGAAAAAAACAAAAACCTAAACACTATTTTAAAAAACGTGAAAACTGTGCAACTCATCATTGTGTGTCTGGCCACTTTTGTGTTTAAACCCTTTCTTCTTTATATTTCAATCTGCTTTGCATAAACAGCTCATCATAATAGCATTTCACTTTTATTGCTCTCATTTCTCTGGTTCATCCTTAAAGAATTCTGTGTTCATGCTAGCATCCTCCTAACATTAATAGAGGTACTACATTCTTGAATATATACATTTATCTTATTTATTTTTTGTCACAAGATTTACAATTAAATATTTTTTAAATTCTGTTTTTTATTTTTATGTACATGATAGAAATTAAAATGTTTAATGGATAAATGGATAATAAAAACCAAACATTCAGAAAATGATAGATAGTAGCAAGGAAGAAGATATATATATATATATTTGTAGCAAGGAAAATAATATATAACTGTCATATGTGGTAAAATGACATTTATTATTATTATTTTCATATGCTTATAATAGCATAGTAATGACACATAACAGGTTGCGCAAAATTTTAGTCTGAGTATGAGAGTCACAGGTACAAAAAGAATGCTCATCACTAGAGCTTCCATTGGTTAATTAATGTGTGGAAAAATTTGTTATTGTTTTAATATTTTATTGAAGCATACGAAAAGATGAACATGCAATGTTCAAAATGGCTTATTATACTGAAAACTTATATTAAAAAATTCATGTTAATTTCATGTTGTAAATAACACACACTTCTGGATTTATTATTCTCAACCAAAAAAAAATAATTTGACAGACGTGATAATAGTAACATTTTTTCATATTTTCCTTTGCCTTAATTTCATTGCTTTTGCACATATTCATAAGAGATTATTTGTTTACTGTTATTATTATTTTGTAATTAATTTGAAATGTTTGCAATGAAATTTTATTATACTTTCAAAATATATTTTATTCATTTATAGAGCAAGATATATAATTGTGTATACAGGCGATAGTTAGATCTGCTGTTAACAAGCATTGTCTGCAATGAGTTTACGGGGATACAGATCCAATAGGATGGTTAGAAGGTAGGTCATATCATCCCTGTCATCACAGCAATAGGGGGAGAATCTGTCCTGACAAGGCCAGAGGCATCATCCATAAAATGAAATGGAATGTCTTGAAACATATTTTTAGTTGATCCCAGGTCTGAATCACCAACTGTTCTGGGCAAGTCCTCTTGTCAATCTCCCTAGCCTTCTGTATGAAATTTATAAGGAGATCCTAGTTATATGATTGTCTATTTCCATCATCAAGTTGAATTGTTATATATTGAAAGAACAATTCAAATATTATTTATGGTTTCCTGAAGACATTCAGTTATAAATACTAACATGTAAGCTAATATGGAATACATTTCAAATACTGTTAATCTCTTCTATTCTTCAGGCATTACTGAACTGACCAATAAAGAGATACTCTAAACAACTAAATGTTTCTGTCAAAGTAACAATCAGTAAAAATTTATACATATTATCTCCATATTTTTTAAGAGCAATATTAGTAAGTTATTTATCATCGATAGTATTCTGTCCTATGGACAAGTCCAGAGAGTAGTCATATAACAACTTCATCCATTTCTCCAGACTGAAATCTTTATTGCCCAGATCTCCAATTCCACATATCTCTTTTTATTTCTTATAATCCAGAAAGATCAATCTTTTCCATCCTTTCTTTTTGTTCATTATTAACTTCCAATATGTCTTTCATTGAGCTATTCTTCCTTTTTTAATATTTGCTCAATCCAATTTCTCTTTCTATATTAAATTACCTCAATCAATTTTCTTTTTTTATTTATTCTTTCCAATCATTTGTCCTTTTATTCATCAAACTAATTTTTCCTTTCTCCATAACTATATTTCAAAGGCTTCCAATATGGTTATAATTTTTTTACTCATTGTCCATATTTCATAACCATGCAAAATAATTCATTCCATACATAGCATTTAATTAATTATTTCCCTTCATTCTGTCTTCAAAAGCTGACAAAATTTTTTTTTTAAAAAAAAAAAAAATAAATTCCTCCTTTGCCAATGCTATTCTTTTAACATCATCTTCTCTTTTCCCATCCTCACTCAACCAACTATCCAAATAACTAAATTTTCACTCAACTATAAATATATCTAAATCCATTTACCTGTTGAACTATATTATCATGAATTTCAACTTGTAATCTTTAGTATATTCCTTCCTTTCCAAGATACTTGGTCTTCTCATTATTAATCTTCATTCAATATTCCAATTTATTCAACCTATTCTTAAGACTCATTTCATTCTCAACTACATTTTATTATTCTATCTCCAATATTACCTCTTCCACAATATTTATTGAATTTGTTTTTTAAATAAATATTAAAAGGTATAGGTGGCATACAACATCCTTGTCTAACCTTTCTATATTCACTTCTTCAGTCTCATTATTCTCCAGTCTGATTATTATTATTTTCCCATTATATACATGCAAATCAATTTTCTCTCTTTCCAAAATACTCCTTTATTCCTTAAGATGTTATTTATAAACATCATGAATTATTACATTAGGGTTGACTTATGACATCATATAAGCATTTCTCAGCCTGTGTGTTCAATGCTGCATGCATGATATGCTATTTTCAACACATCTGTCTAATATCTAGCAAAATGAGTTCTTATCCACATAAAAACATGTAAATAATTCTATCATCACTTTGACTTTAACAGAAAATAGACATATTATTGTCAGTAAAATATGCTTTAATACAATTTTTTTTTTTTACAATTTTTTTTTTATGTGAGAATACAAAACTTTTATTAAACTTCCACTTTATGAAATTATTTACTTTAGATCTGGAGGCATGAAGTAATAAAAGAATTATCATGTTAGAATACAACTGTTTAATTATGATAGTGTAAAAACAGATGAACGCTATAAAGTTTTAAAATGAACTCAAGAGATTGTAAAAAACCTAGCAAAAACTCACATGATCAAATTTTTTGAAATGACATAAATATTTCTATAGATTAAAAGAAATGGAGAAATCCCTATCCAGAAATGAACTGATAATGCTTGAAAATGATGATGATCAAAAAAATCATCAATAGCTCAATAATAACATGTTTAAAAATATTCAAAATATATCTCAAATTCGTATAAAATCTAATTTGTCAAATATTCAAATTCCCTTTAAAAAAAAATCTTTACAATTCACATGTAATGCATGTAGTGATATAAGACAGGCCTTAAAGAGAGCAAAAAAAAATACTAATTGAGTACCAGGTAGAGTCCCCAAACCATGATTGACACAAATAAATAATAAACAATCTTAGATAATACATCCAAAGTTAATAACATTGTGTTCCATACATTTTGTCCCTCTACAAAAAAAAAAAAATCTGTATTTGTAAAATTAAAATACTTTCACTTATTGCCACATTAGTAATAGAATTAAAATACTTTTGTTTGACCACATGTTTTTAATTATTTTTTATTTATTTAACATAATATTCAGTGTTTTGATTTTAGTAGACGCTAGTAATTTTTTTTGTCATGTTTTTATCATGATTTTTCTATATTTGTTTTTTTTTTTTTTAATGTTAGTTTAACAATTGATTTGGAGACAAAATATTGGAAACAGTTTATAGTATGAAAATAGAAATTTTTTATGCAGATGAGACAAAATATATGGAACCCTTTGTTATTAATTTTTGGAGTATTATCTAAAATTGTTTACTACTTTATTGTGTCAGCAATGATTTTGGGGCTTTCCCTGGTGGCAAACATAGCATGAGCGCTGACTAAATTGGTATGAAAAAACATGCATTTACAATATTCATAATTTGTATTTTATTTCATTTAATTAGATTATTTTATTAAATCATGTATCTTCACCAAATATAGTTGTAGTAGTTCATTATTTTAACAAGAAATAAAAATATTACATCATAAGACCTATTATATATTAATAAATAAATACACGTTTTTGTACTATAGTAGAATTAATTAAAAAATCGGTATGTATGTGATCTAACAGTTAGTCACTCAAGAGGTCATGTGATGATGTTCAAAGATCAGAAATAATAGAATGAGCCATGATCCAGAAACCTACAGTACTCTAATCTGTTTATTACTATGCTAACCACAAAGGACATAGCTATTATGATCAAATCCAAATTATTTAATTATTAAAAGATAATTAAATTATAATATAGGTTTTAAATACTGAGATGATTGAATAAATTATTTCAAAAATGCAAAATAAGCAAACAAACATCAAAAATAATCAAGTACTAATGTTTGGTCATATTACTCATAAGCAGAGTTCAAACCCAAATGATTTCATCCAAAGTAAATTATCAGAAATAAAACTTAATTATCACGTAGCTGTTTAACAATTGTGATCAAATATTACCAGTTTGATTGTGATATGCATTTTGATACTGAGAGCTTAAGCTAACATTCGTTATTAAATTAGTGATGATTAAATCAAAATTGTATCGAAATGGTAAAAGTCTTGTGTGATATGGGATAGTAATAAGAGTGATAGATTTGGAGCCCAATGTCCATAGTTTATAGCCCAGTCTGTGACTTCTGATGCTTAAACTTCTTAAAAATCCTACTTAATGAGCCATTCAATTATTTAATAATGATGTAAGATGCTCGTAAAGAATAAAGATGTAATTCTAAATATTAAAAAAACAATAAATTATTTGAAAAATGTTAAGAAATGTAAACTAATGATGATAAGGTATTATTGGTTGTTCTTGTAACTATTATTTACCTTAATATGTGTTTGATGAGAGAGCATACTGCTTCCTTACTTAGAAATGTTTTAATCAATAATAAAAGATGTAAAAAATAATTTGGGAATCTGTTTCAAAAATCCAAAGAAATATTTAGAAAATATCCTTTTGTGTGTGTGTGTGTGTGTTTTGTTTTTTCTTCCTTTAAAACTAAAGAGATGACTATTTAAAAAAATTGCATAGAATTTATATTTACTTAGTATTTAAAAAACTACTTAAAGTAGTACAGTATTAATTTATTTATGCTTTAAAAAACATATTCACTATATTATATTTGAAAACATGTGCACTAATTACATAAGTTTATTTAAAGTTGTAATTATTTATTAAGCACACAGGAAGTATATGTAAATACTTTTAAGACAGGCTATAACCTGTATCAAATGTGCCTTAAAATTTTTATAATAGTCAAGCAATATCTTTATTTTGCCGATAGAGGGACCTCTCAAACCACTACACAAGATAGCAACTTTTATAAAGATAAGAGTGGCCACCTTATCTTTAACCTAAATTTCCATTTATATAGGCCAATCTGAAGTATCTTGATTTGGGAGCGTGAAGCTGTTGTTCTGTCCACTGTCTAAGTCTATTATTTACTTTACAAATTAACCTTCGCAAAATCTGGCAATTTAAACAGTGGAGAGAATAACAGCTTCACACTCCCAAATCAAGATACTTCATGAAGATTGGCCTATATAAGTGGAAATTTAGGTTAAAGATAAGATGGCCACTCTTATCTTTATAAAAGTTGCTATCTTGTGTCATGGTTTGAGAAATCCCTCTATCGGCAAAATAAAGATATTGCTTTTATTATAAAAATTTCAAGGCGATTTGATACAGGTTATAGCCTGTCTTAAATGTATGTACATATACTTCCTATGCCCTTAATAAATAATTACAACTTTATAATAGTTTATATATTTCCAGTATAAAGATTGTCATATTAACTCATTATAAATCGCAAGATTTCATGAAGGTTAATTTGTAAAGTAAATAGTGGACTTAAACAGTGGAGAGAACATCAGCTTCATGCTCCCAAATCAAGATACTTTAGATTGGCCTATATAAGTAGAAATTTAGGTTAAAGATAAGATGGCCACTCTTATCTTTACAAAAGTTATCTTGTGTCGTGGTTTGAGAGGTCCCTCTATTGGCAAAATATAGATATTGCTTGAATATTATAAAAATTTCAAGGTGCATTTGCTATAGGTTATAGCCTGTCTTAAAAGTATTTTTATAAGTTTATTTAGAGAAACTGCAAATCATACACTTATACATGCACAAACAACTGATTACAATTACCCTATTTTTATATTTTAAATGAGAAAGAAAGTAAAGATTTTAGTTATCACAACTCAATATACTGCATTTATATTTCTCTGGATAATAATTCTATACATATATTATAACAGTCGGATGAGAAGTGGAAGTTTGAGTCTTACCGTATCTGCACTACAGGGTGCCATCCAGGCCATTTGAACCTAGAAAATTTATAGAGTAGGCAGATACGTAAGTCAAGATTCCACTTTATTTTATATTTAGACCATTAGCCCCAGTCACTAGCTCAGTGAGACACAGAGATTCATAAAATATAAATTCTTAACATATTTTTTTTCAATATTAACAAAAATAAAAAAAGCCACTGCTAGTAATAACACACACAAACATTTATTAAACATATATGTAATTTAGAATTATTATTTTAATCTAACTTTTACTTTAGCATTTAATTTACATTTTTACCTTTTATTTTTGAAGTTCACACAGATGAATTTAATATTTTATTAAAGTGTCGAGTATGAATAGACTACATAGATTGCATTTGAAAAGAAAATATTCTATCCCTTATTTAACCTTAGGCCAAAAGTTCACAGTTAAACCGTCAATCCATCTGATATATTGATGTATTCAATGCAGCATAAATATGACAGCAAAAATACCATACTGTCAGGAATGTACATCTGAACAGCATTGTTAAAGAAGACATTGGCTCTCGTCCAGTACAGGAATACTACATCTGTCTGGTGAAAAGAACAATAATAATAAAAAAACTCCATAGGAAGGGACTGCATTTTCCGTCTTACTATCCCCTTCCATAGACTAAAAAGGGGTGATCCAAGGAGCAGGGAATACCGTCTGTCTCCATTGGTCAATAAGAAAGGCTTATTTCACCCATGTGCAGCATATAAGGTGATCCTGCACATAATGGACCTCATACTACATTTACTAATTACATCAATATATCTAATCCATTGATCCAATTTAACTACGAAACAAATAACCCAAGATTAACCCTCCCTTGATTAATTAATATAACTTTACAAATCTATGCAGCCATTCATGCCCGACTTAAATTTAACATTTATATAATTTATTTTAAAAGAAAAAAAAATCATAATAAAAACTTAAAAGAACAAACAAAAAATAAATGGAAATGATTTTTTTAAAAAAATATATCAAATAAAATTAATTATTAATAATAATTTACGTTGGTCAGATAGGATTCTATTTCTATTAAATAGGGAATAAGTTTTAGAATTAAAATTCTTATTCTGATCAAATACTGGAATTTTAGAATTATAGTTAAAGCTTATTAGAGTTCATAAAGTTCTTACGGTTTACACATACTGGAAAAGTTTCTTTTTTTAGAAGTTTGCAATTTGGGATCCAGCGTTGATTCCCCCGATGTCCTATGGTCTGCAGTATAAGAAAACAATTGGTTATTTCTCTTTCTCTTTTTTTTTATAGCAAAACTGAAGGGATTGAAGAGTGCGTCTTTCCAATCCCTTTTCCTTCAACTCTAGCACACCTCTGCTTTCACATCTCTGTCCTCTTCCCAGCTCTTTCTTCACTCACTAAAATTTATTTCCAAACTTTTTCTTTTATATTAGAATTTTGGATTGAGTGGATATTACGTCATGACGATGGTGATGGTCTTTTCATTGAGGTCCATTTCCCCAAGGGATTTCTTTTATTGGCTGTTCTGTTCCTATTGTTTTTCCTCTCCTATCTGACCTTTAATTATACATTTTGAAATCCCAAAGGCTAGTTCACTTGGACTAATTAATAATCATTTCCATTTTATACAATAGCATTAATTAATTTATTGTACAAACTTAAAGATATATTTTTATCTTTAAATCTTTACTGAAAATTTAGTTTTAAAATACTTTTTTTTTAAAATAAAGTTTTCTTTTCATAATTTTTCATCTGTGCGATTTTATATATTAGAGTTTAGATGATTTTTAACTTTCAATTTTTAATTCCTAAAAAAGTTTTTATTTGCGAATTTTTATTTTCCACGACTAATTTTTAGAAAAAAATTTAATGTAACAGCATATGTGCCTGTTACAATATATATACTCTTCAGTGCATATATAATTTAATATCAGTATTTCTATTAACACATAGATTAGATAAATATATTTTACATCTGATAAAATATCTTCATTTATACTTCTATAATATTACACACCTCATGGTTGTCTGTAATCTAGAAATGATTTTGAGATTTATGAAATATTATACAAATTAATATAAATTTATCTGGTGACAAATCAACTACAATATTTTACTGCGTGTTTTGGCATAGTTGATAGAGCATCCGATTTGGTATTGAGATGTCCCAGCATCGATTCTAGCTCTCTCAGTTCTGGCGCTCAAACTTTTTATGAACTCCATAGCTATAAAGCCATTTTTTTTTGTTTGCTGAAGTTTTTTTCTTTTAATTACAAAAGATTCTCAGAATATAGATATTTTTATAACAATGGCTTCTGGCAAGCTATTGCAACTACCAGAAAGTCACTAGTACTTTTAAATCATTAAAACTTTTTTTTTTCCATATGTCATAGCATCGGCCAGGAGGTGAACCTGCAATAACAGTCTGCAACCAACTACTTACAAGGCGGCTGAGCTAACCTCTTGGCTAACAATGCTTACATTAAGATTGAAGTTTCTAATTTAACTTTATTATGACTAATACTTTACATGGTTTCACACTAAAGTAAGAGTAACGGACTTGAGAGCTAATAGTCCTTGGATTGATTACCAGCTGAGAAAAAATTTAAAAATTATCACCATGATCAACTGAATAAAACTATTATGCTTGGCCTGATACTTTGAAACTCTCATGTTATTTTATCTCTCACAAAACCCTCGTTCCATCAGCATCATCATTTTTAATCATTAACAATCCACAGTGGGATTGTTTTTCCAAGTCTAATCCAGTTTCTACAATCCATAGCTACTCTTTTCTACATCACACATATTTCAACCATCTTAGATGTGGTCTCTTTTTAAGTCTTTGCAATATCTGGGCATCCAATTTAAAACTTCAAGTGACAAATCTATTACCATGTCTTTTAGAAAAATATTCAACTTCTCTCTTTTTTTTTAATGATGAACAATGCTATTTATTTGTTCTCTTATCCAATTTGACATACTCAATTTTTTCTTCTTACTCCCAACATACATTTCCTCGATATTTCATTGAATTGAAGTCCCTATATTTTTTATTTTTTAACTGTCAAATCTCAGATACATAAGAATTGATCAAATATATATTTAAAAACAACTGTTTCTCTGTAATATTGAGTTATTTCTACCAAAAGCACTAGACCCAAGTTTAATTCTGTAATTAATTTTATCTGTTATGTTTCCATCTATATTAATTAATAATCTACTCAAGCTATTTATAATTGTGAACTTCTAAATTAACATTCATGATTACCCAATATTTTCTTTTTCTGAAAAAAGTCCATAAACATTATTTTAATATATATCTTTAGGCCTACTTTTTTATTTTCATCTTGTAACTCTTGCAATGTTTTATGAAACTCTGAAGCATTGTTTTCCAAAACAACCACCACATTTCTACAATATCTATATAAGTTAAATAATCTTCCAGATTTCCATAGCTTCTTCCTATTTTATTGCCCAAAATATTTCTTGCAAAACTGCTATAAAGTTTTGGATATATAAAAACACAGTGACATACTTCCTTAACAATGTTAACCTTCTTTACGTCATTTTCATGAAAATACTAAAAGAGTTAGTTGCTTAAGATATCGCATAAAGTTTAAGCACTGGAAGTGATGTTGTGCTTCAATCAATCTTAGAATCTATCATTTCTTCCATACGCACCACGAAACATTTCCAACTATTGAATTTGGACATGTCTTCATTAAATATAATTTATAGTAATCCAATACAATGAATCTTTGGACTCTTTTGGTAATTTTAGACCAATGATGAACTTTTTTTTCGAAAGCTAAAGGTTTTTTGGATCAATTCAATATAATAATAAAAAATTTCGATTTAATATTGCATTCAGTTCAAGACATTGACATTCCAATAACACCTAACTTAGGTAAATAAATATTAAAGCCAAAAGCAGATGCGCAGTAGTTATCAGAAATAGCCATTCGAAATATCTTCATCAGTATTGGAACATTCCTGATAAGTGTCTCTGACCAGTAGGGTATATTACTTTAGGCCTCCCAGTATATCTATTTATGCTACATATACACAATACTTAAATTAGAATATTTACATAAGATACAAAAATACCAAAGACATATTTTGTATGTGTATTCATTTGACCCTAATTGTTTTACCTGCTAATGATTTTTTTAAATTAACCCTTTACATTCCTCTCCCTGTCTAGCAAATATTTTTTTTCAATTACCGAGGCTGAAATAGGAAAAAATCAGTTCATAAATCCATTATTTAGTGTTGTTTTTAATAGATTGTTTTGAGAGACATAATTTCATTTATCCCTTCTCAAAATTATAATTTATTATTACACCAAAAACATTTTCTTCGGAAGCAATTATACTTTCTACCCTGTCCAAAGCTGGAAAATAATTACTATTTTCCATTTCAATTTGACCTTTTTTTCTAAAAGTTTCAAATTCATTCCTACCGCCAACGGTCTTCGACATAGATTTCATCAGTTAAAATATGAAAACAGGTTAAATAATAAATGTTTTTTGTTATTTTCATTTTATCATAGGATTAGTTTACTACAGATTATATAGTCATATTTTGTTCCAAATCTAAATCTGATCACCAATCAAATGTTTGACCTACATCACATGACAGAGCAGCCCTCTTTATATACATATTTTTTTCTTCGTTAATAAATCCTTTGTTATCCCAATGAAATGTGAGTTGATAATCTTTAAATTATCACGTTACAACGTTTATTTTAAATAAACTTTTTTTTTTTTTTTGCATTCATTATAAAACTAAATAAAAGGTTAATAAAATATTTGGTTAAGTAGAGCAATTTAAAAAAGTACGTATTTAAAAGTTTTGTATTAAAAAAAAAAAAGTAGGGGGGGGGG
Source organism: Epiperipatus broadwayi (assembly GCA_028023455.1). Taxonomy (NCBI): domain Eukaryota; kingdom Metazoa; phylum Onychophora; class Udeonychophora; order Euonychophora; family Peripatidae; genus Epiperipatus; species Epiperipatus broadwayi. The sequence goes on along the minus strand of JAQFVV010012399.1, from coordinate 18,070,086 downwards.
GGGGAGAAAGCAAAAACCATGGCTTGAATTAAACCTGAAGAAATTCTCATTCTGCAAAAAAATTGATAATGATTAAAAATGATGATGGTAGTATACATTATAATAGGATTGAAAAACAATAAAAACAATAATACTTGGATAAATAAGGAAACAAATAATTGAATGGTTTCCACTCTGGAAATCATATGACCTTCGAGTATCGGAAGTGATAATCAACTTCATCTTTACACGTGATTTCTGCCTTTGCTTTCAATGATAAGGAATAGCAACAAATATAAAACTGGATATATAGAAAAACAATAATAATAATTTTCTCAAAAGTCATTTAATGTTTGAGCATCTCTAAAAGCAAGCAGAATACAGCAATTCCATTTACTTGACCAATTTGAGTGTTAGATTTTATTTTCTCTACTGGGAACCATTCAGGAAAGTTTTAGCTTTTGGTTCTACTACTATACCAATGTGACACACCTAAAATAAACTATATCTAACATGAAAAAAAAAAGGTTGATTTTTAAAATATTGTATATTCATTTGCCATGTTTGTGACTTGAGATTTGAATTTGAATGCTATTTAATACCACCCCCACCCCCACCCAGATAAAAATTTCTAAGCACACGGGATTTTTTTCCAAATAGCAAGCCAATAATTATTACATTTAATATATTTGACAACAAAAATCTCTACCACTCTATTCATGAATGATCATGCAGAATGCATTGCATAACAATCCCTATCCAGCGTTTAACAAATGAATATCCCAAATTAATCTAGCTTATGGCTTTCATCAGGGACTTTGGGTCTGGTAGCAATGCATCTGAATCTTTGAATCTAATATACTTCCTCTTCAGCACTCATCTTTATTTTTTTGCTTAATTATAAAGCTATCAGCCCAAACTGAAAATGCTAATGCTGTCAATTCACATTAATTTACTTGTATAATTGTACAGATTTGAAACCAGTTCAGTATCTATATATTTTGGTGTCTGTGATGTTTTAATAACTGCAGACTCCATTATCTTTCTGGTTAGGACTGGTGATCATGATATTTTATTGGTTTATTCCAACCATAGTTGTACAAATTTTAAACTAGTGCAGTATTTATATATTTTGTTGTCGATAGTTTTTTAATAAGCATAAACTCCATTATCCTATGATCATGTTTTAATGGTTTAATCCAGCCATTACTTTTACTTATAAAGATGAAGAATATTCCTAATCCAATTTCCCTTCCATTTCTTATTTTTTCAACAAATATCCCTTTCCCAAGTAACAATTTATTTAATTGTATAATCAGTGATACAGTAGATCAAATGATGCTCAAGCATCAAAGTATCACACAAAGAATAGCAGTTCAATGCTAGTTGATTAAATTGAATCTTATTTTTATTTTATTTGGTTTCCTATACTAGTATTTGATTTAGGAATTTTTTTAATTCTTGAGTCAACCACTTCTATCTTTTCTTGTGCTTTATGTGATATGCTGCAGTGGTAGAATGCTGGAACTTAAAATCCATGAATCACCTCAGGATTTATCATTTCTGGTAATCAAACTTATGAACTACCGAGCTATAAAGTCTTTCCATTATTTTGGCCCTCTATAGTTTAGTGTAATGATGGAATTGGCACACAATGAATTTTAAGCTACAAGATGTTAATTGTGATGTTCAAACTTATATAAACTTCTGAATAATAAAGCTGTTCAATTTTATATATATATTACTTCTGATAAACTTACAGTTAATATGCAGGACTCATTTTTCTGTAATCAATTAATGTAAAGTCAGTTTTTCTACCAAAGTATCTAAATTCATTATTAAATCAATGAAATTTTTTATTATTTTTGAGTAAGTTAATAACACTTAATTTATGATCATGAAAAAAAATAATTAAAGTTGGGCTTCAGCAGTAGTCTGTTTATTAATCTTGGGATTACAATCAAAAATTACTCCTGAACAGTTAATCTACTTCCAGTCAAATAGAATTTTTGGAAAACAGAGAGATCAGGGTCAATATATATGAAAGAAAAAGGCATAGTTAGAATTTTTGGACCCCTATACAAAATTTCAAAATGCCCACTTTAATATTTATAACATATACATATATATTTTTTTAATATATACAAAAGAAAAGAGCTTTAAGATCCTGGGATCCATACACATTGCCTTGGTCTGCTATGACAAAGCATAATTAAATGAGAAAAAGAACTCTATATAAATTACAGCAATCCAAAGAGTATGTGATGCAATGATAGTATAGCCACCTGAATTTGGAATCTAAAATAAGATTGAAAATGTTTCATCAGGCTTGGAATTTTTCTTTTAGATATCCATCTCTTAGTCAAATTAGCTAACCATTTAACATTGGTTATCTAGTTACTCGCAACTATACTTAGGATGGAAAATCACTCAAGACAGGTGAGTGCTACTGCTATTTCTCTATACAGGCTGTGGAGAGGACTTTGCTCTGCTATGCTCTATTTAAAGGTTGTTTTATCTTTCACTTTATCTATCCAGAAATAGATCCATTATAATATGAATTTAATTCAATTTCTAAATAACATTTATTTAATATAGCCATAATCCCTTCAGAGGATGGATGAAATAACAAAGTGTGCAGGGGTGATGTGGAGGAGAGGTTAGAGATCGGAGAAGATGAATAGAACTTGGAAAGACCTCCATCCTGCAGTAGATTGATAATAGTTGACAATGATGATAATAATGAACCCCTTTATCATAGAAATGATAATTTTGTCTTCTACAGGCAGTACTATAAAACTAAAACAACTTTACAAGAGTGGAGATTTTTTTTTCCTTCATCCTTCACTCAAAGTTAGTTCAAAAACAACAACAATAAAATGCTTGAAAGAATTAACATTCATTAAATATTGTCAAGCCAAGATATTAGATTGCATAGCAAGCTCAAAATAACAGATTCTGTAGTTTAGAGTATCTTTTAAGTTTGAATAAGTGCATTACATGGATAAATGAACATATACAATCATCCTAAATATTATTTTTTTAAAATATCAGTTTAATTATAGATCTACTGATAGATTCCTAAAATTAATAGTTCTGGTTATACAAGAAATGGTAATAAGCATTTATTTTTATATAGCGCTATACCTACAATTATATTACCTTAAAATATCAGCCTTTCAAGGTAATTGTGCAAGCACTTTTTGCGAGTACTTCAGATTTGCTCATATATAAGCATTTGAGTTGTGGGAATAAGTGGATTCATTTTATTCCTGCATAAATACTATATCTTGTATTGGAAAGGAAAGTATTCATTTATTATTAACACTCGCAAAAAGCGCTTGCACAATTAGCTTGAAAGGCTGATATTTGAATGTAAGAAATGATAATGGAAGTATTGTTTAATTAATGCTATGCTAACAAGCAGCACTGTAATGCTTTTTACAATGGAAATTAAAAAATAAAAAGTTATAAGCAACATGTTTTGCCTATTTTCATATCATAACAAAAAAGCTTTAGTCATAATGATGCAATTTTCTAACACAAAAATCTTGATACAAATCCATATCTGTAATTACAGTAGTAAAATAGAAAATGTTGAAAAATCAATGTAAATTAAAGGTAACTTCTTAATGAATATTTGCTAAAAAAAATTAATTTAATGAAAACAAATAAATATATTAATTTATTAAGCACAAGCAGATGATATAATAATAACATGAAAGACTGAAACCTTTGACAGATGTGCCTTAAAAATGCTTATATGACAGATGTAATAATGACTGCAAAGGGAACTCACAATTCAAAACACAAGGCAGAAATTTTACGAGAAAATGATGGTCTCACTTTCTTCCCTACTTAAATTTATATATAAATAAGATAGACTCAATCATTATGAATTAAGAGCATAAAGCTTTAAACACATTCACATTTAATTCACTAAATATTATATATAAATAAACAACGTGAAATCTTTCAATTTACTACAAAGTAATTTTCAAATCTAATGAAATGATAGTAACAAATGTAAATATATTAATTTATTAGGTGCAAGCAGATAATATAATAATAACAATGTAAAAGGCCTTTCACATTATTATGAAAACAAATAAATAAGTTTTACATTTCTAAATGAAAAAAAAGGTAATGTACGTCTTGTAAAACTGAATAAAAAACGCATAACAAATATGTATATACTTGTTTAATTTATTATTGCAGTGAATATAACTTTAAAAAATATAATTTAATAAAGAAAAAAAAGAATTTTAATTCACTACTTACTTACATCCATTTAAATATGGAAAAAAAAAATGTATTTATGTTAAGCAAAAAAATTATAACAAAAAATTAATCTTTTTTGTATGCTATTTCAGAAATTATGGGGCAAATGTAAAAGTAATAACTATATTGGTATTTTGATGATAAATGTTTAGTATAGAATTATATATTTTTTTGTTTCTGGATGTTACATGCAATCATTGTTTAAGAATAAGTTTAAAGTTATAAAAATGTTCTGATCAGCCAGGTTTTTCTTAAATGTTTAAAAATTTTAAACTTTATTTAAACTTTTCAAATACAAACAACTTGTTATTAATAACAAATAGACAACACAAATTAGTAAATAAACAATATTTCAAATAGTGCTGTGTACAGCCACATGACTACTACAATCTGGGGTAAGGTGGTCAGATAAAGAGAAATAAAAACAATTCAAAAACAAGGTTTTATGACTAAATACTGACTTTAATTGCCACAAGTTATTAATACTAAAGATTTACTAACAAGCTTAATATATCACATGATCACTATCTCTTATACTAGCACATAATTGTTTATAAACAAGGCAAAACTCTATATAGTAGTGCCACCCTGTGCCAAACAAAGTAATCAATGGATGAATACACATTAGATAGGGATTTTATGCACAAACCTTCTGGCATCCATTGATTACTCTGGTTGGTGCACAGGGTGGCACTACTGTATAGAGAGTTTTGCCTTGTTTTAAGCTTAATATATTTACAATTTATACATATTACTTACAAATACCGACAAGGCATACATATATTATAATAAGGCTGGTGTGGCCTGTACAATCCCTAGGTCCACTTTGGTAACTTCAGTGATGGAGTTCACTGAGTTATTCCATAGTCCTCATTACACTGTTACAATTATCTTCTCTAACATGAGCAACTCTCATGATGTGAGTGTATGTAAAAAGACCTTGATTTTCCTTATCTTCGGGTTTTTATATATTTCCACATAATGTGGAATATTCTAAAATATAATTAATTATAATTGTTCTTTATCTTTTAATTAATCACTTTCCGATCCATTTTACCTCTTAATTATGCTATCTCTTGAGTTCTAAATACGCACATATAAATCTGATAACGCTTATCATTTATTGTATCTCTAATTATGCTATTTCTTTGAGTTCTAAATATATACATTTAAATCCGGTAATGCTTATCAACTATTATATCTAATTACACTATTTCTCGAGTTTAAATATGCACATATAAAGCAAGTGGTACTATTTTCCTCTCTTCTTCAAGTATTTCTGTCTTGATAAGTGACAATTTAGCATAGAAGTCGAACTTACACCCTTTAGATTCTTGAATGTTGAATTTTAAGGCAAAGCTTTAACCAACTCAGTTATTGTGTCAAAGTCAGTAGAAATTTCATATATTTATATGAGAATTGGTTCCAATTCTTCTGATGTCTCCAATTTTTATTAATACTTTGTGCAACAACATATTGTTACTGTTTCCATTTATACTGAAATGAACTTTTAGTATAGAATCATAGCTTTTCTGTTATTAGATATCATACACAATTGTGAATTTTACACACTTTAAAAATAAGTTTAAATTTTTAGTAAAAAGTATTATGAAATTTTCCAAAACTTTAGTCTTGACATCAAAAACATGTATATTATAAATGAACTTTTAGTGTATAATTGGGAATCAATATATAATACTGATATTTCCCACAACATGTGAATAAAAACATTCAGAGGCAAGCATTGGTGGTCGAGATGCCAGTGACCACTGCTTTACAAGCAGTTGTTCCGGGTTGGCAGGTTCACTTCCTAGCTGATGCTATGACACATGAGAAAAAAATATTCAGAGTTGATTTTTATTATATTATAACTTTTTAATTATTATGTGCATTAAGAAAACTATATTCTTTGTACATATTTTTTGCGAAATCATGTTGACTGATACTGAATAAATAGAGATACTTGAATTCAAGCACCTTAGAATAATGATAATCTACCTGTTTTAATGTTGCAAATTAGGCTCTCAATTATTAAAAATAACAAAAAAAAAAAAAGAGAGAGAGACTAAAATCAGTTGAGCAAGAAATAATGTCTTTTTATCATTTCACCTAATATTTAAAAAATCTATAAGTCACATCAAGCTCAAATATTGCATTAAATATTTTATTACAGTTACTATCAATTTTAAACCACTGAACATCACATGATCACTATTTCTTGTGCTAGCACATTACTGTTATTAAAACAGGCAAAACACTCCAAACAGTAGTGCCACTCAGTGCATTCATTGATTACTCTGGTTGGCACTGAGTGGCACAACTGTATGGAGAGTTTTGCCTGTTTTACTATCAATTTTGTTACTAAACATTCATATACTTTAATAAATTAAGCATAGCTTAATGTATATGTAAACAAAGGGAGTAAATGACCTTCCTCCACACGATGACTTGAAACATTCTAAGCACGACCTTAATTAGAGTGCTTTTAAGTCATAACCTGCAGGAAAGTGATTTACTCCCTTTTTTACATATACATTGAGTTATGTTTAATTTAAAGTTTACACATTAAATCTTGTTTAATTATTACAATCAAGGTATTAAAAGTGAGATACTGTCTTCAGCCTTGTTTTATGAGTTTAATATCTCTTAAGTGCCATATTCCATCTAATTAATAAATTAATTTCACTCTGAATTACCAACAATGTTACAAAGGTATACTTATAAACATCAGGGCTACCAAGAATAGATGGATTCATTCTATTTTTGATCCTTTAATCAACATTTAAAGTACTTTTAAGTCACAGCCTGGGGGAGAATGATTTACTCCTTTTGTTTAAATATTCATACATAATTAAAATTATAAATTATTTAAAACATTTATAATTTTACTGAAAGAATTATAGAATTTAAAACTAATATGTGGTATAATTTATTTAAAATTACAATATATAAAATGAAAGTATAGGGGATTTGAACTCAGATTGCTTGAAAATCTGAATTCAAATCCCCTATACTTACAATTAAGCTCCAGGTTTGTGAAGAGTGCCTGATTTTCAAATATTTATATAAAATGAATAAGGGTATTGTAAGAAATTACCAAATTGGGGGTGCCACTATTAGAAAAAGATTTAAAACACTGATCAAACGATTCATTCTTTCCTATAATATTAAGAAGCACAGTATAGTACTGTATTTCTTCAAATGTCAAATTTTTGTCTGTGTGTATGATTTGAATTTTTTAACAATTATGCTTTATAATGTTAAAAGTGTGCATGAGAATAATTTTAAAAATGTAGAAGAAATATGAAAAGAATTTTATAAAATATAAAAAATTACTGGAATACAAACAACTTCCTTAAAATTAACAGTGCAAATAGCTGACAGTTTACTTAACCTGCCTTCCAATTGAGAATATAATATACAAAGAATTAAAATGTAAGTTATTATAATTTAGCAGTAAATAATTATTTTACTACTAGCTGTGATCCCAAATGAGGGACAGAATTAAAATCATTTCCTGTCAATTTTGTTTTACTTAAATAGGTATGCATAAACAGAAAAAAAAAAAAAACAAATGAAACTTTTTAAATTATTTGCATATTTATATATACAAAAGTGTTCATTAATCAATGTAAATGAAAATTAGTTATCAATATATGCTTTACTAAAGCTGAATGCCAATGTATATATATAAAATGTTTGAAAATTATTAAAGGAGCAATATTTATCAAGCACTAACTAACTCATTCTCATATGAATAATGGAAATTTTTTTTTAAAAATCATTGTTATAACAGATTGATTTATTTAAATTCAATTATTTATTTTAAATTAAATAATTGTATTTAAATAACTGCATTAAACTGTTAATATTAAATGTGCTTATTATTATTATTAATTTAAATAACTTCATAAAATTTTATATTTTTAAACAATAAAAAGATAAATATTAAAAAAAAAACATCTTTGCTCTATAAAAGAAGTAAGGGGGGTGGGGCGACGGAGCTAATAAAGATCATATAATTTATATGAAGCTTTGTAATATGAAATATATTATTAAAATATCTAATGGGTGGGTAGGGCTAAAGAAGATGAACAAAATCGAAAATCAAAAAGGCAAACAAAAAAGTATAAGGAACTGGAAAAAAACAGGTGTAAAAGAATGAAAATAAAAGTATGGGAAAAGAAGAAAAATTCTGGGTCCTGATTTAGTTTGCGTTCAAGGCCATTTGGAAATAAGCCAATAAACATCACATAACCACCTCCTCTTTGTTAAAACAGGCAAAACTCACTATATATATATTACTCTCTCTATATATTGATCACTCTAGCTTGCTGTGTGTGGCAATATATATAGTGAGTTTTTCCTGTTTTTGCCATTTGGAAATCTAAAAACTACTACTGACACATCCAATTGATGTCATAAATATTGAATAAAAGTACTTTTAAATTCATACTTTAGAAATTATAAGCTAGTAAAAATAATATGCTTTATTTTATTAGGGATTTTTTTTTTAAAAAATTTACCTTCATAAAATATTTGATATGCAACTTTACACGGGAATATGCGGGAAGGAAGAAGGATGGTTTGACTGATGTGAAGGATCATCCAAAAGATGCAGAAGCATATTATTTTTACTAGCTTATAATTCTAAAATATGAATTTAAAGTTCTTTCATTCAATATTTATGTCATTTATTGATTGGATGTGTCAGTAGTGCTTTTTGATAGTCTTTAGATTTCAAAATGGCCGTGAACGCAAATTAAATTGGCACCAAAATTCTGTTTGCAGACCAAATTTTTTGCAATTTTATAATTATAAATTTACTTTATTAAAATTTACCAACTATTTAGTTTTTTAACAAAAAAAAAAAAATCAAAATTTATGAAAATTATAATAAGAGATTTAAAAAAAAGTAAAATGAAAGAAAATTAAAAAAAAAAAAATGAAATAGTTTATTGCTCAGAAGTTCATAAAAAGTTTGAATGCTGAAAGTGACATGATAGATCCTGAGAAAATCTTACAGGATATAGGAATCAATGCACAAAAAGCATAATTCAATTTAAGCAATAAAAACTAAAACAATACAATACAATCTTCACATAGGAATGATGCCAAGACTATTTTTAGACAATGGACAATCTTTATTACTACTTTTGTACCAATGTATCACTCATAAACATTTGTAACAATAATAGAGTCATTACACTAATAAAAAAAAAAAATTAAACCAAATTTTATTATGAATATTATACTAAAAATTGAATTCTAAAACATGACTGAAAACACGGATAAAATTAAAAAGTGAAAAAAAAAAAATCAAGCTAAAATGTAGTTCTGTACCAATAATTTAAATTTTAAAAAATTATATATATATTTACATATTTTTATACAAATAATGATAGAAAAAGTTGGTGTATGTACATAAAACATTCAAATACAGTTAGTAAATTAATAACAAAAATAATGCAATGTAAGGGTATAGCTCTGAAAAAGACTGTTAGATAATCAAAACTGTTAGATAATTGACTAAAAGCATTATGAGAAGTGCAAAATAAGAGATAATTTTTTACTTCAAGATAGCATCAAAATATCCATATAAATTTGAGGTTCTTATTAATGGTCAAACTAGATATATCTAATTTTATAAATTTGTCCATAATGTTGTTTCTAATAATATTATTAATTAAATATTATTAATTATTAAATAGAATAATGGTAGAATTGTATTAATATATATATATATCTTGAGAAGATCCGAATATCGGATGAAAACCAGTTAGATTAATATATTTTATATTAAAGAAGTTGTTTAATTCAATTAAGTATAATTGATTATTAATAAATTTGAGGTTTTATCATCTTGTTAATGAAAGCTAGATACTCATCTACCAATCAATAATAAATCAATAATTAAGTTGAATATGGATCACTTATCTAAAAGAAAATTGCAAGATCTCAATAGAACCTGAAAAAAATTTAAATCCTAAGTCATGACATGATAACTGGAAGTAATGATGACTATGCATAAGGCTTAAAAGTTAAACTAAAATTTAAGAATTCATTTGCAAAAAAATTTATGGGATTTCATACTTATATAATCCAAAGAATCACAAAATTTTGTTGTAATTAATTAATATATAATTATTAATAAATACAGTACTTTCAAATATTGACTTTTTCCATATGCTATCTATATTACATTATCACCCTTCTTTATCAGAATGCCTGCAAGTACAAAATAATCTTTGTATTTGCAATCCCAGACATTAAAGAGCTAAATTCAGGATCAAATTTAAATTTATACTAAATATAAATAAAGCTTTACTTAATAAAGCCAAAAAACAATCAAACAAGATAAAAGCCACTTCTTATATATATATGAGTTCCTTGAGTGGTCTGTATAGCAAGAAATCTACATTACTACTTTAAAGGATAAAATGTACAAGTTATCCCTTTAAAAAGAAGAAAGATTTGTGTGTAAAATATATGTAAAATTTTATTATAAAAATTGTTCATTTTAACTGATAATTACTAGTAAAAACAACAAAATTGCATCTATAATTTATTTAATATATAGTGTATATGAGCACAGACTTTCACACCATCCACCACTCTCCAATCTATCTCATAACACTGATACACTTGAACACACATATGTTGAGAAGATAAATAATCACCAATATACGTATTTCATGCTAAACTAGTAATCATCAGTTGGTCCAGATTACCATCTCTACACATATATAATCTGAACCAAATGATGATTGCTGGATTAGCATGAAATACATATATTGATGGTTATTTATCTTTTATATGTGTTCAAGTGTATCAGTGTTATGAGATAGAGTGGAGAATGGTGGATGGTGTGAAAGTCTGTTTTCATATACCCTATATATTACATATATAGACACAGGTATATAATAAGCCTGTGTTTCAGTTATATCTATAATTTATTGTAAAAATATTATATTACATATTAACAAAAGCAAACTCTCACTCCACTAAGTGAATGTCTTAGTAATCAATGGATGCAAAAAGGTTTGTGCATAAAATCCTTATCTAGCACATATTCATTCAGTATTCCCAGACAAGTTTCTAGCTAATGACTTTCATCAGTGAGGAGACTTAAATCTGAGAGTACTGCATTTAGATCTTAGGATCTAATGCAACCCTCTAGCAACCACCTTTTACCTATTTAGTTAACTATAATGCTAGGTTGGGTAGGCACTAGATAGGGATTTTAAACACATCTTCTTGCATCCTTTGACTACTAAGGCTTGCACTTGATAGCCCTACTGTTTGGGGAGTTTTCTATTGTTATTAACAGCCTGTATAAGCACATGAATGGTAATCGCATGATGTTTTTATGATTTTATATTAGATATTATTTGCTTGTATAATATATATTTTTAAAAAGCATCAAAAAACAAACAAATAGTAAAACCCCTGATCTTACAGAATTATAGTCAATAAAGCAATAATAAACATCACATGATCACCATCTCTCATACTAGCACATAATTGATTACGCTGGTTGGTACAGGGTGGCACTAATGTATGGAGAGTTTTGCCTTGTTTAAAGCAATAATAACTTATTATATTACAAATTATTACCTTGTACAATTAATTATAGTGACAAATAATGAAAATTGAAAGTTAAATGGTCCTACTTTGAGACTTGCCATTTCAATCTGCTCTCCTAAGTTTATATCCAACGATTTTTTTTTTTTTCATTGGTTGACTTAAATACTGAAAATAAATTATATTCTGCTTTGATTTTGTATAATATTGATATGTTAGTTTAAATGATGTTTTCTTGCATAAGTTACATCTTTTCTATCTGCAATAAACATTGTCCATATTAAGTGTATAGTTTTAGTTGCTGCTTGTAAATGACAGGGCTAATCAATAGCCCATAAGCTAATTCCTGAATAAACTCAAAAATTCATGCCATATTATTATTTCTCAGTGTAAATACTAATATTTAGTATGGATATGTTGGATGTTTTCAATATTTGTTTAGAAGAAAATTTGTTGCATTAGCATGTATATGAGTAGAGTGTTATAAGCAATATATATGATTAATTTTATCTGCAGAGAATTTTCTTTCTGAAATGCTTCATTTTAATCTAATTATAACTCTCTGATGTATTCTATTCTCCACCATATCTCCCTAATGAAAGCAATCACCATAAGGATATTATTGAGATAATCTTTATAATACAAATGGAATCTGCCCTTTCTACAAAAATCATTCAAGTTCATTATAAAACACCCTTTTAGGAAATCTTATATTGTTCATTTGTTTCTACATGTCCAATCTAATAAAGATTGATTTTACAACAGTGGATTCTATATTAGCATATATACTGGTTGTTTTTATAATCTTGCCATTGTATTTTTAAAATTTTACAGGGCATTCTTAGATGAATTTTTTCTAATACCTTTATATTATGTTGACAAAATGTCCAAGTGTCACTTCCATACAATAAATTAGATAAAATAGCAGCACTCTATGCAGCTAATTAGTTTAAGTAATTATATCACTATAATGAAATATTTCTTTTAATTTATTAAAATCACCATCAACATATTAGAATCTGAACTGTATCTCAATATTTAAGTCCAAATTGGCTTATATTCTAAAGCTAAATATTGTTGAAGATTTTTCTTACATCATTGGTGATAAAGAAATGTCAAGGTTAGCACAATTATCCACATACTGTAAATTCATAATCCAAAAATATGAAGTTTTTGTTTTGATTGTAATCAATTTAAATTTAAAAATTCCATCATCAATCCCATATTACATCTTGATCCCTAATTCATTAAGTTATCAATAGTTGCAACAATTATACTAATAAAAATTTAAAACAGTGTTGGAGCAAGTATGCAGCCTTTTCAAACATCAATTTTCATTTAACACATCTCAGACTTTCCACATTGCAGAAATATATATTGTACAATAGTCGAATTCTGATTCATAAACTACAATAATACAAATCTCACAGGATTAATATTAGGGAACCCCTTCATCAGCTGCTTCAAGAGCCAATGTCAGTGCTTTCAAATCGGGATACATAACATCTTACAACATAACATTTTGCGCCTTAGTTAGACAATGAGCTAGTAGGAGTTTTAAAGTAATTGCACTCACAGTATTACAAGACATAGCTTTATAATATATTAATTATATAACTGATTTTTAAGTAAAATAAATGCATATTTAAAAGTAGTTCAGTTGCTTCTCACTGACTATGAAACATAATAAACAGTTTACAATTAAAAATAGAAGTAAACAGTTTAGATTTATTACAAATGTAAAGAATGCTACATACATGGAAAAATCCAACGTTATACTAACAATGAAGAATGCATGCATTAACTTTCTCTTAATATAAATTACTATTAGAATCACAGCATTGAATTAACAAAGCACAAGAATAAAACTAGCCTAAAACCAACAGAAACAGCAAAGAACTAACAGCCTAGTAATTTAAGAAAAAATAATCTAAAATACATCTCATGGTTACATAGCAATAATACAATAGACTTACAAGTATAAGAACAAATATGTGATTATATATATATAATGCCAAGTATACATGGGTAATATGTAAGACATGTATTTAAGTTGTCTGGATATATACAAGAGTATTTATATAATGCCACCATTCCTATCTATATGGAATTAATTAAGGTATGTGGGAATATGAGTGCTTGACAATAGTATATTCCTTTACTCTGCAGACAACACATTCCAGACTATTTTGATAGCTTATAGACCTTAAATGTTTTAACACTATAACAACTGAAATTATGCTATTCAACTAAATGACTAAAAATTTTCAAACAGCTAAATTATGAATCCAAGCCAGCATGATTATCTAGCTACCCTAGATCTGAAACTAGATCAACATTTATTGTTCATAATTTAATGATCTCTTTTATAACACCAGTTCCTAGAGACAGTTTAACTTTTGGGGAAATGAAAACTCATAATTTTAGCATCACTTATTTTTAGCTTTTATATAAATTGCAAATGTCAGCAGTAATATTCTATTCTTCTGAAACATCTCTATGAACAGTGATAACCAATGGATGCCAGCTGGAAAAGACAAATAGGTTCCCCAACCACATATAAAAGTCTTCTTTGATAAGAAGTACTTTTTTTGCAATCATCCAGCAGTCACTTTTTATTAATATCATATTATTCAAGTTATAATTTAAAATTTTCAACCAACAAAAAAAAAATAAAGAGACTCCTCAAGTTGAGAGAGATTATTAAAATTAAGTTATTACATACAATCAAAATGTAAACTGAAAAACTTGAATGATGATTTGTTTTGATATATAAATGTATGAATTTAGATTAGCATATCAATATACAAACAAGCTGATCCATACAAGAATGAATCATCTCAACAGATATGATCAAGCAATACATTTATATAAGTGTTATTGTAATATAATTAACACTTTATTAAAATATAAACATATTTTTAATATATATATATTCTTACTGAGATTATTTTACAAAAGAATGAAACTATTATTCAAAGAATAATGATTGTTGTAAATAGTTATAGAGCTGTTTTTTATATACCCTATATATATATATTAGTATTGATTTTAAATATCTGATAAGATAAAATAAAAGATCATTAGATACAGAATTCCTCATGAGTAGCAGAAGGGGAAACCTTTAATAAAATTAATCAAATTAAGGTTTGCATCAAAAGAAAATTGTTAAGCACAAATTGAATGAGGTAATGGCTTTTAGAAGCAGAAAGAATTAAAAACCAAATTCTGAAGAACAGGGATCATAACCATTATTGTAAAAATAGCTGATATCACTAACAAAATAAAGATATGAAAATGATGATGACTTGGTAAGTTATTGATGAACTAAATCACAAGATTTTAGGTGAAGAATAGATCAAAGTACTTCATATCATACATATAAAAATAATTATATCTCTTATAAGAAAATAACATTATTATTGTTTAAAATGATAATCTGCTTAGCATCTAATTATAATGGTTGTATAGCTATAAAGCAGTAAATGCTTAAAATCTCATCATCCAATAAATGGCTAACCTGCCCAGTGTGTTTATAGATTATGTTTCAGATCTTCATTTCCAGTGCTCAAATTTATGAAATCCACAGCACTACCCTGCATGGTTTAGCTTATTTATAAGTGTGGCAGATTCCAGAGTTGGAGGCCCATAACTTCCTTTCAATACTTAACTTCTTATGAACTCCTGAGCAATTAACTATTTGTTTAATATATATATACATTATATAGAATAAGCATTAAATCTATAATTTGCCTTAAGATTTTCAAAGTACAAGTAATAATAATATTTAAGCCAATAAATATCACATGATCACCATTTCCTAGGCTTGCTTATAACTGTTATTAAAACAGGCAAAACTTTCTATATGTATTCATCATGAGCCAGAAACTAATCTGGGGATATTGGATGAGCAGGCACTAGATGGGGATTTTATGCACAAGTCTTCTGACATCCATTGATTCCTCTGGCTTGCACTGTATGGCAATATATACCAATCCTGCCTAATAGGATAGTGGTGGCTATGGTTGTTAAAGAAGCAGTCACCAAAATGTATAGGACTAAACTGAGTTTAGACCTATATGACTATATAAGCTAATGAGCTTGGATTGATAATATTACAGTGTTTTCAATTTAGGACTCATAGTTTTGTAGTTAAATAGAGGTAAAAGGTGGCTGGGGGTTGTATTAGATCCTAAGATCTAGTTACAGTGCTCTCAGATCCAAAGTTCCTCACTGATGGCCACAAGCCAGAAACTAGTCTGGGGATATTGGATGAATAGGCACTAGATGGGGATTTTATGCACAGGCATTCTGGCATCCATTCATTACTCTGGCTTGCACTAAGTGGCAATACGTATAGAGAGTTTTGCCTGTTTTAATAATAATATTTCCTTGTAATTTGCTATGTCACACCTTCTCGTCTTCATCATTTTATAATTTTAACTGATTATTGCCCAATTTCCAAAATTATTGGTTTCCTGCAAAAATATTTTTTTGAAGCTTCTGGATTGTATAACTTTGATAATGTCAGCACTGTCGAATTAAAATCCTTTATGAAATCTTTCATCACCTATTTAATGTATAAGGCTAACATTACAATAAAAAAATAAATGTATATAAATCTAAGCCCATTTTCATGTAGTTAAAATAATCTAAGGATGTTATTTTAAAATAGTAGTTATCAAGTTTTCCTTTCTAAAGCTATAAAAAGTGCCATATCATTTGAATGATAATTATTATATAAAATATATATGTATATACTTCACAGAATAGAACAAATTGCAAGATGATTCTAAAAACCATTTTAAATAAACATGCAAATATAATTATCTTTGCATTTGCATTGATATTATGAAAAGGTAAACATACTTAATTATAAGATTATTTTAAATGATTTTTGGAATCTGTTTATAGTTTGTCCTAGTAATGTAATCAGATATGATTGTTCCATGGAGTATTTATATTTCTAAACATATTTAATCAAAAGTAAAAACCATTTAAGTGTGATTAAAATTATTAGCATAAAATGTATATGTGTATAACACAAAAAAAAATGTAATATGCAAATATTCTCTGATTAAAGGCAAGTTGAAACTGCTAGGCAATGGATTCTGTGACTTCTGATGACTGGTCTTTTAAAAATTTATTGTACTATTTAAATTTTAGGATAAAACTTTAATAATTTAAATCATTAACATACTCAAATTATATACTATTTGGTATTGCAGAAAATATGTAAATAATAAATAAACCTTTAGGATTTATTAAACCTAAAGCTAAAATATTTTTAAGATTTGCAGATAACTGAATAAAATAACAATTATAATCTTTCTAGTGTAACATTGAAACAAAAAACATGAGACTGTCTAAAGTAAAGTATTTAGCCAAAATCAAAAATCATAGGATTTTCGAAACATATATAGATATATTTTTAAATTTTACATTGTAAATGCAATTTTTCAGCAATATTTAAATTGTTTACATTTTCAAATAGTATATTACTGCAAATATATACAGGAAAAGTAATATCTGAAATAAGTATTAATTAAATATATATAAATAGAGAATATAAATAAATACAATTATAGTCATGAAAAATGATTTTATATATATATATTCAAAACATATTATCCATTTGCATTGTGAGAATTTTTAATTTTGTATCCATCATTACTAATTACAATATTTTTAATTTACTTTAATTATTATAAATAGTGCTGTCTATCTTATATCTGTCACTATATAGTAATGCCATTTATCATGGTGGCCATGTAAGGAGTACTCATTGGTCAATAAGCAAAATTATTTAAGTCATGCCATTTTTAACATTAGATATATTTTATAAATGATTACAAAAAAAAAAAATTATGAAAGTAAAAATCATATTTATTTCTCAAATTTCTGCTAATATAACAACCAGTGGCAGTAATGAGTTATGCAAAGGTCGAAGAGGTGGATATTTAGACTGCCCACTTTAGGAGTGTTAGAGAGAGGTGTCAAGTTTTCAAAAAAAAAAAAAAAACATTTAAATTTTGTTTAAGTACTTCAATAGTTGTATTTACAAAAAAAAAAAAAAAATTTACAATATGTGCATACAAACATTATATATAATTCAGCCAATTATACCAACAATATTTATTTCATTGTCAGGTGGTAAAGATATTTTTCAATTTTAAAACCAAAAAAAATAAAATTAACTAAGAAATACTCTTAGAGCTTCATAAATAATGTATCAATAATATATTGAAAACAATGTAATTTTGTTATTGGATTATATAACACTATTGATAAATTTACTGTCTTAAAAACCAAAAAAATTTCATTAAAAAAAAATGCTTCAAATACTAGTTATACATTTATAATTCTTGTTTTTTTTTATTATTGTACTTTTTTTGTTGTTTTTGGTTACTGATATTAAAAATATGACTGATGACTTGCTGCATATATACATTTATCTATTTTGATACAAACACTGATTCTAAAAATACTTTTGGAAGTAACAATGCTCAAAGAGAAATACAAAATTTTGCATTAAAAATGTTCAATTGACTTTTATATTTTTAGATGAAGCATCAAATAATCTTTTGCCCAGGTTCCCAGAGATAAAATCCAATCCTGGTCTATTGTCCTAGTCATTTAGGCATCTCTTTTCTTTTTTTATTATGATACCCACTTATGTTTCCTGTATGATAAATATTTCTCACTATATATGATACATTTCATTATAAATAGCTACTGCTGGAAATCCAAGTAAGAATTCTTTTGATTGTATATTCTTCAGGTGTGGTTAACTTTTAAACTACTCAAACCAGATATTTAATATAAATATATTAGCTAGATTCTAATCAAGTTGGGTAGTCCTGAGACCTATTTATATATAAGCCTATTATTACTCCTGTTCCAGTTGTTATTTCATTTGCAATTTAATGATTTTCCTACATATATATTGTCTGAAAACAATGAGTTAAAAGCATACAAGTTTTATAATTCGTAAGGCAATTTCTCACCTGATCGACTTCAAACAATTTAATATCAATAAGCATTTATAGTAAAAAAAAATTGTGTGTGTACATATATATTTACTACAACATTTTTCTTGAAAAAAAGTATTTATTTTTTTAAATTAAATTGTTTGAATGGGTTATTAATAAATTGGACCTTTCTAAGTTCAAATAAAGCAACTTCCAACACAACAGATTATTCTGGAATTGTACATCCTCAATATTTTTTACTTACACTTCTGACGAGAACGAATTAATAATGAAATGCAATTGCATTTGTTTAATACAATATACTATAGTTATAATAATGATACTTTTATATTCTTTTATAATCATTTGTCAAGCGTTGTTAGCCAAGATGTCATCGCACCTGCCTTGCAAGCAAGTAGTTGGTTGCAGACGGGTGTGGGTTCGCGTCCCGGCCGATGCTATGACATATGGAAAAAAAAAAAAAAACCAGTTCTAAATTCATGATAAAATCTGCAAGACAAAAAGGTGAAAAGTAAAATAGTTTTGAAAAAACGAAGTAATTAGTATCTGTATATTTAATTATCTTAACAATGATACAAACAAATTACTTTTCTGCTTGGATAGAAAGAAAATAGATTACGGTTTCTAAACCATCACAAGATTTGTGCAGTACAATAAAGACTATTTAGTGATTATTATTAGTGTGTTTAATATCTTTACTTTTAGCCTAGTAGGAAATTATAAGCTAGCTCTTTAAACAATTACTTTTATCTTTTACTCATATATTTGTGACTATATGCAATAGTGAAATAACGTCTAAATAACAATTTGAAAAACAAAATGTATGTCAATAATAATGGCAGCTAAAAAACAAAAAAACGTAATTCAAACTTATAACTTGTCCTGCTGCCATAATCAGAAAGTTTCAGGGTTAAAAATTCACAATTCACGTGTATAAAAATTTGGCAGATTAGGGTTAACCTGAATTTGATAGAACAGAAAAGTCTTTGTTTAAAGTGCAAAGAATATCTATGAATCCTATATCTAAAAATGAAAAATAAGTTATACCTAATTTAAATCATTCACGAGGCAACTTATGGTGGTATGAAGAGCTTCATTGAATTTTGATCGTTTTTGTAAATTGATAATAGCTGAGTTTATGTAGTACATGCATTAATTAATATTATATATATAAATGGTAATAACATTAAAGCTTATAAATTCTAAATTCAGTCACATATCTGTAGCCGGCTAGTTTCATCATGATTCGTATACATTATGATTTCAAAAACAATCTGCCTCTGACCTTGCTCATTTATTGAAACGAGAGCCCAGTTTCCAACTTTCTATATATATCACTTTTTCTTTATTTGAAATATTTAAACTGTCGGCAGAGTTCCTTACCTTTGCGTATATATTTGGAGCATTTCTTTTAATTGTTTTAACCCTGTTTCCAACTTTTTATAACACTTTTCTTTTATTTTAAATATTTAAACTATCGGTAGAGTTCCTTACCTTTATGTATATATTTAGAGCATTTCTTTTAATTGTTTTAAATAATGCTGAATTCCTAGATTTTGTGGTAATTTTAGTTTTGCTTCTATTTTTAGATGTTTATTAAAATTAATAATCTACCTATTTAACGGGTCATCCATAGTTGCTTTTGGTAATTTACTGGAGTAATGATAACATATATTGCATTATATATATATATATACCAACACATAGGTATGTCAAACAAAGATATTTTTTAAGGTTTGCGGTCGTCTTTTTAATTAAACGAAATTTAATGATACCTCATCTTTTTTCACGTTAGTTATTTTATCTTGCTTAATTAAAACGTAAAACTCTACTTACCCCTAGATCCACAAAGCACGCTTTCAAATTTTGCCAAAAAGCTCAAAACGATCCAATATGAAATAATTTCACGAAGCATCGTTGTAAACTGGACAATTTTTTAAATTATGTCCTTTTGACTGTAATTTCCGGTATTTCCCTTTTATTTTAAAAACACGCACAGTATTTATAAAAATATCACAAAAATAAACAGCAACAAAATTAATCTCCAGTTTTAATTGCACGTAAATCTTCGTTCAATAGTAAAAGAAAATCTGAAATAGAAAGAAAAATGTAAATACTTTAAAACAAATACTTTAACAATGAAATTAAAAATAGATACTTTACTACTACTGTACTTTAGAAGTAGTACACCTAATATAACAAATATTTAATAAATAACATTCTTTAACCAGTTAATTAAATTAATTGAAATCAAAACGGGCAGTCAGAAAATTCAGAACAGTATTTTGTTTTACTCAAGATGTTGACTCAACAGTATTGAGTAACAGCTAATGCCATATATACTACCTTTAATTTCTATCTGATGGCGATACATTTTATAAACAGTCATGTTGCTTAGCTTCTACTTCAAAACATTTTAATTTTACCTAAGTATAAGATTGTTACAAAAACTACAAGATCTTGGAATCAAGATGGCGTTACTTTCAAGCCAGCATATTAACTCTACGGAACCCGCATCTCCCTTTACTAGCAATGATTTTCAGGAATAGGGATTCTATTTGACCGTTTGTAATCACTATTAAAAGAACATGCGTCAATTTTCAGTTGTCTTGAATCATTAAATGCATACTATCTCTTTAAATTGTATTTAGAGTTTAATGTTTACATTTTTTTAGATCCCGATTAAATAAAAAAAAATGAAAACAAAAAAAAAATTCTTAAGATCTTACTTACAGCATATTCTCCCAAGTTATTTAAAAGCTTTTAGAGTAAAACAGCTCCCTCGTAGTTGTAGTAAAAGCACTAAGTTCCCGCTCTTCTAAATGTACATATATCATAAAGAAATAAAAGTCAACTTTTGACGTTTAGCAGAACGACATTTTAAATATGTTTTTAAATCAGATAACTCACAACCCACGTTTCTCAAAATCTCAATGCTTTTTTCATCCAAAATAAATTGATTTAGCTTCGCAACCTAAGGCTTCCTGTATTGTTGTTGTTATATTTTGAATAAGCATCATTATTAGCATACAACAAATTAAGCGCCCTCTTTTGGAGAGAGCAATTAAAAGGAAAAATCTGTGCAGATCTGAAAATTTATTCAACTAGGTGTATTTATGCTAAAAACAATATATTTTATTTTGATATTGCTTTAACGTAATTTTACGTTGCAATTGTTGTTTTTAAAATTCCGTCTAAAAACAAAAATGGTTTTATGTTTTAAATTAATCAAGGTCGATTTTAAAATATCAAAATCTTTTCTATTTTTAGATTTCGTGTTTTCATGCTAACTCATAAAGAACTGTGACACCCAACCCGTGTATATTTCGATTTTAATCGGAAATAAATTGATTAATATTAAAAGTCGATTATTCTTTATATATATAAAGGTAATAATAAGTTACATTAGATAATAAAAATTAGATAATCACGGGAAATTATGTTTTTTCTTTATTAATATAAATAACTTATAAGATATTCACGTTACTTTTCATTTAAATAATCTATAAGTATACGGTATTTTTTGTTTAAAAAAAAAAAACTACAACATCCTTTTCTTGTAAAATGTCAAATTTAAGAATGAAAATTAGCAAATATAAGTATATATATTTTTTTCATTTTTATACGGGCATATTAAAAACAATTTTGAACTGATTTAAAAATTAAATATCAAAGTTGGTTAAAAACATATTTGCTAAAATGGATTATGTGTATAAACTGTATTGCTTGGCAGGTAGATTTCAAAGCAGCCTTTGATTTTGTTAACTGAAATCATTTATTTTTCGCATTTCGTAATTATTTCCACAGCACATCATAATAAAACAGTTTAAAGAAGTACTGTATATACTTATCTTTGACATATTTAAATTCAATAAAAATATTCCCCAGGATTCATCAGATCTGATGGCATATGTTAATCATTGTTTGCCTAGACAATCATGATGTGAGTGTTTACAAAGTAATCCACAATAAATTAGTGCAATATATCATGAATTATATATATCAATAACAATGTAAACCTCACTAGCACAAAAGCATACATAAAATAGAATTATCTCTATGAATACTTAGTTTGATTTATGAACTTTATTTTTGTCATAGCTTTACTTTTTAATTTCTGGCTCTCTGGACAATCCTTATTAGATTAATCTGAAATAGTTTTATCAATTATTTTTTTTATTAAGAGAAATTTATTATGCAATATAAACGTACATTTTGCTATTACATGCTATTACAGTATAATGTAAATTGTTTATTTTGTTACACTATGGTATCAGATGTAGATCATTCAGCTTTAACATATTTACTTCTATGTATGTAGTTGCTTCTCCAGTAGTTCAATTCTGTAGATTTAACATCATCTTCTTTATTTGAAGTTTCTCCAAGTGGCATTTATTAGATTATCTCTTTGTTTGATTTTTTTCTATGATTCTCTTTGTGCCATAATGCAAAATATATGAAGATTGTAAGCCTTATTTCTGCATAAATGTCTTGTTTGATGCACTGTTTAATGGGTATAAATTGCCCAAATGGGTTGTTTATCCATCTTGTGAGGAGTGTTCTATGGTAATTTATTGCATCTTATAAATATGTGATCGATGGACTCCTCTTTCCTGCTGCACATCTGGCATATAGGGTCTGTCTTCTTTATATTTCTTCATAGTTTTATCAATTTTATATTATTTAATTCTTTGTTTTATTAAACAATTAAATCTTTTTAATTATTTTGTAATCTCTTGTTTTTTTTACTCAATACATTAATTCCTTTCTCTCTTCTAATTTCATACTTTCTGTAATTAGCACATAATATTATTAAATCATCATCAACCATTATCAATCTACTTTAGAATGAAGGTTTCTCCAAGTTCAATCCATCTTCTCAAATATTTAGCTTCTCTTCTCCACATTACCCCTGCACATTTTCTTATTTCATCCATCCACCTCACATGTGGTTTCTCTTACAATCTCTTGGAATCCAGTTTAAGATTTCAATTGTCCATCTAATATCATCTCTCCTAGGAATATGTCCAGCCCAACTCCACTTCAATCTTTTAATTTTTTAATGAGATCAGTAATAACTCTTTGTTTTCTTATGCATATATCACATTTTTGATCTCTTCTTTTTACTCCCAACATGCAGCTCTCCATACTTCTTTGAGTGGTCTGAAGTCTCTGTATTGCTTTTCTATTAAGTGTCCAAGTCTCAGATCCATAAGTAAGAACTGGTAAAACACATTTTTTTAAAGAAACTTTCCTTTGCAAACACATAGGCATATTTTCTTTTAGTATCAAGTTATTTCTACCAAAAGCACTCAAACCAAGTTTAATTCTATGATTAATTTTATCAATTATGTTTCTATCTGTATTAATAATCTGACCAAGGTACTTGTAGCTGTTAACTTCTTCTAACTCATCATAATCAATCTTTATTTTCATATTTTGAGAAAATCTATTGAACATTAGTCTTTTTAACATTTATCTTTAGTCCTACTTTCTTACTTTCATCTGATAACTCCTGCAACATTTCCTGTAGCTCTAAAGCATTATTTGCAAAAACAACTACATCATCTGCAAAATCTAAATGACTTAAATAATCTCCATTTACTTTCACTCCTTTAGCTTCCCATTTTAATCCACAAAATACTTCTTGCAGAACTATTGTAAAAAGTTTTGGAGATATGGAGTCACCAACCATATCTTACACCCTTCTCAATGTTGACTTTCCTAGTATCATTATATAATCTAATTGTTGCTGTTGCATTTTTATAAATATTCTTCAAAATATGACAATATCCTGGATCTATACCTTGATGATCCAATGCTTTAATCACTGAAGAAATGTTTATAGAATCAAATGCCTTTTCATAATCTACAAATCCAAAGCATAATGGCAACTCATATTCATTTGTTCTTTCTATAACTTCTCTCAATATCTGGATGTGATCTACTGTACTAAAACCACTTTTATATCCAGTTTGTTCTCTTGATTGGTAGAAATGCAATGTTTTCTGTAGATGCTTTGTAATTATCTTGGTAAAAATTTTGTATAAAACTGATAAAAGGCTGATAGGTCTGTAATTTCTAATATCTTCTTTATCACTTTTTTTAAATATTAATATTACATTATTCCAATCATCTGGTACATCTTTATTATTTAGACATTTGGTATATAACTTTGCTAAAAAAATTCTATATCAATTATAATTCCATCATTACCTGGAGCTTTTCCTTTTTCATAAATTTAATTGCATGTCTCACTTCTTCATTTAAAATTCTGGGCAATTTGGAAGATATAATAGATATAGGTACCTGTTCTTTATTACTATATAATTCTTGATAGAAGTCTTCTACCCATTTCATGATATCATCTCTCTTTTTAGTGATAATTCCATTTTTTTTTTATTGCAGATATAAATTTCCTGCCAATATCAAAATGTTGGTTTACATTCTTGAGATTTTTATTCTCTTCTACAGATTTCCTTACTAGTTCACAGTTATACTTTCATATATCATTTTCAACTCTTTTTCACACCATTTTACAAAATCCAAGGTATTCAATCCTTTTTAATGCATCATTTTTGTATATTTAAATATTTCTTATTTTCTTCATAAATTCTCTAGTCTCAGTAAAAATTTTATATGTCAATTGCTGCTTCTTTCTACCAGCTATCTTTGTTGCAGTTTTTAAAAGTGCATCAGCTATTTTCTTATTAATTTCATTCAAATCTGAATCATGTTCAAAATCTACTAATACTTGAAACTGATTTGTAAGTTCTAATTTAAATTCATTAGAATGTTTCTGAAGATTAGGACTATCAACGGTAAATATTGTTTTTCTTAATAATTTTTATCTCTCTAGTTTTGCACTAACCCATACCTTACATCTTACTAATCAATGATCACTTCCTGTGCTAAATTTATTAAGAACATTACAGTCTTGAAGTATGTATTTTCTGTTAGTCAAAATATTATCAAATTCTGCTGTACCTTCATTTGGATGCTTTCATGTCCATTTCCTTTTAACATTTTTCTCAAAAAAAGAATTCATAATATAATGTTGTTGTTTTTTCCTGCAAACTCCACAAATGTATGTCCTCTCTCATTTCTATTACCATAACCAAAATTACCTACAGCAATTTCATCTTTCATTTGTCTACCAATTTTAGCATTAAAGTCTCCCATAACAATTTTAAAATGTTGTTTACTCTGATCAAAAGCCTTTTGTACATCCATATAAAAATCTTCTACTACTTCATCACTATGAGAACTTCTTGGGGCATAAACCTGAATTATCTGCATTTGGTATCTGCTATTAAGTTGTATAACTAATCTTGCCACTTTGTCTGATACACCATCAATCTCCACAATGTTGTTCTTCCACTTTTTATTTATAATGAATCCTACTCCACTTGTATTTCCAATATTTGTGCCTTTATAGTAGAGGATGTACACTTTTTAAATCAATTGTTTTTTCACCTTTTCTTCTAACTTCATAAAGTCCACTAATGTCCCATTTAATATAAGACAGTTCCTTCTAATTCTTGCAATCTCCCTTCACTTGAAAGTGATCTGCAGTTCTAAGTACCAAATAAAAAGTCATCATCAAATGGCAAACTGGGTCCACAATCAGGGGATTCTTTGCAGCCTTCTCCTTCAGCCACCAACTGCTGCCTTGGTTGGTGATTTTACAGCCTCCTGGAAATAAGGCTCATGATTTATTTTTGTCTGTCATGATTGTATATAACTATTGGAAAGATATTTATCATTTACACATACATTCATTCTGCCTCATCAGGCAACTGAGAAAAAAGATTATGGTGTTTCTTGATCTTAAATTCAGAGGTAAAAAGTCAATAAACTCACCTTGCAACCCATTCATGTTAATATACTATATGAAAAATCACATAGTAATAACACCTGCAACAACAAGAACATATGGAGTGGACATTAGGAATTTGCCCTGCTCAACTTCATTATGGCCTCCAAGAGGAATCAAAGGGTCTCCTTTCAGTTAGTAGCAAACTCCTTTCTGCAGCCACTATTAAATACTAGATTATTTTTTCTATGAGAGAATTTTTACAATATTACTCCATAATATTTTTATGGTTCTTCTTTACTGTTTAGCAGATCAAAACAAATCACTGAAGATCATTCCAGACCTCTTCTTGATATTGCTATTCATTCCTTTTTTATTGTTGATGACTTACCTCAATCCAGGATGGATTCTTTCACAGCTTTCCCATGACAGCAAAACTCTACTGACAAACTATTTTTATCCAATTTTACAATCAGACTGGGCATTGATTGATTTTTCTAAATTATCATTTAAAAAATTTAAAGATGGAATTAAGCAATTTTTTCTGAAGAATATTTTAATTAGAAAAATTTATATCATTGATGCTATCTTTGGTAATCACTTTGTTTTTTACAGTTTTTGATTCTGTTGTAATAAATGTTATGATTGATATGTGAAACTCATTGGTCAAACCATACAATTTGATTCTTTCATGTCTTCCAACTGACTAGCTCATTCAAAGAAGTAGTTTAAACAGAATCTGACTTAAGCAATTTTTTATCTTCATCAAATTCTTTCTTTAGATTTTTCTTTTGAACAAGCCAGAATATAATATCATTAACTTTTCAACAATTTCTGTCTATGACTTCCTAATACTAAAATTTTATCAAAATTTTACAATTGTTGTGTACCACAATCCTTGTAAAGTTTTTCTTCAGCCTGCTTTAAGATATTAAACCACTAAACATCACATTATCATCACTTACTATGCTTAGATGAAATATTAAAGTCAGTGACAAACTCTTCATATAATAGTTCAACCAGTGCATAGCCTTAGTAATCAGTGGATGTAAGAAGGTTTGTCCATAAAATCCTTATCCAGTGCTTACTTATCCAATATCCCCAGACTAGTTTCTAGTTTGTGGCTTTCATCAGTGAGGAGCCTTGGATTTGAGAGCACTGCACCTAGATCTTAGAATTTAATACAACCTTATAACAGCTGGCATGGGGTGATGGTAATTATGGTTATTAAAAAACCGAAGATACCAAAATATATAGAAACTGACCTGGGTTCAGATTTGTATGACTATATCAGTGAATGAGCTTGGATTGAAAACATTATTGTGTTTTCATTTTGGACTTGTAGTTTTATAGTTAACTAAAAAGGTAAGGATGGCTGCTAGAGGGTTACATCAGATCCCTAAAAACCTAGGTGTGGTGCTTTCTAATCCAAGGCTCCTCTTTGATGAAATCCACAAGCTAGAAACTAGTCTGAGGATATTGGATGAATAGGCACTAGATAGGGATTTTATGCATAAAACTGTTTGCATCCATTGATTGCCAAGACTTATGTTGGATGATACTATGTATGGGAAGTTTGTCACTTCTTTAAGATAATATTCCTACTATACAAAACACTTCATCTCTAAATTTAGGTATTCTGATCATATATATAAAACTTAGGTTACAAATAAAAATTGTTAATCTGAAGTTCATTGATGTGATTTTTTAAGATTTCTGAAATTTTTGGATTTTAAATATAGATATTTTGTTTCTCATTGTGAACCCAAATTCTGATAATATAGGTTTAGTACTAGTAGTCCTATTAATTTATGAGTATTTACTGACTGTTGTATATATATATATATATATATATATAAATTTTGAATTAAATGTTTCTATGAATTGTTGTTATAATAATAGAAATGAGAAGATAATATCTATTAGAGAAACATTAATCTTTGTTGTTACCAAGAAATTCTCAATTACTACTAATTGACAATTCCTGAGACTAAGAAAATTTTACTCATAAACCTATAATAGTTAGTTGTTTTGTTGTGGAAGTTTTGATGAAATAAACTAGCTTTCTGGGTTTAAATCCATATTAAAGCTTGGGTTTGAAGTAAAAGAGAACCCCTATTACTTCTACGAAAGACCCCCAACAAAAGAACTCTTATACATTTATGAGTAAAACTGGTTTACCTTCAGGAATTGTTAATTTGTAATAATTGAGAACAATTAACAGTTAAAATTTATCTTTCTATTGAATGGATATTTTCTCCTCATTTATATTAATTATTATAACATCAATCCATAGAAATATTTAATTCAACATATACAACTCTCTGAAAAAGTTAAAACATTATTTGCAGAATGGCAAAAAAATGCTATTCTTTCACATTCTCTTGCAGAATGGCAAAAAAATGGTATTCTTTCACATTCTCACACATATAAAAATAGTTTTCTGAGTTTAAATCCATATAAAAACTTGGATTTGAAATAAAAGATGACTCCTTTTACTTCAACAAAAGAATCCTAACAAAAGAGCTATTATAGGTTTATGAGTAAAACTTCTTTAGCCGAATTGTCAATTAGTAGTAGTTGAGAATTCCTGGATCTTCACATTTCTAGTTTTAAATTAATTTTATTAGGTTTACTATATATACATTGGAGATTATTTACAAATCTTATTGAAACAAAAGAGATTTCAAGTAGAAAAACAATATGATAGACATTCATATAATTGAGCAATAATCAATATATATCTAATGCATGTTAATTAGTATATTCAATAGCCAAGTCATTGTGTTTAGATCAGATTCCATGTAACTGCAAAGATATTAGCTGGTGCATGAGTTTGATTTCTTATCTCAATGTTATTTAATTTTTTGAGAAAGAGTGATTTAGTATTGTGAGATGTGGAATTAAAGCTTAGATAGCATCTAATGAACCAGAGTGTGA
Source organism: Epiperipatus broadwayi (assembly GCA_028023455.1). Lineage (NCBI taxonomy): Eukaryota > Metazoa > Onychophora > Udeonychophora > Euonychophora > Peripatidae > Epiperipatus > Epiperipatus broadwayi. The sequence continues at coordinate 18,040,494 of JAQFVV010012399.1, read as the reverse complement.
AAAGAATGAATATAGTAATTCTTATATTGGGAAAAACCACTTTGTATATATTTTATATGGATGCTGATTGTTAGTGAGTTTGAATGAGTCATGTTAGTGATAAGAGTACAACAAGGAAGAAATGAAGATCAATCCATAAGAAAGTGTTCTGATGTTTTTTTCATTTCAGTGACAGAGAACATATAATAGATCTATATTTTTGAAGAAGCACTTGTAGAATAGAAAACAATTAGTAAGAAGGAAGGGTTTTGACATTTATTTTAATTAAGAAGTCTAGATATTTGGATTCCAGGTGCCAATATCTGAACTTTTTTTATAATGTATTTGTTACTACATAACAAGAAAGATTGACTATTATGTGATATACTATTATTACTTGGAATTTCATGTTAAATTTTATTTAGAATTAGATTATGTGAGAGTAGTGTGTTTTCTTATGAGAATTATTAAGGTTTTGATAAAATTATTGTTGATGGGTGGTGAAGTCTCATAGGGATAACAGGAATTACATTATTAGCTCTTGGGAAGAAACTAATTAATTTAGTCATTTTATTAATGGCTCTCTGAAGGTAAAATGCCATGTAATGAGAGACTATTGAATTTAATATGTTTTTGCATATTTTTTATGTTTAGAGTGACTGCTTTTTTATTTCAGATTAGTTTGGTGATAAGGCAGTGTGTGTGTATATATATATATATGTTAAAACGAAGATTTGCACGGGTTAAATATATAAAATACATATTTTGCGGGTTCATCTGTGTTAAAAACTTTTAATATCAATATACTGACGTTTCGACTTGGTCACACAAGCCATCCACAGAGTTATAAAAAGTGGATGGCTTGTGTGACCAAGTCGAAACGTCAGTATATTGATATTAAAAGTTTTTAACACGGATGAACCCGCAAAATATGTATTTTATATATATATATATTGTTTGAAAGAAGTAAATTTAATAATGAATAAGAATTTGAAATTCAGACATTCTTATACCTGGAACTTAATTGTAAATATAGGGAATTTGAACTCAGACTTGCAAGCAACCTTCAACTATCCCCACTATTTTGTACTGCTGATACCCATGACCACACACATGTAGAAAAGATAAATAATCACAAATATATGTATTTCATGCTGAACCAGCACTCATCAGTTGGTCCAGATTATCATCTCCCACACATATATATAATCAGTATTTATTTTATATTAAGATAGAAAATCTTTATACTTTAATGGACAGATTTCAATCTCCAACCTCCAACTTTTCAGCCATCCATACCTTTAAAAATCTGACGATAGAATGATCAAATCCCATGCTGATGCCAATATTATTGTTAAGAACCAATTAATTGATAAGAAATAATTAATTTTATGAAATATTAAAATGCTGACTAATGATGCCTTAGCATATATTGAAATATATGCCTTGGATAATGCATTGATGATGCTTTCTACTGAAACAATAAGCTGATTTTGAATAGCAGTTTTCATTGCATTATATGAGAAGTGCATTGGGAAACCTAAAAATTTATGAGGAGTAGAGAAAATTTTGGACAGAAGAGTCTTACCTGTAAGAATATTCCAAATAGAAGATTTGTTTGTTCTTTTTAAATTGGATTGAAAAATTGTTAGTATAATTATTAAGTATAGTTTTTTGAAGAGAGGAAAATAACTAAGTCATCCATATAGGAGATGTGATTACCAATTTGGTTAATTATAGGAGTATATATTCTTAATGGTTTTGATTAATTGTATGAATATATATTCCTAAAACTTTTGCTTTCTATTTCCAAAAGAAGGGGATTGATATAAATTGTGAAGAGAAGAGAGCTAAGAGGGGAGCCTTGAAGAATAGAATTATGTGCTTGAAATCCAGAGAGTATTTTTCCATGGAGAGTTATGCAAACTTCTCTATTAATAAGTAGATTTACCAGTGTAAATTCCTGAAGTAGTTATAGTAACTTGTGTAAAGAAACTGAGTCAAATGCAGACCTCATATCCAATTGCACAGCAATGTTGCCTACTATTGTTTATTACTACTTTAAACTGAATACCTGCTGATGAAATAATCAAATCTTTTTTTGCAAAGTGAAATTTTGATAATGAAGTGAGAAGGAGTGGTTGGATTTTATCATAAAAGATTAAAACTATTTTAATAAAGAGTGGAGTTATGGATGTAGGTCTGAGATTGTCCAAAGGGGAAGGAATAATATTTTTTAAGGAAGATAATCATAAAGATAGGATAAAGTTCTGGAATTGTGTGGATTTATTTGGATTTGTGAATTATTGAAATTGTGAAGTGGTTGAGATGGTTAAGCATGAATTTGTTATTGCATGAGATTCTGAATGAGTATTGTCAGTAATGCTGTTTAATTTGACGGCAATATCAGATTTAATAATTTCATGAAGTGCAACATAATGTCCAAATAAAAGAGAAGTGGGCAGGTTTGAGATAGGAATAAGTTTGAAATTTGGACTTAAAGTGATAGTATATAAAGGGGAGCATATTTTCTCCAGTTACCCATTTGAATCTTTCAAAATGAATTATGGTACTATTGCTTTTGGTTTATAACTAAGGGCTTGTTTGATATATCCTTTTGGCTAATTACAAATATCTGCCATATATTTGATTTTTTAATAGATAGATAATTAGCCAAGATTTGTTGTGAGTACAAATCTTTTAAGGTGAATCTGGGATGATGTAACTCACCATCATTGACCCCAAGTCATGAACTAATCTAAACTTAAAATTAAATACAAAATAAATGAGCATGCATATTATGAAGAATGAATATAATGAGCATGCAAGATCAACATAAAACTAACTATAAGATCATTAGCATCACACAAAAGTAATAATTATTCATCATCATCATGAATGATCAACAATAAAAGTAAATCAATAAGAAATATTATGACTGGATTTGAAATTGGTCCACTATAAACCAGGCTAATTATTTAGCCCTTGCCAAACTTAGGGCAGCATTACAACATATTAATTTGGATGCACAAACTTAAGTTCTAATCCATAAGAATACAAAAATTAAAAAAATAATGCTGGCATACTAAAACATGCTGATCATCATCAATGCTCTGGCCACATAATACCATTAATGTACTGGCTAACTATAAATTTAATTAAAATTAAATGTGGTGCATGGACTTTAAAAGATATTTCCATTTATGCCATCCAGCATCATCATCTGAATATTCATAATACCAAACAAAACCATATTTTATAATGGACCATTATGCATGAATCCAGCTCAGTGAAGAAAAGCTCTATAACTGTTTCTGTGAATAAAAGATATAATACAAACACAATATTTTAAATCCATTCTATGAGCAAATAAATTTACTGTAATTACTTTAACAATAAAACATATATTTATTAATAACAATAAAATTAAATTAAAGTCTGTACAATACAGATATATATAAATTAAGTCTTCTGATTTTAATTAATACAAAAAGACATCCACTATTACATTGTAATTTACATATATGTTCCAATAAATTTACATAAAACACATATATCACCACACAGACATGCCTGTATAAAAATTTATGAATATATTTGAATTATTATAAACGTATAAATGAAATTCCTTTTTATAATACATAATTAATGACTGATTTAACATATATGCATGTGCGCATAAAAATGTGTGCACACATTGGTGTTCTTATAAAAAAAAACCTAATAAACCATATATTTTTTCAGTACACAATTAATTCAATGTCCAAAAAAACATAAATTGCACATGTATATATATAAAAGCACTCAGAAGTGCTGATTAAATAATTTAAAAATTAACATGTTGGAATTGTCATAGACTTATAAAAATATTCAATTCATTTCTAATAATACATAAATGCACACATAAGATGTGTGTGCATGCATAAAAAATGGAACGAATCAACGTTATTAATTCATTCATTATCTAATAGTAAAAAAAAAAATATTTCTTTGACAGTCCTTCATAAAACTTATCTTTTTCTTTTTAACAGGTTACTCTTGATTAATTATAAACATCTTTAAACATACTCCAGCAAGTTTTTTTTTGTTCCCTAACCTAAAATTTTTTTTGGAGTTTTCCTTTGTTAATAAAATATACTGAAAACACATCTTTCTTTTTGTTGAATAAAGTTATTTACACCTGAGTCTTGTTTTATGCAGTAGATAGGTTTCTCAGAAAATGCGCACAAAAGAAATCGCACAAAAATAGATTTAACTTATCTTGAAAAATGGGGGATACATACTGTAATTTTTCAAAAATCGCATAAAAGCAAAGCAACAATGTAAAATTACTTTAAAATTTGCATAGAAAAAAAAATAAAATAAAATGACTAATAAAAAATTTCAAATTTGAAAAAAATTGATACAAGACAAACTTTTTTACTTTTTTTATTAACTACAGTATTTAATTTTATTCAAAACAATATATTTTATGCGTAATTTACATTTTTTTCATACATGTACGGTATTTTAATCATTATTGCTACTTGAGACATCAGATTCGTCATGATGTGATGTGAGATACTGTAGCTTCTCCTTAAACAAAGTCAAGAGGAAATACAATTCAAATGTTTTCCAATCGCTGTTGAACCTTCCCATTTTGCTAAGCAATCTAAAATTGAAATTTTTGTTTACAAAGAAATTCATTTTCTTGGGTGTTTTTTCTCTCTGTTAGAGTAAACTAAAAGTTTAAAATAAAAATAAGAACTTAGACTTATGATAATAAAAAGACACTGACTCACCACTGTTGGGCAAAATTTAATTAAAACTAACAATTAAAAATTAAATTCTTATTTTTGTCTTTAATTTTCAATTCCATTTAAAAATCAAATTTCATCGGTTCACATCACCTTAATTTCAGATCACGTTACGTAATTTTTAAATTATTAATTACAATTAAAAATCAGATTTTAATTGTCAAATTTAATTGTGCCCACCGCTGTTACTCATCGCCTTTTAAAAATAAACTTATGGACACTAAATGATTAATTGATTACATACTCTTTTTATAAAAAGCAAAAATAGAATGTGATTTAAAATGCAAAAACAACAACATACATAGTATTTTTCATCTATAATGTTTGAACAGATTTACATTATAGTCTTGTAAAATTTAATGTGTGTATATAAAATGGGAAAATTCTGATTTTAAGTGAATTATGAACTTTTTTATTGCATAAAATCTATTACAGTACTATTATAAAGCACTGAAAATATATAAATTATTAGATGGAAGTTGAACTCCGATAATGCGCTATTACTTTAAATATGATGTGAGTGTGCAAAATTTATAATATTTAAAGTAATAGTGCATTATTAGAGCTCGACTTCTGATCTAATAATTTTTATTGCATAAAAGAAAACCGCATACAAAGATATTAAGAAGAAACATGAATCGCATAACTTCAAAATTGCATTAAATAAATCCGCATAAAACGAGACCCAGGTATACTTTAAAACATTTTGTATTTAAAAAAAATTACAACTATCACTTTCACCAAAGAAATTATTTAAAATATTTTCAATATATATAGCACTACTCACCAGCTGTACTTTATTTATATGATGCAGTATCTTTATCTGTGTCTATCTCTGGGTAAGTCGGTCCCTTCTAAACAGTAGATTGACTTATTGTTATCTTTGAAAAAGATATAATCTGGTAACTGTTGGCCATTGATAGACTTAAGACATACCAGCTAATACACAATATATATGGGCTAATGAGCCACAGAAAAACTGACCCTGACCTCTGTGAATTAAAACTCTTATCATTGTAAACTAGCAATGGCTGTATATGCCCTGTCTTGCCTTCAGTTATAACTTCATAATTATTATACTGTCATAATATGTAAAAACTGTTAAAATTACCCTAATCTTTTTTCCAACCTCTTTGTAGTCAGGGTGAAAAAATACAGTATTAAAAACACAATTTCCTTATCCTAAATGAAAAAAGTTAATGACTATTTTCAATTAACTTTAATCCTTTAAAAAAGAACTTTGTGTGATTTTTTATCACAATATATTATACAAGCTTTAATTTTTAAAAAATTCTTTAATCAAAATAGATAATGGAATTTTATAATTACCAGTATATCTATTTTAACACAAAAACATGCTTGTTTTGATTTCAAAATCAGAATTAATAAAATATTAGATCTTTTAAAAATGTTTAAGTTATAATAACTTTTTTAAATTCAAAATTATTTAATCCTTAATTAATAAATCATAGCTTTATGCTTTTCCAAATTATAATAATATTAAATAGTGCTAACACATTTATAATGTAAAGCTGTTTAAATTAATAGTAATTAATCAATTAAAATGAGTTAGCGCTTTCAAGAAAATGTATTTCTCATAATAATAGCCTGTTATGACTCATTCATTGGAATCATTCTATATGCATAATATGCAAACTCTATGCAAATGAGTCAATTAGCCCATTTTTTTGATATAGCAAAACATGCTTCTTTACGATTAATGGCGAAGATATAAAGCAAGAAATAAAATATTTAGATATCAATGCACACAGATAAGAAAGTACACTTAACTATACAATGGTCATGAAGCCACCAGAAGTTCATGGACAGATTTACCCTGATTCATACACACCTATGGCTCACAAGTTTGCTGGGTTGACATCATTTCTTTTTGCAATTACCATTTGTGCAAATTCGAGGCAGATAGAAGATCTAACATGATTAATTATACTAACAATCTAATTAAATCAGGATACAAGTACAGTATAGTTTATAGTAAGATTATACATTTTATTAATAATATAGGAACACACAGAATTAGAGATAACAAGCCTTGGCTGTTGTTGCCTTACATGCCCTATTTGCATAAGACATTCTATAGGATCTTCTCTACAGAGTTTTGCTTGAGAATTTATACACCTCTTTCAACTAATAGGTTTATTAACAACACTAAAGACATCATACTACTGATCACACCTCATAGTCCTTGTATAATGTTGCATGCCCTCACAATGGATGCAAAGTCTCACACCACTGTGAAACCAGAACCACCATAGCTACTGGGTTGTCACAGCATAAGTATAGGTATAATAAGTCACATACTAACTCAGAATGGACTTCAATTTTTGCACAACATCAAAAAGTATCCAGCATGAGTTTGAACTCACCTTTGCAAAATTAGTTTGTACTAAGAGGCACAATGTTAAACATAAGGTAAAAGAGGCTTACTTCATAGCAGAAGACTCATTTGCCATTAATCATAAAGAAGCATGTTTTGCTATATCAAAAAGATGGGTTAACTGACTCATTTGCATAGAGTTTGCATATTATACATATAGAATGATTCCAATGAATGAGTCATAACAGGCTATGATTATGAGAAATACATTTTCTCAAATGCACTAAGTCATTTTAATTGATTAATTGCTATTAATTTACACAGTTTTATGTTATAAGTGTGTTAGCACTATTTAATATTAATCCTTAATTGTTATACCATTGTAATATAGAAAATGTCTACAAAAATTTTTGCTTAAATTTATTTCTAATTTACCTTTCAATTTTATATATATGTGTGTTCATGTGTGAACACACTACTATGTTGATGCATCCCATGAGACATATAACTATTTTGTTTGAGAATAGAAATAGATGTTGTTGAAGGAAAAATATTTTTTAGTTGAAGATGTATTGTATCCAATTTTTTCACCAATCTAGCTGGGGGGTTATTTTTTTTAGTATAAAAATTTATGATATATTTGATGACATTTATAAATGTGAACCATTATTCTATAGGTTTAATTCCATAATATTTTTTTTTAAATAAATGTAAATTTCTGAAAGAACAGCATCGGATATTATGGACTTTACTTATAATAATGTTGTTAAGTCTGAATACTGATTAATTTTGCTAGTTTAACTCAATTTTTCATTGCCAGAACTAGATGGTGTGGAAAGCTTACAGATATTAATGTTGAATTATAAAAAAATGAAAGTCAGGAGAGTAGAAAAGATCTATTAGTGTGGAGTGTTGTTTGATTAGAAAGAAAAGGAGTTTGTGGGAAAGAATTATTAGTCTGGAATTAATCTGATGCTTCACAAAAGTTGAATATGGCATATTGAAATCACCAGTTAAAATTATGAAATGAGAATTAATAGAAATAAGTAAATGTATCTGCCTTATTAATATTAATTCCATTTTGTTATAAAGGTATATTGTGAGTATGTGACTATGCTCATAGATATAAAATTGTAATTTGCTTAAATGGAGAAGTATGGTGTCTAATCATTTCTGCTCCAGCTGCTGCTACATCAGACTGCAATAAGGAATTCAGATTTATTAAGATATTTATATGGGTTAATTTTTGAATGTGATGAATATTATTAATTATTATAACAACAATCCATAGAAACATTTAATTCAGCATATACAATTCTCTGGAGAAGTTAACAATTTTAATTGCAGAACATCAAAAAAGATGCTATTCTTTCACAATCTTAATCTATAAAAATGGCTTACTGGATATAAATTCAAATTATATCTTGGGAGGATCCCGTTTACTTCAACAAAAGACCCCCAACAAAAAAAATATTATAAGTTTATGAGTAAAATTTGCTTAGCCTCAAGAATTGTCAATTAGTGCAATTGAGAAGTTGTTGGTAAAAACAAAGGTTAAAGTTTCACTATTTATGGATATTATCTCCTCATTTCTATTAATTATTATAGTTAATTTTGTTTCTACATGTGCAAACTAATTTATTTTTTAAAATAGTAGCAGACTCTCCATACAGTAATATGACCCACAAGCCATAGTAATCAGTGAATGTAGAAGCTTTGTGCATAAAAATCTCTATCAAGTGTCTGCTCATCCAATATCCCTAGACTAGTTTCAAGCTTGTTGCTTTCATTAGTGAGGAGCCTTAAATCTGAGAGCACTACATCTAGATCTTAGGATCTAATGCAACTTTTTAGCAAACACCTTTTACTTTTTAGTTAACTAAAAAGCTATGAGCCTAAGATGAAAACATGATAATATTTTTAATCCAATCTTATTCACTTGCATAGTCATACAAATCTGAACCCAGTTCAGTATCTCTATATTTTGGTGCTTTGGGGTTTTTAAATAACCATAGACACGATCATCTTTTAGCCAGAATTGGATTCAAGATTTCTTACTGATGAAAGCCACAAGCAAGAAACTAATCTGAGGATATTGAGTAAGTAGGCAATAGATAGGGATTTTGATGCATAAACTTTCCTGCATCCAGAAAAACAGCTATACCATTTCAAGTATTTGCCTGAAGGTTAGTGGTGATGGTATAATATGTTGAACTATTTCCATCATTTACCATTAAATGTTGAATGTCTTAGAAAATTTTAAATTTTGTTTAAACATTTAAAATACAAACAAGTGTTAATAATAACATACAAATAGACAATACAAAATTAGTAGAAGAAGAGTGAAGAATATACCACTTGAAACATTGTGTAATCTACTAAGCTGTGATCTATTTGAGTGTTATTACTAACAGTTGTTTGTATTTGAAAAGTTAAATAAAGTTTAAAGTTTTCTAGACATTCAACATGTAATGATAGATTATAATAAACATCACAAGACCACCACCTCTTATGCTTGTGTATAACTGTTGTTAAAACAGGCAAACTCACTATATGTATTGCCACACACAGCAAGCTAGAGTAATCAATGGATGCCAAAAGGCTAGTGCATAAAATCCCCATATAGTGCCTACTCATCCAATATCCCCAGACTAATTTCTGGCTTGTAGACTTCATCAGTGAGGAGCTTGGATCTGAGAGCACTGCACCTAGATCTTAGGATGCTCTCAGATCCAAGACTTCTCACTGACGAAGGCCACAGCCAAAAACTAGTCAGGATATTGGATGAGTAGGCACTAGATGGGGATTTTATGCACTAGCCTTCTGGCATCCATTGATTACTCTAGCTTGTTGTGTGTGGCAATACATATAGTGAGTTTTGCCTCTTTTAATGGTAGATGATAGAAATAGTCCAACATATTATCACATTATTTTAAGACCTAGATGTAAGGAGTCTCTATTTTTTATTTTCATTTTAATATACAAACTATTTTCTATAAAATCAAACTAATGTACATGATTATTATTGTTATAGGTTTTAGTGTCACCATATAGTCTAATTATGATTGTTTCATTTTAATAAATTATCTTCATAATTTGATAATATCTTAGGTTTAACTAAGACAATAAAGCCAATTATCAAGGCTTTGTTTCTTGACATTCTAAAGTTTTAACAACCGCTGGAATGCTTATAAAATCTTTTTTTTTTCATAATTTACAAATTAAAAAAAATAGCAACTCATACCCCAGGGTACTTTTTATATTTTTCTTAATTCTTAGATATGAACTATTATACTGAATATATTTTTAAACATAATAATCAATCTAAATGAGATTGAAACAAACAAGTAGTTACAATAACAATTATTTAATTATCAAACCGGTTTAATTGTATTTATAATTAGTTGTTTGTTTCAATATTATTTAGATTGATTATTATATTAAATATATGTGCATCACAACATTGTGAACAAATGATTTTTTTTTTTTTCATATGTCATAGCATCAACCGGGACGCGAACCCACATCCGTCTGCAACCAACTACTTGCTTGCGCGGCGGGTGTGATAACCTCTCGGCTAATAACACTTGACAAATGATTTTTATATTGGATATTTGACCATTGTATGTATATATTTTTAAATCCATGGGCTTTTTTTTTGTCTAACTGGAGACTGATATGTTATAGTTTTTAATTTATTTATCTTTTCACCTTTTTTAAATATTAATATATTTCATTTATGTGGTGTATTTTTATTATTTAACATTTGGTAGATAGCTTGCCAACAATTTATTTATTACTTAACCAGCTTTTTTAAAAATATCTATACAATTTCATCACTTCCAGGAAATTTCCAGTCTTTAAACATTTAATTCCGTGTTTAACTTCTTTGTTAAAAAAAAAATTCGGAATTTCAAAATAGGTTGTCTTATTCAAAGATGATATTTTGTTTTGTTTTTTTTATCTTTATTATTTTGATTGCTGTTTTTTTTTTTTTTTTAGATTTTTTACACATAATTCATAACGTTATGTCATTTTATGCTTTTATTGCTATAACAATTTTATTCTCATATTAAGATATTGTTTTATATATATATATGGAGATTTTCTTCTCTTCTATAGTGTTTCTCACCACTTTACTTCTCTTTTTCTCATCATTAACTCATTTCTATATCATTTTATAAAATTTCAGAAATTCAATTCTTTAAATGGGTTGTTTCTAAATATTTTTCATATTTCGTCCTTTCTATTTATATAATACTTTGCCTTAGTTATAAATTTATTAGTAAATTGCTACTTTTTGTACTAGTATTCTGTTTAGCAATTATCTTAATCATAATCACCCTAAGAGATCTCATCCATGTCAAAGTCATTTTTATGGTCTGCTAATATTTCAAAAATTAAATTTTTAATTCTAATTTAAATTCATAACAATTTTTAAAAATTAGGAATATTAATTGTTAATTTAATAACTTTTGTCTCTAGTTTTGCATTAAAGTGGATTTTATTTTTCAGTAATCAATAGTTATTTCTCATATTGAATCTATTAAGCACACCACGATTTTAAAATATTATATGTTTTATTGTTCAAAATATATTATCAAACTTTACTGCATTTTTAATTGAATGTCCATTTTTATTTTAGATCGTTCAGAAAAAAAATTATAATATACAAATCTTCTATTTTACAAGTCTCTATCATCTCTCAGCCTTTCAATATAAATTCATCCATAACATTTTGATCTATCAATTACTTTGCTACTCTAGTATTAAAATCTCTGTGATAGATTTAAAATAATGTTTGGTCTAATCAAAAGCATTCTGTACTTCCATATAAAAATTCTCTACTTCTTCATCAGAATAAAAATCTTATCATATAGTTTAATGTATCATCAATACAAAAGTACATTACTCTTTCACCTTTAATATATGAGTCCTATTCCATTTATGCCTTCAATCTCTGTGTAGTTATAATAATCTACATGCCTACTTTAGAAATTAGTCTTTTTTTTTATTTTCACTGCTAGCTTCACCAATTTTGACAACTCCCCATTTAATGTTATACAGTTATTTTTTTAATTTAGGCAGTCTTCCTTTAGTTGAAAGTTATCTATACTTATAGATAGCTACCACTGATTATCATCCTAAATTCATAACTGTGAAATTCTTCCCAGTCTTTAGTCTCCCTTTTATTACTATCTTCTGCTTTGGCTGACAATTTTATATCTTTTTTGTCCATCATGATTACAAATATACTTTAAAAAATAAGTATTCACTCACATATATATCTTACACATGATTACATCAAGGAAACCCAGGTTATCTCAACTAGAACTAACAGACATCTGAGAAGAGAGACCATGGCACATTCTTAGTGCTAATCTCAGAGGTGAATAATAAATAGTACACTTACTATGCTGGCTGATGTATGTTGTCAAGAAACTCATCCTTATTTATTTACCATGTGAACAGTTAGCACCACAACAAGAACACTTGGAGTTAATATTAGGAATTAGTCTTGCATGATGTGTTTAAAATCTTAAAGAGAAATGAAAGATTCTCATCTCATTGAGTAGAAAACTTCTTTTTGCATTAATAATATGGTTATAATATTGTTTTTCAGTTGAGGCCTTGTAGAAATTTTATTCACCAAAAATAACTCTAACAATGAGCATGTAGTTTAAAAAGAAATGTATGTGTATCAATTTTTAAACAAGAAAATCTTTCAATACAGTAGTGCCACCCAGTGCAAGTCATAGTAATCAAAGGCTGCTAGAAGGCTTTAACAGTTTCTGTACACATAAGAAATGGTGATCATATGATATTTTAGTGGGTTTAATGTATTAATTTTTCTACTTAAAAACAAATTGATTGCATAAATAACTAATAAGCCTTGATTATCATCAATGTTATCATATTTGCTTACCATACACAAAACCTGAAATTGTTGTCCAGATAAATAAGTTTTGAAAACTTTTAGCTAGCCACAGTCATACTGTCCAATATGTATATCAATTTGATGTCTTTAACACATAAATTTGATTGTAATGTGATGTGTCCATCTCTGATGGAGAAGGTATTACATTTATTTGGGCAATGAAGTCATGATTTGACTTGTCTTAAATTTTATCTCAACTTTAAAGCAACATTATCTTCAATGAATCTGTATGTCGTCATTGTATATGAAAGACTGACTAATCAGCACTACTTTTTTGATAGTTATTTACTCTAGCTTTATATAAATCTAAAGTTTCTATAAAAGTCTGTGACATTAGTATTTTTAAATATGATAATATATTGGAATATTTCATAATCTATCATTAAATGTTGAATGTAGAAAATTTTAAACTTTATTTAAACATTTCCAAATATTAACAGTTGTTTGTATTTGGAAAAGTTTAAATAAAGTTTAAAATTTTCCAGATATTCAACATTTAATGATAAATGATGGAAATAATTCAACATATCATTGCATATAAAAATCTAACATGTTATATATAGAGTTTGCAAAGCTCTTAACATGCTTATTTTGCGAGCTCTATATATAACATATGTTGGAAATTGACTTTCTATGGTCAAATTTTCACAAAATAATACTTTTTGTTGTGTTTAACGGTGAAATAAATATAACTTTTGTAAATATTACTCTAGAAGTATATATATATATGCTAAACTTAAATTTGTGTGAATAGAAATATTTAGAAATTCAAACTTTAATAATATGTATAATGAAAATAATTATAACATTTTGAAAGACAATAATAGGTTAATTGGAAAAGATAAGTACAGAGATAAAAAGGCATGTTTAATTAAATGAAAAGCAGAGATTAAAAGGAACTGATAAGAAAAACAGGTGGGACTATATAAACTATGTAGAAGAGGAACATGCATCTTTTGCTGTTGTTTCCTGATTGAGATCAGGGCTAAGACTTTTTTCAGCCTATCAGGATGTACGAGGGAGAAGAACCCAGATTATCAGATCTGAAGGTTCAAAAGTCTGACTAGGATAAATATAATGGATCCTCCTGATCTTTTATTTAGTATGCCTCCAGGGCTCTATGTAGGGTTAAATTAAACTGATGCAAACATTTAATTCAATTGACTAAATAAATCTTATTAGTTATTAATTTTTGTATTGATTGTTTATTTGCGAAACTAAGCTAATTCACTTTTAGTAATTTATTGTATGTTGTTTGTCCCTGTTGTTCCTCTCATGGGACAGATACATTACAAATTTGGTGCAGTTGACAGCCGCATATGAACTACATATGGAGTGAAAAGATATGTATACATAGAGAGAGATTTTTTGCAAATACAGCTGAGAATACTAAAGTTGTAAAATGTCATTAGGACAAAGCAATATTACAGAATTTGGGATAAAATACCCACAGGAATGACCTTTATACATCACACAGTTAAAGAACTTTTTTAAGCTAAACAGCATAATGGAAATGACAAAAAAGTGGCTGTGCTATTGTGTTTAGCAGGATGAAAAGTTATTGAAATTGTGAATAAATTGGGTGATGGGCCAATAACGGACGAAGTACATTTTGAAGGGCTATTTTAGTCTGAGACCCTCTAAACACATTGCCAGATTAGCTCTCAGAAATTGTAAACAGGCCAAAGAAGAAAATATAAAGGATTATAATATAGTTATAAAGCGGTTAGCTAAAAATTGTGACTACGGAAATTTTATGGAACAGGTTTTACTTGACCAGTTATTATGGGGAATAGTGGATGCTACACCAAACATTATTAACTGAAGCTGATTTCTCATATGAACAGGCTATTAAATGGCTTAGGAAGCAATAATAGAGCAAGCTTGCACTTTAGAAACAAGGCTGAATAAACCAGTAAAATGGCAATGTATAAAATTGAAAAAAATTATCAGGAAAGGACCGAAGAAAAGATATCAATAAAATGTTTCTGCTGTGGAAAAACCGGGCATGTAGCAAAGAAGTGGACGTGGAAGAAATAAAGCTACTACAATTGTGGGGTGAAACCACATTTAGCAGCAGTATTTAAATAGCCTTGTAAAAAAGATATATACAAAAAAAAGGGACATAGATATGAAGAAACAAATATTAAGAAAAATATAATAAATGCCTACACAAGACCAATTTATGGTAAAAGTAAAAATATGCAATAGTAAGCTAAATATGAAAGTTGATAGTGGGTCAGGTATAGCACTGCAATATATAAGTGATTGGAAAGAAATATTTAAAGCCAACACAAAAGTAAAAATACAGAATATAGACATCAAAGTAAAGGATGTTAATGGGAATCCTATTAAAATAAGGGGAAAAGTAGATGCTCCAGTAGAGTTTAGAGAGAAAGAATTTACACTGCCAGTCTATATAGTTGGAAAAAAAATAAGCCTGTTAATAGGGAGAGAGTGATTTAGTCATCTGGGAATACAATTTTCCATTGTAAAAATGATTTTGACAAAAAAAGAAATGGTAAAATTATACCCAAACATATTTACACAAGACCTGGGCTTAATTAAAACAAACCTGGTAGAAATACATTTAGCAGATAATGTAAGAACAGTATTGGGTAAACCACATAAATCCCATTTGTGCAAAGGCAAAAGTTAAAAGACAAGTTAAAACATTTAGTAGCAAGCAGCATATTAACCCCAATAGAGGAGGCAGAATAGGTCTCATCAATTGTAGTAATAACAAAATCAGATGGGGAAGTGAGATTGTGCAGCGATTACTGTGTTACAGTTAACAAATATTTGAATAAAGGTGCATACCTACCACCCATTGTACATGAAATAGTAGCAAATTTGTTGAAGGCAAAATATTTTGCTAAGTTAAACCTAAACTCTGCGTACCATCAGATTAAAGTTACAGAGAACACGGCAAAAGTGTTAACATTAACCATGCCTTTTGGGCTATATAAATGCAATCAGTTGCTAATTGGAATTACAACAGGACCGAATATATTTTAGGCAAAGTTAAACATGATATTGCAAGGAGTTGAAGGGGTGACACCATATTATGATGATATAATAATGGCGACATCTAATGGAAATTTAAAAAGTAGAGTTTTAAAATTATGTGATAGGTTGAATGGGGCAAGTGTAAGACTAAAACTAGAAAAATGTGTGTGGGAAGCAAAAGAATTAAATTTTCTAGATCATACAATTTCAGATAAAGGGAGATGCCCTTTGAATGGCAAAGTTTGGGCAGTAAAAAATGCAGTAAGACCTAAAAATGTAAAACAGTTGCAAACAGTTTCTGGGTCTCATAAATTTTTTCGAACCTTTCCTGAAAAATAAGGCAATGGTAGCAACTCTGTTATATAAATTACTATGTAAAAGGCAAAAATGGAGCTGGGTGGAAACACATAAAAAACATTAAAAAAACCAAAAGATCTATTAGTATTGGGTTTTAATTTCTCCTTATTTGTAAAAATGAAAAATACTTAATTGTAAATTATTAGAGAAAAAATATAGTTAGTAATAAATTTGGCTGAACGTTTTCGAGGAACCGTGCCTCATACTCATAGCCTTCGTGAAAATGTACTTGATATATGTAAATGAGAATATTCAAATGAGTTAATGTTAAGTAGCCCATTTTTTCGAAATGTCGAAGCACGTGTCTCTTCTGTTGATTGCATGGATGTCTCTGTTAATGTAGAATGCCTCTTTTATCTTTCTCCTGTAGTCGTTTGGTTCTGAGCATAAAATAATGGGGTTAGCGGGTATGAAATTGTGCCCTGATTGTTTAGTAT
Organism: Epiperipatus broadwayi; assembly: GCA_028023455.1. NCBI lineage: Eukaryota > Metazoa > Onychophora > Udeonychophora > Euonychophora > Peripatidae > Epiperipatus > Epiperipatus broadwayi. The sequence continues at coordinate 18,023,640 of JAQFVV010012399.1, read as the reverse complement.
GTTCAAAAATGCAGAAGATGTACTGCTGTTCGTTTGGGCTCTATTGAAGGTGTACCGATGTTGAGCCAACCTGGTGTTAATTGTGGCTTCGTTTCCCATAATATGTGGCGTGGCATCCGGCCTGGGGGCAGGAAATAGAGTACACCACATGTGGGGTGAGCGCTGGATCAATGTAATCTTTGGAGTTATTGATCAACCTATTAGTGTTGGGTGGAGTTCTGAATATTATGCTGAATTTGTTGCTTAAGGTTTTCGTTAGTTTATTGGATATTTTAGGGATGTAGGGGACCGTTATTCTGGGTAGATTGGTGCGAGGCAATTTATCATCTATTGTGCTGTTAAATTTCATGACTTTCCTCCTAATAGTTTTGTATTTGAATCCTGCTGCTAGTAGGTCTTTAATGTAATTGTTTACATTTTCCTTCCTATGTGCTTCATATTTACACAAATGATGGTTTCTAAATAGAAATGCTTTAAGACCTGCGAATTTGTGCAATGCGGGTGATTTAGAATTAGGATGGATGCAGCTTCGGATTTCAAATGGTTTAACAAGCATTTTGTAATCTATTGCATGGCGGTCTCTTGACAAGGAAAGATCAAGATATTTGAGTTCGTTATTGTTTTCATATATGATAAAGAAAAATAGTTTAGTTGTGCTTTGTAATTCGCGTTGTATATTTAAAATATTATTTTTAGATGCTATAATGAAAATATCATCTACATATCGTATATATATGAAGTCTGGGTTAGTGTTGAAATATTTTGGAATAATGGATTGTTCATATTTATTTAAGTATATACTGGATAAGACGCCACTGATAGGGAGGCCCATGGGCCAACCATCTTGCATTAATGTACCATTTATCTTCGAAAAGAGTGAAAATATGGGAGTCAAGCCATGTCAAGAAAGCCATAATGAATTTAATTCTCTCGTTAGGACAAGATATTCGCAGCAACTCTTCATGTATAATTTGGATGGATGCTTTTCTATTGATTGATCCATATAATTCTCTCACATCCATCGTGGCCATAACAGAGTTGTGAGAGATTTGAACGTTTTTAATTCTGGAAATGAATTGAAAAGATGAATTTATTGTGTATGATCCAAAATTAAGGTAATCTATGATCAATTGATTAACCAATTTGGCTGTATTGAAATAGTGCACGCCAGCGAAATCCATCATTAATCTAAGCGGTTCGCCTGGTTTATGTTGTTTTGAATTGGCAAACATTCAGGGAGGTCTAGTGGCAGAAGGATAAATCCTGTAATACTCGGATTTAGTGATCCCTTTGTCCTTGAAAGTTCGAAGCACACCATTAATAAATTTATCCCGGTCGATTTTGATGTTAAAAGTGTTATCATGTACCAACTTTAATATTTTAATTTGGTCATGCATTTTATTTTTGTAATCGGTGTTGTTTAATAAAACAAAGCGATTGCCTTTGTCTTCTTTGAGACAAATGATGTTGTGTGTTTTAAAATATTGTTTAGTATTTAACACACTTTTATTCCATGCTTCGTCTTTTCTATCAACGAAATTGTTATTTAGTAATTTAGCTATGTCTGTGATAATAGCGTCTCTTTGTGTGTTATTAATGAGAGATGCTTCGATGTCTGCTATTAATTCGCGCTTAGGGGATGTCCAACTTCCTCCTACATATTTAGGTCCGAGCGATAATATTTTCTTGATTTCGTATGGCGGAGTAGTTGAAGTTTTATTAACGAACGCGTCTATGTTAATGCCGTGGTGGTTTTTATTTTGTTTAATAGATAAGAAATGTATTTTATTTTCAAATTTTAATATTAGAAATCTCTCAGTTTTACGTAATTTATCTTGCATCCACTGGGGGATTACGTAGTTCGTTGTCATTTTGTTCCATCTAATTGTTTGCTTTTTGAAAGCGTCACTGCATCCGTGAGTTATGTGTGCCAAAAGTTGTTTCTGCAAATCATTTCTAATTTTAACGTTATTGTAAATTGTTCTATTAATTTTCACCAAACAGGAGTTGGGTATGACGTTATAATCCTTGCATTTAGAGAAGAAAGAAAGTCTCTGTTCGTATTTAATCTTCGAAATTCCGCAGTTTAAGATTTGTTTTTCTTGACCTCTATTCATTATGTAATAAATGTGGTTTTAATTTCTCCTTATTTGTAAAAATGAAAAATACTTAATTGTAAATTATTAGAGAAAAAATATAGTTAGTAATAAATTTGGCTGAACGTTTTCGAGGAACCATGCCTCATACTCATAGCCTTTGTGAAAATGTACTTGATATATGTAAATGAGAATATTCAAATGAGTTAATGTTAAGTAGCCCATTTTTTCGAAATGTCGAAGCACGTGTCTCTTCTGTTGATTGCATGGATGTCTCTGTTAATGTAGAATGCCTCTTTTATCTTTCTCCTGTAGTCATTTGGTTCTGAGCATAAAATAACGGGGTTAGCGGGTATGAAATTGTGCCCTGATTGTTTAGTATGTTCAAAAAATGCAGAAGATGTACTGCTGTTCGTTTGGGCTCTATTGAAGGTGTACCGATGTTGAGCCAACCTGGTGTTAATTGTGGCTTTCGTTTCCCCATAATATGTGGCGTGGCATCCGGCCTGGGGGCAGGAAATGGAGTACACCACATGTGGGGTGAGTGCTGGATCAATGTAATCTTTGGAGTTATTGATCAACCTATTAGTGTTGGGTGGAGTTCTGAATATTATGCTGAATTTGTTGCTTAAGGTTTTCGTTAGTTTATTGGATATTTTAGGGATGTAGGGGACCGTTATTCTGGGTAGATTGGTGCGAGGCAATTTATCATCTATTGTGCTGTTAGTGCATTTTGATAGCAATCAAGACATTAGAATCACTACAGATACATCAGAATGGGGAGTAGGTGCAATCCTACCTCATCCATTAGATGGATGTGAGCACCCTGTGGCATATGCATCCAGAACTTTGTCAAAGGCAGAAAGAAATTACAGCCAGATAGATAAAGAGGCACTGGCAATTATATTTGTGGTGAAGGAATTCCAGCAATTTAATTTTGGCCAAAAATTCAAGATAATAACAGATCATAAGCCATTGCTAGGTATATTCAGAAATGACCAGGCAATCTGCATATGTTAAGAGGATATAATGTATTGGGTTCATATGATTTTATAATTCAAATACAAGAAGGGAAAGGAAATTACCTACGTGGATGCTTTATCGAGATATTACCAGATAATAAGAAGCCAATAGAGAGTGAAATTGAGGTGAATTATATTGATAATATGAATTCCGAGGTTGTAAATAGTGAAACTATTAAGTTGGTGGACAACCTGGATTAAGAAAGTTTGCCCAAATGCAAACCAAAAAATTGAGTAATGGGGTTTTGGATTAATAGAGAAAACTTATCATTATGGAAGGGATGCATAGTGATGGGGGACAGAGTTGTTATACCTCCAGTAGGTAGAGATAAGGTATTAAGTTTACTTTACCAAGGTCACCCGGGCATAATGTGTGCAAAAGCTTTAGCATGTAGTTATGTCTGGTGGCCGCAAATAAATAATGATATCGAAAAATTCATTAAAAAATGTTTACCATGTCAGTCAGAAGCCTCATTTCCAGATAAACAGTATTTATCTTGGCAGAAAGCAGTTAAAATGTGGGAAGTCTACATATATACCATGCAGGACTGATTGGTGGAAAAATAATGCTTATTGTGATAGATGCATACTCAAAGTGGATAGAGTGCCACCTGGTAAAAAATATAATTGCCCAGGAAACTATAAACTGTTTAAAGACAATATGTTATATACATGGATTTCTGGAAGTGATAATATCAGACAACAAAGTGGGATTTGTAAGTGAAGAGCTGAATAAATTTTTTGATAGTTGTGAAATCAAACATGTGTATGCACCACCATATCACCCTGAGTCAAACAGATTAGTGGAGAATGCCATAGGACAAGTAAAGAAATGTTTAAAGAAGATCTTTACAGGAATTTATGTTAAACCAGCATTCAACATCATCAACCGTGCCCAGGAAATCACCAGCAGAACTACTATGTGGGCAAAAGTTAAGAATAAAGCTAGATATTTTGTGTCCCACTGCCCAAAAAATCGTGTGCAAAGAAACATTTCGAAAATTGTTTGGACTAGGTGATCCAGTATGGGTAAGAAATGTTATTCGTAAAGTGTGGGTAAAAGGAACAATTGAGAAAGTAATATCACCGCAAATATATGAAATTACGGGACAAAATGAATTAAAATATAAACAACATGTGAATCACATACGTAAAAGGGAACTGGAAGAGATGCATATGGATATGTTTGAGCAATTACAATCACAGGAAATGAGTAATAACACAGAGCAGGAATTACCAGAAGACACACTAGGTGGAGATGAAAAAGAAGAGAGTGATTTTCATCATAAAGCGGAAAAAGGAAAATTGCCTAGCCCCATACGCAATAAAAGAAAGTCTCTCCATTTAAACGATTATGTTTGTGGGAAAAACAATCTACTTCTGGAGTAATGGACGAAGTAAAATAAATATAACTTTTGTAAATATTACTCCAGAAGTATATATATGTGTGTGTTAAACTTAAATTTGTGTAAATAGAAATATTTAGAAATTCAAACTTTAATAATATGTATAATGGAAATAATTATAACATTTTGAAAAACAATAATATGGTAATTGTAAAAGATAAGTACAGAGATAAAGTGGCATGTTTAATTAAACGAGAAGCAGAGATTAAAAGGAACTGATAAGAAAAACAGACGGGACTATATAAACTGTGTAGGAGATGATCTTGTGTCTTTTGCTGTTGTTTCCTGATTGAGATCAGAGCTAAGAATTTTTTCAACTGATCAGGACATACGAGGGAGAAGAACCCAGATTATCAGATCTGAAGGTTCAATAGTCAGACTAGGGTAAATATAATGGATCCTCCCGATCTTTTATTATTTAGTACACCTTCAGGGCTCTATGTAGGGTTAAGTTAAACTGATGTAAACATTTAATTCAATTGACTAAATAAATCTTATTAGTTAGTAATTTTTGTATTGGTTTTTTATTTGCAAAACTAAGCTAATTCACTTTAATAATTTATTGTATGTTGTTTGTCCCTGTTGTTTTTCTTATTGGGCAGATACATTACACTTTTAAAATCTGTTTTGAGAAATTTTAATTGATGGTCAGTATCATTTGTATATGTATGTGTATATTGCATGAGCTGCATAAATCATCATGCGGACTGCGTGCGATTTGTGGATTGCAGTTTACCCATCGTTGTAATAATTGTATTCAAAAAAAGTATATAAAGTGTTATAATTTTAAAAGAAGATTTTTTTTTGAAATTTGTTGGAACTTCAAAATTTTAGCTATGCCACAATATCGCATACTCTCGTTAAAATATTTTGATGTATGATAAAGCAAAATTTAAGTGATTAAAAAAAATCCATCCAATGAAAACCTAACTATATATTATTTATTGTCTGGATTTAAAATTTATCATCTGGTCTAAGAATAACATAACAATGTCTAGCTTATTAAATAATTATTTAAGTTATTAATATATTTATCTGAAATAGATAGGGTCAAAATTATGAATGTATTAAGTTTGACATTTGTAAATAAATAATATACCTTCAATCTCGCGATAAAATGGAAAAAGATAAAATATTAAAATTTGTAAATATTGCGTTTAAATAGTAAATTGCCAGAAGCCTGATTTTTTTTGCATTTTTATCCAAAAATTGAATAAAAAACAAATTCTTAACATATTACAAAAGTTAATTACAAATGTGGTTTTTAAGATAAAATTTATCAGCTCTTAAAAACAAGTAATTTGTCTGATAATAGCTACAAGTAAGTGATGTTACCTGTAAATGCATTAAACATAGTTCACACACAATTGTATTATTTTCGTTTCTGATTGTTGTGAAGTTATCTGTCTTTCATGATTATAATCTCCGTGACGCTTAACTATTAAGATATCGCACCTGCGCTCTGAATGTTTAAGAGTATATAATTCAATGATTGTAGTGTTCAACACTTACGCAAATTAATATTCTAAAACGTAAATAAAAACATATATTAACATGTAATGACTCCACAGAGATTGTGAATGATTTAAAGCTAAACAAAGATAATTGATATTCAAAACTAAGTTTGGAATAGTAAAATCTTGAACATTTTATGTTTAATATCCCACATGACCATTCAAGTCATGATTTAGGTTTAGTGCAATTGGTTTAATTATTTTCTTTACAAAAGTAAAGTTTTGCTAAAATTCTTTTTTTATGTCAACAGGAAAAAATAAAATTGCAATTAATATAAGAACGGGAATATAAATTTTATATAATATTATTTACTTTATTTGCTGCAGTTTATATTTTGCTAGCAGTTATATTCACTGTTCCTTAAGCGAGTGTTCTTCAATAAATCTTTATCCCACAACGGGTTGTTCATAATGAAAAAAAATTTTTCTCCCCCTAATACTAATTATCCTCACATAAATATCTAATTTTTATTTTTTGTTTAATTTTTGTTTTCAGTAATAATGTTATATTATTAAGTAAAGGGGGGAGGGGGTAATTTTGTATTGAAATTTAATATTTTTCTTATTCTTATTGGATTCATATTTTTGAAAAACGTGAAAAGAAAACCCATTTATTTTATGTTATGCTTTTTTTTTTTGTATGATTTTTTTTTAATTATAAAACTTTAAATTGTTTTGCATATTTATATTTTAAGCATCATTTTCAACTATTATTGATACACCCAAGGCTTCCAAAGTTTAATCTAGTTTCTTTGATTCACAACTTTTCTTTTGCACATATTTCAATAATTTTTTATCTATCCAACTATCTCACACATGATCTTTTTTTAGGTCTTTTACAATCTCTTGATTATCTTGCCCAACTCTACTATAGTCTTCTTTCATTTGTAACAAAGATATTCTGCTTGTTTTCTCACCCATGTATTTTATTTTTGGTCCCTGCTTGTGATTTCCAACTTACATTGTTCATGCAGTCTTGAGTATTTATGTTGTTCTTCAATAAACATCCAAGTCTCAATTCATATGTAAGAATTGGTAAAACATACTTTATTTAAAATCTCCATTTCAATCATATAATCACATTTTGTTTTAATATTAATACATTTTTACCAAAAGTACTCTATCTAACTTTAATTCTATGGTTAATTTCATTCATTATGTTTCTATTTGCATTAATAATTTGTCCAAGGAATTTATAATAGTTACTGATAGTCATGAACTACAAGAATTTATTATTGTCGGCCTTTATTTTTTATTTTGTGAAAAGATATTGATTAATACTTTAGTTTTTTTAATTTTTTTTTTTAGTATTTGTCATTATTTATCGTTTTTGATTTCTGATAGCTCTTGTAATATTTTTTGAACATCTAAAGCAGCAGTTCTCAACCTGTGGGTCATGATCCCTTTGAGGGTCAAATAACCCTTTTACAGGGATCGCCTAAGACCATTGGAAAACACATTTTCGATTCATAACAGTAGCAAAATTAAAGGTTGGGGATCACCACAATATAAGTAACTGTATTAAAGGGTCACTGCATTAGGAAAGTTGAGAGCCATTGATCTAAAGCATTATTAGCAAAAAGTAATCACATTATCTACAAAAACTTCAATAAACTATTTATTTATAATTTTTTAGTTTCTCACTTTATTCCACAAAATAATTCTGTAAAACTATGATCAAAAGTTTTTGAGTATCACCATATAATCTAATTACAGATGTTGCGTTTTAATAAATGTTCTTCAGAATATAACAGCATCCTGGGTCTATATCTTGATGATCCAATGCTTTAATCAACATAGAAATACTTAGAGAACCAAATGCCTTTTTATAATCTATAAATCCAAAGTATTATACCACTTCATATTTATTAGTTTTTTTTTTATATAACTTCTCTTAATATTTGAATATAATTTACTCTGCTAAACCACTTCTAAACCCAGCTTATTCTTTTAGTTGGTTTGAGTCTAAAGTTTTCTGTAAATTAGTTATAATGATGTTAGTAAAAATATTAGTAAATATTTTTATTTATATAGCGTGATATATATTATCGCACACATGAAAAACTTTTTTTAAAAAAAGTATTTAAAACTACTTTTTTGTAGAAAAAAATAAAAATCTAAAGATAGATTAATATTTTTGTTAAAAGTTATATAAAAGAAAATAGAAATAAGTGTTAATTAATTTCTATTTTAAGAATGGTGTTTAATCTTAGTAAATGGAAATGATTGTTTTATTAATTAAATGTAAAGCAAACTAGCCAATGGGGCATTTAAATAATAAAGATCAGATAAGAGAATGAAATTAAAGATTGACCAATGGAAGCACCAAGCCACCCAGGGGCCAGAATGAAAAACATCTGGACTCTAGGATCAGTGATGGCATGTTCGATGAATCCATAAAAATGCTGATAAGAGGGTATAAAAGTATAAAAGGAGAAAATTATTGAATTCATTAGAGTCCTTGTTGTTGTTTTAAGTCTGACTATTAATCTTGCAGCTGTATTGCAGACTTTGTGATGTAGGGGTCTTGCAATAGTTTTCCTTTGCATGCACCAGACAAGGGCTCCCAATGACAGTTCCTGACCCAAGCTATTGGTAAGTAGCAGCTCCGTTTCCAAGGAGGATGGACAGTCTATGAAAGTAGTCACTAAAGATGTACTTCTAAATCTGCCAGAATCCAGAAGTATTAAGTTTTTTGTTTATCTAATATGAACTTTTACAAACTTTCAATTAGTAACCTAAAGTATGAACTCTTATCTGACTTAAAAGAATTCTAAATCAATTATTAATATTTTTTATGCATTTGTTTAATAATCATTTCCATTTTTCTTTGTTTATTTTTGTATTTATTAACTAAATTACTAAAATGTATTAAATTTAAGGTGGGTGTAGATAGCTGCATAGATTTGTTTAAGTTTGTTAGTTGTAAGTGGGTTTAATTTCAGACTATTTGTTTCATAGTTGAGTGGATGCTGGTGTAGGGAATGTGAAGCGTGTTACCATACAGGGCAACTGTGCCCAAATAAATACATGACCCCAAAGGTATAGTTATCGCATTGCAATGGACGCAGACATATTTCCTGTGACATTGATTTCCTTCAGCTCTATGGATAGGGACTATAAATTGGAAAAAGTTCCACTCTCCCTCCATATGTAGCACTTCATTTAATATTTTTATATACATGATTCCTTCACCAGACAGATGCACATTCCTGTACTGGATGATGATCATTTCCTTTTAATAATATCATGCTGCAGACACACATACTTGTCAACATGGTTTTATGCTAACATCTTCATATTGCATTGGTTGTGTCTGTACATTAGGAAGCAAGCATTGTTTTGGCTATGAAATTTTAGTCTGAGGTTGAATGTTTGATTTTTGAAAAGTTTTAATAGCGTAGTCTATGTAGCCTATCTATACTCAACATTCTATAATAAAAATATTATATAAACTGCACCTTTTAAAATAATAATTTAAATTTAAAATTCATAATAAAATCTAAATTTATTCCTCAAAGTTATATGTGTAATTACTGGCAGTGGTTTATTTTTTTTTAAATCTTTTTCTTTATTAAAAAAATATTTTTAAGAATTTGATTATAAATCCTCTGCATTTCTTGAGCTAGTGGCATGGGCTAATGGTCAATAATAAAATAAAATTAAATCTTAGCAAGAAGTATCTGCCTACATTACAAATTTTCTAGGTTTGAATGGCCTAGTAGTACCCTGTATGGCAGATATGGCAAGTGTCCATTGACCGACCATTATAATATAAAACATATATTTTCTCCCAACACTTTTTTTTCTCAGTTCTTTGGCAACAAAATATGTATCTATAATGATTCTTAATTTTCTAAGATCACATTGGTGCTTTGAGCAACCATTCATCTATGATAAGACAACTTATTTGACAAAATGTTTGAAAGTATTTTTAGCTGTATTGGATGATAATGATATTTCATTCAAACAATTATTGTTTTTATTTTGTTTTTATTTTTAGACAGTGAATTAATAAAATCATTTTCAAAATAAGATATTGTTCAGTACATTTTGTGATTTTTAAAAATAATTTAAAGCTAATATATTAGCATCACATTTTCAAACTTCTTCAGGTGCACATTAGGATCTAAAATTATTTCCTTTTCAAAATCACATAAATCTGCAACAAAAATATCCAACATTAAGTTGGATATTTTTATTCAAATCTAAATAGATAAGATGGATATGTCAATCTCCGTGTTTATATCATTATTCAAAAGGAAGTCAAGGTACTTCCTCCATCTGATCAAAATATCATCATTATCAGATACAAGTATATTGTCTATGAATTTGATTAAACTATGATAATTTCTTGATGCATATGTTATTTTCCATGTACAAGGAAAGATCTAATGCTTGTATTTTTTTTTTGTAGTATTAATTCGTCTTTTTCTTTAAGTTTACTTATGAGTTATCATCTTTTAAAAAAATTATAGGGCTTCAATAACATAACAATCTTGAAAATCTAAATTGATAATTTCAACACTTGAAACTTAAGTTGGATAGTATATGCTTCTAAAGAATGAATACCAAGTTCCTTACAAAGGTGACTGGATTATGATCTTCATTTTTTAATCAAACTATCATTTTAACTTGAAGCATATCAGTAAATGCTTGTATGGAGAGTTTTGCCTATTTTAATAATAGTTATGAACAAGCATACGAAATAGTGATCATATGATGTTTAATGGTTTAATACCAATCCCCCTACTAGAATAGTGGTGGCTATGGTTATTAAAGAACCAAAAAACATGAAAATGTATGGGTACTGAACTGAGTTCAGACCTAAATGACTATATAATCTAATGAGCTTGGATTGAAAATATTGTGTTTTCAATTTTATTCTCATAGTTTTGTAGTTAAGTAAAGATAAAGGTGGTTGCTGGAGGGTTGCATTAGATCCTAAAATCTAGATTCAGTGCTCTCAGATCCAAGGCTCTTCACTGATGAAAGCCACAAGTTAGAAACTGGTCTGCAGATATTGGAAGAGTAGGCACTAGATAAAGATTTTATGCACAATACTTCTGTCATCCATTGATTACTCTGGCTTGCCCTGCATGGCACTACTGTATGGAGAGTTTTGCCTGTTTTAAATGCTCATGTAATTATAAACTTCTTTCACATTTGACTTCTAACTACAATATAATGTATTACATGTCATTGTTTTGAATAAGAAGACATCAAAGATCATTGATAATAATTTTCTGCCTAAACAAAATGTTTGTGATGGTCAATGCATGTTTGTGAAAACATTTATAATAGCAGACCATTTGAATAAATTTATAATTATCATTATTTTTACAACAATTTTGGGTTCAAATTTTATTGTTCCTATTTACAAATGCATTAAAATTTCCAAGTGAAAAAAAAGCTTTTAATAGTATTGATAAATAATCTTATTCTGCAAGCAATACAAGCTTTCTTTTTTTTAGGTTTGCGAATCTAATGTCAAAGCATAAACAATGGTAAAATGGTCACAATTATTTTAAAAGCCATCTGTGCTAAATTAGACCACACATCAAATTCAATTCTATGCAATTATCTTTCACCCAATGATCTGTCCTTTCAAAAAACTTGTAGCTATTCATCTGTTCAGTTCATCTTTCTTTATCCGAATGAAAATTTCATTAAAAGTAGTTATATCATTCTTAAATTTTGACAGTTTTTTTATTATAAGTGCCATCCTCTGTTAAAGTCCTGAGGATCCACATTAAAAAAATTTACTCACTTCATACATTTACCATTACTAATACAAACCTCTTCTGCTCTTCCTTCAATAATATTACCATTATTTGATCAATAAAGTTTGCTCCAGTTTTTAATAAATTTTGAAAGCCTTTTTCAATATGAATTAATAACAAATCTTAGTACACAGAAACTTCTTTCTGATTTAAACTCAGCCTACTGTATAAATAGATAGCTTTGAACTATTGGCAAAATTCTTTTTCATACTTTCAAAAGGATATACTAATATTGAGCAATAACTTTTTGGATCATTTGTCAAAATTTTGAAATAATTTCTGTATAAATAATGTTATTGAATAAATTCCCAAAGTATGCTATCTGTTCCAGAGGTCTTTTTTTGATTTAAACAAGACATAATCAAGTTCATCACTATTTACAGATATTACCAAATTAACGTTAGTGAAACTTTGTGACAGAGAAGCCTGCAATTCTGTTTTAATGATATTTTTTTCTTATTCTTTTGATCTTGGGTTTAAAAGTTTGCATATAAGAGTGGAAACTTCATGCACCTACCAAGATTTCACAAAAGGATTTAGATCTTAGGGCTAGTCTTTATTTTTTTCTGATCTTTTTCCACTTTGCTTTTCTGACATTCTGTGAGACCTTTCTGATTTGTGACAATCCAAAACATATTCAAATTCATCAATAGCTACAAATATTATCAGATTAACATTGGTAGAATACTGTGAAAGAGAAGCTTGGAAGTCTATTTTAAAGAAATTTTTTCTTAATCTTTCAATCTCAGATATATAAAGTCTGGTATATAAGAATAGAAATCTTATTAGCAATAACAGTAATAGTTTTGCATCCAATAAGCTTTTAATGACAAGATTTTGTAAATTATTTTTCCATGATTTTCTTTTTTCTGGCTTCATCCAGTGATTTTTATAAGTGTCCCAGCAATTTTTGGATCATTGTTAAATAAAAAAATCTGAAATGAATTGCTTTCAATATCAATAAGGGATAGTCTCTGTGGTAGCTATTGTTAGCAACTTATCATAACAATAAGAAATCATAGAGATTATTATTCTTTTCCATGATATTCAATGTATTGACTTCAGTTACCTTTTCTTACATTCCATTTTGGAACAGGTAACTTTATATTTAGTTTATGTTGACTATGAGTCAAATGTTTAATATCAATAGCTCAGAAGGTAATAGAAAACCTTTTTTTTTTCCTTTTGAAATAAAATATAAATCAGAGTTGTTTATATTCCTTTTCTGTCTGTGGGGAATGTGCCTTCTTGATTGGCATTTATAAAATAAGTACACTTTAAAAGTTGACAACCTGCTTGATGTTCAATTTACATTTTACCAAAGATTACTATGAGAATTAAAATCTATAAAACACAAAATGTGAAAGAGTATTTGAAAGAGGAAAGAATGAGCAATTTGTATTGGGAAGATTTGTAAATATTATCAATCTGAACTATGAATGTAATGTTATTTGAATTATCTTCAGTGGAAGTTGTTTGTTTTACAAAAAGATTTAAAAGAAAAATAATCATAATATGTTTTTACAATGCTTTCTAGCAATAATCAATGTAAATCTAGAAATTTTTAAAAAGATGTGAATTATTAGAAGAATAATGAGGTTTCTGAAGTATAATTACATCAATATTGTGCTTTGTAGAGAATCTCTATTTTTGATTTAGATATGGATTGTCAGAGATAATTTGAAATAATTTAATTATTTTTCTAGGTAAAGAAAAAGCCACTCTCTGGAAAATATACCTGGCACAGACTCCTACACTATGTAGTTATTTTTCTTTTTGAGAACCTTGAATCCTCAACTCTATATTCCTGATGCAGCTATATCCCATAATATCACCAGAGTTCACATTAATAGTTTTATGTAACGTTATAATTGGCTGTCTAAAACCAGAGTTCATCAAGAGGAAGTCTGATTTATATATGGAGATTTGTTTTGCACACAAATGTATATTACTTTGCAGGGTGGCACATCAGAAGATTACCATAATCATCTACCTCCATATGACGGGATGAGCTAATTTATTACAAACGTGTGCTGTGATTAAAACGTGAAGTAAAAAGATGAACAAACTGAAATAGATTAATTTTACTATCACTCTAATAAATGTGACATTGAGGAACCTGATAAACAATAAAATATTTCGAGGACTGTTCGCATGATTACCAGCAGTGAAAATCAGATTGACAGATCTAATAATATCATTTAAATTAGTACTTTTATTAACATTGTATATAGTTCAACTTTCTTTCTTCTTAGTCTTTACAAAGCACTTTATGTAGATTTCCTGAATTTTAAGCTTTTTTTTTTTGTATTTATTATTTCTTGAATAGTTCTCTTTTCTGTTTCTCTTTTGACATTTTTTTTTTTAAAAAAAAATGAATATACCATATTATTTGTTTCCACTTTACTTATGATTAAATACAAATAATTTATATACTTGGAGTTTTAGATGTAATTATATAGTTTTAGATGTAATTATATAAGGGATTTGTACACAGACTTTCAAACTCCCTTCGACTCTCCACTTTATCTTATACTACGCATACACATGGCTACACACATGTGAAAAAGATAAATGGAGTAGACTGAAACCTATTCATTAAAGTTAAAGATATACTATCTTAATATAAATCGAACACTAATTATATATATATGTGTGTCTATGAGATGATGATCTGGACCAATTGACGAGTGCTGGTTTAGGACAATATATATATATTGGAGATCATTTATCGTTTTTGCGTGTGTGGTCATGTGTATCGGTTGTATAAGATAGAGTAGATAGCTGAAGGAAGCTTGAAAGTCTGTGTTCAAATCCTTTATATAATTATAGTTTACTTATAACTATTTAAGAAAAAGATAAATAATCTTAAATAGTCTACATGAACAAAGACCTCTCAGGCATCCTTCTACAGGTGTTGAGTGATGTAGAAGATATTATTTATCTGGTTAAGCAATTGTCACTTTTTTATAGATAGACAACTTCCATATTTCTCCATTCTTTTTTATTTCATAAATAATTTCATATAAATAAAGATACAATAAAAGACAAATAATCCCAAGATGCATTTCGTGCTGAACTAGCACTCATTAGTTGTCACTTTGTGAGTTTTTTGTGTGTCTTTTTTGATTTAGCATTTTATTGTTCTAATATTATATAATGGAATAATAGATCGATTTATCAACCAATAGTTAGATGCCTATAGCCCAATCATTTTTAGCTATTTAAAAAAACAATTAAATTCCAATTAATTGGTCTCACTTCTTACCTTATAGCAAAGAAATCAAAGCCTAGGATTTCCACTATTTTTTATTAGGACTAAAGAGATCTATTGCTAGAAGCACAAAAGGAGTTATCGCTTATGATTTTAAAAAAAACTTAGTTGCGTCACTAATTTATATTAATATAAAGCACTACGTTTAGTATAATTGCTGAAATAATTTCTTTATAAAATATATATATAGGAGAAAAATAACTATTTAAAGAAATCGTGTTTGCTTTTTTTTTCCAGTACTGTAATTTGTTTTTAAATAAGTTGAAGAAAATTTAAACAACTTTCAAGTTTTCATTTTTCCTGTTAGATTAATTAATTTGAAATCTGTACTTGATCAATGACGGAAAAAGGCAGCGTTTCATTAATTCATCATTGAGGGAAACTTAAAACTCGTTCTTTTTTCTTAGTAAGCGATTTCCAGAAGTTATTTTCTTGATGACGCAGTTAGCAATTCAACATTTCTTGGTTTTACATCTTTTGCATTTAAACTAGGTAAAAATAAAAATAGCAGCTTCATAACATTGAAGTTTGCACTAATACTAATATTTTATTAACTATTTCAGTTATATACGTGTATATGTTTTTATTAAATAGATTTTTAAATTTTTACTTTAGAGATCAGTGCTTACTTATTTTTTTGTCCCTAATTAATTTCAATACATTTTTAGAGAGAGTGGTGAGTGCTCTATTCTTCAACCTCTAATCTGGCCTTTTTTATTTGAAAAATTGATTTTAAAGTAGTTTTGAAAGTAAAATAATTGCAGAAGTTAAAAGACTGCATTGCAAGATTTCAAATAAAGATTAATATAAAATGTATATGGACATTTTTGAGTTCCACGGATTGGTATACACTCTATTCCTCCCCCTCCATTTCTAGAATTACGATGACCTTAGTCGCCATGAGTGATGATGGTGATTGGTGAAAATAAAAAGTACTCCATTATATACGTAATCCTTTTATTATATTTACGTAAACTGTGACACTTTGTACCTCATGGGACAGAAATTTTATATTCGGATGCTGTTAAACGATTACATTTTTAGAAACTACCTCTCTTGCCGGCAAGTTCAAACAAACTGTAGCTGAAAGCAAAAAAAGTTTTGCGTATGTACAGAAACGAGCTGATTTTCCGTTTAAGTTTCATAAGCTGACTTGGTTGTGAATTACTGAAATATATTTACATTGCTACGAGTACCCCCCCCTCTCTTTTATATACGTATATATAAAAATTGGTGGTTATTTTTTATATAATTATTTTTTATACTCTTTTCTTGCTTTTTTTTTTTTTTAGATATCTAAATCATGATATTTAATTTTTTTTAATAATTTCCTCATAGTAGGTAAAGATAAAGTAGCTTTTAAAATAAATAATTTACAACAGGGCAAAATCTTTCCAATAACTTCTCATAGAGAACCAAATAAAAGGATTATATTCATTTAGATTTCCAATCACTACGTGGTGAGAATTTGACGGTTTTAAATTCTGTTTCACCTTTGAACTAAGAATAGCTAAATATCCATTTACTAACCAATCCTAGGGGTAATTATCATTCGTTTTGGCATACTCATAAATGAGTATGGCTGTTCCAAACTGTTCTAGAAATGAGTTTTGCAATAACTATTGAGAATTGAAATAAATTGAGATACTGCTGAACCTCACTGCACTCGTTAAAATACGTATACGACAGCCAATCAAAATGTCATGATAACCATCTAAACGATATTGAGATGGATAGTTGTACTTAATGACCTTCGCTGCAATATACACGCTTGAAACACATGAGTAAAGACATTATAAAACACAAATGACCCTAAAGATGCATTTTATACATAATTATCATTCATAAGTTAACCCAGATCACAATCCTTCACATATATCTTTTTCATGTGTTCAATATTTATCAATAGTAAATTGTTACATTTTGATTTACAAGGGTTAATCTTACTCCACTTACAACTTTGAACATAATCCATTCCAGATAAATCCATTGATGTAATCCCTAATCATTTATTAAACTTGAGATTATCTCTAACCCAGGTATAAATTTAAACTTCAGTTAAAGATTAATATATCTGTTTTTTAACTCAACACACACACACACACACAAAGTAATTCATTTATTATGGGACATTTGCCTTTGATGATGTCTTTATTCACGTGTTTCAGGAAGGTATGGTGCAGAGGAGGTCATTAAGTTCATCTATGATTGACACATATGGAAAAAAAGAAATGAAGTTTTATTTCTCCATGTGTGTCCATTTAGTTAAAAAACACATATTAATCTTTAATTGAGGTTCAAAGTTTATGCCAGGACTATAGATAATCTTTAGTTTAATAAATGATTAGTGATAAACATTCATGTATTTATCTGGAGTGGATCATATCAAAGTTGTGGATGAAATAAGCTTGACACTTATAAATCAAAATGCAACTATTTAAATATTTAATAATAATCTTTATATTACACCTGATAAAAAGCCTTTACATACTAATTTCTTTATCTATATGCTAAATTGCCATTTTATTCTTTAATACAGTGGTTCTTGGTCCTCTTTCAATTATTTTAATAATCTATCACATTTTATAGCAATATTTCTCATGCCTCATGGACGTTTTTGAGCATGTAATTTACATTGACTCCACATAAATGATATAACTAAAAAACTACACGTAATAATATAAGTATAAAGAATATAAGAGTATCAAAGATTTTTCCACCTGTTTGAAGTATTTTCAAACCATATATAAACTACAGATCTATAAAAATATTAAAACTATAATCTTCCTTGAATACCTAACAGCTCTTGGTTGTTATACAGAGTCAGTTAGCATTAACAAACACACAAAAATTAGGGATTTTTTTAGTCTTTATAACAAAATTTGTGAAATATAAAGACATAATATTGGAACTAATAAAACATCTTTAATTAAAATGGAATAGGAGAAAAAGAAAAAAAACTACAGCTAGAGTAAGTATTTTTTCATGATGCATTACATTATTGTTTACTATTACATGCTTTAAATTCACTTCTTTAAACTACAATTTATGCTTTTTTAAATCTTCATAAATACTTTCCATGACTATGAATATAATTATAATTTCAGGAGCAAAATATAATATAGCATTAATTTTTTTTACTATTTTATCAATTGATACTAGGCATCTTTAGCATATAATTTTGTCTTTTAAAAGTAAATCAGCTATTTTCATTTTATCACGTGAATGAAGCACTTCAGAATTTACTAGAAACTAGATCTAAACACTAACTCTAACAGCGTTTATGAAACATGTTCCTATCAGTTTGCAAGCATGAATTTAAACTTGTTTTGTTTTTCATAAATGTACCTTTGAAGGTTTTCACAATGATATATATTGCAGATGCTTTTATTATATGGTGAAACTGAACTGATTTCAGACCCATATAGCTATCTTTTTTGTTAGGCTGGATTTGAAGACATTACGTGTTTAAAAAATTCATGCTTGCAAACTGATAGGAACACGTTTCATAAACAGTTATGTTTAGATCTAGTTGGAGACAATGAAAGAGATATTTAATTCTATCTCTCTTGGCGTTTATGTAAACAAATGCTTGTACAGAGATTTTGATAAAGCTCTGTCTATTGATTATAAATGCAAGCTATAGCAAGTTACATGATTTATAACTTGTTTTTTTTTCATAAATATACCTTTGAAGGTTTTTGCAATGATATATATTGCAGAGGCTTTTACTATGTGGTGAAACTGAACTGATTTCAGACCCATATAGCTATCTTTTTTGTTACGCTGGATTTGAAGACATTACATATTTAAAAAATTCATGCTTGCAAACTGATAGGAACATGTTTCATAAACACTGTTAGAGTTAGTGTTTAGATCTAGTTTCTAGTCCCTACCCTTCACTGATGATAGCCAAATTAGCTTGAAATCAGCTGATCTGAAGGTGGAGACAACAAAAGAGACATTTAATTCTATCGCTCTTGGAGTTTATGTAAACAAATGCTTTTATGAAGATTTTGGTAAAGCTTCATCTATTGATCATAAATGCAAGCTATAGCAAGCTACGTAATTTATAACTTGTTTTGTTTTATATATATATGCGAATCTAAAAGTAACCAGTTCTTTTCCTTCTTATTAATTAACTATTCAGCATTAGATTGAAACTCAAATCTTGGGGTGCATTATCTTGAACAAATGACACCATTAAAATATATATATAACAGGCATCTTTGAGCTGTAGTTAGTCATCATCTCAACTTGGCTATTATCTTGTAACATCAGAAAACCAATATACAATAGGTTGGGCATATTAAATGATTATAGCATGATTTATTAACCCACACATACACTTATTTTAATATGTTATGAGTAGACCACTGTATCGATAATAGTCTCATTCACTATGCAACACCTGCATGTGTTGATCATGTATACTTAACACTATATAATTCTTGTCATTTTCTTTTACTTGATTTTATGTTATTGTTTTAATAAACCTGTTTAAAATATAAAACTCATTCCATATCTTTCTTCCTCATATTCCTATTTCAATCCAAATCATATTGACTTATTCTAATTCCTTAATGATTATATGTTAACTATGTATTGCTTTAGTTAAGTTAATTAGCATGACAAGTAGTCTGTTTAACCCTTAAGTTATCATTGGATTGTTAATTTCCCTTGAGTCTCATGTTTCCCCCTGTTCGGAGCTGGCTCGCAGAAGAAATTGAGACCCAAGTGCAAACTCAAAAATGTCATTCATAAGATGTTAAATCATGAAGTACTAGCAAATGAATTGAAGTTTGGTTGGATTCAAGATCTCACCATCTCATTTCAGTCAGCTTTGGTATACTTTGCCTGGACTCTGGATTTTGTTACATGAAATGTACAAATTTGACCATTACACTTGATAGTATAAAATCTGTAAAATTTGGCTGGTGCTTTGAGATGAATTAGACTCAAAGTTCTTACTAATACATGTAAAGCAGAAGCTATTTTGAGTATACAGATATAAAGTTTTATAATAGATAATCCTGGAATAGATGATGGTGATGATAATAATAATGATGATTATGATGATGATAATAATAATGATGAATATGATAGTGATAATAATAATAAAAACTTTATTTTTATAATTTCATATGACATTCCGATGGTGATAATAATAATAATAACTTTATTTTTATGATTTCATATGACTTTCCAATGTCAAAATAGCCTGACCAGAACAGTTCTGCATAATTGACCAAACTGAGATTAGTATTCCTTCGTTCAGATAGGACCAACCAGAAAAATTTAAAACTTTTGCATTTTCCATTTTATTGTTGTACTAAACCATATAGAGCAAACATCTTTATTATCTTAAGGTATTAATGGTTCGCTAAATTTATATTAGAAAACATTTTATTATTTCTTTTGAAATATAATAAATTACTCTTTTTGCCATAAAAGTCAAAGGTTATCTCATAACCAAAAGATTTAAAATATATAGTGATTAAACATATATGATTAATATAAACCTTAGGACATTTGAAAATTCAAATGACTATCCAGAATAATTTAACAAAAGTAAACAGCTAGTGAAAGAATATAGTGCAGACTATTTTTATTCTATAAAAGGTCCATTAAATAGAAAATAGTTTGAGACTAGTTTTGGGTTTATAGTTTGGGATCCATTAATTGCTCATGATTACTTAGATATGAATTGCAAACTAAAGGTGGAACTTTATATATTTTTTTTCTCATGTGTTATAGTATCAGCCAGGAAGCTAACCCACTAATCTGGGACAATTGCTTGTAAAGCAGCTGTTGCTGACCTCTCAACCACCAATGCTTGACTAAACTTTATTTTGATAGATTAAATACAAAATACAACAATCTTTTAACTTAAAACAGTAGCAACTCTCTCTGTATAATGGTACCACTCAGTGCAAGCCTTAGTAGTCAATGGATACTAGGAGATTTGTATAGCAAAATCTCATTTAATATCTTTAAATTAGTTTCTAGCCTGTGGCTTTCATCAGTGATGAACCTTGGATTTGAAAACAATGCACTCCTCCAGATGCTACCTTTTATCTTTTTAATTAACTATTGAGCTATAATCCCCAAATGAAAACACAATAATTCAATCCAAGCTAATTCATTTTAATATTTTATCTTAAAACTCTCAAGTTTTGACACCTGTATACACTTTAATTGAAACAAGCAATAGCGGCTTAAAGATGTCCAGACAAGAATGATTATCTTGATGGAATTGCAACTAAGAAAAAAAAAATAGTCTGCTTATGATATCGATTCTTTAATATTATTGACCACTAGAGCGACTGATCACGTATTAAATAATGCTAGATGAAACTCAGCACAATAGTAAAGTGATTGGATGCAGGAGCTAAAGTTTCAACAACCCCAATCTAAGCAACATAAAACATCCATTTGGTCAATTGAATGAAATTAATGCATTCATTCTGTCACGTGGTTGCTCAAATATCAGATGACCTACTAATAGCTGTATGTACAGTAGTTGTTATTGTAGGGGCTCTACTTATATAATAAAAAGCGTGATTTGTTTCTCTATAAATAAAAAGATGTGCACACAGACATAATTATATGAAACTTGTATATTTTGGTTAGTATGATTGATGTACAGAAATGAGCATAAATTAAACTATCCATAAGGGATTTCTGATATTCAGAAAACAAAAAAATAAACAAAAGAGAAATGATTATAATTCATATGAGACCTTTTTTTAAAAACTAGAGTAAAATTAAAATTTGATTTTAAAAAAGAGATACATATATATGAATTTATATATATAGTTTGCATTTTTATGAGATGCAGTAGATTGTATAACAGTTAAAAATTATGTTTTTAATAATAGTATTTTCATTCTAAAAGTATACGTTTAACCAGCAATAGTTTATATTATATTATTAGAACTGATTATATATATATTGTAACCTTACCGAATTTTAAAGAGACTCTCCGGCTAACCTTGAGAAAAGTACATCTAATTTACGATTGAATTATCAAAACAATATTCATTAAAACAATAGTTTGACTAGCTCAGAATATATATCTAACATATTACATCTAATAAAATTAAGATTTAAAATAATTTTTCTTCTTTAAATAATAAACTATGATAATTAAAAAATACATAAATTAAATATTAAGGTTTGAATTGGATTCCCAGCTCATCTATGATGGAACTTAAACTACAAAGAACTTAAACTACAACTAGCTCATTAATTATTACTCAAAAATATGGTTAGATTAAAATACTAACAAAAAATTATGAAACTTTTGCAGGAGACATTCAGCAAGGTACACTGTTGGTTTAAAATTGAGAAGGTATCCTAAAGATATACTCTCAACGGCATAAGAATATTACCTCTATTTATTTTATATAACAAAACTACCTTGTAATACTCTCATGTCTCACAACATACATAAAATAATCCAAATTAAAAAAATCTATAAAATTTATTATATAAAGAAAACAATCAATCAATAACCATTCTTTCATAAAATTAATATTAAAATTTAACATTAACTAAAAATTCTTATCCTTTATCACTTTATCTAACCCTTACATTTATTCAACATCTCAATTTCATCTCCTAATATTAATAATAAGCAAAGTAATACCATGTAGTTAAATATAATGAGGGATTTTACATATATTCAACTACCCTTCAAAATCAACAACGAAACTATAATATTTCCAGAATTCTTAAAATCATACATCTATTTGACTATTACTCTTCAATAAACATAAATAAAATTATGAATTCTTATGTAACATCACATAGAATATTTTAAATAAATTAAAAAAAATTTCCTATCATATTACGCTATACAAATCTTTTATTTCTTATCTGGCATTTACAGTAAATATTATATTCTTAATATCAGTGCAATATTAAATATTTTAAAAGTGACATTGTATAATTTTCATAATTGCCAATAATAAGATATTCTGTAATAATAATAATTATAATAATATATATATTTGTTAATCATGTGCAATAATAATATAACTGAAATACTGGCTTATTATATACCTGTATCAATATATGTAATATATAGCGTATATGAGCACAGACTTTCACACGACCCACCACTCTCCACTCTATCTCATAACACTGATACACCTGAACACATATATGTCGAAAAGATAAATAATCACTAATAGCTGTATTTCATGCTAAACCAGCAATCATCAGTTGGTTCAGATTATCATCTCTACACATATATGCAACAAGTGCTCAGATGTATATTAAGATAGCCAATCTTTATACTTTAATGGACAGGCTTCAATCCACTCCAACTCTTCAACTGTCCATCCAATTGAAAATCTGATGATGGAGTGCTCAAAGGTCACCGTGAGGCTGAGATTCTCATCACACCCATGTTGACCTAAAGTCAATATGACTCCTCAAGTATGGAACATAATCCATTTTAATACATATATGAGGGATGGGTAGACTTTTTTTTGTATGTTTGAATACGAAGATTCAAAATCACTCGGACACATCAATAAATAAAACTCTGAAGACCATATAAATTCCAAGAACATTAACAATTTTATTCTTTAAAAACATATTACATTTACACAATATAAATTTATAAAACTTAAAATATTTACAATATAAAAAAAATTAATTAGATTAAAATATTTACATAAGAAAACATAATAAATAAACATTAAATAACCTTCATTCTGACTATTTGATGTAGAAAATAGAATATATGATACATTATAGTAGTAATACTATTATTTTCTACAATTACGATAACAATATTATCATAATAAAACAATAACAATAAATAATTACAATTTATTTAACTAGTAATAAGCTTCACCTTTTTGGAAAGTAATTATAATTACAGTAATGCCTATTAACTATAAAATTGAAATTAGCACTTATTCAAAATTTAACATATGACATTATATTGAAAAGATTAGGCACATCGTTTATATACCAGTAAAATATTTCTTTTTACCTTTCACACATTTCAAATGTAAACTCAAATAAAGAAAAATATAGTTTTTAAACATTTTCTGTAGGATGATAGCTTGGATAGAATAAAAAGACAGACCACTGAGTTTCCTGGAGCATTGAAGTCCTCTATGGCTTACCCAACAATTCAACCTTTCCAGAGTAGTCTGGAGTATAAACTATTGATTTTGATTTGAAATTTTTTTATGTATTTAACAAAGGGGGTATAATATGATATTCTAGGCATGACAATCATGTTAAGAAGACCAACCTTCCCAAAGAGTGACAGATAGACTTTGGAGAGTGAGTTAGTATGACTGGCTTATAATAAAAAAATATGCAAAAAAGAAAAGTTCAAAATTATTATAAAGGATTTATCTTTTTTTTAAATTTTATCACCGCTTAAATACTGTTTAAAGTGTAGATTATAGAAATAAGTTTGTAATAACTGACATTCACAAGATATATATAAAATGAAAAGAATGTTTTTTCTTGATTGCCGTTTTTTCAATAATTGTTTAGGTATCAATTTGAAATAATTATGCAAAATTAAAATAATTTAAATAAATTCTTATTTAGAAGAATAATATTCTATAAAAAAAAAAAGAAACTAAGAAACTGAGAGAAAAACTACTCTTGGTACAATCAAACATTTGATTTTGCAATGCCAAAAATGTGGAAGGATGAAATAAGATGGTGAATTCTTAATCGCACTGTAATGTGACTAAATTATACCGAGGTTGAATAAATATTAATTAAAAATATTAGAATTTATATAAATTAAATATACAAAAGTCGTTAAAAATATTGTTAATATATATATCTGAAGTTAATTACAAAAAAAAACAATAGATAATTATGAAATTAAGATAATTTGAGAGGATCTGAACCCAAACTTTCAAGCTCCTTTAATCATCAATTCCATCTTATATAACCAATACCTGTGACCACATACATGCAAAAAAGGTAAAATGATCTCCAATAGACATATTTCATGCAGAACCATCACTCATCAGTTGGTCCAAATCATTATTTCCCACACACATATATAATCAGTGCTTGATTTATATTAAAATAACGAATCTTCAACTTTAATGGACAGGCTTCAATCTTCTCCACTTTCCAACTCTTTAGTCATCCATATCATTGAAAATCTGATGATGGCATGTTCAAAGTCCTTGTTTGCCAATTTCATTGTTATACCCATGTTGATAAGATAAATAATGTGTTTTTGAAACAACATTGATTGTATGGTTTAGTCAGCTTATTTCATTTCACATCTTCAGCTATTCAGATAATCCATATTATATGAGAATAAAAGCTGCAGAGATGAAAATTGTAGTTAAAAATTTAGGAAAAAAACATAATTCACTAAATCATCAGCACTTATAAGGTTGAAACAAAAGTTACCTAATATGATAGCTAATTGATGCAGCAGATAAAATGAGTATCGTAATTTATCTGTATAATCAAAATGTGTTTATACTTGAATATAGTGTAGAAAACCACAAAAATGATCAACTCTCCTTTTTTGGAATGTTATTTTCCCCCAGTCATCTAATACTGGAGTAGCTGTATAGAAAGGACATCTAGATAAAACACTAAGAAAGATATTTTCATTGCTTACTAAATCATGAATTTAGAAAATAAATGATGTTTAGAATATAATAATAAAAAAAAAGAATATAATCCCTGACTCTCCACACAGTAGTGCCACCTAGTGCAATCCTTAGCAATCAATGAATGCATGAAGGTTTGTACATAAAATCCCTATTCTAGTCATATTGTACTAGATAGGGATTTTAGGCACAAATCTTCTTGAATCCTCTGATTCCTAAGACTGGCACTAAATAGCACTGCTGTATGGAGAATTTGCTACTGTTTAATTAAACAGCTTATGTAAACATGGAAAATAATGATATATTGTCTGCCATAAAATGTTATAAAACACAAGGATAAATACTAAATAAACCAACAGTAAAGTAAAAACTGATATAAAAAACCAGCAAAAGAACGTACCTGAAAAGTATATACTGCTACACTGGGGAGTTTTATCAAAATCCAATGAAGTACATTTTGTAAAAGAAAATTCATTAGCCATGATTATGAGAGCTAAGTTCTCTTGAAGGCGCTCAGGCATTATTTATTATGTATTATAATTTATATTAAGTTTATAATAAATTGTGATTTAATTTGAAGAAGCTCTGCTGTTATGCGCTGATTTGTGCATTAAAATTGTATAAAATATATATTCTAAAAAGGCCTTATTCTATGCACATTTTAACTTTGAATATTTTTTGTTCTTAAAAAAAATCTAAAAATTTTCTATAAATGTGATAGTGAATTGGAGAGTTCACACAAATTTCCTCACTGTGTTATTTTAGATTAAAATAAGTGGTGTATGTTTAGCTACTATTCTTTGTTACATAATTAATTAGGCACAACAATATGTATCGTTAGATATTTTATAAAACTACACTTTGATTTCAGTTTTAGAATCAGGAATGTAATGTCAGACAATAAAGTGAATTTATAGTATGTTTAGCCATTCTTTTTTTTTAATAACTTGTGAGCAGAACAGTGCATATGTTTGGGCTTTTAATTATTAATACCTATATTTTATTTTATTTGTTTTGTTAGACCATATTTGCTATGTTTTAATTTTGTATCTAATCTATATCAAATATAATCTTCATTCTCTAAAATAATACTATAGATCACACATTTCTTATAAACATACTTAATAATCTCAATCTCATCATCATAAGTGTAAAGTGTTGCTCTAAAGCGCTGTGAAAACCAAGAAATGTGAGGAATAGTATTGGAAGGTTCTTAAAAAATTAAAGTCAGTCCTTTTAAGAAATATTGATGACACCATCATATAACAATTAAAGACATGAGTAAAAAAATCAGAAGCTGGACTTTTTCATATAATCGTGTATATATATATATATATATATATATATATATATATATATATATATATATATATATATATATATATATAATAAATTTGGGGTATCTGAATTGGGTTCCCTGAAGTATGGTTTCCTGGATTTCATCCCACCTCCATTGACTGTTTTATAAAATGAATTTCCAACAAAAGCATGCTAAAATAGAGAGAGAGATAGAGAGAGAGAGAGAGAGAGAGAGAGAGAGAGAGAGAGAGAGAGAGAGAGAGAGAGAGAGAGAGAGAGAGAGAGAGAGAGAGAGAGAGAGAGAGAGAGAGAGAGAGAGAGAGAGAGAGAGAGAGAGAGAGGATGCAAGAGCTGTTGAAAAAATCAGATGATATTCAAGTTCCCAGGTGCCAAGTTGTGTACAATTATTCCATTCAGTTCATCTGCATTTTATTTTACTTTGCAGAGAATAGTTTAAAAATGGTGTACAATAATAAATTACTAGGCAAGATGTCCTTCTGGTTTAGCACAGTGGCTAACCAGTAGACTTGAGAGCTAAAAATATTATGAATTACAGCTCAATCTATCATTTCTACTGCTTAAACATAACTTGATCTTTTTGATTATAATTTACCAGCTGTAAAATGATCATTCCTTTTTGATATATTGAAGATCGATTGCTTCTTTTTGTTAGAGGATCTGAATACAAATGCCCCTTCCCTGACCTCACTAATTACGATATGAGTATGTATAGAGAACAGTTTTCCTCTAAATGCATTTCTTTAAAGATAAATATATATTGAAAATGAATACATTTTTAATATCATTAAAATAGATGCAAAATAAAAAGGAGTCAAAAATAATAGAGAGAAAATAAAAAGACTCTACGTAAAGATTTATTACGTTCGTCGGCCATGAATATGAGGGCAAACCTCGAAAGCGCTTGGCCCATTTAATGGTTTTATGCGAAATTTGTTTTGTTTATTTGGAAGCTTCTTCGTCAGCGAGTAAATCGTTTTTAGGCTATGAATATTTAAATAAATGTCAAAACATATTGGGAAAAAACCCAACGAGACATTATATGATTTTATTTATTTCCAACATCTACATAAAAGTAGATTTTCATTTTATTTAATTTACTTCAGATCAATATAATTGTAAACTTGATTAATTAATATATAACATAATAGGACTGTAATAACATCCTTAAATGATTTTCTGGGTATTGGTCATCTTCTTTAAGAAACGATGTTGCATAGGGATTTTGATGCATAAACCTTCTAGCATCCATTGATTACTATGGCTTGTACTAGGTGGCACTACTGTTTAAACATTATTGCAACTCATACATTTAGAAGTCATCTATAACATTTTACATTATCTAAGCTATTAATTTGAGATTAAGTATTCTAAAAATTTTATTTATCATCATCATTTTCAATCTGTTGCGAGATGCAAATCTTTCCATATGTAATCCAGTTTTTCCAATACATTCCTCTAGCAAAATCTTTTATCGTATCTATTGCCTCAACCTATTTTTCTCTCTAGACTTTTTACAGTGTCTTAGGATCAAGTTTAAGATTTCAGATGTCCATTTAGTGTAATCTTTTGCTGACTTCATGTCAGCTTATTAATTTTTTATTTCAGTAATATCATTAATGCCTGTTCCTTTTCTCATTAATAAATTTTGTTGTACACACATTTCTCTATACTTTTGTAAGTAGTCTAAAATCTCTGTGTTACTTTCTTCTATTAAATGTCCAAATCGTGTCCCCTAAACATATATTTATTGAAAACTTTTTTTCAATCACCTAAGAATCATTTCTTTTAATTTTAAGTTATTTGTGCAAAGAGCATTTCCTCAAAGTTTTATTATATGATTAATTTTATCCATTATGTTTCATCTGTATTAGTAATGTGAACAAAGTATTTGCAGTTGTTAACTTTTCTTCGATTAAATCATTGAACATTACTTAGAGTCTTTTCAGTGTTTGTCTCCACTTCTATTCTTTCAATTTATCTAATAGCTCTTGTAATATTTTCTGTATGTTTAAAACATTAATTAATTGACTTTCCATTTTAAACTACCAAATCACCTTTTTACATGCTTTTTTAAAGATTATTTTACTTAGCTTCAACAAATATATTAATTCTTGCTGTTGGTTGTTGATAAATATTCTTCAGAATTTTCAATATCTTGGATCTAGCCCTTGATTTATCAAGACTTTAGTTTTTATGGAAATACTTATAGAATCAAATGCCTTTTTTCATCTACAAATCCAAATCATAATGACAACTTGTACTCATTAATTCTTTCTTAATAAGTATATGTGATTATAACACTTTTAAATCCATTTTGTTTATTTGGTTGAATTTCATTTTCTATGTAAACAAGTTGTCTCTCATCTAGAATTAAGAAAAGTTGGTAAGTTTATAATTTATAATATTTTCATCCTTCTTAAATATCAATATCATCATTGTATTCTTCCAGTCATCTGATATATTTTTAGTATTTATATATTTGTTGTATATCTACAACTTTTTTTTTTGTTGACCTTCCTTTCCTTCTTTATAACATTTATTTTATAAAGTGCAAACAATATTGAAATTAAACTGAGAGACTGCAAATCTCTCGCGCTCACAACCAATCAGATCTAAATACGAGACAGAGAATTTAACAAGAAAAGGTGGTCACCCTATTGTTTATTTGTCTTTGTATATATCCAAGCCAGTCTAAAGTACTTAGATCTGAAAGCGTGAATCTTAAATATCTTAACACTTAACTCACTGAGTCTAAATTACAAACATACAGCGTGAAATCCAAGTTATAACATCTAAAAAAAAATAAAAAAAACTACTGCATAGTAAATCATTGGATTTCATGCTGTATGTTTGTAATTTAGACTCAGTGAGTTAAGTGTGAAGATATTTAATATTTATGCTTTCAGATCTAAGTACTTTAAACTAGCTTGGATATATACAAAGACAAATAAAAAATAGGGTGACCACCTTTTCTTGTTAAATTCTCTGTCTCGTATTTACGATCTGATTGGTTGTGAGCGAGAGAGATTTGCAATCTCTCAGTTTAATTTCAATACTGTTTGTGCTTTATAAAATAAATGTTATTTACATACGTTGCTGCAAGTTATAACATCTTAAAAAAAAAAAACTACTGCATAGTAAATCGTTGGATTTCACGCTGTATGTTTGTAATTTAGACTCAGTGAGTTAAATGTGAAGATATTTAAGTTTCACACTTTCAGATCTAGGTACTTTAGACTGGCTTGGATATATACAAAGACAAGTAAAGAATAGGGTGACCACCCTTTTCTTGTTAAATTCTCTGTCTCGTATTTACGATCTGATTGGTTGTGAGCGAGAGATTTGCAGTCTCTCAGTTTAATTTTAATTTTAATTCCTTCTTTATAAATTTAGTTGTGTGACATTTCTTCATTAAAAAAAAATTTCAAAGGATGTCTTAATCCAAAGGACTACATTGTTTTCTTGTTCTTCATTATTTTAAAGTTCTTTGTAAATTTTTTCAATACACATTATGATAACATTTTCATTTATATAATATTATCAACTTTTTACTGTTGAAACTACTTTTCTCTTAATAATAAAATGTTGCTTTATATTTTTGAAACTTTTGTTTTTTTTCTTTTATAGCTTTCTTCACCATTATTCAATTGTATATTTTTATATTATTATTATCTGTTTTAATATTAGGGCATGAGCACAGACTTTCACATGACCCGACACTCTCCACTCCATCTAATAACACTGATACACTTAAACACATATATGTTGAAAAGATAAATAATCACCAATATACGTATTTCATGCTAAACCAGCAATCATCAGTTGGTCCAGATTATCATCTCTACACATATATACTATAAGTGCTCAGATATATATTAAGATAGACAATCCTCATACTTTAATGGACAGGCTTCAATCCACTCCACACTCCAACTCTTCAACCGTCCATCCAATTGAAAATCTGATGATGGAATGCTCAAAGGCCACCCTGAGGCTGAGATTCTTGTCACACCCATGTTGACCTTAGGTCAATCTGAACCCCACATGTACAGGACATAATCCATTAAATACATATGCAAGGATGGGCAGACATCTCTATAATGTAATAACTGAAACGCAGGCTTATTTATACCTGTGTCTATATATATGTAATATTAGGCATGAGCACAGACTTTCACATGACCCGACACTCTCCACTCCATCTAATAACACTGATACACTTAAACACATATATGTTGAAAAGATAAATAATCACCAATATACGTATTTCATGCTAAACCAGCAATCATCAGTTGGTTCAGATTATCATCTCTACACATATATACTATAAGTGCTCAGTTATATATTAAGATAGACAATTTTCAATTGGATGGATGGTTGAAGAGTTGGAGTGTGGAATGGATTGAAGCCTGTCCATTAAAGTATGAGGATTGTCTATCTTAATATATATCTGAGCACTTATAGTATATATGTATAGAGATGATAATCTGGACCAACTGATGATTGCTGGTTTAGCATGAAATACATATATTGGTGATTATTTATCTTTTCAACATATATGTGTTTAAGTGTATCAGTGTTATTAAATGGAGTGGAGAGTGTCGGGTCATGTGAAAGTCTGTGCTCATGCCCTAATATTACATATATATATATATAGACACAGGTATAAATAAGCCTGCGTTTCAGTTATTATATTATCTGTTTTCTACGCTATTTTACAAAATTTCAGAGAAACAATTCTTTTACATGGATTATTTTTAAATATTTTTATATTTCCTTATATGTATATCAGTAATGAAGCATGACTTTTTAGAAACAGAAGCACACTACATAATCTTTTTTATATAATGTTTTTATTTTACTTGCCAAAATAATTTTTACATACTTGTTAATATATACATATTACATATGTCTAGAAAAATCTGAAACTCTCATATTGATATTTTTATTTTCTAAATGCTTTTAACTATAAACAATTCAAAACAAAGCAAAACTCTCCATATAGTAGTGCCATCTTGTGCTAACAAGAGCAGTCAGTGGATGCCAGAAGGCTTGTGCATAAAATCCCTATCTAATGCCTACTCATCCAATATCCCCAGACTAATTGTTTAATAAAAATTATGTGCTAGTATGAGATAGTGATCATGTGATGTTTAGTGGTTTAACACCAATCCTGCCTAATAGGATAGTGGTGGCTATGGTTGTAAGAGAGCCAAAGACACCAAAATGTATGGGTGCTGAATTGAGTTCAGACCCATATGACTATATAAGCTATTAGCTTGGATTGAAAATATTAATTGTGTTTTCAATTTCATTCTCATAGTTTTGTAGTTAAATAGAGTTAAAAGGTGGGTGCTGGACGGTTGCATTAGATTCTAAGATCTAGGTGCAGTGCTCTCAGATCCAAG
This sequence comes from Epiperipatus broadwayi, assembly GCA_028023455.1. Taxonomy (NCBI): domain Eukaryota; kingdom Metazoa; phylum Onychophora; class Udeonychophora; order Euonychophora; family Peripatidae; genus Epiperipatus; species Epiperipatus broadwayi. Next base: position 17,991,192 of record JAQFVV010012399.1, on the reverse strand, counting down.
GCTCCTCACTGATGAAGGCCACAAGCCAGAAACTAGTCTGGGAATATTGGATGAGTAGGCATTAGATAGGAATTTTATGCACAAGCCTTCTGACATCCATTGATTGCTCTTGTTAGCACAAGATGGCACTACTATATGGAGAGTATTGCTTTGTTTTGAATTGTTTAATAACAATTATGTGTTAGTATGAGATAGTGATCATATGATGTTTAGTGCTTTTAAGATTCTTAAGGTTTAATTATTAATTACATTTTAGCATTGTTTGAACTTCTTATAATCAACGAATAATGTGATGGTCAAACTCATTATTTGTCTTATATAAAAACAGTTCAACTGTTGGTAAAAAAATTGAAAGTTAACAGAAATTCCATACAAAAAATAATAAGTTTGAATTGTTCATTCTTCTTTTTTATATTTGACCAAATAGTTTAGAGAAAAATATGGAATTCTCTTATCTATTAATCAGACTGTGGCTAGTTTAAATATAGATTATACATCGGTCAAACTCATTATTCGCCTTATATAAAAACACTTTAACTATTGGTAAAAGAAATTGAAAATTAACAGAAATTCTATACAAAAAATAATGAATTTGAATAGTTCATTCTTTTTTTTTATGTTTAGCAAAATAGTTTAGAGAATTTTTTTTTTTATGTTTGTATGTACTTGTTGGTTGGGTTGAATGATGTACATATTTTTAGTGATTTTTTAAAACTGAATTTTAGTTAAAGCTTTTGAACTTTTTAGTAAATTCTTCTATAGAAGCACTCATTCCATTCAATATATGAAGCCTTCATCCCTGATATATATTGCCTTGTCTTAGTTTAAGATTTATCAGTAAATTATTGCTTTATGTACTGATAATCTATGTATTGGTTATTTATCTTCTTAATGACATCATTCAAGTCAAAGTCATTATCAAAGTTTGTTAACATTTTGAAATGATTTGCAAAATTTTACTTGCAATATTTATAAATATAGGGAATTTGAACTCAGACATTTAAGCCCCTTCAACCATCCACACTATCTCAAACTACTGATACACGTGACCGCATACACACAGAAAAGATAAATAATACCAATATCCATATTTGGTGCTGAAACAGCACTCATCAGTTGGTTCAGATTATCATCTCCCATACATATATATATATATAATCAGGGCTAGTTTATATTAAGATAGCAAATCTTTATACTTTATTGGACAGGCTTCAATCTATTCAAACCTCCAACTCTTCAGCCATCCATATCATTGAAAATCTGATGATAGAATTTCCAAATCCCATACTGATGCCAATATTGTTAACATGCCCATGTTGACCTGGTATTTCAAATCTTGCAATATTTATGAAAGTCAGAGATATCAGCTGATAATACCAGTCTTTCCTGATAGTTGTCATTTTATTAGCTTCTTAGTATGATGCATTTTACATATCATTAATTGATTATTATTTCCTGTGCTAAGTCTATTAAATATATTTCCATCATGAAATATATATTTTCTAAAAATCAACTCTAATTGAACTCTGCTGTTCTAACATTTGGATGCTTTCATAGCCATTTCTACTTTGAATTCGATCTTCTTTACCAACTTTATTCAAAACACTTTAATCTGTTGATAATTTTCAAATTTTTAGTCTTAAAATATTGATTGGTCTGATAGGCATTCTTTATATCTCTATAAAAATCATCTGAGAACTTGCTGGTTCATAAATCTGGATTATCTGCATTTTATTTTTTTATTTTTTATTAATGTCATCATATCAGAATGTTTTTTTTCATTTGTTATTTATAATAAACCCCACATTTTCACTTCCAATATTTGTCTTTATAGTGGAGTGCATATATACTTTTCAAATCAATTATCTCATCATCTTTTCAGATAACAATATACATGGGGCCTATTTCTTATGTTAAAAGTGAATAAAAACAGTTTCTGCTTTGCATAAAAATAACAGTAAGAGTTATCATGCTTTCAACATGGGTATGGACAGTCAGCTGTTGGTAACTTGACTCACTTGAAGAGTAATGTTTGTTTGCAAAATATATGCATAAAGAGAGAGAGTAGATGGTCTGGCTTTCTGCACTAGTGGATGGTTCAATATGATGGAGTTGAGATAAAGGATGTATATCATTAAGTTGAGTTGAGGGATGCATGGATAAAAACCTAAAAATCTGAAAAATATACTTATAATGATTAATCACTACATTGGAAGAAAGTATTTAACCAATTAAATTATTTTACGATATGTTCATGATTTCCACTCTATAGTCTCATAAACTATTAACCTAATATCTAGCTAGTGGTTTGATTTTCCCCACTATATACACACATCTTTTGGATCAATTTGCCAATCACCAACTAAACCATAGGCCCAACACTTGCACCCCCTTACTAGAAACTACTGACAGATCTTTCTCTATTATTAGGCAGGTAGCTTATGCAATTACAGAATTACAGAATGCAAATCAGAATGGCTGTAAATTAATTTGGATATATATATTATTCCTTTATTATTTAAATCTTATTCACCCATTTGTTGTCAGTTTTTACGTGTTTAATTATCAGTTCTGGATTAAACAATAATATACTTTCTTTATTATTAGCATAAATATTTTCAACTTTGCATTTGTTATTCATATAAACATTGAAGCTTTTTTTTTTTTTTTGTCATTTTAGACCTGATTGTTGATTTCTATTCATATGTTGGCTTTGTTTTTTATTATTTTTATTTTATTTTTATGCATCAGTTAGTACTTGTAATAACTAATAGAAACTGCTGAGTGCTACAGATCTATTGTTTTTTGTTATACATGATTTAATATGTGACAAAGTAATATATTTGAGAATTAATGGTCCTTGGATCACAGATCAAGCATGTCAATTCTGGTGCTAAAACATCCCAATTTCCCAAACAATGAATCATTCCATTAATTTTTACAATATCTCTTGGAAAATGGTAAAAAACTGAACTCAAAAATTCTTGCGTTGTTAGCCGAGAGGTATCGCAGCCGCCATGCAAGCAAGTAGTTGGTTGCAGACGGTTGTGGGTTCGCGTCTCGGCAGATGCTATGACATATGAAAAAAAAAAAAATTAAACTTATTTGATAATTCTCAGCTAATAAAAAAAAAAAAATCAATTTGATTAGCTGAATATAATTGATGTGCTTTATCTGTCATTTGAATGCTCAAACACCACATGATCCCATAGCAACTGATAATATTTATTTATTCATCATGTTTATTTATCTCTCTCTAAAGCCATCATATATACATACATTCTATGTATGCTTCAGTTGAATAATTTAGCTTAAATTTTATTCCCAAATTGGTCAATCGTTTTTTTCTTTTTAAATTGCTTTACACTATATCATACTACTTCCTAGAGCAAGTTTTAATTCAGGTAAGACTTAATTTAACTATTAGACTTTGGACTAACATTAATGCCTTCATACATGAAAATAGAATCGAAGTTATTTATAGACTTTCTTCGGGAAAATTTAAATCATTATTTCCCCACATTTTTTATACAAAAAAAAAAAAAATCCTTAATTTTCTTTTTTCAGCTTACTTTTTATACACTAGAGCCATCTATATAAAACACTTATGCTAACTAAGATATAGAAGGTAGACATTTTAAAGGTATAAAGTGAAGAAATAAAAAGATTGTCATCAAAGCTATATAAAATACGCCAATTATTTATATAATAAAGGTATACTAGTTGATTGGAAGAATGCACTATTGATATTTAAATGATGAAAAGAAAGATATTAGAAAGTGCAGATAGATCAGTCTTCTATCAGTTTTATCTATATTCATTACTAAATTATATTACAACTTGTATATTGTAACTCGAATACTGAAGAATTTGAACTCAAATCAGTCAAAACAACAAATTGTATTGAAAATATATTTTAGTTCAGATGAATAAATTCAAGTATTAAGATAAATTATAGAAAGAACCAATGAATAAGAGTTTCCATTATACTTTGAATTCATAGAGTCAATCTACTTAAACATTTTTGAAATAATTAAAGCTTTGGAATATCAAGATATAGACTTGATTGTTATGTTCTAAAGAATATTTATCAAAAATATTTATCAAAATGTAACATCTGTAATTAGATTTTATGGTAACACTAAAAAGATTAATATTGATAAAGGAAGCAGCGAAATAATTCCAACTTTTAAAAAAAAAAATTACATTAGTTTTACAATGACATGAAGTAGAAAAGTAAACGAATAAAAATAAATCAAGTTTATTTAATATGTAGGGGGTTTGAAGTAATCTAGATTTTACTGGAAAGCTAATCATTTTTATAAATAATATGTCAGTGCTTCAGAAAAGATACAAGAGTCATTAGAAAAAGAAAAAAAAGGAAAACTGAAGATAAATGCCGAAAAAGAAAAAACAAAAACTAAAGTAATGTTTAATGACTTTCCAAAGAGGATGAAATTAAAGATTGATACTAATAAATTAAAAGTAAGTAACAATAGATGTATGGTCAGACTTTAATATAGTTGAGAATTATAATGGATAAAATTAATCATAGAATTAAACTTGGAATACTTTCAATAAAAATAACTTTAATATTAAAAAATGTATATAAAATTAAATACTGCAGAAAGGAGTTTGCTATTAACTGAAAGGAGACCCTTTGATTTCTCTTGGAGGCCTTAAAGGAACCGAGCAGGGAAAATTCCTAATGTCGACTCCATATGTTCTTGTCATTGCAGCTGTTATTATTATGTGATTATTTATATAGTATATGAACGTAGATGGGCTGCTCACCAACATAAATTAGCCAGCATGGTGAGTTCATTGGCTTTTTACCTCTGAGTTTAAGATCAAGAAACACCATGGTCTTTCTTCTCAGTTGGCTGATAAGGCGGAATGAATGTTTGGGTAAATGATATTTTCCCAGTAGATATATACAACTTATGATGGACAAAAATAAATCATGGTCCTTATTCCCAGGAGAGTGTAAAGTCACCACGCAAGGCAACAGTTGGTGGCCGAAGGCAGAGGGTGCTAAGAATCCCCTGATTGCGGATCCAGGCTGCCATTTGATGATAACTTTTTATTTAGATACTTATAACTGCAGATCACTTTCAAGTGAAGGAAGATTACAAAAATTAGAAGAAGAACTGTCTTATATTAAATGGGATATTATTGGACTTTGTGAAGTTAGAAGAAAAGGAGAAGAAACAATTGATTTAAAAAGTGGACATGTACTCTGCTATAAAGGCACAAATATTGGAAATACAAGTGGAGTATGATTCATTATAAATAAAAAGTGGAAGAACAACATTGTGGAGATTGATGGTGTATCAGACAGAGTGGCAAGATTAGTTATACAACTTAATAGCAGATACCAAATGCAAATAATTCAGGTTAATGCCCCAACAGGTGCTCATAGTGATGAAGTAGTAAAAGATTTTTATATGGATGTACAAAAGGCTTTTGATCAGAGTAAACAACATTTTTAAAATGTTATGGGAGACTTTAATGCTAGAATTGGTAAACAAATGAAAGATGAAAGTGCTGTAGGTAATTTTGGTTATGGTAATAGAAATGAGAGAGAACATGGATTAGTGGAGTTTGCTGAAAAAGAAAAACTTTATATTATGAATTATTTTTTTGAGAAAAATGTTAAAAGGAAATGGACATGGAAGCATCCAAATGAAATTACAGCAGAATTGGATTACATTTTGACTAACAGAAAATACATATTTCAAGATTGTAATGTTCTTAATAAATTTAATACAGGAAGTGATCATCGATTAGAAAGATGTAAGATGCATGTTAATGCAAAACTAAAGAGACAAAAATTATTAAGAAAAACAAATTTACAGTTGACATTCCTAATCTTCAAAAACATTCTAATGAATTTTAAATTAGAACTCACAAATCGGTTTCAAGTATTAGTAGATTTTGAACATGATTCAGATTTGAATGAAATTAATATGAAAATAACTGATACACTTTTGAAAACTGCAACAAAGATAGCTGGTAGAAAAAAACAGCAATTGACCAATAAAATTTCTACTGAGACTAGAAAATTTATAAAAAAAAAAAAAAAGGAATATGAAGATATACAAAAATGATGCATTAAAAAGGATTGAATATCTCAAATTTTGTAAAATGGTACGGAAAAGAGTTGAAAATGATATAAGAAAGTATAACTGTGAACTAACAAGGAAAGCTGTAGAAGAAAATAACATTTTGGTATTGGTAGGAAATTTATATCTGCAATAAGAAAAAAAGATGGAATTATTACTAAATAGAGAGATGACATTATGACAATGGGTAGAAGACTTTTATCAAGAATTATATAGTAATAAAGAACAAGTACCTATTATTTCTATTACATTTTCTGAATTGCTCACAATTTTAAATGAAGAAGTGAAACATGCAATTAAATGTATAAAGAAAGGAAAGGCTCCAGGTAATGATGGAATTATAATTGATATATTAAAAGAAGCAGGTGAAGAAATAGAATTTTTTTAGCAAAGTTATATACCAAATGTCTAAATGATAAAGATGTACCAGATGATTGGAAGAATGCAGTAATAATATTAATATTTAAAAATGGTGATAAAGAAGATATTAGAAATTACAGACCTATCAGCCTTTTATCAGTTTTATACAAAATTTTTACCAAGATAATTACAACTCGTCTACAAAGAACATTGGATTTCCACCAACCAAGGGAACAAGCTGGATTTAAAAATGGTTTTAGTACAGTAGATCATATCCAGGTATTGAGAGAAGTTATAGAAAGGACAAATGAATATGAGTTGCCATTATGTTTTGGATTTGTAGATTATGAAAAGGCATTTGATTCTATAAACATTTCTTCAGTGATTAAAGCATTGGATCATCAAGGTATAGATCCAGGATATTGTCATATTTTAAAGAATATTTATAAAAATGCAACAGCAACAATTAGATTACATAATGATACTGGGAAAGTCAACATTGAGAAAGATGTAAGACAAGGTGACTCCATATCTCCAAAACTTTTTACAGCAGTGTTGCAAGAAATATTTTGTGGATTAAAATGGGAAACTAAAGAAGTGAAAGTAAATGGAGATTATTTAAGTCATTTAGATTTTGCAGATGATATAGTTGTTTTTGCAAATAATGCTTCAGAGCTGTAGGAAATGTTGCAGGAGTTATCAGATGAAAGTAGGACTAAAGATAAATGTTAAAAAGACTAAAGTAAAGATTGATTATGATGAATTAGAAAAAGTTAACATTTACAAATACCTTGGTCAGATTATTAATACAGATGGAAACATAATGGATGAAATTAATCATAGAATTAAACTTGATTGGAGTGCTTTTGGTAGAAATAACTTGATACTAAAAGGAAATATGCCTATGTGTTTGAAAAGGAAGGTTTTTAACAAATGTGTTTTACCAGTTCTTACTTATGGATCTGAGACTTGGACACTTAATAGAAGAGCAATACAGAGACTACAGACCACTCAAAGAAGTATGGAAAGATGCATGTTGGGAGTAACAAGAAGAGATCGAAAACGCAATGTATTTGTAAGAGAACAAACAGGTGTTACTGACATCATTGAAAAAATTAAAAGATTGAAGTGGAGTTGGGCTGTACATATTGCTAGAAGAGATGATAATAGATGGACAATTAAAATCTTAAACTGGATTCCAAGAGATTGTAAAAGACCCAGAAAGAGACCACATGTGAAATGGATGGATGAAATAAGAAAGTATGCAGAGGTGATGTGGAGAAGAGAAGCTAAAGATCGGAGAAGATGGATTAAACTTGGAGAGACCTTCATCCTGCAGTGGATTGATAATGGTTGATGATGATGACTGCCTAACACTATACTAGTAATGATAAATAAAATAGAAAATCACATAACATTATAAAACTAATCAAAAAACAAAATTTTATTAAATTCTCCCAAGACTATGATTTCATCAAGTGAAATTCAACAAGATACAAACAACTTATATATAGAAAGCAAAATAGCATTCCCATAATTCACTTCCAAAAACAAATATCTTTAATATCAAAGGATCATGAAGACATTCTTTGATGTTAAAGATAATTGATTTTTGAAATGAATTATGACTATTTCATTTTCTATATATACTAGTTAAATTTAATTTGAAATCTTTTGTTAACAGATGAAACCAGGGTCGTTAGAAAATTTTAATAAAATTTTGTTTTGGCTAGTTTTATAATGTTTGATATGTGTATGTGATTAAAATGAAAGGCCTTTAATAAGCATGTATTAACAATGCCTACTTATAAATCTGAAACTTGGAATGCAATGAAATATTTTAGAGATTTATGTTGGAATGATAAGGAAAAATAAAAAACAAAATGTGTGGATAAGAATATTAATGAGTATTATAAACATTATTGAACTAATAAAGAGGATAAAAAGAAGTTGGACTGATATACCACTAAAAGATATGATAATAGATTGACAACTAAAATCTTAAACTGGTAAGAAATTGTAAAAAACTTAGAAAGAAACCACATATCAAATGGGTAGATGAGATAAAAAAATTTGTTAGAGTGATGTGGAAACAATTAAAAATAATGTTGCTGAATGTTTCCAATAAATAAATGATCACAGCTCTAATTTTTGCAGAATTTCACTCTATCAGATTCCGTTTGAGTTTGTTATCCTGCTATTCCCTAACTTGGAGACCAATTTACTTCAGGAAGGTTTTTTTCCCCAGAGACCTTAAAATTAATTCACAAATAGAAAATCACTTTGAAAATTGATCTTAAAAAGAAAAAATAATTGAATGATTTTACCTCCCAAAAATTTATTAGAAGTTTGAGCATTGGAAGTGCCAGAATTGGGATTGAACCCAGGATTACACTCCAGAGTCTGATACTCTACAACTGCACCAATCATACATGACATTTGATCCTAATCTGCATGAAAAGAAATTGAAAGTAAAACAATCTCATGCATAGAGACATTGTAAATACTGAGTAAATCTTTAAATATTACAATTTAGATAAGATCTGAAAAATTACTTCATAGTAAATTGAAAGATTATTGATTTATAAATAATACACAGTGAATTAAATGTGAAGATGATTAAAGGTTCACGCTCTTAAGTCAAAATGGTTCAGTCTGTTTTATATATATAGAAATTTAAATAAAGAGAACAATGGAACCACCTTTTCTTATAAAATCTCTGTCTTGTGTTATGACTTAAGAGCACACTATACAGTCATCATTACTGATTGGCTATCATATAAGCATTCCAAAGCACATGCGAGAGGTTTTTAGTCTTTCACTTTAATTATGAAATGTTTGTGCTTTAATAAATAATATTTATAAATGCTTTTAATAATTTAGCTAAATCACTAAACATCACATGATCACCATCTTATGCTAGCATATAACTGTTAGTAAACAGGCAAAAACTCTATAGTAGTGCCACCTTGTGCTAACCAGAATAATCAATGGATGCCAGAAGGCTTGTGCATAAAATCCCTATCTAGCGCCTACTCATCCAAAATCCCCAGACTAGTTTCTGGCTTGTGGTCTTCATCAGTGACTATATAAGCTATTGAGCTTAGATTGAAAATATTATTGTGTTTTCCATTTCATTCCCATAGTTTTGTAGTGAAGTAGAGATAAAGGGCGGTTGCTGGAGGGTTGCATTAGATCCTAAGATCTAGGTGGTGCTCTCAGATCCAAGGCTCCTCACTGATGAAGGCCACAAGCCAGAAACTAGTCTGGGGATATTGGATGAGTAGGCACTAGATAGGGATTTTATGCACAAGCCTTCTGGCATCCATTGATTACTCTGGTTAGCACAAAGTGGCACTACTATAGCGAGTTTTTGCCTGTTTACTAATAATTTAGCTCAGTATAAGAATGGTGAACTGATGAGTACAGATTTTTCAAACGATTTCTGATCAGCAAAATAAAAACAATTAATCATGACCAATAAGAGATAAGTAATAGCAAAATTTTACCGACAGCATTTTTAATATTTGAATATAAGTATAATGTATATACTGAACTTTAGATGCAATTAAAGGATTTGAGCTCAGAATTTCAAACTCCTTTCAGTTATCCACTCCATCTTACATAACGGAAACATATGATCGCATAGTCAAGATACATATTTTGTTCTAAATCAGCACTCATCAGTTAGTCCAAATTATATATATGTGTGTGGAAGATGATGATCAGGACCAATTGCTGAGTGCTGGTTCAGCACGAAAAATGTCTATTGGAGATCATTTATCTTTTTCGCATGTATGTGGCCCCTTTAATTAAACAGCATTTTCCTAATTTTTTTTTTACTAAAATAACCTTTATATCAATAATTACATTCTTTTTTTTAAATCGCTCAATGATTTAAGTCACGTGGAACATCAACATTTTATTATTACTTGACTGAAATATTTTTTTCTTTTTTCTCAACTGACAATTGATAGAGAAACCTCATTCAAAGCAATAAAAAGTAAAGTTTCTAACAGTTTAATAGAATAGTTATTGCTCTAGAGGTCATGTGATAATCGGACACCAAATAATTTAATCGAACGGTTATTGCTTGAAAGGTCATGTGATAATCGGACACTAAAGTGATAGATTGAGTTAAGATTTAATTTGTCAAGCTAACAGCTACGTTAAACTGCGTGGAATAAAGAGTGAATTGTTATTTGTTTATTTTCATAAATTTAACAAATAAAACATATCAATATATTTTTTTAATTCTATTTCTTTTTTTTTTTTACAGATAAATTACTTTTTTTTTTACTTATTAAAAAAAAAAAAAACATTTATTTTTAAGCAGTCCTATTTCAAATTTTATAAAATTTGTTTTTTTCATTCATTTGTTCAACTACAACATTTATTTGTTAATAAAGTATTACGCTTTATCAAGTAACATGATTTTTATAAGTTATAGATAGTACATTTTAATTTGAAAAATTTCTAAATAAACCAGTAGATGGCATCATTAAACAACGTGTTTCTTTATTTGAAAAGTATATACAGTATATTTTATTTGAAAAGTACTTCGGATAATCTAACAATATAATAATATTAAAAAAATTTATAAGTAGGAGTATATATTTAGAACTGCTTTAAATGCTGAAAACTTTAAGTAAGGATAGTATAATTTTTATTATTATTAAAAAATGTGTTTATTTATTGTATATGAAATACGACTATACACACACAAATGAATGAAAGTTTTCCAAAAAAACGCATTATCAACATATAAAAAAAGGGCAAATTCTGTTGTTAGTTTTGACAACTTGAGAGGCAGTTCAAAAGAAGGGAGTTAATCATAATTTATATGTGGGTGGTAAAAACTTAATGTATTTTAAATTACAATTTATGAATAAGAACAGGATGGCAAAATTACTATTTAATTGAATATCATAAAAGAGTAAATAAATGAGTCATACGGGATAAGTTTTGCCTATTTTTTGTGCATGATATAAGACAACAGTTATGAATGAATAAACTTGGGAAAATAATTTTCAATGCTATGAGTAAAGTAATAGATATGAATAAAATATATGAATATATTGCAAAAAAAGTTGATTAAGAAATGAAATATATTAGGATTTTATATAAAGAGAAAAATATTTTATTAAATAAGGTTAAAGAGATATATGAAAAATTAAGAACATTAATAAATTTGAAAGAAGAAAATATGTTAAGATATTATTATTTGAATAAAATGAAATATTATAAGAATATAATAAGAGTTAGACATAATAAAAAATTAACAAAATTAATTTATGATAAACAAAAACTTGATGAATTTAGGTGTGGGAATAATAAAAAAGATTATATTAATAATAAGCATAATAAATGTGATAATAATAAAAATAATTTTATAATTAATTTAACTGGAATGATATTTGATAAAAAAAGGAGAGATTTTGGAGAAAGGTTTAAAGTATATTCCTATAATAAATAGTAATGTTAATAAAGATATTTTTGATATTGAGGCAAAAAATTAATTGATTGATAAAATTAGGGAAATTAATAATAATAGTTTAATTATGTATAATGGTTATAAAAATGATAAAAAATATGATATGATGTTGAGAGAGTTTCAATACAGAATGGAAGAGTTGGAATATAATATGATAAATAATTTGGAGAATAAATATGAAAATGAATATGAAAGGAAAATTATTAGTTAAATTAAAAGTAAATATAAAGATATGTTATTTTTGAGAGGAGATAAGAAATTTAGTATGGTAATTATGAAAGAATATGATGAAAAATGAAAAAATTATTGGATGAGGATTGTTTTGAAAGAATTAGAAAGAATGATGGTATAGAAAAAAATAAAATGATTAATAGGATTATAACTGATATGTATAATAAAAACTATATTAATAAAGTGGATGTATTTAGGTTGAAAAGAATGGATTTTAAAGATGCCAGTATATATAGGATACCTAAGATACATAAATTAGGAATACCATTAAGACCTATTATTAGTAATGTGGATATGTATTACGAAAATTTGTCTAAATGGTTATATAATAAAATTTTTAAAACATATGGTGAAATAAAAAAAGAAAATAATGTAAGTAATTCATATGATTTTGTAAGGACTTTAAATGTTTTTTTAGAGGGAAATAAATATAAAAATGTGTTTTCTGTTAAACTTGATATATGTAGTATGTACATGAATATTGTACCACATAAAGCATTTGATATAATATTGAATAGGTATATTAAAGATAATAATAAGAGTATAAAATTGGAATGTAATCAATTGTATGATATGTTAAATATATGTTGTAAAGATATGGTATTTAAATATAAGGAGGTATATTATAAACAATGTAAAGGATTGAGTATAGGGAATAGTATGAGTGGATTGTTAGCTGCTATTTTTATGGATGATTATGAAGATAAATATTTTCGTATTACAAAATATAAACCTGTTTTTTGGGTTAGGTATGTTGATGATTATTTTTTAGTGTTCAATGGCAATTATAGAAAATCTGAATGTTTTATAAGATATGTTAATTCAATTGATGATGACATTAGTTTTACTATGGAAAAAGAGAAAAACAATATAATTACTTATATGGATGTTATAATAAAAAAAGTTATTAGAAATTGTAAGGTTGCTGTTGAAACAAGTGTATTCAGAAAAGAAACTTTTTATGGTTTGTTAAGTAATTGGGATTCAGATATTGAATATGATCATAAAATTAATATTATTAATAATAGGATAAATAGAGCAATTAATTTATGTTCTGAAGAAAAATTATTTATAAAAGAAATTTGTAATATAAAAATCCAGTTAAAGTTATTAATAAATTATGTGATTGCAGTATATTGATTCTTCAATTACTGCACACAACAGTTAATTTGCGAACTAGTTAATTTAATTCTCAAAACAGTTCGATGCCAACTAATTTACAGTTTATACAAAGTTCTGATTCCCGCCGAGCTGTGTTAGAAAAGTACACTATGTACACACGATAATGAATACTCGCACTATAATTCTGAACGTATAGTTTCTGTCTAACTTCTCTTCTTTCTCAACCAGGGTAATTCGCAATTCCCATGCTGTTCTCTTGCAACAGATGCTCTGCTCAAATTCACTGAAAACGCTCTGTACTCACTCTGTTGATCTTTTCAAAATGGCTCCCCTTTTTATCGGTTTGCTTTCTTTTGTTTTCTGGAGTAACTCTTATAAATTAAGGTGGGATTTAATTAAATTGGGTTTTGCTAATTAAATTCCTTCGTTATCAGTTTAATTAGTTTTGTACAATTGATTGTATTTTAAGCCGAATCAGACAACGACTAATTAACGTCTATAATTAAAATATTAGTAGCAAAATTTAAAGATTTTACAATAAAATAATATTTTAGAATAAGACACTTTCATATGTATGTTTAATTTCAAAATGCATATATTACAATACCTCCCCTTACTTCAGAAAACCCCACGTTGCGACTCCTTGGTGCTTTATTTTTTCTTTTCCCAAACTGGAGAAAAACTTTATTTTTACGATTAACCGATGTACCCTTGAAATTTGTGCAAATTCTTTTTCCTTGCCACCCTGAGTGCCTTTTTCTCCCACTTGGAGAGAGTCTGATTTTTTTCCTTGCTCTACAGTTTTTGTATCTGGCAGCTCACTGGTTAAAGATTGCCATTCTTCTAAAAAATCTTTGGAAGTGTCTAGTTCATTTTCACTTTCAGCCATTTTTTCTTGTGGCTTCATTTCATACAACTCTCTATCTGTTCAGTTTTGACATTGCGAGTTTACTTTGCAATTTTCCACTAAGTTCTGAGTTTTGTTGTTCAAGTTCTATTACTTGTTGTCTAGAAGCCTTCAATCATCCATGAAATTCTTTGAGTTCAGTTGATTTCTGTTTTACGGCCTGCTGACTTTGTGCTAGGAATGACTGCAGCTCTGTTTTTTCTGTGACAAAATATCTATCCTCTGTATGTGAATCTGGAGTTGCTCCTTCAGAGAACCTTGCTCTTTATACTGCTTCTGTTCAGAGTCTTTCCATTCCTTTTCAAATTGATTTTGTAATTTAATGATCTCTGTTTGTGCTTGCGAAATGGCCCTATCTCTTTCCCCCTTGGTAGATATATAGTTAATACTATACGCTCCACCATCTATGTCCGGACTATATTTCCTTTGTCAACCATCCCTTTCTGGTGATTGTCTGCATGCACGTGCAAGGTGGCCCTTAGTTCGGCATTTGAAACATGTTTCTTGTTTCTATTTGCAGTCTTTAGCTATGTGGCCTGTTTTTCCACAGCAGTAGCATTTAATTCTGTTATTTCTCTGGAATTCCCATTGAAATGAACATATTTCTGCTTTATCAGTTTTGAAAACTTGCTGGTAACTTTTATCTTTTGATCTGAAGGCCTGTGCCTGTTCTAGAATTAGCTCATATGTTATTCCTTTCTTTATAGCACTTTCGTAGGTTAGGTCTGACTCTGTTAACAGCTGTTGTCTGAGTCTGTCATCAGACATTCCCCATAGCAGTTGATCTAATAATATTTCTTCTACGAAATCACCGTACACACAATCTTTCGCTAGCTCCTTGAGAGCTAAATTATATTGTTTGATTGTTTCACTATTTAGTTGTTTTCTATTTCTTAACTGTAGGCATGCTATATGGCAGGATGGGCGAGGGCTAAAAAATTTGTTTAGCCGTTGGGATAATTCCTTAAATGGTACATTCTCATCTACGGGATTTTGGTATAATTTATTGGCGATTTCAATATTTTTTTTTCCCGAGAAACATAAGAGGGTGGCTACTTTCCACTTGTTGTTTTCAATGCCATTTAAAATGAAGAAATTTTCGATTTGTGACAGGTATAGTGGCCAATCGGCCGCGTTTTCCACGTCGAACTCTCCAATAGAGTTTTGTCCGAAAACTGACATTTTATTATTAATAGCTGGTTATTCACTGTGGTTTTTAGGTTCAACTAATTCGACTGCACCAGATTGCAGTATATTGATTCTTCAATTACTGCACACAAAAGTTAATTTGTGAACTAGTTAGTTTAATTCTCAAAACAGTTCGATGCCAACTAATTTACAGTTTATACAAAGTTCTGATTCCTGCCGAGCTGTGTTAGAAAAGTACACTATGTACACACGATAATGAATACTTGCACTATAATTCTGAACATATAGTTTCTACATCTAACTTCTCTTCTTTCTCAACCAGGGTAATTTGCAATTCCCATGCTGTTCTCTTGCAACGGATGCTCTGCTCGAATTCACTCAAAACGCTCTGTACTCACTCTGTTGATCTTTTCAAAATGACCCCCTTTTTATCGGTTTGCTTTCTTTTGTTTTCTGGAGTAACTCTTATAAATTAAGATGGGATTTAATTAAATTGGGTTTTGCTAATTAAATTCCTTCATTATCTGTTTAATTGGTTTGGTACAATTGATTGTATTTTAAGCCGAATCAGACAATGACTAATTAACGTCTATAATTAAAATATTAGTAGCAAAATTTAAAGATTTTACAATAAAATAATATTTTAGAATAAGACACTTTCGTATGTACGTTTAATTTCAAAATGCATATATTACAGTAATAAAAAATATATTAAAAGAATAATAAAAAAGAGAAACAATGGGAAAGATGTAAATGATTTTATATATAATAGTTATAATGTTTTTAGAGATACTTTTATGAAGATTAAAAAGATTATAAAAAGTATAAATAATAAATATAATGGGGAAAGTAGTTTATTTATTAAACCAGTATATAAAAATAAATTGAATTTAGGAAATTTAATTAATGATACAAAAAATATAGAAATTGACAAAATGAATGGAATTTATTTAATTGAATGTTTAAATTGTAAGAGGGAGGGGAAAAGATTTCATATATTGGTACAACAAAGAATACATTAAAAACTAGACTTAGACAACATTTATATGACAAAAATTCAAATATTTACACACATTGTAAAGTTTTAGGTCATAAAGATTTTAATATTAAAATGTTGGAAAGGGTTAAAAATTACAGGGAAAGGATGGTAAAAGAATATTTTTATATAAAAATGTATAATCCTACTTTAAATAGAATTAATGGAGTAGATAAAGAATCTAAAATAATGTATAATTAAAATAAATGTTTAAATAGGTTTAGGTAAATTGTTAAAAGGTTTTTTTTTTGTATAAAAAAGATGTTTATATTTGTTTTATATTCATTTAAAGCTATAGTTTAGGAATGTAGTGTTTGAGATGGGTTTTGGATAAGATTTAAAAAGGAGGAGGTTTTTTTGAAATTAGAGTGGGTTTTTAAATTTGTATAAAAAGTTTCTTGGCTGATTTTAAGAACAGATTTATAATTAAATTATGTAAAAGAAAGTGTAATAAAAAATAGCAGTGGGAGAGAGATGTAAGTAAAATATAATTATGTATGTTTAATATGTTTGTTACTGTTTATGTTAATCTAAGATGAAGGTATTTATGTAATTGAAGTTTATTTATGAATATGTATTTCATTGTTGCAGATTCTTGAGAATGACTGTATGGACATAAAAACAGTTGAAACGTTGGAGTTTTGTATTATATAAATATATATGTTCAGTATTGATATAAAAAAATAAAGTTTTTGAAAAGAAAAAGAAGGATTTTTATTTTGTTGATATTATTGTAGAACATATATATTTTAAAAGAAAAAGTGATGGTATATTTGCTGTGTTATTATATATGAAATATAAATACATTATAAAAAGTAGGACCGATAAAAAAATATTATTTATCAAAATTGCTTTACTATTTTGATGCAGTGGAGAGTGGTGAACTCTGAAGCTTTAAATTAACTGGAAAATCCAATAGGAAGTCATTTCTGTGGGTAAAGCTCAACCTCTATTAGTACCAAAATACAATATGTTGTCAAGGTAACCTTTATAGCTAAAAGAGGAATCCTTTTTTATGTCTAGAAGTTGCCATGGCAACATATTGTGAATATTTTATTGCTTTATTAAGCTTAGGTTGGTGTTCTGTGAATGACATTCAGAAATCATTTAGTTATTGGCAAGTTATGGGATACAATATCTAAATTATTGTATGTGAAAACTATTTCTTATATAACTAGAATAAAATCTGTACTTAATTAGATATTTTAGACATATGATTGTTTTTAGCCACCCTATTCAATGATTCAACTTTGACAATCTATGGATTCTATATATAATAATGCCAGTGGAATCACCAGATTAGTTTCTGATTGCTGTGCTTCAACAGAGATGAGCATTGGATTGCATACACACATTCAAAAACATTTATACAACCTTTATATTTATTATTCTGCCAATAATCAGAGATTCAGACTATCAAAGTATTATGAATCCAAGATGCCTTAAGTATGTTGGTATTAAGTAAAATTATTAGCTTGAATAGTGTAAAAGCATTAAAGAAGGTTTCTGTACATGTGTGTTTAGATACAGTATTTCAGATTATTGATGATCAATAAATAGAACTAGCCTGAGTATTTATATATCATCTTCCTATCTATTAGTTTTTAATTATGCAATATTTACAGTAGATGGCATTATTATCTAATGCCTGTTAATTATTTAAATTACAATAGATTGTCTGAAGTTTATTAAATATTCAAATTTACAGTAGACTGCAATGTCATCTATTGTGTATTAATTATTCATCTAACATTAATTAATTATTCAAATTTACTGTAAAAGATACTATCATTTAGTGTTTATTAGTTATTCAAGCTCATAGTAGATGGTATTATTATCTACAGTATATTAATTGCTCAGACTTTCAATAGATGACACTATCTCCGTAGTTTTTTAATGGTTCAAGTTTACAGGAAATGACTCTGAAGTAGAGTAAATAGTAATAGAGTACTGTATATAATTCAGATATTGAAAGTAAGTAAATTATTACTCTAAATTTTACATTTTTGAAAAAAATGCTTTCAAAAATAAAATATATGTTCAGCTACAATGAATTTGGATAAGTAAGAAGATTAAAGCTGTACTAAGTTTTGTATAAAAATGGTAGATAAATGGATTAAAAAATTTGAAGTAATGTCATTTAATGAGGAATAAGATGCTTCTAAAAATGAGTAAAAATTTGTCAAAAGATTCAAGTCGTTAAGACTTCACAGACCCCAAGCAAATCATTAAATGCAATATCATAAGCTAAAAGTCTTCTTTATAGATTGCTGATATAATACACAAGTTAATTATTAGTTCACTGGCAGGTGTCCCCAGCAGAATCTGAAAATTATTTTACATTGCTAAAACTTATAATCATATTCAAAAATTATATGCACCACAATCCTTGCTATTTTTTTCTTTTCAAATACAATTTTATTAATTACTTAAAGGAATGCTAATAACATACAATTTGGACATTCATAAATAAAAGTCTTTTAGTTAAACAATTATTTCATAAAAATTTGTTTTATTTATTGCAATCTATAAATTGTTTATCTAGTAGTTCTTTATAGGATAGTACAATTGTGAAAATCTTTTACTGCCGTATATCATATAAAGATTTTTCTTGGAAGCCATTCAAAGGCATTTACACAAAGTTGCACCAATACTCTTTTTTGTTGTTGTCAATATATATTGTGATGGATCAAATTTCTAAACATGTTTGTGATGCAACAATACAGATTAATCATATTGTTATTAAAGGTAGATTTCCTCAGTCTTCAAAAGTAAAAATAGGATTGAAATATATGTAATATATCTCCTGAACAACTTTTATAAAATTCACATAAACTTTAAAACTAATTGTAAAAGCAAATTGAAAATAATTTTTTGCCAGGACTGTTGCATAGATAGCTCTTTTTATTCATTATAAATAGTTTTGTACATATATCCCTGCAAGGCTAAATATCTTTTTATATCAAGTGTATTTTATTCCTGTTGGTGGCCTTGTGTTTAGTTGATATGCACATCACATATTGCAAACTTGCTCTTTGAAAAGAGTCATTCTAGCATATAGCAATGTTTTCCGCAAATGTATTGAGATGAATGAAGGTTTTAGTGCTGAATTAGTTAAGGTCATAATGTAGTAATGAATAATTTTGTAGAGATCAAATTCAGTTCTCTTTTACATGTGAGAAATGGAAGCTGTATTAATTGGAAATAATTTTCTGGCACATTTATCTATTAATTGTAATCTTTTGCAATTACATACAGGTAAATCAAAAATCTTCTTCAGTAAATTTTTGATCTACTTTTTCCAGATATTGAACAAATCATTATTTCTAGATGGAATGATATATTAACTTTTAAAAAAAAAAAACTGATTTTATACAATTACGATGAATAAGTGTTTCCAAAAGAGACATTTGCCATACTTACACAGCTTTGGCTATTATTTAACCACAAACAGTACATTAATTTCAAAATACTGTCCTGCAAATATGTAACAACTTTCCATCTATGCAATGTGTCTTTTGTAGTTCTCCTTATTTTTAGAACAATTTGGATAGTATGATATGCTTTTTTTGGTAGAGAAAAACATATACATATAATGTGCTAAAAAATCAAACATAATTCAATACTTATTATTTGCTTTTAAGCACTTGCCTAAAAATATGTTAACTAAAACATGACATTCAGATATCTTTATGAATTGTTCAATTTATTAAACTGAACTTTTTTTTATTTATTTGCTTTGCATTTTGTTTAACGTTTTGTAGCATATTTAAATTAACTGTTATATGTTTTATAAGAAGTTTTACAATAAATACTTTGTGAATTAAAATGAGAAGTTAAGGAAGTAAAAACAAATGGAGATTATTTAAGTCTTATAAATTCTACACCTGATGTAGTTATTTTTGCAAATTCTGTTTCAGAGCTTCAAGAAAATGTTGCAAGAGTTAAAAGATGAAAGTAAGGAAGTAGTACTTAAGATAAATACTAAAAAACTGAAAGTAATGTTCGATGGATTTTCTTAGAAGAAAATAAAGACTTGACAATCAAAAATTAGTAGTGGTTATCAATTACAAATATTTTGGTCAGATTAGTAATATAGATGGAAACATGATGGTTAAAATTGATCACGAAATTAAATTTTAATAGATTTCATTTAGTAGAAGTAATTTAGCATTTAAGAGAAATATTTTTGTGTTTGAAAAGGAAAGTTTTTAATAGATGTGCAGATGTGTTTTACTAGTTCTTATTTTTCTGATCTGAGACTCAGAAACTTAAGAAAAGTTGAATACCAAGATTCCAGATTTCTCAACAAAATATAAAGAGATAAATTTTAGGAATAATAAGATCAGACATAAAATACATGGGTGAGAGAACAAATATATGTCAATGATATCAGTGAAAGAATTAAGAGATTAAAGGAACTGGACATATTGCTAGAAAAAGTGATAATAGATGGACAATTGATGTTTTAAATTGGATCATGGTAAAATTGTAAAATACCTAGAAAGAGACTATATGCGAAATGTGTGAATGAAGTAAGGAAGTTTATTTATGTGTTATAGACAAGAGAAGCTAGAAATCAGATAAATAGAATTAAATATGGGGAGATCTTCATTCTGTGGGTCGATAATGGTTGAAAATGATAATGATATATACCTATAATATTTTGACTATGTAAAAATTTAGGCACCTTATGAATAGTAAATTCATGTAAATATTAATCAAATTATTTTTTGAAAGCTCTAAAAAAAGTGAAATCTTAATTTTTTTTGATCAGATTTGTTACATATGTATTACCATGATCACGAATAGGGTCACAACCACTGGTCAATAGTAGAATAGGATTAAAGTAGGTCAGGAGATAAGTTAACAAATAACTAAAGATATAGAAATCAATGTTATGATAATGTTTTAAAAAAGGCATATAAATAATTATCAATTTATGATTTGTAAAAGATATGTGCCTGCATATATATGTTAGGTACAAATATTTAGATTGTAATGAATATTTAATATTATTTGCTTAGTGTAAACAATTTTCATAATAACTTATGATTGAGATTGAAACACTTTTAATATCTAATATTTACATAAATATTATGAATAAGCTACATAGAAGTGCTCAAGAAGACCAAAATTTCCACCCAGTTGCGTTTTGTAGTTTGGGCAGTTAAATGACCGATTGCCAAATATATAAATTTAAGAATGTTTAGCTGAAAGTGCAAATAATTTAACAGCCTGAATTAGTCCTACAAAATTCATTATTTGTATAAGACATATTGTAAAAAAAATTATAAAATTTGTAGTTTTTAAAACAATAATTTGGAAAATATCCTGTTCTTGGAATCAAAACAAGGTGAAAGGTCAGAGATGTTTTTCAGAAACATCCTACACTGATTAACAGATTCACTTCTGAACATAAAAGATATGTTTTTGGGAAACAGGCAAGTGGCACTATTCGAAGAATATTTATTGAGAAATTCAGCATCGTAAGCACTCAATCATCTAATACTTGTAATAGTAGTTGTTATAGGTAGTGAATTTGCCTTAATAAAAGAACATCCCTTTTTACTAGTAAGTTTTAAAAGTCAGTTATAGATGTAATAAGCAAATTACTAGTTTTAAAGAGTACTTTTCAATATTTTTTCCAACTATGATGATAATATTTCACATTTTACAGCAATCCAAGGATGTCTGGCTGATGATTATTAGACATGCATTTGCCATTACTTTTACAGACACAATGCTAGATAAAAATAGATGATCCTGCTAAGCTCTAGGATAGAGCCTTAAGTTACAGTGTTATATCTTTAAATCATGATCTGAGTTGATCTGCTTAAAGCTCTGATGACTATTTACCGTAATCAAGATTAATAAATACCAATTAATTAATGAGTCTAACCTGCAGTGAGATC
The DNA here is from genome assembly GCA_028023455.1 of Epiperipatus broadwayi. Classification (NCBI taxonomy): domain Eukaryota; kingdom Metazoa; phylum Onychophora; class Udeonychophora; order Euonychophora; family Peripatidae; genus Epiperipatus; species Epiperipatus broadwayi. Next base: position 17,968,853 of record JAQFVV010012399.1, on the reverse strand, counting down.
ATTGAATAAATCACATATAGATCAAACCAAGTCATGAAAGTGAACAATTTTTTAAATCAAGAAAAGAAAAGTTGATTACAAAGCACTGGTAAAAAGGTTATATGTTTAGTATCTAATAATGTTTATGCACAGAATTTCTAAACAAAAGTGATATTGCTAGGAAATATCATTTAAATTTGAAAAGATGTATGCAATTTGCAAAAATATAAGGGGGATTATTCATTCACTTACATATATAATATGTAAATACAAGTATATTGTCTATACTGAATTTAATGAAATTTAAAAGGGATTTGAACTCAAACTTTCAAGCTTCATACAAGCTATTCATTTCATTTTATACAACCAATACACATGACCACATACATGTGAAAAAGATAAGTGATCTATATATGTATTTCATGCTGAACCAGCACTCATCAGTTGGTCCAGTGCTCAGTTTATTTTAAGACAGCAAATCTCCAAACCTTAATGGACAGACTTTAATCTTCTCCTCCCTCCAACCCTTCAGCCATCATCAGATTTTCAATTATATGAATGGCTGAAGAGATGGAGGGTAGAGAAGATTTAAGTAATTCATTAAGGTAAGATGTGTTATCTTAATATAAACTAAGCACTGATTATATATATATATATATGTTGGGAGATGGTGAGCCAGATCAACTGATGAGTGCTGGTTCATCATGAAATACATTTATTGGAGATCATTCATCTTTTTCACATGTATGTGGTTATGTGTATCAGTTGTATAAGATGGAGTGGATAGCTGTAGGGAGCTTGAAAGTCTAATCCCTTCTAAATTACAAATATAATGTAATATGTTTTTTGAGATTTTAAGGGGGGGGGAGTATTCTCAATTTTTTGAAAATAATTGTTTAACTAAAAATCTAATATATTTTCAATAATTTAAAAATCTCTCATCACCCTGACAAGTTATAATGTGGGGAATAAACCATTTATCAGAAATTATTGGAAAATACAACTAAAAATAAAACTATTGTTCAGCTAAAACACTAATATATTTCTGGAATGTGTGTATTAACCATATGTTGTAAACATATAATCATAATGTGATTCTACTGAATGCTTAATTTTCATTAATAATTACATCGTGAGGCCCATTCTATCTCACATTATGTTTTTCTTCTATGATTTAATTAGTTACAAATAGTTTAATTTGTGCAATAACTAATCTCAATGTCTACACTTTTCACTAACTAGATTCCAGAAATAAAAACGGGAATAATAATAATGCTGAAATATTAAAATAACATCTGTAGAACAAAACTTCATTCCTGATTATTGATGTACAATAACCATTATCAGTTAAGTATGAATAAAAAGCTATTTTTAGTAAATTTTATCTTTTTTTTTTCAACAATAGAATCACGTGACATATTTAGAAATATAATCAATAATCTAAAAATATATGGTATTATTAATGGAATAATTCTAAACATTACACAGTGCTTAGTTTGATAATCATTAGTAGTTTGAAAGGTATATAACTTAATATATATGGGAAGCAGTATATATACATTCAAAGTACGTATATATAGAGTACAACTGGTCACTCTTTTCTATTATCGTATATACAATATATAAAGTGTGGTAAACGTTCTTTTCATATATTTAAATAATTTGTTGGACTCTATTAGTAATTTCGGTAATAAAACTACAAATCCTTTCTATAATAAAATTTTTATTAAAAAAAAATATCCAAAATTAATGAACAATAATGGAATAGGTAAAATCTTAACTTTGTTCAGAATATGTTATTATCTATTTGGATTTTTAGGCTGCTTAAAGGCACACTCAAAATTTAAGATGTGGAACCATAATTATGGAAATATCTTGTTTGTTTTGTTTTTATCTTCTTTTATAACCAATCTTTCCAAAATATTATATACTTTTTACTGAATTTATTGTTTTGTGTTATAAACAAAAAAAAATATAATTTTGACTTGGGAATCTGCCTTTATATGAGTTTTATATAGCAGGTATAACTAACACCATGATTACAAAAAAAAAAAAATCAATACTCTTCCTTTTCTTTCTGTTTCAATTTTTGTAAGTAAATATATTCATATTGTAACTGAATAGAATAGTAGGAAGCGAAAGGTGATTCAAGTAAACTTCAATAAAGAATGTGAACACAGTAATTGTACAATGAATCAATATCAGAAACAAATGATAAACAACAAGCTTAGCTTCACCAGTAACTATCATAAAACTTTGTAATTGAATTTAGAAGAGACATATTATAAAATCTTAGGCAATTATTATCTATTCCAGGGTTGGGCAATTGTTTTGGCTCAGGGGCCATTTTGTGGAAGGTGAGGTTAATGGAGGGCTGCACCTTTTTTCATGACACAATAAACACTGCTTTATTCCATGTATTACCAAAGAAATATTTGCTTGTTTATTCTTCATTAAACCCACTACATTCATCTCTGATTTTATGTTTTTTTGGATGGTTCATGGTTTCACTAAAGTTGGAAATTTATATATTTACTGTTGCAAAGACAAAATTGAAATTAACCAGATCAACCAGAAAAGCACTGCGCATTGTATCTACACTGCACATGTGTATTGACATGGTGTCCTAGTGGAAAATATAAGACGAATCTTCAATCATGTATGGGAAGGAAATCTTGGTTCAAGATGGATTGGTGGGTCACAAAAAAATTCCTAGTGGACCACATGTGGCCTTCAGGTTGCTATTTGCCCATCCCTGATCTAGCCAATAGCAAATTTGAGATGTGAAATTAAAAAAGGGTATTTATCAATATTTTGCTGCCTGCACATACATTAATCCTATATGATAATTGCAGGGATCTTTACTTCAATGCTAATAATCATCTCTGTGCCATCAGGTACCATGAGTGTATTGACCATCAATAAACCATCATTATAATTACAAAACATATGCATAAAATAAATGGACTTTAAAAATGATCTTTATTACTTTAGCATCATCTAAATAATTCTAAAAATATTATAGGGCTGTCTACAAAAATATCTCCATATACCATTATGCCAGAAATAGCTTTGACATTGCAAGGACCCTGGTGAACAAAAGAAAATATACAATATCAAATAACTTCACTGGAGTAATTTGAAATAATGGTCAATAAGTTTATTGATTAATATATTATATATAAATCATTCTGATCTTGAGTTATGGATATTAAATATGCCATAGATTGATAAACAAAACTACACATTGACACCATTCAAATTGTAATTTTCAAACATACAAATTGTAAATCTTAAGCCAATACCTGTTTTAAATTGTAAATCTTATTTTATATACATACATACTGGTATATATATTAATTTAAAATTATTAGTAGTGCTTTAAAAATATCAAGAAATGTTACAATTTAATTAATATTTCAGTTTCTCCATACTTCATTTGAAATAATATATGTAAATTTCTGTTTTAAGTTCTACATATGTACACTTTACATCATGTGTCATGACAGTATTCCATCTCATTATATTTGAAAATCTCTTTCCAGATTTCATTGCAATTCTGTGTAAAAGTTAGTCTGTAATAAATATCTTGACTACTACAAACTTGATTCTTGATAAATGATCTCATAAAAAAAACTACAAAGTTCTACATTATCATTATTAGTTTTGAAGTTAGTTGTTTACCTCTGTCATTGCAAGAAATCATTGCATACTTACTTTCTAACTACAGTGCCATCTATAACTGAATTCTAGCTATTATATTCTCTTCTAATAGGAAACTTTGAACTTGCATTGTTATTCTGCTGTTTTAATAAATAGAATGAAAATTAAATATTCTAAAATTGCTGAATTCAATCTAACTTGCTTGTATACAGATATACCACTAAGTCAAACATTATAGTTTAATAATCTCAGCCTCAAATTAGTTTTAGATACCTTTTATTTTGGTTGTAAATGGCAAAACAGGCAAACACTGATTTTTTTCTTGAGCCTAATATCAATTTTTACTAGTAATATCTCCCTTGCAGATTTAGAAGTTACAATTCAAATATTAACCTAAATATGGCCATCATTTGGAGAATAGCACAATCTAATGCTTTTTAACAGAAAGCAATATGTTTGCATTTACACATTACATATTTAAAGGTTTTGAAGTTGGAAGAAAAGTGTCATTAGTATCAAATAAAACAAGCAGAAAATGAAATAAGTGTATTAATATTAAACAAGTGATTATTTTTTTTATGTGCAGTTTTTATGCTATGGTAAAGTGGTGCTAAAAATCCCTGCGTTGTGATTAAATTGTGACTTGAGTGTTTGAATACCTCTTCCCCAAAATAAAAATTATTTAATTTTAGGATTTGATAACAAATAAGATTTTCAACAATTTTTGAGGTTAAAATAATAATAAAACAGTATTTAAAAGGAAATTGATTTCAACAAATTTTATTGGATAAAAAAAAAAGTATTCAATATTCTATAAAATAAAATTCATTATCTGGTAGAAATAAATGATACACTATTACTGATGACATCTCTGGCTTATTATGAAGACACCTTTTGTTTCCACAGTCTGCTTTTCAAAGAGATACTTTAATAGACATTAGCCCAAAATGCATTTAAAGATTTGAATATGTTTCCAAATATGCAAAACAAGAGCATATTCTTATTTTCACATGGCTCTTTTTAATCTCCACAATCAAGTTATTATGGGTCCTTATAAGCAATATCCACATTTCTAACAGTTCCAATTTCAATCCAAAATAATTCTCTGAACCAGAAAAAGAATTGGAGAAAATTTCTAAAAAAAAAAAAAAAAGAACAAGACAGAAATACAATTAATTGCATTTTAAATATATGTATATATGGTAACAGTATGTGCTGCACTGTGACTTCTCCTTATATGGAGACAGGAATCTCTCAGCAACTATGCCCAGAGAAACTTGTTAGTCACCCTATCTTCTCTTTTCATTTTCCACCATAAGTTTTCCCACATCCTGATCCATCCCATTTCCACAACATAATCTTTGTCAACTCAATGACCTTTATATCTAAACCCCCCTTATCTTTTCTGAAACCCATCATAAAAAACAACAACTCACTTTCTGTATAATCAATTTGTTTATATTTATTCTTCCACAACATCATTATTTTTACCCTTTCTGGTTTCAGGCATTTACATTCAATTAACAGATGCCTAATATTTTCTATGTCTTCCTTACACAACTCGCAGACTAAATCACCTATATTTTTCCATTTATATTCCCCTATTGCTGAAGATTCCATTCGAGCCTTAAACAGTAAACTACTTTCCTTGATATTATCATAAATTAACTCACCCAATATTATTTAAACCCTTTTTATTCTCCATACTACTTTTCCATTTCTCCAATTCCCTATTCTTTATTAATACATCTATTCTTCTATCCCATTACTTACCACTGTAACACTCAACAATTAATTCTCTTAACACAATAATCCCACCTTTTATATAAGTATACTGACTAAAGATTAGCCTTTCAAGCTAATGTACATGCACTTTTTACGAATGTTAATAATAATAAATGAATACTTTCATCTCCAACACAAGATAAAGTCTTTGCGAACGAATAAATGAATCCACTTATTCATTAAACCCAAATGCTTATATATGGGCAAATCTTAAGTACTGGATATGAAAGCATAAGGATAAATCAATCACTTTAAATTACTGTTTACTATGTCTGAATGAATGACGTCAATGAAATTATCTAGAATTTATGAAACGTCACTCTTAAATGAAACTAAACATATGTAAATGAAGCATTTATTTATATAGCGCTATGTTTATAAATTGTAATAAGCTAAAGATTAGCCTTTCAAGCTAATGTACATGCACTTTTTACGAATGTTAATAATAATAAATGAATACTTTCATCTCCAACACAAGATAAAGTCTTTGCGAACGAATAAATGAATCTACTTATTCATTCAACCCAAATGCTTATATATGGGCAAATCTTAAGTACTGGATATGAAAGCATGAGGATAAATCAATCACTTTAAATTACTGTTTACTATGTCTGAATGAATGACGTCAATGAAATTATCTAAAATTTACGAAATGTCACTCTTAAATTAAACTAAACACATGTAAATAAAGCCTTTATTTATATAGCGCTATGTTTATAAATTGTAATAAACTAAAGATTAGCCTTTCAAGCTAACAAACAAATAAATGAATCCACTTATTCGTTCAACCCAAATGCTTATATATGGCAAATCTTAAGAACTGGATATGAAAGCGTGAGGATAAATCAATCACTTTAAATTACTGTTTACTATGTCTGAATGAATGACATCAACAAAATTGTCTGAATGAATGATGTCAATGAAATTCTAGATAATTTTGATGATGCCATTCATTCAGACATAGTAAACAGTAATTTAAAGTGATTGATTTATCCTCATACTTTCACATCCAGTACTTAAGATTTGCCCATATATAAGCATTTGGGTTGACTGAATAAGAGGAATCATTTATCCATTCGCAAAGATTTTATCTTGTGTTGGACATAAAAAGTGCATGTACGTTAGCTTGAAAGGCTAATCTTTAGTTTATTACAATTTATAAACATAGCACTATATAAATAAATGCTTCATTTACATAAGTATACTGACATAAATTCTTTATCCAAATCTGTATACCACATTATCTTTCTCATCCATCTTGTTGTCTGCCCTTTATTCATAACCCAATTAAATACTATTTTGGCTATTCTTTTATTATCAATAGAACATTTACATTTTGCTTTTTGCATCTCTCATATAAAAACATGACCATCCAATTTCTCCTTGAATTGCCTTCTTTGCTGACCACACATCTGCATCCAGTGCATGCCTTCCTATTTCTTTTTCTAAGTAATCTAATATCTCTTTACTGCACATAATGCATCATTACCATATGTTAACCCTGTCCCTGCCACTCCCTTAGCTACATTGTATTTATTATATGAGAACACTATTAATTTCATTATCAACCCCTTTATCAATTTTTATTCCTATTCATCCAAGCAATTTCTCTGATTACTTAAGATGATTCCCAAATAGTTATACCTATTGACCGTGCTTAACTTTATATACCCCAATAAAAATTATTTGTCTTTTCTTTCCCCAGATTAATCATCATTACTTTTGATTTTTTTCTCACTAAATTTAATCCTTATCTCTTTACCCACCTTTGCGCATTTTCTCAGCCTAACTTCCATATCTTCTTCTTTCTGCACACAAAAAGATATCATCTGCAAATAAAAGACCCAACAATGTATATACTTCCTTGTCACCTGTTAATGGTATCTCTACCCCTCTTCCTAGTCCTTCTATTGCGCTCTCCATTTCTCTCAAATACAACAAAAACAAAATAGGAGACGTATGGCATCCTTGTCTTAATCTCACCCCATTTTTAACTTTAACAGATTCTATATTCCCTAATTGATACATATAGTAATTATTTTTCATATAATTTCTTAATAATATTCAGTAAAGCTCCATCCATTCCCAAATTTACTAAACTTACCCAGAATCTATTTCCATTTACTCTATCATATGCCTTCTCTATATCTATAAAAACCATATATAACTATCTACCTGTATCTTCTTCTCCATTAAACAATTATAAATAAGTGTTTTTTGTTTCCATAAGTTGTGTAACTAGAAATAAACTATCTCCTATATGCCTATCTGATTGAAAATCTCCTTGCATTTCTCCAACTATATTATTTTCTTCTATCCATTTTACAAATTTTTCTAGCCACTATATATGAGAATACATTATATAACACTGATGTTGCCACTATAAGTCTATAATTATTTTTAACTTTCTATGATCCTTACCCTTTTCTTTAAATGGTAGCTTACTCTTGTATTACTCCAATTACCTGGAAAATCTCTCTTTTGTGCCATCTTATTAAAACATGATAATAATCTTAATTTTGCCCTATGCCCTAAATTCATTACCATCTCTGCTGCCCATTCATCCAAACTTCTTGCCTTTCCACATTTCAATTTTTTCCCTGCTTCATTCAGTTTATTTTCTGTAAACCTAATATTCCCATTACTATATGCTTTCGTGTTTGCTATCACTCTGTGCTTGACATCTAATATCTTTTCTATATCCATTACATACTTATTTAAGATTAATTTTCTATAGAGCTATTCTCTATTCCCTCATCATCTAGTAATATTAATTTTCTCTCTCTCCTATATTCCTTCTTTCAATGTATTTCCAAAATTTTTTATTCCAAACTCTTCCATTTTTATTAATATCCTCAAACAATTTATTATTCCATTTCATTCTCTCTCTATAATTATTTATTTTAGCCAATTTTTTTTCTAAGTACTATTTCCATTTAGCATTAACATTTTTTTCACTTTCTTTGTTCTTAATAGGAATCTTATATTCTCTACATGATTTTCCCCTCTCTTTTACACTTTTACTAACTCTCATTTTCCTACTACTTTTATTCTTCTGAATATTCTCACCTAAATCCCTACTTGCCACTTTTTCTATTTCACCACACCAGTCCTTATATTCATCCCCAACCAACTCTTCCATGGTTTCTTCAACTTTTATTTTATACACTTCTAACTTATTCTTATCATTCATTCTCCATCCTCATCTTTCACTATCCTTTCTATTTTCACTACTATTTTCCATCACATTATTAACCATTTCTATGATCACTATTACATACTCTCTCTTCATTATCAAACACCTTAATTTTCCATACTTTATTCATTGCCTCTGTCTCTACTAATATATAATATATTGTGTGGAATATATTATTTCTAGTCCATGTGTATTGTACCTCATAAATATTAGATAAATGTCCAATGCTCAAATTCACTCTCTGACAAAAAGTCTTCAAAAGCTGTCCATTCTTATTACTTCATTAATTTCTTCAATATGCCCATTTATATCCCCTATAACCATTATTCTCTTCCCTCTTCTTTGAAACTCTGTATATTCTCAACTAAAGATTCATATATGCTACTGTTCCACTCCATTATGGTTTGACCATCTCCAGTGGCTATATACACTATAGCCACTATCCATTCTTGTTTTCCTAATCTTATCTCAAACCACAAATGTTTTTGACATTTAACAGTATTTAAATATTTTTTGATATAACTCCTATATCACCACCCCTTTTTTCTTTTTCTTTTTTATTTATACTTGGCTATACCACATCTTCCAGAATATGTTCTTCTTCTCTTAGATGTGTTTGCACTACTGCTATTACCTCCAAGCTCTTCATTTTTAATTGCTTTAATTCCAGCCCTTTTCTGGTCTCCTATCACCTTGCATATTCAAATACCCAATTTTAACAATTTCTTCTTTTCTAACTACTCTTTTATAAATTCTTTTGACTCTTTCTTCTCCATTACATTTATAAATAACTTGCTCACCATTAATTTTACAGACCCATTCCTTCTCCATATCTACACTTATACCTAAATCAGCCACCCTTTGATTATTTCTTACATCCTGTCCATTCTTCTTTCTGACAACAGTGCCACTTAACACCCCACCCCCTTTATAAGTTTTCCGAACTATATTCTTTATAAATCAAACTCTCTAAAACTTCACTTCCTTGATTTTTTAAGTGCAAGCCATCTTTACTATATAATTCCCTCTTTCCAATAGAAAAATCCCATACATCCACAAACACGATATCATTTTTCTCACACATTTTTTTACACTCTTCTTTATAGAACATGTCCTATCTAACATGTATCTCTTGGTAATAATCCAACTATTCCTACTCTTTCCTTAATCATACTCAAATTTCTAATCAATTCATGTACTCATCCATTACTCTCTCTGATGGCTCTGACAAATTATTAGTTCCTACTAATATTCACATCTCCACTCCCTTGCTTCTTTACTTTATTTGTCACAACCCTAATTTTAGCTTCAGGCAAACATACTCTTATATACCTGTTTCTATTTTCCATTGCAATTATATCTCAACATTCTCTAGTTAGTGAATCTCCTATCAATACTCTCATAGTTTACTGTCTCTGCTTCATCTGTAACATTCTCTATCATCTTCTGGACTTCCTTATCTACTTCTTCCTTATCACTCCTGCTTACAATTAATTTCTAATGATTTTAATTTTGCTTCTATGTCCTTTACCTCTTCTTCTATCTTACTTATTCTCTGGATAACCATCTTCATTGCACTAGTAATTTTTCCACTCACATCTCCTGTCATTCCACTAAAACCATACTCTACCCTATCTTCCTCAATTACATTTTCCCCATTTCTCCTGACTTTAAATATCTACACTTAGAAATCACTTTTTACCACTTTTATCATATTTACAAACTGTCTACATAACCATAAACCTGTAATATCTTTCCTAGTCTTATTTAAACATTTCAAATGAAAAACCTCATTACATACAGTATACTGTACCACAGCATGCCTAATTTCTTTCTGACCACTATATATGCATTGTGGAATACAAATGCAATCCATATTCCTTATTTTCCAAGTTACCTATTCTATATTTGACTTTATACTTCATCTCTTACTCTCAAAACCCCTTTGCACAAAAGGTAAAAACTTTACTTTCTTTCAATGATGATCAATCTATAACCACGTATTTTCTGACCATAGGCCGCCAAAACATTTTTTTTTTCTCAAATAAATCACTCCCCTTTTCTTAAATTAAAAAAATTCTTTAACTTACTAAAAAATCAACTACTCTTACATATAACCTAGTTATAAAATATCCTTACATTAATATACATTCAACAAAATAATTTCTTTTTTTTTTACTTCTATATTTAAAATGGTGAACGAAACACTTTTTAAATGTTACAATTCCCGATCTTTCCAAATTTAATTAAATCTATTTATCTTGATCACAATTTACTCTCCACATTCATACAACAAGCAAACAGTCTTTGAATGCATGATCTCAAATAATTAATTGCCTTAAAAAAAAACCAAAAAACTTTAACTTAGCTTTCAGCACAGAATAAACACATCAACACAATAAAGCAGCCAAAGTCCTTTTTTAGCAAATTGTTCATATAACAGTGACACCTAATGCAAGTTTTAGCAATCAATGAATGTAAGAAGATTTGTGCATAAAAATTCCTATCTAGTGCTTACTCATCCAATACCCCCAGACTAGTTTCTAGCTTGTGGCTTTCATTAGCGAGAAGTTTTGGATCTGAGAGCACTAGATAGAGATTTTATGTACAAACCTTCTTGCATCCAATGATTACTAAGGCTTGCACTGGGTAACACTACTGTATGAAAAGTTTGCTACTGTTATGAAAGGCTTGTGTAAGCATAGGAAATGGTGATCAAGTGATATATGTAGTGTAAGCTTAAAGTTTTCCTCATAAGATTCATTACATTGCCTTAACAATTCAGGTCCCACAGGCTTCATCAGTATTAGTCTCATTAGAAAATGGGCAATTGACTTTAGACATTATACATTAATATTTTTTCTTCAGGTTTTCTCATATGTAAGGTTAGATTATAATAAATTAATTTTAAGGCAATAGTAAAGGAATTGATTACCATTTATGAAACCTAGCGGAGTAAAATACTAAATCAGTAAAAATGAATTGATATTATATATAAAATCCCTACTTTTTCCATTGTCTGATTGGTGAATGTATGTTTATTCACAAAGCTGTCACATATCAAATTCATAAACAATTAAAATATTACATTTATGCAAAGAAAATAATTTCGCTATTAAAAAAAAATGCTTGGAAAAAAATCAGTATATGTCTTTTTAACTATAGAGTTATAGTATTTAAATTGTGAAGAAAATGTGATTACAGTATATAAATTCATGTTGGAAATGTGATATTTGGTGTGGGGGGGGGATAGATGTTATAGTATTATATTTACATTTAGTTTTGTATAATGTATCATTGAAGTCAAAATGACGGCTTTGAGGCTAGTGTACAATTCTCACATTTATTTATATAATTTTATTAAATCTTAAAAAAAATTCATTCAAGCATTCACTTAAAAAACCATGGTCTATTTTGGCTGGGTACACCTAGTATATATATAATTATTAAATAACATGTCATTAGATATATAAGTAAATTTTGATAGAAGAAAACTACTCTGTGACTCATCGATATTAATAGTCAAAATTTAATGTCAACAATGATTTAAAGAATGGCTGTCACTAGTCCCTTCAGCCTATTTATTCAAATAACCAACATGTTGGAAATAGATTTTAAATCAGCTTATTACTTGCAAAAGTTCAAATTATATATCCTAAGGTTAAAAAAACATCTCATTTTTAATGATCTTTGCAAGTAAGAAGCTGATTTTAAACTCTGGCTATTAAATAAAAATTGTTCTTTCTTTTCTGCACTGTCAATGAATGTTGGTTTATTTAGTAAATAGGATTAAGGAATGGGAGACCATCCTGCATAAGTTGAAGAGTAGTATATAAATATTTAAAAATAAGAAAGTTATATAAAAAAAAAAACATGAAATAAATATTTAGTGAATAAACAATGAATAAGAAATCAAATATTTTCAATTACTGTGACAAATGTAAATATTCCTTTAAATATATATATATTAGCAAGAGTCATAATAAATTAAAACACAATCTATGGATGAATATAAGTAAGAATTTAACAAGCATAACAGTGCAAAAAGTAATCCATGTAAACCCTAAGAATGTAATTGATGACAATAAATCCGTAAGAAATTGAAATCCAAAAAAGGTTTCATCTTCCAAAAAAAAAGAAAAGGTAAAAAAGAAAAGAAAAAGTGAATTCTGGGTACCCATTATTTGCATTGATCATATCTTATTCGATTATTCTGCATTGGTTTGATTATTAAATACACTATTTTCAGTTTTTTTTCTAAATATACAGTTATGTATTCAAATACATAATTTTCAGATCATACATAGTACTAGCACTGTTAGATAAGTTTAGTTAGGAAAAAATGAATGAGATAGATAACTTTTTTTAAAAAGAGTGTAGCTATGATTTACATTACAATAGAAGAAAACAGAGTCACAGTAATAAATGATTGAATTGAGAAATGACTATAGATGTATTGAAAATATAGAAATGGCATACAAGTGGATTATGCAACAGAAATAATAATAGAGCAATTTTTTTTTTTTTTTTAAAAAATGATTAGATAAAGACAAATTAAGTGAAGCCAAATATAAGATAAAGTTAATAAAATTATGCCTCAAGTGAAGAAAGGAAAAAATACAAAAATTCAAATTAATGAAACTATTAAGAGAAGGTATATTAATAATTTCTATTAGTCAAATTATTAGGCTAGAGGTTATCCACTTAATGAAACATATTTCTGTATTATAATTTTTCCTACCCCACTCTCACACAAAGTAAGGATTGGTTTTTATTTGCTTTTAACACTTTGTGGAAAGGTGTAACCACAAACATATGACCAGAAACATGCAAAAAAGATATATGATGCCCAAGATACACATTTCATGCTGAACCCGCACTCATCAGTTGATCCAGATAACAATCTCTTATATATATCTTTATTATTGTTCAGTTAAATGGATAATCAATTACTGCAGCTTAAATGATAAATATATTTATAATTTTTATTAGCAAATATGATTCATGTAAGTGGATAATCTCTAGTCTAATGAATGACTAATAAAAATAATTAATATACTTCCATCAATTGGTTTGTGTCAAAGTTGTGAGGGCAATAAGTTTGAAACTTATTAATTACACTAGAGTAATTTGCTATCTATCTACACTGAACAATGAAAAAAATATGCATCAGAGATAGTGATCTGAGCCAACTGATGAGTGCTGGTTCAGCTTGAAATGTGCATCTTGGGGATCACATATCTTTTTTATATGTCTTTGGTCATATGTTTATGATTACACCCTTTCACAAGATGTTAACTTGTTCGAGAGTGGTGCAATAAAAATTATACTACATAAATATGATTCATTATTGGGGGAAAATATTATAAGAATTGGGTGAATTTATTTTGTGATTGGGGAAAATGTCCAAGTTTGTTTTTCAACACTTAAGATTATTTTGAGGAAAAAAGCCTAAAGAGGAATCCAATCCCATGTTAGCATTTTAAATCAATAACTTTAATATGATAGGCAGCTGATGTAATAAATACACTCTATGTATTTGTAATAGTTTGAACCTATCATATCCGAAGAACTGTTCGAACTTAGTAAAGATAAATAATTAAATGATTTTTGTTATTTTCTTTCAACATCTGCAGCAGGAATAACTCACGCTATTTCCTCTATTGCTCAGCCACCTTTTACAAACACAAGATAAATTAGTAAATTACCGAGTAAAATAAATATAGAAAATTATTGATCCTATTATATATAATCGAAAGTAAGCAAAGAAGTATATGTATTACTTTATTAAGTACTTTTATGGATGTGTTTATATTACTAATGTTATTGAAGTATTAAAAGATTACTAATAAAACTTAAAACAAAAGTAATATATGCTACATACACATATATTTAACACATTGTAAAAGTAGCTCTATTTCGAAAATATATTTATTATAAGTAATAGACTACAGCTTAAGCCTAATACAATTTGTGCTTTCAGATTGTTTTTGAAAAAAGCTATTAAAACATTCATTAGTAATTACATGCATTGCTATCGCTAAGCAAAAATTAACAATTAAGATCAACACTCCAGAAAAATAAAAAGAGACTATAAAAGTAGGAAGCAACTAAGATAGCTAAAGAGCATAGCTGGGTCTTTCTTGTTAAAATTGATGATTCCAAAAATCCATATAGCAAATAATAGACAATGGCTGTACATCATTTACCATTAAAACATCACATGATCATTTTCTTATGCTTACATAAGCTGTTAAAGCAGTAGCAACTTTTTCCTCATAATACTGCCATCTAGTGCAAGAAGATGTTACAAGACTGTGCACTTAATCCCTATCTATTGCTGCTCACCCAATATAAGTCTCCTCTCTGATAAAACCATAAGTTAAAAACCAGTTTTGTAATATTGGATAAATAGGCCCTAGATAGAAATTGGATGTACAACCATCTGACATCAAGTCAAGGAAGATGAGATTTAGGGGTCCTCATTACAGGATGTAATGAAAATTGCATCTATGAATATTTCCCAGAGAAAGGTCTTTTAGAGAAGATATTATATGGAACATTGAAAGATAGGCAACAGCAGTTCAGCATTAAGGAATATACATTAAAGATTTGCCCATATATAAGCATTTGGGTTGGATAGAATAAGTGGATTCATTTTATTCTTTTCTAAATACTATATCTTGTGTTGGAAGTCAAAGTATTCATTTATTATTAACACTCGTAAAAAGCGTATGCACAGTAGCTTGACAGGCTGATTTTTAATGTATTATATTGTATCATAAATGGAAGCCATCATTTGTTTATTCATAATGCCGTTATGATATCAAATGTTTAATAGAGAGCAAAAAATAATACTTTGAGAATATTAGAATAAACACGTTTACATTGTTTTGGATAACTGTTTATGATACTTCTGCTTTGTTTGGATTAGTGAATATCATTAAATTATAGTTCATAGCATAGACATTGGAACTATTGTGTTTCTTTGAGGTGCCATGTAAGAAGATTGGGATCGGATCGTATGCTAACAAGTATTTTATTTATGTATTTATTTGTATAGTATTTTGAAAATATGCTAGTGCATTTTAGCGCATTTTATATATTATTATTATATTTTATCTTAATCAATTACTTTATTACAAATATTATAGAATTATTATTAGCTTTCTAATGTTTTAAAGAGTGTATCTGTGCAGCAGCATTTTCTTTTCACATAAATTATATATATCATATATTAAGCATTAAAAAGGTGAACTTTTGCTTTATAAACACTTATTTTTATTAAAATTAATTTAGATGGAGAATAGATTTCGTGATATTTACTTAGAGTGTATATTATAAATCTTTATTGTCTATTTGTCATTTTTTAAAAAACATTTATTGTTAATAAATTTTTAATTCGTATAAAACAAATAAACTTGCTTTATTGATCATTTCAATTAATACTGCAAACAAACCTATTGGCTAATAAAATTTTAATATACAGTATAGTAGTTATGTATTGATTTACACGATACATTTTGTAATAAATAATCCTAAAATTTGTCTAGGAATCAAACGATTGGATTGGTAAGTGTATGTATTATTACATATTATTTTTTCTATTACAAATACAATATATTCTCTTTTGAGCTAGGTATACAACTTGTATGACAGTAGATTAATTAATTTGGTATATCTAGATGTTTAAAACCTATTTAGATGAACACCATAATTATTTTAATAGTTATATACAATAGTTACTTTTAGATAAAAAATTATATCTGAGTTAGTTTATAAAATATAAGTATATTAATTATTTAGGTTAACAAAAATGATTATATTCGGATGCCCTCATATTATTTTAAGCTATTATTTATTGAATCACTAAACATTTCTTATGCTTGCTCAAGCTGTTAAAATAGGTAAAAGTCTCCATACAGTAGAACCACTCAGTGCAAGCCAGAGTAATCAATGGATGCAAGAAGGTTTGTTCATAAAATCCCTATCTAGTGCATACTCATCCAATATCCTCAGACTAGTTTTTAGCTTGTGGCTTTCATCATTGAGGAGCCTTGGATCTGAGAGTACTGTATTTATATCTTAGGATTTTAAAGCAACTCTTCAGAAGCCACCTTTTATCTCTACTTGACTACAAAACTATGAGTCTAAAATTGGAAACATAATATTTTCAATCCAAGCTCATTAGCTTATATAGTCATATAAGTCTGAACTCAGTTCAGCATCCATATACTTTGGTTCTTTAATATCCATAGCCATCACTACCCTATTAGGTATGATTGGTATTAAACCACTAAATATCACATGATCACCATTTTGTATGCTAGCTCAAGCTGCTCGAGGGTTGCATTAGATCCTAAGATCTAAGTGCAGTGCACACAGATCCAAGGTTCCTCACTGATGAGCAAGCATAAGAAATGGTGATTGTGCCTACTAGGATAGTGGTGGCTATGGTTATTAAAGAAACAAAGACACCAAAATATATGGGTATTGAACTGAGTTCAGACCTACATGACTACTATATAAGTTAATGAGCATGGATTGAAAATATTGTTTTCAATTTTAGACTCATAGTTTTGTATAGTTAAGTAGAGATAAAAGGTGGCTGCTGGAGGGTTGCATTATATCTAGATGCAGTGCTCTCAGATCCAAAGCTCCTCACTGATGAAAGCCACAAGCTAGAAACTTGTTTTGGGATATTGAATGAGCAGGCATTAGATAGGGATTTTATGTACAAAACTTCTTGCATCCATTGACTCCGGCTTCCACTGAGTGGAACTACTATATGGAGAGTTTTGCCAATTATTTATTAGATATATGTTATGGTAACTTAGTATTTAGTTAGAAAGATGGTAATTTTACGATACTATAAAATTAGTAATTGCATGCATTGAAACTGATATTTAAATTATATTAAACAATGATTTATTTTGTTTAGATTTAATGCTCATTAGCAGATTACATATTTAATTTAAGCTTTTATTATTACAATTTGCTTATAATAGAGTACTAATTAATAGTATGTATATTAGGGTAATTATACTTTAAAGTTTAATAATGGCATCACATGATCACTATTTCTTATGCAGTCATTGATTACTCTGGTTAGCACTGAATAGCACTACTGTATGGAGAGTTTTGCCTGTTTTAATAACTTGGCTTTATAGTCATGATATGTTAATCATATTTATATAAGTGTCAAATAAAAGTCTTTCATTTATTTCAAGTCATTCTGATTTAGATATTGTAAATTGTAAGGCTAATTGAAGTAATGACTTTTATTTTATATCGTTATAAGTTGGCACAAATGAGGAGGTATGTTAGATGAGTCAATTTTGCATATTGTTTTATTACAATTTTTAGTATTGCAGACATTTTGTGGCTATGCATGCCACATTGATCATGCAAGCCATTTATGGGACAAGTTTTTCTTTTGGACTCTCATAGATGCATATTAGAATAGTCTTTAATGTAAATTTAGAAAAGATAAACTCTAAACTTAAGAATATTTCTTGTCATCGATTTCTGGAAATGCACATGTTGAACAATGGAAAAGGGTTCTCAGCTTCCAAATTTAAAGATTACATACAAAAATGGGAAGTAAATAATTTTTACCCTACTATTTCACCCAAAAGGCAATAGATTAGCTGAAAAGGTGGTTATATGTGCAGCTCTCCTCTACAAATACCGTACTTCATTAGCAACTACAAGGAAATTGCTAGTAAAGTTGCCTCTAGCCAGATAAATAAAAACAAATCTAACTCTATTAATATCTAACAATGTCAATATAAAATTATGAGAAAAGAAAGAAGCAAGCACAAAAATTGTGTCAATGTCTTGATGAGAGATAGTTTCAATAAAATGTCACTAGAAGGGACCATTAGGGTGTAACTATAAAAAGCATTTTGATCACATCTATCATTAAGAATTGAAGAAGCTCAGAATGACATATTTATATATCAAATACTGCCATGAAACTCTGAAAGTGAATAGAGAAACAAAAACTAAGAATGCTAGAAATAGGATCTGAAACTAAGAAATCAACAGATGAAGAATTATAAAGAGAAATTTTCATTGCCCCAAAAACCTAGAAAAACAGAATGGAAAACTTCCATCTTTATTTAAAAGGGAGAGAAGGATTTGTAATGTGTGTATATATGTATTAATAGTTACAGTGAGATATTAATAGACTACTGATTAAGCCTAAAACAAAAAAATATAGATCTGTATGTATGTATATGTTATACATACATATATGTAAGAAAAATACTATCCATTAAGTCTAAAATAAAAATATGCATATATGTAAATTATATGTAGGATGTTAGAAAATAGGATTTTAAGAAAATATATTTAACATAAATAATAGATTGCAAATAAAATCTAATAAGACTTGAGTATGAAAATTAAGTTCTTGAGAAAAACTAGTTTACATTTATTAATAATTATTTGCATTATTATTGCTAATTAAAACCAATGGATTAAGATAAATACTTCAGACAAATAGCAAAAGGTAATATTTGATTGAATACAAGTATAACGTATATACTTGGAGTATAGATATAAACATAAAGGACTTGAACACAGTTTTTCAAATTCCCTTCAGCTATCCACTCCATCTCATACACCAATACATATGACCATACACATGCAAAAAGACAACTGATACACATGACCATACGTACATATAAAAAAAGATAAATCATCTCCAATATAGGTAATTAGAGATCATTTATCTTTTTTTACATGTGTGTGGGCATGTGTTGTATGAAATAGAGTGAATAGGTGAAGAGAGCTTGAAAGTCTGTGTTCAAGTTTCTTATGGTTATAATGAAAAAGAGTAATTACTTAAGAAAAATGAGGAGCTTAATTAAGTCTTTCTTATCTGAAACTCCATACTGTAAAAAATTGCTGAACGCCAACCATCCAAATGGTAGATGATAGTCAATGTTCCAGTGGCATACAAGCCATGTTAGTCTACATTATTATTTAGCCCTAAGACAGCTGAATTGTTGTAAGAAAATATGGAAGTCCATGAATATATATATATTGTAACCATATATTTTAGCATAAAATATAATAATTGATGTAACTATTATTAAAAAATTTCTCTGTCTTCTTTGGTGATTTGATTGGCTTGATTTTCGCTTTGAACAGATTACTCTCTTATATTATTTTAATAAATTTAAATTTGCTTCGTTCCATCTCCTACTTCATATCAGAATGTTTAACTTTTTAAAAATTTTGACAACACATTAAATTTGGTAAAATAGTATTAAAATATAATACTTCATTTTTATTTGTTTAAAATGATCTTAAAAATTATTTCATATTGAATTAACAAAAAACCATTTGTTCAATTAAAATAAATTATTAAAAATAAATACAGTAATTACGTAAGCGTCTCAATGTAAAAAAAGAAAAGAGCGCGAATTTAAGAGAAGATCGTCTGTTAGTTTTGCTTTTGGAGGGAGAAAGAAAGAAAAGAAATGGTAAAAAGGCAAATGGTGTAAATTTGATAAGCTTATTTTAAAATATTTAACAAGTAAACTGATTACCACAAATTTGCTATAAACGTAAAAATAATATCGTGGTATTTAATTATAAGATGAATTGCTAAATTTAAAAGTCTGTTCAAGTCGGCTGGCCAAGTGGATCAGATCACGGTAATAATTTCCCAATATTACATTTGGAATGTCGGAGCTTCCCAGTTTAAAAGAATTAATTGCAAGAATTTGGTATGTTTTAAAATGTTTATTGTTCTACAATTTGGAAAAATTAAATAAGTATTTTAATTACAAAAGTTTTATAAATATGAAAATTTGTTTTTTAAAAAAGAAGGAGTTTAAATTAAAGTAAAATGTTAAAGTTATCAACATAGTTTAATATTTCCATTTCAAATTCTAATAAAAAATATAGTATTGATTGATATTTAACTTTATAATGCCAGTAATATATTTGCTAATTAATTTGTTTGTCATTTGGATAATAAACAGTCTTCAATAATTGATCAAAGCTATTTTCTAATTTTATCGTCAGTGTGGAATGATTAAATAAATT
This sequence comes from Epiperipatus broadwayi, assembly GCA_028023455.1. Classification (NCBI taxonomy): domain Eukaryota; kingdom Metazoa; phylum Onychophora; class Udeonychophora; order Euonychophora; family Peripatidae; genus Epiperipatus; species Epiperipatus broadwayi. The sequence goes on along the minus strand of JAQFVV010012399.1, from coordinate 17,948,167 downwards.
GCTATAATTGTTATTCCTAGATTTAAGCGTGGATAAATAAATATTAGCATGGATGTAATAAACTTGGAACATTTTTAATAGAGAAATGTAGAAATTAATAACTTTTGAAAAACATTTTCATTTAAGTTCTGCGAGTCATATTTTTGAAATTGTTTCTTGTTTATGGAGCCACGTAAAATCGTTAATCTGATAGTGATTATAATAACTAACACAAATGGATAAAATTGCATATATAAAATTCAACTATAATTATAGCTATTACTTCGTACATTTATTGTTCGACACATCGTACATGGAATTCACGGATCATATTTGTCGTTATAAAATGCTCTACAATCTAATTTGTGACACACACACCTGCTAAAATTCATATATTGAACTTTAAAATGCTATACATTTAATTTATATCACACACACACCTCTTAGATTTTATGTATTTGATGAATAATTCATTACTTAAATTTTATCGTTATATGAACTTGCATGTGAAGTTCATAAGTTATATTTTATTAAGTTTAAATTAATAGGGGTTGAATAAAATATTTATTCAAGAGAATAGCGCTTGCGAAAAGGGCTTGAAAAGTACTAAATGAATTCATGAGATGTATCAATCTTTGTGAGGTATTTTGTGAGTCTTTCCAGATTTATATTCCTATGCTAATATTACTTATATTGCATTACACATGTTTTATTTTAAGTAAGATAATTTAGTACATTATTTGTCCTGATTAGTGTAACATTTTATTATGCAAGAACCCACATTTGCTAAAGTGTTAGTGTTTTCTGAATGATCAGAGTAACTGAGGAGGATGATTTTGCACTTTAATGTGAAGTAAATAATAATGTTGTTTTATAATGTTGAAAGGCATTAATCTGTGCCGGTGGTTAATCCGCAGATTATTTAATTGCCATTTTTGTATTTTACACTCATTCCAGCGCTGGTGGTTAATCCGCGGAATTGTGTAATTATACGTATTACTTTATGATGGTGTATCAATCCACAAAGCGTTTAGTATTATTTAATTCCTATGTGTAGATGAACGCATCCACAGGAATATGTTTTGCTTCATAGATATAAGTTGGGCAAAGTATTTTAGTTAATCTGCTAAATCATCTTCTTCCATTTTTAAGTATAGTTAATAAGTTAGATCGTCAAATTGTAGCAGGACATTCTATTCAAGTTACTTCATAATAATTAACTGTCGGTTGATTATTATTTACCGGAGTGTAAGTTTACATTTTCATTTTATTTAATGATTACATTATAGCTAAATCCTACAGATATAATATTAGTTATTATATTATTACAATTTTACGGTATGGATTTATTGAATCTGGAAATGACGTTAAATACTTCATGAGTGATGGTGAATTTAGTATAATTTGCTCAAGATTCATTATATCAAATTGAAATAAGGTATGATTAGGTTTTTAAAACTGTACCTATGATAGGTTAGTGAAGAAAGTCGATGGAATTATAATTTATTTATTTTATTTGTTTACTTATGTTTTTTTTTTAATTATAACCTTGGAATTAATTACTTATTATTCATAAATTTGTAAATAAAAGTTGATTTATAATTAAATTTACTGTGCCGTTGCTATGTGTCATTCTTAAAATCAGAAATCATAAACCTTGGATAGAGCATACATGAAGTACATACCATTGTCAACATGATATCAGAGTTTGGGAATATTTGAGAAAACATTTGGATGCTTTTAGTCTTTGGTAGTTTATGATGTGTAGGGTACAATAAAATCCCATTTACCTTTTCCATCATTTTGGCTTTGCGTAGTTGATTCTAGTATGCAATATAAATTAATTATTAGACTTGTAAACAGATTTACCAAATAATGATATGATTGAAAATATTTACTTAACATTTTAAATTGTCATTTGTCAGTATAAAAAGAGTCTCAGTGATATAGTAAACTATAAAAAAAGAACCCAAGTATTTATGTTTATTTATTGCAAAGCTTTACCTAGACTAGCATTTGTATAAAAAATCATATAGATGGTTTAAAATTTCATAATATTATGTATTTCCACAAATTATGCCATCTTGTACATGGTCGGCCATCGGGTCTCATACAATAAAAATCGCAAATTAAGGTTTGTAACATAATCACATTGCACTTATAATTTGTTTAATGTATTTTATCACACTACTATGATAGGTCATCGTGATATACCCTGGCTGCGATCAAATTGAATCATAAAAGTTTATGTTAGATCATGAGTTTGGTCTGTGATAAGTTGGTCCTTGGTGCATAAAATAGATAGCATAATATGCTTTTGGATACAGCTCTTAATAGCTGTCAATGTGTAGCGGGAATTGATCAGTGATCGAGGTAACGATTCCCAGTGCACTGATGTTTTGGTGATATTATGTAGTTGACCACACTTTAGAGGGTTACAAATTTTTTTGGCGCCACAACGTGGTCGGCCCGATATGTAAAGGTTACAAATTTTTGGCACCACAACGTGTTCGGCCCGATATGTTGAGGTTAGACAGTCATGGTAAGTGTGCAATTACAGTTTTTAGCACTTTATAAACATGCGACTTGATTAATTGACTGTTGCAGAGTACAATATGGTAATGTGTGAACTGAATTAAAATGATTGTTGATTACAATTTTAATTTCCCATATTTCAAGAATATTATCATGTGACAAATGCTCTATCATGGTGATAAAATATTGTATGTTTTATTGCTATATATTTCTCCAAATTACTTATAAGATTTCTGATGACAATAGCAATCGTATTCAAAGATATACCAATATTTATGATTGAATTGGGAGAAGTTGAAATATCACGGGTTTATAAAGTAGTTGTTGTAAGACTGCAAATATTTGAAGTGGGGGTTCAGATTATTTTAGTGTGAATGTGATATATACCATCTGGGATAGATTATTGGTGGTGAGGATTTAGTGGTTGGTCGGCTTGAACAAGATTTTAATTGATCATTGTTATTAAAACACATATTTTAGGAAAGAAAAAAAATTTGGTTTCACAAAATATTGAAATAGTTGTTATAAAATACCCAAAATGAGTGATTCTGAAGAAATTAGTTATCCTGAAACAACCCAAGAAGTTCCTGATTTTGATTTCCAACAACGGTTTATGTTGATGCTTCAACGTATAGAGATTGGAATGAATGAACAGTCTCTAAAAATGAATGAACAGTCTCTAAAATTGAATGAACAGTCTCTAAAAATGAATGAACAGTCTGAAAAATTGAATGAACAGTCTCTTTCCCAAAAAGAGATGTTAGAGTCTCACAAAGAGATGACTGAAAAATTAAATGAACAGTCTATTTCTCAAAAAGAGATGACTGAAAAATTAAATGAACAGTCTATTTCTCAAAAAGAGATGACTGAAAAATTGAATGAACAGACTGAAAAATTGAATGAACAGACTGAAAAATTAGATAGTTTTGAGAATAAAATGGCTGAAGTTCAGGAATTTGTGAAAGAAAAAATAGAAGCTGCTAGGATAAAAACAATGGAGGAATTTAATCAAAAATTTCAATCCCTAGAAAATAGTTGTAAGGCAGCTAAAGGGGAGTCCGATATTAAATTAGAAGAAATTAAAGCTAATTTCTTCGATTACAAAAAGCACTTGGAAGTTCAGATAGAAGAAATTGGAAATAAGTTCATAACCCACGAGGAGAATGTGGACACTAAACTCAAGGTGCTTGATGTGGCAATGGGTGACTCAAGGAGTCAGTTGGCACAAATAGTTAGTGAAATGAACTATAAAGTTCAAGAAGTAGAGTCTCAATCTGCTAAATCTATTGATAAAATTAAAACTGAAATGGAAAGTAAATTTCAGAATATGAATGAGAGTCATTCAACTTTTGAACAAGGCATATTTAAATCCATGAGTGAATCTGTAACAGAGAGCAGAGCAGAATTGGGTAGCATTAAAAAGATTTTGGAGGAAACTATCAATAGGTCTAAAGTAGAAAATAAAGAATTAAAAAAGACTAATGCTAAATTTAGTGGAGATTTAGAAATGATGCAAAAAGAGTGGAAGGAAATGAGGGATAAATGTCAAGAGTGGCCAAATGAGTCAAATGAGTTTAAAGAAGGACAGAAACTAGAGGCAAAGATTGAAAATCTTCAGCTAAAAATGCTAGAAATTCAAAGGGCTCAAGAGAAAAATGATAATTTCATTGGTCAAAACACCAAGTATTATGTAGAGGGGGCAGAGACCTCTGTTAAAGAAGTAGTTGTATCGGATGGTAATTTTACTGGTATCCGCACAACTCCCATTTTCCAAAAACCATTAGAAATTGAATCTGTGGCCAATGATGTCAAGAAAACAGATATGTCTATGGGTGGATCTACAGCTCTTAAATTTCTAAAGATTAAGCCATTTAAAGGGGAGTATTTGGAAAACCCTCTAGAATTTCTTCAAAATCTGGAAGAATTGTTTACTTTATGTGCATTTTCAGAAAGAGAAAAACTGGCTATCTCCAGCAACCATCTTTATGCTGCTGCAAAAGATTGGTGGCAGTCTTTGTTTGATTGTCCTCAAACATATGGAGATTTTAAACATTTAATAATGTCAAGTTTCTGGGGTGAAGATCGTCAGGATAACATGCATTATCAAATTACTCGAGAAAAGTACAATGCTAATAAAGGTAGCTATACTCAATTTTTTCGTGGACAAGCGGTCAAACTTAAAACTTTAACTGCTTTTCCATTATCTGAGCATCATATAGTCAGGATCTTAAGACATAACTTACCTCGACAGATTGAACAAGTTTTGATTGCTGCAGATAAGTATACAATTGATGAGGTGTCAGAGATCTTAGATGCATTAGAAACAAGTGAATGTGACCTGGAAAACAGATATAGAGGTGGAAAGGATGCTAGGGCTTCTCATAACTGACCCATTGCTAATGTTAATGTTGCTCCCATAAGAAGTCCTTATCGTGATAAAAGATACGAGAGTAGGAGTCGTAGTTATAAACGACCAAAATTTTATCATAGAGTTAATGGTCAACCTAGTCTAATTAATAAGACCCAAGATAGAAATCAACCTTCTGTTAGTGGAATTAAACCACCTCACACAAAGGATATTAAGACAAATGTTAAAAGTAGTGCATTAAACTAGAAGGGGCCTCATGGAATACAAGAGCCATTACTAATTAAAACTCCTTTACCCATCATTCTAGAAGAAATAAATAGTAATATTGATATAGAAAAAGCCAGAGGGAATTTAAGAAAAATGGGCCAAAAGCACTCTAAACAGTATAAAGGTAAACCACATCCTTTTAAGGTCGGAGATTTTGTATTTGTCCGTACTCCTCATGTTAGCAACTTAAAGAAAAACGAATTTAGAAAATTTTTAAGCTTATATAATGGACCTTTCATGATTGAAAGCCAGGTGGGAGAGAATGCATTTATGCTCTCAACCCCTGAAGGAATCCGAGGCACCTACAATGCACGTAGTTTAAAACCTGTACCTTCAATAAATTAGGGGGATTTATGTCGTGTAAGTGTTATACCATATTCAGATTGATGATAAATTATAGATAGGATAAATAAAAATAGTGACTTATGATGTACCTTAGTAGAGTTTGATGAAATGGAATTCTGAAGATAAATTTTTTCCATAGGGGGGTGTAAACTGTAACCATATATTTTAGCATAAAATATAATAATTGATGTAACTATTATTAAAAAATTTCTCTGTCTTCTTTGGTGATTTGATTGGCTTGATTTTCGCTTTGAACAGATTACTCTCTTATATTATTTTAATAAATTTAAATTTGCTTCGTTCCATCTCCTACTTCATATCAGAATGTTTAACTTTTTAAAAATTTTGACAACACATTAAATTTGGTAAAATAGTATTAAAATATAATACTTCATTTTTATTTGTTTAAAATGATCTTAAAAATTATTTCATATTGAATTAACAAAAAACCATTTGTTCAATTAAAATAAATTATTAAAAATAAATACAGTAATTACGTAAGCGTCTCAATGTAAAAAAAGAAAAGAGCGTGAATTTAAGAGAAGATCGTCTGTTAGTTTTGCTTTTGGAGGGAGAAAGAAAGAAAAGAAATGGTAAAAAGGCAAATGGTGTAAATTTGATAAGCTTATTTTAAAATATTTAACAAGTAAACTGATTACCACAAACTTGCTATAAACGTAAAAATAATATCGTGGTATTTAATTATAAGATGAATTGCTAAATTTAAAAGTCTGTTCAAGTCGGCTGGCCAAGTGGATCAGATCACCGGTAATAATTTCCCAATATTACATTTGGAATGTCGGAGCTTCCCAGTTTAAAAGAATTAATAGCAAGAATTTGGTATGTTTTAAAATGTTTATTGTTCTACAATTTGGAAAAATTAAATAAGTATTTTAATTACAAAAGTTTTATAAATATGAAAATTTGTTTTTTAAAAAAGAAGGAGTTTAAATTAAAGTAAAATGTTAAAGTTATCAACATAGTTTAATATTTCCGTTTCAAATTCTAATAAAAAATATAGTATTGATTGATATTTAACTTTATAATGCCAGTAATATATTTGCTAATTAATTTGTTTGTCATTTGGATAATAAACAGTCTTCAATAATTGATCAAAGCTATCTTCTAATTTTATCGTCAGTGTGGAATGATTAAATAAATTGCTATAATTGTTATTCCTAGATTTAAGCGTGGATAAATAAATATTAGCATGGATGTAATAAACTTGGAACATTTTTAATAGAGAAATGTAGAAATTAATAACTTTTGAAAAACATTTTCATTTAAGTTCTGCGAGTCATATTTTTGAAATTGTTTCTTGTTTATGGAGCCACGTAAAATCGTTAATCTGATAGTGATTATAATAACTAACACAAATGGATAAAATTGCATGTATGGAATTCAACTATAATTATAGCTATTACTTCGTACATTTATTGTTCGACACATCGTACATGGAATTCACGGATCATATTTGTCGTTATAAAATGCTCTACAATCTAATTTGTGACACACACACCTGCTAAAATTCATATATTGAACTTTAAAATGCTATACATTTAATTTATATCACACACACACCTCTTAGATTTTATGTATTTGATGAATAATTCATTACTTAAATTTTATCGTTATATGAACTTGCATGTGAAGTTCATAAGTTATATTTTATTAAGTTTAAATTAATAGGGGTTGAATAAAATATTTATTCAAGAGAATAGCGCTTGCGAAAAGGGCTTGAAAAGTACTAAATGAATTCATGAGATGTATCAATCTTTGTGAGGTATTTTGTGAGTCTTTCCAGATTTATATTCCTATGCTAATATTACTTATATTGCATTACACATGTTTTATTTTAAGTTAGATAAGTTAGTACATTATTTGTCCTGATTAGTGTAACATTTTATTATGCAAGAACCCACATTTGCTAAAGTGTTAGTGTTTTCTGAATGATCAGAGTAACTGAGGAGGATGATTTTGCACTTTAATGTGAAGTAAATAATAATGTTGTTTTATAATGTTGAAAGGCATTAATCTGTGCTGGTGGTTAATCCGCAGATTATTTAATTGCCATTTTTGTATTTTACACTCATTCCAGCGCTGGTGGTTAATCCGCGGAATTGTGTAATTATACGTATTACTTTATGATGGTGTATCAATCCACAAAGCGTTTAGTATTATTTAATTCCTATGTGTAGATGAACGCATCCACAGGAATATGTTTTGCTTCATAGATATAAGTTGGGCAAAGTATTTTAGTTAATCTGCTAAATCATCTTCTTCCATTTTTAAGTATAGTTAATAAGTTAGATCGTCAAATTGTAGCAGGACATTCTATTCAAGTTACTTCATAATAATTAACTGTCGGTTGATTATTATTTACCGGAGTGTAAGTTTACATTTTCATTTTATTTAATGATTACATTATAGCTAAATCCTACAGATATAATATTAGTTATTATATTATTACAATTTTACGGTATGGATTTATTGAATCTGGAAATGACGTTAAATACTTCATGAGTGATGGTGAATTTAGTATAATTTGCTCAAGATTCATTATATCAAATTGAAATAAGGTATGATTAGGTTTTTAAAACCGTACCTATGATAGGTTAGTGAAGAAAGTCGATGGAATTATAATTTATTTATTTTATTTGTTTACTTATGTTTTTTTTTTAATTATAACATTGGAATTAATTACTTATTATTCATAAATTTGTAAATAAAAGTTGATTTATAATTAAATTTACTGTGCCGTTGCTATGTGTCATTCTTAAAATCAGAAATCATAAACCTTGGATAGAGCATACATGAAGTACATACCATTGTCAACATGATATCAGAGTTTGGTAATATTTGAGAAAACATTTGGATGCTTTTAGTCTTTGGTAGTTTATGATGTGTAGGGTACAATAAAATCCCATTTACCTTTTCCATCATTTTGGCTTTGCGTAGTTGATTCTAGTATGCAATATAAATTAATTATTAGACTTGTAAACAGATTTACCAAATAATGATATGATTGAAAATATTTACTTAACATTTTAAATTGTCATTTGTCAGTATAAAAAGAGTCTCAGTGATATAGTAAACTATAAAAAAAGAACCCAAGTATTTATGTTTATTTATTGCAAAGCTTTACCTAGACTAGCATTTGTATAAAAAATCATATAGATGGTTTAAAATTTCATAATATTATGTATTTCCACAAATTACGCCATCTTGTACATGGTCGGCCATCGGGTCTCATACAATAAAAATCGCAAATTAAGGTTTGTAACATAATCACATTGCACTTATAATTTGTTTAATGTATTTTATCACACTACTATGATAGGTCATCGCGGTATACCCTGGCTGCGATCAAATTGAATCATAAAAGTTTATGTTAGATCATGAGTTTGGTCTGTGATAAGTTGGTCCTTGGTGCATAAAATAGATAGCATAATATGCTTTTGGATACAGCTCTTAATAGCTGTCAATGTGTAGCGGGAATTGATCAGTGATCGAGGTAACGATTCCCAGTGCACTGATGTTTTGGTGATATTATGTAGTTGACCACACTTTAGAGGGTTACAATATATATATATATTGAAATGATGATGGGGGACTTTAACAATTTACTAAATCATTATACTTATGATTACTGTTTATTTCCTTAGATTTATTATTTTAACTGTCTAAATTTGTTAAGTGACTATGTATCTCTATCAACAAATTGGACTGTTAATGTTTTGACATTATATACATTATGTACTGTTGAAAACAAAACATTATTATTTCTAAATTTATAACAACTTCATCCAAGTGATTGCACATTGAAGCAGAGGGGTAAAATATCATTGATAGATTAACTGTCAATGATATCTATGATCAAATTGAGGTTGCATGAATACATAGTCCTGACCACTTTTCCTGATCATAGCACCCCTCCATACTGCTGAGAAGGCAATTTATTTGTTTTGAGATGAATCTCAGGCATCATCTGACAATGTAACTTTATATAGCTGGCATGCCTGGATGAAAGGCAAATTAACCCAATGCTTGAAACTCACCCTGGCTAGCTCCAACTTCTCAAACAGGAGACCCAGTGCATTAATGACAAGTACATATTAAAAGAGAAAATATTGTCCAAGCAATATTTAATAGACATTATTCATTCCTATGCATATACCAATCAATTAAATATTTCAATAACACACACACACACACACACACATATATATATATGCAATCCGACAAAATACACACACAATAATTATTTAACATTAAATATCATTTATAATATTATTGTCTTTCTTTTTAATAGTTCATTTTCTCTTAATGGATGACTAAACTTTTCTGACATCATATTTTTTGGAAGTTATCACATTTTCTTCCACAATTTATGGTCCTGTCTATTTCTGCTGCTTCAGTCATTACTCATAGTTGCTATTTGGCCTTAGTGATGATTTTCTTTGTTCCTTCCATGTTCCTAAATGACACTAAGAAAAAGTATGCAGCAGAATCTTATACTACATTTGAGGCACTGATCACAGGGGAAAGAAACTGATGATGCTGGCGACCTGAAGCATGAAACCTAGACAGACACTCTGGAAGTTCTTTAGCAATGCATGTCATTGCTTTAATGGCCTTTACTTTTATATTTTACGCAGTTAAAAATAATTGATTCTCTGAAGTAGTTGACTACGCCACACACAAAATTTGAGTTATAAGTATCATAACAATAGACAAGCCACCACTTTTATACCCACCTCTTTGATTGTCCACTTTTGTAAAAATTTTAGTTTTTAATTTTTAATTAAATTTGATTTATCTAATCTTTTCTTAGATCAATCTATTATTTTATCAGTCAAGAATCTTTTCAAAATTTATTTGCATTTCTGCTGATGTAATAGCTTACAAAGATTACCTTAATTAATTAATTTTATTATTTATTGAAAATTTTAGTTTTATTTCCATTCATTTACATTTTAACATTTATTTTTCCTTTTACAATAGCGGGTTTTAAATCTTTATTTAAATTGGATTATTGATCTATTCAAAACATAATCTAACATAATATTTTAAATTTATTCTTAAAATTTATTCTTAATGCTATTTTTTTTCTTCAGAATTTATTTTTAATTATTAAAGTATATGCAATGTGTATACTTATATGTTTTGCAAGCATTACAATATATATATACTGTAACCAGTTGGGTTACATAGCACTCAATAATATAGTGTGCACGCACACACACACACACATATATATATATATAAAGTAAAGGAAAGATAGAAATAAACACAGACAAAAATTGTAGTAGATATTTTCTACACTCACTGAAATAACAATAATAAATAAAGGGTTAAATAACTCTGGATTTAAAATAATATTTTATTATAAAATTAAATATTTAAAAAAGGTCTGATAAATAAAAATTAATATTTTTGTTCTGATTTTGAAAATTTAAAAATAAGCATGTTTTCTGATAATTATAAAAATGTCAACTTTTGAAATCTATTAATTAATTTGTAAATTTCTATTATCTGAGTAAAACATGTATATAGATTCCAAAGGATTAAAGTTAATTGAAATCAACTTTTTCCAATCACACTTTGATAAAAATTTCAAGCTTGTTTTCAAAAGGATTAGACAGATTGAAAACAGTTACTGTTTTTTAATCACATGACTCAAACAAGATTATAAAAAGACTGATAAAAATATCAGTTAGTTTTGTTTGCAGTTTTGTAAGAGTTGGCCAGAAGAGTCTGGTTTTATTTTCAGAAGTGGTCAACTAGGTCAACTGCAAAGTCTGGCTACTAAATTTTTTTTTGAGTAATTGGCAGCAATTAACTGCCCAAAATAGATAGGTGCAGTCTGTTGTTGGCTGTAGCAGACAGTTGGCAGAATAGCTACCATGAACCAATGTAACTGAAGGCAAAACAGTAGATCCAGGAGCTGCTACTATTTTACTTCACAGGAGTTTTGATTTACTTGAAGCTGATTCACTTCTGAATCAATAGCCTAAAAAAATGATGACAAAATAGCTTGCTTACCTGAAGTTTTCCAAATCCTAATCTAAGTGGAATTAACTGCAAAACAATCCTTGCCTGTAACAATCCTAGATAGAAGGGAGACCAACTATAGACCAACAAATTACTTCAATACTTTTTTCTGATGATGACAACAAACCTGGATTATATTTTTCTGATGGACCAAAACCAAGATTACCAAGAGTAAGCTTGAAGAAATTGGTGTACTTATGCGGCTGTTTATCTATACACGCAGAAAACCACAGATAAATATGTGTGTATATACAATGAGTTATTTTATTTTAATATTCCTTAAAATGACTTTTAAAATTATAAAGTTAAAACAAACAAACTTTTGCTTGAGTTGAAATCTAATAGCGTTATATATGACAACAAAATTTTAAATAATTTCCTTAGTAAAATGACATTTTTATAACTTATAGATATATATAAAATGATATTAGTTTAAAATCGTTTATTAAAGAAAAAGAAAAAGTTGATAATATGTATTTCTTTTAAGAAACTAATCGATAAAGAGTGGCAATTTATATATTTTCAACAAAAAATAATTGTGAAAATAACTTTTATTATTATATTTTTGAAAAAAGAAAAAAACTTTTATTGTTATAACAAATATGTAATTTTTATGTATATTCAAAACGGAATTTGTAATTATAAAAAATAAGGTTTTTTTTATTGTTTTGACAAAATTAGATTTGTTATGTTAATAATCTGTGCAATCCTATATATGTCTTTTAGTAAACCTAGCATAAGTATTTGTATTATTTAAAATATAACATAAAAGCTTAATCATGTATTATTGTAGAACAAGTTAAATATGTCCAGAAATTTCATGTACATGCACGTATGTGTGCATATATCTATCAATTATATTGCTAATACCAATGCTTGTCAAGTATGACTTATATGTAAAATTTTAATCATTTTTTTATTATTAAATGTTTATTCAAAGATGTATTAATTGTATATTAGAAATCGCACATCTGTGTGCACATATACATAAAACAATGTAACAATTTGAAATTTGAATAGTAATTATGTCAATTATAATGTGACAATTTGAAATTTTGTATAGTAACTAAAATCAGAAGCTTTATCTTATAAGACCTTAAATATCATTTATTTTTTTGTTAGTAATAAACTTGTATTTAATTGTTAAAATTATATTGCATCATCTCTTGGTCACATACAGTAATAGAGTTTATGTTTTCTGAGCTAAATTCATGCACGGGTTGAATATATAAATGAGAATGTGTATTTAGTGCTTTTAGGCACCCAGCAATGATCAATCATCATCATCCTGGTTGGTGCATAAGATTATATTCTTTTAAGCCCATGCACTAACTTTTATTTTAGTTTAGCCATATTAGGAGTTAGGTTTATAGTTGGCCAGTACAAGTGACCTGAGCATTGATGATGATCAGCATGTTTTGATATCCCAGCATTAATATTTCAGTTTCTAATTATTGTGTATTCTAATGGATGAGCACTATGCTAATTCATCCAAATTAATGCTTAAATAATTACCCCAAGCTGGCAAAGGCTTAATAGTTAGCGTGGTTTACAGAAGACCCATTTCCAAACCAGTCACAAGATGGACTGTTGATTTTATTATATTTTATTGTGGATCATTCACAATGATGAATGGTTTCTTTTGGTACTTCTTTTGAGTATTACTTATAACTACTTTTACTTTATAATGCTGGTTGATGGTTAATTATGCATTTAGTTGCTCTTCTGATCTCCCAATGATCTCTCAGAGATCTCTTGATCTCATGCTCCCCTTAAATAGTTTATAATTATATACACTTATGTAAATTATTTATATTTCATTTTAAATTGACTTGGCAAGTGATGATGATTTTCCATCAACCAGTTCAAACCATTTTACTTCCTACTACTCATGCCATTACAATATATATATATAAAACCAAAACTGTCTAACACTATACTAGCAAAAATAAAAATGCAAAACCATAAAACAATACAATACTAGATTAAATTTTAAATTTTTTTATCAAAATCCTTACACAACCATGGTTTCATCTACTACAAATAGACCTTCTCAAGTGAAAATCAATCTAAAGGAAAACATATATATTTATATATACAAACAAATCTTCCCATAATTCACTACAAATTCCACCTTCCCTTAATATCAAAAGAAGTCTTCATAAGATTGATAGCCTCAGAATCAAGGAGTTTTATCATCAAAGTCTCCTTTATTCTTCTTTTTATGAAAAGAATGAGTTAAAAAGAAGAATAAAGGAGACTTTGATGATAAAACTCCTTGATTCTGAGGCTATCAATCTTATGAAGACTTCTTTTGATATTAAGGGAAGGTGGAATTTGTAGTGAATTATGGGAAGGTTTGTTTGTATATATATATATATATATATATATATATATATATATATATATATATATATATATGTTTTCCTTTAGATTGATTTTCACTTGAGAAGATGAAACCATGGTTGTGTAAGGATTTTGGTAAAATTTTTAAAATTTAATCTAGTATTGTATTGTTTTATGGTTTTGCATATATATATAAATAGTTTGAGCCATACTAAATCAGACTAATACCAGAATCCATGCTCTGCATTATAACACAAATAAATGTATACTTAAATAAACCCCACCAGAGCTAGAATTAAGTGGGATTATTCTATTTTTGTTATTTATTGATGGTGAATTATTAATTCATATGTAGCTCATGGAGAGCTTGCAGTTACTCTGCTTTAATTCCATATGTATATACTTTTAAGGCAGTATATAACTTGCTCATACTGAATGTTTTATATATGTAAATAAAGGGATTTGAACTCAGGATTTTTCAGCCTATTTATTCCCCCTTTCATCTCATGCAACCAATACACCTGATCACACACAGATGCAAAAAAGATACACGATTCCCAATATACATATTTTGCACAGAACCATAACTCATCAGTTGGTTCTGCATGAAATATGTTTATTGGTATCATGTATTTTTTTTGCATGTAGGTGGTCATGTGTATCGGTTGCTTGAAATGTAGTGGAGGATGAATAGACTGAAAAATTCTGAATTCAAATCCCTTTTCTTAAATATATATATATTTCATTAGTTAACTGCCTATATATTTCTGTATGTATTGTACAGTTAACATTTTGACATTTTATACATTATTTATGTTTGAAAAACATTATTTATTTATTTTTTTATATTTATTATCTCACTATCAGATAACAACTATTATTCATTTATTGTTTACTTATTTACTTAAACTATTTAGGTTTTTGTTTCTTTAAGGCATTATTTTATATTTATTTAGAATTTTACAATACCTTTGACCCAATGATCGCACATTCAAGCAGAGGGGTACAATATCATTGATAGATTAACTATCAATAATACTTATGGCTAGCTCAAGGCTACACAAATGTGCAATCCTGACAATTTTTCCTGCTCATGGCAACCCTCCATAACTGCTGGGCCACATCAATCCTCCAAGATAATTTATTTGTTTTGACATGAATCTCAGGTGCCATCCATCCATATAAACTTTATATATCTGACATGCTCAGATGAAAGACAAATATAGCCAGCACTTAATAATTTACTCAGAAAAGCTCCAACATCTCAGACAGGGGACTTAGCACATTAATAATAAATACATAGCAATATTCATATAATCATGATAACACAGGTAAAAGAGAAAGAAAATAGTCTAAGTAGTATTTCTAATCACTTTTTATTCCAACATACCCACACATATATATTCAATACAATAAAATAACAATACAGTATTTATTAAACATCAAACACCATTTCATAACATTAATAGTCCTTCTCTTAGTAATGTGTAGACTTTTAGTAATAATTTTAGAAATGTTCATTTTAGCTAGATTTTTTTATGACATGATAATGTCATCTTATTGGCAGTTAGCACAGTCTCTTTCCACTGTTCATGGTCATTTCCATTTCTGCTGCTTCTGTTGTTTTTCATAGCTGATCATTCAGTCATCAGTGATGTTTTTTTTTCCTCCTTGCTTTTATGTGACAATAGGAGAGAGTATGTAGCTGTCTTATACTATGGATGAGGCATTTATAGCAGAAGAGACTGATAGTGCTGGGACCAGGCATGAAACTCAGATGGACACTCCTGAGTTCTTTTAGCAATGCATGTTGCTGCTTTCTGGTTCATAATTTATATATTTTTTGTATGCAATGGAAAAACTTATATAACTGCTACTATTGATATTTTCACTTGTTCTTGTTGTATGAAGAATGAATATCACAAGAAGACCTCCCCAACTATCAAGCCACCACTTTTATACCTGATTCTCCTATTGTTTACTTTAATCCAATTTTTTATTTTTATTTTTTAATTCAAATTATTTATCTCATCTTTCTCTTAGATTAATCTACTATTTTATCAGCCAGGAATCTTTCCAAAATTTAAGTGCATTCTTGCTGATGAGATAATGTACAAAGATTACCTTTATTAATCAATTTTATTCTTTAGCTCTATTTTGATGTTGTTTCTATTTTCATACTATTTTAACATTTATTTTCCTTTTAAATTAAAAAAAGAAAAGAATGGGCTCTGAATCTTTATCTAAATTTGACTCTCCTTTCCCTCCCTTATTATTCACAAAACAAATCTACTTAAAAGATCTGATGCTATATTTTAATTAATTCATAAATTTTATTTCTTAAGCTATTTTTCTTTTTACTTTATTTTCTTAAATTATTAAAGTATATGTAACATATATATATATATATGTTACATCATATATATTTGCAAGTGTTACAATATATATACTTATATCTTATGCAAAAATGAACCCAAAACATAAGTTAGAAGAATAGGGCTAGCAATACTTAACTGTTCAGAGTAATACTGGATTGGATACTGGAAGCTAAAAAATTAGAAGAATAAATTGGAAGAACATTTGGTGAGGAAGAGAAGTAGGAAAAAAAAGTTGATTGATGGAAAAGATGTTGAACAAAAACAGAATGTAAGGAGGCTTAAACATTTATATATAGAATCGTTTTTTAAACAGATAATTGGTACTTTTTTTTTAGCTTGATTCAAAAGCTAAATAGTTTTTAGCCTTGACTTGGGCATTTAGCATTTTCCATGTTTTACTGAGTTTAAGATGTTGAAAGTATCAGTAATATGTAAGAATTAAATTAAATATGTAAATTCACTTCTAGCATGGTAACACTTAGGAAACCATGTTCAAACAATGTAGTAAATTGTATATTAACATATTTGTTTATAAGTGGTTACATGCCTTAAAGAAGTCATTTGAACTATAGTAAAGATTTCTATGCTTCTATTTATTTCAAAAATATTTTTAAATCTAAATTTAGATATAATATGTTATATATAAAAAGTAAAGTATATACAAATTATATAATTAAAATAAAAAGCTTTATGGGATGGGTAATGATTAGAGTGTTAGTCTGCTATGCTCATGAAATGAAGTTCAATCCTGAATGAACTTGGACAATAGATTCGATTGGTCTTCCAAGTGCAAGCTTAGAATTTTTTGAATAGACAAGTTATAATCAATAAGAGCTATCTGACCATTGATTGGTAATTGGGTATTTTAACTGTTTTTAAATTGCAGACTAAAAAATCTAAGGATAATCAGGCTAGTCAGATCCAGTGTAACATATTGACAATAATAAAAAAAAGATTTTAATATGGTGCAATCATTCCCTGAATTCTTAAATGAAAAATAAATATGTTGTATTTTGCAGAAAATATCAAGCTCATTATAGAATTAGAAAAAGGACATTGCATGAACTTCTCTGCCACAAGAGCAACAACCTAGGTTTAAATCAACAGTTCTCTGATGAAGGTATTACATTCTAGGTCACATGCTTCAGTGATAATTATACAATAAGGTAATATATTGTATAGCATTAATACAAAAAGATGAACCAGTACTGAAGTAGTCCCTTCAGACCAATAGCCTCTCACAATGCTTATTAATGGCTGGAAGATGAGTCTGTACAGTTTTCTATTTCTTGTTTTATGGCATACTTATGAATAATTAGATATCTATTTACCAACCAATATCAGATAGTTTCTAAGTAAAAGGCAAGCAAGTCGGAAAATTGTTTAAGTTGGCTTGACTTAGACTAAACTCAGATTGTAGGCATGGCAGATAGATGCACTATTATGGACCATACGGGTCCTTACACTAACGTAATAGGATTTTATTTATTATTATTGTGTTGTTGCTTTGTTTCTATCACTTATATATGAGATAAATAAAGATTAAAAAAAATGTTTTAAATATTTTAGAGATAAATATAAAATCAGAATGAAAAGACGTATATAAAAGATTATGATAAAGATTCATCGCACTATTTATTTTTCACTCATTATCGGTTTTCATATGACCGGTTCATCTCCTGGAACAACAATACCATCAGGAATGGCAGCTGAGATTTGATTTTGAAACTTAACTCTTCATTATCACGTTATCAATGTATTAAACTTCTGTAGCAATACATTCAAGTAAAAATAGATATAACAATCTTCACCATGTTGATTAGGCAACAGCAAATTAATTTTTATCTTAGTTTTATCGACTAGACAATTTAGTAATAGTAAAAGAAGAGTATTGCGGTAGTTTTAACGAGCAATAAAACATTTACGGTATTATAACTATTTAAAAGATCGTTTGGGGGAATATTGCAAAGAAGATTAAATATATTTAATGCAAATTCTTAAATTTATTTATAATTTTTATTTTCCGATAAAACAATATATTTTAATTTAAATGATTATATAGGAATTATTATAATGTAAAACATTTTGCCAAGATTATTGAATTTGAGTAATATAAATTTTTTAAATAGCTTAAAATATTGTCATTAGAGGGCGCTGTGTTGCAGTAACCTATTTTGGAACAGTTGGTATGGCAGGGTATAAATAGAAAAGAAAAAGAAAAAAGGGGTGGTGGTATAGGTGTTATATCAAAAAAATATTTAAATATTGTTAAATGTCAAGAACACTTGTGGTTTGAAATAAGGTTGGGTAGACAAGAATGGATGGTGGCTATAGTTTATATAGCTACTGGAGATAGTCAAATTATATTGGAGTGGAATAGTAACATATACGAATGTTTAGTTAAGGATATACAAAGTTTTAAAGAAAAGGGGAAGAAAATAATGGTTATAGGGGATATGAATGGACATATTGAAGAAATTGATGATGTAGATAATAAAAATGGACAGCTTTTGAAGAATTTTTGTCAGAAAGTGAATTTGAGTATTGGAAATTTATTAAATATTTATGAGGGACAATGCACATGGTCTAGAAATAATATATTTCACACAATAGATTGTGTATTGGTAGAGAAAGAGGGAATAAATAAAATACGGAAAATTAAGGTATTTGATAATGAAGAAAAAGTATGCATTAGTGATCATAATTTCATTGTAATTGAAATGGTTAGTAATGTGATGGAGAATAGAAATAAAAGTAGAAATAATAGTGAAAGATGTGGATGGAGAGTAAATGATAAGAATAAGTTGGAAGAGTATAAAATACAAGTTGAAGAAATAATGGAAGAGTGGGTTGGGGATGAGTATAAGGATTGGTGTAAGGAAGTAGAAAAAGTTGCAAATAGGGTTTTAGGTGAGAATATTGAAAAGAATAAAAGTAATAAAAAAATTAAAATTAGTAAAAGTGTAAAAGAAAGGAAAGAAGCATGTAGAGAATATAAGTGTGCTATTAAGAATAAGGAAAGTGAAAAAGATATTAATGCTAAATGGGAAAAGTACTTAGAAAAGAAGAAGTTGGCTAAAATAGATATTTATAGAGAGAGAATGAAATTGAATAGTAAATTGTTGGAGGATATTAATAAAAGTGGAAGAGATGGAAGTAAAAAATTTTGGAATTATATTAAAAGGAGAAATGTAGGGGAGAGAGAGTTAGTATTACTAGATGATGAGGGAACTGAGTGTAGTTCTAGAGAAGATTTAGAGAGAATTTTAAATAGTTATGTAATGAATGTAGAAAAGATGTTAAATGTGAATGATAGAATATTAGAAAATATGAAAGAATATAGTAATGGGAATATTAGTTTTTCAGAAAATGAACTAAATGAGGTAGAGAAGAAATTGAAAAGTGGGAAGGCAAGAGGTTTAGATGGATGGGCAGCAGAGATGGTAATGAATTTAGGATATAGGGCAAAAGTAAAGTTATTATCCTGTTTTAATAAAATGGCACAGAATAGAGTTTTCCCAAGTAGATGGAGTAATACAAGAGTAAGGTTATTATTTAAAGGAAAGGGTAAGGATCATAGAAAGTTGAATAATTATAGACCGATAGCGGTAACATCAGTTTTATATAAAGTTTTCTCGTATATGGTGGCTAGTAAAGTTGTAAAATGGATGGAATGGAATAATGTAGTGGGTGAAATGCAAGGAGGTTTTAGATTAGATAGGCGTATAGGAGATAGTTTATTTGGAGTTACACAACTTATGGATATGAGTAGGAATGCAGATAAACAGTTATATATGAGTTTTATAGATATAGAGAAGGCATATGATAGAGTAAATAGAAATAGATTATGGATAAGTTTAGCAAATTTGGGAATGGATGAAGCTTTAATAGATATTATTAAGAAATTATATGAAAATAATTATTATATATATCAATTAGAGAATATAGAATCAATTAAAGTTAAAAATGGTGTGGGACTAAGGCAAGGATGCCCTATGTCACCTATTTTGTTTGTGTTGTATTTGAGTGAAATGGAAAGAGCAATAGAAAGATTAGGAAGAGGGATAGAGATACCGTTAATAGGTAGTAAGGGAGTGTATATTTTGTCAGGTCTTTTTTTTGCAGATGATATATTTTTGTGTGCAGAAAAAAGAGAAGATATGGAAGTTATGTTGAGGACATGTGCAAGGGTGGGTAAAGAGATGGGGATTAAATTTAGTGAAGAAAAATCAAATATAATGATGGTTAATACTGAGGAAAGAGAAGATGTAGAATTTTTATTGGGAGATATTAAGTTAAGTGTGGTGAATAGATATAGTTATTTGGGAATTATTTTAAGTAATCAGAAAAATTATTTGGATGAATGGGAGAAAAAATTGATAAATGAAGCAAAGAAAAGAAAGGGATTGATAAAAAAATTAACAGTATTTTCATATAATAAATATAATGTAGCTAGAATTATATGGAAAGGAGTTGCAGTAGCAGGGTTAACATATGGTAATGATGCATTATATGTTAGTAAAAAGATATTAGATTATTTAGAAAAAACTCAAAGGGAAGTAGGAAGACATGCATTGGATGCAGAAGTATGGACAGCAAGGGAGGCAATTCAAGGAGAAATGGGATGGCCAAGTTTTCATATGAGAGATGCAAAAAGTAAAATGAAAATGTTTGGTAGATTGCAGTTTATGGATAATAAAAGAATAGCTAAAATAGTATTTAATTGGGTTATGAGTAAAGGGCAGGTAACAAGATGGGTGAGAAAGGTAATGCGCTATGCAAAAGATTTGGATAAAGAATTTATATCAGTATATTTGTACAAAAGATGGGATGATTGTGTTAAGAGGATTATTGAGTGTTATAGTAGTAAGGAATGGGATAAAAGAATAAATTTATTAATAAAGACTAGGGAGTTAGAGAGATGGAGAAATAGTATGAAGAGTAAAAAGAGTTTAAATATATATAGAAATAAACAGAATATTAGGTGTGAGTTAATATATGATAATAGTAAGGAAAGTAGTTTATTGTTTAAGGCTCGAACGGGATCTTTAGCTACAAAAGAATATACATGTAAATGGAAAAATATGGGTGATTTATTTTGTAAATTATGTAAGGAAGGAATTGAAAATATTAGGCAGTTGTTAATTGAATGTAAATGTTTGAAAAGAAAGGGTACATATAATGAAGTTGTGGAAAAATAAATATGAAAAGAGTGATTATACAGAAAGTGAATTATTGGTTTTTATGCTAGGTTTGGGAAAAGATAAGGGGGATTTAGATATAAAGGTTATAGAGTTGACAAAAATTATGTTGTGGAAATGGGATAGAGCAGATTATGGGTAAATTTAGAGTGGGGAATGTAAAAGAAAGTGGCTAACAGGTTTATCTGGGCTTAATTGCTGAGATATTCTTGACTTCGTTTAAGGAGAAGCCATAATACATCACATCACATCACATACATCACATCACATTGAAATGTTTGGATAATAGTAGAATCGTTAAAATAAAGAAAAGACCAGCAGCAAAGTAGATAAAATGATGCTAGAATATTAGAAAATTTGAAGAAAGTTTTGTGTCAATCTTATTACAATAGTCAATATTGAGTACGAGAATATTCTAATAAAAGACAGAGAACGGATACGGAAACTAAAAATTAATTTCGATATATATGATAATAGATTATCAAGTATGAGATATTTCATCGTGATAGAATGAAAAATGCTCTTGCTCCAACAGGAGATTATAAGTAGATTTTATACATTAAATAAATAACCAAAAGAGTAGGTCTCACAATGTCCAAGACTAGACTTTTCAGGTTAAGTTTCAATCCAGGAATTTTGCTCCTCCATCGCTTTAGGCAGAATTGGAAGGGATAAAACAGAGATTATAAAAAAACCAAACTCAAATTAAATAAATATAATATACAACAACTTATTTTTGACACATATGCTGAAATTGGAAAATGATTGAAAAAAAGAAAAAGGTAATAGATTTTTTTTATTTTCGGATTTATTGGTTCGAAAATTTTAAAAATCTATATAAAACACTACATTGGCTTACATAAAAACGGGGGGGGGGGGGTTTAAAATAATGAAAGCAAAAAGAATAGTAGAAGAAGATAATGATAATAACAAAGAACAATTACATCGCATTCAGAATCCGTTTCAATTAAAAATATATTACT
This sequence comes from Epiperipatus broadwayi, assembly GCA_028023455.1. Classification (NCBI taxonomy): domain Eukaryota; kingdom Metazoa; phylum Onychophora; class Udeonychophora; order Euonychophora; family Peripatidae; genus Epiperipatus; species Epiperipatus broadwayi. The sequence continues at coordinate 17,925,711 of JAQFVV010012399.1, read as the reverse complement.
TTGTAGTTGCAAGGGTCAGCAAAATATATAAAAAAATTTGACCCTATTTATGTGTTTCTCTGCTTATCATTCAATGGTCAACTTATTTACCTATCCACTGCATATCCATCAATCTACCCATCTAAATATCTGTTGAGGTAAACTGAAGAGAGATAAAAAAATAAAAAAAAGTAAAATACTATACATATATATATTCAGAATCTAACCATGATTATATATTTACTACTTATTTGCCCCTTTATCCATCTATTCAGCAACTCACACAAACTCTTGCTTTTTCAATTTTAATTGCTGTCATTAGAAAGAATTGGCTGAGGAAATATTATAATGGAAAGGAGTAATTTGATAAGATGCTGAAGTTTTTCAGAAAAAAAAAACAGTTTGTTCTAATATTTTAAAGATGGCATTACAGAATGTTAAGTAGCATGACTCCATATAAGGAGAAGTCACAGTGCATCACATCATATCACATCACATATAAGGAATTAGCAAGTGTTATGTGGAAGTAAGTTTATTGTTCACAGAATGGCTTGTATAAAGATCACAAAACTTACTTTGAATTTTTTTTTTATATATTTTTTTTTTATATTTCCCCATCCCCAGAGTTTATATTACTCATTTGATAACTGATATTAATTGTGTACTAGACATCATTTCAAATTCCATGGGGGGGGGGGATAATTACACATGACTCTCTTATATGTAAAAACCTTCATATAGTTATTATTTTTGATAAAAGTCAATAATAATACATATTTTTAAATATTTACTATACATTTTTAAATAATAAGTAAAATTTAATTTATTTACATTTTTTAGTAAACACTTCATTATAATTAAAGGAAATATATCTTTATGCCTTGATATTTTTTTTGCGTCTTAATATCATAACTCAACCAGTTGATGTAACATGCTTATTTTAATTTTGAGCATATTGTCTAACACTCATAACTCTATTGTACACATATAAGTATACTTAACTATTATTTAGATAATAAACTTAATTTTATATAAAGCTAGATGGCGCAATGAATGTAAATCACATTATATGTTAGTAAAAAGGTATTAGATTACTTAGAAAAAGCTCAAAGGGAAGTAGGAAGACATGCATTGGATGCAGAAGTATGGACAGCAAGGGAGGCAATTCAAGGAGAAATGGGATGGTCAAGTTTTCATATGAGAGATGCAAAAAGTAAAATGAAAATGATTGGTAGATTGCAGTTTATGGATAATAAAAGAATAGCTAAAATAGTATTTAATTGGGTTATGAGTAAGGGCAGGTAACAAGATGGGTGAGAAAGGTAATGCGGTATGCAAAAGATTTGGATAAAGAATTTATATCAGTATATTTGTACAAAAGATGGGATGATTGTGTTAAGAGGATTATTGAGTGTTATAGTAGTAAGGAATGGGATAAAAGAATAAATTTATTAATAAAGACTAGGGAGTTAGAGAGATGGAGAAATAGTATGAAGAGTAAAAAGAGTTTAAATATATATAGAAATAAACAGAATATTAGGTGTGAGTTAATATATGATAATAGTAAGGAAAGTAGTTTATTGTTTAAGGCTCAAACGGGATCTTTAGCTACAAAAGAATATACATGTAAATGGAAAAATATGGGTGATTTATTTTGTAAATTATGTAAGGAAGGAATAGAAAATCTGTTAATTGAATGTAAATGTTTGAAAACAGAAAGGATACATATAATGAAGTTGAGGAAAAATAAATATGAAAAGACTGATTATACAGAAAGTGAATTATTGGTTTTTATGCTGGGTTTGGGAAAAGATAAGGGGGATTTAGATATAAAGGTTATAGAGTTGACAAAGATTATGTTGTGGAAATGGGATAGAGCAGATTATGGGTAAATTGAGAGTGGGGAATGTAAAATAAAGTGGCAAACAGGTTTATCTGGGCATAATTGCTGAGATATTCTTGACTTCATTTAAGGAGAAGCCATAATACATCACATCATATCACATAATAACGTAATCCTATCACTACCCAGTATTTTCAATGTAGACTGAAGATTCTTGGTGTTCATAAGCTTAAGTTATTATCACATGATTTATATAAATATATACTTATACATTTAAGTAAATATATTAATTTATTAAGCGCAAGCAGATTATATAATAATAATTTACATTTGTTACTATCAATTCATTGGATTTGAAAATTACTTCGTAGTAAATTGAAAGATTTCACATTGTTTATTTATATATAACATTTAGTGAATTAAATGTGAAGGTGTTTAAAGATTCATGCTCTAAGGTCAAAGTGCTTGAGGCTGGCTTACTTATATATAAATTTAAGTAGTAAAGAAGGTGGAACCATCTTTTTCTCATAAAATCTCTGCCTTGAGTTTTGACTTGAGAGTTCTCTGTGCAATCATTATTATATCCGATTGGCTGTCATATAAGCATTTTTAAAGTACATCTGTCAAAGGTTTCAACCTTTCATGTTATTATCATATACTTAAGATAATTGTGAGACTTGTCAATTAGGATGTATAATAATAAAGACAACAGTCTTTGTCTCAGTTTTTATTGTACTTTCGTTTTATAATTTTAGTTTTTTTTTACAATCGTTATAATTTTAGTTTATTGTCTTTAATCACTTAGTTTTAAAAAAGTATCATCAGCAGCTTCCAATAATGCTTATTATTTCTCTGCACTGCCCTGTGTGTTTTAGTGAAGCTGGTAAATCATCTGACTTGGGATTAAAAAATCCCAAGATTGATTCTGGCCCTTACAGATTAGGTGGTAGAATTTCTTATGAACTCCTGGCAATAAAGCCATATGCCTTTTTTTCCTGCACTTCCTGTGACATAGTGAGTATGTGTTTCTGCAAATACATTTAATCTGTAATTATGTAAAAACATTTCTGAATTTTTATTTGAAGGTATAAGAATGTGAAATTCTTAGCATTGAGAAGCAGTGCTGTATTAAACATACACATATCTTAGTCATGATAGCACAAGGCAAGTACAATTCATATTTATTTTCTTCAAACTTGATTTAGGGTAGAAACGTCTGCTAGGAAAATGGTTAAATGCTTGGATTTAAGAATCCTTCTGACTCTTTTCAAGCATGAAATAACTTAAAATGGTCTAAAAATAGCTTATTTCATGGGGTCTTGCAGTATTTTTGCGTTGGTACAATATGCATAATGATAATAGTGCAAAGAATTAGACAGCAATGGTAAGATAGGTTAGTATCTTGTTTTTTGTCTTAAATATAAGCATGTGGACATGCAGAATTGCTTGTTTAAATTTTTCAATACTTACAGAGCTAAAAATGTACTAAATCTTGCTTCCAATGAAATTTATTGTAAAAGAAAGATGTTTCATTGAATAGACATGCGACTATATGTTTTTCAGAAGGACGATTCATTTAGTAACAAATTTGTAGGGTTTGCTATAGGTCTAATTTATTATTTAAATTTGGAATTCTTCAGTAAATCAAAAAGAGCTAAATCAGATTACAAATTGTTCTGGCATCCATTTAATCAATATTTGTGCTCTGACATTAGATCTAGAAATTCAAAGAAAGTGCATACATTCAAAATAGGGTAATCATTATATTCATATCAGTAGATGTTCATTTTTTTTTCTTCTTGAAAATGTTAATGCATATATTGATAGAAATAATACTCTACAGCACAAGATAAATAATACTACTGATTTGGGTTTTGACTGGTTTATAGATACCAAATTGGCGAGCATTTTTTTAAACTCAAAAAAAAAGAAGAAAGAAAAAAGAAAAATCACTGTAAAAGAAATTCTGATATTTCACAGTAAAATAATGACATTTTATGAATTATGATATAATTTTGAATCTGAATATAAAGAATATCAAATATATAATTATAAATGCATATTATAGATTATTATATTCAAATTTACAATGATTGTATATGTTTTATCTGAAATAAAAGGCAAAAGTAACATTTATTCTTTGGAAGCAGCAAAATAGTGACATTTATTCTTTAGAAACAACTACTATTAATACTACATTTCAACAGGGATTTAGCTCCAACATGTTAGTGGCATATGAAATTCTTACTAGGAGTATGTCATAGATATAACTTCCGAATTTAGTAAAAGTAGAATCCTGATAAGTTCTTTCATATTAAGGATACTATTAGTTACTTCGCTTAAAAGGATATATAAGGCTTTTCACTACTTAAATAGATAATAAAATAAATGTGAAGCTTTATAGAAATTTAGGGTATAAATATATTGACAAGAAGATTAAAGAAAGATTAGTACAATAAAATTGCAAAGAAGATTTAGTCATTTGAAGATTGTTGTTCACTTTACATCTTTTGGTTTTCTTCTTTTGTTGCATTGAAATAACCATAAGAATACTTATGAGAAAAGTGATATTTTGGGCAGATGGAGAAAATATGTTCTGTTATAAATAATATACACAAATTTTCATAATTTTATGAAAATAAAAAAAAAGACATGGCTTTTAAGAGTTCTTATGAAGCTCAAGTGCCAGAATTGATCTTGGAACCTTCTGGTCCCATGTCCAACATTCTACCAACTACCCCAAATTATGCAAGGTATTTTATGAAATAATGCAATTAGACGTTTAAACACTTCCCTATAATTAAAAAATATTTTTCTGAATGTAAAATGAGTACATTTTTAAAATTAGAGAATTAAAAACATTCATTATTGTAAAAAAAATTCAAACAATAAAGTAAAAACCATATATTTCTACAGTCTATTACCTTTGATAGAGTAGCCTAATTATATAGGTGTCATCTTAAACTTAGTATTCACAAATCTAAAAGTCCCAGATACTATTACTGTCACTAGTCAAGGCAGCCATACTTGGCTTTTGACATAATAGCCTAATTGGTTAGAGCATTAAAAGGTTATAGTTTTGATTTCCATCCTACATTGTCACTGTTCAGGCTAGTAACACCTTTAGAAAAGGATAATACTAGTTAAAACAATGTGTATATACTAACCTGTATATTATTAATAACAATTGAACATATTTGAAAAGTTAAATGAAGTTTGCACTTTTCTAAAAAATTTAACAATTAATTCTAGTTGATGGAAATAATCTAACATAATTACTAAATATCATATATATATATTCTAACCCGGTCTATGTGTATCTTCACTTCCAGATAATATATGATATAAAATAAAACGGGTTCTAGCTCAGTTAATAATTAATAAATAAAATATTCAGCATTAAAATTACAATGTTTCACTAGCTCAAATTTAAAATACAAATAAGGTTCAGTTATAAAATAAATTAAATAAATATTTTAATATTTTCATGAGACTTGAAGTGAAAATACAGGTGACAAGATAGATTACATTGAGCCAATATCCCACAGGATACTACCTCAATGGCATAAGAACACTATCCCCCTTATTACTATTTTAAATAACAAACTCATAGTATTCTTACGACTTTAATAATTTCTACTCACTAAGATTAAACTAATAATTAAGTCTTAATCTTCTATTTAATAATCTAGCTCAATAAAATAATCTCAGGTTCATAAAGTTTATTCTAAGTTAATTTAAAAATATGGTAGTAAAATATGAGAAGGGATTTTATGTCATAATCTACTACACTGAAACTAATAATAATAAATAATAATAATAATATTCTTCATTGTTTAACTACTACTAGATATCTTTTCTTTTCGTTATATTTTTATTACCATAATAAAATAATAAAATAATTTTATATAATCTTTTACCTTCATGTAATAATATAATAAATACGTGGTAGCATATGATAATCTGTTAAACAAAGGATGTGTGGCAACTGATAGCATATAATTCAGTATACTATTGTGATAACTGATTTATGACCAATAAAACAATGTAAAATTATAATTATTTAATTAAAAGAATACCAATAAAATATTTAAAATTCTTAAATAATTCTTTATTTACCTTTTTGTGCAAAATTATATATTTGTTTCAATTGTTATGAATATATCGTGATTTCATGCAGTAAAGTGGAGAAATAAATAATCCAGACACAAAAATTTTGAAAAACAAATTTTAACAAAGTTTATTAACAACAACAAATAAAATAAACAATTTATGTACACTATTTACAATGGATATCCTTATTTTAATCTTACATTTTTATCTACTAAGTTATATAAAAAATAGTTTATAGTTTAGTTATATCTTTATTTATACTTAAGACAAAATTAAAAAAATGTTACCATTTGGTTTCTCGTTATGGTTAACTTATTACCAATATATTTACTTATTTTATTAGCAAAATATTTCATCCTTAATATTATTAAACTATCTTATTTTTTTAAAAAAAAAAATTCATAGGAAAACATTCTACAGAAAAACAAAATTAACTTTATAATGAGTATGGATTTCTCAAAATATAAAAAATTTTCATCTTGCAAAGTCAAAGATGTTACATAAAATATTCATCCAAAATTCAGTACTAGATTTTAGTGTTTTATCACACGATGTTTACTAATCATAATATATTCTTATTTAGCCTTACTTTAGTATGACATAAGTGTAATAATTAATATATTCCTGTTATTCAATGAACAAAAATATACTATGCATATTGTTTATATAATTTACTTTGTACTATTGTATTTTAAAAATATGCAATAGTTATTTTTCTTCAAAAAAAATAAAGCATTCAAAAATAATCAACATTCTAAAGAAAATATCTTGTTTAGATACTCTATTTTAAAAATTTATATTTCATTTCCGAAAATAAATTCAAAATATATTCTATGATTCTTTCCTTTCCTTTGGACCTTCAATTTCAAGTTATAAATTCTGTTCCTTATAAGCAAATAAACCAATCTTATACAAAACGATAGCACAACCTAAGTTCTAAATTATTTATCATTTCTTTTAAAATATCTTACTGAACGATGCAGTTACATGAAATGAAGATAGTGAAACAGATGTATAGGATTTAAGGAAGAAAGCTAGAGTATCACTCTTAATATATCTCAAAAAATCATGGCACAGTGCAAAGAGGTATGACCTTTACCTGTCTAATAACCTCTAATACATGAACGATGTTAAAGCTACATCTTCAGCTTTATTTAAAACATCAAATATTTAAAGACATATAAAACACTGTCCAAATAAAATGTGTATCAGTCATAGGGCTTTGTTAACTATGCTGATAACCACATAAAGACTAAATATTATTTCTATTCCTTATCATATCCTATTTTTTTTAAAAATACATCATCTTGGTTTCCTGCTAACTATAGTACTTCCAAGCCACTATCTCAACATTATTTCTCAAGATTTTTCTACATCTTACATCGATAAATAACTATCTGCATTTACAAAACAATAAATAAAATTCATTGATAGTTTAAAACAATTTCACTGTTCCATAAGAAAAGTTTGCTTACTTCATTATTCTATATATTTAATCATATACAATCTACTTAGACAATATTTGAATATCCAATAACATGAAAGTTCTAAAAGAATCACATAATTATTTATTATGTTGGATTATATCACTAATATATATAAAAAAAAAAATCGTCGTATGCATATTTTCAAATCAATCCTATCTCATAATGTTTTTTTTTAAATGTTGTATGAAAATGCGTTACATATAATTAAAACTTTTACACTTCATTCTTAGATTCATAGATGATCTAAAGAAAACAAAATATACATTATAAATTATTAATAGTTATTATTATTACCAAATAACCCTTTTTATCTGGTCATCATTTTTAGTAGGCTTCTTCCATCCACTGGATATAGAAAAACATTGCATACATAAATGAAAAGACACATCCATACGTTTTATTTAAAAATATTCTTATCTAAATTATTAGATTATATTATAAATTTTATGTTATTAACAAATTAATGTTTTATGTTTTCCTAATCTTATAAATAGAAAAATTTACATTTAACTAAGTTAGTAAAATAAAGATTTAAAACTATAATTACGTCTTCACTTGACCATAGTTCATGATAAAATCCAAAAATGTTTATTTTTTTCTCTAGAGTTTTAAAATGTTCTCCAAGCGCGTTAAAGTTTAAAAATAAAAATAATTATTAATACATTTAGTAAAATTTATAGAAAATAATATCCTGGGTCTTTACTGTTCAGAATGAAAATTATTAAACTGTAATATTAAAGAATTATTCCCATGAAGTTTATTCAATATTCTCTGATGCATCACTCTGTTCAATTTAACTTAAGTTATCCGGTAAACTTTTACACAATATTTGTATTTTCATGGATACATCCTTTATTTATCTACTATATGTTCATTTTTTTTATATAGGTTTTATTTCTTAATAAGTTCTTTTTAATTCTTGTAAAATATATATTTAAAAAAAAATGTTTCCTTCAAAAAGGACTAAACATTCTATTTCTTTCATTATATTTTATGATAACTCATACGAAATAAATATCTTATTCTTTTTTTAAAAAAAAACTCCTGGATAAGCTTATAAATAATGCGTCACAAATTTTTTTAGATGGCAAATAGTTTTCTTGTTTAAGCTTCCAGCATAATGCCCGAATTATTTTTATATGAGTTAGAATAATCCTCTGGTTGAGCATAAATAAAGCTGTATAATTTAAGCATATTTTATTTCGTAGTATATCCATCTCTATTGCGTAGTTTAGGTTAAACTTCAGATAAAATACTCCTGGCAAGTAACTTTTAAAAAACTAGAAAATCATTTCCATGAAGTTTCTAAATATATTATTTTTTTTAAACTCTCTTTTGCAAAATACTTTAAAATTATCAATTAGTTTTTTGCAGATAAAGTTATAAGAAAGTACTAAAAAATTGACTAAAATAAAAATTTAAAAATACTATCTTTTTGATAGCTATAATTTACCTTTCTCTGGTTTCAATTCATTATTAATCTCCTCTTATACCCCCATGCAATTCATATTTATAGTCTGTAAGAATACCTCATTTGATTGGTTGATTCTTACTTTAACTTGAGAACAAATTTACATATTTTCAGTTTATAGCAGAATCAAGTTTCAAAAAATAAAAATTTTTATGACGTAATAAAATTTAAAAAATATTTAAAATTCCACTTTTAAATCAATTATTATTTTATTAAAACTATTTAAACATTTAAAATAACTTTTAAAATAATTTTAATAACCTATTCCATTTATCTATTTTTATTTAAACAAAATATTTAATTTTTTTTTTTATTAACTGTATTCGTCTTTATTACATTATTTAAAATATTACATACGATAGTTAACTTAATATTTATTATTATTTGCTTTTATGATAGGCAATAATTCTATCCAATTCTATAATGCAATCTTTTAAAATATTTTAAACTTTGTTATTAATTCAAACAAGCAGTGTGTGTGAAAGTATGCATTATACAAGTCACATGATCAATAACTTTGACAGACGATTTTTAATCTATTTCTCTGCCTAGACTAATAAAATTGATACACTTATTATATTAAATAATATAATTATAAAATTTGGAAGAACAATTTAGAAAATATAGAATTAAATACAATTCTCACCATCATAAAGTTTATTTTTAAAATATACTATATTAATTTTGACTATTAAATATGATTATAAATTTAAACATAGCATTTATTAACTATAAGTTTTAAACTATTAAAATCGAATTTTTTAAATATACTTTTAATAATTATAGCTGTGTTATTTAATATGGCCAGCTTTTACAACCATATGCAACAATATTTAAAGCTTTACATAACTATTTTTTAAATGATTCGCTATAATTTTATATACTACGTATTTGCTTTAGCCTCAAATTGTACTTTAAAAATATAATCGACAAACTATAATTAATGTATTAAAAAAACATATTCTAAAATTTAAAATTTTTAGTAATTGACTGTTATGAACTATTACTGACCTATAGAAAAGAGCACAATATATATATATATATATAAACTCTTTTTACATATCTTTTAAAATCTTGTTTTTCTTTTATATGAATCATACAATTTTTCTAAATTTTACCCAATATTTCAACAGTAGTCTATAATCGTTATCAAAAATTATCTGACCTTAATTACCTGAAGGAACATAAAATACAACAAAAATGAAATAAAATGAATTTCATAAAGTGCAGTATTGAATGCATAGATCATCTTCATCCATTATCGATTCACTGCAGGATGAAGGTCTCTCCAAGTTCAATCCATTTTCTCCAATCTCTAGTCTCTTTTCTCTACATCACACCATAAAAATAATATACAAAACTGCCTTTCCTTTTTTTATACTATACTAATGACATAATTTCCTAATTTTTAAACCCTTATTTGTATTTTAATAGTTTTGTAATTTTTATGCTTTATTTTAAGATTCTTTAGATAATTAATCATCCTTGATAACAGCCATAGAATATGTTCCGAACATTAGATAAAAATACGATTCACATAAAATAAAAAGTTTTTAATATAAGGTATGGTAAAAGAATTTTAACATGAGATTTATCAGTGGGTGAATCATTTTGAAAAAAAAAAGTTTAATGAATATATTTTTTATTAATTAATAAACAGATTCAGAACAATATACGGTTATCATGTTCATCTACTCTGTAAAGTGAACGTAACAACTGCTGACATATGTGGATGTGGATGAATACAAACCATGAATTATATAATTAATGATGGTCAAGTCTATGACCACAGTGACAAAATTGATTGAATTAATAAAGTCACTAATCATTCTATCATCTGGTTGAAATCTCGACAGATTTCTTTATGATATTTTGTTAACTATTACGCTGCCTAAATAAAATTTATACAGTAAATAAATAATAATAAAATTAGAAGCATGTGAGGTACTGGAAAGAGAAGTTATAATGAGTACTATTATGAGATTATAAAATAATCAGCAGCTTAGCACTTTCGAGGCATATTGCCTCATATTCATAGCAGTAGTGATAAATGACACAGAAAAGAATATTAATGACAATATGCAAAACACATGCAAATTCTTTACGTAGACCAATTTTTGTAGATATTGAAGCAGGTATTGTGTCTGTTGGAGCTGCTGTGAGTGATAGAATTGGTCCTGGGATCTCTCCATCTCAAGTCAAACACTCTACCAACTACACCAAATAGTGCCGGGTATTAAATATGTAATGCTGAAAATCTAGGAGCAATGAGATACAAATATATTACTACAATATTTCATAAACCAGATTCTTAACGAATAATTTTTTACTTGGTTTCTGAATGCATTTTAAAATTAAACTACAAAATTAATAATATAAAGTGTTATACTTACTATATCTTCCCCAACTTTTGTCAAGATGAGCCGATGACATCTCTGAGATTAGATAATGCAAAGCTTTTCTTAAACACTTCTCATATTGGAAAGATAAGATGAAGTGATGTACGAAGAATTATATTCAAAACATGCAAGGACAACCAAACAAGCAAAACCAAATAAAAACTAAACTTTATCTTGATTCTATTTGTGAAAAATTGCTTCTTGGGAGTATCCATTTCAGAGCATTGACTAGCAGTAACTATTAAAAGAAAAGTATTTTTTAAAAAGTTGAATATAAAAGTATTGTGGTAACATAATCTGAAAATTTATAAACTTGTATCTTAATGACACACAGAGTTTCCTAATTTTATAATGCCTAACCTAAGAGATCATTATGGTTTATGACATTACTCTAACAAATGGAGAGTTATGTGGTGTTTAAGCATTAAAAGTGACAGATTGTCTTTTGAATCAGGAATTTTTAGTTAAGTTTTTTTTCCACAACATAGCACTCACTAATGGTTGTAAGACATGGTGTTTAAATACAGAATTTTTGAATATTATCCTTTTTTCCAAAAATTCTTTTTTTTAATGTAAAATTTTAGTTCAAATAAATTTTTATACATAAAACTTCAAATTTTTGTACTTCTAATTTTATACTATTATTTTTTCATAATCTAAAATATTATAAACTGGTGCTATTTATGTGAGATGAGTATTATGGTATTATGGTTTAATATCTAGTGGATCTAAATTTGCTATGCATATGGACAGGTTTGAATCTGAATTAAAAAATTTTTATACCACACATAGCTTGACAAAAAAAAATTCCAGATAAACTGTTGAGATCTAACCTAGTTAGCCATCTAATAATAGATAATAAATGACTAATTATTTTTAGTTGCAAGATAAAGATCATAGGTTATTCTAGATTAGTCAGATAAGCTTTGATGTACTCCTACTGTTGCTGACCTCATAGTTGTTTTTATCTTTCTTTACATATGATAAATTGTGGTGATGCATCTTCATTGTTAAGTGGAAGTTGCCTTGACAACAGTTTTAAATTGTTAATTGTTATTGATGTTGGGATTGTCTAAGTGTGGACTGGTTCTTAATGGGTTATTATATATATAACCAGTATTATGTAATTACTACTACTATTACTATTTGCTGAAATTTTTAAATTCACATGAAATATAATTGTTAATCATCCCTAAAAAACAAAAAATATCCATTAGAAAGTATCAATACTACATAAAAATAATAAAGGGATTGAAAAGATATATTTTTTGTGTAGTGTATTATATTGTACATTAAAAAGGCAAAACTTTCTGTACGTATCAAGTGATATTGTACATTACAATAACAAAAAACAACAACATATAAAACAGTTAATATAAATACATATTAATCGTACATAAAAAATCTTTTTTGTCACGTAGTTTAGTGCCCTTTTCAAATATTAATAATCTATTATTACATTAATGAATTACATATAAATACCATCTAGTGTTCCGTAATAGGAATAAAATAACAATAACAAAAATAAATCATTAATAAAATAGAATAATAAATTTTCCTATAAACCATGTACCAAAAAAGGATGATTAATATATTTATATTAGCTATTTTATACATTTTTCTTTTGTTGTTGTAAGCAGATTGAAATTCATTATTTCCATTTTGATGCTATAGTATACACATATTTGCGCATAAGCCCATATTTAAATTCTCATTTTTGTAATCAATTTTTTTCTTGTGTTTTTATTTTTATTTTATTATGATTTATTTAAGAAATAAGTCCATTAAACATCTTACGTTAACATTCAGGCAGAAAAGTTAACATTCATATGTGTTGATCATAACATAGACACACAAATGAGTTTTAGTCATTCCAACTTCAAAGGAAATAAAAAGAAAAGCAAATAATGATAACTTTTATAAACAAGCAAAAAAGTAACTGTGATGCCGTGGATAGCAAAATCGCAATAGACAGAAAAATCAAAAAATTTCCCAAACCTCTCTACGAATTTTAAATCTCGCGGGTGAAAAAAAAAATTGACTCTCTGATGGATTAATCACGCCAGTCACTTGGTTACCATGACAACGTTGTCATGCAAAAAAACGTCAATGTCTACCGGAAGGGAAATCGGTAAGTGAAAAACGTCATCGGTTGAATTATTCACAAGTACCAAAATCTTAAGCTAATCAAGGGTTGTTAGCCGAGACGTCATCGCAACCGCCTTGCAAGCAAGTAGTTGTTTGCTGGACGGTTGTGGGTTCGCGTCCCGGCCGATGCTATGACATATGAAAAAAAAATCTTGAGCTAGAAGTTTAAAAGATGAGATAAAAAGATTATTTAGGTAATTATATTGTAGGAATGCTGTTTGAATGTTTTTATTGACTAGTTGTTAATCTGTTTAATGAGGTTTATTTAAACTTCTTTGTACAATAATTTCACTCTCTGTGGTAAAGTTGCAATATTTAGTGTCTTAGATCATAAATAAAGATGGATTTCCATCTTTATTGTTAAAAGGCGGTTATCTTGATAACAGATTGAGATAATTTATTGTTATTGGTATTGTCTAAATATTGACTACTTTCAATGAAAAATATAATATATATTAAAAATACAAAAAATATTATAAATATTTTTAAAGATGTCTGTTAAATTCCTGAACATTCTTGCATATATACATTAAATATATTAAATTTAAGCGTAAACAGATAATATTATAATAACGTGAAAGATAAACACCTTCAAACAGATACGCTTTAAAAATGCTTACGTAACAGCCAATCAGATGGAATAATGGAATATTTTAGAGTCCAATGTGATGCCATTATTCCATCTGATTGGCTGTCATGTAAGCATTTTTAAAGCGTATCTGTTTGAAGGTGTTTAGCTTTCACGTTATTATATATACATTAAATAATTTGAACCATTATTATTAAGCTGCTTCTAACTGGAAGTCTTAAAAAAAAAAAAAAAAAAGAAATACAGTTCTTTAAATATTTAATAGATAATCATGTATTTACAATAGAAAATCTAGGAAGAATTGCTCTATATTGATATAAATAAACCACATCTAATAGAGTCTTTTTCCCTCACTATGCATATGCCATTTAGTATGTTAGTAATTAATAAATGCTAGATGATAATGCTTATTAAATCCCTACCCAGTGCTGTTCTATCTAATATCCCCAAACTAGTTTCTAGCTTTGGCTTCTGTAAGGAGGTTTCAGATCTTGGAGTAATATATCAGATCTTTAGGATCTAATATACTCTCCTTCTAGCAACCATATTTTACTTCTCTTGTACTATCAAGCTATCACACCAAATTCAAAAACACATTAATGTTTTCAATCTAAATCAACTTGCCTGTATTGTCCTATAGATCTGAAACTAGTTTATTGTTGATATATTATTGTGTTTTTAATTTTTTAACAATTGTAATTACCTCTATCTTATGGTCAGGATTGGTATAAAGCCAATAAAATATCACATGACTCCAGTTTACAATATTACTGTTTAGCAGCATACTATTTTTAGCACTCATATTTCACTTAATATAAGTTTTAGTAATTAATAAATTCCAGATGATACTGTTTGTTAAATACATATCCAGTTGTGTCTTATCCAATATTGCCAAACTAGTTTCTACCTTATAGTTTTCACCAGTAAAGAAGAGCTTTAGATCTTGAAACAGTGCACCTGAGGATATTGTATAGGACAGCATTGGATATGGATTTAACAAGAACTATCATTTGATATCTGTTAATTAAAAGCTTATGATAAAGTGGAAAGTATACTGCTGAACAACAATGCTGTAAGCTGCAGTCGTTATAGAATCATGTGATATTTTAATGGTTTGTTTTTAATTCTGACCATAGAATAGAGATTCTTGTGGTTATTAAAAAACTAAGAATACCATAGCATATGGGATACTGAACTGGTTTGCAACACAGGATAGGGATTTAATAAACATTACCATCTGGCATCTATTAATTACTAAAGCTTACACTAAGCAGCATAGCAATGATGAAAGAAGAGGAATATACTGCTGAATAGCAATGATGTAAGCTGGTGCCATGAATATATCTCATACAATTTGCCAGAAATAGATAATAAATTTTGATAATAAGAAATATAAATAGTAATTAAAATCAATGAGATGGAATTATAAAGAAATTAAGTCATATGTCACATGACCTAATTTAACAAGTTTGTATAACACATAAATAACAGATAAATGGAAGAACATATAATTTAGTTCACATAAACAAGAACAAAGAAATTCAATATGATTTAGCCAAAATAACCTAGAATCAATAAATAAACCCAATTACTAACAAATGAAATATGAGCACAAGAACCATTACAAATAATGATAATCAAGAGAATCTGGCACAAATTTGTAAAAAAAAATGTAACACTTTTGTTTTATTTAGATACAATTAAAAGCGATTAATTGTTTTGTTCGAGATAAATATTTAAAATTGTGGTACCAAAGAAAGTAATATTGTCTGCAAAACCATAATAAATATACATAATTTATATAAATTAAAAACAAAATAGGACTTAGGATTGAACCTTGTAGTATAGTATGATTAACTATTGTAAAACATTCGTGTTTGTGACATGAAATGGTTTTTTTCTTTTGCAACTTGAACATAGTTGAATGCACTTTCAATGGGCTCCATCAGAATCATAGTTTTTGTAGATTGATTAAGCCTGCTGCTCTATTTAAACAATAAAATGATTATGTAGGCCCTTTATTCAAAATAGAAAATGTATATATTCCATTTGTTCGATAACTAGACACTGTTTTCTTTTATGTTAATTATGTTTTTATGGTTGGCTATGAACCATACCTCTTTAGCCTTTCTTTTCTGTTATCCAATTTCATGTACACAAGATTAATCATCTGTGGATCAAATATATGTCTGAAATCCTGTTCTTGTTCCCAAAAGATGAATTTATATTCGGGTTATTTTTAGTGCATCAATATACATATTTGTGCTGCACTAGTCTTGTATCACAGACATAAAAATATTTTGCAATCAAATTACAAATACAAATAAAGTGAAAATTTAATAATGATTAACTATTATAAAAGAACTAATGATATCAGAAATATTGTCTGCTTCCTATCCTTTAAACATGTGAGCAATATTTATTTATGATTTACAGTATCAAATACTTTAGATAAATCTAAATATATAGTAACAGTTTTGAGATCATTTCAATGGATAATGACAAATTGTGTACATGATTTTAGAAAGCACCAAAACCATAATGATGCTCAGACAATATATTATTTTTAAGTAAAAGTGGTGTCATTTTTTTAAAACACTATTTACAAGTTTTGAAATCACAAAAAAAATAATAATAATGAGACAAACACAATTTATTTACATATATACAAAACAACACAGAATGGGTGTTTCTTTGGTTAATTTTTGTTCTATAAATTAATTCATGGTAAATAAATCTACATTATGCACAGGTATAGTATACAATGTGCTTAAGTGTTGAAACAATTGATATTTGATAGTCACTATTTTAGACATTAACGTTAATTGTTTGAATGGATTTCAATCTACTGCATAACCACCTTACTGCTCTCACCTCTTATTATCCCTGTTCTAAGACTGAATGACTTTGTCAAATGAGGATAATACAATATTATAAATGAAGAATGATTTAACTAATCAACTGTGTGATCAATTTCAGGTTATGATATTAGCAAACAATTAAAATAATAAAATAATTGTAAAATACAAAAAATAATATCTGTACTACAATAGTTTCTGACGAAGAACCAATACATGATAAATTATATGCACATATCAGGAATTAATCTTCTGCCACATATTACTTCTAGATTATTTGTTACAGTGTAGTAGTGACTGGCACTCACAAACATATCACTACAAGATGTATATGAAATAAAATATATAATATATGATAGGAATTGTTCATCTACTGCATATCACTGTTTAAACAAAATAATGACTGTAAGAGACCAGAAATTCACAAATGATATTACAGTCATATAATACTAATGCATTTCATAAGAATGAGTTTCAGATGTAAAAAGCATAACTTGAATTGATGGTTAACAATTATATTACCTTAAAACACAAGAATAGTTCACTCAAACTGACATCTATTCAATATAACTTTGACCTAACTTGTTTATGCAGTATGATTGACTCCATTCATAATTTAGTAAATTTACTGATTTAATTAACATACAACTTTTAATAGCATGGCCAGAGATGGCAATTGTAAGCTAATTGCCTTTTATAATTTTATACAATTATCACCGATTAAATTGTGACATAAATAGAACAATCTACAATTTCTTGCCATACTTGCTCATAAATAGATTAAATAAATACTTATTTACTAACATAGTTCATTAGATAGGAGATAAATTATAATTAACTAAAGATTAGTTTAAAGTTCGTACTTATTCTTTTAGCATCAAAGGTTCTCATTCAGACTTTAGGTATTGGTTTATTTCTGCAGATTTTATTTATTGAACCATAGCTATGGTGGAAGATTCAAGTCACAGTTCAGATTTTATTAAAATAATTCAGCAGTGATTTCATCTTGGATCAATGGCTGGTTCTTCCTTTAGCATTGGACATCAGACTTTTACTCATTTCAGGTAGATATATAGTGGACACATATTTGGATGATTTCTTTACTTGTTGATGGCTTCTTTTTCAAGGTTCAGTGATGGGTTTTCAGCACTCCCTCTGCCAGCTTGTCAGAACAAGGCACATAATGGCCTTTCTACTCTCATATCGTGGTTCTGGCTCAATGGCAGAATAATGATAATCCACTCAGTAACAGCAGATGAAGGATAAAAGCAGAATAATAACCCTGGAAGCAGATAATAATTAATTAAAACAGAATCCTAATCCTTTGAGTAAATTATAAGCACTATTTATATTCACTAGAGTTAGCTTATCAGTAAATTCTGGATCCATCTCACATCTTTTGGATCCTTTGATCTATTGGCTATAGATAATTCCAGAGAATCTGTTGCAGTCCAAGCTTGTTTTCCCAATACCATATTTGCAAGCCCTTACCTTTGAGTGGGAATAACAGCCTTTTTAATTAAATCATGTCATTTGTTTATCTCCTTATTTTAATCTATCGATCTATTTACAAACATTTTAATTACTATTTCCTAGAATGTCATTTCAACTTTTAATTATTGTTAAAAGAAAACATCTTTTGCTTTACAACTAAATTTAGAATTAATTAGCTTTTACAACTTTTTAGGAAGTATTTTATTTAACCTGATACTATATACATTTACCTGTGCATTTATAATATATATTTAATTTTTATTTATTAAACCTTTTATTTTTAAATTTTATTCATAATTTTTAACATTACTAACATGAGGTACATATATGTGTGCATATATGTAGCTTCAATAACTATTGAACTAAATAGATTAGCACCGAGATATCTAAATCATTTTTTAATTCACCCTATCAATGTAGTGCTACCTATCACATGATCTCCTGGGAAACTAAGCATGTGATTAATTTTCCCTTAGCAGTTTTAAAACAGTGGTGGACTAATGGGTTTAAAAACTAAAGGTTTCTGAATTAATTTTCAGCTGACAAAAGTGTAAAATTGAGAATAGTTCAAATGAATGGTGTGGCCAAGTGGGACTAATCTGTCATTTTGGTGGTATATATTATATGGCCCCTGAGCAGTTTTTCATTATTATGTTATTTGAACAAAAAAATAAAACAATAAATAGTTTCTAGAATTTGTTATAAGTTTGTACTTTGCAACTTCACCAGCCACAAAAATATATAAAAACAGATCATGGTTACTAAACCTAGAAACCAAAATAAACTTATTTTTATGTCAGACATGAATGTTGAATGGACTAAATTTCATCGTGAAAACAAATAAATAAATTTTGACTATGATTAATAATAATCTTGTCTTTGATATCTGTAAAATAATTTAAATGCCAATTATTTAATAATTGAAAATGTGCAGTCAGTTCTTGACTCAGAAACCTAATGCATTCTATTACATCGTATACAAATTGGATTTTACAAAGTCAAACTGGTTCTTGCACGTTTCCCATTGGTCACAGTTAGGACTCATGAGAATTGCAACCTGCATTAACATTGCCATATATTTTGTAAAAGTTTGCTATTTTATAAATACCAGAAATTGTTAATGAACTCATATAAGTAGAAGCTTATCTACAAACACAATAATTATTAGTTGTATTTATATATTGGACTATTTCCATAATTCAATATTAAATATTGAATGTCTTTTAGAAAAATTTAACTTTATTTAAATGTTCAAATTACATTCAACTGTAATTTGAACATTTAAATAAAGTTAAATTTTTCTAAAAGACATTTAATATCGGATGATGGAAATAGTCTAATATATAAATACAACTAAACAACAATCATCACAAACCTTCAGGAAAACACAATAATTGTTAATATTTTTTAGTTACCATTTTTTTTTCCATTTATAACGTTGGACTTAATAGCAGAGAATTTAAAATATTCATATACATAACTTCTGGGCTTCTTCTTAGTTACAACTGGCTTATCCATTGTCAGATTACTGGTATGATTTTTATTGGAATCTACAAAGACATAAGTTAAACTCAATTAATATTATTTAATTCAAAATTCTATTTCTTGTATAAGCATAAGTTACAATTAATGATAATATTTGAAATATTTAACGATAATACACTAATCTAATTCATATTTAATAAAGATGACTAATTTTGTGATATCAAATAATTAAGTATTGCACTTACTTACCTGTAACTTATATCTTATTAGAAATTCTAGAATAAATAAATATGAGGGCATTGTATCTATTTAATGAATGGTTATAGCAGAAATAAGAAGCAGTATCAGGGAACTTAAAACAAAAGTAATGACAAGCATTTTATCATTAGTTGTAGCCATGCAGGGACATTTGAATTGATAATGATAATGCATTAGTGAATCTTAACAAAAAAAGTATGTAATGTTATATAACATTAATAGTAATGTATTCACAATTCATATATGTAAATCATGTGAGAGGAAACCAATCTTTCAGACATGTACTATTGATATTAATTTGCTTACACTCACCTGTCAATAAGTATTTGAAAAGCATAGGTCATTTAAATTATCAAGCTCACAATAGAATCAAGTCCTGAATTAAGCACAATCAATAGGTGTTGATTTATATAAAAATAAGATCTAAGTATAGGTGATTCACTTATTGACAGGTGAGGGCAAGCAAATTAACACCAATAGTTCATGTCAGAAAGATTGATTTCCAGTTACATGATAATATTAATATATATATTTATGTATACATAAACAATTTAAGTAATATTTACTGCAGCTGTAACCTCAAGAATATGCATGTAAAAATGTGATATTAGGGACCTCTAAAGGTCTTAACCACAAGCTTATGCAATCAATGTGCATTTAAATAAATTTATAAACAATTTAAGAATTTCACCATATGTACAAAGATGTCTAACACCAGCAAAAGATAAGGTATAATAATTTGGATGTTTTGAAATATCACTATAAAATTCAAATAGTGATTTCAATAAAATATTACCAATCAGTCTTAAATTTGTTTTTGACAGTCTTTGTTGAAAATATATTAAAAATAAATAATTTATTTTCCTAATTATTTAAAAACTTTATTTAATCAGAAGAAATAGTTAGCATTTATAATGTTTGAAGATATAAAGGAGTAAAAAATGTTTGCTAGTTGTATAAGTATATTATCATTCGAAGCACAGTAATACTATTAGTCTATTTTAAATATTAGGTCCTCACTAACTCAGAAAACCAATCTAGAGGATGTGGATATTATAGCATTACACCATCTGATATCTATTGTTTAATTCAGATTTACATTAGCTGACTCTAGAGGAATATGAAGGGAATGACTTCTACATTTGGTCATGTTATTTTTAATACAGTATTAGCATCAAAATATCATAATAATAAATAGAACATGTAAGTAATGTTGGTATATCTTAATACAACACACTTGATTTTTGCAAGATATGATATTACATAATTAAGTTGTGAATTACAATAATATAAAGCTTACAAGATCAGTTTAGCTTTCAAACAAGATTTATTACAATTCACATTATACAAGAAAAAAACCTCAAAAGAACTCCTTTCATTAAATGTGCCAAGACTAGCTTCACTGACTATAAATCAGAATAGGCTTGAATCTTATTTACATTAAGCAGATTTTACTTAGGTATATACATTTTCTTACTTAGGTATATACATTTTCTTAAAATCTTTCTTTTATGATTTCATTAGAAGTGCATGTGGAATAATTACCCCCTCCCTTCAAAAAATCAATCAATATTATAAATAAATTAGAACCTTCTAACAATTGTGATTACAAATTTTGAATATTGACTGGTGACTAAGTAAAAGTGAATGACTTCAAATATAAAACAATAATCTTACAGAATGTTTTAAATTTATGAATGACTTAATTTAAGGATCGGGGGGGGAGGTTATATTTATCATTTTTTTATTTTTAACCAAAGTACTTCAAATTTAATTTTTTACGATTTTCTAAAGTTTGCTTGAATATTTGGTGCTACGTTTTTAATGCTTTACTTTGCCATATGTCAAAGTTATTACCCAGAATATTGTTTATCAATTTAGAACAAAAGTTATTTCTTTTTTTTATAAAACTTCTCACTTGTATAAACTCAAATGTGGTTACGAATATAAGACTAATTATTTTATAATAACTCTATCAATTTTTACTAATTGTATGTTTTTAGTATGATCACGAAACCTTCATTTACTTTAATTCTTTTTACTCTGTTACTACAATTTCTTAGCAGATAATGATCTCAAACAATCAAAACACTTTATATTTATAATAAAAACCACAAGATTTTTTGGTAGTATTATTATAATTCTTTGGATTTAATATTTTGATAGAAAAAAGAGAAAGATAATGATCACCATTTCCTATGTTTTCACAAGCTGTTAAAACAGCAAATGCAGTGCCCCCAGATCCGAGGCTCCTCACTGATAAAAGCCACAAGCTAGAAACTAGTCTGGAAACAAATGTTGGGTAGTTACTAGATAAGGATTTTATGCACACACCTTCTTCCATCCATTGATTACTATAGCTTACACTAGAGACACTAGGAAAGTTTGCTACTGTTGGAAAGAAAGATATGAAATATTATTCAAATTGAATTATAAGAGAAATTAATAAGGACTCACCAACTTATTTCCTTTAATTTCTTTAGTATTATCATCTGTCATCAATGTTCATCTTTCTCTGCAATACTATCAAAGTCATGATTCTTTAAACATTTTTTTTTTCTTAATTTATATACGTAATTAGTCCCTAATGTTTTTTTTTTTTAAATTTAATAGTTTTTGTTTTCATTTTTGATATTATTGAATATTTTTTTTATTTTAGGATTATCAACTATAAGTTTGAATAATCAATAGGTACTAGATGGTATACAAATAAGCTTCCAGTTTTTGCTTTGATCTGTGAGGACTACAATTGTTAAAACTAATGTACTTATATATCTAGCAGCCACCTTTTACTTTTTTTTAAATGCTACCATATTAATAAACTGAAAAATAAAAACAAGAAACTATAGAGAACTAATATCAGGTCAGATTCTATGTATTTTTATGACAACTGTATACCTAATCTACCTCACAGTTAAGAAAATTAATACTAACAACAATATCACATGACTTTCTCATAAGTTTTACTCATGTTTCCAAGAGCAGTTCTTTTCATCATTCTCTAGAGCCATCTACTGTGAGCTTGAGTAATTAATGGATACCAAGTGGTATAGTTATTTGCTCATTTTCTTATTTAAATTATCTTTATATTTATAAAGATGTAAATAAATTGCAGAGATTAATTACAAAATACAATATGAACATTGTGTGATAATGCCATACCCAAAATCTCCTGACTGTTTTTGATTAATGACTATACTATATATTCACGGGTATTATCGACAATACCAGCTGAGTATGTATCAGTAAAAATTAATATAGTAAAACTCAACACAAACATTTACACTTAACAACATGAGTTTATTAACTCGAGACAAAACAAATAGGTATTAGTAGAAGACATTTAATAAATTAATTAATCTTCTTAGCAATGAATAAGATAGTCTTTAGATATAGACTTGTTCTTTTTAAGGTGTGATTAGAGCTTCTTCACATGCATGCTCGGTATGCATTATGAGTACTTGTGTGAACTTCCTTTTCTGTTCTTCTACTGACATTTTTGCATATTCATATAATCTGCATACATTAATTTAATGATAATTTAAATGCACACTTTGCACATTTGCATTTTCTAATATTTACATTTCGGGGAAAATTTATTCTCTGACAATAATTATAGCAAATATACGAATTTTATTTACAAAACCAATAAAGCATACGTGCATACATAGTGCTATAGTTACTCAGAGAATACAGACTACACCTAACTAGAAGATGAACTAGAGATTTGGCAGTGGCACTATCATTGGTATTCAATAACTGTTCGAATGACAGTTCTGAAACGGAATGGTTAGAGTAAATTGTTACTTTTAATGCAGATGATGAAAGTAAGCAGAGAAATTATGAGCCTCTCCGCCTATCAGTTACCATTACACTAATTGTTGCAATTGGATTGTTTTTTGTGCAATCATATTTCCAATCTTTATTACATTAATAATTTGGACTCTTTTTTTTTTCGATGTTTTTTATTTCTTTTCTTTTTTTTGAAGCTAGAATGGTCACATTCGTTTACAGATTGCTACTAATAAAATATTGTATATGCATTGCAAATTATTTTTCTTTAAGTAAAATATATATAATAATAAAATGTTTGTTGTATAAAGTATAATAATCCGGTTAGAAGTGTTTTATAGTTTGATAAACAAATCTTTAGTTTTGTTTAAAAGCTTAGGAAATCTATCGGATGAAAAACTTGACTATTGTCAATTTTTTCAATATAATTTTTGCAATAAAATTATAGTTACGATATCATAAATGCATTGTTTAGAATTTGTCGACTTTTATTACTTTGAAATGACAAAATTATGCAGGAAGTGTACAAATATTTCATCAAAAATGACTGTTGTGCCATCTAGTGATCATTAAGAAAACTACAATTAACAAATATAATTTAGGGGAAAACAATTTTTATTACGAAAAACATTTTACTACAAATATATAAAGAGATTATATAACATATTTGGTAAAAGGGACAGTTTATAAAATCACAAAAAATTGAAAACTAATAAGTTCTTTTTGTATTTACGTATTCAATAAAAGAGTCTATTAATGTAAGTTCGTTCATAAAGAAATGTCAAGACTGTCTCATATATATATATGAGGCATATAAATATTAATTTTTTTGTTTTTTTATGAATAAAAAAAAAAGCAAATATGAACACGCACGCATATACACACTTTAAGAGAGAAAAAAGCTAGAAATGTTAGTAAAAGTTAAATAATATATCCAGTATACATTGAAAAAATTATAACTTTATCTTTTTTATTGTATTGCCAAATTCATATAATATTATTATCATTTACGTTCTTTGTTACTTTTACAATGCTTTTATAACCCATTATTGATGTTTGCGATTGCTCCAGCAATCTTCTTTAGAACTTCTACTTATATTTTCAAATCTTAAGATATCGTCAATAGTGGATTGTAAAAAGCATTGTGAAAGTTATAAAAAACTTAAATGGTACTAATATTACATCGAAAAAATTAAATATATAATGAATTTTTTTAAAATATAATTTGTGCAATCTAATTTAAAATGTTACTTCATTTATGATTCTATGTTAAAATTGGATTATCATAATGTTTCTGTTTTTTTTTTTTAAATTCTTTATTTGTAATGGGCTTTTTACAAAGATGATTTTTTTCTTTTTTAACGCTATTATTATGTAGCACAAGCAGTTCACAGCTTCATCATCAAAATATCTTCTTATACATAAAATATTCTAAGAAGTATTATGTCAACATTACTAAATAATTCATGAAAAAGTTTAAATTTCACATTTCATTTAAAACATTTTTGCGTTTCTTTGGGAATCCGTATTGGATTGTTAGTTTAAGAAGTCAAAAAATTATTTGAACCAAAGGAGTTATTTTCTTTATAATTTGCAATTTGACTTTGAGTAAAATAGCAATCTAGGATCAAGCGTCGTTAGCCAAGAGGTCATCGCAGCCGCCTTGCAAGCAAGTAGTTGGTTGCAGACAGTTGTGGGTTCGCATCCCGGCCGATGCTATGACATATGGAAAAAAAAATAGCAATCGAGAATACAGGTAAGGAGATAGGGCCTTCATATAAAACATGTATTTAGTATCTGGCAGTCACACATATCAACAACAGAGTGATTATGATAGCCTCTCATTAGCTTTCTTAAATATTATCACCAGTTTTATTTCCATGAAGTGTCACAGTAGTTATAATAATGACTGTTCACATAAGGCTGGACATTAGCCACACATGTTCATATATAGCTTAAAATATTCTCAGAATTTTTTATTCAAGCTAAACACAACAACCTAGGGGGCTGCAAATATCGAAATTAAACAGAACAAGTATATAACAAATAACCACAATATGCACAAATGATATACGAAAATTCAGTTTTTGATCAAAAGATTTAAATAAATCAAGTATTAAATCACTAAACATCACATGATCACCATCTCTTATGCTAGCACATAACTGTTATTAAACCGGCAAACTCTCCATACAGTAGTGCCACCCTGTGCCAACAAGAGTAATCAATGGATGCCAGAAGGCTTATGCATAAAATCCCCAACTAGTGCCTACTCATCCAATATCCCCAGACTACTTTCTGGCTGTGGCCTTCGTTAGTGAGGAGCCTTGGATATGAGAGCACTGCTCCTAGATCTTAGGATCTAATGTAACCTCCAGCAATCATCTTTATCTCTACTTAACTACAAAACTATGAGAATGAAATTAAAAACACAATAATATTTTTAATCTAAGCTCAATAAATCATATGGGTCTGAACTCAGTTCAGCACCCATACATTTTGGTCTCCTTGGCTATTTAACAACCATAGCCACCACTATCCTATTAGGCACGATTGGTGTTAAACCACTAAACATCACATGATCACCATCTCTTATGCTAGCACATAACTGTTATAGTTTTGTAGTTAAGTAGAGATAAAAGGTGGCTGCTGGAGGGTTGCACTAGATCTAAGATCTAGGTACAGTGCTCTCAGATCCAAAGCTCCTCACTGACAAAGGCCACAAGTCATAAACTAGTCTGGGAATATTGGATGAGTAGGCATTAGATGGGGATTTTATGCATAATCCTTCTGGAATCCATTGATTACTCTTGTTGGCACAGTGTGGCACTACTGTATGGAGAGTTTTGCCTATTTAATAACAGTTATGTGCTAGCATAAGAGATGGTGATGTTTAGTAATAGGATAGTTGTGGCTATGGTTGTTAAAGAGCCAAAGACACCAAAATGTATGGGTGTTGAACTGAGTTCCGACTCATATGACTATATAAGCTATTGAGCTTAGATTAAAAATATTATTGTGTTTTTAATTTTATTCTCATAGTTTTGTATAGAGATAAATGGTTGCTGCTGGAGGGTTGCATTAGATCCTAAAATCTAGGTGCAGTGCTCTCAGATCCAAGGCTCCCCACTGACGAAGGCCACAAGCCATAAACTAGTCTGGGGATATTGGATGAGTAGGCACTAGATGGGGATTTTATGCATAAGCCTTCTGGCATTCATTGATTACTCTTGTTGTCACAGGGTGGCACTACTGTATGAAGAGTTTTGCCTGTTTATATCAAGTATTATATCACAAACTGGAAGTGAAACTTGTTAATTCACAAAATTAATTTCAAAATAAATATTATTCTGACCAAAACAAATGATGCAAACATTCTAACATGAAAGCTAAAGTGACAAATTATTCTGAAAATAATTTATTATAAAAGTTCAATAACGGACAGTGCACAAATTGGAATCATTGAGATCAAAGTCTGACACTCTACTATTGAACCAGAACACGTACAGAACTTATTATAAATTAACTTCCTTACATTAATAAATTCTTTTCCTTACTTCTATAGATTTTTATTACCTATAATATTTCTATAAATAAAACCTATGAGCACAAACAAACTTTAGAATAAGCAATTCCAAAATATTCATATGTTCAGTAAAGATTGTAAACATATGCATGAGTAAGAGTATTTTATTATTGACATGTTATTTTAATGATTAATATTCAGTTGAATTTTAATGTGTTATTAAATTTAGCAATACGATTAAAATAAATATAAATCAATGGTAAATATAATTACTAATAAAATATAATTTATGTAAAAATAGATTCTTTGTGACTAATATAAATTACTATGTATAATATCATTTATAATGATATGAACTTAATAAAATGCAAGCTCACCATAATTTCAATTCTGGATCAACATTTGCAAATATTAGAAAAATTGACATAACATTTAGATTAAAGAAATATTAGTGATTCCAGATAAAGCTTCAAGCAATGCAACAGGCAATTATTTTAGCAATGTATTTATATGCTCAAATTCTGAACAAATAAATTCTTCATTTTATCAAAGAATTTTAAAATTCCAGCTTACTGCAGCTTTCAATTGGCATTCTACTCTCTTTATCCCACACGCAAATACCACTTCTACTTTTTTTTTACTAATTTTTTTATAATTGTTAAACATCACGTGATCACTATTTTTATGCTTACACAAAGTGTTTAGACAGAAACTAAACTTTCCATACAGTAGCACTACTAGGTGCAAGCCAGAGTAATCAATGGATGCAAGAATATTTTTGCATAAAATTCATATCTAGTGCCTATTCATCCAATACCCCCAGCCTAATTTCTAGCTTGTAGCTTTCATCAGTGAGAAGCCTTATATCTGAGAGCATTGCATTTAGATCTTAGGATCTAATCAACCCTCCAGCAGCCACCTTTTACCTTATTAGCTAACTATAAAGCTAATATATTTAGCTAATAAGGTAAAAGGTGGCTGCTGGAGAGTTGCATTAGATCTAGGTGCAATGCTCTCAGATCCACGGTTCCTCACTGATGAAAGTCACAAGCTAGAAACTAGTCTGGGGATACTGGATGAGTAGGCACTAGTTAGGGATTTTATGCACAAACCTTCTGGCATCCATTGATTACTTTGGCTTGCACTGAGTGGCATTAGTGTACAAATAGTTTAGGCTCTGTGTTTTTATAATTGAGTTTCCTTTTCATTAATACTAACAGAAAACTTCTATGTTTAAAACTTATCTTCTCATTCTAATTCTTACTATTTTGTCTTGCTTTCATAATCAGATTTAGTAGCAAGCTTTATTTCTTCTATTCTTTTATTTACTTTGTTTTTAATAAACATTATCTCCGATTTGATTATTTTTTATCCTTCCTCTGCTAATTCCTTAAAATAATCCCATGCTTATCAAAGCTCATAAAAATATTTTACAATCCTATGTATATAAGTTTACATGTGGATTTTACTTGCAGTTTTTATATTACTATTAAGGATTCTATTACCACAAATTTTTTGAACTATAGAAAATCATCATCAAATGAATGCTTAGTGTCTCATCATATATACTATAGAAGATGTAACAATTTAATTTCTGGAATGCACTTTAATAAAATATGCATGTGGAAAAGAACACTAGTGATCATTATCACCTTCAAAGTAATCATTTTGTGCATCTATATATTGATTAAAATGGCATTCCCATTTTTGCAAGCCACCTGGAACTAATTTTTTTCATATCCTTTTGGATATCAGATATAGTAGAAAATCTTTGTTCTTTCAGCATAGTTTTAATTATATGACAAAGCATCGACCGGAACGTGAACCCACAACCGTCTGCAACCAACTAGTTGCTTGCAAGGCGGCTGCAATGACCTCTCGGCTAACAACACTTGACTTTTCAGCATAGTTTTTAATTTTGAAAATAAGCAAAATTACAGGGAGCTAAGTCAGATGAATAGGCAGGTTGGTCAAGTTGGGTAATTAATTTTTTGGCCAAAGGATCTCTCACGACGAGGGCACTATGACCCATTTTTACACCAAAGCATATGCCCAGATATTTATTATATTTCTCAATAGCTAACTAACAACTAGATCTAGCAGCTTAAAATTTATACATGTGTTAGTTTAAACATGTCTGAATACAACAATTAGGTCAAAGGTGATCCTACATGATCATTACAGAAATTAAATTGTCATTCCTTATATAAATCTAAATATATAATAAATATCTCATTTTATTCACTATTTTACCACATAGAAAATTATATGTAAAATTATGGTAATGCTTTTTTAATCCTAAGACTTAACAGATGAAAATACTTTTGTGTAAAAGCATGTAATTATATTCATAAAATCATGCATGTGGAGAAGCATTTATTATTACATAAATATTATGATAATAAAATCTACATAAGTAAAGAAGATAAAATAACTTTTAAATTCTTCAAATTAGGGTAAAGGACTTTCCAATATTACCAATATAGAGAATCAATGAAAAAGAGGGTAGTGAGAGTTTTAAGTGGTTGGATCTTCTAGTTAAAAATAACCAGATATCAATTTACTGACGAATAGTGGATGATTAATTAAATCAGTTTTGGCCAATTACCTGTACAAAAAAATCTCATGTTTACTAATCCCAAATTCAAATTCAGATCATATACATGGCTGGTGGATATATTATATAGTACTCCAAGATGCTTATAAAATTTAAATATGTAAATATATCTTTTTAATATTTTTATTCATAAGAACATTTTATCATTATTATTGAAAGCAATGAACTTTTATCAGACAATTCCATATAAAATATTAAAAAAATATTGATGCTTATAAATAAATATCATTCATCATTATCACCCATATTTTAAATAAACTAAAAGATATTATTAAAATAAGTTTTAATTTTGGGAAACTCCTTTCTTTTGATAAACTGTCACTATTGCCTTCGGCAGTGTAGAACAATAAGAGAGTGGTGAATTCTAAAGTTCAAAGTTTTTGGATAGCAACTTAGTTTTTTTTTACTTCAAATGCTTGACCTTAATGTGAACTCTCAAGAAAATTACCATTTGATTTTTTATTTATTTATTATTAAAATTACTAATATATTTTCATACATGATTAAATTTCTAAATACAATATAAACCTAAATCATATGGGTGCTGATTTAAACTGTGGTCACTGGCATTTTGAATTCTAAGGACACCCAAAACACTGCTGACACATACAAGTGATAAATGATATTTAATATTCATATGGGGTCACATGGATTTATCAGCAGTGTTTTTGGGTGGTCCTTAGAATTCAAAATGGCAGTGAGTACAGTCTACATATTAAAAGCTTATAACTTCCAAAATATGAATTTCATTACAATAATGATGCTGTGAAGCACCAAAGTATGTGGAGATGGGGAAGGACGTTTTTGATGATATGAAGTATTGTCAAAAAAATGTAGAAGGATATTCTAACCAAGCTATACTTTTGAAATATTAAAAGCGTATAACTTCTAAAATACAAATTTTATTACAATATGTTCGTATAACCACATATTAAATAGAAGTAAAATTTATCAAAGTAAAACTACTAAAATACAAATTTTATTACATGTCTATAACCACAGGTTGAAATAAAGCATATTAATTTTATAATTAATCCGATTTTTTCTTACCAGAAAGAAGTTGTGATGTTAAATGCTTCCTCTGTTACATGTAGTTAAAAAAAATGGAGATAAAAATAGTATTTATATTTGATCTTCTGACATGAATATTGGATCTACACTTGCTCACTTAAGGTCCTTATGAAATTTGTGCTTTATTCTTTTAATTACTGATGTACATTGTGATTTTGTAATGAATGGTCTTATCGTGACCATGTGTGTACTATTCGATGTCATTTATCTCTTGATAGTGATTTTGTGCAGTCCTTAGAATTCAAAATGGCCAAGAGCACACTCTAAATTGATACCAACATATGTATAAAACAAACAATTCTCAAGATACCTTTTTGGCAGAATCAGCCTTTGTGGATTGGATTAGATGCTTATCTATATGTCATTGTCATCATTGTTTAATACTTCTCCATGCAAATTAATGTAATTCAATTTACTAGTGCAATATCACTTGAATGCACCCATTTTTGATAATATTGTCTAGGATATATATATATCAAAGCTTTCAAGGAAGAAAAACATTCAATAAATACCCCTAATTACAGTGAGTTATCCTCTCTCTCTTTCTTTTTTATCTTAGCAGAGTTTGAGTTACACTGAAGGGATAAAAAATATGTTCTTGAAATTTGAAAAATTTACAACTCCATAAAAATCCTGGAATGATGGATTTTGAATTAATATTATTTTACCTATAGTATCTGTTGGTTATTTGTAACCAAAAATAATAATTATATTAGTAGCAAGATTTCAAATTTTTTGTTTTGATTCTAAAAATTGATAATATTATTACAAAAAATCATCATGTGGAAATACATTAATCAAAATATAGTGAGGTCTATTATAGAGACGATTTTTAAAGTAAATAACTAATAGGGTAAACACTTTCCCCCAATAAATTATGATTTATACAACAAATGCATAACCATAAAAACAACACTAAATTGGCAGACATCTTTATTTTATAAAACAATTATTATTTAAGTTTACTTATCTGTTCTATTTTTGGTGATAAAATTTTTGTATTTATATATTTTTATTAAAAAGTATTCTCCTAGATATGTAGTTTGTAATATGTTTTTTCATAAATTGTAAAGTAGAATTGGAAACTGAATTAATGTTGATTTAAAAAAATTCAAAACCTATTGCCAAAATATTATATATCTTTTCATTAAAAAGTATTTTCCTAGGTTCATAATTTTAGTTATTAGAAAAAAATTTGAAATCTGGTTAAAGTTGATAACAAGAAAAAAAAAAGTCTTTGGAAAATGGCAGAAATTTAAAACTTAGTTATTAACGCAATTCACTTATCTCTTTCTATTTATAATGGTAAAAAATATTGTACATAATTTTTTTAAAAGTATTTTTCTAACTGTGAATACTGTAATAATTTTTCTGTGCACCATGCAAGTAGAATTTGAAAGCTGATTTACATTTGACATAAAAAAAAAAAGATCAAAACAATATTCCAATTAAAAAAAATATTTCAAAATTAATATTGATAAAAATAGTGGAGATCTAAAGCTTAATTAAACATTTAATTCTCCTACTTTTTTTTTAAATTCTAGTCCTAAAATGTTGTACACATTTTTTTAAAAATATTTTTCTAGGTATATATACTATAATAATTTTAGCTATATGCCATAAAACTAGAATTTGAAAGATGATTAATATTGAATTTAAAGATTTGAAATTAAAGTACAGTGAAATTATAGAAAACTAAGGCCTAAGTTTAGAATTGTTAAATTATTAAACACCATTGGCTGAAAAAAAAAGTAACAGTAAGTGTGGTTGAAAAGGCAATTATATATGTTAGACTTTTCAAACCATTTCAGCTTTGAATAAAGTTTTTATTAAAACTCAACTTATCTTCAACTATAAAGCATCACATGACCACTATCTCTTATACTAGCACATAATTGTTTATAAACAAGGCAAAACTCTCTATACAGTACTGCCACCCTGTGCCAACCAGAGTAATGGATGCCTAATAGGATAGTGGTGGCTATGGTTGTTAAACCGCCAAAGACATCAAAATGTATGACTATATAAGCTATTGAGATTAGATTGAAAATATTTTTGTGTTTTCAATTTCATTCTCATAGTTTTATAGTTAAGTAGAGATAAAAGGTGTTTGCTGGAGAGTTGCATTAGATCCTAAGATCTAGATGCAGTGCTCTCAGATATAAAGCTCCTCACTGACGAAGGCCACAAGCCAGAAACTAGTCTGGGGATATTGAATGAGTAGGCATTAGATAGGGATTTTATGCACAAGCCTTCTGGCATCCATTGATTACTCTGGTTGGCACAGGGTGGCAGTACTGTATAGAGAGTTTTGCCTTGTTTATCTTCAACTAATGGACTAGGCCATATTCCATGTTATCTTGATTGGATTGAGTATTTATTGTTACAAACCAATAGATGTATGAATAGATGATATATCCAATAGCAGAAACAGGCCAATGATTGACAATACTCAATGAACCCAATAGTTCTCATTATGAACAGAGATCTGACTATAAACAGATGGTCCATTGGGAGGTAAAATCAGACAACAGATTACTGTCAGAGCTGAATGGCAGTACACATGTGCACTATATGGCTAAAGCAGTGAGGCAAATTCACATTAGATTTGGAAGCTACTAGATCATAAGTAAGACATGAGGCAAGCTGACAAAAAACAGTTAGAAGTATTAGGTAAACTTAGAGGGGGACCTGAAGTCCCTTACTTTAATAATTACATGACAACTATATTAGGATTGCAGTATAGCAAGCAGAATTATATATATTTGTAAATAAAATAAAAAAATTCATATAACATTACAATACTAGTCCCAAAACATTTTTTTTATTAAAATTCTTCCACAACCAAGGTTTCATCTATTAACAAATAGATCTTTTCAGGTGAAATTCAACTAAACATTCAACATGTATATATATATAACAAAATGGCCTTCCCATCAGTAACTTCAAAAACAACTTTCTTTAACATCAAAGGATGTTTTCATGAGATTGATAGCCTCAGATTAAAAAAAAATTATCATCAAAATTTCTTTTACACTTCTTTTCAATTCACTTTTTTGATAAAAGATAACCTCTGCATTATCAAATATTTTATGAATTGTATTCAGTTCATAAATATACCAATCTGATTTATGATATCTATTTTAAACTTTCCTCTTATGAACATTAACCTTTTCATTAAAATTATCTACATTTTATGATAACTGCAAGACATTTTATAATCTACTTCATGAATAGATTTACTATCAATTAACTGTTTTGAATTATTTAATAATGAATTTAAATTCAGGCCTTTGTTTCAAGCCACTTTCATATCATCCACTAAAAAACCTCTTATAAATCAATTTACAAATTGATGACTTATATGGTAAAAAATAAACTCTTTATTCTCAATAACAATTAAATCTTTATTATTAACAGATTTATAGATATTATTATTAAATATAATATTCCTATTATTAGAATTAATGATTATATCCTAACTCAATATAGTCACAAATTTTCAAAATTGTTAAGTCTTCTATTCCTATAACAAAAATTCAATGAAAAAAGTTTCTTATGAATAAAAGATCGATAACTGTCTAGCTTTAGCATATTTGTTAAATTTTTTGCTTAAATAAAATGACTACAAAATAAAATATTATCAACTTTATCAACACTTAAATCTAAAAAGTTGAACTTAACAAATTCAAATAATACTTGAATCAAAAACATTCAATCTATCAAAAAAATCCTTCAATTTATCTTCCTATATAACAAACAAATGATCATCAACATATGTAACAAATAATTTTAAAGAAACAGAAAAAATATTAAAACATGATTCTTTAAAAATTAATATCGACATAGGACGTTAAA
Source organism: Epiperipatus broadwayi (assembly GCA_028023455.1). Taxonomy (NCBI): domain Eukaryota; kingdom Metazoa; phylum Onychophora; class Udeonychophora; order Euonychophora; family Peripatidae; genus Epiperipatus; species Epiperipatus broadwayi. The sequence goes on along the minus strand of JAQFVV010012399.1, from coordinate 17,890,723 downwards.
GGAGAAATAATATAGCCAGTAACCCATCCCTCTTTAATTTTATAAAACACATCATTAGACACAAAATACATAGAATCTTCTAATAACAATAGCAAATCATGAATAATCATCGGCAGAAAAATATTGGCATTTTTTAAAACAGCAAGAAACATATTAATATCGACATAGGACATTAAAGGAGAAATAATATAGCCAGTAACCCATCCCTCTTTAATTTTATAAAACACATCATTAGACACAAAATACATAGAATCTTCTAATAACAATAGCAAATCATGAATAATCATCTACAGAAAAATATTGGCATTTTTTTAAAACAGCAAGAAACATATTAATACTTTTTATCTTATTAACTGATTGATGCATGTTTTTAATATCTAAACTACCCAAAACACAATAACTTTCTAAAACAAATCTATTAATTTTATCATATGCCTCAAAAGAAGATGCATAAAATTGATGTAAATTTATATATTTTTTTTAAAAAACTTTATAAGAAATTTTGAAATTTTATCAACAATGCCACCCGTAAAATCAAAAGTACATATTGAAGGAAAATTATCTTTAATAAGATTTCAAATTAAAAGAAATCTTAGGAGTTAAAAATCACTAGGATAACAATTTAAATAAATAGATCTATCTAAAAAAATATTTTTCATAATTTTCATATTTTCAATTAAGTTAGATATTATTTTGTTTATCAGGATCAGAATTTAAAATAAAATACTTCCAACTATTGAATTCTAAAGAAACTTTATTTTTAAAATCATTATTATTTAACAATGCAAAATGGCCACTTTTATCTTCTTTTAATAGGGTAACATCATTGGCCTTCGATCTTTTTTTAAGAAGATCTATCTGCTTTGGGGCAAAAACAATTTTTTTCTCTTAAGTAACTGCCTTTTCAAACTTACCTGTAGAGATTTTTTATTGTCATATGAAATATTTTATCAACAAAAAAGTTATTATAGGTTAATAAAAAACTTGTTTAGCATCAGGAATTGTCAATTAGTAGTAATTGATAATTTCTTGGTAACATTGAAGATTAAAGGTAATCACTGTTTACATGGATACTGTCTCATTTCTACTCTTTATTATAACAACAATCCAATAGAAATATTTAATTCAACATATACAACTCTTTGGACAAATTTAAAACAATATTTGCAGAATGTCAATAAAGATGCCATTCTTTCGCATTGACACACCTATAAAAATAGCTTTCTGGATTTAAAATCCATATAAGAGCTTGGGTTTGAAGTAAAAGAGAACTCCTTTTACTTCAACAACAAAAAACTCCAAACAAAAAGCTGTTATAGGTTATTGAGAAAACTTGTATAATCTCAGAAATTGCCAATTAGTAGTAATCAATAATTTCTTATTAACATCAAAGGTTAAAGGCTATCACTATTTACATGGATATTATCTCATCATTTCTATTTTTTATTGTAAATATATTATATACATATGTGAATAAAATAATTAATCATGTTTATATGAGTCTGTATTTATTATATTCATATATTAAAACAACTGCTCTTTGTTATCGTTTTCATTCTTGTTTGTAATAAATTGGTCGAAACATTTCAAATATTGGCTAAAGAAATGTTTACATATGTATTTATTTTATAAGCTGAAAGCACACTTAGCTACATTTAATAAAAATAAATATATTAAAAAAATGTTCTTTAGACAATGTTTGAAATGTTTCAGTCAATTTATATTAAACACAACAGTTTTAAACATCATTATCACATTTTGCAAACTTATTTGTGTTAATTTTTCTTCTGCCACTTGTTTATATTTAATATTTTTTTTAATTTTAAATTCTTTTTGTACAAGTATACATATTAATTTTAATCATGAGATTGAAAAAAAAAACAGTATCAAACAATTGACCAATATTAAAATGGAAAGAAAGAACAATTTTAGAGAAAAAGCTATAAAATGGTTGGCAGTTTAAATTCTGAATATAGTAATCAATATTCTGTATTATTAAAAAAATGCTGAATTAAAAAGTAAACAGATAGATAAAGGGATTTCAGCACAAGCAGCTTACATTTTAGTATTTCAAAATGAACAGAACCTCTTCTTGTTAATATGGATTAATCAAAAATAAATGGCAGATGATACCATCACTGAGGCTACCATTTGTAAAAAGATTAAGTAATTGTTTGAAGAATTTTTTGTTGTTTTCTTGTGAAAGGGTTTATTAGATTCACCAAATTAAGGGAAAATTATATTGCATAGTATTTCAAGATATGATGAGATTTCTAGCCCAGACTCAACCAATACCGAACTTTGTCAATTCCAATTTTTATTATGATATGCATTTTAATTTTATGCATTTAAAAAATGAGTTTAGTTTGATTAAAAATATAATTGAACTGTATACTGCAACTAATTTTATATGTTGAGCTGGTATTTTTATGTCAGCTCATACTCATACATATATATATACACACATATTTGGTAAAAATATAAATATCGTTTTATAATACATAATTTAAAAAAAAAAAAAGAAATTAACACTTAATTTTAAAATGGAATTTTTGAGAAGTTAAAATAAATTAGATCAAGATCTTGCATGTTTTTGATAAAAGTTTGTCTTTTGTTTAGTCTTTAAAAAAAATTCTTAAAGATAGAAGGGAAAAGAAAGCAATTAGTTCTATTGTTGGGGCTTTGATAGTGAAGGTATTTTATGCTATCTATTACGCTGATCAATTGGAATGTTTCTTTGGGATTTTAAAATAAAATATGAAATAAAAGAAGAGAACATTAAAGGTGTGAACTGAGACTTAAAAAAAAAAAAACTATAAATTACGGACTTTCCTTTTGTTTAAATTAATTGGATTTCTGCCGAGGTCAATAACTAACCTATAAGTTTAAATTCAGCTCGGACTCGTCAATAGTAAAAATCGGAAAATTACATTAAAAAAAAAAAATAAGACGAAAGCGCAAGGAGAAAATGTTGAGCGGCTATATCTAACAGAACTTTCCCTTCTGGGAACCTCTTCCTATTACCACCTGGAACTGCCTTGTAAATGCCAGACATAGAGAGCTAGCTGAGGAGAATGGACTGGAAGAAGACCACGGACAAACCACGATGAATATAAAGTGAAATATTCCACCCACACAGGATCTACACTGATCGATCAGGGTAAATAGACTTTTTTTTATTATAATTTCAAGAGACATTTGCATAATAGAATTTAAAAAAAGAAAGAAAAGCCTTCACTTCAAATATCTCAAAGTTTCAGCAATAGAAAGGGAGGGATATGTAGTCTTTAAGTAGATGTATTTACTAATTCAAATTAATCCACATTATATTGTTTTTTTTATTATTTAATTTTTTTTTGGGTTACGTTCTATTAATTAAACTTACCTTTAGTTTCTATGATTGTTGTTCTTATAATGTATAGATATGAATAAGAAAAATTGTATACTCGATCTAAGGACAAGTAAAAATTTAAGATGAAAAGATTTAACATTAGAAAGAGGAGGTTTGAATGCGTTTGTTTTTAACAAACACACTCTTATAGTAAGTCGCCCTTGAGTTCACTCATAGTTATATACCATGATATTTGATGAAAATATTGTATAATTGGTAAAGTGATGGCGCATGTTCCTTTGAGAATGATACATGTTAATTCTTGATTAGAAAGAAAAAGGATCGGGAGGGTTTGATTCGACAAGTACGAGGGAAGGGAATAACCAACAAATAGAATAAAGGTATAATAAATATTTCAACAATAGTGAAGTGTCGATTTGTTTTTTTTTGTTTATTATAATTAATTCTTATAATTCATTTTATAATCTTTTGGTCCATTAAAAGAAAATTATTTTAAGATTTGCATTTGGTGATCGCTGTTCGTAAATAAATTAACCGTTATTATAGAAATTTTATAATACGGACTAGGCAGATATGCTTGGTGGTGCCCTTGAATGGCCACCGTATGTTGCAATCTCATGAAATTTAAGAGTGTAACAAAATGTTTTGTTACAGAGGGTAGCAGTGGGTGAAATATAAGAAAATGGTATCTCAAGGTGTAGGGCTCATTAACTAAATAAACGGCTTGAGATTAGGGTAAAAGTGGGGTAAGGCAGGTTTGGGTGGTTAGAGCGAGGAGTTAGTGTCCCAGTAGGGGAGGGTTTTGAATGTCGGAAGTAAATTTAAAATATTGTAGATAAAATGCAGGATAGAATTAAGATAAAAATGTTCGAAGGAGACAAAGAGGAGACTCTATTCGAACACTTGGAAAGTTTAGAAGAGTGTTTTTGTATGTACGAGGCAAGGGAAGAAGAAAAAATAATTATAGCAAGTAATTATTTGGCGGGCACGGCAAGAGATTGGTGGAGAACGATACAGAAAAGACCAGACGATTTCAAACAGTACAAAAATAAATTAATACATACGTTTTGGAACGTAAAGAGACAAGAAAAGTTACGAAGAGTGGTAGAATTAGAAAGGTCAAAAAAGTAGAAGGGATAGGATATAGACAGTTTTTTTAAAGCAAATGGTAAAATTGAGAAGGATGATAGAATATCCTATTGCTGAATGGCAAATTATAAGTATTATAAAAAAAACTTGCCGCAAAATATACGAGAGAGATTAGCTGTCTGTAGGTGCGAAGGTGTGGAAGACATATTGGAAGTTCTTAGAGAGGAAGAAAATGTACAGGAAGAAGAGAAACAAGAACAACTCCCTAAGCTGTTAAATGTAGTAATTGAGGAAGAAGAGAAAATACAAACGATGGCGGAACAAACTTGCCCAGTGATAATGATAAAAATACAGGAAATAGAGATACAGGCCCTACTAGACATGGGGAGTCAAGTCTCGATAATCTCAAATAAAATATTAGATCGAATCAGAGATCAGAAGAGGGATATACAGTTGCTACCATTAAGAATTTCTGAAATAACTATGGCTAATGGCAAAAGAGTTAAGTTAGATCCTATACAAATATACGGGGAAGTACAAGTGGGAAGAAAAAAATACAGCATACATTATTATCAATGTCAGGTTTGGTAGAAGATCTTATATTGGGGTCGGATTTTATGCACCGAACCGGGACGAAAATTAATTATAGCGAAAAGAATATAATGATAGGAAACGAAAGGGTGCCATTTAGTGGATATAACAGACAGAGTGATAACAGGGTAGCTTACATGGTAACTAATGACATATACCAAGAAATAGAATGTAAAATAACTGAGTTATGTAGTAATAATAGGGGCTGGAAAAGTCAACTTAAAGAGGCACTTTTGAAAAATGAACAAGTATTCGCCATTAAACCCGGAATTATAAAGGGATATGTTCATCGGATAAAGGTGAAAGAAGAAACTCATTTTCAGGGTAGGTTGTACCCAGTTCCTGTCAAATATAAAGAGGAAGTTGATAAACAAATACAACAAATGGAACAATGGGGTATTATAAAAAAACAACAGTCACCGTATATAAACCCTTTAGTAATTGTAAAAAAAAAAGGACGGCTCTATGAGAGTATGCTTAGATGCTCGGCAGTTAAATACTATTACTATACCTGATCGGGATGTGCTGCCCCGAATTACAGATTTGCTGTTGGAATTTAAGAAAAAAAATTTTTTTTCATCATTCGATTTGACATCAAGTTACTGGCAGATGGCGCTCCACACTGAGGATCAAAAATACACGGCATTCCGTTATGAAGGCTTTACATAAGTGTTTCAACGAGTTCTGTTTGGACTAATTAACAGTGGGTCGGGGCTATTACGATGTTTAGACCAGGTACTTTCTCTGAGGGTAAAAGAATTTATACTATTATATAGACGATGTCGTGATTGTGTCACGATCTCCTCAGGAACATTTAGAAAATTTAGTTGTGTTCCTCCATGAGTGTCATGAAAAGGACATTACAATAAATCTGAAGAAAAGTAATATATTTCAGGAAGAAATTATATTTCTCGGTCATCTCATATGTGCTAAAGGGGTGAGGCCCCATCCTGACAAGATAGAAGGGATCGTTAAATTCCCTCAACCAAAGAATAGAAAACAGATTAGATCGTTCCTTGGTATATGAAATTTCTATCAAAGGTTCTACAAAGATTTTTCTACAGATACGGAAACACTTGTGCATTTACTGAGAAAAGAAAGCAAGTGGAAATGGACGGAAAAACAAGAGCAAGCATTTAAACAGATCAAAAAAAATTTGTAGGTACTGTAACATTCGCCTATCCGGATTTTGACAAACCTTTTAGGTTACAAACTGATAGTAGTAGTGTAGGATTGGGAGCGGTACTGTTTCAAGAGAATGAAGAGAAGATACCTCAGGTTTTGTATTTTTTAAGTAGGACATTAAATCCAGCGGAAAGAAATTATACCACTATGGAAAGGGAGGCATTGGCAATTGTTTGGGCATTAAATAAACTTAAGCATTTACTTTTAGGGTCTGAGGTTATTATTATCACCGATCATAAAAGCTTAGAGTTTATAAATAGGTGTTACTTAACTAATGATAGACTTATAAGATGGGCATTATACTTACAGAAGTTTAATTACAGGGTAATTCATTGCTCCAGGAAAGAAAATATAGTACCTGATATATTAAGCAGAAATCCGCTTACGGATCACAGTCAAAATTTAACACTGGAGAGAGCTCGATTAATATCTCTTAAAGCAGATCCTGCAGTATCGATAGAGAAAGATTTGAAAAGACTCCATTTTTTTCAAAACTCGGACACTACGTGCAGGAAGCTGATACAAGGCTGTAAAGAAGCAAATGTCAGACAACAAAAAAATTGCATGCAAAAAAAAAACCCAAATTATATTGGTATAAAATAATAAATGGGTTGTTGATGTTTCAGGTTAGAAAGGGAGTAGTTTGTTGGAGAGTATTTATACCGCAAAATCTAAGGGAAAGACTAATAAAATATGTGCATGGTATATATGGGCATTATGGGTCTCTTAAAACAAGTAAACTAATACAGAGATGGTATTATTGGCCAAGTTTGTATAGGTCAGTGGTTACTACATTACAGGGGTGCCATGAGTGTCAGCAAAGTAAACCAGCTAATAAAAATTATGCTGGGACACCGGCGCCAATAATAGCTAAGAACCCGAACGAGTTCTAGCCATAGATTTTTACGGCCCGCTACCATCATTTCGTAGATATAAATATATATTAGTGGCCTTTGATGTTTTCTCAAAATTAGTACAGGCCTACCCCCTATGAAAGGCTGACGCTGGGTCTTCCATAACTGTGCTAAAAGAAAAACAATTTGTTCAAGTTGGCAAACCTCGGACGATTTTGAGTGATCATGGAACTCCTTTTATATCGAGAGAATGGAAGAATTGGCTTCAGCAAGAACAGATACACCATGTTCTCACCTCTATCTGTAACCCTCAATATAACCCTTGCAAACAGGTTATGAAAGAATTGGGGAACTTATTTCACGTACATTTGAAAGGTAACCATCAACAGTGGTTTAAAGTATTGCCATAAATGGTTAAAATAATTAATTATACATACCACGAATCTACAGGGTTAACTCCAGAATGCTTGCATTACGGTCGAGTTGAGCCTTCTCTCCTCAAATGTCCCGTTCCCACTGTTACTGAAACGATAAATGTAGTGGAGGATCGAAGCTTGGCTAGAGACAGATTAAAGAAGAAAGCTGAACAGAGAATAAAGAAGGGGAATGCTTGCCCAATACAATTTACGGTAGGAGACTGGGTTTATGTTAAAACTCAGCCAGTTAGCAAATTAAGTGATAAACAATATAAAAAGTTTTTCCCCCTATTCGAAGGCCCATACAGGATCATCCAAAAATGCGGACCTAATGCATTTATAATACAAGGTAAAAGAAATAAAAAGTGCACTTATAATGCACGAAGCCTAAAACCTTGTAAAGAAAAGAAAAAAAATTAAGACTTCATGGCGTGATTAAAAGGTTTTTTTTTTTTTAATTTTTTTGTTTTTGGAAAAGGGTGCAATGAGCTGGTATTTTTATGTCAGCTCAGATTCATACATATATACACACACATATTTGGTAAAAATATAAATATCATTTTATAGTACATAATTTTTTTTTTTAAAAAGAAATAAATTAACACTTAATTTTAAAATGGAGTTTTTGAGAAGTTAAAATAAATTAGATCAAGATCTTGCATGTTTTTGATAAAAGTTTGTCTTTTGTTTAGTCTTTAAAAAAAATTCTTAAAGATAGAAGGGAAAAGAAAGCAATTAGTTCTATTGTTGGGGCTTTGATAGTGAAGGTATTTTATGCTATCTATTACGCTGATCAATTGGAATGTTTCTTTGGGATTTTAAAATAAAATATGAAATAAAAGAAGAGAACATTAAAGGTGTGAACTGAGACTTTAAAAAAAAACTATAAATTACGGACTTTCCTTTTGTTTAAATTAATTGGATTTCTGCCGAGGTCAATAACTAACCTATAAGTTTAAATTCGGCTCGGACTCGTCAATAGTAAAAATCGGAAAATTACATTAAAAAAAAAAAAAAGACGAAAGCGCAAGGAGAAAATGTTGAGCGGCTATATCTAACAGAACTTTCCCTTCTGGGAACCTCTTCCTATTACCACCTGGAACTGCCTTGTAAATGCCAGACATAGAGAGCTAGCTGAGGAGAATGGACTGGAAGAAGACCACGGACAAACCACGATGAATATAAAGTGAAATATTCCACCCACACAGGATCTACACTGATCGATCAGGGTAAATAGACTTTTTTTTTATTATAATTTCAAGAGACATTTGCGTAATAGAATTTAAAAAAAGAAAGAAAAGCCTTCACTTCAAATATCTCAAAGTTTCAGCAATAGAAAGGGAGGGATATGTAGTCTTTAAGTAGATGTATTTACTAATTCAAATTAATCCACATTATATTGTTTTTTTTATTATTTAATTTTTTTTTGGGTTACGTTCTATTAATTAAACTTACCTTTAGTTTCTATGATTGTTGTTCTTATAATGTATAGATATGAATAAGAAAAATTGTATACTCGATCTAAGGACAAGTAAAAATTTAAGATGAAAAGATTTAACATTAGAAAGAGGAGGTTTGAATGCGTTTGTTTTTAACAAACACACTCTTATAGTAAGTTGCCCTTGAGTTCACTCATAGTTATATACCATGATATTTGATGAAAATATTGTATAATTGGTAAAGTGATGGCGCATGTTTCTTCGAGAACGATACATGTTAATTCTTGATTAGAAAGAAAAAGGATCGGGAGGGTTTGATTCGACAAGTACGAGGGAAGGGAATAACCAACAAATAGAATAAAGGTATAATAAATATTTCAACAATAGTGAAGTGTCGATTTTTTTTTTTGTTTATTATAATTAATTCTTATAATTCATTTTATAATCTTTTGGTCCATTAAAAGAAAATTATTTTAAGATTTACATTTGGTGATTGCCGTTCGTAAATAAATTAACCGTTATTATAGAAATTTTATAATACGGTCTAGGCAGAAATGCTTGGTGGCTCCCTCGAATGGCCACCGTATGTTGCAATCTCATGAAATTTAAGAGCGTTACATTTTTGACATTTTTTTGCTTAAACAGTTGCTTTGGTTGGTAACTTTGGTCTTGGTAGTGAGTCTAAAATGATTTAGCCCTAATTATAGACATTTCATTGTAAACTACAATAAATCAACAATATAATAAATGGTATCCTGAAACCAATTAATTCATTTTAACAAATTTCAATGTTGATTTAAAAAATTAAAATAAAATAATTGTTCAAAAGTCATTTTTGAATACACTATGTGTATAAATAAGTAAAATTAGTGGCCTCTAAGGTTAGGGAAATGGTCAAGTGATACATTCAGAAACTACAGGTTCTAGACTAAAATTCAGTGTTCTAGCATCACATGATCTTCCAAGCAATTAACCATTCAATTATTTATTTATAATTAAAAAAAATATTGATTGAAAACAGAAGTTCTAATATATAACATACTAAAATAGCATTTGTTACAAATAATCTACATTAAAGAATGTTTGTTGCTCGTGAGTTCATATGAAGTTTAAGCAATGAAAATGATGGCGATTAAGCCATGATCAATGGATCTTGAGTTCTAGAATTTGCAACTTGGTTGCTACAGTAAATCCTATGTTGAATTTTATTGTATGAATTCTTATAACACAATTTGTTTTAACAAATTTTCATTGACTATAATGAGAATAGTTGGAATAATATGCATTTAGTATTTTAAATTGATTAAAATAATCATTATTATTAGTGATTATCAATGTTAAAATATTATTGTATTTAGATAGCAGAATATAACATACAAAAACTAAGTTTTGAAAAGTGAATTATATTAGAAATCTGGTATATGATTCTTGTAGTTAGCTATATTATGTACAATTCTGATTTACTTAAATACCATAATAGATTATTTCAAATTCTTCTGGCATTTAAATATTTTATATCCTTAATCTTGATTAACAATATTATTATATATAGCAACTAAATTACTCACATTAGTGTCTTATCAAAAAATATTCATCAAACAAAGTTATTCAGGGATATATATATATAAAGGAAGTTACTGCCCTGCCATGTAATTGCGTATTTGTACAAATAAACTCTTACAATATAGTACTTACAGAATCACTTTTATATCCAAGGATCTTAAAAAGTACTTCCAGCGAAGTTTAAAAACAGATCTATCAAAATAAAGCTTTTGTTTATCTTTGAGTCATGTGATAAGTTTAACTTGTGATAACTTTAACAAAAGAATTGAAAAACACACATACACACACACTATATGCCTTACAACCAGGATTTGCCAGTAATTTTTTATAAATCAATATGTGTTGAATCTCAATCAGAACATTTTTGATATCATGGATTGTTAATAAAGCTTGGCTCTTAATACAATTTTTGTATTTGTATATATATAATATAAAAATAGTTATTATAAATATTCTAAATCCAATATTTTATTACTAAATTGTTTACTTAAATACTTTGTGACTGTCTCATTTAAAACCAATATGTAAACATCAACTTAATTAAATGCACAGTAGATGGCTGAGCAGTATGTCTAACTAGATGTATATTTTAATGAGTGAATTTATTGCATGCCACAGTAAGTTCCCTTTTTTCTTGCACTAGGCTATCTAATCTAATGATTTTGTTAAACCAATATTCCTCTCCCATATTAGTTTAAAATAATATTACTCACCATAATTAGAAATTCATATAATTGAATATATAGATTTCCCCAGCATATCTTCTTATGTGAATATCATCACAAATCATACCTCAGCTATTTTTTATTTTTTTTTGTTTATACATTTAATCATTCATTGTGGTACTTTTCTCTCTCAATTGTTTTTCATATTTGTATTATTCTACCTTTTTTTGTTAATTATTTTTGTAAATATGTACGTATTTTTAATTAAACTGCATTGTAGATGTGTGCACATATATATTAAACTCATATTATATTGTGTTTGTTGCAATATGTAGTTTCAGATATCCCCAGAAGATTTGAAACCAAATGGCAATAGGGAACAGTTTTTAAGAATTGAAACCAAGCTAACTAACTTTTTGTACTATTCTAGTGTGCAATTTTCTAATTAAAAATAATTTGATCGATAATGTATCTATATGGATTTTAAAGTATTAAATATTACATACAAATTAGATTTATTTAAAAATACAAACAAAAAAATCATAGAGGTGTTTTCAACCATAAAATGTATATATATTTTTAAAAATGTTTAGTAATCAGTTTTTACCTTGCTTAGGAATGCTTTCTTGAACTGTCACTTCATTTGCCCACATGTGATGACACTCTGGAACTTTCCACATAAAAATACATCTTTTATGGACTTCACTGAAGCCTTGGCCAGGAAGGCAATAAAAGCGATAAGGAACACCATCTTTACAAATGTAATAATTTTTGCAGTCAAGAGGATTTTTATACAAATTATTACGACTTGGACATGTAAAAGCTGAAAATGAAAATCATATATACACATCATTATATCTGCCCCAAAACAAGTTAGATAGTTGGTAATAATGCTAATATTAAAACAGGCAAATCTCTCCATACAGTATTGCCACTGAGTACAAACCAGAGTAATCAAGGGATGCCAGAAGGTTTGCACATAAAAACCCAATCTAGTGCATATTCATCCAATATCCTCAGATTAGTTTTTGGCTTGTGGCCTTTGACAATGAAGAGACTTGGATCTGAGAGCACTGCAATACTGTATGGAGAGATTTTCCTGTTTTAATAACAGTTATAAGCAAGCACAAAAAATGGTGATCATGTGATGTTTATTGGCTTAATAATACTAATATCTGACCCTGATACTTTATATCTAGTCTCTGACACAATTTATTGAAGCATCTTAAATCTAGAGTTACATTATGAAACTTTAATGCACAGAAAAAAACCCCAAAGGTTTAAGAATTAAATCTAATTCTAAACAGACAGAAATCAACTGTCATATATGTGTTGTACTGTTATATTAAATCAACATTGTTTTTGTTGAATATGAGCAAACTCTCAATTCAAGCCACATAATAGAGACTTTGAAAAGATAAGAGTGTCCATTCTGTTTTTGTACCTAAAAGCAATTACATAGGCCAATCATAAGTATCTTTGATTTTGACCTTGAATATTTTATATTATTCACTTTACTTCTGTTTTCTTTATTACATATATTAACATGGAATTTTAATATTTACTGCATGCTAATATTAAAAGATGTTAGAATTAATATAATTGACTAAATGTTATACTGGGATGTTTATAACCCACACAAGGAAAGGAAGATTTTTACTTTAGCCACAAGGAGTTACTGAAGTATATTAAAGTTAGAATAGCAGAATTAATTATAGCTGCATTTTAATATCCAAATTGACCTTTCTACTTGAAATATTACTAAGATATTTAAATGACTCACCTTCTTAATTTGATAATCATCCAAGCAAAAAATTGCTGAAGATTCTTTTTCCCCATCATTGTCTCATAATGGACTTTGATTTTTAATTTTTTAAATTAAAATTCTAATACTTTGCATTCAAAACATTATTGTAGATAATCTTTTAAATTAGTAAAGTAAACAAAACACACTTATATTAGCATATTGTATATCTAGAAGAGAATATGAAATTTTTTAATCAGTTTAAATTAAAAAAAAACCCCTATAATTAAGTCTGTATTACATCATAATATCAGCTTCAGGATGTTGTCTATAAATTGTCCCCAATACCATCTTAATAATGGAAAACAAAGCTCAAGTTTGTAATTAGTTTTTAATTAAAATGCCTTAGATTTTCCACCAGTAACAATAATGCTTCCTCTCATTTTATCATTAGAAACCATATAATATGATTAAACTTTAGTGGCCAACCAAATAAATTTAAACAATACCACAGATCTGTTCAGTTAACTGAATCAAATGCTTTAACCATTTCAGTAAATTCCTCTTTTATTTTTGACTTTTTCCCCATTTGCCTGGCAACAAAACAATCTCTTTTGATTTTATAAAAAAATAGATTTCATCTATGGTTGGAAACAATTCAATCAATAAAGTCTTCAAAAATATCTTTAAACCACTAAACATCACATGATCACTATTTCTTATGCTAGCACCTAACTGTTATTAAAACAGGCAAAACTCTCCATACAGTAGTGCCACTCAGTGCCAACCAGAATAATCAATAGATGCCAGAAGTCGCGTGCATAAAATCCACATCTAGTGCCTACTCATCCAAATATTCTCAGACTAGTTTCTGGCTTGTGACCTTCATCAGTAAGAAGTTTTGGATCTGAGAGATCTAGGTGCAGTGCTCTCAAATCCAAAGCTCCTCATTGATAAAGGCCACAAACCAGTAACTAGTCTGAGGATATTGGATGAGTAGGCACTAGATGGGGATTTTATGCACAAGCCTTCTGGCATCCATTGATTACTCTGGTTGGCATTGAGTGGTACTACTGTATGGAGAGTTTTGCCTGTCTTAACAAAAGTATCTTTGTCATAGTCCATAAAAATAACATTCCATTAGAATTACTGCAATCTTTTCTGGTACTTAAGAATTAGTTCGGACAACAAGATTGATTGTGGATAATTTCAGAAATGAATTATCAATGAAATTAATTATTCAAATTTTAAATTAATTTGTTCCACTTATTACAAATGACTTTTTAAGAAAAATTATGGAAAATGAGCAAGAATATGCTAAGGGCAGTTTGTCTTCATTTTTTTTTTTTTTATATGAAAGTGAAAAAAAAACTAATCACATCTGTAATTAGATAAATTCTAATTATAGATAAAATTAGATACTTAACTGATTTTAGCTTACATTTTTTATAAATATACCTACACATCAGTTTTACAAACCTTTATTTAAGGGATTCGAATTCAGACTTTCACATGACCTTCAACTCTCTATGTCATCTTCATACTTTAATGGACAGGCTTTAAACTACTCCAACCCACAACTTTTCAGCCATCCATTTCATTGAAAATCTGATGATGGAATGTTCAAAGCTCACATTAATGCCAAGTTTGTCATCCTACCCATATTGTCCATTTGGTGGGTAGAATGAGAACCTTGACACTCTTGTGGGCTTTGAACATTCCACCATCAGATTTTCAATGAAATGGATGGTTGAAGAGTTGTGGGTTGGAGTAGTTTGAAGCTATCTTAATATAAAGTTGAGCACTGATTGTATATATGTATGAAGATAGTAATCTGGACCAACTGATGATTGCTGGTTAAGCATGAAATACGCATATTGGTGATTATTTATCTTTTTAACATGTGTATCATCGGTGGTCAGCAATATGAGATGGCAATGAGAGTTGAAAATCATATGAAAGTCTGAGTTCAATTCCCTTATATATTACATTATATATGTGCAGGTGTGTGTAAGCCTGTACAGTCTATTAAACTTCATTAAAAAAAAAGCCAAACTGTCCTCAATCCTTTCTACTAACATTGTGTATGCATGTTCGTGAATATTCTTCCCATTTATCAGAATTTTTCTTAAAAAATCATTTATAATTTATGAAAACAAATTAAACAATTTTAAATTTGAATCACTAATTTCATTGATTAATAATTCATATCTAGAATTATTCATAAATCCTTGAGTACATCTTTTCTTATCATCTTTATTTTTACAAATTTTGAACTGTAGAAGAATTCTTATGATCAGGTGCACAAATTTATATGTTCTAATATTTTTACAAAATTTCAACAGTTTAGAAATTAACATATCACTGTTATATTTTTAAATTTTTTCATATATGTTAACAAACCTGTAGTTTTTCCATTTTAAAGATTTCTTGTTTTTAAAAAAATGTCATTCCTGTGTATATTCATTGTTGTAAGTACACTTCCTCTTTGGCATGTTGTCTATTGTTTGGGGTTATTAGTATTCCAATTAATTTTATCATTATAGAAAATTAATATCAATGAAGAACTAGTTAATGTCCATCAAAACAGATGCAAGTTCAGTTAAAATTTTAGCCTACAAAAATCCTACTGTGTGCTTGAGAATCTGTCCATATAACATAATAGCAATCTGTGTTTTGGTGTTGGAATTTATCTAAAATTTTTATAATATTGCTGAAGATACTGAAATGGACAAAGAAGACCAAGAAACTATCATTCTTGCAATGAATTATTTGTGTAAGACAAATGATAATTATGAGTATTTGAAAATCAGGACATAGAATGGTACTGAGAAGACATTTCAGGGTCAGTCAGTCATCTAATCAAAAATAGGGACAAATCCCAAAAAATCAGGATGTCTGGTCACTCTACAATAAACTGTTTCAACTTCTTTGTCAAATGTAAATGAATAGATAAACTGGATATATCATTAAAAGCCATCATCTCAATTCTTGTATTATTATTCAAAAGGTGATTAAAATAAACACGAATGTTTGCCATTCATAATATCAATTTTTAAATCCAAGTTATTTTGATCATATTAAAAAAAGGTCAAAATAATCAGAATTAATGAATGTCTATATCTTCATGCAGCTTTAATCCCTTATTAAGTCTTTTTGTCAATTGTTGAATTTATGCTTTCAATTTTGTATATCTCTTGTAACATTTCTCATTCAATTTATTATTCTGCCAAAAAAAAAAAATGGCATAATGGAATTATTGTCAGAAAATTTGTCATTATTCTTATTAGTGAACTCAAGAAAAGACTTTCTTTCATCCACAACACACTCTTTAATAGAATTCTATGATTCAGTACCATGACAAATTAAAAATTTCACATGGGCAGATATAGAGTTTAGTAGCCTCTGAAATAGAGCACAATTAATAGATGCTTTCAAAAATTGAACATCAAATTTTATTCACATGATTGTATTTGATGTATTTTTAATGCGATTATCATTTTAACTTTAAAATATAACAATCTGTGATCTTTTTAAACATCTATTATAACTCATGTATTATAACTTTTTATTTTGCATTCTGATTTCTAACTTGAGTGTAATCTATTAGACAGCATTATTGTGAAAATAAATGTTTATAATTTCTTTATAATAATTTTTTCAATTAAACAAATTGTTTATGATGGTTAATCTATCTTTTGTGTAAACAGATTAAAGCATGAATACTATTATGTCCATTAACGTTGGCCAAAATATACTGTCCCTACCATCTCATACCTTAACCTTTCAAGAATAACAACAAAAAAGAAACCATTTAATGCTAATGCTATTGAAAAATATTATGTCATCAAAAAGTACGATTTCTTTTTCTGATGTCTTTGAGTCTAAGAAAAAATAAGGTATCTTTGTGCAAAACAATTTTTATTATCATTAGTTCTATGTTAATAGTTCTAAAAATTCCCTGATTAGATGCCAAATTTGATTTCACAGCAAAGGCAGACTTTTTAAAGTTGACAATCTATTCTTTCCAAATTACTTGTAACATCTACCTGTTTAATTAAACTTGCTTTTTCTAACTGTTGACATTCACTAAGAACATCTATATTAATCTGCAATCTTGACAACCTCCTATGAATAATCCATCAAGAACAATGTCTACATAGTTTACAGGCAGGCCACTTTTAGATTATCTTTTCTATGCCTCTTAGGCTTTTATGGATAGCAGTGGAAATCCTAAATAGAGCTGCTTAAACTGAAAATCTTTGAATTGAAACTTCTGCTACATCCAAGCCCAAGGTGATTTATTATTGACTGCACTGTCTTTTGAAAAGAAGACAATTAAGAATTCTCATTCTATTAAACTTGCCCTTACCATGGCTGTTTTAATGCCAAAGGCTTCTACATATACCCAAAAAGAGATGACTGAAAACAGAATTGAAGATCAGGCAATTAATGACAAAAATTTAATCACATGAATACCCAATCCTGTCATTTCAGTTAATGCCCAAAAATGACCTATGGCACTTAATATTTTATTTAATGTATTGAATTAGACAACTCAACTATTAACAAGATATAATAAAGATCTGTAGAGATTTCAAGTAGGAGATAGATTCATCAGAGGCTTTATTAAGTTTTTCATTTCTCTCATTATAGTCCTAAATCGGACAGTCATTAATCATGTGGTTCACAGTTTGTATTTGTTCATATTTACAAAAATCAGTGAGTGGTAAATTCCATTTATAAAGCAGATGAGCACACTGACTATGAATTGTCCTAAATTTATTGATGAGCTTTCAATTGTGTCTAGGAAGATCAAATCACCTGACTATTGTTGGATTAGGAAAAAGAAATTTATTTGGAATTTTACAAAAATTCCATTTTTACTCCATATTTCTTCAATTGTAGATTTTTCTTTAAACATCCAAAAAAAAAAAGAGATCTTGATATGAGTTGTGCCTTTAGTGATGAAATTATACTTTGAGTTATTAGAAAGTCTGCATAACAATTTTTTATATATTTACTGTGAGATAATTGCTTTTCTGATATCTGGTGGAAGTATATGTGAGAGAACAAAGAATAACTACATAGGAATAGATTTAAGTGTATCAGTAATATTTCTCATGCTAATATTTGAATATCCAGAACAGAGGAATATACTAATGGTAAGAAAGCTAGCTGTCTGTAATGCATTTGCATCACAATGCCAAATAATATCAGCTAGCTTTCCAAGAAGATTATTCCTAGAAATCAACTTTGATCTAACTTTGGATAATGAGGAAAATAAGTTAGGCTACAATTCAAGATCACTCTTAAATAGCATAAGATAAGATCAAATTTCCAATTACTATTTCAATAGACTATAATCATATTATAAGATGATTCTTTATTATTTAAGGGAAAAAATGAATATACTGATTTTATTAGATTAGAAATAAGTTCTCATTCTAATTAGGATTTATTGGTTAATTAGAAATACAATATGAAATCAATATATTTTTATGGTTATTAAGCATTACTATCTATGATTTATCTTGTGTTTAAACCTCCAGCAATACCTGGTTGAGCTTGAGGCTGCAAGGGATTGTTCATAATTGAGAGTTCTTGGTTTTATATAGAATATTCAGGTTTTAGACTGCTGATAAATTGCCTAGGTATTATTAAATATTCCCATAGGGCTATTATTTGATCTTTTTATCTTAATTTTCTCTATGATCTAACATTCTTGAAAAACATTTCCAATTTTTTGCAAATCCTTAATGAGATATTTAATTCAGCAAAAGATCTCTTTCAAGAAGTCAATGTAATATTATCAACATATATGAACTTTTTGCTGAAAGATCATCAATGAATATTTTAAAGAAAATGGGTGAAACAATCGAATCCTGTAATGGTCTATTCTGTAAGATTATGTATCTACTATGATAATTATTTAGGATCATTTGAATTTTTCCATTGGAGAGTATCTTGTCAAATACATTAATGGATTTGCTACATTTAAAAATTTTAGAAGTTTTTAGAAACCATTTTCCAAACACAATCTTAATCTGAAGTTAGATCAATAAAGTAGTGTTAGTTTTTAATTTATAGCCTATGCCTGCTCTATAGGAAACTGACTCTCAGCTATTGGTAAAATTCTCATTAATATGATTCTTTCAAAAAATTTGTGGCAAACACATAATAGTCATATTGGATTATGTTTTTGGGAGGATCCTTGTTGACTTTGTTTGGTTTTAAGACTGCCATTGTTTTACTTGTATGTCAAATTTTTAAATTATGTTTGTATGAATAATATTATTTAATAATTCTGCCAGTTATGCTTTAGATTCAGATCCTAAGCATGTTAGGAACTCTGAAAGTATGTTACCCACCCATTCTTGGAGAATTTCCTGATTTAAGACAAGCAAGGGAATTTGAGTTAATCAACATCTCTATGTTTTTATTGGATTGCTATTATAGGAACATTGTGAGGGAGATGTTTGAAATTTCTGGTCTAATGATGCTTTTCTTCATTCTATCAATCTTAGGCTTAGAAATCTGGTATATAAAATTAGAAATCTGATTAGCAATGACAATAATAGCTCATTTAGAGACATTTTATATACACCTTGCTGTTGCAAAAGGGATCCATGGTCTCTCTCCATTTCTTTTTTTCCTGGCATTGGCTAATGACTTTATAAGTTTGCCAGCATTTTTCAAATCTTTGATAAATTAAAATTGGTTATAAAGAGCATTGTTCAATCTGGAATGAATTGCTTATAATATCCATGAAAGATGGATTATCTGGCAACTGTTATTAAGTGTTTGTTAAACCTATCATAAAAAAGAAAATTGAAGAGGTTCTATTAATATTGTGTTTAATATATTATTTGATTTCAGTTAGCTTTACTTAAATTCCACTCTATGCAAAATCCAAGAATGATTAGACTTGTTTATGTTAACTAACAGAGATGATCTAATATTACTAATTCAGCAGGTAATAATGGTGAATCAGTTTTTGTTGAAATAAAATATAAATCAGGAATTGCTTTTGTTTCTGATCTGACTATCAGAACATTCATCATTGCTTAGCATTGTAAAATAAGTGCATGTTGTTTACCTCAAACCATTCTACAAGTTAGCAATTTGCTTGATCTTCATTTATATATATATCCAAAGACTACTATGAGAATTAAAATCTATAAAATAAAGAAGGTGTAGGAATAGCAGGAAATATAGGATGGGGTAAGTTGTATTAGGAGGTTTGGAACATTACATACATAAAAACATATCTATCTGAATAGTGATTGCAAAATCTTTTGAACTATCTTCAATGGAACAAGATAATTTGAAACAAAAGTAACCTGTGTTTAGAATGCTATTAAAACAGGCAAAACTCTCCATACAATAGTGCCACTCAGTGTAAGCCAGAGTAATCAGTGGATTCCAGAAGGCTTGTGCATAACATTTCTATCTAGTGCCTGCTTATACAATATCCCCAGACTAGTTTCTGGCTTGTGGCCATCATCAGTGAAGAGCCTTGTATCTGAGAGCACTGCACCTAGCTCTTAGGATCTAATGCAATCCTCTAGCAGCCACCTTTTATCTCCACTTAACTACAAAACTATGAGAATAAAATTGAAAACACAATATTTTTATTCTAAGCTCATTAGCTTATATAGTCATATAGATCTGAACTCAGTTCAGTACCTATACATTTTGGTATCTTTAGTTCTTTAATAACCATAGTCACCACTATCCTGCTTTAGTCTTAAATCACCAAACATCACATGATCACCGTTTCTTATGCTTGTTCATAACTATTATTAAAACAGGCAAAACTCTTCGTACAAAATTCAGACTTATATGACTATATAAGCTAATGAGCTTAAATCGAAAATATTGTGTTTTCAATTTTATTCTCAGTTTTGTAGTTAAGTAGAGATAAAAGGTGGCTGCTGGAGAGTTGCATTAAATCCTAAAATCTATGTGCAGTGCTCTCAGGTTCAAGGATCCTCACTGACAAAGGCCACAAGCCAAAAACTAGTCTGGGGATATTGGATGAGTAGGCACTAGATAGGGATTTTATGCACAAGCCTTTTGGCATCCATTGATTACCCTGGCCTGCACTGAGTGGCATAAGAAATGGTGATCATGTGATGCATATGTTTAGAAATGTGTATAGAGATATGCATTATTAGCAGGATTATGAGTCTCATGAAGTGCAATTAGATCAACATTATGTTGTACAATTAATTTATAGAGGATCTCTATTGATTTGATATACACTATCAATGGCATGTTGAAATAATTTTGTTTTCTAGGTGAAGAGACGATCACTCTGTACGCAGTATACCAGGTACTTGAGGTGTTCTATGGCTTCTAGCACAATTTAACATTTTTCATTTCAAAAGCTAAAGAGCCTTACAACTATTATCTTGGTGCAGCTATCCCTCACAAACAACTGTTGTTTCATGATATGTTGTCTTAACCAGAATTCATCAATGTAGCCATTTTATTTCCATATAAAGACATTAATTTCATGTACTAATGCATGTTACTTGCTGAGTGAGCCATGAAAAGGCTGCTTTTCATCCACCTTATCAATGGCATAAAAGGCTTGCATTAATCGAGTCCTACAAAACTTAATGCGAGTCCTACAAAACTTAAGTAATTAAAAACAATATCATTAAAAAAAAGGAGTGATTGTATTGGAAGTGCTAGCCTTTGATAAAGTGACATCTTATTTTATAAAATAACAGGAGATAATATTGGTTAGCGTTGTTTGCTTACTGTGAGGAAACCGTGGTTAAATCAACAATGTACTATTATAATTTTATTTATATTTGCATATAACTTTTTCTGTATATATAATTATTCACTGCCTTTTTGGTTATTGCAACTTAATTAACATATATGCTTATTCACTATAAAAGAAGTGGATCATACTACCTACAATAGCGGAAGTGAATTCTCCCTAAGGCTTGCATATAGTTATCTAATCGTTAAGGATGAAAAAGAAGATAAGAAATAATCAAGTGCAAAATTATAACCAGAGCGCGAACTGCACGGACGCTGGTACTATCTGATAATATAATTGGATCACAGTGGACAACATATCTTCTAATATTAGTATAATCCACTCCAGGAACTTTAACGCTAGTTTGTTTAAGGCAACTTGTTATTGCTTATTGGTTATTCACAGTTAATTCTCATATCTGAAAATCATTCCATTTATCTGCCACCTGCGGATCCTGTTAGTAGCTGAGTGCACACTATAAATAAAAACTTCACTATAAATAATGCATAAATTGAAATTGATATTTAAAAAATTAAAACGAGCTAATTATAGGACTTATTTTGGCACTCAAATTAAGAGGCGGGGGGAATGTTTGCGCGAACGTTGTAAAAAGCGTTTTTTTATTATTTTGCTTACATAGCTTTTTTTAAATGTTAGTATTTCACTACAACAGATATCAATATATATATAAACAACATTAAATTACTTTTTATATAAATGAGATTCTACGGAAGATATGAAGGAACAAAACAAATTTCCCAGAGTAGTTTTGTAAAACACTTACCTTCGTATTTTTGGGGATCTGAATTGCACATTAAACAATATATATTATTTAGGATTAACAGTAAAATTTTCACGTCAAAGTTCAATTTAATTTTAGACATAGTGAGAATGCAAATATATCTCTAGTTGGAATGTTCAATCATGATTTATTTTAATAGCTTCTAAATTTAGAAATTATCGTCTAAAGTTCAATTATTATTTTTAACGTAACTTCATATTTATCGCAACCAAAAGTAGTTAGTAATCTTTTTTTTTTTTTTCATTTAAGCAACTTTCTATGAATCACCCCCTCCCCTCAACACACACCTATAAGTTATTATAAAATGAATAATAATTAATTACGTAATAAACATTAATTTAGTAGTTCTTAAAATATTAAAGCATGTATAACATAAAATGTAAACTAACATTATGCAACATTTTCCTGAGGATAAAAAACAGTTATAATTAGCTAAGATATTGAAATCTTTCTGAAAGATGCCAAAAAAAAACCGGGCTCTGAGATCAGCGTGTTGCTGTGCTTAGAGATCACAAGGGATTGCAATTAGTGGTCCAACTCAAATCCTTTGATAAGAGCACACAAGCTGGACAAGCATTAAAATTTAACGTAACAATTACAACGTGAATAGGAGAGAGAAGAGACGAAGAAACACACAAACATTAAATCAAATCATAGAGTTTAATGTTGCATAAATATATTGATACTGTAAATGGGAATAGAAACATATTAGACTGCCCTCATTAAATACCGGAGATGAGTTCAAATTCCTAATTATAGGTTATTGAATAGTGTAGACTATAGCTTATTCAACATATACTGATTTGTACTAACTATAGCTTCTTTAACATATATTGATTTATATGGATTATAAGATTTTCTTTTAACACTCTCAGTATAATTTATTTAACATATATTGATTTGTACAAGTTATACACTTTTTTTTTTTTTTACACAATTCAGAGGATGAAATCTCTGGGTCAGTTAGGGTTAGTTATTCTTCTAATATTAAGAGAAGAGAGTTGATCTATGCTACTTGGATGCAATTCATATTTTAAGTTAATTGTTAACATATATGTGATTCCTGTTTCCTAGTAATTGCAATTTAATATTATTAAAAAAAATCTCTTAACATGTATATCTTTACATACAAACTTTATACTTGTATACTGTATTATCATGAATAGTATATCAATGTAGACAAAATCTTATCTATATGCATAGTAATGTATATCCTTCATTCATGTGTCTGCACACATTAAATATGCATATATACAAATACTTTAAACTACAATATGATTAAAATATGAAGTGCCTTTTGCCAATTATGAAGAACTGTCACACTCTTGAAAATAGAGTAACTATGTTATTATTATTTGGAGTTCATCAAACATGTACTTCAGCACAATTATAATATTATAAATTTATATTTGTGATATTAATCATTTAAGCTTATGAGAATACTCTACTTTTATCAGATTCAACTGTCTCCCAAATTTAGAAAATGTTCATATCTGGATATGTGTAAATGTCTCATAAAATACTATTGTCTGAGGCCTACTACTAAGATAAATAAATCTTTTTTATTTTTTAAAAATAAAGTTTTGATGAATGTTAGTCAAATCATGCTCGCCATATTATAGAACACTAGGGAAAGAAAGAACAAACTGCTCTTTTGGAAGTAATTGGATAATGTAAACCTATCACTTTCTAATAAGATCCTCTGAGATGGCGCTTAAACAGTAACTATTGCTACTTCTGCTTATTTCATTCACTGATATTATCTACTATACTGACACTCTTAAAACTGATATCATCTACTATACTGACACTCTTAAAACTATAGTAAGCCTAAAAGTTGTAGATTCTCTTTTCCAGAAAGCAGAATTTACTGAAAGATGAAATATATTAAACCTTATAAGCAAAACATTAATGTAAAAATAAAATTAAATAGGTTAATTAATTGGAAAGTCAAATACTGTTTTGAGCTCATGTCTTGAGCTTTAATATAAAAGCCTTTAGCTAATTACTTATCATTATCATCACAGAGAAACTTAATATTAGACAGATATATGGTTGCAAATATATAAAAAAGATTACAATACAAAAGTAGGATGATTCACAATGACCAGTAGATATTAGCATTCAAGTTTGTACATCCAGTTTGACAAATATTAATGAAAAACTAAACAGAATAAAAGAGTGAAAATGACACTTTTTAGAGTCATAAGAAACCATATTTCCAATATTCTATATTGATCTACATGTAAAACTATAAAATAAGTAAAAATTTAAATAGTTTCTGACTTTTATTATATTCGTTACCATGTTCACAAATTTAGCAATAATGGGCATTTATATGTTGCTAAAAAATAGGAGAAATTAGAAATGTTTAAGTATAATATTACTATTCAAAATTACTTTGCAAATGGTAAGTTAGAATGCATTATAAAATTAACATATTCTTCTCCCAAATCTAACACACACAGAGAGCCTTTATATAAAAATGTATTAAATTTTTAAAAGTCATAAAAACTGTTGTAGATTGTCAAAATCCTTAATAGCTGGTATTATTTATTGGTAGTTAAATTTGTTCTTTGAGAGGATCCACAATTTCAGGTGAAGATTCTTTTCTTCACACATTTACTAATGCTGTATTTTTATATTGGATTATTTCCATCATCTAATATGTGTCTAAGGTAGCACACCATGTATGACCAATTGGGAAAATACAAAAATATTGGATAGTAAGTTACAAAGAAGAAAATTTAAAGAAGATGCTCACATGACAAAGACAAAAAATCTCAAAACCCAACCCAGTATGACTATACATAATGTATGGAAAACACTAATCAACTTTGCTCTTAGAAAAAAGTGGAGAAATCAGGAGGAACCTCATATATAAGTATATGAAATTTCTACTGACTATTGCCTTTGGCAGGGATGGCTCAGTTGGTTAGAGTGTTACTTTAAAATTCAATAATCAAGAATCTAAGAATCCAGGTTCGAATCCCATGCTAGTACTGTCACTGGTCAGGCCAGCAACACCTGAAGAAGAAGGGAGAATAATACCTCTCGAAATGTTGTGCACACACTAACCTGTCTGATGTGCTATTATTAACAGTTGGATGTATTTGGAATATTTAAATACAGTTCAATTTTTTTAAAAACATTCAATACACATATTAGATGATGGAAATAGTCCAATGTAAAAATACAACTAGAACACTATCATCACAAACCTTCAGAAAAACATTTACTAATGCTGTATCCTCTCCAGAATTTATTCTTTTTCAGTCTTTTGATATAAAAAGTTATATATCTACTACACTTCTATCAACTCATCTCTTTCACTGATATAACCAACCTGATTTTACAAATAAATAAAAGCATTTGTGGATAAGTTTTGAACAACCTTTTAAAATTATTTTAGAAGTATTTTTATATACAAATAATTAATATTTTATTATAATAAACAATTTCTCATACCAACTCAACTAATTAATTTAATGCTTAATCTCTTTGCCACTTCATTGACTTTCTTAATACATTTATAATCATAACTGAATTTATTTATAATCTTTAAGCTTTTTTTAAACACATACACATAAATGTATGCATAGCCAGTGCCACAACAGTAGCTCCCCTCTCCATGATACTAAAAAGTACTAAAATTAGACTGCTATTCTTTTCACTTGCTTATTATATACATATAAACATATACAGTTGGTTATTTTATTAACAGGCAATGCTGTACTCTAGCTTATCAGTTTTGAGTCTTTTAGTTCTTGCTAAATTCCAATCATTTACAAATATAATCTTAAAATATTTGAAATGCTCCATAAATATTCAGCTACACTTCCCCTTTAAATAAAGAAAATTCACATTTTAGCACTACATTGTTTCTAAATATAGTATTATACCATTTTGTGAAGATGATAATAGATGGACAATTGAAATCTTAAACTGGATTCCAAGAGATTGTAAAAGACCCAGAAACAGACCACATGTGAGATGGTTGGATGAAATAAAAAAGTGTGCAGGTGATGTGAAGAAGAGAAGCTAAAGATCAGAGAAGATGGTTTGAACTTGGAGAGACCTTCATCCTGCAGTGGATTGATAATGGTTGATAATGATGGTGATGATGACCATTTTGTGAGTAATGTTTTGGTCTGACTGATTTTTAAAATGGTTTTTCAAGACTGTTTTACAGTTTTAAAGTTTTGTTGCTTATTGTTTAAAAAGTTGTTCTTTGACTATAAATTAATTCCCATTTTAACTATTAATGGTACTTTTTATTAGTGTAGATATTACTATTCTTTTGTATCTTTTGATATGGATAGTGAGCCATTTCAGCATCTTGTCATTTTCATTCTCTGCAGTGACTATCTGGCATTAATTTATTTCAAATATTTTTTATCATTTACATTGTATCCTAAAGCATAATTTTTCTAGATTTAATTTGGTCATATTGTTTTACAATTCAGTATTTTCATTTGTGTTTACTCTGGTAAGTAGATAACATTAACTGAACCATGATCAAGTCAAGTTGCTTTTATTTAAGTTGAAAACTCTGTTTGTATAAAATAAATTTTGTAATTGAGATTTAACAGGCTTGTATCAAACAAATTTTTTTAAAATTTTGATCATATGCTAGATGACAATGAAATATTTCAGATTGGCTGCCTGGTTTGTTTATTGTAGAGAGATTGCTAGTCCAGATTTTAAATATGTTTACATCAGTTCAGTAAGTTTTCAGTGATGCACACCAGAGGGCAGTATATTTTTAAATTTTTAAAAAAAAATTAAACTAAAAATATTAATGATCAATTAAAATATAAATAAAATAAATCAGTTTATTGCGAAAGTTACTTCTTTTAAAATAGATGAAATATTATTCTCTTGAATGTAAAATTAATTTTTTTAAAGTGCCTATCTGCTGCAACAATATTTTTATTCTTCATTTTAAATAGAAAAAATTACATAAAATATCTAAATATTAAAAAATTAAAAATAATATTTTATAATACTTTTATTTACTATGAACTAACACCCACCCCATCCCAAATAATTATTTTCTTCAAATAAACATATAGAGTGTCCAGAAATTAATTAATTCAATCATTTGTTGTAAAAAGTAGTGAATGAATTAATTAATTTCTGGACATCTACACTTTTATTTCTAATTATATAATAAACCCAATTATGGTTGCAGAGCAAATGAGGGTGTTTATTATAATATATATGAAACCAAAATCATACTTTTTTATTTTATTTTGCTGCAATATTCTATAAATACAATTTATCCAAACCACTTTGAACACTTTTTAACAAAACTCTTTATTTGTACATACATACATACATACACCTTATGTTTCGACTGCCCTGCAGTCTTCTTCAGAGCTATGATATAATGAACAAAATAAAATAAAAAACATAACTATATTTTGTTCATTATATCATAGCTATGAAGAAGACTGCAGGACAGTCGAAACGTAAGGTGTATGTATATATGCACAAATAAAGAGTTTTGTTAAAAAGTACTCAAAGTGGTTTGAATAAATTGTTTTTATAATATATATTATTTTAAAGAATGCTTTTAATACACTCCAAGTAAAAAAGCAACAGCTTATATTTATACATAAAAAAGTATTTCAATATATTTCGATTCTTGTCTTATTTTTGCATAACTTATTTAAGATACAACCTTTTAATTGAATTAATAAGTTCTTATTAACAAAACATCACACATTAAGTCATATATCATTTGGCATTATTTTTAAACAATGTGAAAGATTAAAATTCTACTTTCATTTAACACATTTTAAATATCATTTACAGCTTCTACAAATTAGTCTTTTAACTTTCATAAGTAATTTTATAAACGATTAATTTCTTAATGATAATTATTCTATTAATTAATCGAATTAATAATTTTATATTGTTTATGTAATAAATAAATAAAAGTTTAAAATAAAATTAATCACTTATTACATGCACACGTACATTAATATATATGCATTTAAGAGGTTGAAAATTAATTGTCATTAAAAAAGTGATTGAATGCAGAATATATTTTCATTTATGTTGATTGGGTGATTATTTTTAATTTAATTATAAATGAGACAAATTAAATTATAGTATTTACTTTTTAAAAAATAAAAGCTTTAATACACAAATTAAATAATAATAAACTAATGGAAACTAAGTTGTTATTTTTGTAATTAATTTAACTGCGCTGTTATTATTGTTTTGTTTACAACATTAAATTGCAAACATTCGCGATATATATATTCTAATATTTGATCTAAAGGATATATATAGAACCCACACTACCAACAGGATCCACATTAGTATAAAATAGAATGACACTCAGATATGAGAGTTAACTGCAAATAAGCTATAAACAGTGTCCAATCATGAGTACTTTTTGCTACCTTAGAATATACACCATCTTCTGTATGAGTGTGCGCGCGTGTGTTTTATATCATTCTCTTCAGTCACTTAAATTAGTACTATGACCAGTTTTTGAGATCATCAATCATCATCGACAATATCTATGACAACAATAATTTTGATTCTAATTATTTTTTTGTATGTGCACAGGCTGTCAATGATGAGAAAAACATTGACGAGAAAAACATTGGCAAAGAAATTTAAAAGCTAGGGACCTAAATTGTAATCTTACATGGGATTTGAAACAAAAGTTTTGACTTAAAAAAAGATATGTTTTGAGGACCTATTCTAAAAATAAATTTTATCACACCATTTGGATAGATTACTGTGGTTGACAAATTACCCATCTAATGGCAAATATAATTGTAAAATCAAAAATACGAATAAAATAGATCAGGACAAAGTATGTAGCAATAAAAATAAGCCTTTTAATTTAGTGCTTTTTAAAAAAAAAATATGGGTAAGAAAAATAAGAAATCTTTTTTTAAAATATAAACTCTCAATTACTATCTTCTCTTAATGAAACTTGTCTTTTAATTCTAGTTTGGAATTTCTTCATCTATCAATGAAAGGTTTGATGCAATAATGTGTGTCTATTTTTATCGATGCTTATACTTCAACATTAGATTGAAAGAGTTCAGGAAAGAATGTTTATTATTTCTCGTTAGATAGTGTTATGACATCAATACAATTAATTTACCTAAATCTTTTTTACGACCCACCACTCTCCACACTATCTCATAACACTGATACACTTGAACACATATATGTTGAAAAGATAAATAATCATCAATATAGGTATTTCGTACTAAGCCAGCAATCGTCAGTTGGTCCAGATTACCATCTCTACACATACATGCGTATATTGGTGATTATTTATCTTTTCAACATATATGTGTTCAAGTGTATCAGTGTTATGAGATAGTGTGGAGAGTAGTGGGTCGCGTGAAAGTCTGTGCTCATATACCCTACATATTACATATATAATAAGCCTGTGTGTTTCAGTTACTAAATCTTTTTTGTTCTTTTAATGCACATATTAGTAGGACAGTAAATATTATGAAAAATAATCGTATTAGCTGATAGAACTCAAAATATCTTTTTGCTGCTAATGAATTTTTGATCAACATATGGATTGAATATCATAAAGTCTTTGTTTAGCACAAATATTGCTTTGAGAGTACTTGGATGCATATATGTCTTAAATAATAGCATTTTATGTTTAAATTATAATTGGTGATCAGAATGCAATCAAAGTCCATATTAGACAAATACTTATAAAAAAATCAAGTCAGATGTCACATGATCTAATTTATTAAGCTTGTATATGGATGTCTGAAAATTTCAGATTTTCTACTTAATAGTTATACATTAGATAAAGTTCTGGGCTTGTCCTGGTATTTTTAATCTAATGCTTGAATATCCTAGCACCTCACTAACGATGCCAGTAGTAGAAACAGGTCTGGGGTTGGGGATATTCTCAAAGCTTGTTAAGAACTTCTTTTGTGAGCTCTATATATAACATAGACAAATACTTATAAATGCAAATTGTTGGACTGCTCATATATTAAAATGATAGTTAAAAAATATCCTATTCCAATCATACAAATAAGAATTTTGTTTTTTTAGAAGCATCTAGTATTCATGCCAAGTTCCAACAACTATTAAATAGTAAATTGAAAATTTTGATTGTCTTGAGAATATAAATAAGTTTATTCTAGGATTTACTAAAAAGAAGAATTTTGACTGATTTTCAAACAATGGTTCTATTATTAGTCTCTAAACTTGGCATTTTGTGCTTTGCAAAATAACATATTGAATATGAAGTTTTATAACAATTTTAAAGATTTAAACATAAAAAGTCGACAGATGTCATGAAGGTTTAAAAATAATTGGCAAATCTGAAAAAAATATCATAATCCAATTAAATCTAGAAATTTAATAGAATTAACTATACAACATTAAATCTATATAATAATCTGATTGTGAAACATTTTTCATGTTTGTGATATGAAATAGTTTTATCTTTTGCAACATAGATATGGCTGAGTGCATTTTCAGTGATATTCACCAGGATCATAACTCTTGTGGATCAATTAAGTCTGATGTTCTATTTAAACTGTGAAATGACTATGTAGGTGCTTTATTCAAATTAGAAATTTATATATTCCATTTGCTTGAAAATTGGATACTGTTTTTTTTTTTCATTACATTATTATGGTTGGCTATAAACAATTCCTCCTTAATCTTTCTTTTCCTGTTATCCAGCTCCATGCAACAAGATTAACTGTCTGTGGGTTGAATACATGTCCATAATGCTGTTTATTTTCCCATAAGATAAATATACATTCGGGATTATTTTTAGCATGTGCTGGTATATGTATTTATGTTACACTAGTTTTGTGGTGATATTCCCTATAATATTCAGCAGTATAAGTAGAATTGCTAAATAGGGTTTTATATACACTCTGTGGCATATACTTCTTTGGTAATTTATTCTTGGTGTTATAACTAATCTATTAAGATTAGAATAGTGTGAAAATTAATGTTGAATATTGGAGCACAGATCTTTTTAATTTTGTTTATTAATTTATGGGATGTATGGCATGCAACTACTCATGATTTACTATCAGACTGAAGTTGAATTATATAACCTTTTTAAGATCTATGCTTTACTTTTGTTGTATGATTATTATCTGTCAATTATTTTTAAGCTTATTTGACAGTTGTTGAACATTCACCTTTAAACATTTATATTACCTATAAAGCTATATATTCAATATATTATTAAACTAAACAAAAAACTGACAAGATAATGATAATTTTAAATTAGTAGAAGAAATATTCTGATTACCATATGAATAAGTATATAAGAATTCAGATTACATTGTGATCATTATTTTCAACCAATATTAATTCACTCCAGGAAGGTCTTTCCAAATTTAATCCAGTTTCTCTAATATTTAAATTTTTTTTCACCATATCACACCAGCAAACTGCCTTATTTCATTCATCCATCTCTAACATGGCCTTTTTCTAGGTCTTTCACAATCTTTTGAGATTTACTTTAAAATTTCAACTATCCATCTGTTTGCATTTTTTTTTTGGCAATATGTTCACACCAGTTCCATTTCAGTTTCTTAATTCTTAATAGAAGAGCAATACAGAGACTTTAGAGTATCTTAGGAGTAAGAAGAGATTTGAAAATCAAATACTTGATGAGAGAACAAGCAGCTGTCACTGATATCATTTAAAGAATTAAGAAACTGAAATGGAACTGGTGTGAACATATTACCAAAAAAAAATTAAAACTAATGTGGGAGCAAGTACTGTACTGGTCAGAATTATGTGTTCATCTAACATGGTTTAGAATCTAAGCAAAAGAATCCTAAATCCACTCATGCCCGAGATACCCAGGTCAGGAGCAATCATGGATTCTGCCCTATTTGCCCTTCTCTAAAACTATAACATTATGAACAACATTTCCGATGATAACAGATGTTTTATTCATTCCAGTCCCAGAGACACAGCGAAGAGATTTACAGGGTAATTACTTTAAACACAGGCCACCACATCCTAACCTAGACAGATACCCTAAGTATAGAAAAAATTACAATTTTAATAAATTGCAAACAGCTAGCATGATAAGAAAAGCATGAGTTATATTATAGCATCCATCCACAATGAGCAAGAACAGAGCATAACCCTGGCATAAATATCATTTAAAGTAATTAGTTATAACTTCTAAAAATACTATTATTAAGGTAATGAATGAGTGAGATTCAATGAGGAGACACAAACACACAAGCAATTTCTAACATATAATAATTTAATGAACATAATAAGTTTATTTACATAAATAAATATAGGTGGTAATTAACTATGTTATGGAAATGTGGCTTAATATGCTAATGGGAATTACAAATGAAATTTAATAGATTAATGCTGTTAATGCTATGTTAGACCAAAGGTGATAATCATTACTTTACGGTTTTACATAGAAGAGACATTTATAAAATAACCTGCAAAGTAAGGCTTACATTTTGATACAATAATTAAGTAACTTGATACATTAAGGAAAACTATTTAATTAACAATATATTTATTAATTATCTGACAGGAATCAGCATTCATTTGCATAGTTGACTTAGGTATGCATTTAAGCCTGTCCAAATGAGAGGGCAGGTAGCTTCAATAAGCTTTACTATGACATTTCTAAAGTATACTAGTAATAATCAAAAAAATGGTTTAAAGATCACTGCATCATGACTTATAGATAGTCTGGGACATACACATAATAAAGAGAAGTTGCAGTGCTGACTGCAATGAAGCACCAGAAAGGAATTCAGGTCCATCTTAGGACTGAGAAACTTCATCATTTATAAGAGTCCACTTAGATCTATGACAGAGCAGTGCTTGAAGAGATGATTGGTAAGGATGCAATGGTCCAGGCTTGTTGATATTATCCCATGCAGAGCCTCAACAACCCAAAATTGTCATGAGGTCAGTGCTATCAAACCTCATTCTGGGATGTTATATAAAGAACATCTGGGACCTCTGGAGAATAAGAATAACAAAGCAAAATATGAGGTTTTTAATGCTATCAGGAGTGAGCAATGCTAAATATGGCTTAGGTCTTTTAATGATTGATATATTATTTAAAACCTCAATTAAAGTAATAATAATATCATGTGTAACACTATGATGAAATATTAACCCCTTCAGAAAGGTACCTATATGACCTGGGCAAATTAGAGTGTCAAAAACAAAAGGGCAGAATAATATTATTCCCTCTATTTAACAAACCCAAGTATACTCAAATGATAGATTATAAAACAAATTACAATGCTCGATGGCATGATAAGCAGATGAGTAATTATTAAAATGAATTGCTCATTAAAATTTATTTAAAAAAAAACATAAAATGTATTTAAAATCAATAGCATTAGATAGAGAGAAAACACATTTATAATATCCCATAATATGACAGTTTTAATTGCCATTAAACACATATATTTAAATATTCAATCAAGCAATCTTTTCATTTAGTAAGAAATCTTATGTTTGAGTATTTAAGCATCCCATAATAACGGGATGGTGGCTGAAATGATGTAAGTTTGCTAGACTGAGTTATTAGCATATTAAAATCAACTCAACAAAAAATACATAGTTTAAAATAAGATTAAAATAAGTTTGCCACATGAAAATAGAAAATATAATTAGAGCGTGAAATTTACAAGGTAATGATAGATTTGAGATTAATAATTCTATGCTAGTGTTCTACATAAAAAGGACATAAATTTTACAGAGAGAATCATTTAAAATTAATACATTTATGATAATTGAGTTTATAGTGAGTTATCAAATAGATATAAAGTTATATTATGATTATAAATAAAATCTGCAGTAAAGTGAAGAATATTAAGAGTCCATTTAGAGGCAAAAACGGATTACCTTCTAGATGACTCGATGCCCATTTGGATTAAACATATATGAAATTTAAAGTATGAATAAAATAATGGCAAGCATCTTTCAAAGGTCCTTTCATAGTTCAGATAAGGCATGGCAGAAAGGGATCATGAGGACAATCCAAAGATCAGGAGAGGCGAACTTCTTCCCTCTACTCAGCTGTCATTTTGGTACAAGAATAAAGTCAAAAGTGGCATGGGTTTCATTTAGCATATGGTTAGAACTTCTATTCTTTCCCTATGCTCAAAATTTTGCAATATTTATACAATAGCAAACCTTCCAGAAAGTTCTTTACTTGTGGTGATAAGATATGCTTTAATTATCTAGCTTAATTTTAGCTACTATGATTCATTTTTTTACTGTTTAAAGACATAAAACAGTTAAGTTCCAGAAAGTACTGTTCAAATCTATTTCTGAGTTGGAAATAGATTCAGAAGATATGATTTCCATCAATTTGCAAATTGTTGAAATAGCTAAATGAGAATGACATTTTTACATTAATTAATGTACATTTTTTTGTCTTATAACATTTTAAATTATAATAATTACTCTCTAGAACTGTCTCTGTTATTGCTCTAGCTTTATATTAATTATAAATGAATAATATATAGAATTTCCTACATATTTTATTACATAAATAATATTAGTTTCCATATCTGTTAATACATATACGCACATACATGATTATCTGTTATGAATGGAACTTAAGATTTCAGAAATAAAATCTAATTAAAACTAACAATATAAAATTGGTTAAATATAATCATTTTAATAAAACAGGGTGGAAGTCATGTGTGTATATATGAGTGCCTAACATTCCTGGATGACCAAATAAATGTATAAAACAAGTTCAACCCCTACTTTTAAGGTTTCTAATGTCACCAGACAATGAAGCAAAATATGTACTACAGATTTTACCACTTCAGTATACATCCTTGTTTAACATGTTTTTATTTCAAATGATTCAGATTTTTTACCTGTAGCAATAACACTTTATTTCATTCCATCATATAGAAGCTATATAATATAAATAAATTTTAATGATTAACCAATTAATTTAAAACAATGCCATAGACCTGTTCTATTAATTGAGTCAAATGACTTGACCAAATCAATAAAAGTAATATATAAATCATTCCTTTGTTCCAATATTTTTTTTGCATTTGCCTGGCAACAAAAACCATGTTTTAAACTGCTTCTTGATTCTCTAAAATCACACTAAGTTTCCAGTAACCATTTATTTATGATTGGAAGCAACCCTTTCAACAAATTTTTGGGAAGTAATTTTATTGTAGTGGATAATAATGATATTCCATAATATTTATTGCAATCGTGTCTATTCCATTTATTAAAAATTGGAACAATAAAAATGTCCTTAAGATCAGGTGCACAATTTTATTGGCTTATATATTCATAAAAAAATTCTAATATTTTTGAAACTAATATATTACCATCTTATTTTAAACGTCTCCAGATATTTCATTTGGAAATGCAGCCTTTTCATTTTTAATATTATCAAGATGTGTTTGGACTTTGGTAAGTTGAATATTTTTGTCTAAATCTAAATAAATTGGTAAAATGGATGTATCATTTCAATTATGGTATCATTATTCAAAAGATAATTAAAATATTTCTTCCAACTGTTCAAAATATCATTGTCATCATATAAGAGAGAGATTTTGTTGGATGTAATAGGATTATAATACTATTTCTCAAGTCCATACATTGTTTTCAATGTATCAAAAAAGATTTAGAATGACTACGATAAGCAAATATCTGAATCTTCTTTACAGTTTTAATCCACCAATCGTTTTTAAGTCTTCTTATCAATCATTGAATTTTTGCCTTTAGATCTCTATATTTATTAGGAAGTTCTACATTTAATTTATTATTCTGACAAACAGATAAGTGTAAAATATTATTTATCTTGTTTCCTTAGAATCTAATTTGATGTATTTTTTATACCTTAATTCTAATATTTTCCCCACATTTTCTAAATAGTGTTAATTTAGTATATAAAATTTTCATGAGTTTCAAGATGGCTTTAAGTCATAAGTATATCTTAAAAATTATAGTGGTAAACAATGACTTTCATACACTTTCTAGCTGCCTTTAAATCGAGCAAATACAGTAATTACCCCCCCCAACCAACTTCTGCACAATAATTTATAGTTTCAATAACTCACAATTTAAAAAAATATTAAATAAAAATTATAGAATTATAAAATTGAATGCATCCATTTTATGTGTATCCCTATATGGGTATACAATTGTCTTGAATCATTTTTTTATTTTTGTGGTCATTATTTCTTAAAGTATTATCAAACTGTCTTTTTTATAATTGCAATATTCTGTTTTTTTTTCTTAGTTATTTTTGTTAATATCTTAATCCATGCTTCCAAATGGATTACTATTGTAATTATACAAATTTTGTAAAATACAATAACTTTCGCACATTTTCTAGTTAGCTCTAAATCTATTATTATATATTTGAATGACTAGCATCATGAAATGTTTCTAAAAATAGATTCTAAATAATCTTAATTCTAGCATATAAATGATGATGAACTTTAAAGTAATTTAAAAAATATGAATTAATGAATTAACCTAAAATACCATTTGAGAACTTGCAAATTAGTTTTTAAATTCAGAGACAGTTTTCAATTAGCTTTGCGAAGATCATTTTCTGAAAGAAAAATATAAATATAATAATTTTTTTTTTTTGTTATTTATTTTAACATATTTTTTCGGACAGAATCAGAATTTAATTTTATTTAAAAATTAATTTTTTCCAATATTATTTTTATTATTGAGAGGTACTTGTTTTTCTATGTTTTTGAAAAATCATCAAAGTTGTAGCAGCACTAACACAACCATAGTATTTTTCTAAAATCTTGGTATATTAATAGCTTGAAAAAAATTACTTATCAATAATAAAAAAAATACGAAAAAGAACATAACTGAAATCAAATTGGGTGAGGCTTTTAAAAATAAAATGTAGAAACCTATAGTACATTTCTGGTAACCCCCCTCCACCTTTTGCACAATTAAAAGTTTTTTTTTTTTTAATGTTTCTTTAAATTCTAGCACCCAGATCAAATAGATAACATTAATTTTTTAAAAAAAAAAACCAGCTCTATAATTTTTAAAATTATTTAAGAATTTATTTATTTAGTAAAAAAAAAAAAAAGCCTACCCACACTGATAAAAGTGTTCAAACCCCCATATATTAACTGCATATGCTGGTTTATATATATATTGTATTTATACATTGGACTATTCCCATAATCTAAAATTAAGTATTGAATGTCTTTAGATTTTCCGATTGCATTCAACTGTTTGTAATAAATAGCACACAGGTTATTTCATATACTAATCCGTGTGCTATTACTATCAGTTGAATGTAATTGGACTATTTAAATAAAGTTAAATTTTTCTGAAGACATTCAATACTTAATATTAGATGATGGAAATAGTCCAACATATAAATACTATTAGAACACTTTCATCACAAACCTTCATAATAGGATGTATATAAGTAAATCTTGAAGACGATCTGCATGTATTTGATCAAATCATATGATATTTAATAATAAAAAAAACATATAAAGAAAAAAAAATGTTAGTGTTTTAATATCAAAAACAGATAAGTTTACACACACACAAAAATATACATTAAAAATATCACTACAAGCAAACTACTAGTTTGTAATTCAATTAAAAAAATTAAATACATATCTACATAAATTCAAATATATAATTCTAAGACAGTGTATAACTTATTTGTATTGAGTGTTTCTTATATATGTAAATAGAGGGATTTGAAATTAGTATTTTTCAATCTATACATTTTCGACTCTATCTCAAGCCACCAACACACATGAATACATACATGCAAAATAGATATATGATCCTCAATATACTTATCTTAAAGAGAACCAGCACTCATCAGTTTGGCCAGATCATAATCTCTAACATGCATATATAATCAGTGCTTGGTTTATATTAAGATAGCAATTCCTCAAACTTTAATGGACAGGTTTCAATCTTTTCACCCTTCTAACTATTCAACCATCTATTTCATTGAAAAACCATTGATGAAACACTGAAAGCCCTTGTTGATTTTGATATTATAGACATACCCATGTAGACATTACATCAATATAATCCCTCATATTATTGGACATTATGTATCTATATAAGTTTAGTCCAGCCCTTGCCTATTAATATATAGATATGTAATGTATGATAGGATGAGGAGTTAAATTGACATAATGTCTATATGGGTATGACTATAATATCAAATCCAACAAAGGCTTTGAGCATTACATCATTGATTTTTCAATGAAATGGATGGTTGATTAGTTAGAAGAGCAAGAAGATTTAAGCCTGCCTGTTAATGTTTGAGAAATTGATATATTAATATAAACTGAGCACTGATTGAAAACATGTGTGGGAGATTATAATCTGGCCCAACTGATGAGTGCTGGTTCTGCACAAAATATGTATATTGTGGACCATGTATCTTTTTATCGTGTGTTGGTAACATAAGTTGCTTGAGATAGAATGGAGGATGAATAGACGGAAAAATCCTAAGTTCAAATCCTTCTATTTACATAAATTTAAATAATTTTATTTTTCTGATTATTAAAACCAAAGTATGAAAGATTGAGTGTGGTTCTATTTTCCTCCATGACAATTTACTCAAACACAAGCATGATTATTTATGAAAACTATTTACTTCTGATTAATATAGAAAGGAAATTTTTTATTAGGTATATATTATCCACTCGTATTATAAAGTATGCATACAATCATAATCTTATATCAAATTTATACTGCTAACATATATTTATACACGCAAATATTTCTAAGCAAGCTTTTTTTTAATAATAAATACTATACGAGAGAACATTCAAATCTTTATCTATGATTGTCCTCATCCTCAGACCAGTTTCAAGCTATTGCTCTCTTCTTATGTGTGTATATATATGTGTATTGAAACAGACACATTGTTTCATATATCCTAAAGTTACCCCCTATTTTAAAATGGTTTGATTAAAAAGCTGACACAGTTATAAAATTAATATTTAAAATTGGAAATTAAATGACACATTTAGCTAATAAACTGTTATCATTAAATCACAATGGTTTCAAGTGTTACCAATATAATATTTTTTTCATTGAGCTGATGTTTATGAATCACAATATAAAAAAGATAGCATTGCTTTCTTGCCCTAGGCAGTAGAAGATAACAAGTTTATGAACAACAAACTGATAGAAGAGAGATTGATTAAGAAAAGTGCAGGAAGCAAAGAGTATAAATAAAGAAATCGAGCAATTGTTGATTATTCAGTTATTCAGTAGTAGTTGATAGTTACCATGTTGCTAATCACCATTTGGAAAAATGGACAAACTAAACTTGGAGCGACCGAAGTCATCAATCTAAGAAGAAATCTATAATTATTGTAAAAATTGCAAGATGAAGAAGCAGATTAATATAAAACACAAGAATGCTCAGCTAACAACATAGCTTTCTCTCTCTTTTCCCACACCCAAGAAGCCATGAAGTTGAAAAGTAATGCCTAGGTAACCATTAAAAGAAAATGTATGTCATTCAGCTCTAAGATCAATCCTCTTTTTATGTGAAGATTTACTGGAAATGAACCACTAACAGATAAATTTAAAGGTAAGAGAACTATATATAATATCTGAAACCTTTATAGTATAATATAATTGCCATTATTGTCATTGAAAAAATAAAATGAAAAATATAGTTAAATAAAATCATTAATTTACAAAACGATAGAATGTTATGTACTGAAATAATTTCTTATAATATAATATAATTGCCATTATTGTCATTGAAAAGATAAAATGAAAAATGTAGTTCCTTAAAATGGTTAATTTACAAAACGATAAAATATTATGATAATTAAGAAAGAATTACTTTTTAAAAAAAATCTGCATCTATATAAAATGTGTCTATATACTGTAAATCTGTGTCCATATACCTACATTAAAGATGTGTTTAAATACTTGAATTAATTATGTATTTATATATGAGAATGACTTAAATCTGCATCCATATATCTAAGTTAAGGATATGCTTATATAATGAATGACTTGAATCTGCATCCATATCTGAATTAAAAATATGCTACTATTAAATATGTATTTACATATGTGAATATCTTGAATCTGCATCCATATCTGAATTAAAATATGCTAGTATTAAATATGTATTTATATACGTAAATGACTTAAACCTGCATTTATGTACCTGGATTAAAACTATGTTTCTATTAAATGTTTATTTATGTACATGAATGACTTAAATCTGTGTCTGTATGTAGGCATTAACTCTGTGAATATATTCAAATAGAATTATTGGCTTCTAAATGATTAAATAAAAGGATAAATTTATATGCAAATCAAACTTACATAAAAGTATCTGGCAATAAAAAGTAAAAGCCATGTCTACAAAGTTAAATATATGCACATGTGAAGAGAATCTAGATTCACAAAGGAGAGATTCGACTTGAGAAATGATAGGGGAGATATCCGTGATATACATACACACAGATATCTAAATAAATTCCTACTGGATGAATGCTTCCAGAACAGGATGATTGAATATCAAGGATGGATACTGTGGGATCAACAACAATGGGACCTGGCATCAGAGAAATTACCAAAGTAATGGACTAGCTGATCTATGAAACCTGAACTGCAATGAATTACTAGGAGGAGCGGCATCCAAATACTATTATTGAAATAAATCATTGTTATATAAAATAATTATTTCATCAGTCTCATTTCATGTCATCCATTTTCTATTGTACTTGCTCATGAGAATCTCGTGTTTTCTGAGCTATGTCTGGTATAACTTGATCTGAGTGAATAGCTGCAATTTTAGTGGCACTGTTTGGGAAACCAAACAGATGGATATCTACATGTTTTCAGTCTTTTTAAGGCTACATCCTCTGATAAGCAGGAAATATTGTTATGGGGGAGGGTAATGACAGCATTGAGTAACATCAATCATTCTTTCCTTCCTACAATATGCTCATCAGGAAATAAATTAACCACCAGAGGGAGTGTGGAAACACTAGTCCGGTTACAATATATATAAGATTCTGTATAATTGTTTAAACAGTAATTCTTCTTGCAGCACATATTATAAACATTTGTATGGAATATATATTTTTTCAAATATTTTTTTTTGTACTTATTTTGAATTTTAAATGAAATATTTTGATTATTTCAAAAAGTAACTACTAGTTATATATGATATTGGATGAGCCAACATGAGAATGAGCACAATAATACTGATAATGAAATTAATCAACTAATGAAAACACCATACATTAATTAGGCAGTCATTGTGCATCACATGACCGACTCTAAACTAAAAAATGAATGCTAAATGCTCACATGTACAATTTTGTTTATTAACTTTAGATTTAGGGTTAGGGTTTAGGGCCATCCATGATCATTGATTTCTATAGTTTGATTATTCAATGTTCTTACTGAAATAATACTGATTAACTAGTTACATTATTCCTCTAGATTGACTATAAAGATAATTATTATCTGACACAAACAAGCTTTGTTTAGCTGGACTTCTATACCTTCTGATGCCATCTTTTTCTTGATTTGATGAACTGATTTGTCTATCCATATTACTCTATTATAATGAATTATCTGTTAGTCTGGCACAATTTGTGAGCACTTGGATTTCTTTTTTATACATCAGATGATCCACAAATATGTAAATGTAAATTGTATGCTGTACATTCAAGTTAAGAATTAAATAAAGAATGGATGCAATGTACTATTCTTTAATTTTAAAATAAATTAATGAATT
This sequence comes from Epiperipatus broadwayi, assembly GCA_028023455.1. NCBI lineage: Eukaryota > Metazoa > Onychophora > Udeonychophora > Euonychophora > Peripatidae > Epiperipatus > Epiperipatus broadwayi. The sequence continues at coordinate 17,848,470 of JAQFVV010012399.1, read as the reverse complement.
AACACTTTTGATAATAACTAAGAAATTTGAAATATATATAAATCTCATTTCATTACACACCAATTATATTGTTACCCTTATATAATGAATGTATTTAAAATACTTATATTATTTCAACATAGTATGCCTATTTACACATATTTCTGGCAGGGTTTAATATTTGCTTGAGCTCCCCTTAAATCTTTCACAGATAAAAACACATGCTGCACAAAACCATTTAATATCTCATAATAAAAATATTATATATAAACAATATGTGTAAAAAGACAAATTGTATAAAATATTCAAAAGAGAAGGGAAAAATAATTATAAAAAGTTTTCAGATTAATTAATTTATTACTATTAAATGCAAGCATCTTGAAATAATTGTATTAACCAGGATATAATGAAACTAAAGACTTTACTAATTTTTAGTGGAACTATACTTCTCTTACATTGTTTTTTTTTTATTTAGTTGTATTTTATTGTTGTTTTTTTTTTTACCCACACATGATTTAATTTTAGAAAAACATGCTTTTGAAAGTGTTAAAAGTAAATAACTATCTTCTTTTCAGGTTAATCTTTCCATTTAGGTCTTTTCCAAATTTTATGTCTTCCACAGCTATTTTCACTATTAGTAGTGTGGATAAATTTTATTTCTTTGATGAGATTAATTTTGTTAACTACATCATTATTACTTTAATCTGTTGGTTGAATTTTATTTTAACACGGTTCTTTGATTGATACACCAGTTATTGACTCCTTTTATTTTATGGAATGACAATAAGAAAGTTATAAGATACATTTAAGGTCATATACTTACTCTTTCCATCAATACATTCCCAGTTAGAGATAAGTATTCAGTTAAGATTACCAAATAGCAAAATATTTTATAATTCAAACCAGCCATGAATACTCTCTTAAAAGCAGTAATTGAAAAATGATAATGACAACTTACAATCTTTCATTGCTGGTTTAGCTTGTGCCTCCACAAACTTGATGCTAAATTCATTTTCTTGAAAGGACTTTGGGAAACATATTTCTGATGACTTATTATCCACTAGCAACTAAATTTCATTTTCATCTAACTTCTTACAAATGCAATTAGAGAAAACTTAAAGAACAAACTTGTTAAAGAATAACCATCTGGGGTTGCTTTTATTTCTTTTACAATTCCTCTATCTTTCTCCATTCTCTTACAAAACAATTCATGGTTCCTGAATAGAAACAAGTCACTTACTGACCAAATGCAACAGCATATTTGTTTTTCAATCAGTCTCTAGTTAATGAATTCTTTTATTAATAAATAGAAAACAAAGAAAAATATATTTAGAGGTCTCTACTATCGCATTTTTACACGCATATTCTCGAGGTTATAGCCTCAGTAAATATTACTTTCTATAATTATTAAAATCAAAAAAGACAAATTCTTTACTTTACAAACAAAATTTATTTCATAATACCCAATTTCAAATTTATAGATTAATCACAATAAAGCTTAATTGTATATAACAGTATCTGAAGCAATTCTGAATATTATAAATGATTTCATGGCAGACAACATTATTCATCAGTGAAAATACAATGCAATTAGTTCCTCTTTCTTCACAACTCAGTAAATATGAATTTTAATCAATAGTGTTTTACAGGATTTTAATACCTTTATTTAAAATTAAGTATAACAGAAAATTGATTTTAAATCCATAGAACTGTTCAAATAATTCATTTTTTCCTTCTAAAGTTCAATTGTAAGAGTTTTTCCCCTAACAATTAACATGGATAGTTTTTTCCCATATATATACCTATTCACATCCAATATTTTATTGTTTTCCTTATGGATATATGATTTTCAATATTCAAGCTCTGTAGCTTTTTTTTAAAATTAAACTGGATAACGTTACTCTTCTATTCTTTCTCTGATGACTACCTTATATAATACTACCATTACATCATCTCCAAAACTAAAAACACATATGGGCAGTTTTCAGCTTGTAAAAGTAGTTTATTCCACAATTTTTTTGCTTATTTATTTACGTAAGTTTAAAAATTATAAACCATTATTGTTACTATATAAAGTACATTTTCTTTCAATAATCATATTTACAAAATGCTGCTATATTAAGTTGCTGTAAAACAAATTATTTGAATTATCCATTTATTTAAAATAATAGATGCACTAAAATTAATTATTTTGTAATTATTATTTTTCTGCTGCTAATGAATAAAATAAAATATTCCCATGCCTTTTTTTGTCTTTAAAATTGAATTATGTTTGATTATTTAGTTTTAATTAAAATAATAAAGAAATTAATTTGCAATGTCTATAACCAGTATGTGATATTGCTATAAATTTTCAAATATCTTAATTTTATATAATTTTTTTAATTGATCAGGAATCCATTTCAGTATCTTCCAAAAATTGCCTCTATTTCTCAAAAATCAAATTAGTTTGAATTTATCTCAAGTATTATAAATTTTATGCCTTTTTCAGGTTTAGAAACATCTTTTATTGCTTGTTGTCTAAACAGCTACATATTTTATTCATCTTTTTCCAAATGATTACCTTTTTTTTCTTTGATAAGTATTATTGCAACTAATGTTTATAATAATAAAAAGCAAATTTATTTCATTATAATAACTGATTATAAGAGAGCAATCAAATGATTCCAGTTAGAAGCTAATCTAAACAAAAGTAATTTTATTTTCCATTTGGTGATTTTATGTTTTGCAAATAATGGTTTTAACAAAAAAAAAAAAAAAAATCAAATTTGGAATGATAATTATATAAAACAAATATGTTACTTAGGAGCAGTATGAGATACTGTTTGCAACATGCTATATCTTATTAGAGCTGATGTGGGTTAATTTTATGATAATGAATAAACAATGTTTAGAAATTAATAGTTTAGCACTGGATATATAAATATGTAATTACATAAAAGGACATTAATCTTCCAGCTTGTGCTGTTTGTTTTAATGTATAAATCTATGTGCACTCACCTATCAGTGAGAGTTTTAAAAACACAAGGGTAATCTGTGTGTACTCACCCATCAGTGAGAGTTTTAAAAACACAAGGGTACAATTGTGTTGGGTGAATGGACATAGATTTATACATTAAAACAAACAGGACAAATCAGAAGGTTAATTTCCTTCTACATAATTATTTAAAAAAGATGTTGTAAAAATGCCTTTAATTATAAATTTAAAAAGAGTTACTTTTGTGTATTAGAACAGCAGGATACCCAAGTGTCTGGAATGTTTTTAATAATATGATATATATGAAAATGTCGATATCATTTTTATCTCACAACTAACTACAAGAAAATTTTATGGTTCTCAGTTAGCTTCATAGGAAGAACGAATGTAGACAAAAATACTCAACATCATTGAGCTAATTCTGGCAAAAAGTTTAATTTTAGCTTGTTCACACAGTGAAAAATATTTAAGTTAGTTATATGGGATTTTTCTCCTCAAGAATTAATTAATTATTGCCAATATTTTGAATTATATTCATAATGAAAAATATTAGATTGAATGAAAACTATTTCATAATTTAATTCACTATTGATCATTTTAACATTTAAAATTAAATTATTCAGCATTATTTGTGCAACCATATTTCCATCTTTTAATGGTGCACATAAAATTATGATTCTAATCTTTTTTCTTTCTGTTATCTTTTATTTTTTTTGTCTTCATACAAATAATTTAAATCACTTCCTAAATGATTTTTACTGTTGATCAAATATATTTAGGACTTTTTTTTTTTTTTAAGGGAAGGGATTTACACTCTATGCACATGCGCTGTAATGTTTTTTTTAAAATATATATCTCAACAATATTTTGTTGTGTCGAGAGAATACTCTCAAACAAAAGCATAAGATAGAGTCTTTATATAACAGAATTTAGTACAAACGGCCACTTTTATCCTTTCAAAAGTTCTATCTTGTACTTTGGTTGAGAATATCCTCTTTACTCAATAAAACATCATTGAGATCTTTAAAAAGATAACATTACAACGCATGTGTCCCTTCATTAAAAATTACATACAACTACTGCACTAATAAATAAATTGAATGTTAAATATTTAGGAACATAAATACTTCATGGAACAATCATGAATACATTACTAGGACAAATTGCAAACAGATTCTAAATAACCATTTAAAAATAAACTTTCAAATACGTTCACCCTTTAGTTCATCAATGCCATTTGACAAAAGATATTCTTTTTCATCTGATCTTCCCCATCTGTATTGAAAATAAATCAATCAAGCCAGCTTACCATTTCAAATATTAATTTAAATTATATAATAATAATTTTAATAGCAAGTAAATGATCTTTATTGCTGATCAAATATGTAACATTTAGATATATAAATACTTCACCGAACAATCATATCCAAATACCTTTCATTTGTTTTAGAATGGCCAGACTGATTTATGGGTGGCTGTTAATGATAATGGTAGTATAGGTTTTTTTTAAAAAAATATCACAACATTTTTAGTAGAAAGCCCATTACAATATTTTTATATTCACTTTCTGTCAAACAAAACATCTTACCATTTGAAAAAATATTTTTTTAAATCATTGCTACTATTGACTATCTAATTTTTTTTTTGATATTATTTGCTCATGATTATATTATTTACAATTTACATTTCTTGATAACTTCATGATTTTTTATTTTCTTAATTATCCCTCTTTTCTAATTACTTTATATTGTTTGTTATTATGTTTTTTAAAAGATAAAAAATAAAATAGATGGCATTAATTCTTTTTTATTATATAGTTATTTTATTTGTTGAAGGACTAATTATTGTTGAATATTTCTAATTTATGTACTTGTTTCTGAATATCAGTAAAGACACAAATTTTCTCTAGTGCATATTTCTAAGGTTTGATATTAATATTTCACTTTGCCATAACTTTAAAAAATATTCTAAAAAAAGCTAATACAGAGAATCTTTAGCAATAAATATTTATCTGCAGTTACTGATAATTCATTTTATGGAGGAAAAAAAATTTATGCACACCTCTTTTTGTGTAAGGAAGTTACTTATATATATATAATTCTAAATTAATTACTGGTAAATCTAGCAAGATAGTTAGTTGTTGTAGTGGGGTATTTACATTCATATTGCATAACGTAAGAGCTGGAATAGCAGAATAGTCTTTGATCTGAAGAAAAGTAACACATTATACTATTTTTTGGTTTAGAATTAGAATACTGTACACTTTTGCTAATACTTTTGCTAATGAGCAGTTTAGCTCATTTGTGGATTCAAATTCTAAAATTTCCTTGTATGGTGAATATAAAGAAAGAGATTGGAGGAGTGGAAGAGAAGAAAACGTGTTTTTCACATGAATAAAATGTGCTTAACCAATCATTTTTATGTTTGAATTCACTCGATCTCATAATCAATTAGCCATTTAATGTAGATAACAAAGTTATCTTTACTAAGAATTGAAATATAGCATATATTAGCTGTTCACATTAGTAGCTAAATACCAAATTTTGTAAAACAATTAAGTACCATAAAGCAAAAATCCATAGTCTAGCAAACAAACTTATATATGTAAGAATAAAGGGAAGAATAAATGTTAACGGATTACCAAAAATTTAAGCTGTCTTTAATTTAAATATTCCTGAATTATTTTTGTTTTAGAGTTATAATATTTATTCTGATTGCTGATTGCAAGTCCTTTAATTCCCTTTATTATGCACATACAATCAATCTTTCAGATGCAATTTTGCTAAATTATTTTCTTTTAAAAATAATAGTAGTATGCATAATTGATTATCAATCAGTCCATTACAATATTTTAAATAAACCTTCATAACATATTTTTATTAAACCTTACATACATAAATTTGAATGTTTGTTTTTTACTTAATAACTTCACAAACATTGCCTGAATCTTCTTGGTACACATAATTTTTTTTTTTTTTCAAAAATAATACAGGGAGAATTTTCAAATTTGTTAGAAAATATTACTTTTAGATATCAAAAAATTCCCTAGAGATCACTTTCTATATCTGCAGCTTTGCTCAGCTTAGTAGTAAATTAGCAATTCTTTTTTAAACAATTAAATACTGTAAAGCAAAAATTTATAGCCTATATAATTCTCCAGAAAAAAAGAAAATCATACAAGATTAGTGAAGATTGATGCAATATTTATTGAGTTATTAAGTTACAAACAAAACAAACTTTCAAATTTATATACATAATATATAGATAGATATGCAGACAAAATAAAAATATCGTTTGTTCATACTTTAATTTGATAATTAAAATTATCGTGTTTTGTTTATTGGAAAATCACTTTACAGTGTAGAAGCACACACAGACCCAGTTTCCAAAATCCTACAAATTCTTCAATAAATCATATAAGATGCAAACTTGTTCAAACATGCAATTTTTAAATCTTTGCAATCTATAGTCAAAGGATTTTGTGAATTTTTATATAACACAATGAATTCAAGATTACGACAGCATTTATTAAAATTATCTGTTTCGTTTTTGTTCAAAGACGAAGTTCTTAATAAAATTCATAAGTATTTCTGAATTTTATTTTGTTATACTGTATTTTGTGCTAAATAAGATTATATTTTGAACTTAATATGATATTTGAGAAATGTTTATTTACTATTAAATAAAAAAAAGCTCATACATACCTCATTAGATCATAAAATAATGAAATAAATCTCTAAAAAAAAATTTTATTCTTTGCACTTTTCAAGATTTTTTTTATCATAAATAATACAAAAAGAATGGGAGAGCATTAAACATCTCGAAAATGATAATATTAAAGAGCTTAAAAATATTTTTGTTCATAATGAGAAGATCAAGACTGAAGGAAGAGTAAAGATGAATAGACATCAGAAAATAGAGCTTGGTGGAGAAAATATTAAAATAACAATATGTTGACAGCCTAATTTTTTGGAATCGTAATGCTAAAAAAGAAAAATGAAACATAAAAGATTTTAAATTAAATCTTGGAGCCAAAAAGGGTAAATTTGATATTTTATTTTTGACTATTTTTAAGCCAATAAACATCATATGATCACCATTTACGTATAGAGAGTTTTGCTATTTTAATTTTTATTTATAAGCATTTTTTTTTTTTTTTTTTAGAAAAACGTTCATATTAATTAATTTGTTGAAAAGCATATTCGACGACTTTATATAAAGGTAGTACAGACTTCAGTCGTTGTGAATTTCTTACGCTATCCTTCTTCTCTTTGCACAAACTGTTACTATGGAATTGTCTATTTGTGAAATCATATTTCCATACTTTAATTACATTCTTAATAATTCTGATTCCAGATTTTTCATTTTCGAAATTTTTGATCTCACTAGTTTTGTTTATTCTCCTGAAATTAAAATGGCTATATTCATTTAGATAATAATAATGATCTATCTTAAAGCTTGTAATATTTGTTTATCACGTGAGATTTTAAATGTTTCTTATGACTAATCGTAACCTTTCATAGGAACGAGGCTCTTGTTTCAAATCCGGGTTAGAATTTTCTTGGGTTATTTGTAAGAGGTTATCTGTACCGAGTTAACCAACTGCACAACTATTCCTTTTTGTATGTTCACATTTGGTGTAAATATAAAGGATATCAGGGTGTTATAACAGAAGGCTGACTGATAGGATTATTGAAAATGGAATTTAATGTTAAAAAATTTGCTGCGGAAGCAGCGACCGCCTTCAGTCGTGCTGTGCAGGTAAAAAAAATTAAATGAATAATAATAAAAAATATCTTTTACTATCTTTACTTATAAAAAATATATGGCATCTATATGGTACTTAAGTTGTATTTTCTAAACTATTTTTTTTAAAGCAAAACAGATTACTAAAGTGCGGATGAGAATAAATGATTTTATGGAACCCTTAAATATTGTTAAACTTACATTGTTTTTATCTTTCTTTTAATATAAATTGAATAATTTTAAAATGGGTGGAGGGAAACAAACTGATTTTGCATTGAAAATATGTTTAGCTGTAATCGATTTTGAAGATTTTATTTGCTCACTATTAGATACGTACTTAGACGTCCCATATCGTTGTTTAAATTATTTATAGACTTAGCATTTTCCAAGTCAGACTGTTCTAACAAATTTGTTTGTTGAAAAATACTTTTGCTTTTATTTTGACCATAAAAAGTCTGAAATATGTTTAAAAAGTATGACCGGAAGAACATTTTTAAGGTCTCTTTTTTCTTCTACAATTATTCTAGAAATCAATATAATAAATATACTATACCCAGTATTCATATGCATGTATTTATTAAATACTCTTACTGCATATATCAAGAACATACGATAAGCTTTTGGGTGTGAAACTATTGTTAATTAATATAAGCCCCCTCCTCCCCCATATACACCCACATTTTTTTTCCGTTCCACTGTCCACAATCTACTGTAGATATTTTCTTTCGTTTTTTCTTAAATTGTGTAAATTTAAAAAAAAAAAAAAGGTATATTTGTTAAAATTTATTGTTCCGTTTTATTTTATGGTTGACGAAGTCCAATATTTATAGACTTTTAATCTTTGGCTAGGAGTAGTCAATTTATTTTTTCTTTTGCTTTATAATTAATAAATAATATTAAATTGTATTTCTTTTCTAAATAAATATTTTTTAAAATATAATAAATGCAAAAATGAAAAATGTCAAATCTGCTATTGCAGCCTTTTATTTTAAGATATTTTAATTTATTAAATAGGTATTGTCTATTGCAAAATACATTAGAAAAAATACATTTTTATAGATGTCATATTGGCAGATGTAGATGTTTTGAAATTAGAATTAAAAATAATCTATCTTTTAATAATTATTTTTACTGCATATTGTGTGTGTGCGTATTTCTATTCAATAACCATAATACATGCAATAAAAATATAAGCAAGACTTATTGCTTTTATCTAATAACATATACTTCATTATAATGAATTATATCTTTCTATGCTTAATTCTGTACTAGTTAGTGTTTATCATGTGATAAATAGCTTGGAAGTCCAATGATATTTTACATGAAGTGGCACAAAGATCACAGTTGTTCTATTTACTTGACCAGAGTTTTTCTCTTTTCATTTTTCAATTTGTGTTAGTTGTGAATTGATCCAGAAATCTTCAGTTTTTCAGGCAGCCATTCTTTTGGAAGGATTAATTGCTTAGGGAAAGCTATTAAGCAGCCGATCTAATAGGTATTAAATTATTTTCTACATGAGGAATGAGCAGTAACTTATTACCATAGGCATTTAAATAAAAGACATTTACAGGTAAATGTATTAAGGATGGATTAGACTAGTAAATTTTAATGTATGCCATTAAATCTATATATCCAAAAAGAATTACTTTTTAAATTCTTTTTTGTAAGGATGGATTAGATTAATACATTTTTATGTATTGTCATTAAATATATTTAAAAAGAAATAGATTATTTAAAATTCTTTTTTGAATAGGGTTATTGCAACAATACCATTAAAAAAATAAGTTTTTTTTTTGGTAAGGAAAATTAACTTTAGGCCAAAGATATTGGAAATAATGGCATTGATTCTATGAATCAAATGTTTGCTGTTACTGAACTATTACATAATGTAGGGATTAACTCTCACAAACACTTCCTTTAGCTGGAAAATTTGCTGTGAAGGAACATAAATATGTCCATGCTCAAACAATAATAGATTATGGATTATGTTATAGTAAAGAATTAGAATGCACAGGTGCATCTTGTTGGAATAGATCATAGATTATTGAAGTGATGAACTGCATTAAAAATGTTCTATCCTATATGTATTGATAGGCTATTTAATGCTTACACTGCTAATTTCTATAGCTATTTATCACCAAATCTGCCAGTTTCAGTTTTTATGCTGGCCAAGTTACTGAAGTGTGGATTTTAAATGATGTATTGCAGATACAAATCATTGGTTTTTAGGATCACTAAAGAGAAAGAGCTTGACCCATTTAATGTGAAAGTTCATATGCAATAAAAGGCTGAACCTAAATGATTGAGGAGGGCTTAAGAATGATGGATAGTTTTTTGTTGAGTGAGGTCATTTTAGATCATTTTGTTGATTATCAAAAATAGTATATGGGCCTAAAATTCAATGTAATAATCCTATTAAATTAATAGATGGCAGTCTTATATGATAGTGATGGTAATTATCTTTTGAATAATGGTACAAGAATTCATAGGGATTTATTAATGATAAATATACCTTATCTGCTCATTTAGATTTAATAAAAAATGAGATTAATATAACTTTTTATAATTTCAAAAATGACAGGCTGCATATCTTGATAAGAAACCTGGAGAAACGTGAAAAAGGATTGGGAATTTAAGGCATATGTAAACCCATAAAGTTGTTCTATCTGATCCTAATTTTATTGTTCCAATGTATAAAAATAAAGGATTAGAATTAACTGAAGTTATTATTTTGGAATATTGTTGTTTTCAACTATAACAAAAGCTTAAAGAATTTTATTGAATGGATTGTTTCCAGTTGTAGATGAGATTCAAAGCGGTCTTAGAGAATCAAGAAGCATTATGCACATGGTTATTGTTGTCAGATAAATGTAGAAGAGAATAATAGGAGTAAAAATGTGATTTGGTCCAAAAACTCAATTGCTCATTTATTTTATTTATATATATTTTTTAATCTAATTTATAAAATAAAAATAATAACTTGCTTTATTTAAAAAAAAAATCCCAGCAAGCAGTTTTGTTAGAAGAGTTCCTTTTAAGGTTTGTTGACATTGAGTCAAAGCATTTAATTTAATCTCACTTAACTCAAGGCATTTACCTCACTTAATAGTTTTATAACTATTGGGATTAAATTATCTATATAAGGCATGGAAATAAAACTTGGAACCTATCAACTAGAAAAATTTTCTTCAAAGTATGAACCATAAGATTGTGAATATATGATAGCACTGTTAATAAGTAATTTAGGGTGTTTTGCAACTTTCTGTGTTCAAATATCTGCAATTGTACATACATACATTAGATAAATCAAATCTACTTACCTCAATGAACGCTGATTGTTCAGTCTTGATTATTTCTTAATTCACACTAGAAAACTAATAGAGTGCAGCCTATGTAAATTAAGATGTTAAAAAACCTATTAAGTACTTTTGAAAGAGTGCAGCATATGTAAATTACGATGTTAAAAAACCTATTAAGTACTTTTGAAAAAAATTAATTGCACAGTAATTAACAAAGTATTACTGTTATACTGGTACTGAAGTTATAAAAACCACAAAGTAAGCTTGGAGATGGAGTCCAATCAAAGCTTAAGTGTTTTACTCTGTATAAATATCAGAACTTTGTAGCAGAAAATTCTCTCCTAAATAGAGTATTCAAATGTATAGTATTTATTATGCTGTAATGTTAGCTTTAATTTGTTTGTGTGTTATCTATCAAATAGGTCAGTGTGAAAATTTGTGAATGAATGTTATTGTAAAATTAGTGTATTGTGTTAAAGTAAAAAAAAAAGAAAAAGTTTTTCACCTTCTGACTGGTCTTCAGAGACCCTCAGACCTCAGTTAAGTGACTCAAAGCATCTATCTCACTTGATATAGTTTAGGGTAGTATTTGAAATTTATTAACTGTCTACTGAGGTTTATTAATATTTTACAGCTCTTACATTAAGAATTGAGAGGGACTATTACTATTGGTGATGGAAAATTTAAATATTAAATGATATGTACTAGCTTCAAGTTTGTTTTCTATTTTTATACCACTCATGTTTGAAATATTTAGTAATGACTTTATGAAGCAGGTATTTAAATGTTTATACATTTGGTTTCTAGATTTATATTATGCTGATGATTGTGCTATTCTTGTCAATTTAGAAGATGATCTATGGAATATTGATAGTGTTTTAAACTTTGTCTATACAGGATGGGTCAGTAATTAATGCTAAAAAAAACTCCAGTCTTTTATCAAATCTTCAGCAATTTTTAATTTGGATGGTTATCAATTTAAGAATGTAAATAAATTTAAATATCTTTGAAGCTTTTTAGAAGAAAAGATAGACTGTCATTATAGTTATATAACTGTTGGGATTAATTTATCTATTTAGGGCATGAAAATGAAACTTGGAACTTATCAACTAGAAAAATTTCCTTTAAAGTGTGTTCCATAAGATTGTGTATATATATGATAGCACAGTTAAAAAACCATTCAGTGTGTTCAACAACTTGCTGAGTATAATGATATTGAATTTGCTATTATAAAGTTACATCTTCATAAAAAATTGTCGTGAGTAGTGAATAAATAGTAACACTTTCTAAAAAAATGTTTTAGTAAACAAGAGCATAGCTTCTGTGTGAGAGGACAATTCCACTATAAGATTAGCTCAAAGGCTGTAAAAAGATACAGCGTTGATCACTTTTATTGAGAGAATCATTACAATTAAACAAGATATTGAAATCTTCAGAAACATTTGGTGCAGAAAAAAATTAAAAGATGGTAAGATAAGATATCAAATAAAAAAGACCAACCAATGGATGATAGTCCCCTTATATCTACAGGGGTACTATCTGTGGTTCCAATAACTTTCATGTTTAAAGAATTAAATATTTTTCAAAATTCATAAAATTTGAATTTATAAATTTTACAAGTGTGCTGACTTCTATAATTGCCACTCTGAATCATTTCTTAGACTAACATTTTCATGACTTGAGCATCGAAGTCAGTTTTTTTTTTTAGATTTATTATTGTTTTCATAACTGTGTTATTTATTTTAACTATTTGTTGATATATAAATATGAACATTCTAAAAGTAAAACATATTGTAAAGGTGTGCGTGCATATGCATTTTAAACTCATGTAGGGTTGTTTCAGATAGCCATGGGAAGGTTTGAAACCAAATGATAGCAGATATGGAGGAATTATTTCTATGTAGATTTATTGTGGCTTTTATAGTTATAACAAAATTCATCTTTAATATTTTATTCTGTGTTCTTCAATCTTACTTGTTTTGTCTGGAGTTAAAATAGCTGCATTTTTACAAGTGGCTCTTGATGATGGTAACATATATGTCTTCATAATTTTTATTAGCTGAAGTGAAATTGTTTGAGTTTTCTGCAAATAATATTATACTTTAGGAGTTAATAAAGATAGTAAACTGTGTAGTAGATAATAAAACAGTAGCAAACTCTCCATATAGTAGTGCCACCAAGTGCAAGCCATAGTAATCAATGGATGCAAGAAGGTTTATGCATAAAATCCCTATTTAGTTTCTATTCATCCAATATTCCCAGATTAGTTTCTAGTTTGTGAGGATCCTTGGAATTGAGAGCACTGCATCTAGGCCTTAGGATCTAATGCAACCCTCCAACAATCACCTTTTACTTATGTACAAACCTTGCATCCACTGATTACTATGGCTTGCACTTGATGGCACTACTGTATGGAGAGTTTGTTACTGTTTTATTAGCTTATGTAAACATAAGAAATGGTGATCATATGATGTAGTAGATAATATCTAGAAATCATGTAATTTGAAACTATTAGGTAAAATTTATATAAATCTTAATTGGTTTATGATATTTCAAGTTAGCAGGTACTTTTAAAGTGTGATTAGATCATTCTGAATACAATTTTCATTAATAGTTAAACAACTGATTTTCAAGAATTTGCTGGATTATGTTGTAAACAATTATAGATTAGTTGTAAATATACAATTTTTATTTGTGTAATAATTAGTGCTCTAATTATTTTGTTATTTATTCCATAAATGTCCGTCTTTTAACTAGAAAATTTATTTTAAATCAACGTATTTGTATATATTGAAAACAAATTTTAGTATATATTGTGGGAAAAAATTAAATATTTTTTAGTTGAACTTTTTTTACAACATAAATAATATCCAATGTTTTAACTTAAAAATTTGCATTATATCTAATTTTTGATTTTTAAAGTCATTTGGAGGAGAAGAGCAAAAACTTTTTTTAAAATAAGTATAATTTAGGGAATAATTTCATTTACTACATTATTTAATTGTTGCCTTTCATATGGTTATATTTGTTGACTACCAGGATTAGGACTCTAAGCATTATATATATATTGCTTATAACACTTCTTTCATATACACTTCATTGCAAACAAATTTTCTTAAAAACTTCTTTATTTTCCTTACAGTTTCGACTGTCTAGCAGTCTTCATCAGAGCTCTATTCTTCTCTGCTCTGATGAAGACTTCTAGACAATCGAAACTGTAAGGAAAATAAAGAAGTTTTTAAGAAAATTTGTTTGCATTGAAGTGTATATGAAAGAAGTATTATAAGCAATATATATATATATGAATATATGAAGATATGCAAAGAAAGTGAAAGAGAAGAATAAGAGAATATATTTCTCTAAGCATTATTAAGTTGATGGGACTCAAACAAAAATAAAATTCCTAAGATTTTAAAAACCTTTTGGCCAGTTTAAGTTTTACCTCCTTTCTCTCATATTTTTCATACTCTGAATTATTATCTAAGTGTTTGGGCAATTCTATACTCCTGTTGTCCCTTTGGACCAGCATCAGTATATAAGTATGTATGAGAAATAGATTATATTTTTTTATTAAAAGTAAAATATGTAAATTTTTATGACATAATTTTCACTGATTAGGGGTTATTGCTTGGGAATTTGCTAGAAGTTGAAGCACAAGATCTTGAACTCTATAACCTGCCATTTTATCCTAGCACCAAACCTTTCATTATAAATGAGAAATATTGTGTTTTATTCTTCTGCCCATAAAATGTACGATAGCATATTATTTTCAATAGTACACATTTGGAGTGTTGTCATTTTAACTACTGAAATGAGCTAGTAAGCATATACATGTTCATCCAGTACTCTGTAGTTCTTTATTGATAATTTATTTTTTTCTGTGACCTATCTACAGAATTTCTTTCAATGATATTGACTAAAACTTTTTTACTTTCTCATAATTAGTTTTATCACAATATTTATATTTACCTTTTTATAACAAATAAGAATTTAGATTTTATTGCTGGTATTGCATGATGTAAGAAGTCATTTTAGATATGATAATAGATTTTCTCAGAATATCCTTAACGATCAGTTACATTTAGATATAACAGGGTGGTACATTTGATCATTTACGATGCAAATATCCTTTATAATTATTATTATTTTTAAGAGAGAACTCTCATGTGTTTACACAAGTGCTTTTCATTTATTATGAAACCTAAAACCATGTTTACACTCTTCACATTTTTTTTTAGGATGTAATAAGGAAAAATAATTTTTTATATTAAAGGAAAAGCATTTACAATTCTTGCATTGAATATTAGTGGCATTGTACAAAACATTATGTTGCTTCTTCCCATTTTAATCTTTACATAGCTGCAACTCTTAATTTATAGAATATTAACAACAACAATAAAAAGATACATATACCTATAATTAATCCCTCTTCATCTTCAAAGCACCCAAATCTTTAATTATTAATGTAATTCTATTTCTATTCATAAATATCAAACAATTACTCTTTAAATATGACATTATTAAACATCTTAATTTATAGTATACATTTTAATTTTTAAGAATAGATGTACAATTATAATTTCCAGAAACAATGAGCAAAAAAACTTTAGAAAAATGCAAATAGTTTTGGGTTAGTCTCATTCAAATGGCCTTAGCCTTGTATGTCATCAAATATTCGAACACTACTATTCTTATAAATCCAGGCAACTTGATAGCAAATTAAACTAGCAGTTTTACTTTCAAAGCACCAAATATTTAAGTATTAATGTATTTGTATTAACTATTCATAACATCAAACAATTATTCTTTAAATATGAAATTCGTTTAGGTATATAATATCAATAGCATTAGAAAATTGCAAGAGCCAAGGCCACTTGAACGAGACTGGTTTAATTGAAGTGCATCATGGCCCACAATTTTAGATAATAGTTGCTAGAAGTAAAAATGAGTTATTTAAATTATAATTTATAGATACATATGTATGTATTTTATTAATACAATTATTACATTTGCCAATGAATAACATCTACAACAAATATATATTTTTCTCATTACTAAAAAATTTACACTGATTATTTGAAACTGTTTGATTTGAAAATTTTGGAGGTGTTCCAGAATAATAGTAAAGCCTTAGTTGAAATAGTGGAACCATAAACAAAAACAACTTGTCAATCAGAGAATCTCTTCTTAGATATAAGACTAATTCATTATTACTGAAACCAGGCTGAATGGAATTTTTTACTCTTGCTAATAGTACATGCAAAAATATTTTTCTTTTATAGAAATTCCGAAAGCTTGATTTTAAATAGGTCTTTATTCATGATCAAATTATTCCATGACTACTTTTAACATTAGAAATATCAAACCCCCACTAGTATATTATGAATAAGCAGATTGATGTTTAAATGATTGTGTGCGCAAGATTTTTTGGCTGATCATAGTAATCTGTGAGCTTATTTACAAAAATATTTCCATTCATTTCATTATTAGCATTGTTCAGGTGTCATCATGGTATAATTAAAAATGCAACATGAATCTCAATATAAAATTAGCCAAAAATCACTGAATAATAAATATTAATAATTATCAGTAGTTCTGTAAAATTCAGGTTTTATTTTATTTGAATTTTATCTCTGGAATTTTTAATATGAAAAGTCAATTTAAGCTTAACCATTTTTTCTTTTTTTCCTGGAAACTCAGATTTTTTTCATTCCTTTATTTAAAAAAAAAACATGTAAAATGTAATGGAATATATATGAGTTCATAAAAATAAAAAGTTTTTAAAAAGAACAGGTAGAAAACTATTTTATTGAATTTTTTTATATAATGAAAGATTAAACATAAAAAGAAACACTTTCCTAAAGGTTTGTGTGGGATGATATATTAGATGTGATAATAGTTGGACTATTTTATTTACATCATCTATTAATAAATGTTGAATGTATAGAAAATTTTAAACTTTATTTGAACTTTTCAAATGCAAATAACTTGTTAGTAATAACACACAAATAGACAACACAGGTTAGTAATTACACAATATTTCGAGTAGTGTTATTCTTCACTCTTCTTCAGGTGCCTGACCAGTGGCAATATTAACATGGGAGTTGGACTTACACTTTTAGATTCTCGAATATCGAATTTTAAGGCAATGCTCTAACTAACAGCTATTCTGTCAAAGGTAAATGTTACTGGCAAACAAGAATACCTTTTTCTCATATCAAGTCCCTGAAATGATCAGAAAATTCTACGAATAAAAGAAGAGCAGGTCAGAAAATTTGCACCACTGCAGTTAAATAAATTAGGTTACCATCATGACCTTTCATTGAGTCTGAGAACAAACTAGTCATCCTCATCACAGTTTTTCAGTGTGAAGAGTCTGAAGATGTCATAGTCTATAACAGAGTGATTCCGCATTTCCAAAAGATTTTACAGTAGTTTACAAGAAGTATTTTGTGGATTAAAATGGGAAGGGAATAAACGTAAATGGACATTATTTAAATTAGCTAGGTTTGCAAATGATGTTAATTGCTTTTGCAAATAGTGCTTTAGAGTTTCAGAAAATGTTGTAAGAGCTATCAAATGAAAATAAGAAAGTAGAACTAAAGATAAATGCTAAAAAATCTCAAGTAATGTTCAATGGATTTTTCTCAAAAGGAAAAAATAAAAATTGATGATGATGAATTAGAAGTAGTTACCAATTACAAATACCTTGGTTAGATTATTAATGCAGTTTGAAACATAATGGATGAAATTAATAATAGAATTAAAGTTGAATGGAGTGCTTTTGGTAGAAATAACTTTTAATATATGTTTAAAAAGGAAGATTTTTAGTAAATGTGTTTTTTCTTATTTATGAATCTAAGACTTGGACACAACAGAAAAACAATGCAGAGACTTTATACCATTCAACGAAATGAGAACTGACATCATTGAAAAAATTACTATGGATCTGAGACTTGGACACAACAGGAAAACAATACAGAGACTTTATATCATTCAATGAAGTATGGAGAAATGTATGTTAGGAGTAACAAAAAATAATGAGAGATCAAACAGATCTTAACTGACATCATTGAAAAAATTAAGAGACTTTGAAGTGGAACTGGGAATGGATATATTGCCAGAAAAGATGATAATAGATAAACAGTTGAATTCTTAAACAGGATCTTATGAGATTGTAAAACACTTAAAAAGAAATCACATGTGAAGTGAATTAAATAAGGAAGTTTGTTGGAGTGATGTGGAAAAGAGAGGTCAGAGAGTGGAGAAACTGTATTAAATTTGGAAAAACCTTCATCCTACAGTGGATCAGTAATGGTTGAAAATAATGATGATAGTAATTTACTAATTGTGGCCTAGCAATAAAATACCAGCTGTAATAGCAACATGAATTACAGGTTAACAATAACATACTAGTTATAGCCTAGAAGTAATTTTCTATTTTTAGGTTAGCATTAGCCTACTATTCTTATAAGTTAGCAGTAACTTAATAGTTATAGACTAGCAGTATTATATTAAAATCTGCAATAGTATATTGGTTGTAGGCTAGATAACATTAATTATAGGCTATAAATAACATTTTACTTCTAAGTTAGTAATAACATCCTAATATTAGAGGCTTGCAGTTTCATTCTAATTGTCAGCAGTAAAATGTTAACTGCATGTTAGCAATAATATAGTAGTAGTTATAACTTACTAGTTTGATTAGCAGAAGCAGTCTAGTCATAATCTAGTTGTAACATTAGTTTTGTATTAGCAGAAACATAGTTGTAAACTGTCAAGAACATATTAGCATTATAGGCTAGCCATAATAGAGTAATTACTAAAGTGCTAAACATGCTATTTGTTCTTGTTATGAGATATGGATCACTTTGCCATGACTTTGCTTAGGATAAATTAACATCTTGAATCAATAGTTTTATGAATGTATCATAGCAGCAAATCTAGGTTGGTGAAATTCCACAATTAAAATCCTAAAGATGCAATCTATTCTTTTTGCTAATTATTAGGCTGAAACTTGTATTGTTGGAAAATTACCTATTGATTTATAATTAATATGTACCATTATATATATCTCTTAGTATTATATTCACTCCCTACATTGTTATAATAAAGAATAAACAGATAATTTTTTTTTAGAGCTTAGATAATTCTAGCTACAAGTTATATATATACCTTTTATAACTATATATATAAGATGGCATTGTATTATTTACCGTACAAATGTGTAAAAGACAATAGAAAATTATTCCTTAAGTAGTCGCACACTTCATTAGGTCTCAATAACCCAGCAGTGTATTTAGTTCTTTAAAAAACATATTTTAATACTATACAGCTTATTTCCAAGCTTGAAAGAAGGTATGGTAGTCACACGATCAGGAAATGGGATGTATTTAAATTATTAATATGACATTAAAGATTACTGAACAAAACAGGAATATTTTATTTTGTTTTAGTAATCTGCTCAATTTATAATAGTAAGTAATCATAAACACACTGTTCCAACATAACTTCAGATGGACATTTGTCATATATAAAGGAGATATGAAATAAAAACCTAGAAATTTGCTTCAAGATTACAACTGAATATAAAAAAGGTGCTCATGATTTTTCAGGTTTGATTACATCAGTAAATCACTGTCTCAAGGCAATGAAAGATGCGGCAATCATACATTTAATAAGAATTTACATTTAAACTCGTGTCAGAGAGCAAGGTAGGAACTTTTTACTATGTCTATTGAAATTTAATAATATTGGTATATGTATAATATTTGAAAGAATTTATTAAGATGGAAATATAGCTTCTGTGATTTTCAAACAAAATTATATTTGTGAGATGTTTGCAGTGGTATCAGAGACAATGGTTTACTAATGAAAACATTTACTTAAGATTTTTAGCAGACCTGGTAAAGCAGCAGATTTATAAATTTCCACTGCTTATTTTACAATCACCTTGTAGATGGCCATAAGATATATAATTATTTTAAAACTGCATTTGAAATCAAATTCATATCAAACTAATTATGCACAATCTAAACTGGCATTTATATAAAAATTTTTTTACTGTTTACTTCGTTTCAAAATCCTTTGCAGAGATTAAGATGGATTCATTATTGTCAGTCTGTTTAAAGAATTTTGAAATTAAGTTGCATTGGGTAATACTTCAAATGAGATTTGTTATGTAATTTATAAATTATTTTGTCATAATTTCTTTGAATTATAAGAAAGTTCATTATTTTTGATGTTTGTTTTATTGATTTAAGCATCTTATAAGAACTAGAGCTATCTTATGTAAGCATGAGTAATCAATCATTTTTAGATCATCGTACCAGTTAAGTCCTCAGACTAATTTCCGGATATTGGCTTTCATTAATGAATTAACACTGCATTGTTGACATGCATTCAGCAATGACCCCCCCCCCCACATTATTCAAGCTAATGGTATGAAATTCCAATAACTAAGATTTTGAACTCAAGTTAACTTGTTTATGTAACTTTATAGGCATATTATTAGATTATAAATTATATATTTTAGTGGCATCACAAATTTTGATTCTAACATTAGCAAAATTATATTTATATCTAATTGGTTAGTTATTGAGTTATTCTGAATTAAATATGTTTACAATCTTTTAAAAAGGAAATGAATTAATTTTGTAAGTGAATATTAGATAATATTCCAATGAGGAGAAAATTATTAATTAAAATATTGGTTTTGCTGCTAATTTTATGGCCATGCCCGCAATTTGCACAAACATTATCCATGTTTTATTCAGGATTGACTAAAGAGAGTAGCCATTCGTAATGGAAAATGGTTTGAGGTAAGAAAGTTTAGTCCACTACAGCGATGCTAAGAAATAACATGTAAACGCATGTTTTTTCATTTCTACTAAATAAAGTTATAGGTGACCATTTTTCAAAATAAATATTGCTGGTTAATATGTATGTGAAATCTTTCTGCTAGATTAATACATAAATACCCTTTAATGTTTGGAACCAAAACTTATACAATTGTGTGTGTACCCTAGTGCTTTTTAGCCAATAACCAGAAACTAGTTTGGGGATGTGATTGACACCACCATTTGGTGTTCATTGAATATATATAATTACATAGATGGCTCTAGAGTGAGCCAATAACCAGAAATTAGTTTGGTGATCTGGTATTCATTGAATATTTAGAATTACATAAATGACTGTAGAGTAAAATGTTATAGAGATTATTACTGTTAATGCAGACATTCAATGTAAGAGAGTAAAATCATGGGATCCTGTTTTGGTTTAATTTATTTACTATTTCTCACTGTAAAACTTCCATTAACCATTTTCTAAGTAATTAGAGGCACTGGAAGGGTTTATGAACTGTATAATATTAATTCAGAGAAAAATTGTTCATATTTAAATTGACAGTTGAAGGGGAAAAAATAATATTTTAGCAATGTGATATATATTTCACTGTTATTGTTAAAAATTATTGCACCAAAATAATAGCATAATAATTTATTTGATTTTATGGCATCTAACTTGTATATGTTTTGAAGTTTCTTTAATTTTGTGATGGAAATATTATTGGGAAATTTGCAATTGTATTCATCTTCAGGAAAAAGGTGGAATTTTTTGGACGAGAAATTTGTTAGCAATTTATTTAACAGAAAGAGCACATTTTACATTAGTCAATTATTATTTGATGAATGTAAATCTTTAAATGTATGCATGTGTATGTATAAGTTGTGTGGCATTGTATGTTGAGCTAATTGCAGACTTGAATAATTCATAATCAGTGAATGAATTATGGGCACCGACAAACTATTAGCAAAGAATTAATGTAATTACGCTCAATAAAAATTGTTGAATACAATTGTGCCAAAATTGATCATTTTTTCTTTAAAAATATACAAATGATTTATTCAATTTGAAATCAAAGCAACTGTAAAAAAATTATTGGCAAGATTTCATAACACTGCAAGCATACTTTTAGAGCATGTTTGGTTTCAAGGATCAGTCTGTCACTACATGAAACATTTGTCTATAAAACAGTGTTAATAGTATATAAATTATTTAGGATATTTTTTATTCAAGACTTGCTGTCCTTTTGATGACTTGAAATATATGTCGTAAATAAATTAACCAATGTATAAGTAGCCATTGAACAAAAAAAAAAAAAAAGAAGAAAGAAGTCTTCTTCATAGAAGCTCCAGATACTAACCTTTACTTGATCATTCAACCAGAAATAGATTTTTTCTGATTAAAAAAAAGAAGTGATGGTGGGGAAGGGGGGATGGGACAAATTATGAGCTTGGCAATTTCAAAAATTTAATATTAAATGTACGTCTGATAATAAATCAGAATACTACCTACATATAAACTTCTCAATAATACAAATAAAGATTTTTTTTTTTTCTACTTTAGTGTCATATATAGTTGTGCATTTTAGTTTCCATTTTCAGATCAGTTCTGGCTTTGGCCTTTAACTAAGAGGGACACTGAATTCAGAGTAATTGAGTACCAATTACTGTAAACATGAATAATTAGCAGTAAGCTAAAAGAATCAAATGATGTGTTGATATTAACATTTCTAGTCAAGGAAAAAATATGACTGCATTTAGAACAAAAGCTTACTGCTAATTATTCATGTTTACAGTAATTGGTACTAGATTAGAGAGAGAATTGTTGTTGTTTATAATCCTATAGAAGTTGAGAGAATAACAATTACCAGGACATAAATAAGACATTTATAAAACCTACAATAAAAATAGTTTATTAGTATACACAATACATCCACAAAAAAAAAAGGTTTAAATCACAAATTACTAATTTGAATATCACAACATAACTCTGATTTGTGAAAATTGTCAAAAAATATACTTCAAAACATATCTAAAATTTAAATGGAATCCAAAACTATTTTAATTCTATTTTATACCCAAAATTTTTTATAGCTTAGACTCAATAACTGGACAAAATTATAGCAACATAAAATCATATTTTGATTATTTAGAACATATAATTAATTCATCATTCAAATTTTTTTTTGTTCACTCAGTTCAATATTAAATTATCACAAGATCTTTATCCTAAGTCTAATTCTGTTACCTATTGCAACTTTTTATGATGATATCCATAGTTTTCTCTGTTAAAGGAATACCCATTGAATGTATCTTAAAACAACTGACATAGAATAAAGTGGCAAAGAAGGCTGAGTCCATTCTATCATAAAATATGGGTTCCAGTTTCCAGATAACTGATCCGGGACCAATACTTATCACCATGGGTATTAAACTATACCAATTCTATTCAATCCCTACAAATGGTATAGAATAAGATGTCATCCATAAGCAAAAGCACAAAATGATCTCATTAAATTACAACATTGGAAAGTAAGGAAAATCGTATTTCAGTGTTATTTCTATAAATGAGTTTTGGGGCACAATAAATCTTATTAAGTACCCCTTTTTTTAAAAAAACAACAACAACAACAAAAGCAGCATTTAAGTGATGTATGCAATACTATTTAAAAGTTAAAATAGGCATGTGACTATTTAAAAGTCTGGTAAAATGTGATCTCTTTTAAAGATAATAAAATAGCACATAAAATATCATTAGAAAAACTTAAATTTCCACACAAGTGATACCATTAAAACTATTAAATACTCTGATAATTGTTTCTAATGGCTAAAACTCATATTGAATACTATTAACTTATTTTTTATAATTATTATTTGAAATTTCAATTCTTATTACAAATTCATTTAAAAATTCATTTAATTCTTAATTGATACTTGCTGACCATCAACATATAACTTCAGAAACAAAAGAAATAAACTTTAAATTATGTCAAAATCTATTTTCTACTTTGTGCTCCCATCTAAATTAATTTTTTAAGTCGGCATTCTTATTATTGCTAATAAAATTTAAATGGATAGAAAATATATCATGTTTATTTATGTGCGACTGAATTTTTTCTTTAAAGTGAAGTGGCTTTTTACATCCATTGCTAAAATGCTGGTATATCTGATATAGTCTAAAAAAATTATAGTTGAATTACATTTGTTCTGATCTATAAAAATTGGCATTCCACCTTCATTTACATGTGCTGCTTTTCTGTCCCTAGAGATGGTCAGCAAGACTCAAAGCTATACTACTACTCTCCCCAAAGAATAAAAATCCGAATAATTTTTTAAAATTTTATCTAGTTAATCTATTTCTTTTTAAGATAAACATTGATACCAAGTCAGCTGGATATTTTCTGACAAGATTTGTTTAAAAAATAATCTATACTATATATATATAATTTGCTATCTGATTTAAAAAAAACAACAACAATTAAAACAAATGTACACTCCAAAGATGAAATGTTTAATTTTGTAAATGCTAAACAAGTAGCTAATGAGATGAATCCAGATCAAGTCAATTTAAAATTTAAATCATGTTAAGTAAAATTTGGATTTTTTTTTATAGGTTCAGTTGAACTTAAAATTTTTACTTTATATAGGCAGCCCCAGCCAATCGTGCCTTCTTTTTTTTTTTATCTAGAGAATAAATGAAAGGTAGAAAAGCACTCAATCTTTGATTACCTGACATTGTCAAGTCAATTCATTCTTCCACTATGAAGGGCCATTGAAGGCTGTTTTATGTTAGTTTTTACTTTCAATTAGCTTTCTTGAATTATCCAATTTATTCTTAATAAATAGAATATTGGTCATCTCTGTAATTTTCTGTTAAATGAATGATAAATTCAATAGTTGTATATATATATTTTCCTTAATAAAAAAATAATAATTCAATATGGAATTATAATAAAAGTTTGTAAATAAAAAGTTTCAATTAAAAAAAAAAAATCTGTAGGATCATTTATTGAATTTAATGTGGTTGGAGAAAAATACAAATTGTGGACAATTTTATTTTGCCAAGATTGAAAGCATTCAAGAGATGATAATAGATGTTGAAAAACCCGTAATTCTGGGATTAGCGAGAAAGAAAATTGACTCTTGATTATTCTTTTTTGGAGAAAAGGCTTAATAGTTTTATGGACTTCAAATAATTCGATCTGGTATAGGTGAAATTAGTTCTTAATGATTCTATTCAAGGCTCCGTAATAAATAAAAATGTGGCATAGTAATAATTAATATTAATACAAATAGTAATAAAAAGTAATGAAAAACACTATAACGAATACTTTTCTTCATAGAACTTAAATCTTTAGGGGTGGGAACATTTTTGACACAGAGCCATTTTGAAAAAAATGCAGAAAAATTAAAATTTAGTGAGTTGCAATTTGAAATCAATTTTCATTCATTATTTATAAATTTAATAACATTAAATATGCATATACAAGATTCGAACAACTTTTAAGTTTGCATATAACATTTAGGTGGGTGAAATAAAAAGAATACATTAATTTTTAAAAAAGAATTATATACTTTTTTTATATCCAAACTAATAGAACACACTTTTTTCATTAAAAAATCGCTTGCGGCACCGGACCCGCCAGTAATACTGAGTATTGTTCATAGTTACAAATGTGACGCTTGAAGTTTAAATAATATATTATTTTATTGGAAATATCTTTTTTTATTCTAAACAGAAAAGTATTAAATATTAAGTTATGTTTGAGGATTATTGTTTTTAATTACTAAAGTCATTTTTTTAATTTTATTTTTGTAAACTTGTAAAAATTGCGTATGCAATTAGTTAGTAGATTAGTCTTATGACATTAATGCAAATGATCCATTCACGTGTCTCAAATTTTTTAAATTGTATCTTTGTAAATTAGTCATTGTCTGATATTAAATTTCAAAAGTAAGAACAGTATTTTTTCTTTTATATAAACTTGGATTTTATTACTGCGAAAACATTATTAGTTTTTTTTTTTTTTAATTAGTTACGTAAAAATTTCAAATTCTCAAAGGAATCCCTTATATATATATACAAAGCATATAAGTCCGAGGGTGTAATTTATAAATTATTGTTTACTAATTCTTGGGCAGAAAGCAAACTAAACAACTAGTCAGTTATTATTAATTGGTTGTGACGACTCCTAATTATTATATCAATTGCATTTCTCAATAATGCCCTATCATCTGTTGGTTTTTCAATCTGTTCTAAGACACATTCACTATTACATTAATGGAATCCATCCATGTCATTGCTGGGGGCGTGCATAACTTAATGAAACGATAGAATGGTGGACTTGAGTTTAAAGTCTATGGATTGTGCTTTAATCTGTCACTTCTACTGTTTAAACTTCTAAGACAAAAAATTAATTCAGTTATTATTACTTTATTATTTTCATTTTTTATTATCAATCTTTCAAAGCACAATATACAATTTTATGAATTAGATCATCCATCCTACAGCCTGTCCAAAATAAGACAGTTTTGACCTAGACATATACGCTTCACTTCTAATTTGATCAAGTATTTCATTTGGTTTTTTTTTTTTTTGCTATCTATAGTTTTTCAAAATTCTTCACTAAAGTTAAAATCTAGATGCATCAATACTTTTTTTGTTTGTTTCTTATGGCCAACTTTCTCATTCATAAAGAAATGAAATGTTCCCACATACAATAGAATAATAATTAACTTTTGTTGATCACCAGCCATAGTTTACCACTGTTTTTTCCACTCTCTGAATATAAATGATTCTAGTTTCTCAAGTTTAGAGTTGCATTATATGAACTTTTCTTAATATCATTACAATATTATTTATAATGACTTTTTTTTTTTAAAAAAAAAAATTTTCTTCTTTCCATTTTGTATTGTAGCCATAATATAAACTTTCCTAATATGCCTGAAAACAAAACAATAGCATGTAGTAAATTTAGAGAGGGGAAGAACTTCAATTTTCATTGTGAATCAGAATATAAAATGGATCGAATGTTTGAACCAAAAGGATCACTTTTAGATGATTTAACAATGTTCATATTTCTTTTGAGTTCAGCATTACAAATGACCGGTGCTAATTAGTCTACATTCACCGCCATTTTGAGTTCTAAGGATTACCCCAAAACACTGCTGACACTTCCAAATGATGAGTGACATCAAATAATCCACACAGGGTCGCTTGGATGTGTCAGTGGTGGTTTTTGGGTGGTTCTTAGAACTCAAAATGGCGATCTGCGCACTCTAAATACTAAATGATTATAACTTATAAAATATGAATATTATTAAATAATGAAGGCGCAAAGCATCGGAGTAGGGGGGGGGGGATACAGAAGTCTAATCAAACCAAGCTTACGATTTCCAAACACTAAAAGATTAATTTTTAAAGTACGAATTATATTATATGCCCATATTAAATAAAGCATGTTATTTTTACTAGCTTATAATTTCTAAAATACGAATTTAAAGTTCTTAAACAGAAAAAGTAAAAGAAAGAAAAAATGGACACATATATTAAATAAAAAATCACATGTTCAATAAACATAAAATTAATCAAATCTTATGTTGAAATAAATGTAAATGTTGAATAAACTTAGGAATAACTGCCAAAGCATATTAATTCTATAATTAATAATTAACATTAGTCGAAAGAATAAAGAATATTAATTTTATAATTAAAAAAAAAATAATGTCAATTTTTTTTATACAAACTGTTAGTAATAACACACAAAAAGTTATTTGTATTTGAAAAGTTAAAAATTTTCTATACATTCAACATATACTGATAGGTGATGGAAATAATCCAACAAATTATTATATCTAATATAACAGCATCACAAACATTCAGGCAAATACTGAACATTGATTATATATATATGTGGGTAATAATGATCTGGACCAACTGGTGAGTGCTGGTTCAGCACAATATATGGTTATTGGAGATCATTTATCTTTTTGACATGTATGTGATCATACGTATTGGTTATATAAGGTGGAGTGGATAGCTGAAGGGAACTTGAATGTCTACATTCAAATTCCTTCTAATTACATCTAAAGTTCAGTATATACATTATACTTGTTGTCAAATATGTAATTGTTTTTTATGAACACTTATAATTCCAATTTTAACTATTAAATTATATTTTGATTTTCCAGTGAAGGTACAGAATGTCCAAAAATTTATTTACAAAGTTCGACAATTTTGATTAAAAAAATGTCTTGAATAAATTATATTATATTTATAACTTAGACTAAAACACAGACTGAATGTGATTTAATTTCAGGTTATATATTAAACCACATTTCATATTTTAGTTATGCATAATAATATATGATTACATGCAGAATGTAAGTTGCCGAAATGATTACCAATAATTATTCTGTACTACATAGTTCAATTTTCAATTTTATTTATAAACACATGGATAATTGAGGATAATTGAAAAACAATAACAAAAACAATAATATAAATTTAACCTATAAAATGTTTGGGGTAAAGTCTACAAAAGTTGCATAATTTATCTGTAATATTCATATTAGTTGATGATTTTTTTGGATTCTATAATCCATTAACTAATTCTAATAGGTTTATCTTGAATGAATCAAAAGTATCCCTTGTACTCTTCAATTTACAAATGCTACAATTCTTTTAATATTTATTGATGAAAATCATCTTTACACAAATATGTTAAGGACTATTAATAATTATTTAGAAGGTTAGAGATTATTATATTATTTTTAGTCCAGATATAAACTTTATTAAAAATCAGTATATCTCATCTTATTAAATACAACTCACATTAATTTCAATCACTTTTCTCTATACATGCATAATATTTTAGATATACTTAAAAACTTTTACTTTTCTTATTTCAAACAGAAGGATAAAGACATCGGAATAAAGGCAGATAGTCATGTCTTTTTTCTAATGTCTTTATTTATTTCACATGTGAGAAGTCTTTAAGTATATCAAAATTATATAATGTTAAAATACTTTGATGATTTTAGTTCACTCAGAGTATCAGACTTTGGAGGGAAAGACCCAAGGATTGACTCCAATTCTGATACTTCTGAAACTCAAACTTGTCATGAACTCATGAGCAAAAAGCCATTTGATTATTTTATTTTATATAGGGTCCTTTTTTTTTAAAAAAAAAATAAAATTGTCATGGCTAAAAATATTTAAAAGTAAATTATATATTATTATTTTAATAAATTTTTTAACAGTTCTGCATTTTCATTATTTACTGAGAAAAATAGATCAATTTAGACAAAGAAAAAAAATTGCAAGTATTTTTTATTTATATAATGTATATATATTTGAAAAAAGTCAGCTTTATGATAGCTACTTTTTTTCTTTTTTTAAAATATTGTATAGTTCAAGAAAAAATATATATCAAGATTGTTAGTTGTATTTATATATTGGATTATTTCATCATCTAATATAAGTATTGAATGTCTTTAGAAAAATTTAACATTATTTAAATATTCCAAATACATTCGACTATTAGTAATAATAGCACAGATTAGTATATGCACAACATTTGGAGAAGTATTATTCTCTCTTCTTCAGGTGCTGCTAGCCCAACCAGTGACAGTACTAGCATGAGAATCCAACCTGGATCCCTAAATTCTTGAATATTGAATTTTAAGTTAATGCTCTAACCAACTGAGCTATCTTGCCAAAAGCATTAGTCAGTAGAAATTTCGTATACTTATCTGAGATTCCTCCTGATTTCTCCACTTTTTCCTAAGACCAGATTTGATCAGTGGTTTCCATAATAATACTAGGTTGACTTATGGAGTTGTTTGCCATTGTCATATGAGAAGCTTCTTTAAATTTTATTTTTTGTTTGTTTTCTTTTCTATCCAATATATTTGTATTTTCCCAATTGAACATATATTCATTGGTACATATATGGTCTGCTACTTTAGACACATCTGTTTTCTCTCTTCTAATCATCAGTTATGTTCTTCCACATTCACATGGTATTTTACATGTAGATGCAATTTTTGCTTTTCAGTATTTCAAGTTTAGGCCTTGCAGATATTAGAATTCCTCATATGTACCAATGAACATATGTTCAATTGGAAAAATACAAAAAATATTGAATAGAGAAGAAAAGGTACAAAGAAGAAAATTTAAGAAAGTTGTTCACATGATAACGGTGGACAATCCCATAAGTCAATCTAGTATGACTACACATAATGTATGGAAATCACTAATTAATTTTGCTTTTAGGAAAAAGTGGAGAAATCAGAAGGAATCTCATAGATAAATATATGAAATTTCTACTGATTGTTGCATTTGGCAGGATGGCTCAGTTGGTTAGAGCGTCATCTTAAAATTCAATATTCAAGAATCTAAGAGTCCAGCTTCAATTTCCATGCTAATACTGTGACTGGTCAGGCCAGCAACACTTGAAGAAAAGAGGAGAATAATATCTCTCAAAACCTATACGTTATTACTAATAGTTGAAGGTATTTTGAATATTTAAATAAAGTTAAATTTTAAAGGCATTCCATACTTACATTAGTTGATGGAAATAGTTCATTATATAAATACAACTAAAATACCATCATCACAAATCTTCAGGAAAACATCAAGACTGTTAAGTTTAAAAGTAAGATGGAGCTATCATCCACATATTAATGAAGCAAAAAACAAAAAAAGTAGTCAATAACTTTTCATAGAAATCAAAAAACAAAAATGATGAAATATTATATTTAAAAACGTAAAATAAATCTGAAAATGATATATTTAGCAATTAAACTAATGTTTAATGATTACAAATAATCATAATTACAATATTAAATTAAGGATGAGGCACAATGTAATTCTGCAAGAAATTAAATTACAAAACCAGTTTGTGGATTGAATATAAATAAGATTTTAGGAAGCATAATACAAAAAGTAAACCACATAATTTCTAAGAAAGTGATCGATAGAAATAAATCCCTAAGAAATTAATATTCAAAAATGTATCTGTGTATGAAAAAAAGAAAAAGGCAGATGTTGCAAATAGTACAAAATTCAAAAATACACATCAAATAAGTATTTAACAAGCAAGAGTACTAAAACTAAGCTTTGTAATACATAAGAGATGATAATAAATTCATAAATTCTAAAAAAGCTCTCCATATACAAGGAATGTTAGAATTATTATTGTAAATGTGCATTTCACTTTGTTATTTACTTCCATAGTTATATTTTATACAGTTATCATAAATTTCCAATTTTTGCCTGTATAGTTTTAATGGCAACCACATGTTTTTATTGCGGGAATTTGAAGTGTAACTATGGAAATAAAATGAAAACATTTATGATAACAACATTGTATCTTTTAAATGACATTCATATCTTTCATTTTCCTTATATATGGACAACTTTTTTGGAATTTAATTTCTTACATATATATTGTTATGCTTATTAAATATTGCTAGTGGTTGCATGCATGCTTTTGCTTTTTTTTTGATCACTCTTATTGAATATAAATTTATTTTAATCACATGATATTGTCACTAAATAAATTATTTTCATATATTATTTCTTTTTAATATAAGTGTATTCAATTATTTTAATGTTTTTTTGTTTTAAATTTTTCCAAAAAAATACAAAACTTTTTTTGCTGCATTGGTTTGTAGATGGTAGTTTTATCCTCCAGAAACAGCATGGGCTCTATTAACATTATAGAAGGTGATTTGTTCTAAAACTTATGGAAAATTACTCTTGACATGTTGAATGTCTTTCAGGAGTAAGCATATCAATTAAGATATTGCTAAATATTCCAAACTCATGGATTTAAAAAAAACATTTATAAGTAGGTATAGAATATTATAATCATTGCTGGACTAGTTAAATAGTTAATAAATTAATAAACCAGTAATTCTTCATTCCATATTGTAATTTAGTCATTGCTTTTATTAAATTAATGTTTGAGTTTTCTTTAACTACAGTCTTCATCAGAGCTATAAAATATAAATTTTATTACAGTATTTATTTTTATATATACAATTATATATATATAGTATATATTTATATCAGTATCATTATTAGTTATTATTGATCCACTGCAAGATGGTCTTTTCAAGTTTAATCAATTTTCTCCAATCTAATCTCTGTTCTTCATATTTCACCAGCAAACTTCTTTATTCCATCCATTCACCTCACATGTGGTCTCTTTCTAAGTCTTTTACAATCTTTTAGGATCATATTTAAAATTCCGATTGTCCATCTATTATTATTCCTTCTTGTAGCACATTCAGCCCAGTTCCACTTTAGTCTTTCAATTCTTTCAATGACATCAGTTGTACTTGTTTGTTTTTACCCCCATGTATTTTATTTTTGATTCCTTCTTGATACTCCTAATATACATCTCTCTATATTTAATTGAGTCTCTGTATTATTCTTTTGAGTATCCAAGTCTCAGATCCATAAATAAAAACTGGTAAAAGACATTTATTGAAAACCTTTCTTTTTAAACACACATATACACATATATAAATCTTCATTTAAATATATTTATCTTTATTTTATAATTTATCATTTTTCTGTCCATATTTTTATTTTATCATATTCTTAAAAAAAATTTCAAATCAAATAGTTTTCAGTAAAACCTATTAAATAATATACATATATCAATTGTTATTTAATTTGAAATAGAAATTGTTTTTAAAAATAATCTCATTCAAATAATAATTATGTTACTATTATTTTCTAATTAATATTCTTTATATATATTTCTTATTTTAAATTTATTTAATAATTTTAATAAAAGTGGCCTTAAAATGCAATACATTGAAGATTTATTGATTTATTACAATGAACAATTCAAAGAAGAAGTGAATTGATTATTTGGAACAAATTAAAATATTTGTTGTTTATAAGAAAACTATTATAAAAGGTCTGTGATAGAAGGCCTTGAAAAAAGAGATTTTTCAGACATAACATATCATTTAATGAGTTAACTAATGTCTTAGGATTAAAAGTATTTTGAATTAGAGAGTTTGGTTCATGGTAATAGAATTGAAAATGTTTTTAAGATTTTATACACTTTATATGCTACTAATGACTTTATCTGCATAAATTCTAAATCTATTTTATAGCTAAAGCAAATAAATATATAAATTCAACATTCCTTTTCTTTTTAAAACTTGTTTTTATTCCAACTATAATTTTCTTTCTCCTTCCAATACAACGTTTCAACTACATTCTGTAGTCATTATCAAGTTTCCTTAAAAAAAATAATAATAATAAAATAAATAAATAAAAATAAAAAACAAAAATAATAACACAAATAAATAAAATATTAATACATTCCAAATATATAATATTCAATTAAAACCATAATATTATTATAATCTACAAATACACTTATTTACCTCCTTCCCTATCTTTAATTATTTCTTTTAAATTACCTTTATAAATTAATACTCTTCTTATATAAATTTATTATCTTTTCTCTAAATCTTTACCCATTAACATTCTTTTTATAATCCCCCCCCCCCTTTTTATTTTTATTTTTATATATTATTCTTATATTATCTTATTTTTTATCTCTATTTATTAACATTCTATTTAATACTGGTTTATACTGATCTATATATACTTCCTCTTTTTTTATTCTCTCTTTAAAATTTGTAACGCATTCCAATGGCCTTATATCAAAATTTTCATGCTTAAATTCCTTTTTATGAATATATATAGCAGATTTTTTATCATGTAAATGCTGCCTTAATCTAGTTTTTAATTTATTCTTACTTGTTCCTATATAAGTCATATTTATAATAATAATAACCTAGTCATAGTATTAATTGTAATCATTGTCTTCATCTAAAGTCAGTTATGATTGCTTATTTAGAACTATGAAAAGATACAAATTATGAATGAAAGAAATTTGAAAGTTATAATTGACTGTTTGTTATTCTGCTTTCAGAACAGATTATATTTATCTGTTTAATAAGGTTTATTTAATCTTCTTTAAATTAATAATTTCACTCTTTGTAATCAAGTTGCAATCTTTAGTGTTTTTATAAAATTATTAAATCATAGATAAAGATGGATTTCAATCTATTGTTAAAAGGAGGTTGCCTTGACAACAGGTTGAGATTGTTATTATTTAAGTATTGATTGCTTTCATGTCTTTATAAAAATAATTGTATTCTGGCACATAAAAGATTAGAATACTGTTATGGACTAAGAAGGGATAATTATATTGTCAGAGAAGGATAAGAAATGAAAGAGGTGAAAGATAAACACATTAAAATAAACAGCATTAATAATGAATATGTGGGTTAAAATCACATGAATGGTGGGATTATACATAAAGCATTCAAGTGTTAAGATTATATTATATTTTGATTCAAAACAGGTTTAAGAATAGTAGTGAGAGTCATTTTGCAGCTAATATACATTCCAATCCACTGTTTTGTAATGGGAAGTTAAGATTATCTTTACTGAAAGAAAAAGAATTGGGATATTGATCAGTTAAAATGGATATTAAAGCAAAATCTTCCAAAGTTATTAGATAAGAAAATAAGTGTAAATAATAAATGTAAATAAAAAATAATATGTAAAAAAAAATTTAAAAATAATACTTTTATGTAAATAGCCTACTAAAAAGTACAAAATAAGTAAGTAAAAAGCAACCTGCCTCTTAGTTAATTTGCCATTCTTGGAAAATATTTGGGATTTTAAGAATCTAGACTTGTTATAAAACACTTGGAAATTGCAGGAATATTGGCATTTCATGAAATCGTTTGAGGCTCAAATAAATCATAAAAAGCAATGCTTTTATGAAATGACAATATTTCTGCAATTTCCAATTGTTTTTATAATAAATTTAGATTCTTAAGATCTCTGATATCTTCTAAAAATGGCAAATTAATCAAGAGATGGATTACTTTGTTGATTACTTTCTTATTTTGTATTTTTTAATCAGCTATTTACATTAAAGCATTATTAAAAAAAAGTTTTTTTAAAAAATTGACAAAAATTATAATTTAATAAGCCGTGAAAATCAAAAAAATAAACCCTCTAACAAGAAATTCTAAATTTAAATATCATGTGATCATCTATATAAAAATATATATTGGTCTTTTAATTAATTCTAACATTTTTTTACACATTTATTATTTTTTTCACAAAATATTTATGAAATATTAATTATTTCAAAGAAACAATTCAGATTTTAATACAAAATATTTACTTTTAACTAATTAAGTATGAGTTAAATGAAAATATTAACAAAATTTTACTCTATAAATATAATATTTACCTTGGCTCAATTGCTTAGGATTGTTCTTGTGAAACCTAAGTATGTGAGCTTGAGTTCTAAAGGGGAACTAATTTTTTTTCATGGTTAAAATTTTAAAATGTGTGAGTTGGTAAAAATGTTAAATTGTTAATTCTGAAAAAGGCTGACATAAGTATAGGATTCTTAATGAACTGAGGCAAATTAGATAAATTAGGTAAATGTTTAGAGAAGATGAATTTAGGGAGATGGGTGAATTACACCTGTTTGATTGAAATAGTGTGGGAAATAAAACAGCAATCACTGAAATGAAGCAATAATTGGAATTAGAAATAAAAATTGTAAATGAATAATGTAATTAGTTGTAATGAAAAAATAGAAAGAATATATGCGATATTTGTGTTAATTCATCTACATTTATTAAGAAAAAAAATTAGATAAAAAATATAGTAAATAATGAAAAGAAATTTATAAAAGCTTTATCTAAATAATAACAGATCAGCTAGAGAAAAATTTCTATGAATTATTAAAGATTACGAAGGAAAAAAAAATTCAAGAGTTAATTCATACCTATAATTTGTGATTTGAGAGTGTCAAAAGATTTATTTTACCCCCAAAATTTATGACTTGAGCAAGAAAAAGCTCTCTCTAATGTAATGCAATGAGATTTTCAAATCATTATAATTTAATTTCAGACAGCAACTAAGGTGTTGAAAAGAGTCTTGAATAAACATTTGTAAATAATTAGAAATGTGTATCTTTGAAGAGCACAATGTGTACAAGTTGGAGTAATTGTAACTATTAATAGGTATATAATCCAATTGTGAATTTTTCTAAACTGGATCAAATAAAAATGTAAATAAAATGGTCAGTTTAGCAGTGTTTATGTGTAGATTATAATATTTTAATTAATGTTTAGAGTATTAAAATTTGTAATTGTATAATTGCCTTATCCATAATATTTAAATGCTGAATATTGTAGGCTTACTTCTTGATTATTTTATGCTTTAAAATCTGATCAGTCTTTAAGTGTGGTATTTATAGATAAAGATGTTTGTATTTTATTTTGTAATATTTGCTGTTGAATCATAGCCAGCTGACAAGTGATAATTTAAGATGTGAAATAACTGTATTGGAGGACAGATTGACTGGTTTATTTTAATGTAAGATCAAAGATCATAAATGCATACTACCATGATTTGAACTGTTTGTTTTATCTTTATTTAAGAATATATAAAGAAATTTTTTTATTATTATTAATATTATAGAAGCTTTTGATAGAATGAATTGGTTACGTTGTTAGATATTTTGAAAAAGAAAGATAAAAAATTTGTGTTAGGAAAAATGTATGTCTCCGAAGGTTAAATGATTCTTAATAAAAATTGATTATTGTTAGTGATAGGGGGATTTATATATGTATCAGATTTTCTACTCATACAGTAATTATTCCTGATAGTAATAATAATAACAACCATAGATAAAGGTGCTCAAGAGGTCATTTGATGTTTGATCATGGAG
The DNA here is from genome assembly GCA_028023455.1 of Epiperipatus broadwayi. Taxonomy (NCBI): domain Eukaryota; kingdom Metazoa; phylum Onychophora; class Udeonychophora; order Euonychophora; family Peripatidae; genus Epiperipatus; species Epiperipatus broadwayi. The sequence goes on along the minus strand of JAQFVV010012399.1, from coordinate 17,811,821 downwards.
TCTTTGGCTTTGTTGATATGTTATTCTACTGGTGTACACAAGGCATTAGGGATAGTGAAAATAGCTAATTCAATGGAAAAAAGTGGATAACATAAAAGATCAAGATTAAGTATTTGTCAAGAAGTTATAAAAAGCAAGTTAGTATTTGGGCTGTTGGTTAACTATTGTTAAAATTAACAATACAAAAGAAAAATTACAATATTTGAACGCTTTTTTTAAATTATTAAGGATGAAAAATTAATCAGAATTTCTTGAAATTTTATTTAAGAAAGTCTCATTAAATGTGTTATTTGAAGATCTATTGAAGAAATTAGGAAGAGAAATTGGATTAGACCTGCATTTAAAGCTGAAGGAATTATGAATAATAGGTATGGAACTTAAAGAGATTAAGAAGGAAAGTAGGAGGGAAAAGAAGTTGATTAATGGATGATATTAAGAAAGAAAAAATGGTTATAAATATTTTTAAAATAGAGCAATGGATAATTGAAAAATAGAATTTATTTTTTGTCGAATAATAGTGCTGATGATTAATTATATTAAAACTACTGCTATAAGATGAAAAATTGACTGATTTTTTTTTAGCCTAATGTGTGTTTTATTGAAACACTATATGTATAATGATTTAGACATCTTCTGATATGCAGTGTTTTTATTTATTAAAAAAGAAATGAAATCCTAGTCTGAATTTTTATTGTTTTACTAACTTCTCCCCTGTTTCTTTATTTAGTTAATATTTAAATATATATATATATATTTTAATATTTACATTTTCCTAGTAGAAATAAAATATGCCTACTGTAGAACTTAATCTCTGAATTATACAATCAGTTATAAATACTGAATTACACTCTACTTTTATCATTCACAATTTTGTCATCCATGGTTTCTTGTAATGGTAGAGTGGTGAATTGGAGATTACCCACTCAACTGGCACTTTCATTACTTGAACATCATATAGTTTGTTTAGTGACAAATATCAATTACTTTACTTCTCATAGTTTTTATAAGGCAAAATAACCTTTAAGTATTCTAACATATGACAATGGTCTCTCTGATATGCTTTGAAAGACATAGTGAAAGAAAAGCCATTATTCATTAAGTGTGGCAAATTGCCAGGTGATGAGTATTTAAGGTTTTTTTCTTCCACTTTATCTTTTAGATAAGAATATCAAGATACCCATTTATTGATCTGTAATTGAATAACTTGCTGGGTTAGTTGTTTCTGGCCCCTGGTAGAAAAATTCTAATGCTTATAACCTGAAAAAAATTCCAAATTTCATTGCATCAAAACATGTATCTGAGATGATGTTCATGGATTTTGTGCTGGCCTCTATGTTTTTTCTAGTCAGGCAAAATATGATTTACAATCCAATCAGTGAGACCTGGTTGTGAGAAAGTCTTCATACCATATCTGGTAATAATTTTTTCAATATTCCAATTGAATGCTGGATATACGGCTGTATTTCTGGGATTACTATTGCTTGTTGTTCACTGTGATATTGTAATTTCTAAAATGTAATGTCGCACTTGATGTTGTAAGAATGCTATTTTCTTATTACCAAATCAACTTTTTTTTCAAGATCAAGATATATATTTTTGAGACATATTCTTTTCTGTAACTTTTTTTGATTACATTCTTATGTTATTATTAATTTTTTTTTGCATAACATTTAGATTATTCAGTTCTTTTAAATGGATAATTTTCATATATTTTCATTTTTTTTTTTTTTCATGTCATTATCTCATTTGAAAAATTGATTTACTGCTTTTTTAAAATGCCAACTATCTGTGTAGCAATTTATGATGTAATATAAATTAATTTTTTATTGATTTACCATATTGAAAGAAAGTCTGTTAATATTTTAAATGTTTGTATTGTCCAGTTTAAATAGCTTTTGTCTCTCTAGTTTAGTAACATATCTTACTACTCAGGAGCTCATAAAATTTGAGTGCCAAAAGTGCCAAGATTGGAATCTATCTGAGGACTTTATGCTTCAGGGTCTGACTCTCTACTACTGGACTAAATCATACAAGGCCTTTATTAATTGATATTCAGCATATTACATTTTTAAAATTAAATTTTTCATTAGTCAAAATATGATCCATTTTTGCCCATCTTTATTTGGAAAGGAATCCATAATATATACTTTTCTGAAAATTCCCCAATTATGTTTTTGGCTTCTCTTTCCATAACCAAACTTATTTATGGCATTTCCCAATCCTAGCATTAAAATCTCCCATGATAATTTTAAAATGTTTGTTCTGATCATAAGCATTCTATATATTTATATAAAGTTCTCTATTGCTTTATCATGATAACTTGTGAGGGCATAAATATAATTTATTTGCTTTTAGTAGCTTCCATTAAAATAGAGGCAAAACTCTTTACACAGTAGTGCCACCCAGTGCTTGTGTAAGCCTAGGAAATGGTGACCATGTGATCTTTAGTGGTTTAATATCTTCCATTAATCTGAATAAGTAATCTTGCCCCTTTTGGCTATCAACTTTAACAATGTTTTATTTTCATCTTTTATTTTCTGTGAAACTTACTCAAGTTATGTTTTTAGTAATTATGTATTTACAGTAAAATACATATTTATTTTTAAATCAATTGTCTCTTCATCATTCTTCCTAACTTCATGAAACCTGGCAGTGTCTATTTAATATTCATCACTCAAAAGAGATCTACAGTTGTGGATAACTAAATAAAAGATTGTCGTCAAATAACTTGTTTATAATCTGGGATTAGTTGCTGTTTTTATTGATGCTTTGTAGGAAATTTAGGATTATAGATTATGTTTATCACGATTGTAAGTGTAAAATAAGAGTTTGTATTCATTCACACATACTTATTCATTTTATCAAACAACAACAACTAAAGTTTTATTTCATCTGAAAATTTGTCCTGTCTGATTTTTTTATGGTCTCTAAGATTAATCTATGTTTTTTTTTCAGTTAATAGCTTTTATGCTACTATTTTGAACATCGGTTTTCTTTGTTAGTTTTAGACTTTTTTTTTTTGGCATTATTGCAAACTTGTGCTTTTAACATTTTAAAAATTTAATTATAATACACATAAACAAGGCAAAACTCTCCATACAGTAGTGCCAACCAGAGTAATCAATGGATGCCAGAAGGCTTGTGCATATAATCCCTATTAATGCCTACTCATCCAATATCCCCAGACTTGTTTCTGGCTTGTGGCCTTCGTCAGTGAGGACCCAGATCTTGGGATCTAATGCAATCCTCCTTTAGCCACCTTTTATCACTTCTTAACTACAAAACTATGAGAATGAAATTGAAAACAATAATATTTTCAATCTAAGCTCAATAGCTTATATAGTTTTACCTTGTTTAATAACAATTGTGCTAGTATAAGAGATGGTGATCATGTGATGTTTCGTGGTATAATACACATACATATTCTAGAATCGGAACTATCTTTTTAAATATATATATATAGTTAGATATTTAATCTGATAGTAAAAGAAGGTACTTGTGGTACCTTTCATAATCGTAATTATATTATTTATATTCTGGTTCTTAAAAATTTTATTGGTATAAACCCTAAGAAAACTAATACATGCACATTAGGTATCTTTTAATACAAAAAAAAAAAAGAATTGCCAAGAATGATTACAAAAAAATGTAGAATAGGAATATTATTTTTTCTTAATATTATTTTTTTCAAGATATCCTAATTGCCATTTTCTATATAATTATTTATCAATTACATGATCCTAGTCTTAGAATTGTATTGTTACCTAAATCTTTTATATCAATTTTTTTTCCTCTTAGAAAGGTGTTTTTTTTTTTTAAGCTTTTTAAAGTTTAAACCCTTCTTTTTATTTCAAATGTCTGCTTACATATGTTTTATTCGAATACAATTATAATTTAGTCTTGTATTCAAATATTACAGATTCAGTCTGTGTCTTGCCTATTCCTCTTCTGTGTGTATTTAAATGGACAAGATCCTATACATGAGCGTTAGAGTGATTTAAAGTTAACATGAGCATGATAGTATTGTCATCAACACCCCAATTTTCTCATGAGAACACATGGGGTCTAATAAAACTGCAAACGTGACAATAGATTTGGGGCTAACAAACCCTAACACTGAAATGACTAGTGATACAGAACAGTAAACAAAAGGACCAACAAGCACAAGGAGCAATGCAACAGAACAAAGAGGACAGAGTAAAAACAGCAATGAACATGTACCACCACTGAAAACATTATAAGGACACAAACATATATAGACTCAATATAAGAGAACATTGATGCAGATATTAAAAACATGCAACAAAACAAACAGACAGTTTTGCGGACTGCACAAAATCAACACAGGACTTTTAAAACATGAGGCAACTCAATAAGATCTAGACTTTACCTGATTTAAAATTCATATTGTTTTACAAAATAGATATGGAATGTTGTATTTTGTTTTTGTCCCCCCCCCCCTTGAATTATCACTGTACACATAGATAATAAACATTCTTGATTAAAAAAAAAACACACACAAAAAAAGGTATTTGGTCGTTCTATCATCAGATTTTGATTGGTGTAGATGGGTGAAGAGATAGATGATTGAGTAGATTGAAACCTATCTATTAAAGTTTGAAGATTTGCTATCTTAATATAAACCGACCACTGATTATTTATATATGTGTGGAAGTTGATGATCTGGACCAACTCATGAGTGCTGGTTTAGTACGAAACGTGTATATTGGAGATCATTTATCTTTTTCACATGTGTGTGGTCATGTGTAACGGCTGTATGAGATAGAGTGAATAGCTGGGAAGGAAGCTTTGAAAGTCTATGTTTAAATCCCCTATATTTTGTATTAGTGTATGTTGAAATCTTATGATTGTCATTTCCAAAAATTTAAATATTACATTGAAATATATACAGAAAAATGAAAAATATATATTGTATATTAAAACGAATATTTTGAATATATTATAAAATTATATTTGTCTTTCAGAAAAAAGTTTACTGCGAAGGAAGTTAAAAGATATTATAAGATGTAAATAGATTAAGAGTCCCGGAAGCGGGATCTGTTATTCATATATAAATAGTAATGTCTGTGAGTCATACGTACATTGGTGGGTTTTTTCCTTCCGAAGTTAGGATATTGACTGTTGATAGTAATAATGAATTTCAAATCTTTTTATTCTTCTTTGTAGTTTTATTAATTGTTATAAGTAGTATTTTTTTTTTAAAAAAAAGTTTTTTTGAATTCATTATAAGTTCTTTTAAAAAAAAAAAACAAGTTACTTTGGATTAACAGTTGTTTTCATAGTCTTCAAACAACGTTGAGGATTTTAGTATATATGTGTAAATACATTGTATGTTTTCTATACGATATCAAACGAGTTCTTTTACGTATTAGTGCACCTATCTGTGATTTTAAACTTTTAATTTATCAACCATTTTTATTGTGTGTGTCTGTATGTCAAACAAACAGTAATATACCTGTTTATATCTTTTTACCGGAAACATAATTTTACACATTAAATAATATTCTTTTAAATGTTAAACAATTCAAGTCAAATTACCAGTAGCTTTTTTAAATGTGAAATTATAGAATTTGGGCAGGTTTGTTTTTGAGGTCAAAAAGTTATTTTGTTTTTGTTGTATCTTAACAGAAGAGATGTCAAAAAGAATTTGATATGGGTTTGTAGTCTCAACAGTTGTATGACGAATCATGATGTGCTTCCTTTCAACATTTTTTTTTCTCATGTTTACAAAAGAAAAAAAAGTCCACAGGAAAATTCAAAAGAAAACAGTGTGATATGCTTTAAAGTAAAATATAATTTCCTGTTTTAATTTACCGGATTTTATTTTTTTAAAATTTTTATCTAGATGCATGAGGATTGAAAAAAGAAAAAAATATTTGCGTTTATATATATCCATATCTTGTACTTTGCATGTACGTTACTGTTGGCATGCCTTCATTAGAGGACGGCACATATGTAAATATATTTTCTTAAGAAATAAAATCAATCTATTATAGAAAGATATTCCTCCAACTATTTGTCATTAAATTATTCTTAGTGTAAATTGTTCTAAAACAATTCTAGATAAAATGGTATGGATTAATTGTTCGGAATATCGTGATGTTCATGCACTCAAATAGTGGACCGAGTATTTAACCAGTTCATTTAGTTTATCTGAACTAATTTTTTTTGCTTTAAATTAAATTTACTCAGCTGAAATTATTCCTGGAATCTTTAGCTGAAAATCCACAACTTTATTTCTTGCTGCATCTGCTAAAGCACATAAGGGTAAATTGATAATATATTATTCATGTTTATTATATTGATTTGAAATTTGGTTATGAAACATTTTCAGCTTCAAGATGCTTTTTGATTACTAAAATAAATTGAGATAAGATCTGTTCTAATATTATATTAAAATTATTTTTATTGTAGATTATTGTCTGATGATAATATTACTGATGAAATTTGATATTTTTTTGAAAATTTGATTTCTATGGCTTGCACTGGGTGGTACTATCATATGGAAAGTGTTGCTACCATTTTAACAGATTGGATAAGCTTGAAGAATGGTGATTGTGATGTATTATTGGGATATTTTATATATATATTTTTTTGTTATCTTGATGTAATACTCTAAATTTAATGATTCCAGTGCTCGATTGAAAGATTCTTAATGCAAATGCAAGTCTGTTTGCTACAATATTCATAAGCCAATACTAATGACTTGTTTACAAGGAGAAATATTATCAACACAAAAATATGTATCATAACTTAATATGTAATTATTACATCCTGGATAATCGAGTTGTATTCAGAATTTTATTTTTTCCAGTTAGTAATATGATTTTCACTACTTTTATATTTTTTGTTTTTTAATGTTTAAGTGTTATGGCTTTTATTTATTTATTTTTTTAGTGGAAAGAATTCACAAAAGATGGACCTATTTAAAGGATAGGTGAGCATTAAGAAAAATGCCATGCATTATTTAGTACAGTGGCAGAGTATCAGATTCTGGAGCATAAATTCCTTAGATCGATCCAATTTTATCACTTCTAGAGCTCAAACTTTTTATGAACTTCCGAGCAATAAAACAATTTGATTATTTATTTCTATTCATCAAGAAAAAAAAAAGTGTCTATGCTATATAAAGATTAACAGTATTTATTAATCTTTCTTATTAAAGAATGAAAATTATGAGAGACGTAAATAGTCAATCTCATAATCAAACAGCAAAAGACCAAATAACATAAATATGTTGAAATAGTTATAGAAGGAATTAATAAAGTAAATTTAAAAGAGTCCAGTAGCAGGAATGATAGTTTGAAAGAGATTGAAGTTTTAAGAGATTTTTTTTTTTGATTATCTGAATTACTTGAATTTGAATCATCTTTGAATCATCATTTTCAATTGTCATCATTCAGTTGCAGGATGAATATTTTTCAAGTTTAATATGGTTTCTCTGATTCACAGTCTCTTTTCCATGTTTATCCATCTCGCACATTGATTCCTTCTGGGGGGGGGGGTATTACAATCTTTTGGAATTCAACTTAAAACTTCAGTTGTCCTGTTATTTTGAACAGAATTCATTAGAAGACTAAATTTGGATTTTAAACAAAGCAAAGGAAAATAATTTTGATAAGTATGAGAAATAATTTATGGCCATTTCTGAGAAACAATTTTGGTGATTAGAGGAAATATGATAATGCAATGAAAGCTCGTCAGAAAAGGTGTTACCAAATGTTGATAAATTTGAGTACTTTGATTAACATTCTTAGAAATAAAACATAAGACTGAATTTTAGAAGAATTAAAAATGGCATTCCTTTGAATAAATTTTTGAAGATTGTAATTTAATGCTGAAAAGATTTATTAAAATATATTGTGATTTCATTATCAAACTGCAAATTGGAATGGTTGTAATAGGAATACAGATATTTATTTGATGAAGAAAGTTTACGAACACTACCTTAAGGAATGAGGAATATAAGAATTAATAGTAAAATGTAAAAAAAAAAAAAAGTAATTTCTTCTAATTTTAACAGAATGATTTGAACGAAAGCGAAATATCTTTATGGAATTCAGTAAGAAAACAATAAAGGCTGTCTTAATTCAAAGTATTGTCTGATATATTCGAGAAATTTCTTGGAAATCTCTTCATCAACTTAGTTTTTTAAAATTTCCCAGATGGCCGCCTTAGTTATATAATTTAAAAGATCAATAGTAGAGGAGTTTGTACCATACATTGGTATCTTATGGTTTATACGATTTATATTTCTTACATATTCAGTGACCAAATTACATCCGCTCTTATAATTCACTCACTTGAATATGTCAGGTAATTTTGTGAACACAATTATTTTTCCTGATCACATAACCCAGTTTAACTTTAACTGAATTTTAATAATAGTTGAGGACAGAACTAGCTTTTAATTTTTTTGTAAGGCACTGGGATTCTATATGTGAATCTATTGGCTCACCCTCACCAACTTTATTAGTTAGTATTACCTAATCATTTGCTACACCCTGGAGTTTGTATTTTTTAATATGGCAGGGCAATTTATTTGGCAAAATAATAATGAGAGAATTTAAATAATATTATTCTAGTAATAATAAACTTAAATTGACATCAACACAAATTATATTCATAATGTTTATTAATTTTATAATTAAAATAGTTTAACATTAATAAGAGAATAAAAAGTATAAGAATCAAACTTAATTGTTTATTAAAAGTTATGGTTTTCAATATTCAGATTTTCAGCAGTCTGACTCAACACAGAATTCGATAGCATTATAGTTCAAGAGAGTAATTTTAACTCATAGTTTTGTAGTTCTGCACAAAATTAACTTAATTTTACAATCCACAAGTATTTTTTTAATAAAGTATTAAATTTTCTTTGTTTAAAATTATTTGTCTTTTACATTTTTACTATTTGTTTATGAAGAATAACAACAAATTAGTAATGGGATATATTTTAATATAAACAAAAATAAAAACTTGCTTATAATAACTAAAAATCTATTATAATTAAACCTAAATATATATATATTCATAAGTTCATATATTTCTATTTAAATTGATTTTTATTTATTATATAATATCATGTTTATAGTTCTAAATCAATTTTTAATATTAAAGTTTTATATTTTAAAGTTTATACTAGTATTTTTTTTTTTGTATTATATTGACTTTTAATTTGATATACAGTATAGTGTTTAGTTACTATCTATTTATATAAAACAGAGTTATATACATCTGGATTTGATGTAAACAAATTCCAGTATGTATATAAAATGTAAAAAATTTAAATGTAATTTAATTCTGTGTGAACATCATTTGTGATGTCACATGACCAACACAACATCACATGGCATAAAAGCAGTGAAAATAGAATTTTCTTAAATCATTTGTGATAGATTGTTGAGCTTATATTCATTTCATGCAAAAATAATCTCATATTGTGTGCCATGGCTAATAATAAACAAGTACATGAATAGAAAATTTGACTTATTAAAACCAAGTTCTTTAGAAATTTAATGTCTTTTTTTTTTCTTAAAAAAATTTGTCTCTATTAATATATTCCTACTCACTGTGTCCAATTTTTTTTGCTATCACATTTAATGACTGTTTTTATTCATAAATAAGTGAAAATGTGAAAGACAAATATCAATTTGAACTTTCTAGGAGTCGATAGTTTCAATAAAAAAATTTGGGGGTTGACAACAGCAAAAATAGACGCCCTTACTATTGCTATTTGTTTGTTACTTCAAAATATCTATGATTCCAATAGGTACCCAATCAGAATAAAAAAAATATTAGTTATTATGAAAATACAAAGTGAAAGATGAATTGTATTAGTCACAAATGTAAAGATACAACTATTACAAAACCTAATTAAGAACTAAAATAATTCAGGGAAACACTTTTTTGTTAAAAATACATTACATACCAAACTTGCGAACAAAAGGGTAAAATATGTTATTAAAAGAGTCACACATAAGAATGCATGGAAATATATGTAGCTCAAACATGTCTGTGCATTATCTTATTGAACATATCAAAGCAAGTGCGGACATGAAAAACCATTGCATGTCCACACTTGCAGTGGGACAAGACAATATTCGATATTAGTAGAAAGAGTCAAGCATAAGAATGCATGAAAATACATGTAGCACAAACAAGTCTGTGCATTGAATTATTGAAGATATCAAAGCAAGTATGGACATGAAAAACCATTGCATGTCTGCACTTGTGGGGGACAAGCCATTTGATATTAGCAGAATCTATCCATCTTGTACAGTCATGCTTTCATAAAACATTATAAATTGGTTCGTTTGATCTGACATTTATTTATTTGTGATTTGGACTTTGAATATAATTATTTATTGAGGAGCAGTGCTACAAAAAAGACAATCAGAGGACATGGTTTATTTATTCTAGTTTAAACAAAAATCTTCTATTTCAACTAAGTACATACTTTATTATTGTTTTTTTTTGTCACAAGGTCTATCGAAATTGTTTGTTAATAAAAGTTTTTATTTCTTATGATAATAATATGACTGAACCAAAAAAGAAATGCAGACAATACAACTTGGACTATTTGAAGCCAGGATTTGTCCCATCATTATCAAACAAACATTTACCAATGTGCCTCATATGCAAAAAAGTCTTTAGCAATGATGCTATGAAATCATCAAAATTAGCAGATCACTTGAACAGAATTCACTCTGATAAAAAGATTTGTCATACTTTCAATCATTTAAAGATAAAATTCTGAAGAGAACTATGATAGATAATATGTTTGTTTCATCACAGAAGCAAAATGATGATGGATTAAGGGCATCGAATAACATATCCCTACTCATTGTGAAGTCTGGTGAACTGCATACCATAAGGGAGAAACTGATTCTACTGGCTGTCACAGAAGTATTGAACACTGTATTCACAAACCTACACAAGATATTATAAAAAGTATTCCTTTGAGCAATAACACAGTTCAAAGACATATTGGTAAAATGAGTCACAATGTAGAAAACGATGTAATCATTTGCAAAAAAATATTTTTTACTTCCAATTGGACAAATCAACATTACCTGATAATGAAGTTTTGTTGCTGGCATACGTTCACTTTATTTAAGATCAGAAAGTGCATGAAACTGACACCAGAGGTGAATCGATTTTTTAATTTAATGAAGCTGTTTTTCCAATAAAAAGCAATTCCATTGACAAATATAATATCTGTTGCAACAGATGAAGCACCAGCTTTGGTTAGTTGTTATCATGGTTCATTACTTAACCAAAACAATCTGTACCTGAATTGCTTACAGTTCTCTGCATAATTCATAGGCAATATTTGGTAGCCAAGAAACTTAGCGGCAAATTGCATCAATTGCTTCATTTCTTTATAACAGCTGTGAACAAAATTCAGAGTAATGTTTTGAACACTAGACTGTTCGCTCAATTATGTGAGGAAAGTGACAAAGATTTTTATAAATTGCTTCTGCATACCAAAGTCCTCTAGCTTTCAAAAGGTTTATGTTTGGTGAGATATTTTACACTTTTTCAATGTGTTTTAAAGTTTTTGGAAGACAAGGATTCCACTTTGAAAAAAAATATACTTAGGAGTAAAATAGCTGTTGTTTATTTAACCGATTTATTTGACAAATTTAATGATGTTAATTTACAACTGCAAGGTGACAATTTGAATCTCATCAAAGGCAAATCGGTCATATTGGCTTTTGTTGCCAGATTGTTTTTTAAGCAAAATATTACAAGACATGAGCTTTCCCAATTCCTCAACTTATTTAAGATAGGCACAATCCAAAAAGAAAACATCTTGCTGTACGTCAACCACTTGGAGGCTCTTCGCTAGATTTGAAGATATTCTATTATTGCAAATACTGGACTGGATAATAAATCTATACACTGCTAGTGCAGAACCAAATATAATTTTGCAAGATGGCTGCAACAAGATATTCCACTTCTGTACCCAGCTTTATGGACTTGTACAAAAGTATTTTCTGGTATTTCAATCACCATATCTCGTAGAGAGAGGCTTCAGTGTAGTTGTAAACCTGTTCCAGAACAGACATTGATTGCATATTACTGAATGTGGAGATTGAGAATGCAACTCACTAATTAAAAATCTGATATAGATAAATTGTTGACAGATCATCAGGTACATCCATCTCATTATATTCAATTTTCCAAACTAATTTATTTGGTATTCTTGTTTTTATAATTCTGATTAAAATCTTTCATTAAAACAGGCAGAACTCTATACATATTGCCACTCAATGCAAGCCAGAGTAATCAATGGATTCCAGAAGGCTTGTGCATAAAATCACCATCTAGTGCCTACTCATCCAAGATCCCCTGACTAGTTTCTGGCTTCTTGCCTTAGTCAATGAAGAGCCTTGGATCTGAGAGCACCGCAGCTAGATCTTAGGATCTAATGCAACCCTCCAGCAGTCACCTTTTATCTCTACTTAACTACAAAACTATGAGACTTAAATTGAAGACACTATAATATTTTTAATCCAAGCTCATCAGCTTATATAGTGATATAGGTCTGAACTCAGTTCAGTACCCATACATTTTGGTGTCTTGGTTCTTTAATAACCATAGCCACCACTATCCTATTAGGCAGGATTGGTTTTAAGCCAATAAACATTTTTATGCTTGCTTTTAACTGTTATATAAGCTGATGAGCTTGGATTGGAAATATAGTGTTTGTAGTTAAGTAGAGATAAAAGGTGGCTGCTGGAGGGTTGCATTAGATCCTAAGATCTAGCTGCAGTGCTCTCAGATCCAAGGCTTCTCACTGACGAAGGCCATAAGCCAGAAACTAGTCTGGGGATATTGGATAAGTAAGTACTAGATGGGGATTTTATGCACAAGCCTCTGGCATCCATTGATTACTCTGGCTTGCACTGAGGGTCAATACGTGTAGAGAGTTTTGCCTGTTTTAATAATAATTAAGAGCAAGCATAAGAAATAGTGATGATGTGATGTTTATTGACTTAAAATCTTTCATTGTTGTAATTTTGTTGATACTTAATTCTGAACGAATATGTTGATTTTTTTACTTCATTTTTATATTTAATAACGTGATTTCAATATTTATACTTATTTTGAATTTACATATTTATTTTCATAAATGTAAAAAAAAATTTTTTTTTGCTTTAATTTTCATTAGCGCAGCTTTCCATATTAAATATTGCAGAAGATAATGCCATTTTCCATAGTCCTTTTATTTTTTTCAATCATTAATTACAAAGTGATTAAAATAAAAAGTTTAATATCTAGTGAAATATTTAATATTGAGTACTGTACAAATTTATTAATTTGAGTAAGTAAAGTAAATAACTAGGGGGTGTATTGTTTTAAAAAGTTTTTGGTAAAGAGATCTTACAAGTTTTTGGTAAAGAGGTCTGCAGCTAAAAAAAGTTTGGGAACTCTTGATCTAAAGTAAGAAATAATGCATTGTTTTTTTTTTAAAAAAAATATCATTATATATGTGTGTTTTTTTATTTTGTAAATATATGTTTTTTATTTTATAGATATATGATTAACTGTTGAAGCGATTAAAACATTTAGTTTAAAATAAAAAAGTTTTAATTACAATATTGACATTAGAACACAAAATAGTTGTTTTATTTTTAATGCATTGGCGTAGCTGATGAAGGGCATTTCTTTGAAACTGGTTTTATGAGCCTTGTAATATAATTTAGAATTAGGAATTCAGTCATTATATATGATACCTTATATCCTTTTTTTTACACTGAATTAATGGAGGGTACTTAAATGCTCTCATCCATGACTGCAAATATGTGTGTGCATATGGCATTATATTTAAATATATTTCATTATGCTACTAAACCATTTATTAACTTTGCATTAGATGTCTTTCTATCAGAACTTAGTTTATTTAAATAAATTGATTGGATTTTTTCTTTTCACTTTTTATCTTTATGAGAATTTAAGTAATTATTTCAAGTTTAATTTGTTTTAAATGAAATCTATTAAAAATTATTTAGCTTGAAATCTATTCGTTTTTTTTTAATTATAATTAAATTAAGGAAAAGTAAATTGGAAAAATTTAAATGATTTAATATTATTCAGTTTTTGAAATATGTATAATATGAAAATAAATTGCGGGGGGGGGGGGGGCATGTCACACAATATATTATGTATAAAATATATTATTTGTGAAGGTAAATGATATTTGAGTATCAGAGTGAGAGAATATTATTATTCTTACTTGACCATACTGAGATTTCAAATATAGTATCACTTAATTATAATTCGATTAACTTTATTTTTTTAATTATTAAATGAAGCATTAATGATAGAATTGTTAATATAGAACTCCCTCCCCTATCATTTGGGGTTGCCAAACAATTGTATCAACTATAATTATAATGGCTTAATAGTAATATCTGTAGTTATATGTTATTTTTGATAAAGATGAAATTAGCATGGGTGTTAAGAGGGTTAAATGTGTCATATTTAATAATGCAGCAGTAGAGTGAGAATGAATTGATAATAAAATATGTTGGCTTGACATATTTCCTGTAATATTTGTGATGAAAATAAAGCTAAAATAATGAACGTAGTATTAGAGAGAATAAAAAATTATGAATAATTAATTATTAGGCAAGAATTTTAAATATTTTGGAAGTTGAATAATAGGTGATGGAAATAGCCTTAAAGAAATTAGAGTGAGAATTATAATGACTAATCAGACTTTTAGGAATTCCGTGGGCCATTGAAATTAGATTAAATAAAGAGGTTAGTTTTGTTTGGAGTATTGTTTTATATGAAATATAAATGTAGACAAATAGAAAAAAGTTAAGAAGAAAAAAAAAATAAGGTTTGGAGATGTAGAGGATAGTAGAAAAGGTAAGTGAATAAGATAAGAAATGTAGAAATGTTAAAAATAGTGAGTGGAAAAAGAAAATGTTTTGAGAAAATTTTAAAGAACTGGATTGGGCACTACTTAAACACAAAATGTATGAAGAAAAGAATTTGGAGAAGAAAGAAATTGATTGGTGATCTTAAAGAGAGGAAAATTATGAATTTGTAAGATTTTAGAGAATATGGTATATGTGAGGTATGCTTAATGCCGATGTTTAGTTATGATTCCAGTATGATAATAGGTAATTTTTTTTTTGTAATTATTTAATTTATATTTTAGTACATATAATCAGTGATAATATCAACACCAAATCATTTATCTATGCATGGTTATTATAAGTGGCACTAGAGTTGATAGCTACCTGTGTTTTATCATATAATCAATAATATGGATAGTTTTATCATCAAGTTGCCAATATTGTGTATCAATTACTGCTTGAATAAGTTTTTCATAGAGCAATTTTTTAAAAATAAATATAAGAGGCAATTATTCATCTGCAACAATTGTAATGATTATTATGCTTGCTTTACTAATGTAAGGGTTGAAATTTTTGATCAAGTGGTAATGATCCTTATAAAATTGCTGAAAGGCAAGTTTTATGAGAGCATAAAGCAAAGACTACTGTGATCCAGCAATAAATATTTGATTAGCAGTAGCTTGCTGTGGTAAGATTTTCTGAACCAAAGATCAATTTATCACAGTTAGTGCTTGCCATTTCTGACACTTCTGATGCTCAAATGTCACTTGATTGCCTAAGTAACTAGCTATTCTGTTAATATTAAATTCATCTATGCTGAAGATATTGCTTTGACTCCTCAAAAGAGATTTTTTTCTGAAATAGAAAAGTCTCTCAGCAGGATTATAAAAAGATCAATAATTTTCATCAATGATTGCGGTTATATTCTTAATCCAATAAATATAATATGGTCAATTTTTCTTGTAAATATTTCATAGTCTGAATATAACCTTTTGTAATAACTGGAATGCAATCCTATCCCCATAACTATTTAGAATCAATCTTGGATGGTAGCCTAACTCATTTTCCTCACACATCTAAAGATTAGATCAAAGAGCAATGGGCTTTAAAACTGAAATTCTTGGTTCAGTTTAGTGCCACTTCTTGTGACTTGAACTTTACATGCACCAAGTGACACACTATTCAGTCATCTGTGTTGAGCTTTGTATCGGTTAATACAGTAGTAGAATGGCAGAGTTAAGAACCTAAGGTCTTTGGATCAAAACTCAATCTGTTTCCATTGCTCAAATGTCATGTGCTCTCATGAGAAAAGAATCGTGTGATTGTTTTTTTATTCCTTTAATGATGATATTAAAGTTTTGAAATCTCTCTCAGAGATTGGGATTGTCTAATTCCGTAAGTCTTTATTCAACTTTTCATCCCAAGAATAGGCAAATATTTTGCAAATTGAATGTAACCTTTTGCAATAATAGACAAAAACAATTGAACTTAGCTTAACTTAATTGTTTTCTACTAAGAAAATACTTCCTTAGTAGTAATATATTTTACAACTGAAGGAGTCCCTGGTTAGAGAGAAAAAATATATCACATTTACGCAAATGCCATGAGAAATAATATTTGCACATTCTAGTTCTCTTCTTGACATAGCTCCTCTTCTTCTTATAGATTTCTCTGCCATATATGAAAAGATAAGTTGCTTTCCAGAAAAGATATGTTATTAATAATTTTGTGTTTTAATATAAAAAATTTCAAAAATAATTAAATACTTAGATACATTGTCAGTGCACAATATCTTCTTTGAAAAGCAAGTGTTAAAATAGCAATATGTTAAACTGCTTAAAGTACTTCAGGAAATAACATAATTTGAATTTACTTGTATTTAATACAAGCCATATTTAATTGAACATGTTTAGATTTTTGATTTGTAACTTAATAGAAGATTAGATTGAATCTCCAATTCAAGATATGGTTTCAACACCTAAGATATGTATCAAAATAAGACATTTCTCAATGTTCAACTGAAAGACTCTTTAATCATTCAAAGGAGTATGCATAAGGTTCATTTTTTCCTCCCCAGATTCTACAATAAAAACATCTTGATTTGATCATATTAGATACTATTGGATCCTGTATCATCAGATTCAAGACAACCCATGTTTTGTTTTTGTAATTATCTGTTTCAGATATAGAATTTGACAGCTTGTATCTTGAAACAAATAATTATTTTGTGATAATTTTACACTTTGAATTATGTGTTGTCTTGTGGGTATTTAAAATGATTAGAATTTGATTATAGGATTGGGATGTAGCTGTCAGCTAAAGGTTGATGGTGAAACTATGAAATAATCATAATGGAGGGTTATTGATTATTTTAGTGTGATGTCAAGTTTATAGTTAACTGTAATTTTAAACTTGGTTGTAGTAATTAATTTACATTCTATTTCCTATTTCACTTTGAGCATATTTGTTTAATATTGATTGTATGCTCATATGTATTAAATATATAGTTATATGTAGAGATGTACTGTAAAGTAAATGTAAGGTAACTGCTTAAATAGCTCACTGTATAAAAGATCTTCTACCATCTCTCCATGAGTATTGAAAAATCCTTCTTCTTTAGATGTTCTATATATGCAAGTATATATGCAAACATAAAATCTTTTTTGTAAAATATATGGTAAAAATACATTTTAAAAGCACCTATCATTTTGCTGAGTCAGAAATTTGCACGCATGGTCAACAGTTTCAATATTAGAATTGCAAAAATAAACCCTTACGTATGTATATTTTAAACAGACTTTATCACTTAATCAGAAAAGGTATTTACATAGTTAGCCTGCTGGAAGCTTGCTATTTATTCTTTTAAAAAAATAATCCATTTTCAGGGGATCAGAGGCTTACAACACATGTTATAAACAATATGGCTGATTCTTAAGTAATCGTATTCTATAATTATGTTTTTTGTTATTTCTTAAAATGATAAAGAAACACGGAAGATCACAGGGTTGTAATTCAAAATTTTTTAATGTAAATACAATAAATAAAAATTAAAACAAGAAACAGCATTTAGTAGACTATAACAAACAAGCAGACAAACATCATTTTTCTGGCATGCACTAGCCCATAAATTTGAAAATATTCTATTGAAACATATAAAAATCCAAAGGATTGTAATTGACATTTTTAAAAAATGTAAATTCACTACACCAGCTGAAAATTAATGTCAGTGCAGTCACAAACAATGTTTAGGAACCTTATAACTATATTCTTTTCTCAACAGATATGTGCTTAGAATATGTGTGGCATTGCATCTCCATTCACACATAAAGGTGTAATTTCATTGCTCATTATTATGTAATTTTTAGGTGGGCACCATCCTATAATTTTGAAAATATTCCATTGCATCTTGTTCTTTTGATGAAATATTCCAAATTTTAATCAAATTTCTAAAAATGATATGAATGTTAAAAAAAGTCACATGTAAAACAATGTTAAAAATAATTACAATAATTTCAGTCACGGTAAGCAAACTATGTAAATATTCCACTGCATTCTGTTCTGTCAATGGCACATTCAAATTGTGATCACAGATGAATTAGATGAATGTTTAAAAAAAAAAGACAATTTTAATGTCATGTGTTGTGTTGTCCATGTGTGAATGTTTGAACATTATGTTCTAAATGGAATTTATTGAAAACTGTTTTTGAATTTTTTTAAAATTAATATTCACTTGAGAATTGTGAATAGAATTTATTAAAAAAATTGGGATTAGCCCTGCCATAAATTCCATTCACAAGATAATGTCAAATAGTTAACACTGAATATTTAATATGAGGTTAACAGATGACCATGATTACAATTATTGTAACTTTTTTTAACATTGTTTTACATGTGATTTTTTAACATTCCTTCTTTAGAAATATTACCAAATTCACCATTTCCTTTATTTTGCTGTAATAGCTTATATAAATCCAATTTACACCCTACTTTGAACACTTTTTAGCAAAAACCTTTTATTATATCTATATGCATACACAATCTTACATTTTGACTGTCCTGCAGTCTTCTTCAGAGTCAATTTAAAAAATTAAAATAAAATTGACTCTGAAGACTACAGGACAGTTGAAACTTAAGATAGTGTATGCATATAGGTATAATAAAAGATTTTTGCTAAAAAGTGTTCAAAGTAGTGGATAAATTGCATTTATATTCCTTCTTTACCATATTATTTTCAGAAATAGTAAAATTTGGAATATTTCATTGACAGAACAAGTTGCAATGGAAAATTTTCAAAATTACAGTATAGTGCCCACCTAAAAAGTACGCAATATGTGAGCATGAAATTACACTTTATGTACGGAGACATTATGTTGTAGCATGTTCTTAGTGCTTCTCTGTTTGGAAAGGAACATGGTTATAAAGCTCCTAAACATTGTTTGTGATTGCACTGACATTAGTTTACAACTGGTGTAGTGAATTTACATTTAAAAAAATGTTAATTACAATCCTTTGGATTTTTGTGTGTTTTAGTGAAATATTTTCAAAATTATGGGAATGTGCACGCCCAAAAAGTGATGACTGTCTGCTTCTTCTAAATGCTGATTTTTTAAAAAAATTATACTGTATTTACATTAAAAAAATTCTGTGTGTGTTTTTTTTAATCATCATTTTAAGAAATAAAAAAAAAAACATTGTAAGAGTACCATGTTTTGTAAGCCCCTGAGCCCCTGAAAATGGATTATTAAAAAAAAAAAAAAGGTTGACAAGCTTTCAACAGACAATCTACATAATTAGAAAATTGTAAAAAAAAAAAAAAAAAAACATATATATTATTATTATTTTATTTTGAGAAACATGAGAAATTGCTTAAAGGAAGACAGTCATCTGGTAATCTTAGGATTTGTGGAAAATCAGCCATCTGCTAATGAAGTTTCATGATGGAGAATTATCAGCAAGAAGATTTTAAAATATTAAATTCTCTCATAAGTCTTTTATTAATCTTTATCTTTCCATCCTCATTATTATTTTAAATAATTGCCTGTTTCCCCACACTAATAAAGAAATGTTTAAAATAGATAAAACATATTTATTTCAAAGTTATTGAGTTTTAAAATATTTTGCAATACACATTGTGTATATATATATATATTGAAACTGCGCGCATAGATTTACCATTAATTACTGGGATGATAGCAATGGGGTGGCCTTGAATAGTGTTAAGAGCAAGCAGGCAATTTTAAGTGATGATCAAAATATTTAGTAAAAATTGAAAATAATGATTATTCAAAATTATTATTTAAAAAAAAAGATGTGCATTAATAATGGTAGAATTTAATTATAATATTTATATATACCACACAGGACAAAAAACATATAGAAAACACAAAAAACAAACTTTGCCAAAAGCAATGACTGTGAAATTAGCAGATAGGCTTAGGTAGTTCCCTAAAACTTGTTTACATTATGAACTATATTCATTATTCCAGTTAGTACACTGCTTTGGGACAATAGTTTATTTTTCTGATAATCTTTTAAAACTTTGTAAAACACTGTGTTTGAAGAATATTGCTTGAGATCATTGGATCATTACTTTCTGGTGATTTATTCCTCATTAGTAGATGCTCTCCTGAGGATATGTAATTCACAGTTTCTTATTTTCCTCACCTCACCACATGTTTATTAATGCCATCCTGTTTATGCTCATTCTTTTACAATATAAAACCACAGCATTGTCATTTTTTAACAGCTTTGCAGTACCCCTTCCTGCTATTGTAATTTTAAGATTTTATTAATCTCTTCCCTTTCTACTCCCATAGCAGGCATTTAAAATCTGAGAATAGCTTGGATTTTTTTTTTTTTTTAAAATAACTGCCACAGGTTTGTTCATTATTTTGTCAGGAAACATCTACTTATTGTTAGTTAGAGGAAAAAGAACTTTCTGGCATTGTGTTTAATTAGTTGAATGTTAACACACTTAACCATAAAGATAAAAGTATGACTATAATATGTTGATGCGATGTTCATTACTGCTGATAGGATGTTGACCCATAATTTATCCAATATTTTGGATGATTTATTATGGTTCTGAAATCTGTCCAGTTCAAAATATTCCAGTATCATGTTAATGCTATTGATATGATTGTTCTTACTATAGCACAATATTTCTATGTCACACATCTAGACCAATTTAGCACTCTGCTTTTTTGTAGTTGGATATTGAATCAACATCTTTTTCATTTACTTAATTATATATATATATTATTTAATCCTCTCTTATAAATATTATATATATGAATTTGTAGTCATATGTTGCACTATTTTTGAAATCTAGTTTGAATTCCGATCATCACTTTGATTCCCATACTAGAAATGGCACTAGTTAGACCATGAGCACATGAAGAAAAAAGAGAGAGAGAGAGCAATATCTCTTGAAGCATATGTATGATATTTTTATGTTCAACGTGTTTGGGAAAGTATAAGTAAGGTTTGAATTTTTCTAAATGAATTTAACAATTAAACTGATCCAACATATCATCATCATCAGCTACTGCTCATAAATGAGTGTGACCAAATTTCAAGTAAAAAAAAAAGCTACTCTAGAGTTTTGCAATGATTATCAAAACCAACCTGAGAAATACAAATATAGAATCTACTAATTCATTTTTCTATTTATTTTGATATTTTGCAATACTGACTTATCTTATGCGAAAAAGATTTTCTTTCTAAAATACTTCCAACACTTGTTTAATTGAAGTTAATCAGTATATTCTATTCTTGGGTTGTGTCTTCTCTACGTAATCAACATTGATTGCACTTCATTAGAATGTCTTATGAGATTATCCTAATAATATAAACGGGGTCTATCTCTCCTATGAAAACCACGCTTAAGTTTACTATAAAATAAGTAAAATGCCATCATCATAAACTTTCAGATTTATGTGAATGAGCTGGGATTGGATCATTCTTAGTTTGTGTCTATGTGTATGCGTATATATACATTCATTTTGAGCGCACACTTTCCTCTGCTGATAAAATTAGCGAAATGGATGTACATTTTACATTCAATTTTTTAGTCTGTACTGTACTCTTTATTATTAACAGTAGCAAACTTTATTATTATTTGCAAACTTTTTTTCGTCTGAAAAACTTAATCAATTTTATAATTGTTTAACAAGGATTCAATAAACAATAATAATAAAAAAAATATTGCTGAATGTTATTTGCAATCAAATCAAAGTATCAAAGTTTACTTTTGCAGTTTCTAATGAGTTCTAAGAAATATGCTTTGTAAGCGACATTTCTAAAGAATAGCAGGGAGTGTTTGAAGAGGAGAGTGCTTAGCTTTCCTTCGCGACGTTTAGTTTTTCGCTGGAGAAATTTTAAATTCACTCTGAAAATAATATGATCTTATGAGATCTTTTGTTTCTGCTCTTCCTGCAAAATGGACATCTTTTTATATATATCAATGAACACATCAAACTTCTTTTTAAAACTTGATAATAAATTGTATGTTATTGTAGTACCCCCATATTTATGTATAAGCTTTTTACACTGAAAAACACGACTTCCCAGAATTAGAATTTTATCAGTTCTATCCTAAGCTTTTTTCTTATTGAAGAACCTTTAATTCATCTTTCCATTTAGGATGTTTTTAGGAAGCGATCAAGATTGATACTGATTTACCTTAATGTTATTATTTTCAATTAGACAAACTTGGTTAACAGCTTATATCAGCAAAATTTAATGAATACTTACTTAGAAAGCAGAACTAAATGAAATTGAAAAAAAAAAAGAGAGATAATAAATCTATAACTTCTTATGCATCTTAATGATATAAATAATTAAAAAATTATGCTAAAATAAATTGAATAAGTAAGCAGTAGTAAGCTATTTTTAATGATGATTAAGTATCACTGCTTAGTCATAATGACTCGCCCTGTACTATAGACAGTAGCATCACTAAGGTCAATCAACCGGACGTGTGCCCGGCGCCTCGGGGGGTTAGTGCCCCTCCACCCCCACATCAAGCTTTATATGGATTTGCACCCCACTAAAATGGAGACATTAGCGGAATTGAGCTCTATGAAGTATTTCTGTGACGGCATATGTGATTGGTCACCATTAAAATGTCTTTAAAAAATACACCAAAAGGAAATGTATTTTCCAATTTAAGTCTAATCTTAAGAATTTTATTAACAATTCCGATAGCCACTCTTGTGTTCGAACGTAGTTTGTCAAAGCTTAAAATAATAAAAAACTATTTAAGATCCACATTGGCAAAAACGTGATTTAGGAAGCTTCACCTTTTAAAATAGAAAATTACAAAAAAAAAAACACAACAATATTATTTTTAAAATCAATCTTTTAAAAGGCAAACGCAAAAGATAAAGATAAATCTACAATAGTATGAACCTGTATTAGCTCAATAGCTTGCACCTTATTATAATCACATTGCTTTTATAGTCCGTATGTTATCGTCAAGGTTTCTAACCTGAGAATTCCTGAGACCTGAATTTAACGCCTTTTTTTTCCTTTCTAAAAAAGTTTTTTTTTTGAGACAGGAGACTTTTTAAAAATTAAATATGAAAATATAAGATAAGATAGTGTTTTTAGTTTATCCAGCATTTTTTTCTAATATGCTATATAACATTATCGTATAATTTTAATTTTTTCACTCAGAGATACTGTAACATAGAATTACAGTCTATAGATTTTATTTTTTGTGTGAACCCAAATGATTGCATTCAACAGATTGTTGTTTGAATACCATTTTGTTTCTGTAGTTTCTTTCAAACGAGTTTATTACAATTAGAGTGAGTTCATTACCAGACAAAGGTTAGATAGTCATGCATCCTTTAATATTAAAATAATTAGCTAACAGTTCCTACAATAGTCATTTTATTAATCTTTTTGAGGATACGTTTTCAACAGTAAGGAAGTTTTGAGAGAGAAAATTTTCAATGGTAGGAAATTTTGTTATGGAAACACAAAAGAAATTGTTAGGACAAAACAATAAATGCTTTAACATCTTTAAAAACTTAATTTTTTTAGATAATAATGAGTAATTTTTTTATACAAGAAACAAATTATTTTTTAAATAATCCATCTTTCATAGTATGCCTATATATATATTAGTAGTTTGAAGTTAAAAGATATCCATGTTTTTTCTGATAAATTTGTTTTATTTCGATTTAAAATTTGGTCTTTGAATATTTATTTAATTTAAACATTTATTAATTATTAGCTTAATCTGTCACTATCATAAGTTAGTATTAACAACTGTTCACCATTTCTATAGTAATAGCAGCACAGCTAGATTGTGTACTATATTCCCCCCCCCCCCCAACAAAAAATTCCAGGAATGTAAAAGTTTGTCTTTAAAATTCCAGGAATAGAAAAATAATTGAGACTTAAAAAACCTAATCATTACTCATCTCACCAGCCCTGTTTAATGTAGGACGTTTTTTTTGGCTATGGTTACCTGAAAAATCCTAACCTTGTGTATGGCCTGAAAAAATTTCTAAGATTTTTCTGGCTTGGACTTGAAACATGATTAAGGGCACACAATAAAAAAAACCCATTATGCTTAAGATTCTTTCTTTAAATGGTTATATATACAAAAGAATTAATAATGATAATGACTTTTATAATAAAATCATAAAATAATGGAAAGCTTCCTTTTTCCTGTAATATTCTTGAATTTTCTTCTGCAGAAATAATAATTATTTATTTAAAGATGCTTACTTTTCTTAATTTTCTTACTGTCTTAGAAGTTACGTCTCATGCTTTGCTTTATATGCATATATATAAAAGCAACTGATGTTTACTTTCAAAATAGTTGTCTAAAAAAATATTTTTAAAATACAACAATAAAAATATTTTATTATTTTATACAAACCTTGTTGGAATAGTATTTTCTATTTTTCCACTATTTTACAGTAGAAAAAAAAAAAAGTATTATATTTTGAAGCAAGAGTTTTCATGGGTCAGAGATATTGCATAATCCATTTTAATTCTCAGGATCATCCCAGTGCGATTAAAAAATTCTGATGTTTTGGCATAACGACAGTGACCATGGGAATATCTCTTTATCCAGAAGCAGGCAGATATTTTGTTGACATGTCAGTATTTTTTAATTATTTAATTGTGCATAGATGATTTCAAGAATTAAAATGGATTATGCTGTATATCTTATGTTTATTTATATATTATAATGGTGCATAGCTAGCTATAAGTCCATCAGATAATAAATAGATGTAATATTCCAGAAATAATAGTATTTATGAATGGAATTGATATATACTCTCAAATATTTTTGTCTCTATATTAAAAAAGTAAAATTTTTTATTAACTAATCATAAGTTACAACTGTAAGGAAAAGAGGAAATAAATTTGAAACAAACTGAAATTATTAAAATTATTAATTTTAAATAAGAAAGTTATCAAGTTGTTAAATTTCATATATATAATGTGGTTTGTTTCAAAACAAATTCGAATTCACAAGAAATATTTTTTTTTAATTTTTATTTGTATTCTTTCCATTTCTCTATATTTTATGATTCACAAATTAACGTTTATCAATAAACATTCCATTGAGATATTGGATAGATGATTGAGATAATAAATTTTGTAATAAATATTTAGCAATAAACACATGCTATACTCCATAAAAGTAGCTGTAACAACTAATTTAGATAGAAGACATTTTGTTAGCAGAGAGGGCAGAGTTGAAGACTATTTACCATGGTAGTCATTATTGGGAAGCATATTGCTTGTCACAACCGGCCTTGGTGAAGACTGTCTTGCAAATATACATACAAAAATAGAAAAAATTGGAAAATATTGACCAAACTCTTGCATATAGGATAAGTTGATATTATCCAGCTTTAATTTGAAAAGATAACCCTACATAGATGAGAAGATCATCATATGTTGATTTATGTTTTTGTTTCTTCATGTTCATGAATAAGAGCCACTTATGCCATTCTACTATAACTAAATTTCTCTATTAACTCTAAAGAAATAAATAAACCCTACTAATGCCAACCAATGAGACCCCCTTTAAAACCAATTGTAATAAAGAGATTTATTATTTATCAAAGCGGTAAATAAATACTATGGACTATTTTATGGAATAAAATATGTCTACTTTACAATTGTAGCTTTTCCAATCAAGTCAAGGAGTACAGAATTAGTTAATGAACTAAAATTGAAATTATTTCAGTGACTGAAAAATATATTCACAAGGATTATCCAATTTCCATTATAAACTGCTATATCTGGGTAAACACAGAAATGTTCAAGTATTTTTTTTATATATACTGTTTATGTAGCATTGATAGGAAATTAAGTTAAAGGGACTGAAAGTAAGATTTATTATTATTATTATTTTTTTTTTATGCATACTGAAGTGGTAAATCTGTAGTTCATATTTAACTTCACTGCCTGATGACATTACATACCTTTAAAGTAGGGTTTGAACCAGTTTATATGTTTATTTGGTCATCTAGGAATGTTAAACACACATATACACATATCACTTCCACCCTGTTTATTTAAAATGGTTATGGGTAACCAATTGAATTATTATTTTAGCTTAAGTATATTTTATTTCCAAGCTTGTAAATTCCCTTCACTTAGATAATTCTGTATGTGCGTATATGTATTACAGATATAAAAATGAATACGATTAACGTAAAGCTAAAGCAATGCCAGAAAATTCTAAAAAGTATTATTATAATTTAAAAATGTCATTCTCATTTCAACTCAAACCAAAAATCATATTTCAAAGTTATTTGCAATTTTAAAAATACATTTAAATAATGCTTTCTAGAACGTATTGTTTACATCTTCCAATATTGCCAAATTGAGTATAGGAGGAGCAGAAGTTCTAGGAATGTGCAAAAAGAGTTCAAATCACCCTTCTCTGGTATTCGTTTGGAGAGTGGAAGCAAAATGAAATGTGAGTAAAAAGAATTTGCCTCCCTGACCTTAGATCGCCTTTGTTCTGCCTCCTTGCCATGCCATCACTGCTTGAGAACTGTTATGTTTAACTGTAAAAGAATATTGGAAGATGCCTACCATTATTTTATTAATATTGTGCCTTGCTAAACTTCGTATACATTATTATAAGTGGCCACCATAACTTCTAAAGGTAATCCGTTTTGCTGAAGAATGAACTCTTAATTCTCCTCACTTCACTTCTTTCCTAAATCTTAATTGTAATCATAATATAATTTTTATTTATTTGGTAACTGACTATAAACTTAATTATCGTTAAATTTGTAATTTTCTCTCTTTAAGTTTTAAACTTGTTATTTGAAATGCTAGCACAGAATTATATATATTTAAAATCTATCACTAGTTTTAAGTTTCACGCTCTAATTATATTATTTTCATGTGGCAAAACTTATTTAAACTATGTATCTTATTAAATTAGTTTTAGTATGCTAATGTTTCAATCTAGCGAACTTATATTATTTCAATCATCATTCCGATATTTTTTAGAATATTTAAATAGTTAAACGTAAAATTTCTTATTGAACGCTGTTCGCTAGGTTAAATATTTTGAAATGTATGCTTAATGGCGGATTGTTTAAAATGTCATATTATGGGATAAGATAAACTTTTTGTTGTTGACACTATTTATTTAGATGCATTCTCTGTTTTCTAAAATGATTTTAATTATTAACCTATTTTAAATAATTATTTATTGCTTTTACGCCATCAAGCATTAGCTTATGATATATTGTCGTTTAAAAATACTTGGGCTTGTTAAATAGGAAAATAATATTTTTCCCTCTTCTATTTTCGAAATCCTAAATTTATTAAAGTTATACGTACGATGCCGAGTGGGTTATTATTTTATCATGGCGTTACGCATATTATTGCTTTATTTAAGCTTAAATTATTTCATTAGTCATTTAAGACTTAAGCCATATTCGCGTTGCTTACTTATGATAGCATTTTAAAGAATTTATATTTTGCTTTATCATATTTATTCATCCGAACTCCGGATTTTCTTCACGTAACTCGTCTAGGAATGAGGTTTGGTAGAACCGATCTCAGGATAAACATTAGAGTATTTAAGGCTCTGCATGTGAAACGTCGGAGGGCGTACCATGGAATCCTTACCATTCATATTTTCGAATATCGCCTTGTGATAAATACAAGCGGAATCATATATGTGATAAAGCCTTTCAGTCCAAAGATGGACATCTCCATTTTAAACGCTGTCATTATAGTTAGCACTGCGAGTTTTTTTATATGTAGTTATCATTTTATCTATAAGACATGGCGCAGTGATGTTTGTAAACCATTCATTTGATAATTAGTCGAATATTTTATGATTGTCACAGTAAGGCTGTTAGCCTAATCCATTCCTCATCTGTACTGGCCCAGATATATTCATGAACGATAAATTATATAATTGTCATATTAAGAGTAAACCTCTCTTTGGAGATGAATTTATAAACGTCCTTATCATTACTTAAAGTAATGATCATAGCATTGATAACATTAATTTATTATTATTTATAGTTCATTAGCATACTAAATCAGTTGCCTATATGCAAAATATTAGCCGCATTAAATCTGTGCTATGCTTCTAATGTAAATTAAATTATTTATGTTCATTAAATTATGTTGAATTACTTATGCGTTTGTGTCTTACTGAATCTCACTCATTGAATCCTATTTAATATTTATAATGGTGTTAGTAATATTTAAAAGTTATAACTGATTATTTTAAATGGACATTTATCTCTGGTTTGTTCTGTTCTTGCTCATTCTGGATGGATACTATTTTATAATTCATGTTTCTTTTGCAATGCTAGCTGTGTGCAATTCATTTAAATTTATAAGTTTTCCCCTTATTTAAGATATTTGATTGAGCCAAGATTTGATATTATTTATTTACATTAATTACCCTATAGATCTCATGTTTCTCTGCTGTGTCTCTGGGACCAGGATGAATAAAATTTCATCTGTTATCATCAGAAGTGTTGTTTATAATGTTATAGTTTTAGAGAAGAGCAAATAGGGCAGAATTCATGATTGCTCCTGACCTATGTATCTCGGGCATGAGTGGATTTAGGGTACTTTTGCTTAGATTCTAAACCTTGTTAAATGAACATACAATTCTCACCGGTACAGTACATATATCTCATATGATGAATTTTATTAATATCTAATATTTATTGAATTGTTCAGTCTTTATAGAGTTAACAGTAATCTAGTTGAAAATATTATGTTTGCTCGATCAGAGTACAATTTATTTTCTATCTAGTTTCCTCAATATGGGAAATTGATTTCTTATGTATTTTATTTATTTATATTATTATTATTTATATTATTCACCATCATGCATTAGCCAGCATGGCTTTTTACCTCTGATTAGATCAAGAAACACCCATGGTCTTTCTTTTCAATTGCCTGATAAGGCTGAATGAATGTGCGTGTGAATGAAATTTTTTTCTAATAGATATATACAATCATGACAGACAAAAATAAATTATGGCCCTTATTCTTAGGAGACTGTAAAGTCACCAGCCAAGGCAGCGGTTGGTGGCCGAAGGCAGAGGGTGCTAAGAATACCCTGATTGTGAACCCAGGCTGCCATTTGATGATGACTTTTTATTTAGGTACTTACAACTGCAGATCACTTTCAAGTGAAGGAAGATTGCAAGAATTAGAAGAACTGTCTATATTAAATGGGACATTATTGGACTTGTTGAAGTTAGAAGGAAAGATGAAGAGATAATTGATTTAAAAAGTGGGCATGTACTCTATTACAAAGGCACAAATATTGGAAGTACAAGTAGAGTAGGATTCATTATAAATAAAAAGTGGAAGAACAACATTGTGGAGATTGATGGTGTATTGGACAGAGTGGCAAGATTAGTTATTCAACTTAATAGCAGATACGAAATGCAGATAATACAGGTTTACGCCCCAACAAGTTCTCATAGTGACGAAGTAGTAGATTTTTATATGGATGTACAAAAGGCTTTTGATCAGACTAAACAACATTTTAAAATTGTTATGGGAGATTTTAATGCTAGAATTGGTAAACAAATGAAAGATGAAAGTGCTGTAGGTAAATTTGGTGGAGGGGGAAAAAAAGGTGTGTAGGTAAATTTGGTTATTGTAATAGAAATGAGAGAGGACATAGACTTGTGGAGTTTGCAGAAAGAGAAAAATTTTATATTATGAATTCTTTTTTTGAGAAAAATGTTAAAAAGAAATGGACGTGGAAAAAACATCCAAATGAAAGTACAGCAGAATTGGATTATATTTTGACTAACAGAAAATACGTATTTCAAGATTGTAATGTTTGTAATAAATTCAACACAGGAAGTAATCATCGATTATTAAGATCTAAGATACGTGTTAATGCAAAACTAGAGAGACAAAAATTACTAAGAAAAACAATATTTACAGTTGATATTCCTAATCTTCAGAAACATTCTAATGAATTTAAATTAGAACTTGCAAATCGGTTTCAGGTATTAGTGGATTTTGAATATGATTCAGATTTGAATGAAATTAATAAAAAAATAACTGATACACTTTTAAAAATTGCAACAAAGATAGCTGGTAGAAGAAAGCAGCAATTGACCAATAAAATTTCTATTGAGACTAGAGAATTAATGATGAAAGGAAGGAATAAGAAGATTTATAAAAATGATGCATTAAAAAGGATTGAATATCTCAAATTTTGTAAAATGGTAAGAAAAAGAGTTGATAATGATGTAAGAAAATATAATTGTAAACTAGCAAGGAAGTCTGTAGAAGAGAATAAAAGTATCAAGAGTGTAAAACAACATTTTGGTATTGGTAGGAAACTTATATCTGCAATAAGAAAAAAAGATGGAACTATTACTAAAAAGAGAGATGACATCATGAAATGGGTAGAAGAGTTCTATCAAGAATTATATAGTAATAAAGAACAAGTATCTCCTACATCTATTATATCTTCTGAATTGCCCAGAATTTTAAATGAAGAAGTGAGACATGCAATTAAATCTATGAAGAAAGGAAAAGCTCCAGGTAATGATGGAATTATAATCGATATATTAAAAGAAGCAGGTGAAGAAATAGAAAGAATTTTTAGCAAAGTTTATATCAAATATCTAAATGATAAAGATGTACCAAATGATTGGAAGAATGCCATATTAATATTTAAAGAAAGTGATAAAGAAGATATTAGAAATTACAGACTTATCAGCCTTTTATCAGTTTTTTACAAAAATTTTTATCAAGATAATTACAACTCGTCTACAGAGAACATTAGATTTCAACCAAGAGAACAAGCTGGATTTAAAAGTGGTTTTAGTACAGTAGATCATATCCAAGTATTGAGAGAAGTTATAGAAAGGACCAATGAATATGAGTTGCCATTATGCTTTGGATTTGTAGATTATGAAAAGGCATTTGATTCTATAAGCATTTCTTCAGTAATTAAAGCATTGGATCATCAAAGGTATAGACCCAGGATATTGTCATATTCTGAAGAATATTTATAAAAATGCAACAGCAACAATTAGATTACATAATGATACTAGGAAGGTTAACATTGAGAAGGGTGTAAGACAAGGTGACTCCATATCTCCAAAACTTTTTACAGCAGTGCTGCAAGAAGTATTTTGTGGATTAAAATGGGAAGCTAAAGGAGTGAAAGTAAATGGAGATTATTTAAGTCATTTAGATTTTGCAGATGATGTAGTTGTTTTTGCAAATAATGCTTTAGAGCTTCAGGAAATGTTGCAGGAGTTATCAGATGAAAGTAAGAAAGTAGGACTAAAGGTAAATGTTAAAAAGACTAAAGTAATGTTCAATGGATTTTCTCAAAAGATGAAAATAAAGATTGATTATGATGAGTTAGAAGAAGTTAACAACTACAAATACCTTGGTCAGATTATTACTACAGATGGAAACATAATGGATGAAATTAATCATAGAATTAAACTTGGTTGGAGTGCTTTTGGTAGAAATAACTTAATACTAAAAGGAAATATGCCTATGTGTTTGAAAAGGAAGGTTTTTAATAAATGTGTTTTACCAGTTCTTACTTATGGATCTGAAATATTGACACTTAATAGAAGAGCAATACAGAGACTTCAGACCACTCAAAGAAGTATGGAGAGATGTATGTTAGGAGTAACAAGAAGAGATTGAAAATGTAATATATGGGTAAGAGAACAAATGGGTATTACTGACATCATTGAAAAAATTAAAAGACTAAAGTGGAGTTGGGCTGGACATATTGCTAGAAGAGATGATAATAGATGGACAATTGAAATCTTAAACTGGGTTCCAAGAGACTGTAAAAGACCCAGAAAGAGACCACATGTGAGATGGATGGATGAAATAAGAAAGTGTGCAGGGGTGATTTGGAGAAGAGAGGCTAGAGATTGGGGTAGATGGATTGAATTTGGAGAGATCTTCATCTTGAAGTGGATTGATAATGATTGACAATGATGAATGATGATTATTATTCAAACATCATTGAAGATCATTGCCTAGAAATATAAATTTCTATACCTTATCAATGATTGTACTCTTTATTTTGGGATAGAGTTCACTATTTGACATAATGTGTGGTTACATTGCATAGTGTTTGTTATGTGTTCTTTATTGTTTAAGAATGTCATTACCTTAATAGAGGTTTAAATTAGCATTGCAGTGTCATGAATAATCATGAACCCCAAGCTATGATTTGGTGCTGAGACTCCATTTTGGGATAGAATCCACTATTTGAAGTAATGTGTGGGTACATTGCATAATGGTTGTTATGTATTCATTTATTATTTAAGAATGTCATTACCTTAATAGAGGTTTAAATTAGCATTGCAGTATCATAAATAATCATGAACCCCAAGCTATGATTCGGTGCTGAGATGACCACTAAATAGATATATGTGCAAACCTGGATTAATAGTTGTGCCATCATGTGTATTGGATAGTGTGGCCAGCCCAAAGCAATAAATGTTCTAATAATCTCAATAGTAATACTAAATAGTATTTATGTGGTAATAGTGAATCCATATGATAAGCAGGAAATATTATTGATGTAGAGTGAATGTTATTAGCAATAGGTTTTGCTTAAACTGGTTAAGCAGGAAATATTATTGATGTAGAGTGAATGTTATTAGCAATAGGTTTTGCTTAAACTGGTAATGCTAGTCAATATGCTTATCAATTATGATTGGGACAATTAAGTGTATTTTCTTTAATCTATTATTTCATGGGGTGTATTTTCTTTAATCTATTAGTTCATGGATAGTATGTTTTAACTCCATTTTTTGATTATTTGACATGTTCACCCTGCGCCAATATTCAAGAATTTTTGCCTTGCACTACTTTTTCCATTCTTTCACATTCTATACACATTCTAAACATTATTGATGTCATTTCTTTTTCGCCACTACTGACATTCCTATAACTGTTTCACAAAAATAAGTTGTGATAGCGCTATCATATTTAACATTTTAGATGGCATAAAAGCACTGCGATTGCTACTTTTCTATGTTGTTTTAAAGCATTGTATATGTTAAATTATGGTGTATGACAGGCTGCAATGATTGTTTTTAAGAAGCTTCCATTTTTAATGTATTAATTTTAAAAAATTCCAAGAGATGTCAGCAGTATATGAACCTTACAAACTTTGTGACAGCACATTCTATTGTTCTGACGATTTGTGATTGGCTGATGCTTTAGATTCATTTTTCCTGCAGCTAATTGTTAATGACTATGGTGTAATATGTAAAAGACTTACTATTAAACTAAAAACTACTTCATTAGGGTTGTTTTTGAAAACATTTTATTTTTTTAAAAAGACAGCTCTTAGAAAATATATTAAGTAAGGTGTCAAAACTGGAAATTACCACAGAAAAGCCTATAGCGGCTAAAAAGAAAATTGTTTTTGTAAAAACCGTAAGTGAAATATTTTAATAATAATTAATAATTTATTAACCTTTTTATTTCTTTGATGATAACTAATTCTAAATATATCATTTTTTATTAGCATACAATTTTTAAATCTGCCAGGAAATGAAGTCATATATCATGTGATGTAATTTAATAAGCTTGTATTACAAATGTTATATAATGAGCATGCCGATAGTTCTTAACAAGCTTTTCAGAATATCCTTATCCTCAGACCAGTTTCTAGCTCTGGCTATAGTTTGTGAGGCACTAGGATATTTAAGCATTAGATTTAAAATACCAGGGCAAGCCTAGCACTTTATTTAATGTTTAACTATTAAGTAAAAAATCTGAAAATTTCAGACACTGATATGTCTTCAAATCCAGCTGTTAATTTTTGATCTATGTGAACTTAGTTCAGTCCCATATGTCAATTTAGGTTAGATAGCTAGATTTGAAGACATATGGATGTTTGAAAATATCAGATATTCTACTTAATAGTTAAACATTAGATAAAGTGCTGGACTTGACCTGGTATTTTAAATGTAATGCTTGAATATCCTAGTGCCTCATTGATGAGCTAGAAACTGGTCTGAGGATAACGATATTCTGAAATGCTTGTTAAGAGCTATCAGTATGCTATTATATAACAATTCTAATATCTAATATTTTATTCTTTTATGTTTTTTTTGAATAGATATCGTGAAGCCAATAACTATGTTTGCCTTTGTTATTGGTAAGACTGTCAGTTAGATACTTATTTTCACAATTTTAAAATATTAATTTTCATGTTTTAGAATTTTAATTATTAGAAGACTTAAATATTTATAATATCTATAGATAAATTTTGTAATATACGTAAAAAAGATTTAATTGCACATACACACAAATCAAACTTGGCATCATATTAAAAAATTTCATTGCTAGAGTCTATTCAAAAATTTGGGGGTCAGGTTGACACTGAAAGAATTTAATTATCTCTATTAAATATAGTGAAGTCTATTACTACAGTGAAGGTTTCTTCGGCAACTAATCATATAATGAATACTGGTTTTGAATAAATTAAGATTTGTACAATGAAGGCAAATGTAGCAATGAAGACATCATCGTATTTGTAAGGATTAAGTTAATAATTAAATTTGATTGCTTGTTTATTTCATTTTTAGCAGTAAAAATATATTATACTTATTATTATTTTATTATTCTTTGCATCTATATAATGTTATGGGGAAAAAATCAAAACAAAAGAAGTTTGTAAAATGTTGATGAGTGAAAATGCTACAATGAATGCAATAGGTTGATGGAGAGCACGCATGCATAAGATGTTTCAAAGCAGCTAACTAATGTTGGAAGTGACTTTCCTTAGTCTAAGTTTGCTTATGCTTTTTAAAGATCAATTTTAATTTTCATTTATGAGGCAGAAAACAAATGTAGCAACAAGATAAAAGAGATTCCAAGTGAGAAAAGCAGAAGTGATATTTATTAGTGTAAATTCTGTTAATACTTTAGATTATTTTTTTGTTTAAATTATGAGGCAGAAAATGTTTGAATGTTAGCATTACAACCACAAGAACATAAAATCCATGCAAGAAAAGTAGCATAAGTTTTCCTGAAGGTTTGTGATGATGGTATTTTGATTAGCAATATTTACATGGAAGAACTTGAAATCACATCCAAAAAGACTACTCCATATCCAACTAAAGTTTGTCTTCACTATGTTGATGATACATTTGGTGTACGGCCACATAGTTGAGCACTACTACAAACATTCTAGAAACACATCAACAATATATGTCCATTTAATTTCACAATAGAATCAGAAAAATAAAAATTGGCATTCTTAGATATTCTTGTGACAAGATTTCCTCATAGCAAAATCAAAACTACAATTTACAGAAAACCCACACATACAGGAAAATACTTAGCATATATATCAAATCAGACCAGAAACTCAAAACCTAGGATTATACTATCACTATGGAACAGAACAAAAGAAGTTTGTTCAGTAACCATTGATTTTGAAAAAGATATATATAGAAGAAACTCTTACGAAAAATGGTTATCCATCAACAAAAAGAACCATCAAAAGAAAAAAATTATTGGTATATTAGTGCATTCATATCTACCAAAAATAGCAGACAATTAAGGAAATTCTGCAATCAGTATAACATCAGAACAGTTTTCCAGAGCCATACCACACTACAAGGAATTCTAACATCTACAAACCATAAACTTGAAATGTTGAAAAGCAAAAACTGCATATATGAAATACCATGTGAATGTGGAAGAATGTATATTGGTGAGACCAATTATGATTAGAAGAGAGAAAACATGTATAAGGTAGCCAATCATGTATGTACCAATGAATATATGTTCAATAGGGAAAATAAAATGAATAGAGAAGAAAAAGTACAAAGAAGAAAATTTAAACAAGCTGCTCACATGACTAATGGCAAACAATCCCATAAGTCAACTTAATGTGACTATACATAATGTATGAAAACCACTAATCAACTTTGTTCTTAAGGAAAATTGAAGAAATCAGGTTGAATCTCATAGATAAGTATATGAAATTTCTACTGACTGTTACTTTTGGCAGGATGGCTCATTTGGTTAGTATTCAAGAATCTTAAGCATCCAGATTTGATTCCCATGCTCGTACTATCACTGGTCAGACTAGCAACACCTTAATAAGAGGGGAGAATAATACTTCTCAAAACATTGTGCAAGTTATTACTAATAGTTGAATGTATGTGGAATATTTAAATTTTTTTAAAGACATTCAATACTTATATAAGATGATGGAAATAGTCCAATATTTAAATACAATTAGCATAAGTTTCTTTATGCTTTTTAAAAAAAATAATGTTAAATTTTATTTTGAGGGAAGATTTGAATATGATATGCAGTAGCTATATCATTGATCTGTGAATTTTTATTAGAGCAAATGTGTTTACATTTTATTTTATGCTTTTAAAAATTTGATTTTAATTTCATTAAAATTGAATTGTATAGTATCTATAACAATTATATATATTTGATTTTGTATTATATTTTTCCTATTTTAAATGATTATTTTGGGTAGTAATTTGATTCTGAATGAAGTAACCTTAAATACGTGTATTTCAATATAAGCTATGATGAATGGATGATATGATGAATGGCCTTATGAAACTAATGATATTCATTATAGCAGATTCTACTGTAGAACATATGCAATGTATAATATATGTATAGTGTGTGTACTAGATTCAATGTGGTTATGATAATTGATTATATGAAATATAAGGTATATGTTAATGCAAAGCTAAAAAGTCTAAAGGTTTATAAGAAATATGTTAATAATTGATAGCATTGTCCTATCATCATTATCAACCATTATCAATCCACTGCAGGATGAAGGTCTCTCCAAGTTTAATCCATCTTCTTCGATCTTTAGCTTCTCTTCTCCACATCACCCCTGCACACTTTCTTATTTCATCCATCCATCTCACATGTGGTCTCTTTCTGGGTCTTTTACAATCTCTTGGAATCCAGTTTAAAATTTCAATTGTCCATCTATTATCATCTCTTCTAGCAATATGTCCAGCCCAACTCCACTTCAATCTTTTAATTTTTTCAATGAGGTCAGTAACACCTGTTTGTTCTCTTACCCATACATTGCATTTTCAATCTCTTCTTGTTACTCCCAACATACATCTCTCCATACTTCTTTGAGTGGTCTGAAGTTTCTGTATTACTCTTCTATTGAGTGTCCAAGTCTCAGATCCATAAGTAAGAACTGGTAAAACACATTTGTCAAAAACCTTCCTTTTCAAACACGTAGGCATATTTCCTTTTAGTATCAAGTTATTTCTACCAAAAGCACTCCAACCAAGTTTAATTCTATGATTAATTTCCTCCATTATGTTTCCATCTGTATTAATAATCTGACCAAGGTATTTGTAACTGTTAACTTCTTCTAATTCATCATAATCAATCTTTATTTTCATATTTTGAGCAAATCGATTAAACATTACTTTAGTCTTTTTAACATTTATCTTTAGTCCTATATAGATACTTAAATAAAATTAAACTAGAATTTACAAATTGTTGTGAAATTATTAAGAGACTTAGAAAATATTTTAGACTTGAATATGTTTATTAAAAAGATAACTGATTACTAAAAATTGCTGCATAGATACAAAAAAAAAAAAAAAATCATTAGTAAATTTTCAATTGAAACAAGCATTTTATGAAGCAAGAAAGAATGAAAATATTTAAAAATGTCACATGTTGAAAAATTGAATATCTGAAATTTTTGTGAAGAGGCATAGAAAATTGGATGATAACATAAAAAAATATAGTAGCATAAAATGATAAGAAAAACTATAAAAGAGTTGTTTCAATAGCAAGAAAATAAAATAGTATTATTATTAAAAAGAGAGATGATATCCTGAAGTGTATAGAAAACTTTTACAAAGAACTATGTTGCAACAAAGAACAAGAAAACAAATTTGTTTCTATGATTATGACATTTTTTTAAATGCCAGGCATTTTAAATGAAGAAGATGGTATATAATTAAATCTATGGTGAATGGAAAAGTTATAAGAAGAGATGGAATTATTTTAGATATTTTAATAGAAGTAGGTAAAGAACTAGAGAAATTGTTAGCAAAGTTATATATCAAATGTCTAAATGATAAAAATAGATTATATATTAGGAAAAACATAATAATGATATTAATGTTTAAGAAAAAGAAAAAATAATTAGAAATTGTAATCTATCAGTATTCTAATATATCTCTAAATTTTTATTATTATGATTATTACAATTTGTTTAAGAAAATCTTGGGATTGAAATAGTATAATAAATCATGTCCAAGTATTAACTAAGTGCAAAAGTGGCCAAGCTGCCATTTTACATCGGATTTGTAGATTATAAAAATGAATTTAATATTGTAAGTATTTTGGCAATTATTAAGATATAGACCCAAGATATTTTCAAATTCTGATTTTTAAAAAAATCAAGATATAACAGTAGTGATATATACCTGGGTCTCATTTTATGCAGTAGATAGGTCCCACAGAAAACCCGCATTAAAAAAAAATCGCACAAAAATAGACTTAACTTACCTTAAAAATGGGGGATAGGGTCTGTAATTTCCAGAATTCGCATAAAAGCAAAGCAGCAAGGAAAAATTACTTTAAAATTCGCATTAAAAAAATAAGCAAATAAAGTATATCTAATAAAAAATTTCAAATATTTGAAAAAAATTAATACAAGACAAACTTTTTTTACATTTTTTATTAACTACAGTATTTAATTTTACATTTTTCATACATATTTTAATCATTAACGATAGTGTTCATTTGTAAACTGGTAAGAAATCAGATTTGATGTGATGTATTGTACCGGTCGAAACCCACCACCACCGCAAATCAAATCGGATTCAAACTCAGCTTAACCAAAACCGAATTCAAACCCAACCCAACAGCTCAGATAGTAGTCATCGACGGCACAGTGCTATGCGCCAAGAACTAGCTCAACGGTTGGTGAGGACTAGAGACCCTTTTACTGACACGAATATCAAATAATTAATTACTTTGAATACTTTTTAAATCTAATCATATGTATGTTCGGGTTGCCAACACAGACAGCGAGTATTAACATTTAAATAATTATCAAAAGAATGATGAACTAAGAAACCAAGTATGTTAGAAAATATTTAATACTAATAATAATTTGTTTTGTTCAATAAAATATAAATAGCATTAGTTACCTCTAGTCTTTAAAAGCATTTATAAATATAATCAGAGTAGCGGTCCTTATCATATGCCAATGGAAATTACGCAATATTGGAATTCTATGTCTATGCCCCCAACAAGAAAATATAAAGGTGGATAAAGGTATTTATTTAGAACGGAAATGATTGTTCTAATTTTATTACGGTGGAATATGAGATTTATCTTCACATTCGGAAATCTATTCATGAAGAGCAAAACGTATTTCAAGGCATAACTTTAATCTTGATTTGAGAACTGATTTAAACGAAATATACTTGAGGATTGGTTCGACTTTAATTTAAATCACTCCATCACGAATTACGAGCACGGAGCGGGTTTTACTGAAACAAGGACGCAATGGTACTGACGAATTACAAGGCAGTGAGTAAAATTGAAAGATGATTGCTAGTCGATGGTCGAAGTCCTATGGCGGCTTGCATTTGGCAAGTCTTACGCCCTTTGACTAATGGAACGGAAAGGAAGTATTTTCTTCCTAGAAAAATTTAAATAAGAGAATGATCACCAACCAGCCTAACGGAGCGGAAGATGGCCCTACGTCAGCAACATTTGATGATGATGACTTGATAGTCATCGTTGAAAAATAAAACCCATGTAGAATGCTCTACGTGATGACTTGACCAATTAATTAAAGTCAAACGAGCTTTATCGAACTATTTTGAAAACATTTATAAACTATCTTAATTATGCCTTAATATTCGTGCCCTTCCTGAATATCAATTTAAAATAACAAAAATGGAATTAAAATACATTTAACCCTTTATCGACCCTTTTTGGCAATAAAAACATTTAAGGTTATATTCGAATAAATATATATTAGTAGAACAAGAAATCAATATTATAACATTTTGTGAGTATATAAACAATTGTAACTTAGTAGCTGGGGACGTAAGTGAAAAATGAAGCTAATAGTTTATTATTTGCCAATTATCAAATAATAAACATGTAATATTTTCTTTCGACTCGATGATTAATAGAACTTTCAAATTTAGTTCTAATGGGCGAGAATTACTATTGGAAATTAATGTTATATTATTTGCGTGAGGCAAATGGAATCAAAGGGCTCATCGAGTCGAAAGATTATTGGCATATAATTTTTAAATACGACATTAATAAAGCACACCAACATATATATATTAAACGAACCGCCAGGTAAGAAAAGAAAAAGTTTAAAGACTAGAGATTGAAAGAATTACAATATAAATTTATATTAGCATTTTATAAAGATTTACATTAAATAATAAAGAGCTCTTAAATAGGAGGAGTATAAAATAAAGTTCGAACTGGCCAGAAAGTTTAACGTTCATATTACCCCTTCCGCTGGTCCTTAAGTTACACCTCCAAGTTGTTGAAAACGTAGGCATCATTGGTTAACTACTGGAGTAGTATTTTAGTAGCTTTCATTATTTTAGCAGAATTATCGATCCGGAAAACGGTTCAGCAGCTCCAGTGAAGATTCCTCGGGACTTTAGGAACCGCAGCCAGATCCCTGATTTTCTAGCCCTCTATCATGATGAAAAACAAATTAATATGCACAGAGTTCACTGCACTACTCTACAATCAAAAACTCACTAGCCCCTTCTTTACTTTTCAGGGCTATATATCTACTGTTTCCTGATGCCTCCGGCTAGCGCTCATTTTATTATCAATTAGTTGTTTTCCAATACATTCCTTCAGTAAGGCTTTCAAACTAATTATTGAATTCCTTTCCTAATTAGACTAATTTTTAAAATCTGAAATGATTTTAATTAGAAATTGAATTCTTATCTTTTTTTAATTAATAAAACTTTACTGTTGTTTTTGAGAATTTGAAAGCCCATGGAAGGAATGTAGCTTTTAATCGCAAACTTTAACAAATTATTTAAAAGTACAAAAAAAAACAAGTATTCCCGACGCAATGAAACTTTCGAAAATTATATATAT
This sequence comes from Epiperipatus broadwayi, assembly GCA_028023455.1. Lineage (NCBI taxonomy): Eukaryota > Metazoa > Onychophora > Udeonychophora > Euonychophora > Peripatidae > Epiperipatus > Epiperipatus broadwayi. The sequence continues at coordinate 17,770,287 of JAQFVV010012399.1, read as the reverse complement.
TTAAATATTTACAAATATATACGCACAATCCACGCAATTGTAATATATATAAATTCATGAATATTTTATCATGAATTTATTAAGAGAATTGCTCAATTTTAAACTGAAACTAATTGATTTTAATACACATTTGAAATAAATTATTCATTATGGAAATTAGCGTGGATTGAACGTATAAAGCCCCATTGCATCGGAAATTTAAGGTTAGTATTAGGGTAAATAACATGAAGCTAGGATCGAACTCAGATCCGACTGCTTCAGTATTATGGTTTCTCCTTAAACGAAGTCAAGAATCTCTCAGCAATTATGCCCAGAGAAACCTGTTAGCCACTTTATTTTTATTCGTGATTGTACAACTAGCGTCAGTTTCAGTCTTGTGTTAATGGTTTTCTGTTTCTATATTAAAAAAATGAAATCGCAATCAAAACAAAAAGATTATACATTATCATTAGAAAGATTATTTTCAGTTTATAAAATCTTCGTTTTTTATTTTAAAAATCTAAAAGATTATTTATTTCTGTCATATATAATAAAATACATTTTAAAAGTTTAAATTTTTTGAATATTTATTGTGATATTTTTACATGTAAGTATAAATCTATTATTATTATTTACTCATTAGTATAAATAGGTTATTTACATAGAAGCTAAGTTTCTAAATACAGCTTCAGGCCATATTCACGTTAGCTGCTAATATAACGTTATATTTTTTGAAAAAAAAAAAGTATTTCAAGTCAAAATAAGTTATTAATAATTTAAATTTCTTAATATCTAATAAATATAGTGAAATATGAAAGATATTAAAAAGAAACATGAATGCATAACTTCAAAATCGCATTAAAATAATTCACATAAAACAAGACCCAGATGTATTACATGTTGATACAAAGAGGATTAACATTTATAACAGTGTATAACAGGTTTATGTGAATTTTCTAAAACTTTTTACAATAATTTCACAGAAAGTACTTTACTGGTAATAAAAATAAATGGAATTACTTAAATCTTATGGAATTTGCAGATAATGAGAAATAATGAATGTTTGATAGCCTAAAAAAGTATTACAGAGCTATCAGATGAAATCAATTAAAAAAATCTTAATAATTGTTCAATGGCTTTTCAACCCCCCCTCCCCCAAAGAACAGAAAATGAAGATTGATAATAATGATTAGAAGTTAAAATGTAAAAATACTTTAGTTTAATTACTAATACATATGGGGATATAATGGCTAAAACTGATTGTAGAATTAATCTTGGAGGAAATAAAGATATAATTTATATTAAAAGCAAATATGATGGAAAAGTATTTTAATACATGTCTTTTGTTATAGTAAGTATTGATAAATTTTATAGAAAAACAATATGGAGAATTCATAAAGTGAAGAATGGAAAGACATGAATTTTGGAATTAAGAAGGGATTTAATGATGAGTGAGTGAACAAAACAGATATCACTGACATTATTGAAAAATTAAGATACTGAAATACATTAGACTAGGATATTACAAGATGAAATGACAATAAATGAACAGTTGACATTTTAATAGCTGTAATAAGAAATTATAAAAGATGTAGAAAGAGATCATATATAAAATACATGAATGACATAATATAGTTTGTTGGAGTGGTGAGCTATTGGTCAAAAGAATTGAATTGAACTTAAGATCTTTACTTGCAGTAGATAGTAATGGTTGAAAATGAGTATGACTATAAGATATTTTTTATGTGACAATCAGGTCTCATTATTGTAAACTGAATTCTTGGATTTGTAAATGATAATGAAATATTTAAACATATCTTGAATATATAATGTAGTTGAAGATTGTGACAAATATTTTCTGCTCCTATACCAGTTATAAAAGTTATCACTTTCTTGCTGTTTCTCTCTTATATTTGGTCATTTGCTTGGAAAGTGATAGGATGTTGAAGAGATTGAGTGCTACATTTCCATTCAGTTGATCAATTTGAAATATTTTACTTCCTCAGCTGGGAATTTCCATGAATCTTTATTGTAAAAGCCAGTGTCCTCTGAGTTATTTAAAGTTTTTACAAAATTAAAAAAAATAGAACTATTTTATTCATTACATAGCAATACTTATTATTTATTACCGTTTTAATCTCATAAACAACTTTTAAAAATAAATTGACATTAAAAAATAGTAATTATTAATTTAATAAAACCTCAATAAAATTTCCTTTTTTTTGAAAGATTATGTGTACATATATATAATTTATAACATTACTTTTTTTAAAATAGCATTTTCATCCACTGTATTTCCTCTGATATTCTTATGAATGTCTAAACTCTAAAGTGTTTATTACAAGTCAACATCTTTTTTCTGATACTCTTTAAATTATATAACATCGAAGATGGAAAGAAATTTAATCTATTATGCTCTTTTTTCATATATTTAAATAAATTACACAATATAATATAAAATATCATTATATAACAGCAATAATTATATATATAATAAAAATAATGCAAAAAAACTTTTTTCAGCATTTTTTTTTTTTGTCCTTACCACTAGCAAAAAAAAAAAATTGCGAAAAAAAGCTTTTCTGTATTATTTTTATTGTTGTTATGTAATATTTTATTTCATATTGTATTGTGTGATTTATTTAATTATATAACACGTGTTTCATGATATGAAAGATAATATTAGTTAATGAATTCATTAAAATGAAACTTGAAAGTAGGTTAATTTCAAATGCCCAATCACAATTGAATAATGTGTTCTTGACATTATTTTAAATATATGTATATTGTAATTTAATTATATAGTTTATCTTTAAAATTTTGTAAGAATTTACTGATTAAATGCTCATTAAAAACTCCTAGTTCTTACATATGAGAAGCCATTATGATTTTCTATAATGATCATCATTATTTTATACTCCATATTTTATTAATAATCAATCATTTGACAATTTTTTTTAAAAAAATGTTCACTTCTTTTTTTTTAAAGAATGACCTTTTTGTAAAACCTTTTAATGTTATGGGTTGCTTAGATCATCAAAATGTTGTTTTCACAAGATAAAATAGCAAGCTTCATTCCTCCTCCAAAGTACTATATAAGATTTATTTATTACTGTATTAAAACCTTAGATGTTATATAATACTAAATTGCAATTATAATAATTAAAAAATAAGACTAAATAATTTTGAATTTGTATTTTAACATGTCAACTGCAACAGGATTTAAGACAAATATTATAAGCAAATAATAGCTATCATTGTAAACATAAGTAATCTCCACAAAAAGTAAAATGTAAATTTTATTGAGCATATAATTACAAATAAATTTTCATTGTGTAAAAAATTTAAGTGAACTAAAATAAAAAAAAGTTGTACAAATCTTTATTTAAATAATTTCTATTTAAATATTTTTATACCTATAGAAATTTTAATTTCCTTGCAAAATGTCCGTCTTTGTAAACATAAACAATATTGAAAAAAAAAAAGATTTAATCACTGATAGAGCAATCACTGTACATTACATTTCTTGATCTAATTTTTATATAATAATGATTGCATATATGCAAATAAATAAATAAATAGTTAATTAAAATTTTTTTTAAATAATGTTGCAAAAAATAATTGATGTTTCATCAGTAATGTACAAAAAAAAAACATTCATAAAAATATAAAGTGTACTGAAAATTTAAGAATGTACATTTGTTAAATTTTTTTCTATGCATGCTTAGTTTTAATTATGATTCAACAAAATATCAAGTGGTAATAGTATGAAAACCGAACCCTACCATCTGATGGTGCTGTTTTTCACAAAACACACATCAATATACCATTTTAGCAGCCTACAACTTACAGCTGACAGTACTAGAGGTGTTTTTTGAGCTGTAACAGTCAACCTGAGGGCGATGTATTCTACGATTATGTAACAAAGTACTATGCCTATTGCATTGCGACAGTATTCGTCAAGTGAGCACTCTTGAACTCTCGCTAGTCTGATTTGATGGTGGCCATATTTGAAAGACAAAACTGCAAAAATTCATTGTCGGAAATTTTTTAGAAAGCATAGTGGAATTAGTATTCCATATTAAGAATTGTCATGTCATCACAGATGCTTTCCTATGCTTTTGAACTGCACACAACTTGAAAAGGTTCTTCTTTTCAGCAGAGTTTTTTCTGATTTCACACGCAAATGCCCGTTTATGTGCAAATTCGTGTGAGAACTGTCAAATGTCATCTGCAAGTTGTTCGAATTGGCCAAAGCTGAGTGAATTGCTGGCTGGCCACACAAGTGGATGCACAATATTGTGTTTCCCCAGAAAGCGAAACTCCTGCAAGCATATCTATGTAGGTCTGCATAAGGGAAATTGTTGGTTTGAAGGCTCCAAAATCCCGTTACTTACAGCTTTGAGGCTTCCCTGTTATTTTATTTGGGTGTTACTTTTGGCTGCTGTTTTTTTATGCCCCCGTAAATGGTGGTGTTTTGTTGTGTTTTTTTTACTTGTTTTGCTTCACAATTTGTCCAAAGGTTTCATTTTTTTTTTATTCAATAAGTTATTTTATGGGAAAACTTGTTGTTTTTGTTGTTCACATGATTATAAAGTAGGTAGGTAATATTTGATAAGTTTCATTAACAGTTAAAGTAGGTAATATTTTATTTTACAAAAAAAAAAAAGTGTTTAAGAGTTTCTTCAAAAGAGCCCCACCAAAAAAAAAAAAAAAAATAAACAAATAAAATAATAATAAAGAACTGTGTGGTAACATAATAAAATGTTCAAAAAGAAAATCCAAAAAGAAGTCGATAATTAAAAATCAAAACAAACCTTCCCCACCACCCCCCACCTCCCCTGGCTTAAAAAAAAAAGTTTTTTAAAAATGAACTGTTTATGTCTTTTTTCAAAATTAAAAGCCCAAAAAAATTAAGGAAGAACTTTTCGCTATCATATAAAGCTTTCTGTAGCGTAAAGATTTGAAACAAACAAATAAAAAAAGTCGACAATTCAAAATCAAAACAACCCTTCTCCCCTCCACTTTCTAAAAAACCAAGTGTTGGTTTATTCAAAAGTACCGAATTGTTGAAGTCTTTCAGCAAATCAAAACATCAACCAAAAAAAAAAGAAGATAAGTAAAAAGCAAACAACCAACCCCCCTCCACCATCTAAAAACAACAAAGTGTTTGTTACTGTATTTTTGTGTAAACAAACCTACGGAGTGTTAATCGATAATTTAAAAGCAAACCAACACCTCTACACCATCTAAAAACAAAGTGTTTGTTTCTTAAAAAAAATGAACCAAAAAAAAAAAAAAACCGTGTGAAAAAAAAATTTGGTTTACCGTAAGTAATATTATGTAAAGAAATCTACGGACAGTTAGTCGTTAATTTACAAACAAACCAACACCCCTAGACCATCTAAAAACAAAGTATTTGTTTATTAAAAACAAAAAAACCCCGGGTGGAATAAAAAAAAAAAACGTTGGTGGTTTACTGTCGCCGGCGAAAAAAAATTAAAAACCGATTGAAAAAAAAAAAAACTTTAACCTTAATATTATGTAATAAAAAAAACTTTGGTGGTTTACCGTTGCTGATGAAAAAATAATAAAAACCGGTTGAAAAAAAAAAATCTTATAATATTATGTAAACAAACAGACGGCCTGTGAATCGGTATATTGATGTGAATTGGTGAAAAAGAGCGCCATTAGATGGTAGGGTTCAGTATTCATACTATTATCTATCAACTTTGTCTGATGTAAATTCAAATTAACAGTCACAAAGTATAAAATTATTGTAATTTTTTTTTTAAGAAATCACATCACCGGACATATTTTTAATTATATATTATGATTAGTATTTTATTATTATAATCAATGTTTAATAAATGCTTGTCCATTAATCATTAATTTTTCAATTTTAAGAGGAGATGGGTGGGTAGATTCAGATTTTTAACTTACATTATATGTTTTGAATATGGGGATAATGAATTAAATTTTTTTGCCATAGAAACTCATTATAATTTCTTGTTTTGTTTTATATGAGGTTCTTGATTTATGAATCATTTTGGGAACCAGTTGAAGTTTCTATCCCGATAAAGCTACATATGTGTTTTATTTTTTATTATGTTATTATTATCGCTTTCAGCAAGTACTTTTATTGCCAAAAAATTTTCAAAAATTTACATTGATTTAGATTTTATGTTTTTTAATACTGTATTTTTATTTGATATTTTTCTAAGTAAGTATTTTGATTATTATTAATTGTTTTTTAAAAAACAAACAAACAAAAATTATCACTACATTATTATCAAATTCTTGTATTCTTTTGTTACAAGATTCAAATCCTGAATACCAAAATATTTTTAGCATATTAAAAAAGTGGTTGAAAAAATTAACAATAATGGCATCTATCAGATATTAATCTAATAGATTTCAACAATTATAATATTTATATTGTATTATTTATTGATTTTTTAAATTAATAAACATTAGAATTAAACTGATTGAAATGAATCATTGGAATTTTTAAAAATATCAACTGAAAAAAAATTAATGAAATATATTTTACTTACTCATTTTTTAAAAATCCCTTAGTCCTACCAAAGATTCACCACTTATTCTAATAATATACAATATCATTAATTTAATTCTAAGAATATATGATGTCATTATTTCTAATAATGTATCTAGCCAACATTCTGTAAATTTTTTTAAGGTTACTAATATATTTTTGAATTAATGTTTAGTAATGTATACTAAATATTTCATGCTTTCACTTACTACACAATAAATAAACGAGAGTTAAAAGATTATTGGTAGATGTTGTTTCTTCCTTGTTATGTTGAATGTTGCATTAATAGTATATTGCTATTTTTTATGAAGTCCATTTCAGATAACTGGTGGGTTATTCTAAAACTTGTTGCTGTCAAGTTGAAATTATCACCTGGTGGTGATTATGCAAATGAAATTATCTGTTCTTAAAAAATTTAAATGTGATATATCCGAGATTGTTTAGGAATGATTTTATCCATGAAGTTTCCAAATAATGTTCTGCTTGAATTGCTACCTAATATGGATGTTCATAATACAATATTAAGAAAAATAAAACAAATACAAGAAACCAGGACAAAGTATTAGAGAGACAACATATTAAAAAAAGATATGAGTTCTTTTTATAAAAGATTATTTTAAAAAAGATGCTCTACTCTGCCTAGCATAGTGGTGAGAACGGCTGACTCTAGAATTAAAGATTTTTGGATTGATTTACATCTGAGGAAGGGGGGAGGGGACTTTCAAGTCAGTCAAATTGAATTGTTATTCTCAACACATCATCACTTTGATATTCAAATATCACATGGCCTTCCAAATAGTGAATGGTTAATCTTCTTGTACATGTAGATAGCTCAAATGAGAAGTATAATTTTTTAGTGAATCATATTGAATAGCCAGAAGAATTGTTTATGAGTGAACTGCCCCCCCCCCTGCCAGTTTGGGAATTTTGCAGTTTTTTTTAAAAAAAATCTCACGCAATGGGTATAGCAGTATAGCATATTAATACACTATATTAACATATAATACTATAATGTCATTGGTCTACAACAGTTTTAAATCGCAAGTCAGCAGCTTTTATTAATAATATTGCAATTCAATGTGGTTCTTTGGAACTAAATATTCCAGGATTTACTTTCAACTGAGTAACATAAAATCTGTTTTATCAATTAAATGGAACAGTTGTACACAATCTATCATTTGACATTCAATTATCACATGACTTCCAATGCAACTGATTATAGTAGTTGAGATTATAATTTTCATTTGCTGTTTAATTAAGTAGAAGTTTTCCAATGACGTCTGTTTTTCTTAGAGATATTGGATTTATATGTAAACAATATAAAGGAATCTGAAGTGATTAGGAGAGGAATTCTTTAAATGGCTTTGTTAAATCATTCAATTCTACTATCATCTCATAGACTGAACAGTCATTAATTACTTGTTTCAAAATGTGCTTGCTTGCAACATAAGTCATACATTTTTAAATTCTCATCAACAGGTTCAGAATCACATGTAGTGGCTATACTTAATTTAAGAACCTATGATTTTTGTGGTTGTGGACAAGCAAGTCATGAAACATGTAGTCAATGACTGTACAGACATGGCAGAATCAAGCAATTTAATAAAGCTACTTGGGGAATTAATTTCCTATTTGGAAACTCTCCAAATTCGTTTTTATTGTTTGTAAATACTTAGCTATTTTTTAAAAAAATGCACAAGTAAAAAATATTTATAAAAAGATATTCTAAAACAAGTTCTATGTTTTAATAAGATATTTTGCTTATTTTATTTTTTAACGTCAACATTATTGTAATAATAACTTAATATTTTTTTATTTTCAGAAAGGCTATATCTTATTTCCATGTTCTTTATTTTAATTTTTATAGACAATAGAATGTTTTTGTTTCCTTTTTTTTTTTTTTTACTAGAATGGGAGGGAGGGGTGTCTGAATAAATTAAACATAGCATTTATATGAATATCATTTTTGTTTCAAAATCTATTTCCTATGTGGTTAACGTAGCTTTTGTTAGTTTGTTTAAAATTAATCAGTTGAATAATAAAATTCATTGTACAGTACTTTTAGAATTTTTTTTTATTTTAAAAAAGCCTATTCTGAATATATATTTTAATGTTATCTGATAAATATAATATCGCTATGATATTAGACATCATTGCCAGGGCTGCATTTTTCATTACCTAGGCATATTTTGCCGTCAAATTTAACACACACACACACACATTTCTATAATCATATCTAACTTATACATTTACAGATTATTTTTTAAAAAATTAATAATATTACCATTGGTGGAGTCACCATCCACATTCCAAAGTAGGCAAGTTATAAACTAATTGATACATTTGTTTTTAAAATCAAAAACATGAAAATTATATATTGGGAAACATGAAAATAATGTAATTTTCTTAAGCAAACCTGAAAATAATACCTTTGTAAACAAACAATGATTGAAAAACAAAATTTCAATTAAATGAGATCAGTGCAAACTTTTCACGGAAAATTTTATTTTAAACCTATAAACATCATATGAAAATTTTATTTCTGATCACAGCAAATAACTTAAATGAAGGACATGCAAAAAAAAAACAACAACTAATATGCATGCTTGAACACATAAAAATAATATAATTTATTTAGAAAACAAAACAAAATAATATCTTTAGTGAACAAACTATTGAAAAACAAATATTGTCACTAAGTGTGATAAATAGAAATATTACATAAATTAAGTTAATAATAATAGGATACTTGTGATGTTAGAATGCCATATTAAAAAATCGCAACTATGATATTCTGCCTTTGAAGCACCCCCTCCCTCACTGGCGAAAGGTGCGGCATTCTGACATCACAGTAGGTCTAATACTTAAGTACCAATAACAGTAACACACTAATTTTTTTACAGAATGATTTTGCACTGAAATCACTTATTGAAAATACTTGCTTTTCAAAATCTTATTTATTCACTGAATAAATTAATTTCAGGTTGTCAAAACATTATTTTCATGTTTAATTCATTTTGTCTTCATAACAACCATTTGCTGTCAATGCTATTAAAATTTATCATCAAATGTTTGCATTGATCGTACTTTTTGAAAATATTTGTTTTCCAATCATTGTTTGTTTGCTATAGGTATTATTTTCAACCTTGTTTTCTAAATAGATTATATTATTTTTATATTAAAACATTGTAATGGTATGGAATAAATAGTTAGACATGCAAACGATCATCAATAAATAAATATGAACACAGTAAATGAGCAAAAAATGAGCACCAGAAGCCAATTTAAATAATAATCATAAGTAATAATATAGCTTTAGCAGCAAATAATTAATAATAGCCAAGCAGAGTAATAGTACCAAGCATACTTTAAAATCTTGGGCTAATCATCTTGCCAATGCCAGACTTTCGGCATAATATTAAAAATAAATAAATCAATATTTGTGCTGAATGCAAACACATAATTGCTAAAATTACTATAATAATAAAGCATATTGTGACAGTCAGATGATGTATGTTGGTTTAACCCAGTTCGAATACTAGGCGAAAGTACCTTGAGGCCATCCATATGCGAGATATTAAATCAAGAATACTATGACCTATGCCCTATTTGCCTATTCTCGAGGCTAATTATGAACAAACAACATTATCTGAACACACATAAATTATTTTCTCACTGGCCACAAAGCTTAGCAACAGAGGTAGAGACATGGACGGGAACACCTACGGAGCTAAATAGTTAAATGTGCAATAAAAGTACTAAGAAACATGTGTTTTGCGTGCCTGGATCATTGGAAAAGTAAAATAAAGCATTATAATAAAATTAGGAAACTCAAGCTTTTTATAGTTAAATAATATGTTTAATTAACAACTTTAAAATATGAATAATGATTTAATGGCCTCCGCTATTCCCCTAAATTAATGAAAACTAATTAGACAATAAAAACAGATTAATATGTTTGCGGTCTAAATCTTTTCTTCCCAATTTTATTAAAATTGTCAACCCGAATCTCCTCGATAAAGTACAATAATAAAAATCTTTCACAAAGCATTTTTTAATTGCTTTGCGCTAAAACAGAGTTTAAAAATTATTTAAAACGTATATAGCTAAATCTGATATACGTAATAAGCTAGTGGCGGACAAAAGAAGCGTTATCGAGGAGATCAAGTTGGCAAACAAAAGGAAACTTACTCGTATTGAATTTTACAAATATAATGAAAATTGGAAAGAGATTTAAATGAAAAACTAACCTTTAAACTTAACCGCAATGGAATACGAAATATTTATAAACGTTAGTAATGAAGAATAGCGAAGGAAAAAGGGTTAAATATATAGATAGATGATCACACAATATATATCTAAGACTAGTCTAATAAAAAAATGGTTACATTACAAATATAATTAAATACAACAATTTATAATATAATTCAATTAAGAAAGGTATGAACAAAAGGGTAGAAAGTAAATAGTTCACTGGAGGAGAGATATGATTACCGTCCTGGTTCCTTGGTCATGTTTCCTACGGCGTTCGTGGCTTGATCCAACCCTCGGTAGGTATTTGTCCGGACAATGAAAATGGAAATATGTAGCATGGTTTCACGAAAAGTCCTACAGACACGGCACAGAGTTCAGATGACTATTGAGTAGATACTAAGGCATTTTGGATGGTATTTAGGAACCTCAGCGATAGGCAAAGCTATTTATTTGCCTAGCCAAGCATAGTAGAATCCATCAAATTCATATGACTTTTAGCTTGAGCATGTTCAAACTTCTCCATGATTTTGAAGATGACAGTTGTATAACTTTTTGGAATAAAATCTCAACAAGCAAAAGCAAAATCTGCCAAGAGTTTTCCCAAGAGAAATCTGAATGAAATTTCCAAAGGGAAATCTGAATGCCAGCAAGAAAACTTTGAATAACCAAGTCTTTTGTTCTCACTTCTATTTATACCCTCTTTGTCAGCTACCTTCTATTGTTTGTATGATCTTAGATCTTGATAAGCCCCCATGCTCCTTTGTTTCAAGGTAACATTTTCTAAAAATAACCTTTACTTTTTTACTCTAAATTTCTTTCTTTAAACTTTGAATTTTATTAATTAAAAAAGAAAGAGAAGGCCATCTTTAATTTGCCTTGAATGGGCTAATTAATTAAAAATATACATTCTTTTAGAAAATGTTGGCGGGCTTATCTCAAAATCAAATCATACTAAATATTTGAACAAGATTTAAAAAGAAAAATACATTCTTATTTCTTTTAATAAAATAAGTATTTTATTTCAGCAGAATTTTGCATTAACTCATATATATACGCTTGACGTATATATATGTTTGACTAATAGATTTTACAAGTAATTTTTATTAACAGAAATCTAATCTTAGAATGGAATTTATTTAACAAAATATTTAAATGCAATACAAATTATATAAACGTAATTAATTTTAGCTTTAATGCAAAACCCTGCTGATATTGGACTATAAACTTAATTCAGGTCTATAATACTAACTAAGTTTATAGAAGGCTGTGAAGCATGGATCGGACTTTAGATCCATTGCTTCAAATATTGAATGCTGAGATTATATCAATGCTGATCATCATCAACTATTTGGTACCATGGATGTGCTGGCCATTAGTAAACTAGTCATAAAACCTACATTGTAAAGTGAATAGAATTATAGGTAACATTCATTAACTTAATGCCAACTATAGTGCAGAACTAGCTTTGGGATTGCAAGGATCTTGATAATTGTGAACAAGAGAATATGCTAATATTAAATAACGTCACTGGAATAATTTAAAATAATGAGTAATAAATTTATTCATTCGAAGTAAAAACATTAGTAAAATGATGGGTCTGATAAATACTCTGCATTACAAACAGATCATTTTGATTTTGACTTTTAAATATCAGATATTATTTCTGTAGACTGAGAAATAAAACTGTACCTGTAATATTATTTAAGCTATAAATATTGTAAATGGTCTTAACAAATATACATGTATGTGCACACAGATATAATACAATAATTAATATTTTATTTAACAAATTATAAATAATTAAATATTAAATATGTATATATTAGGAGCACACACATGTGTATTGTGATATAAAAATATTTCAATTATTGATTTTCTTAACTTATAATCTGAATTATTTTTGTAATATAATTATATAAAGCTATGAGTAGTAGAACTTAATCACAAAATCTGGATAATCTATTTGGCAATTTCCTATTTTTTTCTAACTAAAATGAGTTAGGAGTGACATAACAAAATTCAAAGAAAATGTACCTAGAATTTTTATTTCCTATAGGTTTTTAAACTTTTTCACTGGTTTGCCACTTTTTTTAAAAACAATTTTTTTCTCATTAGCCAGTTAATTTATTCATTTCATTCAAAGATTATTTTAAAACAAATTAGCAGAGTTACTAACTGTTTGAAATAATATGTCAATATTAATTATACCCTTTTGCTTACCAATTTTTTCCATTTGTGTTTTATACATATATACAGGGCTGCCACATGCAGGCGTACAGGTTATGTGGAACACAAAGACACTTCACTATTGGGGAGCCAAGACACCAAGATAATTATTAAAATTTATAGGTAAAAGCCTGAAATCAGGGCAAAGCCGTTTGCAGCACTGTTTACGTGTCAAAACACATAAAAATGCTGTTTCGGCGGCAGCCGCCAGCCTTACAGGCTAATACAACATTTACATATTGTATTAACCCATTGCTAGGCCGCTTTACATGAGATTGCACAAAAATATTACGGCTTGTTTAGTGCTTCAAAACTATTTACGCGTATTCATTCTATTCATAGCTGATTACCATATCGCTTGAGGGTGTTTAAATATCAAGGCGGTAGCATTTTTTCAAATCTCCGTAATAATGTTATTTCTATTTAAATAATGTTGTTAATCATTAATAATTGTCATACGATCCCCACCCTTCCCTAAAAAATGTTAATATGTAAAAAATTGTCAAAGGGTACGTTCCAACACGCTTCGACAAAAGCTCACATGCTAAGTCACGTTTCTGCGGGAAAACTAGATGAGATCAATAACATGTCTGAGGAGTACGTGCAATTTGTGCACTTTTCACAAATGCCGAGTACAGAAAGGTGAGGGAGACTGTATCCTTTTTTCCGGCACATAATGTCCTCACAAATACCAGATTGTTTGATTATTACAGCAATAAAATAATAAATCGGTTCAAAAAGTTCAAAGTTTGTGTACTTTTTTTTTGATTTCATTAGAAATTGACTTGTATTTGGATGATGTTTTTCTTTTTTCAGCAGGGTTAAAAGAAATGACTCCTTTTTGTTAATACTATCAAAGTAGGAACCCCAATCCTTCCACCCCCAAAGCAATTTATTTTAGAAGGCAAAAAAAAAAAAAGATAATTCTAAAGAAATAGAAATAAAAGTCAAAAGGATTGAGAAAAAAAAGTTGTTGAAAATCAACAGAAATTATGGACTTTTTGTTCCAATTACTTTTCCGAGTATCATCGGAGTTTGAAAACGATTTTTTATTCCCAAAAAAACTCAAAACTTACTTTTGATTTAATAAGAAGATAAAAACAATTTTGTCAACCAAAAAAAAAAAAAGAAGTTCGAAAAAATTGGAAACAATTACCAAATAATTGCATTCTATTTCAAACAAGGTCGGGATTTTAAATAAATGACTTTTTCGGTGTACTTTTTGTTAATAATAACAGTACGGAAAGACCCCCAAAAAGTAAGCTGTTTTTATTGTAGAACGAAATATAAACAAGAGTCAAAAGTGAAACAAAAAAAAGATATTTTTTTTTTAAAACAAAAAAAAAAAGGTCTTGACTTTTTGTTACAATTCTTGATGCGAGGGTGGGTGTTTCAAAACAAGTTTTTAACCTCCAACAACACGAAAGTTACTTTCGATTTCATAATAAGAATAAAAACAATTTAGTCAAGCAAAAAAAGAAAAGGTAGAATAAAGTCTAAACAAGTCGCAAATAATTGTATTCTATTTTTTCGGCGGCAGGATTAAAACAAATTTTTGGACATCGTGAAACGGTCCAAAGTTTTAAAATCATCAAAATAAAAGGTACACAAAATTAAATTAGCAAAATTTATTGGAATAAAGAAAAATGAGGTTACAAAAAAAAAAAACAACATCGAAAATTAATATAACAATTTGTTTAATAAAGAAATGTTATAAATAAAATCAAAATTCGTTTAATTGATAAAAAAAAAAAAATCTCGTATTATAAAAAACAAAGTTGCAGCCCGGTAATGTTATATTTCATTGATTTTGTCTAGCATCAACGCTCCAAGCGGCTTTGCCCGGATTTCAGGCTTTTACCAATTTATATGTAAATAAAATTTAAATTTTCAAATCATTTCATTGTTAGAAATTCATTCTGAATGTAAATATTTTTTATTTAAATATAAAAGGTATATTTTAACTTATTTGTGACAAGTAGCCAGGCTTCAAATTTCTAAGCACAAGGTTGAAATATACTATATATAAACTCTTATCATTACATTAAACCGAGCAGACCAATACTATTTTGTCTTGATAATTAATAAAAAATATACATAAATAAATGTTTAGATTTCCGAATCACCTAATTCCTAGAAACACATTCTGATTGTAAATATTTATTATTTAAATTATAAGAGAAATATTTCTTTAATTAAACTTATTGTGGCAGTTGCTTTAGCCTCTAAATATATTTCATATATATTCACAAAACCGAACAGATCGATGATCAATGAATGCCCTTTCGTCAATATAATTAATAAAATTTATATGTAAATAAAAATGTTTATATTTTCCAATTATTTTTATTTAAATATCCTAATTTATATAAAAGCTAACATATTATTATTAATAATTTATTTTAAAATAAAACTTATTTGAAAAATATTGCCATATAATTATAATAATTTTGCATATGATGTAATTATCTTTATCAATAATGTTTTACAATTTCTAAATATGTAGTATCCACTCCAAAAATGGTAAGTCTGGTTCAATGCTTTGTTGTGCCAACATTTTTGTAATAGTGTTGTCTTTCTTTTTTGTTATTATTTATTATCTTGTATTATCTTTTTACACATTTTACTCAGTACTATTGTACTATTGCTTTTCTATCAATCCGTTATTTTCTGGGAAATTATTTATAAAACTCATTTATTCTTCATCTTAAAACAAATTACATCACCATCTGCTTTCAGAATCAAAACTTTTATATTTTTTTTATATTTTCCTATAGCATGTCTATCTTGTTTCCCAGAGACCTATGATATGTAACCTTTTTTTAATTTGTGACAATAAATTTAACATTTTCATTGTCTTGTTCATTGTCTTAACATTTTATATATCTATTTTTACAATATTTTTTTATTTACTTCTAACAGCTTAAAATAGTCATGTTTAAAATGGTTAGCTGACTACAGGCTCTGATTTTAAATGAGTTTAGGGATTTATTATACAGCTAATTTGAGTCCTCAGTAGTCAAAATGATGGAGTCAGGATTTACACTAATGATAGAGTTCAGAATTAAATATTCATTTATGCTTGATTAGAAGAAATATTTTAAAATTGAAAAAACTGTTTTTGTCAGTTAATAAATGATGTTCTTCCTCAATATGTTAAGAAATTTGCAAATATAATATGTCATTAAATTATCAATCAGTTTTGTGTCAAATTAAAAAAAAAAAAAAGTAAATGAATTAACATAATTTCAATTTTACTCTTTAGTTAATAATTGTATTTTATTTTGACACACAGTAAGGGTTGATGGTTTTAAATTGTGTGTTAATTGTTGAATGTGATGAGTCCAAGAATGGTAGTATTAGCTCTTGAAGTATTTTGCATACACAGTTATTCTATATTGTTATATGTTCAATAAGTGCTAAGAAGTTAGTGCTTTGATGGATGACTTCCTATGAAATCTGATTGATGTAATCCACTCGCTAGTTTGTTAAATAGTTAGTATTTTCATAAATGACTGTTTGAGAATCTTTAATGGTGGTGCTTTTGTTCTATATATATATAGTTGTAGAATAGCAACACAAATAGCTAAAATTATAGATCAATTCTCAGCCAAGGAAAGTTAAAAAAAACTGAATTGAGTCACACTCAAACCTTAAGTTGGATGTCGAACATGTTATGACTTTTTTAACTATTGATTGCAACATTCTTACTATTTCTTAAATGTAATTATAACATTGACATGTTCATGCCACTTATAGTTAAGACTTAAGGATTTCCTTTTATATTGAAGTCTACTTGACATTCTTCACGGTTCATCATTATACAGCTGTGAAGTCATGCTTGTGAAACAACTATTTTATCATCATTATCTTCTAAAATAAAATTCTTCATAATAAATAGAAAATCTTGTCCGAAGTTTAATTCTATCATGTATGTGATAACTTTTACACTCATTACTAAGCAATCACATTTTTCTAATAGCCATAAGGTAGAATTATAGTTTTGTATATAAAAATATACAGTATAATTTTATTAATTGGTTGAGCAATATATGGATAGCAAGGAAAATGAAAAAAATGGATGCTTGATCACAGTGTATTGGAATTTTCACTCAAATAACCAGTGTGAGATTGTTTTATTTTGATCATGTGAGACAATTATTTATTGGAGGAATGTATAATGTTCAGAAAAATTGATAGTGCAAGGAAAGGGAGACCATCGACAAGATGGATGAACTCCATTATCCCAATAATGGTTGTACTTTCGAATAGCCTCAGAAACAAAATATATGATAAATCTTTCTGAGAAATACTAAATTATACGATTGCCAGAAATAAATGTTTACTTGATGGTACTTAATAATAAATATTAACTAATATATAATCTCTGCATGAAGCATTTTAATAAATAGATGTACTGTAATTAAAAAAGATCAGGTTGATAAATTCTAAGTAATTTCTGAGTCAATTCTGAGATTAAAAGAAAATGCAATCTGCATTATTTATAAATTTAATATTATTTAATCTTATTAATAGAATGTCTAATCATTGTAAGTATATTTTCCAAGTGATTTAATTATAAAAAGGCATTTTATTATTATAACATTTATATTTAAATGTTGAAAATTAATTAAATTGCCTTTTTTTTTTTTTAAAAAAAAAAAAAAGAAAACTATAATTTAAAAATGTTTTTAAATGTTAAAGATTTTATTGTTGAAGATGAGTAGGTGGGAATGAGTGTGGAGAGAGGGGTGTTCAGAAAATTGGCAAAGCTTAGAATATTAATAGGAATTAATCAAATTTTTTAAACGAGATTTTTTTTTTTTGAATTTTTAAATAATTTTTAGATTTTACTTTCAATTCACAAACGGCTTCCTACTCTTACTTATGCAAGCCTGAAGTCCAATATAAATAAAATATATTCTATATACATAAAGTTTACAGAAAATATGTAAAATATTTAAAATATATCATGAAAAAAAGAAAAAATAATATATATATTTGCAATCATTAGCATCTCTAATATTATTTTATATATAATAGTATTGTACAATAATAACTCACTGCAGACTTTTTATTAAAAGGGTGTTGCATTTTAATTACAAGCACACACACTTTTTAATTGAACATATGATTCAAAGAATTACAAGTGCCATCAAGCAGTATCTATACTGACTTCCTAAAGTGTATAAAATTATTACCATATTTTTGTGTTAATTAAACACCTCTATATCTAATGTTAAAAAGTTGTATACACCTGGGTCTCATTTTACGTGATAGATAGGTTCCTCAGAAAACATGCGCAAACGAAATCATGCAAAAATAGACGTAACTTACATTGAAAAGGGGGGGAATGTGGTCTGTGATTTTTCAAAATCCGTGTAAAAGCAAAGCACCAATGTAAAATTACTTTAAAATTCGCACACAAAAAAAAATAAGGAAATAAAATATGACTAATAAAAAATTTCAAATTTGAAAAAAATTGATACAAGACAAACTTTTTTTAACTATAATATTTAATTTTATTCAAAATAATATATTTTTATGCATAATTTACAGTACAGTAATTTACATTTTTTTATACACGTTTTAATTATTATCGCTATTTGCCGAAAAACACGTTCGTTTGCAAGCTGGTAAAAAATCGGATTTTTCACAAGAGGAAATGCAACTAGCGCCAACTTCACACTCATGTTGTGTCAATGGTTTTCTGGTGACAACGTAATTAGTAATTAATCTTTGAGATGATGATTTTATTAATTGTTTATGAAACTAACAACTAAAAATTAAATTCTTATTTTTGTCTTTAATTTTTTAATTTTCAATTCCGTTTAAAAATCAAATTTCACATCACATTAATTTCAAGTCGCCATAAGTAATTTTTAAATTGTTAATTACAATTAAAAATCATATTTTAATTTTTAATTGTCAAATTTAATTGTGCCCACTGCTATTACTCACCTTTTAAAAATAAACTTGTGGACACTAAATGATTAATAATTGATTACGTTTTTTTTAAAAAAGCAAAAACAGAATGTGATTTAAAATGCAAAATTAACACGCACAATGTTTGAACAAATTTACATTATAATCTTGAAAAATTTAATGTGTGTATACATAAAATGTGGAAATTATGATTTTAATTTCATTATTGCATAAAATCTTACTATTATAAAGCACTGAAAATATTGAAATTTCTAAGATGAAAGTCGAATTCCAATAATGTGCTATTACTTTCAATATAACGTAAGTGCGCAAAATTTATTATTTAAAGTAATAGCGCATTATCGGAGTTTGACTTCCGGTGAAATATGAATCGCGTAACTTCAAAATTGTGTTAAATAAGTCTGTGTAAAAAGAGACCCAGGTGTATATCTTATTTTCAATTTTTTAAAATTTAGTTATTTTATCCTAATATTATTTATTTGTTTTTATTTACATATATACCAAAACCATACAAAACATTTTAAAAATGTCAAAGCATTTAGAATTGGAATAATACAAGAAGGGGCAAAAATAACTTTAATTAATGGTAAACTCATTTAGTTGTACTCAAACTAATTTTGCTTATTAATCTTGCCTTCTAAAAGAAAATGAAAGAGGGATAACCTTTCATTCAATTTTGATTTTATCAGTCATGAATAATAATTTAACAATACTATATGTATATCTTTATTTTTAAAAAAAAATTATTAAATATAAATTTATTAATTATAGAGCATCCATTATTTTAAATACTATTATAAAAGCATTTTAAATAATATACACTTTTTTGTTTAAGAAATAATAGACTTTATAAAGTCTATGATCATTCATAGAAAAGGAGCTTTAATAGATTGTGACAATAAAGATTTATATATTTTTTCTGTGTAAACTCAGTTATGCAAAAGTTGTGGAATGGACTCATATCACAATACATGTAATTTATTTTTAATTTTGTTTATAAATGTTTAATTAGTTGGATAGTAAACTGATAGTGAATGATATATAATTATGTTAAAATATATACTTAATGATTAGTGAAATGGAAATAGAACCTAATGATGCACTTTGCTAAAAATTCCAGATAGCACATTTTTTTCTATCTAGTCAGCCTTAGAAAAAAGGACAATATCACAGAAACAGAGCATCTATAAATACAGTATCCTGAAAAAGTATTAATAATTATTTATATTTAACAATAAACTTACTCTCACTCAATTAAATATATGTTAAAAAAAGTTGTATTTTATGAAATAGTTAATGCATCTTATTTAATGGAGGAAAAATAGAACTTAATTTTGTAAGTAATTTTATAGTTTTTGTTAAAATATGTAAATGCAACCTATAGTATTTTTTTTTTAAGTTTTTTTTAAAATTAAATGTTTTTTAAGAGTCTTTATGTAGGAAATGGAAGTGACAATTCTATGTAATGTGTTAGATTGTGGTTGAAAGTTGGGAAAAGCTTAAGATATTTGAATCTTTCAGTGTTTTTATTTGTTGTTGTCTATGGAAAAAAAATAATTTGAAAGTATTGACAAATAGACTCTCTGCTATTGTATTATTTCAACCATTCTTTTCCTTAGCAGTAAATGATCTGTTTTCAGAAATAGAAATAAAAATACACATCTGCCTAATACGTTTTGCAAAAAACCATAAATGGATGCTTTTATGTAACATGTTAAATCAGGGGAATTTCAAATCCTACATATGTATGTTTGGTGTCATTCTTTCCTAATTTTATGCAACCGCAATGGTAATACTGTTGGAATTTCAAAAATGCTTTCTATATATTGTATGGAAAGAAGTGTTAGAAATAGATATTTTTCATAAGCTCCACTGAAAAGATCTGTACAACTGGAATAAGCCCCGGAAGGTTGAACAGTGAAGGTGATAGGGGACTGTGCCTCCTAGTTGTGTTAATGAAATGATATTCTGGTAAAATAACTTTTGACAGATACTGTACAATAGTAATAACATTATTTTATCAATGTGAATCCATGGAGTGACAAGAACTACTTAATGGTAAATCTTGATTAATAGCAGTCTAGTTTCTAATCTCCTGTTATTGTGAGTTAGTACTATAGCTATCAATGTTGAAAAATAATTACAAAAATAGAGAAGGGAATTATTTTTCATTCATTAACCGTAAAAAAACATTAATCATAAATTGCTAATTTCTAGTCATCCTTTTAATACTTATTAATGAATACTGTTAGAAGTACAGTTTCCAACTATATAAACTTTTATAAAAAAATGCTTTCAATATGGAGACACCACCCTATAAATATAATTATTCAAAAATGAAATATTTAAATGAATCTCAGCAATAAAGATTCTGCAACTTTGTTGATTTAGGCACAAATCAAATTTCGTATAAAATAATAGAATGGTATATTTTATTGAGAACCATTTACATTGGTTATCTTTTTTTTTTTAAATTTTTTAACCTGATCCATAAATTTTAGGATAAATCCTTATTGATGTTTTCCCCCGCAACTATATCAAAATTAGTAAAATGCACTGACATTAAAGATAATTTTTTATGCTTTTGATTAAAAAAAAAAGCATATGGCTTAATTGCTTGGGAGTTCATAAGAAGTTTCAGCACCAGATCTACGAGTGTCAGAATTGATTATGGGACTTCCCAGTCTCAAATCAAATGCTCTATCAACTGTACCAGACAACTCAGTGTAAAAAGCATGTGGCTTTATTACTTGGGAGTTCATAAGAAATTCAAGTGCCAGAACTGTGAGCACTGGAATTGATTCTGGGATCTCCCGATTCCAAGTCAGATGCAGACTGATGAAAAATGTTTGCGGTGATTTTTAAAAAAAATTGTGTATGTATTATCCTTTCATTTTTATACTTAAACATTTATTTTCTCACAGTAAAAAGAAACACGTATAGTATACATACACAAAATATAATTGCATTGTATTATTTATTTTTAAAAGCCTCATACACTTTTATAATTTACATTATATATTTTTTTAAATTTATGCAGAATTTTATAATTAATTTGTAATTTAAAACACATAGTGCCAAAGAATAATAGGAAAAATTAAAATTCATTAATTTGGCAATCGTAAAAATGCTAGACCTAGTTCTTCACCATGAATTAGTTTTAAGGATTTTTTTTTTCTATTCTTTTCTTGAATGTCATTCAAGTTATGATTATGCAAATTTTAAAATCACATTCACAAGAATTAAATTGTGATTTTATTTCATGATGCATGAATATGATAACACAATGGTTTTTAAATAGACCTTTGGAATTTTGTTTTGAATTTTTTTTATCTCTTTTTCATTTTTTTGTTTTTTTATCTATCTCTTATTTTCTTCCATTTCATTTTTTGTCCCCCCCCCCTACTTTTTTTTTTTTTTTTATCATTCCTTCTTTTTTATTACTTTTTTTTAAATCTCAATTTCATTTCTCTTTTTTCATTTATCTTATTATTTTATAGCAGTTTGTTCCTAACTTTCATTTTCTTGTCTCATTTTATTTCTTCTTTCTCTCATTTTCCCCTCTTCATTTATCTTTTATTTTCTTTATTCATTTTTAATTTATTTCTATAACTTTTTCCTTTTGCCATATTTTATGATTTTTTCATTGTTTTTCATCTGTTTTTTCTTCACTTCCTTTTCTTTTTTCTGTTATTGTTTTTTTTTATTACTACTTTTTTTTTATTTGTTAATAGTTTTATTATTATTCTTATTCTCCACTGGCTGCGTAGTTAACTATGTATGAGGCAGATCTGATTGGTCAATTTTTTTGACTATGCTGATTTGCATGACTCCATGTGTTCAGTGGAAAGATTAACCAATCATTTACTGTAGGATATACATTAGTGAAATAAGTATTGAGGCCAAATGTTGCATGTTAAATACTAAGATGAAACACTCCTTTTGTAAATACAAAATTTGTACTTTTTGCATTTACTTTACTTTTTGTTCACTCGGGATGTATAGGATAACCCCTTTTTTTCTTTTAAATAAATTATCTATATTTCACAATATATAAATATTGTATTTTATTTAGGATGAGTCAAAAAGAGAATGGGATTGTGGCTTTAGTTATTATATATTGTACATTTTAATATGATTATATTTGGCTTTTATTGTTTTAGATGGTTTATTTAAAATTTGAATTATTATTTTTATCTTATTGTAAGAAAGATAAAGTTTGTGGTGCTGAAATTCTAAAGAAATTTAAAGAGGTTAATTATGAAGGGAAAAGAAATTTTGATTGGACATATATTTAAAGTCAGAATAATTAGAAGGATGTGTTATAATGATCTAAGAAGGTAAGAAGAAGAGAAATAAAAGACAAATGATTGATGATATAAAAGAAGGAACTAATTTTAAATGCTCGAGTGTTAAAGTAAATTAACATAAAGATATAAGATTTTGAGTTGATATATGAGACCTGCTTTCTTGGTGCATAATTAACACTGTGCTATTTAACCAAAACATTTAAATGCAGTCACAAACTGTTCTATTATTTGCCATCCTATCTTTTACTTGCCTAATTATATTGGTAATGCAAAATTTATGATTTTTATATTCTGTATACACATTAAAATTGTTTATAATTCTAAATAATATTTCTAATTGAAAGATAATAGTTTAATTGCATCGTTTTTTTTAAATTTTATTTTTCTTACATATTGTGAAAAGAAACTTTTGATTGTGATTCAAATGTCTCAGAATTTTTCTGCTTTAAACAAATAAATGGAATGACGATATTGATTTATTACTTGGTTTTAATATTTGAAAACATTTCAGTCCTAGAAATCCATTTCACATTTTGAAAGTCATATAAAATTTTGTTAAAACATTTTTTTTTTTCTACAGAAATATATAATAGCTTCACTTATAGATTAATGTAAGAACTTGTTCATTGCTGCTCTGGAGTAGAGAACTTTTGGGGATTGAAAATTAGCTATAGTATTCAGTGTCAATATTAATATGGCATAATTTGTATAATGTGATATTTTACTATTATTTGTAAATAATACCTTTAGATATATTGTGTTTAATATCATCAGCACAAGGCATGAAAATAAGTCATTCAGATTTTCACTTTTAGTTAGAGCTCTCAAGGCCATTTCAGTTTTAAGAGCTCAATTGCTTTTTCTGAAGCTCCAAATCCAATCTGTTATTTTCTCTTATCTATATTTTATCAAGTTGTAAGCTACTTAAAAACTTGTTGCAAATAAGATATGATGCATAAATTCTGTTATTCTACTGCAGGAAATTTCAGATATATGATAATGATAGCATTTGAAAGATTATACTTCTCATCAGATATCAGAAGAGAAATTATACAAATCATAATATTTATTTTAAAGCTATTTTTTTGATTGTATACTATTTACTTGATTTATTTTCTTGTAGCTCATACAAGAAATCAAAAGAAATCATGGCTCAAGAGAAGAGTTTCTGGAAAGATTCCACCATAAAAATATTATTAGAGGGTCATCACTGGATTTAATATCCCCTATAGTTGGCTTTGTTTATTTACATTAAAATAAAACCTTCATGGCTTCCACTTATGTAGCTTATTAGATTTTCTATAAGACTTTTATATATATTAAATATGCTTAATAGTATTTTAAAATATTTTATATGCAACATATCCACTCAATTATTTTTACTAAACTAGTTTAAAAGTTTGATATTTGTTCATCTATATTGGGCTTTCTTGAATTTCTTTTCTTTAGGAAAAGTTTGTGGTTGAACTATCTTTTCAATTGAACTCCAAGGTTTAATACTTTTTATTTGGTAAAAAGATAATATGGCTTCTCAACAATCTCTGAGGAAGATATTCATTTTTCCACAAAGCTGTGCAATTCAGGAATACACCCCACACTCCCATTTACTTGTCCATTGAACAAATTTTAACATTATAAAAATGATGCATATTTGCCCTACAGCTATTGTCAAGAAGTATGACTTAATTTCTCCCTTTCTAATACTATTAGTTGTTTAACTTTGATTACTGAGACTTAATAACATTTTAATTCCCTACTTTTTAATTTAAGGTAATAGCTTGTTAGGCTTCTCTGTAATTGGTGATATAAATGGTTATGTATTGATGTGTTAAAATTTTTTTAATTGAAACTCCCAATGAAAAAGCTGTTGAAAATTAGATGATTTACTGAAACTATATAATGAATGCTTCAAATAGGTATTGCCCCTTTTTTATTTATAACTTCCTTATCAGCTTATGTGACAGTTTGTTACACTACAAGTCAGATTGAATATATTCTTTTTACTAAATTGACTAAGATATATATATATATCATTTTTTCAATAGGGTTTACCAATTTCAAAAGACAAAAACCCAAACAAACAAACAGACAAACAAACAAAAAAAAAAGAATATATATATTTAGACTTATGTCTTATATGAACTTCATATAATTTGCTTATAATGCAGATCATAGTAATTCTTTTCTGACCTTTTTTCTTCACTATTTCCAGAATTGTCCATTTTATGTTAATCAGAATATAACGTTCACTTTTTTATTCATGGTTCTAAATATAGTAATATAGATGCATTTTAATTAAACCCTTTTTAATTTATTTATAAATTTGTATTTGGACCCAGTGATTTGATCAATATAACTACTTAAGGTTTGCATAAATGCAATATGCATCTTTACTAAACATTTTATTATTAATACTTGCATTATTTTTAATCTTCAGATTCATTATTGATGGGCAGTCATTATCTGTGTCAGAGTCAAAATCTACCCTCCCCTTTCCCTTAAAAAGATATTTAATAGAATAAATGCTTTCTAATTCAAACTACAATTGAACTGAATTGTATTTTACCCCATATGCAATTAATGCTTGTGATCTAGATTTACATTTATATTTATTTAATTTATTTTTGTGATATGGCAATATTAATATTTCTATTTAAATTCTGTTATTATTACTCATAGTATATTATAAACTTTATTCACTTAAATTATGATATAGAAGACAGACCTAGGTCATCTCAGTCTATTGCAATATATAAATATATTAAATGTCTAAATAACTTCCTGCAGAGTAAAAACATATCCAAAAAAATACCATAGAAGAATAATAAAGTGATTTTTTTTATCAAGAGGAACAGTTTTTGGATGTGAAATTTTTAAATGAATTTCCAACATTGTTTTGCTTTCTAATTAAAAATAGCTAGATACCTACTTCAAATATTGGATGGGCTTCCTGGAATAAAAAATTCAAGTCAGTTGTAAAAATGTAAAAAATTTCCAAGTTTCATGTAGTCAGTTTATATTTAAATTCCTGATTATTGAAGTGGAAGGTGAGTGAAGTATAATGTCAATAGGCCTTTCCACTCTCACACATATAAATGTTAAACCACTTAGAATGTTATCTTATCACTTTGCTTATTTAAAAATTTCTTTCAGTGACTCTGACATAGAACAAATTATTCTAAAGTATTTGAAATATTTGAGAAAATTTATAAATCTTAGTTATCTGTTTTGTGAAGTTACTGATTTGTAGTGTAAATAAAAGAAAAATGAAGTGCAGATTGTGACAGTGGGGACTAAGAGATTTTTATTTGATGAATTTAGTCTAAAGTGAATAAAGTTTTTACAGGATGTGAATTCTCTATGGTTATTTCATGATTCAGAAAACAACAGCAGAAGAAAATAATTTGATGGTCATCATATCAAATTTATTTCTTTTACAATTTCTTTAAAAATTGTCATTTATTATTATCGCACATCAGTCTTTCTGTGAATAACAAGGAATTAACAGTAATTTGAATATAGTAAACTGTCTTTCCCATGATCACTTTCTAGATATTAGAGAAGATTTAAACATCCTGTTGTTATCTCTACCTACCTAATTTTTTTTTGAAGTTAACTATATTCTATCAAGCATATGAAATATAAAGTTTTTATATAATTTATTTTTAAAATTATTACTTTTTTTATAGTGTGTGTTCCCTGTGTGGTTTAGCACAGTGGGGAAGCAACTAATTTGAGAACTAAAAGTTCTGAATCAAAGTTCAATCTGTCATCTGTTTGACATCACATGATCTCCCAAGCAACAAACTATTCTATATTTTTAAAAAACATTTATCAGCAGCATAACTCCTTTTGTTACATACTATATATCCCATTTCAAGATGGTCATGCAAATTCTTAAAAGTAAAAATAAATTATAGATTTAACTATCTACAGGAGTATGACATCCTTTCATCAGTGATAAAGGCTACATCATAGTACACCAGGGGTCCCCAACCTTTTTGCACTTAAGAGCACCTTCTATAATACAGGACAGGTGGTGGGCACCATTTATTTTTTCAAGGTAAATTTATAATTGGATATTGTTAATAATACACATAATGTACAAAAAAGTATTTATTTCAAAAATAAAATTTTAATATATAATTAACGTTTATATTTTTAGCTGTAAAAGTATAGTATGTCCTACAATTTGATTACAATATAATACAATAATTTATAAGAAATTTTAAAAATTAAATTTATTTATGTCAGATAAATAATTTTTTATTGTGTTCGGATAGCGGCGGGTGCCATGGTGCCCGTGTGCATAGGGTTGGGGACCCCTGTAGTACACCAATTTGACTAATGAGCTTTACTTTCTAGCTAATAATAATTTCATCTCATTCTAAATGTAAGCATTTTGAATATATCTGTTCTAGTAAAGATTATCTTGCACGGTTTGGTGCAATTGGTAAAGTTTTCAACTTGGCATCGGAAGATCTCAGGATCAGTTCTCTATGTACAATTCTGGCACTCAAACTTCATCGTTATTATGTTTATTATATATTACATGTAGATATATTAATTGAAATCTCCCTTCACCTCATTATGAATCCGAACTCGGCTGATAATTTAAATGAATTTTAATTTTCTATATATATATTTATACATTCCTAATGTATTACATAAATGTATTTTATTAATAACAGTATAATATTTTAAAATATAGAATATTAATATTTATATCAGTATATAATTTGTACATAATTATTAAATAAAAATAGTACTTTGTAATTTTGTCTGGATTATCAGAAAATTTTGAATTCAAGATGTTCAGATTACTGATAGTGTGTCCTTGTAATTTTTTTCTGGAATAATAGGTTTTGAATTTAAGATATTTATTTGGATTAATGATACTCAGTTCAAAGTTTAAAAAATTCTACCACACACTTTCCTCTAACACTTACAATCACCTAAATTTAAAACACGAATCAACACTTTAGCAATAAATAATCATATTGTCAATTGCTTGGTAATCTTATGTTATTTAAATACATGAATGGCAGTTTGTGTACATAGTTCAGTTGAAATGACCATATATATTTACTTTTCTCAGCTGGAAATTGATCAATAATATTTAGCCATAGTAGTTCAGTACTCGATCACAGCATGACAATTCTTACAATCATTGTAATTTGCAAACATAGTGAGATTTATCTATCTCTGCCAGAGATTTTATATTCCAACTCATTTTTTTATTTGTTATTCGTTACTGAGATATAAATATAAATCCATTTAGTAAAGCAAACAAATACAATTTAGATATTGTGCATCTTAATAGTGTAAAAGTCTTAGTAAAGTTTGTGATGTAAACTGAAGTTGAGATTCTAAAATAAACAGATTAAGGATGATGGACAGTAAAAAACAATGAAATTATTATTTTCTCAGAAGATTCTAACATCAGAGCATGTGAAATGAAAGATTGGGCTTCAATCTGGGAATCATTATGTTTTGTTTCTACCATGTAATCTAATCTACGTACATATATTTATACATCTAGTGTATTAGCAATGTGAGATGTAAATTATAAAAAAAACATGAAATGTACATATTAAAGTTATATTTAATATCAAAGATATTACAATGTCAGAGCTTTTTGGTAGGCATATATCTCATTGCTAGCTAAATGCTTCATCTGATATCACTTATCCTATTTGTTTAGACAAGAATGTTATTTAAGTTGTTGTTTTTTAATTCATTGTTCTATTAGTTTCTGTTTACAAATTGCTTCATGAATCAGGGATCAAGATGTGTTACAGATTTGATCACGGAATTTTTAATTCAAATTGATTAAAAGCAAGATCATGTTATCTTCTTGGCTTCTGGATTTACAATGTGTTGATTATTATACTATTCTTTACAGTTTAAAAACTAATCTACAGAATGCACTTAATGTTTTGACTGCAACATTGACTTAGCAATTAATGTTCAGAAAAGCTCAAGTTCTTTGCCTTCCAATAATAGAAGGGGAAATCCTATGCAAATGTTAATTTTGATAATTACTAACTTGAGAATGTGAAAACTTATTAAGTATTAAGATGTTGAAATGCAGGACATATTCTAATATGTGGTTATTTTTAACAAGCTAGAAGATAGAATATTTTTTTATAGTGAAATAACAACTTAGCTGTATGTAGAGAGGCATTATTTTGTGTGGAAGTGAGATTCACACCTCCTATTGATGTAAAAACATTAGAAGTATTTCAATTAAGAATGCTCCCTAATTAAAATTTTAAAAATACATAGGAAAGATCCCAAACCAATTGATATGTTCTTCAGCTTATTGGATGTTATACCATAGAATCTACTATTGCAAAGTCATAACTTCATTGGATTGGTCACGTAAAGTGAATGAATAATACAACATTTTAAAAAAAAATTTTTTATGATGAACTTGAGCATGGTTTTCTTGAAAGAGGCAAATTCTCTTTATGTTGTAAAGATTATCATCAATGTCATTCTGAAAAAAGTGCAATATTGATTGTTTTCTTTGGAAAGGTATGGCTGATTGGAGAGTTACAATTAGGCAAAGGTATTAAGATTTTTCAGGAAAAATGCAGAAACAGCATTGCAAAATATCAAATAAACAGAATAATGGATCAATATGTTCTATATGTGAATGTATTTGTGGATCGCGAAGTGGTTTATGTAGTCATCACTCTAATGCATTATTATTTTGTTTCCATTGGCTATACTGAAAGATTCTTGCTGCTGAATCTTCCAATTTTATTCCCCATTCCCCCCAAAAATTGTAAAATTATTATACTTTTTGTATTTTTTACTATTTTATATATGTTTGTTAAGTTTCTGTCCTTAAGAATATTGGGTAAAGGATGGTTACGTTATTACCTTAAGTGGTAAACAACACTTGATCATTGTCTATTGTAGTTTTTTTTTTCCATATGTCATAGCATCGGCCGGAGGCGCACCTGCAACAACTGTCTGCAAGCAAATGCTTGCTTGCAAGGCAGCTGTGCTGACCTCTCGGCTAATTTCTAAATTAATTAATTAATAATTAAATTAGTTCATATTTTACAAGTGTATTTCAAAAACAGATATGGAATATATATATATATGTTTAAATGTATACTAAAATCAATTTTAAATTCAGATTTTAATCAGAGGCATATTCAAAGTTTTTTTAAATTGATTTTTAAGTGAAATGCCACATTTTCCATTCACTTATGATCCGGTGTCTGCCGCAGTTTTTAGTCAGACCAGTGATCTTCACTGCAAGCCAGAAATTGACTGTCAAAAGTTATAATAGATTATTATTTTAATGTATACAATTGGAAAAATAAAATGCATTTCAATATTTTAAA
This sequence comes from Epiperipatus broadwayi, assembly GCA_028023455.1. NCBI lineage: Eukaryota > Metazoa > Onychophora > Udeonychophora > Euonychophora > Peripatidae > Epiperipatus > Epiperipatus broadwayi. The sequence goes on along the minus strand of JAQFVV010012399.1, from coordinate 17,739,652 downwards.
AGAAAAATTTTATATAACTTTTTAATATTAAAAAAAAAAAGAGAGATTTTAAAATCTATTCAAATTTATTCCAGAAATGTCACGTTTTCAATAAAAGTAACTTACTAAAATCAAAAACATAATAGCTAATCATTATTTTGCATTAAATTTTGTAATCAACTTTTCAAGCATATTAAATGTATTCATATGGTTAAGTATGTAGTCAATTTAGTAAGGCCATGCTTCATTGTTCTTAATAGAGATATTTTTATCCTTAACTCCAAATTGGGTTGAAGCTCAGAGTCCAGTATATGAATTCATAGTCAAAGCCTTTGTGATGCAGGATGCCATGTGTGCGCCCATACATCGGCACTTCTGTTTTTGATATTTCTAATTTTTTCTCATTCAATAAATAATAAAAAAAGGAAGTGGGGACTTTTGTACTCATGTTTGGAATGAGATCCAAACAGGAATAAAAAAGAAGATTGATTATGACTTTATTTGGTCTGCTATCATCTGATATCTTTTTTTTATACTAAACATTAATTTAGATTTATTTAAATTTTAAATAACCATTTGATAAGCCATTTTATTAAATATCTATCATAAAATTTTGTGATTATAATTTATAAGTTTATTAATATATATATTTTAAAAATATATACATCATTTATGTATAAGTTGTTATTTGCCTTTAGTATGCCGAATGTTTTCATACTTGAATGTTGATAACACTCCATGTTGGCATTATCCCTATTTAAATAAATTGCATTCTTTCTTTGTTTATAGAGAAACATTTATACCAGCATTGTATGTCTTTTTAAATCAAATTTATTCTGATTATCTTTTACAGCAGGTCATTAATTAGATTTTGAGCAGCTATCCTTTTCATGTATTGTACTAAGACCTAAACCTTATCTTTCACTGTTTATTAGTAACTATACATAAAGTTAATACAGATGCAAACAGCATATATAATGACTAATTATAAAATTACTTTAACTTTTAATTTAAAACTGCCCGGAAGTGCTTTCAATTACTATAAGATAGTTTTTTTCCCCACCTCATTTATTAGCTTCTGCCGTTATTTATTATTTACTGTTTTAAATTAAAAATACCAAGATTAATATTAATACATTGTACAGGCTTAAACCTGCATTTATATATGTAATATAGGCGGGATTCGAACTCAGACTTTCACATGACCCCACTACTCTCAGTGCCATCTCATATTGCTGACCCACCTGATCACACACATGTTGAAAAGATAAATAATCACAAATATACGTATTTCATGCTAAATCAGCAATCATCAGTTGGTCTAGATTACTATCCTCACACACATATATATAATCAGTTCTCAGCTTTATATTAAGATAGCCAATCTTCATACTTTAATGGACAGGCTTCAAACTATTTTAACTCACAACTCTTCAGCCTTCCATTTCATTGAAAATCTGAAGATGGAACGTTCAAATCCCTTATTAGTGCCAAGGTTGTCATCCTACCCATGTTGACATATTAGTCATTCTGACCCCTCATGTACAGGAGAATAATCCATTTATACATACATATGTGAGGGATGGGCAGACCTATTAATATTATATTTAGTAATTTTATATGTAATATTTTATTTTATTTTTAGATACAAGAATATTATTATCACATTTCAATGTTAATAACAAAGATTTATAATGATGATTTTTTGTAGCAGAACTTGCTTTATAATATATTTAGTATGCTACATTATAACAGAATGTGTGTTCGCAAGTAGATAATTTATGTTGGGCATATGCTTCACTGGAAGAAGTCTTACTTTTTTTAAGGCTTTCATGTAATAGTTTTTAAATACATTAATATGACCTTTTAATGTTTTATAAATTATTCTGAATTTTTCTACTAATAAAAGAGTTATGCAATTATTCACAGTGAATTATTGGCTCCACACAGTTGAATCAGTGGTAGAGTGAAGGACTTGAGAGTTAAAATCATTGGATTCTATCATTTCTGGTGTTCAAATGTCACACGATTTCCTGAATAATGAATCATTTGATTATTTTTTTTAAAAGAAACATCAAACTTTACATAGTCTCAGGTTTATAATAAATAAAAAGCAATATTAATACCATATATCAAGAGAAAACATTCTAAATATTAAATGCAACCTTAATGCATTTTCATTATTGAGCACTTTTGTCAAAAGCAATCATTATATTCCATAACTTGTAAATAGCTATGATAACTCCATCCAATATTGAAATGTGAAACTTAAAAGCAATATTAATATCATATACTCAGAGAAGACATATTTGTCATTATCTCATATTAAATATTTCATCTTGCAACTACAATAAATCTGCTAACTTTGCCTTTTGATTTTTTTTTATTTATACTTGTTTTCATATATTACTAAATATATTCAGAGCTAATAGTAGTAATTTCAATGTTTTTAATATTGCCTGTTTGCTTATTTGATGTTTATAATGATATAAGATTACTGTTTGTTCAAGCTTAAAATTAGAATAACAAGAGATAGATGATATAGCAGCTGAACATTGTTTTATGATAGTCATATATCTTTCTTGTGCTAGCATTAGTGATTTTTTGCCAACCACCATTTTAGAATCAATAAATTATCTTCCAGTTTACCTATATCTGCAGAATAATTTTAACATAAAAACTTTGACTGTTGATAAACATAATGAATACATGCTTTTTAAATTATTATTATTTTTTTAGAATTTTTAGTTAAAGGAGTGAGTAGAAATTAGATTTTTATCATCTTGATAATTGTTAATGGTTTTGATCTGCATTCCCCATTAACACTTAACAAAAAATTATTATAATAACAAAGTTCATTTTTGAGTTTTAATTAATCTTTTTCAGGTTGATTAAATATATAACTAAGTCGAGATTAAAAACATCCTTAATTTTATCATATAAGTAGCTTTTAGTTTGAATAGAGTTTGCAACAAAATTTTATTATTATTTTTATCATACTTACTATTTAAAATGTTTTTGAAACTGCTACCAAATAATGAAAGTTTTTAAATTATAAAACATGATTATATTGAGCTTTCATTAATATGGGTGTTGAAAAATTTCTCTCTCACTGCATAGATTTTTTAATCCTTAAGACAAAAGTAAAAAAAAAAAAATTATTTGTAATTATGAAAATAAAAAACATGTTTATTAGTAAAAATATTGAAATATATATATATTTGACTTGAAAATGTAAACTTTCCAAAGAAGTAAAAACTTATCTTTTGACTTAACAAGCAAAACCAAAAATTACTGCCCCATTGTGCAATGAATGACTAGAATAAGAATTGTTCTTTGACTATGCCTGCCATCTAAGAACAAAAATGAAAACTAAATTATAGATCCAATATCATTAAAAATAAACTGCTAAATGGAACAAAACTGTACCAAATGAGAGATTAATACAAAAATAACATCAGTTCAGGGAAGAACTTATATAAATAAATAAGTTTGTAACAAACCTGGAAAATGTTAGTAATTTAAAAATATATGAAAATTTATATAAATAATTTCAAAAATTAATAATATTCCATTAGAAGAAAATTTATTGAATTTAGTGTTAGATGATTAAATCAATACTTGCCTTAAATTTTTCTATTACTAGTTGAGTCACATTTTTTGATAAAAGCACCTGTAGTGAAGTGGTTAGTTTTATCAGTCTTAAATCAATAGTGATGAACTTCTTAAACATTTTGTAATGCCTTGTTTTTTTTTTCCCTATACAAATAATGTTACAAATACATATATCACAAAATATGGATTGTTGATTGAGATAATCAGTTCACATATGTCTAGTAAAACAATGTTTATGGTAAAATGAATAATACAAAAATAAAGACATCAAATTTTTTGAAAGAAAATATGAGTTTCTTGACAAAACTTAATAATTAGATGAAACAATGAATATTGTAAATTTATCACTTTTATTTATATTTGTTATTACTATAATATTTTTATTGAAGGTATGTTATTCTGTGAAAATTTACAAACAATACAACAGGAGAAATTATGTTTAAATTTATCAGTGATGAACCAGTTGCTTGAAATATTCCTTCATTTTTAAAATGTATTTTGGATGAAATAGTAAAAATTATATGTAAAGATATGGTCAACCAACATAAATCTTTGCTAGTACTTACTGAAATTAAATAACTATCACATGGTAGAATTTTTATCAGATAGTTTGAATTTAGAAAAGAGTTTGCCATATTCTTACACAACAGTAAATTTCTATTAGTAAATCGTTTTAGAAATGTTTTATGATTGAATTACATACATTATCTGTTGGGAAAATATAGATCCATTTCCACCTTACTGGAATGAATTTAAACTGTGAAATTCATGAAGAAATGTTAAAAGAAATTATTTCTCATTGAAAAACCTTAACATTAAATGATATTAACTATTGGTTTTTAAATCCACTTACTATTTAAGAAATTTAGTAAAATGTAAAAGAATATTTAAATTTATTCAAAAGACAGTTTGTTTATTTGGATAAAAGTATTAGAATTTGCATAACCACTATTAAAATAGACTTGACATTTTTTTTGAGATTTGAAGTAACTTAAGCTTCTGTTGTTTGTCCAGTTTAAAATATCTTTTCACATTTCATATACTGAATAATATAAATAACCTCGTTGACCAAATTATTATCACCCACTAAATTACAATAACTATTCATAGTACATAGATTGTTACACTGAAGTACTTGTCAATACATTTGTAATGAATTATTAATATCCATGCTGTAAGAAATTGATTTGATAATAGATTTAGCACTTGAAAATGATTATAGTTAACAAAAAAAAAAAAAAATCATTGTATTTTAATGTCTTATTTATAAAGTGCATATTATTTGAAACTTGCAAATGGCATGTGAAAAAAATGCCACCATATTAAAATTTAATAGCAAAAAATTATATTTTTGCAATATTGCTGTTGATAACTCATGTATTATTTACAATATAAAAATACATCAAATCATAATCATTTGCAGGGAAATATTATCCAAATATGTAAGCTGCAGGAACAGCATTGTCATTTACGATCGGTTAGACCAGGGGTCTGCAAACTTTTGAGATGGAAGAGATAAATCTGACAGTTGCAACAATTTAAAAATTATTCAAGAGCCATGAATATATTTTTATAAATAAGGGAAATTTAAAGAAATACCATAACAAGTTTTAATATTAATTATATCTTTATTAAATGTAGATTAAATCACATAGAAAATTGCTAGCATTGGTTTTAATCAGTGTGAACAATGAGCTTGAATTTAGTTAGAAAGTTTCTGCATGTCCAGTTGGTAACTAGTGGTTTTTAATTTAAAGCTCAATACCAAGTTGGCATCGGCAATTTGGTTCCTCAATTTACATTTAATAAAATTCATGTTAGAAAATGATTGTTCACCTAAGTATGTAGATCCAAAGATACTGAGAATACCAAATGCAAATTTTTTCAACTCATGATATGAATCTGGAAGACTATTCCAAGTAGTAAAAATCATAGCCTGCCTTCTGTAGGTTTTTTATAGCACTCTGCTGGTTCTGGGAAAGCAGACTACATTTTTCTTTTTCCAGTTCTTCCATAACAAATTTGGAGCTCCATAAATCTTTGCTTGTCAAGTTCAGCAATTGTACTTCAAAATTACCCGCATCAATATTAAATGGTGAAAATATTAATTCACTCACATTGACATTAAGAGGATTCTTGATAAAAGCTAGAGTTGCTTTATTGTTTCTAAATTCCTGAAATCTTTGAAGAAAAGATTCTCTTATGTTTAAAATTATCATAAAATAATCTTTATTATAAGGGCATTGTTTTCTCAACAATATTGAGACAAGTTTGGGAAATGAACTAAAGTTCCCCTATCTAAATCTTCAGCAAATAGAATCAATTTCTTTTCAAACAAAATAATTGCTTCTATCATTGAAAAAGCAGTATTTCCCATACCCTGTAATTTACTATTGAGCTGATTCAGTTGTGATGTAACATTCACCATGAAATAAAACCATTGATCTTCTGTTAATTCTAAATATTGAACCCCCTTGTTGTCAAGAAATAGTTTAATTTCATTTATGTAAAATGTTTTGACATGTCTCTGGAAAGCCATCGAACCCTGTTATATTGGAGATCCGAATACTCACTCTCCATTTCATATAGCAACTCTTTAAATTGTTGATGGTTAAGTCCTCTTGCTACAATAAAATTAATAATCATAATTACCAAGTCCATAACTTATAACGATTTTTTCTGGAAATGTTTGTGCACAAAGTGCTTCCTGGTGAAGTATACAATGGAAAGTAATCACCTGATGATTATTTTCTTTTAAAATTGAAACAACCCCTTTTTCGATCCCATCATACAAAATTTTTGCTCCATCAGCAATTGACACAATTTATCAAGTATATATGTTTTTTTTTCCACGCATTCAATGACAGCATTTGCTATGTCCTCTTCTCACATTTGGCCCTCGAGTGGCAATAATCCTAAAAGTTCTCTTGGACCTTCAGATGATATACCACACATAAAGGGAAATCTGGGCTGTGCCCTTGATGTCGTGACAAGACTCATTCACTACAATAGATAAAGCTGAAGATAATTTAATGTCCTTGATTTGTTGGTTGGCCACATTTAAAATCATTTTAACTATCCTATCTGCTACTGTTTTGGCAGATAATGGCATGTTTTTAATTTTATCTAAAATCTCTGTTTTATTTTTGAAATCACAAGTTCTTCAGATGCTTTACCAAAACATTTTATGTACTTACCGTCTGTGAATGGTTTTCCTCTCTTAGCGATTTCCTGAGGTACTACAAAACTTGCTATTGTAATGTTATTGGAAGACTGACTCCAGTAATCAAATACAGAACTTGATTTTTTAATATTTTTCTGAAGTTTTTCAATTGGTCCTTTTTTCGTGTCATTGACAGGATATTTTATGGAAAATGTGGCATGTTTTGTTGTGTCAGTGTTTCTTGGCAAATAAGATAGGTTGGAAGGCCCTCCTAGTTCACGAGAAATGTGAAAGATTCAATTCATTTGATTTTAAAATCACGATGCTCATCTAATGTTTTTCTCAGTCTTTTCTTTGTAGTCGTGTTGAAAAACATTTTAAAATTGTATTTTATTTAACATGTTATATCCACATTTGCACAACTACACAAAAAATAATTATACATTCCTCTTCTAGTTTACTTGCATTCATATTTACCATTGCAAACATTATCTGGTCCACTAGAGGGCAGCTGTGTGCTCACTTATTAATCATGAAGTTTTGCTATACTTATAAAACAAATAAAATCATGATTACATGAATAAAATCTTGTTTTATGTTTATATATACAAGCGTAACCTCTGATTTTGTTGACTGGTCTCCTTTGAGATTGATATGTAAATGTCCTTTTTTTTGTAAATGATTCTTATGGTTTGTGAATAAAATTTCCTTTTGAAAGATAAAATCTTTTAAAAATTTTATAAATTGAAACTATGATAGTTTTACTTTCAATTTTACTACAAAGTAGGGGGTCTTTATGGCCTAGATTTGTCCTGGTTTTATCTTTATCTCATGATTTTTTTATTTCGGTATTTGCAATGTTTTTTTTTCCATGTGTTCCGATTAGGCCTTGAGGAAAAATATAGACATTACTGAAGAGCCATATATATATACAAAGAACCACTTATAGCTTGTGAGCCATAGTTTGCCGACCCCTGAGTTACACTAATGAATTTTATCAACTTTTAGAATTTAATTTTAAATATCTTCCTCACACAGTGAACTAAAACAAATGAAATTTAATGAATTTACCCATTTCCAGAGAAACAGAAATAGAGGTAAAATTTTATTATATATATATATTTTAATTAAATTTTTTTTTGTACAATGTATTTAATTTCTCATTTGCAAGTGGAACATGAAAAAAAGTACCATCATATTCCAATTTCATACTAAAAAGTTATTTTTTAATGATATTTCTGTTGATGACTCATATATTCTTATTCGCAATACAAAAATGCATTGAATCCTAATTATTTGCAGGAAAATATTTTACCTAAATAATATTATATATATATTTTTCTAATGAATTGGTCTAATACTTATGATCAAAATAAGAATATTCTAGCCTAGTCATTTCACCTTGAAGTGGAAGATCATGTCTAATCAGAATGTATACTCATTTGTTAATTTTATTTGTCTTCTGTACTCTTAAAAGTCTTCATTAATGTGATAATTTAATGTCATCAATATTTTAATGATTCCATTTCTTCAATGTCCAAGCTTTATATCCATAAAATAGCACAGCAAACAGAATAGTAATAATAATATAATCAATTCTGTAGTAATAATAATATAGTTAGTTCTTTCTTAATGGATTTGTACTAAAGAAAAAAATAACTATTTCCTATTTCAAATACAGTGGTAGTGAAGTCATATATTGTACATACATGTAAAAATATTTTCCAACTCTGTCTAATATCTATTATCTGTCTGTTAGAAATCTTTTTACTGAATCCTTTGCTGCGGAAGAATAAGCAAGAGGCAAAAATTGATACTATTTTCTAAATGGTTTCACTATTAATTTTAAAGGTAGCTACTACTGTTATTCTAATTACATTTTGCCTTCTTTATATTAACCATAATCCCTTTTCACTATGACCATTAACTTTCTGATACAAATGTTCCGAGTCTACTCAATTTTTGATTATACATACAGATATCATCAGGGCTTTGACCCATTTTATTTTTTGTTCCAGTTCAGTTTAGAAAAAAATTTTTTTTGGTTTGGTTCTGGTTTTTGTTCTGCACAAAATAAAAGATTTTTTATTTTATTTGTGATTTGATTCAGAGTGATTTGGCTTTTAATTATTTTATACAGTTTTATTTCAATTAAAAATCTATGACTAAAATAATTTGAAACATTTTATTATTACATTTTTATAACTAAAATAATGATATCAACCATTGTATGATATCAACCATTGTATATAATTGTAATTGTGTAAATTTAAACAAATTGTAATATTTAAAAGCATAAGACACAAGGTAAGAAAGATACTATAAATCAATATTAAAATTAATAATTAAATTTCAACACAAATTGCTAAAACTTTTAACAACTCAATAAATTTTTTATATATGAAAATTTTAATTAAAACAAATGAAAATTGCTTCTAATTATTAAAATATCTTTTAACATACTTTCACTCAGACTACTTCTATTTCCCTGGAGAATAAATTTTAAACCAGAGAATGATCACCCAACAATAACTCGTGGTTCTGGAGTTCCTAAAACCATCATTGCAATATTATATAAAGGCGGATACAAGTTTTTATTTTCTTCCCAAAATTCTAAAATCCATTTTCTTCTTTCTAAACTTTTTACATTGTCAAAATTATTCAACAAAAATTCAATGTCTACATCAAAGGAAATAGGCAATCTCTATAACTAGAGCTAACTTTTTATTTTTTTAACAAAACCTTTAATTCATCTGCATCCTCATCAAGTGTTTCACATTTATTAGATGATTCTTCTTCATCTTCATCTGTGATTGCTTTTTTTTTTTTTAAGTTCCGATTTGTTCCAAATGTTCTTTAAATGTTAGTCTGTATTTTTTGTTACAGATTCGGTAAAATTTGAAAATGTGATCCAAATAAATTGTTCCTAGGAAACTCATTTTCTAATAACAATTTCTCAGAAATTAGATATTTGATCATGCAAAATATCAACAAAGAAATTTTTTAACCTTTGTAATTTTACTTTATATTTGATCAAAATTCTGAAAAACATCATTTAAAGTTAATTGCCCACTTTATAATTTCATAGTTGCTTCTGTTACGGGTTGTAATGTGTCAACAATTAAGTTTAATTTTATTCATTTATTTTAGGGAAAATAATCTAAATTATTTTTTGATAAGATTAAACAAATCTTTTTACATTCTAATAAAGTATTAAACATATTATATATATTGTTCTATCTAGTTGTACAGTCCATACTGGTCTTTTAACTTTATTATCTTTAAATTTCGATATAAGAGATGGAATTTGTAACTTTTTTACTAATTCACGTTCTTCACATATAAAGTTATTTAAAGCAGCATATTTAAAAGAATCTTTAATTACTAGTTGCATTTAATGTAAGAAAACACAAAGTTTTTATTGCAAAATACAATTTCTTCAGAGTTATTCCTAGTTCCATTTTCAATTGCTGAGTATTCTTCTGTATTAGTTCCTAACAAATCAATAAATGTGATCATATTAGCGCTGTTATCTGTAGTATTAGAATAAATTTGTATTATATTTTGCTAAAAATTTTCCAACCATATTTTTAATATAGATTCCAGTATCTAATTTCCCAAGTAAACACATTTATTTTACAATCTATTATCAATTGAGCATTAATTCCCAGCATTGACCTATTTAATTGAGTAATAACTTTTAAGGAAATTATTCTTTTTTTCAAGTGCTTTAGTTATTGTGCAATAATTTTAAAAGCTGTCTCCAGTATCAGTAATTTAATATTTCAGAAATCACGGAAAAATTTTTGCTTATCACAGTAACAATTGGATTCATAATTTTTTTTAATCCCCTAACATTTCAAATAAGCAACCATTAACAGTAATAACTTCTACATAAGCTTTAAGAATTCTTTTTCATTCAATTTTCCTTTTAAAAATTCAAATTTTATGAATTTATCTAAAGTTCTTTAAGAATAATTTTTTTAATCCATTAACACTTGGAATAGGTTCATCTTTCTTAACTAAATTTTATTTATCTTCCTTTGTACACTTTCAAATTCTTTGTTGTGATGCTGTTTCAAGAACTGTTCCAAATTTGCAGCATGATTTCCTTTCGTAGCAGTGTTATTATATCATAGATGCTTTTATTTTCTGATTTGAAAAAAAACTTTACTACGGTTTGTTCTATCTCTTCCCATTATATAATTTAAAACAAGAAAAGTAAAAAAAAAAAAAACCCATAAAAACAATAATAATATTTATTAAATTAAATTTCAAATTGATAATACAAACAAATGTTTGAAAAAAGAAATAAGAAGTACATAAACAGATACCACAAACTTACATTAAAGGTGCATTAAGGGATCAGCACTAAATTGCTGATTAGGAATACAGCATTAATAGATGTTGAACAATTATCTACTAATAGATATCCCTTAGTTGTAATGCTATTATAGTTCACGGCTAACTGACTAACAAAGAGAATATGTTGGAAATTTTGCTGACAAATATAATAAAGACAAAAGTCACCATAACGAGTGATACAATGGTGCATTGATGATGTAATGTTTTAAAAATTGGAATGAAATAAAACCTTTAAAAAAATTTGGTTCAATTCCAGTTTTACCTTCTGCAAAAAAAAAAAAAAAAATTCAGTTTAATTATGGTCCAAAGCTCTAGTTATCATTAGTTGTTATTTCTTCCACAAATTCTGAATCCATATTGTTTTTATCTGGGCTAATTTTCCTCATTACATATTTAAAATAAGTTAAAAGGTGTACTTTCTAATTCTATATGATTTCTTGTAAAAAGAATTCCTAAGATCATTCTATAATTTAGCATGTCTTGTTCTTCATCAAATTCTTTGTACGCTTCATTAGATACATATGTAAATAAAAGGAATAAATTATTCTTTCTAAGATTATGAATTAAAAGCATTGTAAATGTTGAACAAAAGCATCAAGAATAGAATCAATCCATCTATTCTTGAAATTCTGATGTTTATAAGCATACCTTTGTCAACATCGTTGGTAATTAAGAGAGAAATTAATGTCAGCCAGATAAACATCAGAGCTCCAAGAATAGGTGGATTCATTTCTATTTTGATTCTTTGTTCAACATTTAGGATGGTTTTAATTAATAGCCCAAGGGATTGTGATTTACTCCCTTTGTTTACATATACATATATCGAACGATGTTTAATTTAATGTTTATATATATGTTTATTTGAATACATTCACAGATAAAAGATGGTTGTTTAAAAATGGCTTACATATGTTTATACAAACTCTGCATATTTTATTACTTAAATGTATGTATGCAAATATATTTAACATTTTCATGGATAAAATATGATTGATTACAAATGAATTGCTTTAATATCTATAAAATACTTTCCTAAAACATTCAACAATAGATCAAAAACTTCAGAATTCTAAATATAGAGAGCTCTTTTTTTTTCATGTGTCATAGCATCGGCTGGGACGCGAACCCGCTAACCCGGGACAACTGCTTGTAAGTCAGCCGTGCTGACCTCTCGACCACCGACGCTTGACAGGGCTCTTTTTTTAACTACCAAATGGGAAAAAAAACAGACTATTCTACCAGAATCTATTATTAAGATTTACTTGGATTTAAAGCTCTATAAAATTGAGGGATAATGTTTCATTGAAAATAAGACCAGGTCTTACATTAATTTTTGCTCCGAAAGACATTATAGAGCTTATTTTTAAGAAATATCTGATTTTTTCAGGTACAAAATTCTACATTTATTCAAAGTACAAAAATGTACATTTATTCAAGTACTTCTCTTTACAGACAGCTATAAGATTCTTATCTAGGACCCCTCCCCAATTGCTCTTTCTTTTTGCAGTCATCTTATCTGGTGATCGTGGTCGAGAAGTCAGCGACAGCTGCTTTACAAGCAGTTGTCCCGGGTTAGCGGGTTCGCTTCCCGTCTGATGCTATGACACATGAGGAAAAAAAAATATTCATTTTAAATTTACCATTAAATCAAGTATTAATTGAAGACTTGAAAAATAGAAGTAGTAACAAAAATAATTACAGAAAAGCAACAAAAAAGGGCAAGCACAAAAATTCAGAAAATGTTTCTGTATCTCACACATGCACATTAAGTACATCTATTACAACATATGGTGTATTAAATTACAATGATTCATATATGACACAACCATGTCCATCCATTGCACACATCGTAAACAATTTCCAAATTACATGTAATAGCCCTGCTTGGGTATTCTTTTTAAAAACTTTTCTTTAGGAGAAAGATTGATGATTTAAGTTAAGCTAAACTTTGATTATTCAGATCACTTCCATTATGTCAATAAAGTCTTTTAGGTAGAAAAAAAAATGTTTAAGAAATCAAGCTAATTTTTCTTTTATCTTCAATATTTAAAAGCTACCATGATGAAACTCTAAAACTAAATCAAGCATTCTAAATCTAAATATTAAGTATAAATAAAATAAATACATAAATATACATAAATAAAATTAATATTTACACGCATATTCTCGAGGTTACAGCCTCCGTAAATATTACTTACGTAATCAATGTGCGTTTAATAAATTTATAATTACAACTTTAAATAAAATTATAAATTGTCCAATATACTAACTTGTGATAAATTGTTTCTCTATACTAGTAGAATTACTTTGGCGAAAATCGTTGATGGGAAAATACAAAAGAACCAAATAGTTTGTTACCATTTATTTAAAGCCTTAATACCAATAATTTTATTTATTTAAACATTCATTACATTATAGTTCAATACATCCACCATGTGTTTTAATGGGCAAACAAAAGCCATCTATCTGGCTGACAATGTAACTAAGGCTTATATTATAAACATCCTGAAAAATCATGCTAAGGCTTATTTTCTTGTTAGGTCTTATTTTCAGAGAAACACAGTACCTACACTTGCATAATATATTGATTAAAACAAAATTTTACTTGTTCAAAATTATCAATATAGCTAAACACAAACAAATTAAAATTCATTATCGATAGTTTCGCTGCCAATAGACTTCAAGCAACTTTACGTTTCTCAAATATAATCTTACGGTCTGTATTCCTCTCATGAATATATCTATATCTATATAATGCTGAATTAAAATATTTTTTAATTAACTTACGAATTTAAATTTTTTCTTCTTTAAATTCAAACTGCTTACACCAATCTTCTTCAATTCATACTCTTTACTTTTAAAATACTTTAAATTATATAGTATCCTTATTTAAAATCTGTTTATCTCCCTCTTCCGTTTACAGACTTTTTTTACAATTCACACTTTATAGTTTTCTTCACTTTCTCCGCTCTAATAATCCAATTTCTTTTAATTTGGGTTTGTTTTTGCCTTTTTTTTTTTTTTGGAAAAAAAACAACTGTTTTTATCATATTTATTAATTCTTCAAACTATCTTCACCCAATTTATCTTTTTTATTTATCTCTAAACTCGTCACAAAAGCAATATATTTTTTATATGACTTTTTAATATTTAAATTTCTACTTCATTGTTTTGTTTGAAATATAATTTTATTATATTCTAAATCAAACAAAATAACATTTAAAAAGGACGAGAAATGCTAAATATTAAAAAACTTAAGCTAAGCCGATATCAAACAGAATCGGTTCCCAGAGCAAAGGATTATTCAATGCTTTGCTGTAAATTTCTATTACAATCCTTATTCTTTATACAATCAAACAACAGTAAGATCGTTTGTTTCATTTTTTGAAAAATACTATAAAATAAAAAAATCACGTAATATAGATGGGTGTGGGCACAAAACAATATACTAAAAACTATTTTGACTCACCTTAAAATTATTATTTTTAACTAGCTAAAACTAATTGAAATGTTTGTAAACAACAAACTTATTCAAATTATTTAAGGCTAAAGAATATGCTACCATTTGTATGTACATAAAAGTGAATGAATTCAAATGTGTGTGTGTGTGTGTAGTTAATTACATACTTATTGAACACATTTTAAAACTTACTCCCATCTTCTAGTTTGTCAATCGTCAATATTACTACAGCTAGTTCTATCATACTTTTACTAAATAGTATAAGTAAATCAATTTTAAATAATCCTCAGAACAATAAGGAAAAGATTAATTCATCAAACGATCCTTTGATATTTTCTGTTTGCATAATGTTTAAGTACTGTATATACATATTATTATATTAGAAACTATGGTTGTTTCTTATAACTAAGCATATTTCAATCATTATATTTCTGTTGGTGCCCAATGCCTGGATTCTATATCCACACATTTTACAATACATAAATTATTTCTTCTAATTCCTTTAATCCACACATTTTACAGTACATAAATTATTTCTTCTAATTCCTTTAACTTATTTATCCACATTAAACAGAGATGAATTCTATCTTCTTTCAAATCAATTGTGTGAATTATTTTGGTTTATTAAAGGTGAATGTCTTATTCTGCTCCTTAACTTTCTTTGCATTTCTTCATATACTTATATATATTGCTTACAATAACTCCCCTCATATACACTTTAATGCAAACATTTAAATATAATTTTTTTTATTTTCCTGACAGTTTTGACTGTCCTGCAGTCTTCATCAGAGCGTTCTTAACCTCCTCTACCTTTTAAAATAAATAACTTTTTCAAATTTTTTATCTTCTTTTTTTTTTTTTACCTTCTGAAAAAGACTGCAGGACAGTCGAAACTGTCAGGAAAATAAAGAAATTATATTAAAATTTTTGCTTTAAAGTGTATATGAGAGGAGTTATTGTAGGCAATATATATGAGTAAAAGTGAATGTCAATGTTAAAAGACTCACACAGTTCCCTGGTATATGATTTTTGTTGACCAAATCAAGTAATTATCTGAGCAAAAAAAAAAGTCAGCAAGTGAAGTAGTTATTACTTGAATACAATAGTAAAGAAAATTTCCACGAGCTGAAAATCCTATTTAAAGATATCTAATGTAAATTCATTATTTTAATTAGAATGGCATTTACCAGAGCTAATTGAAATCTACAACATAAGAATATCCAGTTTATACAAAAAATAATAATAATAATTGCACATCGAATTACTATTTAATTTTAAATATTAGGTGTCTTAAAAAATAATGAAGTTTATAAGAAAAAATAATAATAATTAATAGCATTTTGAAAAAATAATATATATTCATGCCCCAATTATAGCTTAGAATATATTTCAAAAATCAGTAAACAAACAAAATGGCTCTAAATAAAATTAATTTAACAATGTATAGAATAAGATAAATAAAAATACAAATATCAATGCTCTATTAAGTGATTTATTATTAAATTATGAAAAATATTTAGAAATATAAAAAATAAATAATTTTTAAAAATAACAAGTAATAACTCTATCAAGTTTTTGTGCTATCATTTTATTTTAGATGAAAAAATAGGTTCTCATCTTCCTCTTTTTGTTTTACATTATTTTATTATCTGTGAGGATGCAAATAAAAAGGTCAAATACTTCTTACTTTTTATTTATTAATAAACAAAACTTTTATTAACTACAAACTCATTAAATCTGGTCATTCATTAACCATCTAATAATATCAAACAATGGGGATTTAATATTTCTTACCAATAGTTTAACAATCATAGCTTAAAGTGCACTGGTCAGATGAATACTAATACAATGAATAAGATACTTATGTATTACACCTGCTGCCTGTGTTTGCGATGGTAGAATGCCGTATTAAAAGATCAAATTTTTAACAATACGAAAAGTATAAATTTGTACACAAAAATAATAAACACATATGATACTAAAAAAAACTGATAGTTGTCACTTTTTAATACAACATTCTGCTGGCGCAAATACTCCCCCCCCCACTGGAGAAAGGTACATCATTCTGCTGCCGCAAACATAGGCAGCAGATCTAATATGTAAGTACCCTGACAAAAAATATGGTTGTAATATAATAAAACTTTTAGTACTGATGGATTGTTTCATGCTATTTATGAGTGCTAAGACTATGATTACTTTTATTTTTATTAATAATTAGCTGTCCCCATGGCTTTGCTTGCATTAGTAGAAAATTACTAAAATTTTTAAAACAAGTGCCATAAAGCAAAAAAAGAAAATCATACATGATTCATCAAGATCGGTCCAATATCTTAAGTAACAAATAAGCTTTCAAATTTATATATACACCTGGGTCTCTTTTTACGCGGACTTATTTAACACGATTTTGAAGTTATGCGATTCCATGTTTCACCGGAAGTCGAACTCCGATAATGCGCTATTACTTTAAATAATAAATTTTGCGTATATTGAAAGTAATAGCACATTATTGGAATTCGACTTTCATCTTAGTAATTTCAATATTTTCAGTGCTTTATAATAGTAAGATTTTATGCAATAATGAAATTAAAATCATGATTTCCACATTTTATGTATACACACATTAAATTTTACAAGATTATAATGTAAATTTGTTCAAACATTGTGCGTGTTAATTTTGCATTTTAAATCACATTCTGTTTTTACTTTTTAAAAAAGAACGTAATCAATTATTAATCATTTAGTGTCCGCAAGTTTATTTTTAATCAGTAATAGCAGTGAGCACAATTAAAATTGAAAATTAAAAAATTAAAGACAAAATAAGAATTTAATTTTTAGTTGTTAGATTAATTACTAATTACGTTGTCACCAGAAAACCATTAACAACATGAGAGTGACGTTGGCGCTAGTTGTATTTTCTCATGTGAAGAATCTGATTTTTTTACGAGTTTGCAAACGAACCTGTTTATCGGCAAATCGTGATAATAATTAAAACGTGTATAAAAAAATGTAAATTACTGTAAATTATGCATAAAAATATATTGTTTTGAATAAAATTAAATATTATAGTTAAAAAAAGTTTGTCTTGTATCAATTTTTTTCAAATTTGAAATTTTTTATTAGTCATATTTTATTTCCTTTTTTTTTTTTTGCACGAATTTTAAAGTAATTTTACGTTGGTGCTTTGCTTTTACGCGATTTTTGAAAAATCTCAGTCCGTATCCCCCCTTTTTCAAGGTAAGTTACGTCTACTTTTGCGCGATTTCATTTGCGCGTGTTTTCTGAGGAACCTATCTATCGCATAAAATGAGACCCAGGTGTATATAATAGATAGATATAATAGGTCAAAGATATATAATGAAGACAATATTCCTGAATTCTTTGTTGTAGAGCATTAGAGTTTAGCCTAATTGTTGACTGCAAATCTTAAAAAAAATATAATGTAGCTGATAATTAAAACATTTAATTAATATTTACATGAAGTAAACAATTTAAAACCAGCAAAAACTCATCATACTTATTGCCACACTACAAGCTTTTTTGCCTGTTTTAATAACAGTTATAAGCAAGCATAAGAAATGGTGATCATGTGATGTTTATTGGCTTAAAGTAAACAATTTATGAATTACCAATAACAATTCAATATGTCTATTATAACACATTTTTTATAAACATTATAATACGTATAAAAGGTTGAAGGTGAAGTAAGACAATGATAAATGTCATTTAGGAGTCTAAAGAATCAAACAATGATAGTCATTTCTGGAAGAATGTGATGGATACTTAATAATAGTAATCACAATCATTTACATAACTGATTCTTTTCTAATGATAATAATGTTGGTGGTGATGATAATAATAATAATAATAACAACAATGATAATAATAAACAACCAGTTTCCATTTAAAAATGATTGTTAATGAATAGTGAAATCAAGATACAGTAAGATGTTGGAATCATATGATACTTGATTTGGTGAATAAATAAATGAAATAAAAAGAAAGTGATTTCCTGTTATGCTGCAACACATATATCATTTAGCAATAGGTAGAAACATCATCCTTCTAGATCCACAAATAGAAAAATGATAAGTTTATAAATATGGCAGGTTTGATTTAGTCAACTGTAGCATACAGAAAATGTTTTAAGATGCATTCATTGAAACTATTATAGCCAGGGTATTTGTTTACAAGATTTCTACAGGAATCTGAATCCATGAATATAGTGAAATCTATGTAATATACATTTTATCACATATATCTTTACAGTATAGATGTTAGTATGCATATACAGCATGTACATATCTATGGTGCAAATTAAATTAAAAATTACTTAACATATTAAGACATCAAAAATAAAGCACTGATATATATAAAGTACAGAAGTTTTTAATAGTAATATTAAACAAACTCTTTCTTTACTGATTTAGCATTTTCATCATGTAATAGCACTAGATTTGACATGTTTTAAAAAATATGTCTATCTGATAAAAACTGAATAAAATTTTAGAAAAAAAGAGAATACAAGATAAATTGTCATTAATGTTTTTTTTAAAAAATTACATATATACATTAAGATGTTAACAAAAAAAAAATTACTAATTTCTTTCTTTATTCTTCTGATGAAAATTGATAATAATAATAGTATATGCAAAAGATTCTAGGTTTTTGTGATATTAAATTATAATTAGGAGCACTTCCTTGCTTGTAAATAGAATTACAACTATATACTTGCAATATGGTAGGACATGATTGCAATTCTAAAATGAGATATAAAATTGAAATTTCATTTTTTATACTAACTTCTAATTATTTATTTTTTTATTATATATATTTTTCAACCATGGGTAAATGAATTTATAAGTTTTAAGACAGCAGTATCTCTTAATAAAACTATTGAATTCATAGGCTTTTATGCAAGTTCCTATTATATCTATAAATTATAATTTCAATTTTTTTTTAAAGATAATAGTATTCCCTAATGTTTGCAGACTATATACATCCCTCATCAGAATTTTGCATCTCTGTTATGAATGATCAGAGAAAGATTTAAATTTGGTTCATTTAAAGGTATATAGATTTTAACTTTTCAAACAAATTTAATTGATCAATATCTGCACTTACACACTATATTCAGAAAAGCTTAATGTTATACTGAATTCATACTTATTGAGGTGTAGCACTTTCGATGATGAAGTATGTTATCACATTCATAGCAGTAATATATGGGTAATAGGGATTATATCTATGTAGAGACTGTAAATTTATTTAAATTTATGTAAATTATATTGTCCATTTTTTCGAGAGGGGGAAGCATAATTTTTTCTTTTTTATAGACTTATAAATAATTCTAAGGACAGACTCCATAATGACCAAACTCCACACACTGAATATAAAATTGCATGTCCCCAGGTAGGCTGCAGGGCTATATATTATAGTGAATCATGTCCATGCCTCTCTACAAGGATATCTCAACACAGATATCTCTACAAATGAGTCATAAATAATCCTAACATAAGTCTATCTTTCTTGAGTACCAGCATGCAATGGGCCACACATCTGAACCCATAGCTGCTAACATCACATGTATTGAGTGAAATGACTTCATGTGAAAAATTAAAGAGGCCTGGCATATAGCTAACAACCCTAATGCTATAAGTAGGAAGGAATCCTGCTTCCCTATCTTGAACATATGGATAATATAATTTATGTAAATTTAAATCAACTTCTGGCCTATATATATTACACATACATTAATGCTATGAATGTGAGGACATATTTCACCTTTGAAAGCGCTAAGCGCAAACAAGTATTAATTTGGTATAATAAACTTTTCAGAGTATAGCGTGTAAGCGCAGATATTGATAAATTACAGTCATGAAAGAAAAATGCATTATATATTTTAAAATGAGTTAATTGGTGACAAACTTTATACATATTTCTATTGTTAGGGATGAAGTTGGTATCAATTTTTAGCAATCATAAAATAGCATTTCTTTAGAGTGACGCTCAATGATACATTCATTATTGTGTTGGAGTTTTTCTATCTCATTGTTGATTGTCTTCTTATTCAGTTTCTTTGGGGGAGATATTCTGAATAAACACTCAAGCAAATTCTTTAAAATATATAAATTTTGAGATGTTGATTGTATATTCAATTGTAAGTTTATATTCATTAATTTTGAGTGATATGAATTTACAAAATAGTGCAAAATGAAATTTATAATCAGTCGAATTACCAAGATACGTTATCTCATTAACAATTCTGGTGAATATGTAAATTAACATCTCTGCCCAAAGATAGGTTAAACTGATTAGGTAATGATGTACTACAATCAAGTGCTAACACTTGATCATTAATCAGGGATAGTTTGCTACTGTTTGGCTATTTTTAACATATTTTACTCTAGCATATCAGATTTGAAACTATATCATAAAATAATGAAAATTCCAATATCATCTAATTATCATATATAATAACACAGCAAAAGTACATCTACTTTTTCTTTTAAAATATATATGTTCTACAATAATATCAACAAATTAAAAATCCATCTCCTTTTTCTTTTCAAAAACTTTATTTTTTTATCTCAATACTGAACATATATATACATTTATATAATACAAAACTCCAACGTTTCAACTGTTTTATCTCATACAGTCATTTTCAAGGATCTGCAACAATATTAAATACATATCAACAAATAAACTTCAATTACATAAAAACTTTCTCTTACATTAACATAAACAGTAACAAACATATTAAACATATAGAAATATATTTTACTTACATCTTTCTCCCACTGCTATATTTTATTACTCTTTCTTTTACATTGTTTAATTACAAATATATCTTAAAATCATCCAAGAAACTTTCTATACAAATTTAAATACCAACTCTAATTTCCAAAAACCTCCCCCTTTCTTTAAATTTTATCTAAAACCCATCTTAAAACTACATTCCTAAACTATATATTTAAATGAATATAAAACAAATATAAACATTCCTCCCCCCCCTCTCTCTCTCTTTTATACAAAAAAACTCTAACAATTTTCCTAAACCCATTAAGCATTTATTTTAATTATACATTAATTTATATTCCTTATCTACTCCATTAATTCTATTTAGAGTAGGATTATATTTTTTTATATAAAAAAATTCTTTAACCATCCTTTCCCTGTAATTTTTAACCCTTTCTAACATTTTAATACTAAATTCTTTATGACATAAACCTTTACAATGAATGTAAATATTTGAATTTTTGTCATATAAATGTTGTCTAAGTCTAGTTTTTAATGTATTCTTAGTGGTACAACTAAGAATACATTAAAAACTAGACTTAGACAACATTTATATGACAAAATACATTAAAAACTAGACTTAGACAACATTTATATGACAAAAATTCAAATATTTACATTCATTGTAAAGGTTTATGTCATAAAGAATTTAGTATTAAAATGTTAGAAA
The DNA here is from genome assembly GCA_028023455.1 of Epiperipatus broadwayi. Lineage (NCBI taxonomy): Eukaryota > Metazoa > Onychophora > Udeonychophora > Euonychophora > Peripatidae > Epiperipatus > Epiperipatus broadwayi. Next base: position 17,717,602 of record JAQFVV010012399.1, on the reverse strand, counting down.
GGGTTAAAAATTACAGGGAAAGGATGGTTAAAGAATTTTTTTTATATAAAAAAATATAATCCTACTCTAAATAGAATTAATGGAGTAGATAAGGAATATAATTTAATGTATAATTAAAATAAATGCTTAATGGGTTTAGGAAAATTGTTAGAAGTTTTTTTGTATAAAAGAGAGAGAGAGAGAGGGGGGGGGATGTTTATATTTGTTTTATATTCATTTAAATATATAGTTTAGGAATGTAGTTTTACGCTAGCCTGTCTTTGCGGACTCTCGTAAGCAGTTGCGTCACTCTAACCAGCCGATTCTTATGCTAAAAAATTCGTTCGATACGTTTTAAAGAGATTTTTAAAAGTTCTGTACGATGGTGACCTCTTCCGACTTATTTTACAAGTAAAAAATAAAAAAAAATGCATTTAAACCTAAACAAAGAAAGAACATTATTTGTGATTGGTTCTTAGCAAGCTCTCAGCCAAAAAAGACATTCTGATTGGCTGGAAAGAACAAAGAAACCGCCTGATCAAAGAAAATAAAGAAAAACGCTGAGATTTTCATTTCGAATCCAATTTTAAGTATTATAAAATTATATTTATGGAAACTAAAAATGATTCTCAGACAGAATAATAAAAAAACAAAATTATTTTCGAAAAATATTGAAGATTTTAGTACAAATATTGAAGATGTAGTAAAAAGAAATATTTACTTTTCTATAACGTAAAAGTCGATCTTTTTGTTTATATTATAGCTTTTATGTTGCCGATATTGAATATTTTAGAATAAATAAATAGCAATTTATTTTTGAAAGAACTTTCGTTCTCTTCACAACTTGAAAAAATTAATAATATACTTTTTATAAACATATCTGAGTTGAATTTAATATTATAGGCGAATATGTTTTAACAATAGGCTTAGTCTTCACTTTGTGAGTTGGCCAATTACAAGCTTTGATTTTTACCTCATACAACCAATGATTTAATTAGCGGTTAAAAGGTTAAGATGGGTTTTAGATAAAATTTAAAGAAAGGGGGAGGTTTTTTGGAAATTAGAGTTGGTATTTAAATTTGTATAGAAAGTTTCTTGGATGATTTTAAGATATATTTGTAATTAAACAATGTAAAAGAAAGAGTAATAAAATATAGCAGTGGGAGAAAGATGTAAGTAAAATATATTTCTATATGTTTAATATGTTTGTTACTGTTTATGTTAATGTAAGAGAAAGTTTTTATGTAATTGAAGTTTATTTGTTGATATGTATTTAATATTGTTGCAGATCCTTGAAAATGACTATGAGATAAAACAGTTGAAACGTTGGAGTTTTGTATTATATAAATGTATATATATGTTCAGTATTGAGATAAAAAAATAAAGTTTTTGAAAAGAAAAAGGAGAAGGATTTTTAATTTGTTGATATTATCATCTAATTAGTGAAAATAGCTGATCCAAAAGTCCCCAGATTAACTCCCAGTTATATATAAAAAAAGAAACTTGTACTTAGCATATTACTTCGATGCTCAAATGTCACTTGATGTGAACAAAATGAGCAATGTCTTTTCTTGTTATTGAAGGACTCACAAAGATACCTTGAACTATTCTTATCTTTTATCTAGCTACTATATATTTCTTATGGTGTTCAGACAATTTTCGATTTTCCAAAATCAACAATAGAAGGAGCTGATTTGATCTTAGACCCAACTGAAATCTCATCCATAGATTCAGGACAACTGCTTCACAAATGGAATTTGTCAGCCACTGATCAATGTAAATGTGTGCTAACACAAATTATGAACCATTAAGTGACTGCCAAATGTATGCCTTCACTGGTAGAATTGATCCTATTGTGAAATCTTTACAGATTCCTGTATGATATTTAATCAAAAAGAAAAAAAATCCCATACGCTAATATATTGTTTAAAGAAATAAAGATGTATTTATGTCTTAAAAATGTTTAGTTTTTCAACTAAAGAAAATAAATAGAATTGCCGATAGTGGTAACTTAGGTAGGACATTACGAGATACAGAAAATCTATTATTTACATCATGTATAAATAATTCCAAAGCAGTATGTCATTTGCTTATACTGAATGTTTGCTATATATGTAAATAGAGGGATTTGAATTCAGGATTTTTCAGTCTATTCATCTTTCCTTCTATCTCTATTACATCGGTTGCTTGAGTAGTGGAGGATGAAAGACTGAAAAATTTCGAGTTATTATCATGTATAAATATAAATTACATAAGTCGTTTCTGAACACGATTTTCCCTTATTAAAACTTAATGTAATATTTAAATATGTTCTCTTTTCTCATTTTAAAAGGCTGCTTTACTGTTCTTATTTTTAAATGTCTATGATACAAATTGATTTTTAAAGTAAAAGGAAAAATAAGCAACTAATTATTCTTTCGTTTACAAAATATAATATTACTACACTTTATTCCATTGTAAAAACATTTTCGAAACCACGGTTGTGTATTACTTCTGCTATTTTGGTGTATTGAAGTAAAAAAAAAAAATTGGAATGAATTGTGGTAATAATGTGATTGTTTCCATAGCAGCTCTGCTGACAGAATCGATTAGTTTGAAGTACCGTAATTGAATGGATTTAGTGATTGCTAATGGAAAGTTTTGTTTTAGAAGTCCAATATTTACCAATTTTTTTTTTTAAAAAAGTTAATTGCACCATCGTTAAGTTAATCAATCTGTAACATGCTTTTTAAATTATTATACCCACAACTAATAGTATTAAATAAGTGAATGCATGCGTATCTGCACTTCCGCACAAATAAGGCACTACACGAAGAAATTAGTTAATAGGATTTAATGATGGCGATTCTTCTGAGAAATGCTAATAGGTGTAGCATAGCTCTCCTGTTATTTTCTGCTTATATATGGATGTGTGTGTTTTAAAGCCATACTGCACTGTGTAGTAATTAAAGTATGCATCTATCATTTAACGATCTGGGATTCAGATTTAAAATTGTGCCAAGTAAAAGTTGAGACATTCAAAAAGCTTAATATTTTTTTTTCTTCAGATAAGCAGCCATAGCAAATTTAGTTAGCTATCCTACTTTTAGTTGGTAAATGCATATCTAGATTTTCTTAGGTAGAAGATAATGTAAGAAAAATCTTAGATCTTCACATTTGATTAGCATTATAGGTGTTGCCCTCAAAACCTGTAGAGAGATGCAGAAAAATATTTGTTCACTGTAAAGATTATTTTCCTAGTTTTATATATATGTGCATCTGCATGTATTCTCATCTTGTTTATCCACATTCACATTTGTACCATGTACACATCCAAATTAAGCGACTGTAAAATATTTAATTGAATTTTTAAAAACCATGCTCTTCATCAGTTTTTTCCATTTTTGAAAACCAATTGAACATTATTTTTAATATTTATTTTTAGTACTATTTTTTTTTCACATTTTGCTTTTAAATAATATGTCCGAACAGCTCTGAAGTTATTATTTATAAAATCCCATTCTTTGCAAAAATGCAATGAAATAAATAATATTTGTTTTTACACTCTGCAATTCCTATTTTAATCTAAAAAATATTTTCTATATAATTGCAGCAAAACTATTAAAGAAATATAGAGCCACCTTATCAAAATATCTCATTACTTAATATTTTTAGTACTACCATGGAGTGAAATCACTCCTATTGCTTTGTGATAAATTAGTTCAGAATTGATCAATATTCTTGATATCCATGTTATGAAGTTCCAGGGTTTTACAATAAGAATTAGCTTGCAGAGGAAAATGATTATCAAGTATTATTTATCTGCTATCTGATACCCTCAACTTGTCTTCTAATTTGTAAGGATCTTAGTAAATATTTATATAATTAATACTTAATATTTTTTCCATTTTTATTAAATGATCAGCATTAATATTATACTATTTCATTTTTCAATCATTTAGAGAATAGGAGATACTATTTATTATTTAGACAAAAAGTATATAATTGACAACAATTTTTCTGTTTATTTTTTGGCCTTTTTAAAAAAAAAAAAATCTGTAATGATTTCATCCTTTCCTGAAGTTTTTCCATTCTTTATATAAAATTGTGTTGTTCATCACATATAGCATTTCAGTTGCTAGTGTAGTGACTACTTTATTTATTTTTTCCATATGTCATAGCATCGGCTGGGAGGCGAACCCACAACAACCGTCTGCAACCAACTGCTTGCTTGCAAAGTGGCTGCGCTGACCTCTCGGTTAACAATGCTTGACTTGCTTAATTTTGCTATATTATACTTTAGAGGATTTTTGTCACATATTTGTCATGTTATTTCTATATTTACATTTTATATTTTGTAGTACTTATTAAAACAATGTTTCTCCCAATAGTAAAACAACATTTTGTATCTCTTGGGATTTTTATTCTCATCTATAGCTTTCTTTATTATTTCAATGTTATGTTTTTTAATGTTATTACCAATTCTTTTCTATAAATAATTTTATTTATTCAGTTTTTCTAAAATGGTTTATTTAAAATTATTTTCATAGTTTTTGTGTTTTTTTTACCTGCTTACATTATCTTGTCTCAGTAGAAACTCATTATTGAAATTGCATTTTCTACTTGTAAAACTATTTAGCTTTGTATTTATCTCACTTTAAGTTTGTGCCATCTTCAAAGAAGTGTGAAATTTTAAAACACTATGACCTCTTCATGCGGTAATGCCACTCAGTGTAAGCTTTAGTTAGTAATCAATGGGTGCAAGAAGGTTTGTGCATTAAATTCCTATGTCGTACATATCCAATATTCCCAGACTAGTTTCTAGCTTTCCTTAGTGAGGAGCCTTGGATCTGAGAGCACTGCACCTAGATCTTAGGATCTAATGCAACCCTCTAGCAGCCACTTGGTTAATTATAAAGCGGGGAACCCAAGATAAAATCAGTAATGTTTTCAATCCAAGCTCATTCACCTGAATAGTCATAGATCTGAACCCAGTTCAGCATCTATACATTTTTGTATCTTGGGTTTTTCAAAAATCACAGTCATGGGCAGGATTGGTATAAAGTTATCAAAACATCACATGATCATCGTTTTCTCTGCTTACACAAGGGCTATCAACAGTTATTATTATTTCTAAATAGCTCTGATTTCTCTAGCATTGCATTAACCTTCTTTACGTATGCTTTCAGGAGCAGTTCTTTTCACTCTACTGCAGAGCCTTCTATTATAAGCTTGAGTAATTTTGATGAACACTAGAATATTGTAACCATATTTATAAGTTTAATCAAAGAACATTATATAGTTTTTTTTTGTTAGTATAGCATACCTTAAGTCTCATTAATCAATGATTTCTTCTGGTGATGAATCTGATAATTAATGCATCTTACACATTTCTATAGTGCTTATATTTGGATAATTCCATATTCAATTCATGTCTAATTTTTGTAGATTTCATAAATCAATGTCTCTTCTCAATCCTAATTTACCTATTGAATTTGCATATTTCAAATGTTTTTCCAGTTCACTAGTTAAAATCTTTTCTTACAAATTTAGAATATTGTTGATTCAAGATTATTTTAAATATTTTCATAAAAGTCTCTCCTTTCTTTATCAGAATGAGAATTTGTTGGGATATAAACCTGAATTGTCTGTATTTGGTGTGTTGGACTATGATCTTGCTATTCTGTCTGAATTTCCATTAATCTATGGTGGTGTTATTCCATTTTTTTTTTTTTTAGTAATTCACCCCATTTATATTTCTATATTTATCATTTTCAAATTATTGCCTCATCCTTCCTTCTGATATTCACAAAATCTGACAATATCTAATTTAATACAGGATAGTTTTATTCTAATTCATAAAATTTACCTGTCTAAAATCTGAAGCTTTCATTGATTGGCACACTGCCAAGTGTTGTAATAGTATAGCCTTCAGACGGTGAGAATTTTTTTTCTTTTGTTAGTCATAATAAAAAAATAAATATTTAAACATATGTAGATATGTAATTGATTTCAGGAAACTCAACTGATGATTCATTCAGAAATTATCACGCTTTTGAGAAGAAAGACAATAAAGTTATCATGAGACTTGTACATATTGGGGAGCAGCCTAACTGTGTTTATTTACCATGTGAATAGCTCCAATAATTTGAATGTATGGAAGTATGACACACTCTCAAGTATTCATAAACACAAATAGATACATTTCCAAATCTAACTATTTAAATATACATAGATTTGTAAATTTTTCTTCATATACTGATGTGCAATTATAACATTGAAAATACACTATAGTATATCTTTTCATTTACTTTCAATGAAATTTATACATTGCTAATTAAAAAGATTTAAATTAATAAGACAAATAAATTATTTATCATATATTTCTTAAACACTTGATCACTTCTTTCCTAAAACTTAATCTGTTTTAAAAAAATGTCTGACAATAGGTTAATGTTAATTTCATAAGTTTGTGAAAAGAAATATTGGATCTATCTTGAGTTTAAAAGAGTTCAAATTATTGATTTTTTGTGGCATAAATTTCTAAAACTGCAGATTGGTCAGATGATGACTGCATCATTTTATTGTGAGAATAAGACTTGTGAACAGTTAATTGTAATCCAAAATAAATGCTAATAGGAATTGACAGACGTTGTTGTCAAAATGTTTAAAACAGATGAATAAATCAATGCAGTTGTTAATGCATTTATGAACTTTCCAGTGTTTTCATGAACATTCCATCCAGAAAATATTTATATCTGAACTGCCATTCAAAAACATAGTTTATCATGAGAATGCTGAAATGCAGAATTGGTGATATTACGAACATAAGAACTAGATATTGAATGATTATCATATATAATATGAGGATAATTAATTACACAGTCGTAAGGATTAGAAGTTTTATACATTTGGCAGTCATTAAAAGACAGCCCCTTATATTTGTGCTATTTGTGAAATATGGAACTATTATGATTTGGGAAGCCATGTTATGGAAATTCTTTTAGTATAATCATTACTCTGTGTGGATATATCATAGTTTCTGATTATTTGAGCATTTTTGAGGATCAGTTTTTTTCCCAAGATAGAAATATTTTCAGACAATACCATCATCTTTCATAATGGTAAATGTTTTATTCATACAGGCCACTGATATTGAATTGATAAATATGATGAAGATATTACACATTTCTATAGCCTTTCCAATCAATCAATCTCATTTTTTATTGATCTTCTCTGGACCATTTTTGAACAATGAGTGTTCAGGAGTATCTCTTGAAAAACTTAAAGCTTTTTTAATACAAGAAGTGCTATAATAATTTTTTAGATACTCATAATTGTTACATAATTTTATTTAATGCAAATGGCACATCTACTTGCTACCAATTAAACGGTTGCAAGTGATTGTATTATTTTAGCAAATCCCTGAATATTTTGAATATCTTTCAATATCTTACAATACCAATTTTTGTGTAGAAAATTTTTTATGTACTTTTTTTTATTATTTTTTGATTACTATTCAATTTCATTTGCTTATTGGTAATCATTTCTTTTTTTATTGTTTTGATTGCAGTATACAGAAGAGAAATTGGGAAGTGCGGAAAAAACGGAACTAGATGCCCATTTTGAAAATTTACAACAACGGTCTGACCGCACAAAATATTGGACGGAAAGAATACTCAAGCAGACGGAGCTTGTGTTGCAACCAAATCCAAGTAATAATGATATTTGATTTGTGTCTTAATTTTTATAAGTTTAATAATTTTTTTTTCCCAATTCTTTGTTAATTTACTAAAGATTCAGTATAATTTTTTTTTTTTCCATAACAGTTTAATAGAACATATTATTTTTTGTTTGGGATATAGTATAGATAATACATATACAATATTTCTTGGACATAGCCATGTGATTTATTGCAATAGTAGGAGTACCAAACTCTAGTGAGTAAAATTCATGGATCAATTCACGTTCTGACAATTCCGGCCCTCAAACTTCTTACGAAATCTAAGCAATAAAGCCATTTGATTTTTTATTTGATTTTACTGTGTGATTAATATTACAAGTAATTGAATTTTTGGAATGTCACAATATATGATTCCAGTAAATACTATTATTTGTTTCTTGATGATTATTGTTGTATATACTTTATATGATTATAGGATTAATGGACTGTTCTTGAACAAAAATATAATTGTAAAATTCTTTTTTTTACTCTGCTTATATATGTTGTTTACTTACTGCAATCTTATTGTTAAGATTAAGAATAAAAAATAGTGTAATAGATAAAATTTTTAGGGAGGAGTAAATATTATAATATAATTGAACCAGTTTGTAAACTATAATCAATATCAATGAGGTTAAAGAATATATCATAATGTCTGATACAAATTTTATGTTTACTAATCAAAATAATTATGATAAAATTTTTGCTTTAAATGGGAAATTAAAAGAAAGAATTATAAAAAGACAATAATAAATTTAAGTGATAGACACTTGAGACACAGTAATATTTCAATTAGCAGTTTGAAATAATGACATTGACAAGATTCAATGCTATATCTTTAGTGTTTCCTTTCCACAGAAATAATAAAGCAATGCATTCTGCAATACCATTATATTAAAATTCAGGAATGCAAAAACTCATATTTGATTAGCTTTGAGTCAGTTGTAGCGACATTAATAGAAATATATATGAAGACCACAATTTTCTTAAGCATGCTCATTTAAAAATTTGATTTGTTAAAAAAAATCAAGATCAAAAGATTTTATTTTTATACTATGATATTATTACATATAATATGTGAAATATGAAGCAACCAAAAAATTGCAATTCTGCTAACATTTTTCATCAAAGTAAACAACAGTAGAAAAACATAGGTAATAATCTTCTAGTTTTTGATCACTTTTACATCCGCCATTAAATTGTAGTAAATGTAAGGGCAGACTACAATTTGAACAGAGATACTTGTAAAAAAGTTGCTTTTAAAAAAATCAGATTAACTTATATTGATTCTCAGTTGTAGATGAAATATTAAAGCAAAAAATTTTGAAATTTTGTTATGAATATTTATCCTCTTTTTTTTTTTTAAAAAATTTCAACATAAAAGGATTAACTGTTAATTAGCTAATATCCAATCACTTTTGTTTGATATAGTGAACGTGTACATAGTCTGCAATTTGCTTTGAGAAGCGAGAGGTCAGCACAGCTGCCTTACAAGCAGTTGTCCCTGGTTAGCGGGTTCGCTTCCCGGCCGATGCTATGACACATGAAAAAAAAAAAAAGATGAATTGATTAAAAAAATGTCAGTTTGTTTATTATTAATTCTCAATTGTATACAATATATCAAAATAAAAAGTTTGCAATTCTATATTAAATTTTTACCCTCAAAAGAAAGGCAAACAATGGTAATGAATCTTTTAATACCGGAACTCTTTTACATGAGCAAATATTCTCATATTACATCTTGTGAAATAGCATACAAAAAGGCCACAAATGTTCATTATTGTATTTTCTGCTATATATATATTCAATGCATTTTTTTGTAATCAAGTAAATGTAAGTACTGAATTTTAAATTATTTTATTTTTTTGCTTTTAATAAATTATATCAATCTACTATTATATAATAATAACCAAATAGCTTTTTGCTCTGAGACTGCAATTTACAGACCTCCAGCAGCCATTATTGTAAACTATGCTAATAAATTATTTTTAATTTTGTTCAGTTAATAATTTTTTTAATTAATAACTTTTTTAAAAGCAAGAAATATAAAAATACCTTTCAAGAATTTTTTTTTTTTTTTACTGATATAATTATTTGAATGACTATGTTGACATCTGTAAAATTTCTTTGTCTGAAAAATGTCAATAATCATAGGATTTAGAATGGTGTTTAATCTGTATCATTATCCTTCAACATAGTGCATCATTCATTGAGGGCATCCTGAAAATGAATAAAAATATAGAGATATGACTGGACACATAGTTTTGTTATATACTGCTTAGTTAATTTTCAACTTACAATTTAATGTCAAAAGACCGATATAAAAAAATAAACACCAAATGACTTATAGCAGTTAAAAAACTTTAATGTGAATAAAGAAAAAAAATCCATAGAGTTAAGCAGCAGATGATGAAGATCTCTGAAGCCTCTACAAATTGATTAAATCACTGAAAGGATCAGCTTGAAAAAGTTTTTCCCCACCATTATGTCATTACTTGTGTACATCAGAGAAGGTTCATAGCTATTTTTTTTAGACACATTGCAACACATCTTCAGAATAATTGATTTCGTTTAATCTACAACTTTCACTTAATACTGTACACAACATACTGTTTCACAGCCACTAGTTTCAGGAATTCCTCAGCATTGGGGATTGAGAAATGTTGATATTGTTTATAGAGAATTTCTCTGATGTATACAGGTATATATTGGAGAGATTTATAACTGCTTCTCTTAAAATCATTCAATAAGACAGCTCCGGGAAAATCGATTTTTCTCAATCTATAACTCTCAACATAGACTATTATTTCATAGCCACTAATTTATAAAGTTCCTTAGTAAATTGATGTCATTTAGAAGCTTCCAGAGATGTGACCATCCCCGATTCAAATACCAATTTTGCCACTTCTATAGGATTTGCTGTTTACCTCTAATCAGCAAGTTTTTATACTTTCTTTTAAGGTTTTTCATAAAATAATATCTTAATCATTCTCAATATCATTTTTATTTTACTGATTTCTTGCTGTGGAATTAATCTGCACTGTTCTTTTTACTTATAATCTATAACCCTTATAATATATATCTTCAAGAAACGCCTTTGATAATAAATTATTAAAGACAAATTCTATATGATTGAACTATTACCACTTTTTCTGAAAGTTGTTGTACTAAGAATTGATATAATGTTTGTTCTTTGCAGTAATTGGAAGTAATTCTTCAGTTTAATTAACCCTTTCAGTACAATTTATTTTTTATTCTAGAAAATAAGAAATATGCATTGACATTTATTTACTATCATTTATTATTTAATCTTTTGATATATAGATATTGAAATAATATGTTTGTTGTAATTTTTATTATTATTGTCATTGTTTAAAATGTTATTGTACATTTTGAGAAAAAAATACTGCCTATAATGAACATTGAATTAAACTGAGTATCTCCCCTCCCTCTTTTTATTTCTAAAAAAAAAATGTCTGTTTTAGCCTTCAATTTGTTTCAATTGAAAAGTTAAATTAGTTTTTTTGCTTTACACCAAAAGTTGAAAAAAACAAAACAAAATTTTAAAATGTCAATTTTTTTAAAATTATTTATTTAAATTAAAAATACACCTTTACTCCGCTTACCGATGGCAATTGGTCCTCCAAAACTCATCGTTAAGCAAGAATATCGTATAGAGAATACATATTTATAATGGGGGTCTATGGGAAAAAAATTGGTCAGTTCCAGTTGATGACGTAAAATATCCACATTGGTTTTCAAGCTCAAAGATTTTCTTGATTTTTTTATGGCAATGATGACTAAATATGGTATCTAAAAGAAAAGTTTTATATCACTAGGAAAAAAAAGCATATTTTCACTGTTTAAAAAGTACAGTACAGCAAAAAGAAAGAGAAAGTGAAACTAAATTTGAATTTAAGAGTTTTTATATTCTTCCGCAGAAGTTTTTCATCGTAATGAAAAAAAAAATCCATACTGAAGTGCATTTTTTTAACATTTGTATTACAGTACTGTACATTTATGTTTATTACTTATGTGAAATTATTCAAATTAAAAAACAATGTTTAATTATAAATTATTTAATTGAACATAAAGACTTATTACTGTACTCCAGAGTAAGAAAAGGCTTAATGCCTATTGTAAATCAGTCAACTTTAGAAAAAAAAATCAACTTATTTTAAAAGAAAAAAAATCTAACTGTTCTAATTTTCTAAAACATACGCTAAGTTTATTTTTCTTACTGTATATTTTTACTAATGTAATAGTGCCTCCTCCCCCCCCGTTCATGTAGAAAAATTATTCATTAACACTTATTTTAAATGCAATCCATTTTTCTTTTTAAATTTTTTTCTAATTCAACATTCTCACTTTAAAATGTTGTTTTTCTTTTGATTTGAAACCACTTGGGTGTACGTAATTAAGGAACACACACACACAATTTAATATTAGTATTTAGTGTTTTCCTGAAAGTTTGTGATGATGGTATTTTAGTTGTACTGTTTTCATCATCTAATATAAGTGTTTGAATGTCTAGAAAAATTAAACTTTATTTAAATAATCCAAGTCTGTACATTATATTTAAATAAAGTTTAATTTTTCTAAAGACATTCAACACTTATATGTATATAATATTATAGATTCAGTAATTATATATATTTTAACTTTATACATTTTATAATCAAAATACTGAATGCAGCACTAACATTGTGTTTTATGAATAAAATATTGTATGTGCTATACAATTACAGCAAAGTCATTACCTGTATACGTATTACAGTAATGTATTTTTGCTTTTGGGTAAAATGAATTTAAAATACCTATTCTCTGATGTCATCAGTGACGCAAAATTGAAGTTAGCTGCCAAAAAATTTTAAAAATTTTTTTTCCCCCCGATCGTTATAGTGAATAATCGATTGTAAATCGAAGTAGTGGATACAAATTGATGATGATCGCTATTGTGAAATATCACTAAGTAGCCACTCGCTAAGCGGGGTAAAGGTGTATTTTAATTTCTAAATTAACTTTGATTTTATTTTTTCAAAGCCATAGAGCCATCTATATGCAATTTAATTAATTAAAAAAAAAATTAAATTATTTATTTAAATTAAATTAAAAATATTTTAATTTCTAAATTAACTTTGATTTTATTTTTTCAAAGTCATAGAGCCACCTATATGCAATTTAATTAATTAAAAAAATATCTACGAGAATTATAGCATTAAAATGTTATTATAGAAGTGAGAATTCAGATTCCATATTATTTTAAATATTAAAGTCATGTGACATATGATTTTATTTCTTTGTAATTTTATTAAAGTAATTTTCTATAACAAATCATTTCTTTTTACTAGAATTAAGAGGAAGAAAATGGAAAGGAAATAGCTTTGTCAGTATCATATACTATTTGAATAACTCAGTAAAATTTTTTACAAAGATATTTTTTATTTTCTTTAAATTATAATGCCATTATTCCAAATTTCAAAATTATATGCATCTTCAAGCAATATTTTGAATATTACAATGTATAAACTAAAAAGCTTTTGATCTAACCAGTATTGAAACCATAGCTATAAGAATAAATTTAAGAGAAAAAAATGTGGACTAAATCTTTAAGATATAATTCAAGGAGAGACAAACATAACAAGAAATTTCTTGGAAATAAGTGCATTGTTTATTGAAATTTTCATTTAATTTACTTACTTTCTACCTACATTCATATTAATTTCAAATAACTTTGAAAATCTTCATATTAAAGAAATTATCAACAGATTTTTAAAAATCTTTCATAGATAAAAAATTCAGTGAAGTTGTTCTCTCCTTTTTTCTTTTTAAAAGACTTTTATTTTTATTAATCCATATATATTTCAGTACATTATATATCTTTCCTACATTTCGACTTTTTCTTTGTAGTCATTTTCAAAGATCAACAAATATATAAGCATTATATATACTTTATTACTGTAAGTTTATCTACATATATTTCTTTTCATTATATACACTTTACTATTATTATCACTTAGCTCCTCCTATTCTTTATTATTTAAACCAATTTTTATTACATATTATACACATATATGAAACCTTGTTATATTAGTCCGTATATAATTTACTTTTAATTAAAACAGGGGTGGGCAATTGTTTTGGCTCAGGGGCTGCAGAGGTTGGTGAAGGGTCGCATCGGGGGCCACTTTGTGGAAGCGAAGGTTAGCGGAGGGCCACACCTTTTTTTAATGACACAATAAACACACTGCTTTATTCCCTGTGTTACCAGAAAAATATTTGTTTGTCCATTCTTCATTAAACACACGACATTCATCACTGATTTTATATTTTTACAGAGGATTCATGGTTTCACTAAAGTAGAAAATGTATATATTTGCTAAAGCAAAGACAAAATTGAAATTAACCAGATCAATTGGAAAAGCACTGCACATCGTATCAACACAGCGCATTGTATCAACACTGCGCATATGTATTGATGTGGCCATCCTAGTGGAAAAGATGAGACGAATCTTTGGTCACGCAGGGGAAGGAAATCTCAGGTCAAAGCAGATTTTTCTGATTGTCTTGGCGGGTCACATAAAAACTCTTAGCGAGCCGCTTATGTACCTCGGGCCACTATTTGCCCACCCCTGAATTAAAACCATTATCTAACAGTTTGTTCTATTTAAAACTGGGGTTTTTTTTTGTTAATATTCAAAATTTCTTTTAACTTATGTGTTAAATCATACATTATTATTTATACGTGTTTATTTTGTGAAAAAGATTATGAAAGACTCATGATTTATATAGTGGATGGTATTCATTGGAAGAAATTCATAAATCTACTATTAACTTGTAAATTTATTCTTATGGTCTTTATATAAAAAAATAATATTAATGTTATAATTTGAATGTTCTACAATTATCATATTCCTGGTTAGAAGAATAACAATGTTAAATATCAGATAAAAATGGAATGTGTGAATGAATACATAGCATTTATTATAAGATAAATATGAAATCTTGACAAAAAATCATGTTTTTCTTAATGCAGTTTTCAGTATACTTTATTAAATTATGACAAGTTTAATTGGCTAGCAGTCTTCTTCAGATATTCTAAAATATCTTCCACCAATCTCTTTTCAACTGGCTAGCTATCAGAACAATCATAAATTAAATAAAGCATTGTGGAAAATCATTAAGGGAAGTGTATTTTTTTTTTGTAAAGATCTTAATAAAAGTAATGCAATAAGAAGTTTTGGGTATCTTAGAAATATAAATATTAATGAATAGGATCTCACAAAATTTTTTATCCACAATAAACACCAGGCTTCTAGACCATAAAAATAATAACACATGGATTAGCTTTTTATTTATATCCAGTGTATTGCAAAGATTAAAGACAATTTGCTCCGAGTCATTTAATGTTAGTTTTAGAACTCCCTCCTAATCTAAATTAGTTATTAAACAATAGACAGATTGCTTTCAGATCATGTCCTCCAAATCATCTACAGAATCAGTTGCAATGAACCCACTTGCAATGCATTTTATTATGGCCAATCTTGAGCCAATAGCATCACTAGGTTAGCATAACATATATATATACAGTCATGCAAAAACAGATCCCAATATAAAATCAGTGTTCCTGTAGCATGAAATCAATTCTGGTCATAACTTTGACCCAACTCACATTAACGTAGTTTGCACTGAATGCAACAATCAAGAGAGAAAATTTAAGGAGGCTTGGTTTATCACCCAAAAAAATAAATAAAAAAAAGATTCATATGTTGCTTTATCACACAAGTGGAATATGTAAATCTATCTATTTAAATATCAATTACCTTTTATATATTAGTTATCTGCTTCCTGTTCTTCACTTACTTGATTTTATTTAGTGCTATCAATATGACCTGCCCAGTTGAAAGTGGTGCTAAGCTGTAATTAATTTGTAGTATTTTTAATCTTTCTTTTGTAGCAAACTACATTCCATATTGACTTAAATAAAACATTGTGGAAAATCATTAAGAGAAGTGTATTTTTTTAAATAAAGATTTAATAAAAAGCAATGCATTAAGAAGTTTCAGATATCTCGGAAAGAATATCAGTACTAAATAGAAGTACAAATTAGAAAAGGTGACATTTTGTATTAGAATATTAAAACAAATTTTTTAAAGTTAATTATTTATCTTTAACCGAGATTGTTTTTATGCCATGTAATTATGTAAATGCCAGTTATTATTTACATCATAAAAATGATAGAATGAAATATCTATTTGACTAATTCTAATTATTAATTATTAACATTTTAAATCAACTTTATCACCTCTAATAGGAAGTTTGTATGAATTAGTTTTGTTGGATATACTAAATTCAGTATGCATGAGAAGTATATATGATCATATGGGTAATAGTTTGAAAGATCATGTAATATTCAAATGATTTTTGGTATATTGAGTATTTAATAGTTCCATTTAATTTGTCTGAACAGAGTTTTTGTTTTTATTTATGTTATTCAGTTGTCAATCAATTCTAGAGCTTTTAGATCTGAATCCACATCTCTACCACTACACTATATCATATAGGGCATTAATTAAATGTCATTAAGTCTTAACAATATATATAATTTTTTGAGAAAGATACATATTTTTTTTCTAAAACAACAACTTTCTATAGTAAATCTTGATGTTCACTGGGTTGTTTTGATGCTTTGAATTAGTATTATATTTTAATATATATATTGAATCCATAAAATATTAAAAATAAGCTTTTGAATAATCTGTTTTGCTGAGAATAATTCAAAAATCTTGATGGAAAGTAAATGATACCATTAAAATAGTTATGTAAGCAAACTTGGATTATGATCAGGTGAAGCAGTCAATCTTAGCTTAAGATTGTGCTTCATGTTTCCATCTACTAACCTATGTTTAAATCCCTATTTCCCATCCCGCTCCTTTTGTCGTGTATATATATTTCATGTATATATTTGAGATGCGTGCCTAAATTATAAAATTTAATGTTTCAATAACATGTTTTAAAATTATTATTAATTCTTTTTATTAATTATTAGGTCTTTTTTATTAAAGTATTATAGATGTGGCTCAAATATATACATAGGAGCAAAACTTACTAACAAAGTATTGATGTTTTAAATATTTCTTATATGTCATTTTTAGCTTTTTCTTTTTAAATTGCTTGTTTTTCTATTAAGCTATATATTTTTTATAAAATCCAATATGGAAGATGTGACTGTTGTAATTGTCCAAAAATAATTAAAGGGAGGTATTTTTTTAATTAAAGTTTTACTTAAAATAAATGGGATTAAGTAGATTAAAGATTTACTTGTGTTAAAAACATGTTGTCAAATCTATTTCTAATCTGGAAATAGATTTGAATTTATTTTTGGACGTTATCTTACAATTGCATCTTCAAAAACAACTGATAAAAGAAAAGGTATAAAATGACTGAATTTTGAATCAGAGAGATTAACTACTATTGAAACAGGGGATTCGCTACTTTTAGAGAGAGGTATTATAAACATATTTCGTTTTGCTTGAAACTTACAAATGATATAGCAGTAAATCCACCACTCTTCAGCGGCCTCTGCCGCTACCGTAATATTCTGCTGCCCTGAAATAAAGAAAGATCTAAAAAGAACTTTAGAATGCTAATAAAAGTTTGCCGTCACCAAGAAGAATTCATTTTGGACCCTCAATTTGCCATACATGAGCCGTACTTGGAAAATAGACTTATTAAATGTGCGCAAGGTAACTTTTATGCTACTATTTGAAAATGAATCTAGCCTCACTAATCTCAAATCCTGCTATTAAGATTCTAACGTATTGTACAATTTTCTATCTTTTAAATTAATATGTTTTGTTTTTTTATATATAAATAACATGTAATTTGCTCTTCAATAATTTCTATAAATTTAATCCTATCTCATATGCTTTAACTTCTTGTTTATTTTGGTGCGGTCATTTATTTATATATATTTATTATTTGATTTATATATCTGCTTGCTTATTAATATGTCAATCTAAAACAATCTGACAAATTGAATTTTCTAAAAATCCTTTCTTCTTTTTAAGTAAACCTTCATGAATCAAGTTTATTAACATTCCCTTAAAATATAACGTATTGTTAATTAATACGTTCGCCAGATTGTTTTATGAATCAACATTTTAGGTTCGTTTTTAATATAAAAATTGATTTGTTTAACTCTGAAAATCCAGAACTTAAGCTAATTAACGCTTTGATGAAATCTTATAAAATATTATTTATTTAATTTTAAAATAAGGTGACTTAATTGTTTTACATATATATAACTGCTAGTTTTTTTTATTTATATACTCTTAAAATGTATGCTTAAAATATCAAATAAAGTACTTATATATTTCATTTATTATAAAATCGCGAAAGTGGGATTGATTTATTTCAAATATCAGAAAAGGATGGGGGTAAATCTTAATGTTTCTTTTACTAGGTAAAATCTTAACGTATATTTTATTAAATGAAATATTCTCTCAATATATATATTATAATTGCATGGCTCATTATAGTATTCAACAAGGGTCATTTATTTTTAAAGCAGTAAAACTTTTCAAGGTCGTTAGTGACATTTATCATATCGTACTGCGTTCCTGACATATAGCCGATCTTCGTGATTATATATCTGTGCTTCTTAATCTGGGGGTTACGACAAGAGCAAACCCATAGATTTCTTCTCGTTCCATAGATAGTTGATCTATCTGGAACCACATTTATTCCATATAAAATGCCTCTGGCAGTGATCCCGTAAGTTTGGCACATGCTATGCATATTCACTTCGTAGATAAAAGGGCCTCTCGCGTTGGTTATACCCGCAAAAGTCTGGGCCACGCCATGCCTATCTACTTTTCTCTAAGAACTACCCAAGAAGGGGGTGTGAGATTTCGTTTTTCATTCAGAAGCACGACCTTTTCCTCTTAGTTATTTTAGTTATTTTAGGTTATTATGTCAGCACCGCAAACTTCTTCGTATTATTATTTCTTTTGCTTCATGACCCAGTTTTAATGCTCTAATATTAAAATTGCGCTCTGCTTAATATATATATATGCCAACTACTTCTATTTTATTCATTAAGATTATTTCAATCATATACAATCTCACCGTCTTAATTTATATATCTATTTAAGAGTATCTATATGCCTTGGGGAAAATAAAGCGTTCATCTTACTATTGTTTAAAATAATTTTTCAATAAATATTTTATCATAGTTCAAATATAATCTTTTAACTGTCTTTTGTTTATTTTCACAACCTCGATGGCGTGAAAATAATTTATATCATATGTATAATGAATTTCAGAACGCTCCCCTAAATCATATGTTAATCACCACGTTTCAGAACCGTAAATCAAAGCGTTAATGGCAGTATTATCATAATTCTTTCTAATATTCGATTGGCATTTTAATATTGGACCCACCAAAGATGTGTGTTTATTTATAATATATCATTTAGCTAATAAAGAGCATATGAGAACTAATAGCGTGAATGACACTATGTAATCTCTTGCTCATTCACGCACATACTAATGAATTTAATTTATAAATGTATATAAATAATTTTCCATTATATTAAAATATATTTTATTGTCTAACTTATTTGAGTAGTTTGAATTCCCTTTTCCTCCACTTTCACATATTACAGCAATGCTTATGTATATTTTAATATAATCATAGTTAATAGATGTCTCATTGTTTTGCTCAGCTTTGCTAGTCGGTCGGATTAAGATTAATTCTCATGGGCCATCACTATTATGTTATTCATTAGGTGTTTGATCTGGGGTTTAGAGAGTGGGTTCGAATTCAGGCTGGTCCCTGACCTAAATCTTGGGCTTGACTAGGTTTGAAGTACATTTTGTGAGTTCCAGCTCATGTTAGATGGGTAAACATGCTTTGACCGGTACTCAGGTAATATAAAAGGCTAATCCCTAATAGATAATATGTTATCATGTTATTTTGTTATCCAAGATTTGTTATATCAAATAGTTTTTATATGTAAACCGGCATAACTTTTTTTCCTAATAACCTGATGAAACATTTATATTTAGTTAATATTTCTAAGTGAAACAAATTATGAGACTGATATCAAATCCTTTTAAATTTTCGTTCAACAATAATAGTTTAATTGCTGAATGGGCAATATGCCAAAATACATGTTAAAAATAAAGATAACATACATTTCTGTAAAATTTTATTTATAGTTTATTATTATCTTGAAAATGTCTAATATGAAAGGATACAATCTAAATTAAGTTTTTAAGTAATATAAAAATCTTCATTAGAATATTACTGTAGAATGACTTAAAATTGAATATACTAAAGCAACAATAGATAGTAGTGTATTTTAATCCTTATCCCAAATAAGTTTCTGGCTTTTGTCTTTATTAAGGCAGAATTGGGATTCAAAGCTAGAACCAATGCAGTTATGCATCTGGAAAACATTTTTAATTTTTATTTTTTTCACTATTAAGCTAGAAGTCTGGAATTTTAAAAAAACTGTTAAGGTTTTGAATTCAGGCCAGCCTGCTTGTATAGTTATGTAGAACTGACATTAAAGTATATTGCTATGACCTGTTGTCAATCTATATAACTGTTCAAGAAAGTCCCATGGGTTCAAAATCTTAACAATTTTTGAATTTCATGATTTTTAGCATAATTATAAAAAAGGAATAAAAGATGATTGCCAAATGCATGGTTACAGCTTTGCAAGATCTTATTCATAGAGACAAAAGTCAGAAATCAGTACAAGATGGGAATTAAAATGCGTTGCTATCTGGTTATCATTGATTTCTCAAGATTACGATGGTGGGTGCTAGTATAGAGACCTGCTCTCGTTTATAAACTTGAATATAGAATCA
Source organism: Epiperipatus broadwayi (assembly GCA_028023455.1). Lineage (NCBI taxonomy): Eukaryota > Metazoa > Onychophora > Udeonychophora > Euonychophora > Peripatidae > Epiperipatus > Epiperipatus broadwayi. The sequence goes on along the minus strand of JAQFVV010012399.1, from coordinate 17,697,039 downwards.
AAATTATTTTTAGTAATTCTGATAACTCTGTCATAGAAATGTGATACATTAAAGGCAATATTGTTACTGTATATTCAGAAAAAACATTGAATGCATTAAAGTTCTATTTAATATTTTCAATATTTTATCTAAATATCTGACATTAATACTGTTTTTAATATAAACAAAGTAATTGTGAATACATTGCATAAATTATAGATCTTAATGGTGCATATTATAATTCTAAATTTGAAGTTGCAAAATAAATACTGTTAAAGGATCAGTAAGCAACTACAAACTTCTGGAGATGTGATTAGTATTATGATTTGGTGTATTGCTTATTTATCTCAACTTGTCTTCAGGAAGGCATACACTGTGTGTTTGTATTTATATCCATGCTGATGGATGCTTGCAATGTAATAGAGCTAAGATGAAAGATGCACTGATAAAAATATGTGTGTGAATGTATTTATAAATATTGTAACAGGGTAGGAGTAAAAGCAGAGAAGGATAAAGATAAGAAAAGATATTAAAGTTTCTTTAATCAGACCTTTTTTGTTCATGTTATATTGCTTTATGTGTTTTTTACATGAATATGCAAATGAATGAAGTTATGCCAGCTGATCTTATGGCTTCTTCTATTCCCCCCAGTTTACAAAAATCAAAAGGATAGAGAAAAAAACTTCAGTAGTTATCATAATATATCATTGATATCCACTATAGGAAAAGTGCTTTCATAGATTTTTTAAAATTGTATGCTTCCAAATAGTAGATAAAGGGTTATCAGAGATTTATTAGGGGTTTTGATGTCAGGAAATGCAAGAAAAATGTATTAATGGGGATGTAATTTATAATTTATTTATGTTTTCATTTGGTCAAAACAGTTGAACAAAAAGTTTTATGATATCGAATGAAACTATTTTGATGTCTGTTATATCCGCACTTATGACTGTGCCTATGTTATATCTGCAAGTCATACTGTGTGGTCAGCAAATAACGTTATACAATTCCCACGCTGTTCTTTTCCAACGAGTGCTCTCCAACGAATCGGTCTGCAACGAATGCTCTCCAACGAATCGGTCTGCAATGAATGCTCTCCAACGAATTGGTCTGCAACGAATGCTCTCCAACGAATTGGTCTGCAATCTCTCCGCTGAATTGGTCTGCAACAAATGCTCTCCAACGAATTGGTCTGCAACGAAGCTCTCCAATGAATTGGTCTGCAACGAAGCTCTTCAATGAATTGGTCTGCAACGAAGCTCTCCAACGAATGCTCTGAATATCTCCACTGTGATCTCTTTCAGCTACACCAATGAACTACATTTCCACTGGGCGCTGGTCATTAACCACAAGCACTGACACGAGATATCTCTACTGGTGTTAAACAGACGTCTACTCAAATACTGCTACTCAACTGCGTGACTGCTTTCTACTGCTCTCTATATTACACTGCATAGTTGTTACCCAGTCTTATCGCTTTTTGGTAACTGCAACAATCGAGCAATGCACTGTCCAATACGGTAACGTCTCTTATCTAAAAATATTTGTAATCAGCAAATATTTCTTAGAATTGTCGATCGCCATTACGTCAATGCCTTAATTAAATTCCACAGTTATCAGCGCGCGATCTAAAACAACCTCTCGAATAAATTCTATTTTTTTCTGGAGTGCACAATCATGTCTGCCATTTTACAAAACACTACACACCTCCTTCCACTCCAGAAAAACCATTGTTGCTATTCCTTGGTGTTTTGTTGTTGTTTTTCTATTCCTACTTTCCTGTAATTTCACTAAGAAATGTACGATTTAACTCTGCTGCTGAAACTTTTTCACCAGTAACGTTCAAATGGTGACTGCACAAGTGTGGAGGAACTCAGTTTCCGATATTAACGTTACTAACTGGGATTTTCATTTTCACCAGGTTTCCCCGTTTATAGCTAAACTTGTTGTTCAAAACTTATTCGCTATTCACAGGTTCCAAATGCGACTGCGCCAATGTTATATCCGCACTTACGACTGTGCCAATGTTATATCTGCAAGTCATACTGTGTGGTCAGCAAATAACATTATACAATTCCCACGCTGTTCTTTTCCAACGAGTGCTCTCCAACGAATCGGTCTGCAATGAATGCTCTCCAATGAATTGGTCTGCAATGAAGCTCTCCAACAAATTGGTCTGCAATGAAGCTCTCCAACGAATTGGTCTGCAACGAAGTTCTCCAACGAATGCTCTGAATATCTTCACTGCGGTCTCTTTCAGCTACACCCGTGAACTACATTTCCACTGGGCGCTAGTCATTAACCGCAACACTGACACGAGATATCTCTACTGGTGTTAAACAGACGTCTACTCAAATACTGCTACTCAACTGCGTGACTGCTCTCTACTGCTCTCTATATTACACTGCGTAGTTATTACCCAGTCTTCTTATCGCTTTCTGGTAACTCTAACCATCGATCAATGCACTGTCCAATACGGTAACGTCTCTTATCTAGAAATATTTGTAATCAGCAAATATTTCTTAGAATTGTCGATCGCCATTACGTCAATGCCTTAATTAAATTCCACAATTATCAGCGCGCGATATAAAACAACCTCTCGAATAAATTCTAGTTTTTTCTGGAGTGCACAAAACACTACAATGTCTATAGAAATTTATGCATAGTATAATAATTTTACATGATAGTAAGGGAGAAGCATTGTTATTGATAGTGGAAAGTCTGAGGCATTTGCGATGAAAATTAGTGTATTAAAAGAGATGTGAATCAATTAGAATTTCGTCTTTATTTTTACAAGAGTTGTCTTTGGAATACTTTAAAGATCAGCCTTTTCAAGCTATTGTGCATGTGCTTTTTACAAGTGTTAATAATAAATGAATACTTTCATTCCCAACACAAGATATAGTATTTATGAAAGAATAAAATGAATCCACTTATTTTTTCCAACCCAAATGCTTATATATGGGCAAATCTTAAGTACTGGAGATGAAAGCATGAGGATTATGTCGATGAAATTATCTAGAATTTACTAAACGTAACTCTCAAATGAAACTTAAACATTGTCTTTGGAATAGTTTATAGGTGATTTCATGAAACAGACATGTTAGCAGAATTTTTAATTTGAACTATTAAAATTAAAAACAAGAATATAATCTTTCTGTATTTCAGATTTATGCTTTGTCATCGATGATTATGCTCTTTTTGCCAGTTCATTGATCAATTTACAGAATCTTGGTCATATTTTTAATGTGACTGAAAGAGATTTTAGTTTTATAATTAATGATATACATGTAGATGCTCTATCAACCAATGATAGAAGAAATATCTTTAAAAACTTTTTGCTTGGATGATTATCAACTCATAAATATGAATCACTTTAAATACCTGATAGTTTTTTTAATAGAAAGGTGGACTTGATGTCAAAACACAACTCATACTCCAAGGAGCTCATACTTCAAAGAGCTGATGTTGCAATTAACAATAAAAATTTAGGTAGGATATATCAAGCATTATAATTTAACTATTTCAATTAAATTAATGATTTATAGGTCTATGATTCTTCAAAATTTATTGTAAAGAAAGTAGATGTGGATCCCTCGTAACATAAAGACATTAGAAAAACTTTATTTAGAAATGCGTTGTAATGTTTAAAAATATGAAGATCAGGTTAAAAGATCTGTCTATATATATTCAACTTATTGAATGTGATAATACTGAATCTATTATTGTAAAGGCATATCTTTGTTGGATTGTAATGTGAAGATGACAAATAATAATATTGAATTTGAGCATGATTTTGATTGAAGAAGCAGGTCTTATTTGTAATAGTATTTCCAATAAAATGTTAGAGAGATGCAGTATTTGCATGATTTTATCTGTAGAATATGGCTGAGAGTAGAATATAATAGAGAGCTACAATTAGGCAAGGTCTTGAGCAGTTTTTCAGAAAGATTTGCTTCAGAAAAAGTTAAAAGACAACATCACGAGTTGTCAAGCAGACCCAAGGATCAATATTTGATATATGCAAGGATATTTGTGGTGCTGCAAAACTCACTATTCTAATTATACTTTTTTTTTTTGCAAAAATAATCTTTAGCAAGTTGGAATTATTGAACTTCTTCTCATTGATGAATAAATAAATGTGATTTGAATTTATAAATAAGATAAAAATGCTTAGAGTTGTAGTGTAAATAATGAAATTTGTCCATCTGTTTGATATATATTTTTTAATACTTAATATTAATTTATATGAAATAAAATGTGTTTAGGTAAGTTACAGGAAATTAAAATAGATTAAAACTTAAATTGCTACTTGATTTTGTTACAAATAAGAAAATTAATTAAATAGTATAATTAACCAATTGAAAAATGAAATATTAGTTAGGTGACCTTTTCTAAAATGCAAATTGTCCATAAAGAGGTTGTTTTGAATTATTTTATTTAAGAACAGTAAAGTGTTTGTTCTATTATTTCTCTACTACTATTTCAAATTATTGTTTGTTTGTTTTTTGTAGTTGTTCATTTAAAAATTTTTTTTTTCTAAAAAAAAAAAAATTATAAAATTTTTAAAAATTTAATATATATATATATAGTATGTTATATAGAAGCAAAAAAAAAAAAGAAAAATGAGAATATTTCAATATAATGATTAGAAAAATGTTTTAGCAATGGTATTGCTAGGTAACTATCATTTCTATTGGCAGTCTTTAATATAGTAGAAGTGCAGTGTAGAGATCATAAAGATTAAAATATGGAAAATATATGTTGGGAGTAACAAGGAGCAATCAAGAGAGATTAAAATAAAATTTGAATTAGGCAAAAGAGAGAACAGATGACAATAATTGAATTATTTAAGTTTTAAACTATATCTTAAAAAAAATGTAAAATATATAGAAAAAAAGTCAGTTATGAGATTGATAGATAAGAAAAAAAGCTGATGGATTAATGTGAAGAAGAGAAGCTACAAATTAGAGAGATTAAATTAAATTTAGAGAGGTCTTTATCTTACAATAGAGTGATTAAGGTTGAAAATGATACCAGCTATTCTGATTATCATTATTATTATTAAATAACTATCTTAAATGAGTATACCCATTCTAACTTCTGAAAAAAAAGATAAAAAGGAACAGAAAGTAAAAAAAAAAAAATATAGATTGAAACCAGAATTTTGGTTATGCAAAAGATGGAAATAAAATTACACAAACACATAATTCCAATGTTACAGTTAAAACAGACAAAAATGATTAATGATATGAGAAGTTCCTAATAGTCTGGTTTTGTACTAGTCTGAATAACTAGACAGTAAGGTTTTAAAAAAGAAAATGTGAAAAAGAGCTAAGAAAGAAGACAGGAAGAACTCATTGTATCAGAAATAGCATATAGTCTTTGAAGAATCAATATCAAGCTAATAAGTGGCAGATACTTTGTTTGTATAGGAAACAAAATGAAGCCTTTCGTAAGCCAATATCATATATATAAGGCAGTAGGAGATACTTTTGATCAAGAACTGCTTATCTTCTTATTAGTTAATACTCATCAATATTTATTCATTGTCTGCCAACTTGGTATTTATTGGCAACTTGAGTTCAACTTCCAATGTGTTTATAAATACTAAATATGTAAAACTAAGCATTTCATTGCATTACATAATATTAATTAGTCTTACGATGCTTTGATTAATGACAGTAATCTATTATACCCCTGTATATGTGCATCATAATATTGCAAAAGATTCATTAAAGCATATGCTATAACTCTAATTTGAAGAATGGTAGAATAAATTATGTTAAGAGGGTAACTAAGAAGGATTGCATAATGGAAACATTTTAAACTATTTTCACTTGAATAAAACAAAACAAAAGTTTGGTTTGGTCAATTAAATGAAAAAGTTGTGCTCACTTTGAAACTTGGATGCTTAGATGTCACATTTTCTAGAGCAGCCAATCATAAAATTATTTTTTTAAAGCAATAATTATGAATTTCACTTGGTTGCAGAATTGTATTATCTGGTTGTTGCCTAACCTGACTTCAGATGATGAATTTAACATGCAATACATAATTTATTTCTTTTATTAATTTTGGTCTTGAATGTAAACTGTTTTTGAAATAAATAATAGATTATTTAAAGATCACTTTTATGCTCTAGCCTATAAAAAATACGCTAATAAAACCATAAAAATACTATTTACCTTCTTTAATGGAAATGAATTTAAAATGAAATATTATTCAGTTTCCATGCAAGAAGGGAAATATATATACTTTGTTCGAGGTTTAGGTATGATAGATTAGAAAATTATGATAGAAAATGTCATATTATTTATGGGACATGTTTCTGTTTAAATAGGCATACTAACCAACATAAATTTAGGCAAATAATTTTCATGTCATTTAATGTTTGTAACATTCTGATGTAAACTCTACATAATAAAATAATTATATATATAAAAAAAATATTGCAATATAAGATTTGAAGAAAGTTAATTGTCATCACATTGAAACATTCTATATTTTATTTTTTTGCTATAAAACTGTTTTATTTGATTACTACCATGCTTTTTTAGACGAACTCAAATGATATAGAAAAGAAATTTCTTTTATATTTTTAAAGCATTTGTATAGGGTCATATTTATCTGTTTGACATTTTAAAGGAATTTCTTTTCTACATTTAAATCACATCATCATCATCATCATCATCATTTTCAACCATTATCGATCCACTGCAGGGTAGAAGATCTCTCCAAGTTCAATCCATCTTCTCTAATCTCTAGCCTCTCTTCTCCACATAACCCAACTACACTTTTTTATTTTATCCATCCATCTCATATGTGATCTCTTTCTAGGTCTTTTACAATCTCTTGAAATACAGTTTAAGATTTCAACTCTCTTAATTCTTTCAATGATATTAGCAACACCTGTTTGTTCTCTCACCCATGTATTTAAACCATATATATATATTTGAATAAAGTATAGTTTATATCCCTGGAGTTTGGATGTAAATTATAGGTGATTTGAATCCAGATTTTCAAGCTCTCTTCAACTATCCAGTCTATCTCATACAATGGATACACATGACCACTCATATGTGAAAAAGATAAATGATCTTCATTATACATATTTCATGCTGAACCAGCACTCATCTTGATCTAGCTCATCATCTCCCACACACATATATAATCAGTGCTCAGTCTATAATAAGATAGCAAAACTTCAAACTTTAATGGATAGGCTTCAATTTACTCCACTCTCCAACTTTCCAATCATCCATACCATTGAAAATCTGATTATGGAACACTCAAATTCCTTGATGAACATTTCATTATCAGATTTTCAATGGTATGGATGGCTGAAGAGTTGGTGAATGGAGAAGATTGAAGCTTGTCCATTAAAGTTTGAAGATTTGCTACCTTAATATAAACCAAGCACTGATTGTATGTTTATGTGGGAGATGATGGTCTGAACCAACTTATTAGTGCTGTATCAGTACATTGGAGATCATTTATCTTTTTCACATGTAGATGGTCATGTATATTGGTTTAATGTGATAATTTGGATAGCTGAAGGGTTCAAATATAATTACTGCACATCTAAACTCCAGGGATATAAAGTATACCTGTATTTAAATATTACAGATTCAGCCTGTATCTTTCCCATCTCTCTTCTGTATATTTAAATAGACAAGATCCTATACAAGAGGGGTCAGAGTGACTTAAACTAAACAGTAGAATGACAATAATATTGGCATTATTAAGGGATTTGGGTGTTCCATCATCAGTATTTCGATGGTATTGATGACTGAAAAGTTGGTGAGTGGAGTAGATTGAAGCCTGTCCATTAAAGTTTGAAGATTTGCTATTTTAATATAGACTGAGCACATTATATATGGGTGTGGGAAATGATGATCTGGACCAACTTGGAGATCATTTATCATTTTCACATGTGTATTAGTTGTATGAGATAGATTGAATAGCTGAAGGGAACTTGAAAGTCTGGATTCAAATTTCCTATAATTATATATAGATATGTTTATATTGTATTTAAACTACATATATAGAGTTGATATCTTTTGCTTTTCATTTATTTAAAGATTCTTTTTATAATTTTTAATTTATGTTCTTTTATTATTGTTTCATGATCACAATTTTTAAATATAAAAAAAATCTCAGCTTTATCTCTCTACTTAAAATTTACAGAAAATTTTGTGTTAGTTGGAATAAATCTTAAAATAGAGGGAAAAAGGAGTATAGATTTCGTAATGCTTATGTCTGATCTACAAATTATTTTTAATACACACATAATAATATGATTAATTAATTAAGCTTGGTAAATTCTAGAATTCATATTTTAGAAATCTTAAGCATTGCTTATAATCCAGTGGGTATTTCTATATTAATTTTTTAAAAAGAGATATAGAGATTGGTATGGAGATAAAAGTAAATTATCGTTTTAATATCTCTTGAAGTATATGACACTTTGCAAATAGTGGAAACTGCATTTTGTAATTGTGTTTTATTTTCTCATTGAATTGTCATATCTTTGCATTCTAGTAATGAATGATCCATAAATCAATAAGCTAAAAAATTATTTAAACTTCAATTAAATTCGAATCCTAAGTTATATATATGGCAGACCAGTTTACTAAAATGGTAGACAACAATTGATAATTTGTAAAGTGCTCATAAATGATATTGAGGGATCTGTAATATGTTTTAATTAATTTTGAATTATAAATGCAATAGCTAGTTGTTGTTTTTTTTTTCAGATTTAACAGAATAATTAAGTTACCAAACAATACAACTTAATATTGTAGAAGTATAGTGAAATTATTTTATGACATGTGTAGCATATACATATAAGTAAATATCTTGCGATTTTGAATGTTAAAAATAGAAGGGAATTTATTTTATGATGTAGCTCTAAATTTAAGATATTATAGTAGAATAAATTATGTCACAAGGTATGTGTGCCTCCAATGATCCTGCTTTTGTTCATAGAGTTTTGTGAAAATCAGTTTTACTTTTAATTATAATGTCTTGTAGATGCAAATATTGATTTTTTTATATAGTTGTGACATTTTTGTTGAATAATTTCTAATGAATTTATTATTGGGTCCTCTGCATTTTATTATTAACGTTGTGGTTCTTTTTCATATCCATTGACATAGATGTGTTTATGTATTTTTTGTTTTAATAGTTTATTTTTAATATCTATTTTCTTGATATTAACAGTAAATGCTTGCTTTTGTCTTCAGTTTTATTTCAAAATGAATTTGTGTAATTAAAACAAATGAAAAGCTTTGTGGTTTAGTGATTAGCTAACATCTAACCAAGTCCAAGATCTGAGATTCAAATGAGAATTTTGAAACAAGTTCAGATTTTTTTTTTCAACTAGATGACTCATAAGTACTTGAACTAGCCATCTAATTATTGGTCAACAAATGGTTGTTATAACATTTCTTATTCATTTAGCTAGGAGATAAAACAAAGAAAGTCAAAATATATAACTTCATTGCTCAGGGTTTATTAATTTGTCTGAGGATTAGACTATTTGCCCTTCTCTCTGCTATTGAAAGACTGACTATGGTAAAAAAAAAAATACTGTTCTATAAAATTTCAATGTAAGTTTTTCCAAGATAAGTTACTAATGTTCTACTTTTTTTTAATCTCTTACTGATATAATAATAATGCTTATTTTAATATACAGTATTGATTTTTAAGATCTGTTCATTAAAAATCCTTATAATGTAACAACAGGAATACCAAGTAAAATAAGTGCAATAAATCTAGGTTTTGTTGTTGAGAAATAATTAGCATATTTCTTTAGGTATGGCATTACTACATTATATGGCAGTTTCTTTAGAATTTTTTTTTTTAGTATTCGGATAAAAAATTCATTAGAGAAAAGGATCACCATGAATGTTTTTAGTTAAGAAATTAGCTATACTGGTTGATGATGGTACTTCAGTTCATTTTCAGATTGAATATTTGCAGTCAGGGACTGTGTGGATTAGAGTTTAGGAAGTTTTTGAATTATTAATATAAAGGATGAAAAAGCAAGAAGAATAAAATGAGTATCACTCAAGTGAGAAAGAAAAGAATGATTGTAGATGAAAAAGAAGCTGAATCGGTTATCTAGTTAAATATAGAGAGAATTCAGAGATGGTTTTTTGTAAAGAATCAGAAAGAAAAACAGTTACGAAAAGACAATATAATAAATTCTCAATCCAATGCGTTTATGCATATATTGCTTTTCTACATCCATCATTTTCTTTCTTTGTTCTTTAAGTCATACTATAGAAATGCATGTTATTGTTTTTACAGATCCATTGTTTTTTGAAGTTATTATTTTTTGCACATACTGTAGACAAATCATGATTCTTCACCATTTTTTTCGGTATATATAGGTTTTTTTTTATCTAAAAAAAAAATTTAAACAGTTATTTTATTAAAAAATAAATAATGATATTTTTGTAATTTAGAGATAACTTTTATTTTTAATGTTTTTAACTTTACCTACAAACTTTCTTCATGTGTGTTTGTATGCAATATTTACTTTTAATAGTCTTGCAAATAAATGCTCAACATTTTTAAAGATTAATTAAAATGTAAAATTTGTCTAGAGCAAATAAATATCTTTTAAAATTTTTTTTATTACTTAATTGTTTCATCTTAACGTAGCCATATTATATTTTGGGATAATTGATATGACACAATTGTTAAGATAATTTCAATTAGCATTATGAAAAAAACATGTAGTTTATGTTATTAGAAAGATAACACATTAAGGAATGTACAAAACTGAAAAAATATAGTCATTACACATTTGAAAAAGAAAAAAAGATTTTAACATTAAATTTTAATAAATAAAGTTTATTATTTTTATTAACAGGTTCTTTACATTCCTTACAAAAGTTGTAATAAAATGACATATAACATGGTTAACTTTCGACTATTCATTAGTTCAAAACATCAAAAAAAAAAAAATAGTCATCGATAACTCATTTTCCCAAGACACTCTACAAGAAATTTTTTTTGTGAGGATCTCCAGAGTGATAGAAGTGAATAATTTAGTCTAAATAATCTTTAGGCTGGAAAAGTGACTCTGAATCAATACATGGAGTAGCTAAACAGAAAAGAAAAAGTAGATTTAATGCAATTCAAAATATTAATAATAATCATGATCTTTTTATTAACTTTCTTATCTTTCTTTTTGTGAAAAAGATTTCATTTTGTTGGTAGAATCTGCCTAAAGTGTAAAATCAAGTGATTACTACAAAATGATTGTTTAGAAATAATAAAATGTTACTGTAACTATGCAGCAGAAGAATAAACATAAATAAAATGCAGATATAACTTTCGCAACAGAATTATTTATGATTCATCTTTATCTGACCACAATGTCGAAGCATCTACAAAGCAAGATGTTGGATACAGCTGGCGCATTGGACAACATTCCTGAAAAAGCTAGGCGAGATGGAGTTTGAAGAGGTGTATTGCCTATATTAATAAAGAAGCATCTCTGAGAACTTTTGCTATGTAAATATCACTCCAGATAGCCAAAAAACTATCATCCTTTTTTTAAAACAGGCACTATCCCGTTTTCTTTTTGAATATTGTAAAATTTCTGAAAGCACAGCTCGAGTACCCAGACATTGACTAAAACAAGAAGTTATATTTTTACTTATGTCCAATATCTTGTGGTTCACATACCCATTATGGCCATCTGAGCAGACCCATTATTTGGAACTCACTTTAATAGTTTTGTGTGATCATATTATTACATCTTATTATGACCAGTAAATTTAATGATTGCTTAATCAATTACTACTTTTTTTGCATCTGATATGCAGTTTTGAATTTTATATTGCACTGGTTTATATATATATAAGCCTAATTTTGTATGTTTGGTCTGAGTCTTTACTTTGTTATGTAGTATTTTTTCATTATTATTGAAATGCAGACATGATAAAAATTATGAAACCTTTTGTAGTCATTATGTCTGCAAAATAAGGCTGATGTAGATTTATTATTCATATGAGTTTTAAATATCTCCCAGTTAAACTCCACATCTTTTCAATTCCATATTCAAAAGTTGAGTGGGACAATCCCATTATCTTCTGTAGATACAGATTGCTTATCCTTTCTTCGGATTCCAACGGCCTAGAAATTAGAAAAGAACTAACTATTGATGCGTTAACCTGTATCAGAATCTATTTTTTCTATCTAAAAATTTAACGCAATTTTTATTTATAAACTAATAAACTGAGGGGAAAAAATTAAATGAAGTTCATAAAAATTCAAATTTTATTATAGAAAAATATGATATATATTATCTGAAAGATAACGAAAAGATCATGCACGCATAATCTATATTGTATTTCCCCAGCAAATTTGAAATGAATTCACTGGAGTAACTTAAAACGATGATATATAAATTTATTAATTAGTAACAATAACAATAAAATCAAATTAAAGATCTCTTAAATATGCTGTAAATATAAATACATCATTCTGATTTTGATTAAAAATAATAAAAAATATGCTATAGCATTGTAATTTACAGATATTTCAATGTTTACACGACACACACCTATATAACCACACAGACATGCCTGTATGATAATTGTCAGTACACAGATAAAATTCATTTTAATAAGACATTGGATACTCATATAAATGTGTGCCCACAGGGCGTTTATATCTAATGATATTTCATTTGTCAATAATACATTTATTAAATCCAAATGTTTATATTATTATATTCTCAAAAGATATAATTAATTCAGTGTGGAAAATATACATAAAACAAATGCACATATATGTGCATATTCTAATTTAAAATAAAATAGGTAGTTCGAATTTTAAATATTCTTACATATCGAGTTATTAGTACGTTATTTTAAATTGTAAGTAAAAGTTTTTAAAGAAAGTGTTAAGCCCAGTTTGAAAGTTCTCTCAAAACTCTTGGACTTTTGTTTCTTCATTTATTTAAGAAAGATTTCCGAATTTTTTCTAATTCAAAAATAAAATCTTTATATATGTTAACTGAAAGAAATTGTCTGGGGACAAACTGGTCATCTATTTTTATTTTATTTCCATATTTTCTTGTAAATGGGTTATATAGTCAAAAAGTTATTTACTTTTAAAACTTATAAATTAAATATTTAACTTTAACTGCAAAGTTAAGTGTTTGAAATAATGTCATTCTCAATAGATATATTCTACTCGCCAGCTAATGTATGTTTGTGAACTAGATCTAAACCACATGACAACAATAACTTCATCTGTGCTTCCTTGCATATAGATAAAACAGTGCATGTATAAAGCATAGCACAATAGCCTCTCAGTAAGCTGGCTTACAGTAGACTGGCTTATTGACATTTTCAGGTTTAGCATATATTAGGTAAATGGTGATCAGTCAGCTCTGTTAAATCTGTGTAGTTCAATAGGTGTTGATTTAGAGTTTATTCACTGCCATTTTTGAGTTCCAAGGACTGCCCAAATCACTGTTGACATATCTAAGCAATAATTGACATCACATAATCCGCATGGGGTCACTTGGATAAAGCAATGGTTTTGAGTGGTCCTTAGAATTTAAAATGGCCTTGAGTACAGTCTAAATACTAAAAACTTATAACTTCTAAAATATGAATTTTATTACAATAATGATGCCACAAAATGTCAAAGTATGCGGGGAGGGGGGAGATGTTTTTGACAATACCCCTGGGTCTTGTTTTACGCGATAGATAAGTTCCTCAGAAAACACGTGCAAACGAAATCTCGCAAAAGTAGACGTAACTTACCTTGAAAAAGGGGGGATATGAACTGAGATTTTTCAAAAATCGCGTAAAAGCAAAGCACCAACGTAAAGTTACTTTAAAATTCGTGCAAAAAAAAAAAAAGGAAATAAAATATGACTAATAAAAAATTTGAAATTTGAAAAAAATTGATACAAGACAAACTTTTTTTAACTATAATATTTAATTTTATTTAAAACAATATATTTTTATGCATAATTTACAGTAATTTACATTTTTTTATACACGTTTTAATTATTATCGCGATTTGCCGATAAACAGGTTCGTTTGCAAACTCGTAAAAAAATCAGATTCTTCACATGAGAAAATACACCTAGCACCAACGTCACTCTCATGTTGTTAATAGTTTTCTGGTGACAACGTAATTAGTAATTAATCTAACAACTAAAAATTAAATTCTTATTTTGTCTTTAATTTTTTAATTTTCAATTTTAATTGTGCTCACTGCTATTACTGATTAAAAATAAACTTGCGGACACTAAATGATTAATAATTGATTACGTTCTTTTTTAAAAAGTAAAAACAGAATGTGATTTAAAATGCAAAATTAACACGCACAATGTTTGAACAAATTTATATTACAATCTTGTAAAATTTAATGTGTGTATTGTACCTATATTGATATAGGCACATATAATTTTATCTAAAATTATATTATTAAAATAATCTTTCGTTAAAGAAAAACATACCAATCTCTTTTCATTAAAGAAAAAATAATGTTAAAACTAAATAGTAAATTGTATTAAAAATATATGTGCGTATATATGTGCGATTTGTAAATAAATAAAATGTATGCGAAATAAAAGAAGATTATCATTAAAACCACGGCAATGGCTATTAATAAAATAAAACAACACGTTTTATTGCATGGCTATTACTAATTAAGCAATCTTCCAAAACACGTTTATCAAATGATTATCATTGGAATTTGACAACAGATCTTTGCCGGAGATATGAGAAAGACAACAAGGCGCAGGTATAAATAGACCTTTTTTTTATCGGACAATTTATTCCACAAATTAATTGAGTGAGTTCAGTTCACAAAAGTAATTGAGTAGTGCAGTTCAGAAATTAATTGAGCAGTTAACAAACAAAATGCAGTGTTGAGAAGATCTTGGGAACGCACGTTTATCTCCAGCCCAGATGTCCGAGAAAACAGCAGATCTGCCCGTGAAATAATGTCAGCTTAACATCTTAGAAAATCTCCATCAGTATCTATTTGTCTCCGATAGTAATAATCGTGAAAATCAGGAAACTCCGCAAGGAAACGTCCCAGCCGGCTGGTAAGCATTCATAATGGAAATATCCTGACCGAAAGCAGCCACCAAAGAGAACAAAATTCTACGTCTACATTCAAAAGCCTAGGTAAAACATTTGCTTATTTTGTTTATACTGTAATAGCCATTGCATTGCATTAATTCGTACGAATCTTTCAAGAGTCTAATTATATGAACTCTATATCATACATAAATGAACTATTGATGTGTGTGATTAAATTTCAAATACTATGTAGTCCTTTATTATCATTATTATGTGTGTGCATGAGTTAATATGTGCGTGATCCTTATATCAATATTATTAGTCAAAGTAGATAAATTCCCAGTGTTCTGTTATGAAAATATTCAAGAATATTTAAACTATTTAGAATGTTAATTTAAAAATATGCGTGTGTTTTTATTAGAATTATAAAATGTTTAAATTTAGTAAATAAATGTTAGTTAATAAATTGTCTTTAAAATTAAACTTTATTTGTCGGTCAATTCTTTTTAACAAATTCTTTATCAAGTCTTTTAACCACTAATTATGTATAATCTATTAGTGATTACAAACAGCTGAGCTAGTCGTGGATTTAGGCGTTGAGTTAGTGGCCATTGCTCAAAGTGCGTTATTTATTCATCTTTGAATAGATAGCTGGTGCCCGTGTTTATACACAAACAAAAAAAGGTGCTTTGAACTTGGTGTTGAACTCAACAGCCGAGAAGAAGTTATGTCCTGGAAATGTAACGCTAGTTATATATTTTATAGCTATCATTTGGGCATACATACTCTCCGAGTATGTTCTTCTCTGCCTAAGAGGCCGGTGTTTCGAATGACATATTCGAACACGGTTCAAATGGCTTTACCCAACGTGGGTCGAATTTGTCATAAATGACAGTTAATTAAATACTTTGTTCTTGTTGAAAATAAAAATCTAAAAAGTTAAATTACGTATGTAAAAGTGCTTTAATTTAAAAAAAAAGAATTGACCGAAAACTTTTTTTTTTCGAAATGAAAAGAGATTTTGACATATATGCTATCAAATCAGAGTCAATTGGTTGTTATGGGCGGAGTTAAAGCGTTAAGATCGGGTAGAGAAAAAGACTAAAAGGGTAGAGGTAGCATGAGTTTCCGTCTTAGTAAGAAAAATAAATAAATAAATCGTATAGTAAATTTAGTCTAACGTAAGCGCTAGTTTGAAATAAAATATTGTTTTAAAAATGGAAAAAGAGAAATGTCTGAGACGCAGATGCTGAAAATGATGATAAATATGATGGAAGAAATGCGTCAAGAATTCAGGCAATGTCATCAAGAATTCATTGCGGGAATAAGAGAAATAAAATGTGAAATTAAAGGAATGAGGGGTGAAATAATAGAGAAAGTAGAGGAGAACCAAGAAAGCAGAGATTTAGATTTAGTTAAAGAAAGTCAGGAAGTTGAGGTCATGAAAGAGGTAGAAATTGAATTAGAATCAGATAGCATTGTGATAAATAAAGTAGACACAAATGTAGATCAAGACATAGAAGAAAAGTTTTTACAAAAATTTAAAAAGGTTAAAGTAAACGTTCGCATTCGCTGTAGACGTAGATTTAAAACAAAGAGAAAGCGTAGAAAAAAATATTCCCAGATTGAAGTAATTCGGAGTTTGTCTAGGTATAAAGGTTTTCTGAGTTACGAAGTCGAAAACAGAACAGAAAGAGAAAGAGATAAAGCAATAAAATAAAAAAGCGGAACCGATAAGAGAGGAAAGTTAGTTTATATTATAGAATTTGTAGATAGAAAGAAGGAACCACCTGACATAGTTTAAAAGTTAGTAAACGGGCGGAATAGTAAAGGAAATAAACAAAAAGGACCGGAAATGGACTATGAGTCTAATATAATTATTTTGACGTAGGTGAAAAGCCTGAATTAGAATTTCGCTATTTAAAATGATGGATTGTTTTGTCAAATAATAATAACGGAGGCTTCGCAAAATAAAAGATTTTTTTTCTCCACGCACATATTAATTAAGGAAATGTTCGTAAATAAAGAGTTCAAATAAATAAAAATCAATAAAATCAAGTTAAATAAATGGGTCAAATTAAGGATTTAGAAATAATATTTGTAGAATTAAATAAATGAATAAAATAACGGCAATACATAAAATAAAAACAAGTTAAATAAATAAGTATAATATATCTGTAGAAAATAAATAAAATATTCATAATAAAGCAAAATAGTTTTTTTCTGAGTACACGCACGTTAATATATAAGTTAAAGTAATGGGTTAAAAGTAATATCGTAATATAAATAAATATGTAAATTGATGTCAGTGATAGTTTAGAATAGTATTGTAAGTTAAATAAATATGTAAGATAATGTTTGTAATAGTTCAGAATAATATAAATAAATATGTTAAAGTAATGTTCATGTGTATTTAAAATAATATTGTAGGATTAGTGATAAATAATATAAAGTCAATCTAAGTTATATTAGGAGTGTATAAGGGTTTGAATCTAACGGGAATGAGGGTAGTGTAGAAGTGTTTTAGTTAAGATTAAGTTTAAAGCTGTCGACTGGATAAATTCTAGTACCCGCAATGGATTGGCCGGGATCATTCCTCTTTTAAAAAGCGCACTGGCAACAACCAGAGTAAGTCATAAATCACTTTTCAGGGGAGAATCCCCATATCTCGTACCTCGTTTTCCAAAGCGTAAGTCGGAAATGGACAGTTGAAAATTCCTGCCATTGCAGCTGCTTAGTCAAAGTCCGATCAAGAGAATCGGCAATCGTTTTCCAGGGCGTAAGTCGGAAATGGACAGTTGAAATTCCTGCCATTTGCAGCCACCTTTTCTTAGTCAAAGTCCAATCAAGCTTCATTTATAAAAGATCCCTGTGCCACAAATTTAGTTTGTCCTCGTGGTCATTATCCAGGACGAACATTGTAAGCAATGTTACCAGCATAGAAAGAAGAAAAGCATAATTGGAGATTGCCCTTAGTATGGAAAGAAAAAGATATATAAAAAAGGCAAACTTAGAAGGAATAATAAATTAATATTTAATGTTGTCAGAGATAAAATGGTCAAAAATGACACATTTTACTCTCAAAAAGGAGGGGCGGTGTAATGTACCTATATTGATATAGGCACATATAATTTTATCTAAAATTATATTATTAAAATAATCTTTCGTTAAAGAAAAAATATACCAATCTCGTTTCATTAAAGAAAAAATAATGTTAAAACTAAATAGTAAATTGTATTAAAAATATATGTGCGTATATATGTGCGATTTGTAAATAAATAAAATGTATGCGAAATAAAAGATTATCATTAAAACCATAGCAATGGCTATTAGTAAAATAAAACAACATGTTTATCAAATGATTATCATTGGAATTTGACAACAGATCTTTGCCGTATATATGAGAAAGACAACAAGGCGCAGGTATAAATAGACCTTTTTTTTATCGGACAATTCATTCCACAAATTAATTGAGTGAGTTCAGTTCACAAAAGTAATTGAGTAGTGCAGTTCAGAAATTAATTGAGCAGTTAACAAACAAAATGCAGTGTTGAGAAGATCTTGGGAATGCACGTTTATCTCCAGCCCAGATGTCCGAGAAAACAGCAGATCTGCCCGTGAAATAATGTCAGCTTAACATCTTAGAAAATCTCCACCAGTATCTATTTGTCTCCGATAGTAATAATCATGAAAATCAGGAAACTCAGCAAGGAAACGTCCCAGCCGGCTGGTAAGCATTCATAATGGAAATATCCTGACCGAAAGCAGCCACCAAAGAGAACAAAATTCTACGTCTACATTCAAAAGCCTAGGTAAAACATTTGCTTATTTTGTTTATACTGTAATAGCCATTGCATTGCATTAATTCGTACGAATCTTTCAAGAGTCTAATTATATGAACTCTATATCATACATAAATGAACTATTGATGTGTGTGATTAAATTTCAAATACTATGTAGTCCTTTATTATCATTATTATGTGTGTGCATGAGTTAATATGTGCATGATCCTTATATCAATATTATTAGTCAAAGTAGATAAATTCCCAGTGTTCTGTTATGAAAATATTCAAGAATATTTAAACTATTTAGAATGTTAATTTAAAAATATGCGTGTGTTTTTATTAGAATTATAAAATGTTTAAATTTAGTAAATAAATGTTAGTTAATAAATTGTCTTTAAAATTATACTTTATTTGTCGGTCAATTCTTTTTAACAAATTCTTTATCAAGTCTTTTAACCACTAATTATGTATAATCTATTAGTGATTACAAACAGCTGAGCTAGTCGTGGATTTAGACATTGAGTTAGTGGCCATTGCTCAAAGTGCGTTATTTATTCATCCTTGAATAGATAGCTGGCACCCGTGTTTATACACAAACAAAAAAAGGTGCTTTGAACTTGGTGTTGAACTCAACAGCCGAGAAGAAGTTATGTCCTGGAAATGTAACGCTAGTTATATATTTTATAGCTATCGTTTGGGCATACATACTCTCCGAGTATGTTCTTCTCTGCCTAAGAGGCCGGTGTTTCGAATGACATATTCGAACACGGTTCAGTATACATAAAATGTGGAAATCATGATTTTAATTTCATTATTGCATAAAATCTTACTATTATAAAGCACTGAAAATCTTGAAATTACTAAGATGAAAGTCAAATTCCAATAATGTGCTATTACTTTCAATATACGCGAAATTTATTATTTAAAGTAATAGCGCATTATCGGAGTTTGACTTCCGGTGAAACATGGAATCGCGTAACTTCAAAATCGTGTTAAATAAGTCCGTGTAAAAAGAGACCCAGGTGTACTTTGTATCGTTCAAAAATGCAGAAGTTTGATAAAACCAAGCTTATAATTTCAAAATACTAAAACCTTTTAACTTCTAAAATACGAATTTTAGACAAGCTTTACTTTTTTTGCGTAAAGCACAGTTTAAATTACTTGCTACTCAAAGGTGAAGTAGAAAACTAGTATTTTATTACAATATATACTCATAACCATATGAAATAAAGCATATTAATTTGACAATTAATTTGATGTAATAATCTAAAATTGATCAAACCAAGCTTATAATTTCAAAATACTAAAAGCTTATTTCTAAAATACAAATTTTATTACAATATTTGCTTATAACCATATGAAATAAAACATTAATTTTACAATTAATCGGATTTTTTCTTACCAGAAAGAAACTGATGTTGCATACTTCCTTTGTTCCATGTAGTTAGAAAAAAAAATGGGGATAAGAAAAAATAGCATTGTTCACATTTGATCTCTTGACGTGGATATCAGATCTAAACATAGTCGTATGAGATTCTTATAGACTCTTGTATCTATATACATATTTTTCTATTTATTAACATTGAAGTGACTTACCATCAACAAATGAATGCAGAAATATGTTAAAAAATATTTATGGCTTTTAATAAAAATTTGTTCATTATTTCAAATATAAAAACGGTATTGGATTTTAAATAAGATAAATATTAACCTTTTCAACTGTTTCTAGATAGTATTAGTATCTTTGAAAAATATAATGAATAAATCTCTCATTTAGATTTTTTTATTCATCTGCCAGCAAATAATGACAGGTGAGAAATGAAGCACATAACATTACTCGCTTTGGTAAAAAAAATATGATTTATTAAATTAATTCTTTACTTTAGACAATTATTCTTTTGAGTAATGTTAAGATAAAATGTGATTTATTATTAATTGTAGAATTAATATGCTTTAGCAGTTAGTTGTTGCTACATTTATTCAACTTTGTCTTTAATTTTTAAATTATTGATGTAAATTGCAATTTTGTAATAAATGGTTACTTCATGACCATGTGTTGATTATTCAATGTCATTTATTGCTCGGATGTGTCAACAGTGTTTTTGGATGGTCCTTAAAATTCAAAATGGCTGTGAGTGCACTCTAAATCAATGCCATTCAATGGATTTTAGCCAGGCAAGCAATGTAGTACATGCATATGGGCTATGAGCCACAGAAAAGTTGGTCCCTTCCACAAATTCAAACTACTTTTATGAAACTAGCCATGGCAGGCTTACACTCTACAACTGTCTTCTCTTTATAATAATCTTGTTTTGTTTTTTCCTTCAAATCCACTTTTTACAGTGTATAGTAGAACTTGAAAACACAATTTTTATCTAAAATTTTTTTTAATTCTCTAAACAAAATTAGATTGTAGAATTTAAAATCAAAGTATATTATAATAATTTTCATTTATCAAAAATTAAAAAAAAATCTTACTTAATCTAATTAAAAATAGAATTTTATAATTATCTTATATAAAATGAAAATAAGATTGTTTTAGATTTTTTTTTTTAAATTATCAAAATCAGAATTAATTAAACATTAAATATATCTTTTTAAATGTTTCATTTAAAATGCAATAATTTATAATAATTTTAAATATCAAAATTATTATTTAACCATATATTTTAAATAAATATCTATAAAAAAATGTTTTTTGTGTTCATTTCTACTTTTCCTTTTAACTTTATATGTATATTCACATATACACACTGTAACGGGATATATATATATATATGCATTACATTTAAATTTTAATATTGAACTTTTTTGTAAATATCTAATACTGAATTAAAAGCACAAACGTTCAAAATGCACAAATAACTAATTATTAATTTATTAATATGTTTGATTTAAATATTGAAATAAAATAAGATTTAAAAACATTATAGAATCGAAGCAAAGATTCTAATCTTTAAATAAAATATAATAAAAACCTTTTGATTTAAAAAAAAAAATAGCGAAGAGAGTTTTAATCTTAAAAATAAAAATTACAAACAGATCCTTAGGGCAAAATGACCATTGAAAAGATGATTACGAAAGAGATAAGAGTCGAGGAATAGAAACAAAAGACTTGTTTTTCCCACCCAAAGATATAGACACAGACCTCAGTGGAAAAATCCACTTAGCCACAAACCCAAAATCTACTTGGCCACAAACTCAATGAACCAATGAAATATAGACATGAAATATGTTTGATGAAACCATGAATTCCAGAGATAAGATGCCTCAGGACTATAAAAGGAAGAATTCAAAAGAAATAATTAATTGGAGAATTAGAAAATGAAAGTTGTAAATTCATTCATCTTTGCTGAATGTAAAAATAAAAAAATTTCAAAAACTATTATCACCGTCACCAAGAATGTAATCAGCTTCATCATGCTTTCTTCGGTTGGGCTGGCCGGAGGCAGCTTTCATCACCACAGATTCCAGGATCAAACCACGGATCCTGTCTTCAGAAATCATCGTAAATCCTCATAAATCATCATAAGTCTTCATAGATCTTCGTCGCGAAAGAACGAGCTCAGACAAAGGAAAGTATAATTTATAAATGATAAAAATGAAATCTAAACTCTCTTAAATTTAAAATCTTCGAAATTTATTTGTTTCTAAAAATAAATTATAAACTTTCTTTCCTGAACAAACCTGAACGTTATCCTTTATAAACTTTGCAATTTTAAACTCTGATCTAAAGTTAAAACGTAATCTCTTAAAATATGTATTGTTTTTTTTTTTTACTCATGCTTAATAAGATCTGTTTGTAATAGGGTAGAGGTTTGCAATTGCAAACATAAAATTGAAAGATATACGCATCATTATTTGTGCATTATTAAATTTTAGAAATAGGTTAAAAATAGTGTTTGTGGTAAAAAAAATAAGTTAAATATAATGTGTCATTTTAAAATGATTTCAAGCATTAAACTAAAGATTTTTTTTAAAAGAATTAAATTAACTTAAATTTAAGTTGAGTGTGGGTAGCCGTTTAGCCTCGTTTGAATTAGGGGTTTTGACTTCGGACTATTTGTTTCGTAGTTGTGTCAGTGCTGGTGAAGAGATATATGGATGTTTACGTTAATGTAATGTGAAGTGTGTTAGCACATAAGGGCGACGAGTCCAACTGAATGCATGACTCCAAAGAGGTATTCATTTAAGTTGAGTGTGGGTAGCCGTTTAGCCTCGTTTGAATTAGGGGTTTTGACTTCGGACTATTTGTTTCATAGTTGTGTCAGTGCTGGTGAAGAGATATATGGATGTTTACGTTAATGTAATGTGAAGTGTGTTAGCACATAAGGGCGACGAGTCCAACTGAATGCATGACTCCAAAGAGGTATTCATACCGTTGCAATGGATGCTGATGCATTTCCTGCGCCATTGACCCATTCCAGCTCTATAGATTGAGATAATAAGTCCGCAAGATAGACTGCTCTCCCATCCATACGTAGCATTTTTCTCTTTATATTACATGCATGATTCCTTTGCCAGACAGACGTAAATTCCTGTACTGGACGAAGGTCATGCTTCTTCAAATAATATCACGCTGTTCAGATGCACATTCCTGTCAGCGTGGTTTGATGCTAACATGTTCACATCGCATTGATTGCGGATATATATCTGGAAGCGAGCATTGGCATGGTTGCGGACCATTAGCCTGGAGTCAAGTGCCTTGAAGATCTTTTAAAGGCGTTGTCTGGGTGGTCTACCTATGCTCGACATTTTAAGATTAAAAATTAAAGTAAAAAGTAAATAAAATAGTGATAATGAAACAAAATAAAGCATAATTTATTTTTTTAAGTTTGTGTTATTATTTATATATATGTAAATAAAGTTACTTTTTGTGTTATTAGTACTGACAGTGATCTAGTAATTGTTTTTATTATTCTTTATTAAAATAAATATATTTAATAAATGTTTTAAAACTCTGCCACTCCATGAGCTAGTGGCAATGGCTGGCGGTCGTGATCTTAACAGCGTGCATCTGCTACTCTATAAATTTTCTAGGTTCAAATGGCCTAGTGGTGCCCTGTACGGCAGATACGGTAAGACTGTAAACTTTCAGATCTTTCCCGACCGTTATAATACTATTATCTTGTTGTATGCCACAAGTCGTTACCAAGTAACATTTCATTAGTGCTTGCTTAAATTCAATAAAGTTATAAGGACCGATGAATAATAAGCCCCACCATGCATGGGTTGCACCTTGAAGATGGTTACAAGCTATTGCTAGCTTTACCTTTTCAGTCACGGCACGGATGCTGCAATACTTTTCCAGATTGTTGATAAATATTTATTTATTTTCATTTTTATTTATGTATATGCATTTTAGTAAGGTAAAGGATTCTTAAAAGTTTACAATGTAATTCAGAATATTAAGCCATTGTTTAGTTTCTTTAATCTTCTATTTATAAATTTACACATATAATTACATTCACATAACTATTGTATTATTTTGTACAGTATGTATAAATATATGTTTTGTATGTATTCTACTAACTCCAATTTGTAAGAAATCACTTTTATTGTGCAAAATAAAATTTAAGGCATGCTCAAAACTGAACTGCAAATTAAAATATTATGGAAAATATTGCAAGATTCTTCTAGTCACAGTTTGCATTTGGAAGTCATTTCTTTACAACCAATCTGTGTAACAATTGAATAATGATTGGTCAATTTCTGACAATAGAGATGAACTTCTATGACTGTTTCTAAATAATTTTTCATTTTCATGCACTTTGGATCTTTTTCAATGCATTAAAAGTAATGTATGAACCTGCAAAAATGATAATCCTACTAAATCTGTAATATCAATGATATTTTGAATAAATAAAGTATTTTAATCTTCTTTGGAATGAAGTTTAATAGCTATTTATTCTCTAAGAGTGGAAAGACTTTAGGTCTTCAGGAAATGTTTAGAGAAATTTTAAAATATGATGATGATTTATTAGCTTCAAAATTGTTGGAATTTATTTAGAAATTATTATATGGTTTCTTGAAGTTATGCCATCTGATTTTAAAGATACTTCTATTGTTTCAGTTTA
Organism: Epiperipatus broadwayi; assembly: GCA_028023455.1. Classification (NCBI taxonomy): domain Eukaryota; kingdom Metazoa; phylum Onychophora; class Udeonychophora; order Euonychophora; family Peripatidae; genus Epiperipatus; species Epiperipatus broadwayi. The sequence continues at coordinate 17,672,124 of JAQFVV010012399.1, read as the reverse complement.
TAAAAATAAATTAATCAAATAGATCTATGGTATTGTTTGAAATTAGTTGATTATTCGCCAAGTTTATATGTATTATATACTTTCTTCATGATGGATTGAAAGAAAATGTTATTACTTCAAGTGGAAACTCTGGGGCATTTGAAATAAAAGCTGGTATTAAGCAAAAATATGTGCTAGCTTCAATTTTGTTTTTTGATTTTTATGACTGTAGTCTTTGAAATTGTTTATAGGCAGCTAAATGATTCAGAAAAAGTGCTACAAGCTTGATAATAGAATTTGAATTTAGAATAGGCTGACAATTGTACTAGTTTTGACAATTCAAACATAATCTATGAATATATTTACTATTTGAATGCCACATATAAAATTTTGATTTAAAATAATTAATGTTGAAAAAATTCTAGTTCTTTTATCAGCCAGTGCTGGAAGAAAAAATCTTCAGCAACCTGTAGCTTAGATGGTTAGCAATTTGAGAATGTAAGTCAATTTAATTATCTTGGTAGTTTAGTTAAGTAGAAAGATAGACCTAGATGTTGAAGTGCAGCACAAGATTCTAATATGCTGCTACTTTTAACAGTTAAAAGATAGGATACTCCACCATAGTGAAATAACTACTGCAACTAAATTAATTATATAGAGAGCTTAAATAGAATAATTCTCATTTATTGTATGGAAGTGAAACTTGGACACTTGTCAACATAACATAAAGATATTAAATTTTTTTAAGAATGCTCTGTAAAATTTTGAAAACACAAATGACAAAATCATAAACCATTCAATATGTTTTTCTAATTGCTGCATGTAATACCATAGAGTTGATTTTTATAAAATCATATCTTTGATGGTTTGGACATATGAAACAAGTGAACAATATAAGACCTTTAAAAGGATATTTTATGGTGAACTTGAACATAGTTTTCAGAAAGATATAGACCTTGTTTGTGTTATAATGATTATCTCAAAGGTATTCTAATGATGTACAATGTTGATTGTTTTCATTGGAAAGATGTAGCTGAGAATGCGTTAAAAAGCTACAATCAGACACTGTTGAAGTATTTTGGAAAGAAAAGTTTTTTGCAAAAGTTAAAAGACTGCATTGCAAAATATCGCATGAATAGAATAATGAACCTAATCATTCTTTTGTGGTTTATAGAGATTGGTTTGTATAATCATTACACAACTCATCTTGAATGCATCATTATCACCATCATCATTATTATTTATTATTATTGTGATAACTTTTTATTCTTTTCTATTAGAATTTGCATGGTCATACTCATATGCAAGAGACTGCTGCCACTGCTGAATTTTTATGGAATATCAATTATCCACTGAAAATAGTATCTTTAAGGATTTTGATTGTTTCCTATAATAAATAAATGGTTATCAGAGATTTAAGGTGGTTATAAGGAATCAAAAGGTATTATGGACATAATTTTTGTTGATAGGAAAATGTGAGAAGTATCATATACAAAGATGCAATTTTATATAAAGAGCTCGCAAATAAGCTCTTAAGGTTTGCAGAATATCCCCACCTCCAGACCGGTTTCTGCTACTGGCTTCCTCAGCAAAGCTTGTTAAGAGCTTATTTGCGAGCTCTTTATATAATATTTGTGATGGAAGCTTGTTTAAATTAGGTCATGTGATATCTGACTTGATTTTTTTTTGTAAAGATGCAATTTATATATTGCTTCTTTTTTTTATTTGATCAAAACATTTGATTATTTTAATAAAAAAAGATTTGTGGAAATGTTTAAAATTATGGTTAATCATTGAAATTATTTAAATTATATTGCTTCTGCATAATAGAATGAGAGAAAGCATTATTATTGATAGTAGAAAATTGGAGGCAATAGAAGTGAAAACTGTGTTAAACAGATATAATTGCTAGTTTCACTTTCATTCTTTATTTTTATGGTAGTCATATTTCGGAACAGTTTATAGATAATTTCATAAAGCAGACTTGAGATGCAGTGAAAATTTATTGATGAGGTTTTTTATTTGAACTAATTTTGATTTAGAGTTATTCCCAATTCAAAGAATGACCTACAAAATGTTTTGATCATTTTGCATGTTTCAAAAATTCAAGTGCTTTATCAGTCAGTGATTGAAGAAAAATCTTTAGCAAAATTTTATTTAATCTTAATATTTTCATGTTATAATTTTTTAAATTAGAATCCAGATTTATCTAAAAGAGATTACTAATGATGATGATCTATCCAGTAGCATCTTTTTATTTTTATCTATTAAAGTTATTGACTTGAAAATGTAAAATATCTTGAGGTTTTTAAATGTAAGCTTATAGAATACCTCCTAAAGAAAGTATTATCAAAAAAAAAAATCAAGTCAGATGTCACATGACCTAATTTAATAAGCTTGTATTTATAAATATTATACATAGAGCTTGCAAAATAAGTTCTTAACAAGCTTTGCTCTATATATAACATTTCTAAATACAAACTTATTAAATTAGGTCATGTGACATCTGACTTTTTTTTTTAATTTTATTTTTTTGCTATTAAGGCTTTGGTGATTTTATATTGCTAAAGCTATTAATATATGGTGTATCTGAATTTAATTCAGTCCCATATGGCTATTTAAGTGTTAGATAGCTGGATTGGAAGACATATGGATGTCTGAAAATTTCAAATTTTCTACTTAATAGTTATACATTAGATAAAGTGCTAGGCTTGTCCTGGTATTTTTAATCTAATGCTTGAATATCCTGGCACCTCACTGATGACACCAGTAGCAGAAACCACTGGTCTGGGGTTGGGGATATTCTGCAAAGCTTGTTAAGAGCTTATTTTTAAAAAATATTATCATATGATACCATGTTTTAGATAAATTCATTTATGATAATGTATTAACCACAAAGAGCATATGTATTAAATGTTTGTCTGTTTTTTTTTTTTTGTTTGTCTTCTTTTTTTTTCTAAAATTTTGTTTATTATTCTATATTATTTTAGTCTTATTTGTCATTTTTTTTCTTTCCCAAACAAAATTATCAAAGCCTTTAAGTTGTTTTTACTTCTTGTTCCATGTAAACAGGCAGTGACTTCATAATTTATCCTCGGTACTGTTCGACGCACTGTACTGTACAGCCCAGGTGACACTGCAGTACCATCAAGAACCATAAAGCAATAAATTTCTATCGAAAAAATCACTCAAAAATAAGTAAAATACAAAAACAGAAATTGGTCAAAACAAGTAAAATAGAAAATACATCATAGGAAAACTAACTGAAATACATAAAACACAAACAGTCCCCTCCCCCACAAAATTCTAAATTGGATTTGTAATCGAAATGCATAAAATACAAACACCCCTCCCCCCAGAAAATTCTAACTTGGATTCGTAACATCCGTATTAGAAATTTCTATTGAAAAAATCATTCAAAAATAAGTAAAATACAAAAACAGAAATTGGTCAAAACAATTAAAATAGAAAATACATCACTCAAAAATAACTCCAGTACGACAAATGTAGTAAAAATAACTGAAATACATAAAACACAAACACCCCCCCCTCCACAAATTTCTAAATTGGATACCTAACATCCAATTTGGAAATTTCTATCAAAGAATTCACTCAAAAATAAGTAAAATACAAAAACAGAATCAATCAAAACAAGTAAAAATAAGTAAAATACAAAAACAGAATCGGTCAAAACAAGTAAAATAGAAAATACTTCACTCAAAAATAACCTAAATACAACATGTAGAAAAAAAAACAACTGAAATACATAAAACCCACCCTCCACGCACATATTTCTAAATTGGATTCATAACATCCATATTGGTGAAAACAAGTACAACACATACAAAAATCACAAATTTATAAATTTGATTCATAAACAAAAGAAAAAAAAAACATATTTAATTACAACTTGTACATGTCCATTATTTTTTGAACAGTTAATTTTTTTTGTACCCACTGTAGACAAATCATGATCCTTCACATTTTTTCCCCCTATCATTTTGAACCATCATCAATTCACTGCAGGATGAATGTCTCTCCAAGTTTAATCCGTTTTCTCCAATCTTTAATTTCTTCATTCTCGATTCTTCGATTCATCTTCTCTGATCTCTAGCCTCTCTTCTTCACATTCTTATTTCATCTATCCATCTCAATATGGTCTCTGTATAGATCTTTTACAATTTTTTTGAAATCCAGTTTATAAGATTTCAACTTTTCATCTATCTCATCTATCAGTATGTCCAGCCTAACTCCACTTCAGTCTCTTAATTCTTTCAATGATGTCTGTAATACCTGTTTGTTTTCTCACCCATGTATTTCATTTTTGATCTCATTTTATTACTCATAACATGCATCTCTCCATAAGTCATTGAGTGGTCTGAAATCTCTATAGTGCTCTTTTGCTAAATGTCCAATTTTTTTTTTTTTGTATAGATAGTTTTTTATTAAAAATAATTTGAAACAGTATATTTATTATTTTATTAAAAAATAAATAATGAAATCTTTTTAATTCTTGTAATTTAGAGATAACTTTTTTATTTTTAAATTATAAATTTTTAACTTTACCTACAATCTTTTCTCATTTTGTTAAGTGCCTGTCCATGTGCGTGTGTGTGCTTATATATTCATTCAGACATCGTAATCAGTAATTTAAAGTGAGTGGTCTATCCTCACGCTTTCACTTCCAGTACTTAAGATTTGCCCATGTATAAGCATTTGGGTTGGAAAGAATAAGTGGATTCATTTTATTCTTTCTTAAATACTATATCTTGTGTTGGGAGTGAAAGTATTCATTTATTATTAACACTTGTAAAAAGCGCATGCACAATAGCTTGAAAAGGCTGATCTTTAATGTATTACAATTTATAAAGCACAGCGCTATAAAAATAAATGCTTATTTACATATGTTTAAGTTTCACTTGAGAGTGATGTTTAGTAAATTCTAGATAATTTCATCGACGTCATTCATTCAGACATCGTAATCAGTAATTTAAAGTGAGTGGTCTATTCTCACACTTTCACTTCCAGTACTTAAGATTTGCCCATATATAAGCATTTGGGTTGGAAAGAATAAGTGGATTCATTTTATTCTTTCTTAAATACTATATCTTGTTGTGTTGTGAGTGAAAGTATTCATTTATTATTAACACTCGTAAAAAGCTCATGCACAATAGCTTGAAAAGGCTCATCTTTAATGTATTACAATTTATAAAGCACAGCGCTATAAAAATAAATGCTTATTTACATATGTTTAAGTTTCACTTGAGAGTGACGTTTAGTAAATTCTAAATAATTTCGTCGACGTCATTCATTCAGACGTCGTAATCACTAATTTAAAGTGAGTGGTCTATCCTCACACTTTCACTTCCAGTACTTAAGATTTGCCCATATATAAGCATTTGGGTTGGAAAGAATAAGTGGATTCATTTTATTTTTTCTTAAATACTATATCTTGTGTTGGGAGTGAAAGTATTCATTTATTATTAACACTCGTAAAAAGTGCATGCTCAATAGCTTGAAAAGGCTGATCTTTAATGTATTATAATAATTTTATTGCAAGTTTTATAAACAGGAAATAAATAAAAAATATAAAATTTCATACTCACATGTTATGAGAAACTTCAGGTCTGTCAGAGGCATTTTCAGAAGTTGTTGTGACGAAGCACTTGGGTATTCCGCTAGCTTTTGTATATACAGATTGCTTATACTTTCTTCATTGTTTTCACTGCTAAAGGAATTAGTTTATTTTTCAAAAATAAATTTTGAATATTAATTGGAACTGCTAGTTGATAAAGTATTTTCAGAGTCCAATGGCATTCAAATTAGAAAAAAATGGTTAATGCTTGAATCTGTATCAGAATCTATTTTTTTCTGTCTAAAGATTTAATGCAGTCTTGTCTTTGTAAAAGCAATAAACTGAGGTGAAAAATTAACTGAAGTTATTTAAATAAAAGTTAATAAAAAAATTCAAATTTTATTGTAGAAAAGTATGACCCACACTATCTGAAAGATAATGAAAAGAATGATGCAACTCCTGCATGCATAATCCATATTGTTTTCCTGTATATTTTTAATGAAGACAAAGAAATTTTAAATATTAAAAAATTGTGATTCAATTACAATTGGAAGATAACATGTTGAAAGAAAGCATAAATAAATACATTTTTTAAATAATGAATTATTTACTAGATAAGATTATTTATTAAAAAAAGTAATCTCACTTAATCAGTATAAATAATATTAATTCTGATATTTTTTAAACATAATAATTGCTGTGATGTTAAAATAACTTATATGCAACTGTATGCATATTCACATACATCTTGTAAGTAATAGATGTGAATTAATCTGAATTGTAATATTTTTGTATTCAGAGCTGTCTTAGTATAAAAAGAGATTTAAAATGACTGTGTTACTTTTTTTTAAAAAAAATAAATAAATATTTTTATGTTTTTTAGATCTCAGGATTGAGGAATTTGTTTATGAAAAATTAGATAAAAAACCAAGAGAACGTTCAAGTAATCTGGAAATTTTAGGTCAAAGTATGATTGAAGCTGGTAATGATTTTGGACCTGGTACAGCTTATGGTAAGTAAAATTGCTTCTCTCTTTTTAAAAAAATATATGTATATTGAAATATATATATTAAATTAATTAAATAAATAATACATTTTGGAGATTAAAGTTAAAGTAATAGAAATAGACTTTAATAAATTCTTTAGTTAAAATGTTTTGTAAAAGTAAATTACAAAATTGAAAGAGATTGTCATCGAAAGGAAAAATATTATGAAAACAAAAGAAATTTAATTAGTATGAACAATTAAATTTATGTTGGTCTAGTTGAAGTGACAATTCACCTATGATCTGGAACCACTCCGTTGGCTGAAATATTCCAGAAAGAACAAAAGATCGAGATAGGATATAAACTGTAGCAGAAGAGAAAACTCTATCTTCTTTATTTTTGAGTCCAACTTTGGAAGCTGATGATGTGAAGCAGTGGAAGAAAATTGGTGGGGGACATCTTTTCCCAAGATCTCAGCTTCTGAAGATTAGCAAGCCAACTAGGGACTTAAACAGGTCATCCTAACCTTATTGAAGATAGAAGAAAGTTAATTACTATCATATGTAGACTTTTAATAATATGGGAAATAATAATAGACAGAAATTAACTACTGTGTTTTATAGCAAAAGTAGAATTGTTTGTCTCTAAATATGTATTTGTGTAAATAGTGTATATATTAAATTATTACAATTATAAAGCATTGAGTCATTAGTGTGTCTACTGATTATGAAATTTATTTGTTATTTTTAGTCCTAGGAATCTAGGGATTTTCTTATTAAGGAATTGGGAGCTGAGACATAACTATAATATAGTAATAATAAATATATGTAAAACATTTTATAGGATTTTTGACTCTCCTCATAGATTTTTGAAAAACTTTTTTATTTTTTATTTTTATCACATTAAAAGTTTTAAACTATTTGTTGTAATAAATTTAGCATGCTACATTAAGTAATAAGAATAGAAGAAATTTGTTAATAGAATATAAGAGATCTTTATTAACAAAAGATTTTAATCATTCTTTATTTGTTAAAGTTAATGGTGAACTCTTGAAATAAAAAGAAATTGTATCCATTGAAGCTGGAAATACACTGTATCAGTTTATATGCCTTCAGTTATATGCTATCCAAAAGAAATGTAAACAACTAAACAAAAGTGTAATTAAATATACAAACTAAATAAAAATATAATTTTTTATATGTTTTATAATATTTGAGCTGCCATTTTTTCATCTCAGAAATTATATGCGATCACATTAAAAAAAAATTAAAAATTTGTAAATAAATTTTACAGTATTCCTTCGGCTATTTTTCATCTCAGAGTGCCATATATGATCAAATTTTTTATTAAAATTTTTTTAGTTTATGTTGAATGCACATTTTATTTTTTCTTTATTATCCTTTCTGAATATGATGTACAGTATTTTATGTAATAAAGTATTTTCTAAGCTTATTGCTAAAAGTTTTACAGAATTTTTAGCACATATTTAAAGTTAATACTAACTTAAAAACATCAAAACAGAAAATTTGTGGTTTTTTTTAATAATAAGAAATGTAATCATTTCTATAAGAAAAAAGGTTATTGAAAAAAAAAAAAAAAAATCAACCAGAGGTATTTAAGTGTGATGAAAGTGAGACGTTTTATTTTATTTAAAAAATAAAAATATCTACAGTGTTTTTTTTTCTGTGTTTTATTTTCCCAGCTTAATAAAATATATGCAAATGAACCCTCTCAATTTATTATTAATAATTACATTATTATTATTTTAAAAATTTTTTTTTTTTTTTATAATTTTAATTCGCGTATATGTATTATACATATTAAAAAATGACCGTGTAATATATATGTATATGTTAAAAAGGGCTGCAGAAAGGAGTTTGCTATTAACTGAAAGGAGACCCTTTGATTCCTCTTGGAGGCCTTAAAGGAACCGAGCAGGGCAAATTCCTAATGTCCACTCCATACGTTCTTGTCATTGCAGCTGTTATTACTATGCGATTATTCATATAGTATACGAACATGGATGGGCTGCTCACCAACACGCATTAGCCAGCGTGGTGAGTTTATTGGCTTTTTACCTCTGAGTTTAAGATCAAGAAACACCATGGTCTTTCTTCTCAGTGCCTGATAAGGCAGAATGAATGTTTGTGTAAATGATAAATATTTTTCCCAATACATATATACAATTATGACAGACAAAAATAAAGCATGGCCCTTATTCCCAGGAGGCTGTAAAGTCACCAACCAAGGCAGCGGTTGGTGGCCGAAGGCAGAGGGTGCTAAGAATCCCCTGATTGTGGACCCAGGCTGCCATTTGATGATGACTTTTTATTTAGGTACTTACAACTGCAGATCACTTTCAAGTGAAGGAAGATTGCAAGAATTAGAAGAAGAACTGTCTTATATTAAATGGGACATTATTGGACTTTGTGAAGTTAGAAGAAAAGGAGAAGAAACAATTGATTTAAAAAGTGGACATATACTCTATTATAAAGGCACACATATTGGAAATACAAGTGGAGTAGGATTCATTATAAATAAAAAGTGGAAGAACAATATTGTGGAGATTGATGGTGTATCGGACAGAGTGGCAAGATTAGTTATACAACTTAATAGCAGATACCAAATGCAGATAATTCAGGTTTATGCCCCAACAAGTTCTCATAGTGATGAAGTAGTAGAAGATTTTTATATGGATGTACAAAAGGCTTTTGATCAGAGTAAACAACATTTTAAAATTGTTATGGGAGACTTTAATGCTAGAATTGGTAGACAAATGAAAGATGAAATTGCTGTAGGTAATTTTGGTTATGGTAATAGAAATGAGAGAGGACATAGACTTGTGGAGTTTGCAGAAAAAGAAAAACTTTATATTATGAATTCATTTTTTGAGAAAAATGTTAAAAGGAAATGGACATGGAAACATCCAAATGAAGGTACAGCAGAATTGGATTATATTTTGACTAACAGAAAATACATATTTCAAGATTGTAATGTTCTTAATAAATTTAACACAGGAAGTGATCATCGATTAGTAAGGTGTAAGTTACGTGTTAATGTAAAACTAGAGAGACAAAAATTATTAAGAAAAACAATATTTACAGTTGATATTCCTAATCTTCAGAAACATTCTAATGAATTTAAATTAGAACTTACAAATAGGTTTCAAGTGTTAGGAGATTTTGAACATGATTCAGATTTGGATGAAATTAATATGAAAATAACTGATACACTTTTAAAAACTGCAACAAAGATAGCTGGTAGAAAAAAGCAGCAATTGACTAATAAAATTTCTACTGAGACTAGAGAATTTATGAAGAAAAGAAGGAATATGAAGATATACAAAAATGATGTATTAAAAAGAATTGAATATCTCGAATTTTGTAAAATGGTACGGAAAAGAGTTGAAAATGATATAAGAAAGTATAACTGTGAAATAGCAAGGAAAGCTGTAGAAGAAAATAAAAGTCTCAAGAATGTTAAACAACATTTTGGTATTGGTAGGAAATTTATATCTGCAATAAGAAAAAAAGATGGAATTATTACTAAAAAGAGAGATGACATCATGAAATTGGTAGAAGATTTTTATCAAGAATTATATAGTAATAAAGAACAAGTACCTCCTGTATCTATTACATCTTCCGAATTGCCCAGAATTTTAAATGAAGAAGTGAGACATGCAATTAAATGTATGAAGAAAGGAAAGGCTCCAGGAAATGATGGAATTATAATTGATATATTAAAAGAAGCAGGTGAAGAAATAGAAACAATTTTAGCAAAGTTATATACCAAATGTCTAAATGATAGAGATGTACCAGAAGATTGGAAGAATGCAGTAATAATATTAATATTTAAAAAAGGTGATAAAGAAGATATTAGAAATTACAGACCTATCAGCCTTTTATCAGTTTTATATAAAATTTTTACCAAGATAATTACAACTCGTCTACAGAGAACTTTGGATTTCCACCAACCAAGAGAACAAGCTGGATTTAAAAGTGGTTTTAGTACAATAGATCATATCCAGGTATTGAGAGAAGTCATAGAGAGGACAAACGAATATGAGTTGTCATTATGTTTTGGATTTGTAGATTATGAAAAGGCATTCGATTCTATACACATTTCTTCAGTGATTAAAGCATTGGATCATCAAGGTATAGATCCAGGATATTGTCATATTTTAAAGAATATTTATAAAAATGCAACAGCAACAATTAGATTACATAATGATACTGGAAAAATCAACATTGAGAAAGGTGTAAGACAAGGTGACTCCATATCTCCAAAACTTTTTACAGCAGTGCTGCAAGAAGTATTTTGTGGATTAAAATGGGAAACTAAAGGAGTGAAAGTAAATGGAGAGTATTTAAGTCATTTAGATTTCGCAGATGATGTAGTTGTTTTTGCAAATAATGCTTCAGAGCTGCAGGAAATGTTGCAGGAGTTAGCAGATGAAAGTAGAAAAGTAGGACTAAAGATAAATGTTAAAAAGACTAAAGTAATGTTTAATCGATTTGCTCAAAATATGAAAATAAAGATTGATTATGAAGAATTAGAAGAAGTTAACAGTTACAAATACCTTGGTCAGATTATTAATACAGATGGAAACATAATGGAGGAAATTAATCATAGAATTAAACTTGGTTGGAGTGCTTTTGGTAGAAATAACTTGATACTAAAAGGAAATATGCCTATGTGTTTGAAAAGGATGGTTTTTAACAAATGTGTTTTGCCAGTTCTTACTTATGGATCTGAGACTTGGACACTTAATAGAAGAGCAATACAGAGACTTCAGACCACTCAAAGGAGTATGGAGAGATGTATGTTGGGAGTAACAAGAAGAGATCGAAAACGCAATGTATGGGTAAGACAACAAACAGGTGTTACTGACCTTATTGAAAAAATTAAAAGATTGAAATGGAGTTGGGCTGGACATATTGCTAGAAGAGATGATAATAGATGGACAATTGAAATTTTAAACTGGATTCCAAGAGATTGTAAAAGACCCAGAAAGAGACCACATGTGAGATGGATGGATGAAATAAGAAAATGTGCAGGGGTGTTGTGGAGAAGAGAAGCTAAAGATCGGAGAAGATGGATTAAACTTGGAGAGACCTTCATCCTGTAGTGGATTGATAATGGTTGGTGATGATGATGATGTTAAAAAGTATATTATATATTTGCATTTTCATAAACAGTACACATTCTAATCTAATCAAAATTTTATCAATAAAATTTGAGTTTTTACTCAAGATATATGATGTATGCAAAAGGACTTGGAACTACACTGTCTGGGCCAAAATATAAGGTAAATAGTGATCACTGAATATATATATTTAAAATTTTAAAACAATGTTTTTATTGGAGTAGGTATTTTCTTAGTTTTTTCAAACATTTTTTAAAATTTTATTTTAATGTAAACCTGATTATGATTTAGATTTCCAATTAGTTTTTTTAAAATTTAATTTGTTAAAATTAATTTGTAATTTTAACTTTTTTAAAAATTATTTGTAATTTGAATATAATTTAAAATATTTAATTAGAAAGGATTACACAACTGCTTCACATTACCACATACGTATGAAAAAGATAGATGATCTCTAATATATGTATTTCATGCTGAACTGGCACTCATGGTTGGTCCAGGTCATCATATTCGACACACATATATATAAACAGTTCTCAGTTTATATTAAGATAGCAAATCTTCAAACTTAAATTTACATGCATCAATCTTCTCCACCCTCCAACTTTTCGGCCATCCATATCGTTGATAATCTGATGATGGAATGCTTAAAGCTATGTAGACTTTAAGTCATTGGATGTATAAAGTTTCTATATGTTGAAGCAGTCGGATCTGAGTTCGATCCTAGCTTCATGTTATTTACCCTAATACTAACCTTAAATTTCCGATGCAATGGGGCTTTATACGTTCAATCCACGCTAATTTCCATAATAAATAACTTGTTTCAAATACGTAGTAAAATTAATTAGTTTAGTTTAAATTGGATCAATTCTCTAAATAAATTCATGATAAAATGTTCATGAATTTACATATATTAAATTGCCTGGATTGTGCGTATATATGTTTGTAAATATTAAATATATATAATTGTTCGAAAGTTTCATTGCGTCGGGAATACTTGTTTTTTTACTTTTAAATAATTTGTAAAGTTTTGCGATTAAAAGCTACATTCCTTCCAAAGGCTTTCAAATTCTCAAAAACAACAGTAAAGTTTTATTAATAAAAAAAAAGATAAGAATTCAATTTTTAATTAAAATCATTTCAGACTTTAAGAATTCATTTTCTAATTAGGAAAGGAATTCAAAAATTAGTTTGAAAGCCTTATCGAAGGAATGTTTCTGAAAACAACTAATTATAAAAAAAAAAGAGATTGATAATAAAATGAGCGCTAGCCGGAGGCAAGAGTGAACAGTAGATATATAGCCCTGAAAAGTAAAGAAAAGGCTAGTTTTTTTGGTTGTAGAGTAGTGCAGTGAACTCTGTGTGTATAAAAAATTGTATTTCATCATGATAGAGGGCTAGAACATCAGGGATCTGGCTACGGTTCCTAAAGTCCCGAGGAATCTTCACTGGAGCTGCTGAACCGTTTTCCGGATCGATCATTCTGCTAAAATAATGAAAGCTACTAAAATACTATTCCAGTAGTTAACCAATGATGCCTACGTTTCAACAACTTGGAGGAGTAACTTAAGGACAAGCACGGAATGGTAATATGAACGTTAAACTTTCTGGCCAGTTCGAACTTTATTTTATACTCCTTCTTTTTAAGAGCTCTTTTATTCTTTAATGTCAATCTTTGTAACACCTTTTAGTTATAAAATGCTACTGTAAATCTATAGCGTAATTCTTTAGATCTCTAGTCTTTAAACTTTTTCTTTTCTTACCTGGCGGTTCGTTTAATATATATGTTAGTGTGCTTTATTAATGTCGTATTTAAAAATTATATGCCAATAATCTTTCAACTCGATGAGCTCCTTGGTTCTATTTGCCTCACGCAAATAATATAATATAAATTTTAAATAGTTATTCTCGCCCATTAGAACTAAATTTATAAGTTCTATTAATCATCGAGTCGAAAGAAAATATTATCCGTTTACGATTTTTATAATTAGCTAATCATAAATTATTTGTTCTGTTTTTCACCTATGTCCCCAGCTACTAAGTTACAAGTGTTTATATACTCACGTAATGTTAAAATGTTATTTCTTGCTTCACTAATATTGATTTATTTATCCATATATATATATTTAAAATGTTTTGCAAAAAGGTCGATAAAGGGTTAAATGTATTTTAATTCCACTTTTGTTATTTTATATTAATATTCAGGAAGGGCACGATATTAGGGCATAATTAATATAGTTTATAAATGTTTTAAAATAGTTCGATAAAAGCTCGTTTGACTTTAATTAATTGGTCAAGTCATCACGTAGAGCATTCTACATGGGTTCTATTTTTCAACGATGACTATCAAGTCATCATCATCAAATGTTGCTGACGTAGGGCCATCTTCCGCTCCGTTAGGCTGGTCGGTGATCATATTCTCTTATTTAAATTTCTCGAGGAAGAAAGTACTTCCTTTCCGATTCATTAGTCAAAGGGCGTAAGACTTGCCAAATGCAAGCCGCCATAGGACTTCGATCATCGACTAGCGATCATCTTTCAATTTTACTCTCTGCCTTGTAATTCGTCAGTACCATTGCATCTTGTTCCGGTAAAACTTGCTCCGTGCTCGTAATTCGTGATGAAGTGATTTAAATTAAAGTCGAACCAATTCTCAAATATATTTAGTTTAAATCAGTTTTCAAATAGAGATTAAAGTTATGCCTTAAAATACGTTTTGCTCTTCATGAGTAGATTTTCGAATGTGAAAATAAATATCACATTCTGTCATAATAAAATTAGAGCAATCATTTCCTTATTAATGAATACCTTTATCTGCCTTTATATTTCTCGTTGGGGGCATAGACATAGAATTCCATGTTGTGCAATACTTGTTGGCATATGATAAGGACCACCACTCTTATTATATTTATAAATTCTTTTAAAGACTAGAGGTAACTAATGCAATCTATATTTTATTGAACAAAACAAATTATTATTCTTATTAAATATTTCTAACATACTTGGTTTCTCAGTTCATCATTCTTTTATAATTATTTAAATGTTAATACTCGCTGTCTGTGTTGGCAACCCGAACATACATATGATTTGATTTAAAAGGTATTCAAAGTAATTAATTATTAGATATTCGTGTTAGTGCAAGGGTCTCTAGTCCTCACCAACCGTGAAGCTAGTTCTTGGCGCATAGCACTGTGCCGTCGATTTCTGCTATCTGAGCTGTTAAGTTGGGTTTGAATTCAGTTTTGGTTAAGCTGAGTTGGAATCCGATTTGACTTGCGGTGGTGGTGGATTTCGACCGGTACAATGTGAGGGGTACAGTGACTTAAAGTCAACATGGGTATGACAAAAATATTGGTGTCAACAACGGTTTTGAGCATTCCATTATTAGGTTCTCCATGATATGAATGGCTGAAGAGTTGGAGGGTGAAGAAGGTTGAAGATTTGCTATCTTAATATAAATTGAGCACTGATATATATATATGTATGGGAGATGATCTGGACCAACTGATGAGTTACTGAAACACATATATTGGAGATCATTTGATCTTTTTCACATGTATGTGGTCACATGCTATCAGTTATATAAGATAGAAGGGATAGCTATAGGGAGTTGAAAGTCTGGGTTCAAATTCCTTCTAATTACATTAAGTTCAGTAATAGACAATATACTTGTATTCAAATATTATAATTTAAAATATTGTATTTATAATATACTTGATAAGGTAAGTAATCACCTGTCGTATTTTTATTAATATTTCATCAAGAACTGTTTGTATTCTATCGAAGGTGGAATTGTATTACATTTAAATAGTGTTTAGAGAAACAGTAAGCTAAAGCTTTTAGAGAAAAACCTCAAACTTTTTGAGAGATTGCAATGGTTCTCAAAAATGATTCATCAAGACTCGGTTAAACCAATTTAGTGTTTTTCAAATCCATGTATGAGTATATGATTTGTGTAACTTATCTGGAAGTAATATTCTCATTTTAAGATTAATCTATCTCCAAAGTGCTCAAACAGTCAAGCTGTTATAATGCACTAATGCAAAGTAATGATTGGACATTTAGGAAATTCCATAATATGGGAGTCATATCATAATGTTTCATAAATAGAAGATAGTCTAGATGACAGTTTTTTTAAGAAGAGTCACATACTAAATTCAATTTTTAGAAAAAATGTAAATAATTGGTCTTACTATATGTATGCATTCTGTCAAATATTGTTTTTCTTATACTTGTGTCATCTTACCATTTGAGAATTACAGCATTCAAATTAGAAGCCAATGCATTTGCATTGCTGTCAAGTCATAATTGCCATACTTGGGAAGCTCAAGGTGGATTGTTTGGGTGATCATTGGACTGCTGAGATGTGGATTAATTTTTACATTTTTTTAAAAAATATTGTTTACTCTCTTTCAATAAGCATTTATTTCTGATCATATTTTTAGCAGATTTAGTTTTCCTTACTTAATGAATGTATCATCATCTTGTCTAATATTATTTTTTAGGGTTTTTTTTCATCAAAGCATTAGATAACATGGCATCAATCATTTAACCTCTTTAAACTCAGTTTTAATTTTTTTTTTTTGAAAACTTGTGAAACCGTCTTCAAATTTAATTGTTAGATATTCTTCATCACTTGTCTTTAAAAAAGAAAATGTTATGTTGATATGTATTCACATTTTTTTGTTATGCAATATCTAAAATAGTTTTCTAATATGATTAGTATTAAACTGATATTTTATACACTAACAAAGCTTCATGGTATACAATGATAGAACAAGATACCTTTCATGCAGATGATCTGAGTTCAAATCTGAACCAAATAAACATTGAAAATTTTTTCAATAAGGTTGAGAATTTTTTTTTCATAGCCAACCTAGATAACCATGGGTAGCTAACTGGTTTTAGATATGTAGTATAGTAATACAAGGATGAAAAAACATTCAGTTCAACATTCTGCAAGTCTCTTGAGTGCTGCCCTCACCTTCGCTGTTCCCTTATGAGGAGCTTTTAGAGAAGCCTATGCCCAGCAATGAGCTATTTATATATAAAAAAGTTGTTTTACTTTACCTTTCCTTATTTCATTACAATAAATAATTCAACAGAACAACCTTTATTGTCTAGTATAATGATTTTTTTAAAAATATTCAATTAATTGTTTATGGGTCAGTTTTTACTCTTTAAAAATTTAAATAATTATTGAATTTTAGTAATAAATTTCATGATGCTTCTATTGTTTAAAAGCTTAAATAAAAATAATAATTCAAATAAATAAATCAAATTTTAAATTGAATTGCTAGAGATTTTTTTTAAATATTATTAAATATAGTTATTTAACTTAAAAATTTTAAGTTGAAATTTAAATGATAATTTTATGAAAATTAAACAGTTTATAGTTATGGAAATAGTTTTTATTATTTGATTATTTTATTGTCCTTAAGTGGAGCCCATTTCAGATCATATAATTTAAAAATTTCCTTTTTGTACGTTTTATTTGTGTGAATATGTGTGTACACATATAATAAGTAATCAATAGTTTGTCGCTTGGAAAAAAATATATTCTACCTTCAGAATTGATAGGTTAAGCTTGGTTCTAGGGATCTTTTATTTTTCCAAGTCCATTACTCTATCACAACTTCTGGCTACATATTTTTATGCACACACACACAAAATTTATTTATTTTGTACGTATGTTGTTTTCTGTTTGAAGATAGTTGGAAGCACTATGTAAGGATAATATTACCAAGTAATAGCTCTTAATCAGTATTGATGCAGTTTGCCTTTTTTTGGTCACCCTCTTCACATGGTATATTATAGATTTTCAGCATGTAGAGATGTCAACAAAATATTATGTCTTTCTTTGCATATGATCAAAGGATGCTTTTAGGAGTAATAATTCCCTCTATTTGCTTTAATCCAGGGACATTTATTCTAAGTTGATTTTAGAGACAAGATGTAGTGCAACGTCCACACTCCCAAATTAGTTTTTACTATTTTATTACAAGCCTACTCATCCAGAAACTGTCCTTTGACTCTTTCATTTTATCAAGTTAGTAGCCTGAAATTCAAAATCATCCTAGGGTTTTGGATCAAAGTACTCTTTGCTTACTTATTTATGTAGATCTAATCTAGGCTAGTAATTACATATTCTAGCAATCTCAACTTTCTCAAGTTGAATATATCAATTCTCATCTGCTACCAAAGTTGAGCAATGCTAAAGTCAGTTAATACTTGAATAAATAATGACATAGAGATTTTTACTGTTGTAGTCAGCCACATGCAGAAATACATTACAAATTTTAATGAAACTTTATGTTACTGAAATGAATAATAGATATGCATATTTAAAAATGATATTAAGTGATGTCATTTTTTTAAATGATCATTTTGATCTTAAATATAATTTATGGATGCATTTATGCATAAAAGAAGTAGATAGTTAGGTTTAATTGGCTAGACCATTTTTTTTTTTTTAGTTGGGAATCATGTAGCTCTAGTAGATGCCTCATTTATTGATGGCTAAGTGTAGAAATGTTTGCAAGAATTCAAGTATTAATCTATTATGAAGATATATAAAATATAAACCTTTCCCACCTGCTTCATTCAGTTCATTGATTTTAGAAGTTATTAAATTATAATTCATGAAATTTCTTTTAAATATTAAAATAAAAGTAAGAATATTTAAATAAAATATTATTTTTATTGTGGGATATAAGGTTTATGCATTCCTTTATTTGATTGTTTTTGTATGCCAGTTCTTAAATGTTGGAGAGAAAAAAGGGCACTCGAATTTTGATTCCAAAATCTGGATTTCTGAATTAATTGAAGGAATAAAAAAAGCCATAGAAAATCTTTCTTTATATAATCTTGTTTAACTTCCACCATATCTCAAATACCTTATTGATTGATGTCACCTGTATTAGTATTAATTTTCATGATAAAGTGCAGCAGTTTATATATATCAAGGGAGAGAAAGGAGGACATTTTTCAATGATACTAAAATGATAAATCTTTATTTGTTAGATCTCCATATATTAATTATTCCATTTAAGAAGCATTCTTGTAAAATAATGTCTTGCTGAAACCTGCACGAATGATTTATAATTAAGTAATGCCTCTTATTTATGATGCATATTTAAAAATGCTGACCCTATTTGTCATCAGAAAGATAATGTGTACATTGATGAAGTTTAACTATAAAATGTTTGAATATGTTCTTAAAAGTTTTTGTCTATCAGCTATTTTATTAAAATTAATATATACTTATTTTAACTTGAAAAAACCATCAGTCATTATATGGATTGTATTACTAGGTAAACACTTCTGTACTTTACATATCCAGGGCAGACAGATAATTTACATATTAACGGCAGGCCAATGGAATGGAACTATATCTTTAATTTGTTTTAATTGGCTTAATCAAGTGTAAGTCAAGTTGGACAGCCTTATTTAGCTGCCATGAAATGATTTTTTTAAATGATCAGAGCATCAATCGTGATTTATAATGAACTCTGGTTATGATAATAATGCTAGTAATGTAATCCCAGATAACAATCCCATTTGAAGATGAATTTATTGACTTGATGATCTGCTTACGGATGACATTACTGATGGAGTCATTTTCTCTGAGAAACTTAAACAAAGCTTACAATTGTATAGCTCCTTTGATTGGTATGAAATGATGGATTCTATTCTGCAAAGGAAACTGTTAAAAATCTCTGACAGAAGTTTAAATGTTTCTGAAGAAAATGATAAAGCCTGATTATAACAGAGAGACCAAAGAGATTGAATAATACTGTCAATTTTGAGCATTATCTAGATTTTTAATTCATGGTTAAAATTTTTATATACTGAATATAAGCCATCATATTCTGCAGTAAACATAACAGAAATAAATTCTACTCTGATTCTAATTCAGACATTATAAAATCTTTATTTTTCAGATGTGAAATTATCCAATATAGAAATAATTACTATTCTAATCAATTCACACCTGTGCAATAGTTATTCTACTCTTTCTAAAGGTCATATTTGTTTTTTGATAATTATTCCACAAAAGTTTGCATTGTCTGTATCTCTGATTACAGTCTGTTTTTTTTTTTTATGTAAAATTTTTTTAACTAGCTTACTAAAAACTATATATTATAATTACCTATTTCAGTTCTCCTATAACAAACTTTCCATTTTATTTCAAAAAAAAATATTCAAGAAGAAAATATGCATTCCTCATTGCACAGACTTTTTCATATCCTCATTTTCTAGGAAAACTTCATCTTTCTCGATTGATTATAGAATTGCTTTAACTTTTATGTATTGGAGGTCTATCATGTGTATTTGATTTTGGCTTTACTCTCACTCATCACAGACATTCTAAATTAAGTCCAATGAAGAAAATGCATTTAGATGTCTGACTTTTTATGAATAATGTCTTCAATGTAGCCATCGGACAAATCCAGGGTATATCATCCCGTACTATTTTTGAGAAAATCTTTAGGCATCTTTTATTCTTTCATGCTAAGGAAATGATGGACAAATTTCTTAAAATAAATTAGTTGTTATTGTTTTTGTTAATTCTGCAAACAAATCTGTTTTCAGTTACAGACTAAATAATATTTTAATGCCGAGAGAATAAGAAATATTGTCTGATTAAACCTAAACATAAGATCATGGTAAACTATGTTGAGAAATCATCCAGTCATACTTGGTGAAAGACTATGACTTTTCTGACAGTTAGGTTTACATAGCAACTACATACTTCTTTGAATCTAAATTTGTTCAATCTTAAGATATAGTAGGCTGGTTAAATAATTTAGATGAAACTCATAGTCTATTTTTACAGTGAATGATATGAAATTGTATATTCATACTACACTTTGCAACAACAACCTTTTCAAATATTATTGCCATACCATATAAAAATATAAGCTACTTCCTAATACTTTACCTAGGAAAATTCTATATTGCTCTTTCAGTATATTATTATTAGACATCCAAGTTTATATAAGCTAATTATATTTGTATTTAACTGAAGAAAGATTACACAAAATGTTTGCCAGGATTGTGCTTCTGAAATTTTAATTTCAGGCTGGTTTGTTATGTCTTTCTGGCTATCATATGAAGCATGCATTTTTAAGCTCCACAAGGATATTATTATATAGCTAATTTTAATAATGAAATCTTTATACTTTTGCCCATCATATTTCATATGACCCATGTTCAATCGAGTCATTAGCACCTTGATTATTACAAATTGTTTGTCTCAAGAAAATTTCTTTACAATGTTACTTTCAAATTACAGATATATTAGTATAAGTTCTTTACCAGTGGCCCATTTTGCTTTATATGACAGTCATTATTCCAAGTCATATCAAATCCTGCAGCCTGAAGTCTATATTCCTCATGTCCTCACATTTGCATATATTAATGGTGTCATATTTAAAAAATCTATCATATTGCATTTGTTGACCAATAAATTGTCATCATTTACTATTTTTGAACAAGAATTACTGATGTAGTATTGATACATCAACAGTCATCTAATCTATCATTAATAGCATCATTCACCACAAAATACCAATATTTTTGAAGTTATTTAACTCCCTTTTTATATATATCACACAAAAATCAGTATATTCAATGTCATAATTTTTGTGTTTAATATTTATGTTATATCTGTGGAGCAACATGATGATATTTAACTAGATTTCAATCAATAACATTCATCTTCCATCATTCACAACAATTCCAAAAATTTCATTCAATTTAATGGGTTCAGATTGGTTGACAACACTTTACATCATTTATCAGTGCAATGCCATTTAAGAAAATATGTGGATATCAAAATAACCATTGAGCTAAGACATTTTTTTTATCAATTGGTTCTGGTTTCTGATAATGTGTTAGGCATTGTGAGAAAGCAATATAATTAATTTGATAAAAATTTGAATATGGTTTCTCAATACTCAAGAATCTAAGGATCCAGGTTAGATTCCTATCCTAGTACTGTCACTGCTCAGGCCAGTAATACCTGAAGAAGAGGATAGAATAATATTTCTCGAAATGTTATGCATATATTAAACCTGTGTGCTATTATTAATACTTGAATGTATTTGGAATATTTAAATAAAGTTAAATTTTTCTAAAGATATTTAATACTCATATTAGATAATGGAAATAGTCCAACATATAAATACAATTAAAACACTATCATCACAAATCTTCAGGAAAACACAATGTTTTGTCTTGTTTTTCAGTTTTTTATCTGAGAATTTGTAAATTTCAGGGCTTCCTTTATGCATACTGTGTAATATCTGCTTATTCATTAAAGAAATATTTCAAGTTTTTGTGAGTGCATTTCTTATTCAATTCATATTGCAAAATATCCATCAGAGCAGAAAGTCAAAACATCTTCTTTCATTGTGTATGCCATTGATGAACAATCTTCAGTCATCAAGTATCCTAAAAGTATTAAACACTCGAATCGCCATGTCCATGATGATATCCCAATATTTTCCCATTACATCACTCTCATGCAGTATTGGGAATATTCCCCCCCCCCCCATTTTTAATACCTTGTAGAAAAGTGAATAATTTTCCACAGATATTTTCTGTTTATATATATATTAGTGCCTATATACAACAAAATAGCAAAATATTTTTTTTAACGTAGTTGATTGATATTTAAATTTTTTTACTTTCATGTATATATAGTCTAAAGTTTACCGCAAAATTGGTAGGAACTATTCTAAAAAAAAAACAACTGTTCCTCACGTAGGCAGACCTATTAGTTTCAATTTGTTAAAATCTTCCAGCTTTATCATAGTAAAGGTGATATCTGTGTTTGTCTCACTCGTTTTTGTATTATTCATATATATATACACACAGAGACACTTTATTGTGTGTGAACAGCAGTGAATTGCGTTACTTACGATTATACATTTATTTTGGCATTTTGCCAACATATGTAAACAAAATATAGCTGGGTTTTATTTTTCTAATAATACTCTACAAATCTGTTTATTTACTTTGCTTAAAGGAATTACTCTGGTTTTAAAAATAAACAGTCAATGCAACCATGACTGATTGCTGAAATGGAAAAAGAATGAAATTTTATTAGTGAATGAATGGGATCAATTTTTATTTTGTTTCATAGAAAATCAAGACTGTAGTCATTAAGATGATTGATAAAGCAGATGTGACTTGTTTTGATTATATAATTCTTTTGAACGTTAAATAAAATTACTATTTTTTTTTTAAAAAAAAAAGAAACAGTAATATGAGATTTATATATTACACAGTTTGTTTAGTAGTTAAGCTTAAGATAATATGGATAGTAATCGGTGCACATTGAATTGTTTACACTTAATTTGAATAGAATTAAAGATTTTTTAAGGATTAGAAAATTGATTATTTATATATTGTTTGGCAGTTGTTTATATTTCCCAAACAGCTGTTGTGAAAAACAATCGTTTTGATGAAGATTTTTATATTTGCTTGTCATGTATTCACATTAATAAAGGT
Organism: Epiperipatus broadwayi; assembly: GCA_028023455.1. Taxonomy (NCBI): domain Eukaryota; kingdom Metazoa; phylum Onychophora; class Udeonychophora; order Euonychophora; family Peripatidae; genus Epiperipatus; species Epiperipatus broadwayi. Next base: position 17,648,918 of record JAQFVV010012399.1, on the reverse strand, counting down.
AAGAAGAATGAATTTGAACATAAATACGCTCCCCATCATATACTTAATAGAAAAGTTTTAATTTAGTGAAGTTATTCGTGTAATAAATATATATTTTGTCTGTTATTTTTATTTTGTAAAAGGTGTTTGTTTTTTACTTGATACATAAAAGATTCACTATTTTTGTAAAAGGTGTTTGTTTTTTACTTGATACATAAAAGATTCACTATTTTTGTAAAAGGTGTTTGTTTTTACTTGATACATAAAAGATTCACTATTTATTTTAAAACATTGCATTCAAAGCAAAACCTTTATAAGGTATTAAACCTTCTCTATTCATGATTTGAGATTCAAATTCAAGTTCGAAAAAAAATCTGAAATTTTTTTCAGGTTCCAATCAAGCTTAATAATGTCTTTTTATTTAAGTAACTGATCTACATATCCAATCTTCATTAGCCATCCTATATTGGTTGATAAATGGATAATTAACTCTTTTTACATAGAAGTAAAATAAGAGAGGAAAACAAAGCTAGTTGAGTAATGTCTTTATCTGCCTGCAATGGGATATTTAAAGCCTGTTTTCTCCTTTTGTCACAATAAACTAAGACAGCTTTTCATATAGCTATCTAATGAAAGAAATTTGTCTGATTTCTGAATTATGAAATTTTACATACAGCTTTTTATTAACAGCAGAGTTATTGACATGAGGACTCACTTCATTTCTCTAAACTTGAAGAGTTAATTGACAAAAATATCGATGGTTATTTAATAGATATGCGATATTAATTACATATTTGATGTTACTTAAAAAATATTGTAATATTAATTAAGAATAGTAATGAATTAACCATATGAGATGTAGTTCATTATCTTATATTGATATCAGTGAAATATACTTGATCATATGTTGAGGCAAGTACATAATTATTTTAGATTCTTTATTTTCTTTTCATTATTGTTTGTAATAAATTAGCATAACATTTTTATGCCTACAGCTAGCCAATCAATTAGAGCTAGGATTCTGGCATCCAGCGCTCTAAAAGCGTGCTCAGCAAAAATAATAAAATCTTTATAGCTGCAGATGTAAAAGTGTTTTGCTAATTTATAACTATTTTATAATTAAAGTTAATAGAGCCTTGGAATCCTTTTTTACCAGGAATTAAAAATACTGAGCTACAGTATTGCCTCAATGCCATGTGAATGCATTATTTAAAAATATTCTTTTTAACTATTAATCTAAAGTCTTACATTGGTGGTCGAGAGGTCAGGCGACTGCCTTGCACTTGCAGGCAGTTGCCCGGGTTGCGGGTTCGCGTCCCGGCCGATGCTATGACACTTAAAAAAAAACAACAACTATTAATCTAAAGAAGTGAAGCATGAACTTGAGTATTATGTAGATATTTAAATTTTAATTTACCTTCAAGATCTTTCTTATTTCAGTAAATTCAAGCTAATTTACGTACTATCAATAATAAAAAACTCATTTTATCAAACTGAATTGAAAGCTTGTTTATAATTAGTGTTACCTTCTGTTTTTTGACCAAAGCTACTAAGTAAGAATTGAAGAATTGAATAGTTGTACTATACAGAGCAGATTTCCAAACTATTGATCTTCTTTTGATAGAGGCCTTCAGATTTGCCTGTTATACACTCAGTAGCCACCTTTTTATTCTTGTTATTCAAATGAATGAATTACAAAGTGCAAAAACCTTTTGGGGGGGGGGCTAAAGCACCCCCCCCAATAAATATGGATGACTTCTTTTCCCATGTGATGTGATGTATTTGGCTTCTCCTTAAACGAAGTCAAGAATATCTCAGCAATTATGCCCAGATAAACCTGTTAGCCACTTTATTTTCCATTCCCCACTCTAAGTCTTCCCATATTCTGCCCCATCCCATTTCCACAACATAATCTTTGTCAACTCTATGGCCTTTATATCTAAATCCCCCTTATCTTTCCGCAAACCCAGCATAAAAACTAATAACTCACTTTCTGTATAGTCACTTTGTTCATACCTATTCTCCCATAACTTCATTATCTGTACCCTTTCTGCTTTCAAGCATTTACATTCAATCAACAGATGCCTAATATTTTCTATACCTTCCTTACACAATTTGCACACTAAATCACCCATAGTTTTCCATTTACATGTATATTCTCTTGTTGCTAAAGATCCCGTTCGAGCCTTAAACAATAAACTACTTTCCTTACTATTATCATAAATTAACTCGCATCCAATATTCCGTTTACTTCTATATATATTTAAACTCTTCTTACCCTCCATACTAGTTCTCCATCTCTCCAACTCCCTATTTTTTATTAATGCTTCTATTCTTTTATCCCATTCCTTACCACTATAACACTCAACAATCCTCCTAACACAATCATCCCACCTTTTATACAAGTATACTGATATAAATTCTTTATCCAAATCTTTTGCATACCACATTACCTTTCTCACCCATCTTGTTACCTGCCCTTTACTCATAACCCAATTAAACACTATTTTGGCTATTCTTTTACTATCCATAAACTGCAACCTACCAAACATTTTCATTTTACTTTTTGCATCTCTCATATAAAAACTTGACCATCCCATTTCTCCTTGAATTGCCTCCTTTGCTGTCCACATCTCTGCATCTAATGCATGTCTTCCTACTTCCCTTTGTACTTTCTCTAAATAATCTAAAACCCTTTTACTAACACATAATGCATCATTACCATATGTTAACCCTGCTACTGCAACTCCCTTCCATACAATTCTAGCTACATCATATTTATTATATGAAAATACTGTTAGTTTCTTTACCAAACCCTTTCTTTTCTTTGCTTCATTTACCAATTTTTTCTCCCATTCATCCAAGCAATTTTCCTGATTACATAAGATAATTCCCAAATACCTATATCTATCCACCACACTTAACTTTATATCCCCCAATAAAAATTCTACATCTTCTCTTTCCCCAGTATTAACCATCATTATATTTGATTTTTCTTCACTAAATTTAATCCCCATCTCTTTACCCACCCTTGCACATGTCCTCAACATAATTTCCATATCTTCTCTTCTTTCTGCACACAAAAAGATATCTGAAAAAAAAAAAGACCCGACAAAGTATATACTCCCTTGCCACCTATTAACGGTATCTCTACCCCTCTTCCTAGTCTTTCTATTGCTTTCTCCATTTCACTCAAAAACAACAAAAACAAAATAGGTGACATAGGGCATCCTTGCCTTAATCCCACCCCATTTTTAACTTTAACTGATTCTATATCCCCTAATTGGTAAGTATAATAATTATTTTCATATAATTTCTTAATAATATTTACTAAAGCTTCATCCATTCCCAAATTGGCTAACCTTACCCATAATCTATTTCTATTTACTCTATCATATGCTTTCTCTATATCTATAAAACTCATATATAACGATCTACCTGAATTCCTACTCATCTCCATAAGTTGTGTAACTACAAACAAACTATCTCCTATATGCCTATCTGACCTAAAACCTCCTTGCATTTCCCCCACTACATTATTCTCTTCCATCCATTTTACAACTCTTCCAGCTACCATATATGAGAAAACTTTATATAAAACTGATGTTACCACTATCGGTCTATAATTATTTAAATTTCTACGATCCTTACCCTTTCCTTTAAATAGTAATTTTATTCTTGTATTACTCCAACTACCCGGAAAAATACTCTTCTGTGCCATCTTATTAAAACATGATAATAACTTTGCTTTTGCTCTATGCCCTAAATTCATTACCATCTCTGCTGCCCATCCATCTAAACCTCTCGCCTTTCCACTTTTCAATCTCTTCCCTGCCTCATTCAGTTCATTTTTTGTGAACCTAATATTCCCATTACTACCTGCTTTCATGTTTTCTATCACTAATTCCTTCACATCTAACATCTTTTCTATATCCATTACATATCTATTTAAGATTCTCTCTACCTCTTCTCTAGAGCTACACTCTATTCCCTCATCATCTATTAATACTATCTCTCTTTCCCCTACATTTCTCCTTTTAATGTAATTCCAAAATTTTTTACTCCCATCTCTTCCACTTTTATTAATATCCTCCAACAATTTACTATTTAACTTCATCCTCTCTCTATAATTATCCATTTTAGCCAACTTCTTCTTTTCTAAGTACTTTCCCCATTTAGCATTAATATCGTTTTCACTTTCTTTATTCTTAATAGCACACTTATATTCTCTGCATGCTTCTTTCCTCTCTTTTACACTTTTACTAACTCTCATTTTTTTATTACTTTTATTCCTCTGCATATTCTCAACTAAAACCCTATTTGCCACTTTTTCTATTTCACCACACCAGTCCTTATATTCATCCCCAACCAACTGCTCCATGGTTTCTTCAACTTTTATTTTATACTCTTCCAACTTATTCTTATCATTCACTCTCCATCCACATCTTTCACTATTGTTTCTACCTTTATTTCTATCCTCCATCACATTACTAACCATTTCTATTACAATAAAGTTATGATCACTATTACATACTCTCTCTTCATTATCAAACACCTTAATTTTCCATATTTTATTCATTCCCTCTTTCTCTACCAATACATAATCTATTGTGTGAAATACATTATTCCTAGACCATGTGTATTGTCCCTCATACATATTTGATAAATTCCCAATGCTCAAATTTACTCTTTGACAAAATTCCTTCAAAAACTGACCATTCTTATTATCTACATCATCAATTTCTTCAATATGTCCATTCATATCCCCTATAACCATTATTCTCTTCCCCTTTTCTTTAAACCTCTGTATATCCTTAACTAGGCATTCATATATACTACTGTTCCACTCCATTACAGTTTGACTATCTCCAGTGGCTATATACACTACAGCCACCATCCATTCTTGTCTACCCAACCTTATTTCAAACCACAAATGCTCTTGACATTTAACAATATTTAAATATTTTTTCGATATAACACCTATACCACCACCCCTTTTTTCTTTTTCTTTTCTGTTTATACCCTGCCATACCAACTCTTCCAAAATATGTTCTGCTTCTTCTCTTAGATGAGTTTCCACTACTGCTAATACCTCAAGCTCTTCATTTTCAATTGCTTTATTTAATTCCAGCCACTTTTCTGGTCTCCTACCACCTTGCATATTCAAAAACCCAATTTTAACAATTTCTTCTTTCCTAACTACTTTTTTATAAATTCTTTTAATTCTTTCTTCTCCATTACATTTATAACAAACTTTCTTACCATTAATCTTACAGAATCATTCCCTCTCCACATCTACACTTATCTAAATCAACCATCTTTTGCTTATTTTTTAGATTCCATCCATTCTTCTTTTTGATAATATTACAATTTAAAAGCCCACCCCCCTTTAAAAGTTTCCCGAATTATATTCTTTAAATATCAGACTCCCTAAAACTCCTAACTTAGAACTTGGCATTAGTGACATCTAACTTTGAACTTTGGAAGCCATTAAAAAAAGAAAAAAAAAATTAACTGAATAGAACTTATACCCCATGTGCTAACTAAGTAAGGCCATTAAAACCCAATTTAATAAAATGATAAATTATTAATGTTGAGACTGGAAGCCATCTCAAAGAACCTAGTGATTTTCATACTAACTAGCCAATATGAAGAAAAAATAGAAATCTGTACGATGAAATAGAAATTACAGTTGAAAATTGAATTTAGAAATTCTAATAGTGGTAGACTGTAATGCTGGAATAGGTCAAGAAGATAAGATTTTAAAAGATTATGGATTAATATTTAGAAATGAAAGATTTGAAAGATTGATATATTTTTATAAAAGAAAATATTTTTCTAATAAGTAATGAATATGTGATTAAAAATCACCAGAGAAAAATTAAACCATCTTTACAGCTGATTAAGATTATAGTTTAATAGGCACATAACTGAAAATAAATTTAAAAAATACATTATAAGAAGCTTTAAGCCAAGAAAAATAAGGACAATTAATTAAAGAGGACAAATAATGAAAAAGGTTCAGATATGCTGGTTAAGAAAATAAGTAGGAATATAGTAAAATATGTGGTAACATAAACTTTAATGAAATATTCAAGAATAATTTAAACAACTTAAACAAAATTGTAATCCAAGCAGTTAGTTACCAAAAAAATAAAAGAGTAGAAAGCCTTAACTTAGTAATGAAATGATTGTTAACATAGTGGAGAGAAGATGGAAAAATATAAATGTTGAAGTGGGTGGAAAGATTGACAGTTAATTAAGTGTAATAAATAAAGCTAGACAAATGTTGGTAAAGGAATATAATAAGAAAGAATTATGAAGGTAGGTAAAATTTAATTTACAGTAGATTAAGATGCTTTAGATGGAATAATCATAATCACAACAATAACGCAAGTGAAGAATGATAAGTGATTAATAGAGGGGTAAATATTTTGAAGAATATGGGTTTTGTTTGACAAAAATTAAGTGAGATGGCTAAGGATGAAATAAATTGTCATGGAAGATCAAGCTGTAACAGCTATATTGTTAACAAAGTAAAAGAAATTGATGAAATTTCAGTGAAAGCATTAATTGGAGAAAAATTAATTGGTGTTTGTAATTTAATTTATGACCGATGAGCAAGCATTATATATATATATACACTTTAAATGAAATATAGCTCAATGTATATGTAAACAGTGGGAGTGAATTATTCTACCCGTGCCCCATGCTATAAATTAAAAGCCCTCTAAATGTTGAACAAAAGCTTAAGAATAGAATGAATCCACCTACCCTTGGAGTTCTGATGTTTATGAGCATACCTTTATTAATTGTTGGTAATTCAGAATGAAATTAATTTATCATATAGATGGAATATGGTACTTAAGAATTATTAAACTTATAATCAATTATACAAGACTGAAGATGAATCTCAGTTTTAATGCCTTAGTTGTAATAATGAAATAAGATTTAATATGTATTTTACATTAAACAGCTCAATGTAAACAAATGAAGTGAATCATTTCCTCTCCAGAGAACAACTTAATTGATTATAAGTTTAATAACTCTTTAGTGCCGTATTCCATTTGGATAATAAATTAATTTCACTATGAATTACCAGCAATGTTATCAAAGATATGCTTATAATTATCAGAGCTCCAAAAATAGATGGATTCATTCTATTCTTGATCCGTTGTTCAACATTTAGAATGCTTTTAATTCATAACTTGCAGGAGCATGATTCACTTCCTTTGTAGCTTCATTACTGTACTAAAAATACATGTATAATGCGACTATAATAGTTGACAGCATGCTTTTTAAGTTTAGCATTAATTAGTTCATGGGAAAATAGCCTTTAATCTTCTCATATGTTTTTTTAAGAATAAAGGGTGTTAATTTAAATATTTTTTTCAGATTTATTAAACATTTGTTTAATATTGTAAAAGAGAACAACTGTAAAATTATCTATTTTCCAGTTTAAATTTTAGGTTTGAAAATTATTGAGAGAGAAAAAAACTTTTTTCAGGAAATTATTTAATAATTTTTAATTTTAATATTTAAGAGAGATAAAGCAAATAAATTTTTATGCTTAGTAATATTTTTTTTTTAAAAAAAGTAAAATTTTAACATTCTGTTAAAATTTTATTTTAATTAATCACTTATTTTTCTTTTATTGTTTATTCTTTAGCTCTGTCCAAAAGGAAAGTCAGTGTAATTAATGTCATTATCATTTTCTTTTTGGCAAGAAAAAACATTTTTAATTAAAAAAGAATGTCAAAAAACTATAATTCTATTCTATCAATTTCGAAAAAAAAAACTATAATTCTAATTTAAGATTTTGATTTGTTTTCTAATGTCAATGTTGAAGGAGGGAAGTGTCGGAACAATTGTTTTTGTCAAAATTGATCTAATTGGTTTTTGTTAAATTTTGTCACATAGGAGATAGGATTGTGATTAGTTGAAGACAGGTTTGTTCCAAAAATAGGGTGTGTCCATCAGTTGACCTCAGTATTTTGTAAGAAGCAAGCATTCCTAGTCCAGCTATTGAAGAAGATAATCATTTCTGATCCAGCTGTTGAAAAGGACAGTCAGTTTTAAGCCAGCTGCTGAAGACAACAGAAGGAAAATTTAATTGTATAGAACACATTATAAGTTTAGCTGTAAAAAATGTTTTCTAAAATGAAGACAACCATCTAAGTTTAGCTAAAACCTAAATATTTTTCTCCATGTAACATTCTGAAAATTAAAAAATGTAAAGAAGATATGAGTGCCCTCTATGTTTTAGCCTGAGTTTGGAAATTTTATTGGAAAGAAAATGGATAAACTCTTGCTATTTCTTAGCCTAAAATCTTCTACTGCCAAGTAAAAAGAACTATATGTATTAACTTGGAAGTGAGAAATCTTCAAGAAAAAAACCTACACGGAATGTTAAAATTATAAATGCTAAGAAGAATTCCCAAGAAAATTAAAACTATGGTAGGTTTTTTTATGTGCACATTATACTCTCATGTAAAGATACATTTTTTTATAGGACAGTAATTAATAAGAATGAATAATTCAAATAGGGTAATTAACATTTTCTTGTGAGAAACATTTTTTTATTCATATGATTTTTTTCTTTCATAATTATAGTTTTTTATAAGTAACTTAATTTTTATTAGATTTGACATTTTCTTTTCTTATTCATTTGATTTATTTTTCTCCAAATTTATACAAAGAGTTAAGCTAATTTAAAATGCTTTTATCTCTGACTATATTAAAAATCTGTTTTCTAACTTTTAAACCACTAAACATCACATGATCAGCATCTCATGCTAGCACATAACTGTAAACAGGCAAAAACTCTCCATATAGTAGTGCCACCTTGTGCTAACCAGAGTAATCAATGGATGCCAGGGGGGTTGTGCATAAAAATCCCTATCTAGTGCCTACTCATCCAATATTCCCAGACTAGTTTCTGGCTTGTGGCCTTCATATGACTATATAAGCTATTGAGCTTAGATTGAAAATATTATTGTGTTTTCAATTTCATTCTCATAGTTTTGTAGTGAAGTAGAGATAAAAGGTGGCTGCTGGAGGGTTGCATTAGATACTAAGATCTAGGTGCAGTGCTCTCAGATCCAAGGCTCCTCACTGATGAAGGCCACAAGCCAGACACTAGTCTGGGGATATTGGATGAGTAGGCACTAGATAGGGATTTTATGCACAAGCCTTCTGGCATCCATTGATTACTCTGGTTAGCACAAGGTGGCACTACTATATGGAAAGTTTTTGCCTGTTTTCTAACTTTTGTTATTTAAAGAAATAACTTAATGAAAGCAAAAGTTAAGAATAAAAAGTAACCAGTTAATTATTTTTTATGAAACCATACTTTTTGATAAAAATGTATAAATTTGAATTATATTATGACATTTAATTTTTAAAAAAATTATTAAGCAGTTAGTTTATTAAATAATTGTTTATAAAAAATATTCTAGTGTTAAAGTCTTTATTCTTCAAGCTATCTATTACATGAATTGGTAGTGTGTGTGTGTGACTTGATTTCAATACAGTTTACAGTTTGAAGGATTGTTTTCAAATTATCCCAGTAAAATTATTTTAAAATAAATTAGAATAAGCTATTATATTTATTTATCTCTTTCTCACAGTAAAAGTTTAAACAGTTGTTATTTTCTGAATTAGTTCAGAGCATAATAGTTAGTTTTATGGATGTAGGAATTTCTGTTGCTGTTTGGATATCCAGATGATAACTCTGGATGGCACAAAGGTATCACACTTTAAAGTCCATTCACTGCATTTTGTTTTTTTTTATTAGAATTTAGTTTATAGGGGCCTGTACTCTCATAGTAGTCATGGCCAGAGCATTTTATATTAGTGTCCCATCATTGGATTGGCACTTAGATATGTGCATTCAGATAATTGTGTTATATTCTGCCAAATTGGGCAATGACTAGATAAGTAGCCTGTTTTATAATGTAACCTTTTTAGAAGCCAATGCCAAAGTTGACTGTTGATTGTGTTAATGATTACTGATTAGTTTTAATTATTCTTCTGTAATGCTGGAGATGCGCTTTTATAGTTTTGATCATGTTGATTTTGCTCATATTCAATGTAATCTATATTCGTTCTGTATTCCTTCTATATTTAATTTGATTAGTTATTTTATGGGGATGATGGTTTCCCTTCTCTCCATATACATCCCTAATGATTCAATACTGTTACAATGTATATATACACATACAGTGAATCTATGGCATGTAAGATGTCTTAATATATATTTTATTTTACACTTATATTAAAAAATATAAATAAAATAATAAAAACATTTAAGATTAATAAATTTTATAAGTCTGTATCATAGTATGGCCATAGCCATTTTTTCATCTTGGAATGTCTTCACTAAATTTAATACAATCTTAGACTTATACAATTTTATTTACTAATCACTTCAAATTATATGCATTTCTTTTTTTTTCCTTCTAAAAGTTTGATACTGTAATTTATTACTTGAATATATAGAGAAAATAATGTTCCGATAATAGCAATATCATCAAAATTAACAGTGACTGGTTATCATACTTGTTTTTGATAATGTTCAGATCTACTCTATATTCTTCTGAACAGTTGTGGAGGTGCTTTAGTTTTTATAGAGAGTCTAATATCTATCCGAGGTAAACTAGACAATTATACAGTGACATCTGATCATCATCTTTAAAAGTTTGCCATTGTTTGGTATGCTTTTGTCACATTCTATTATCTCAGTTTTGTAGTGCAACATAACATTTAATAGGCAAACATGCAGTGACATCTGATCATCATCTTTAAAAGTTGCCATTGTTTGGTATGCTTTTGTCACATTCTATTCTATTATCTCATTTTGTAGTGCAACATAACATTTAATAGGCAAACATGCAGTGACATCTGATCATCATCTTTAAAAGTTTGCCATTGTTTGGTATGCTTTTGTCACATTCTATTCTATTATCTCATTTTGTAGTGCAACATAACATTTAATAGGCAAACATGCAGTGACATCTGATCATCATGTTTAAAAGTTGCCATTGTTTGGTATGCTTTTGTCACATTCTATTATCTCAATTTTAGAGTGCAACATAACTTTTAATGAATGTAAAGTGGACAGTAATTTTAGATCATGATGTGCAAGGTTTTTTGTTGTGTTGTCTTTCCATTGGGATGATGAGTCACTTGTCAAAAGCTATTGCGCACTGAAACTGAAGTCATTGTGTCAGTAATTTGAAAATGATTTATTAATAAATCAAATAAACTGATGGTATATATATACAACTTCATTGATTTGCTATTAAAGCACATCTTTCTCACCCATTAACGTTTTTCTCTTTTCTTAAAATATTGATATATGATATATAGGTGTGCTTCATGAAAATACATATGCTCACACATTCATGAAGATAAGTGATTTTTAAAAAAAAATGTAATATACTTTTAGTAGTCATCTCTCCATATTATCAAATACTTTCCATTATTTTTAAAACACTTTCTAATCTGTAAATGGTTCTGAGACATTGAGAATCCCAGATATGCTTTCTCTGCTGTGAAAATTCAATATTTCTGAAATTAAATACAAGATTGAAAAGTCAAAATAATTCCAGTAAAAGCCCTTGATCATTTCAACTGTTAGGAAAAATGAATTAATCATAAACTGCCATTTATATTAATACATATGCCATTAGTATGTATGCTTATATAGATTCGTCACACACACAACTATTCGTATTTTTTATATTTGCTTTCAGTTGCAACCAAGATTTGGTTTTTCTTAGTTTAATATTTTAGGAACTTAAATTTTGATAATTATTATTAACTAGATTCACATTCAAGCACACATACATTTTGAGAAATATACGTTTGAAACAAATTTTTGTCATAAAACACCCCACCCACCCACTTTTTTTTTTATTATTATTAAAAAAAGCAATATATATTATAACAATCAAGAAGTTGTCTGAATCCAACTTGCAATGCATAGATATTCTATTTCCACTTAAAATACAGCTAATATTATTTATAACATTAATAATATATAAAATTTGAAATAACTAATTTTCTCATGGCGTTTCAGTATACTTATGAAGATAATTAATTATTCTTAATAAATTTTAAGTAAATATTTTCTCATATAGTGTTTCTTATTAAAAGAACGTATTAAGTATAAATTGATATGTATTTAAACTAAGGCTAGCAATTTTAAATATATGTTGACTAATGATTTATCTCAGGGTTACATAAAATCAGAAAAATAAATGTATGGATGTAAAATGTATTCATTTATCTTAGGATATGGTAACGTAAAAGATATTTTTTTGTACATTATCTTTATACCTTTGCTTTTCAGATAGCAACAATAACAATAATGATGTATCTAATCCATATAGATTTATACGTAATGTAATATCTTAAATACACCTTTATTTCGTAAATATGCAGTGATGATGTTTCTTTAATAATGACAAAAGAGAAGTATTAAAATTAACAATTGCCTTATTATACAATATAAACTAAATTATAAACTATAAATTATAGAAAATTATATAAAATATCTAATAAATATTAATATTTGTTCTTTAAAATCTAATCTAAGCTTAAATATGGAGGCTAATTATAATAAATGTTTTATGCTATCCTTAACTAGTTTCAATAACTAATCAGTAATTAGTCAATCTCCAGGAACAAGAAGTTTTCACTCTTTTAAAGAAACCAGTGAAATTATTGTTTAGCATTCCTAAATGTTATTTAAAACATATGGCTTATTTATTACATTTCAAGATCCTTTACTGAATTCATTTGAAAGCTTATTCATTAGGAATAAGACTGTACTAACAAAAATATAACTTCTATCATTAGGATGCCTTATTGCATACTATAACATTTTAAAAATTAATATTAACATATAATAACATGCATAAAATATTACTTAATCTAAAAATGATTAACTCCATATAATTTTGAGGTAACCCATAGAACATATAATAGTTTTAATATAGCAAAATTTTATATTAGTTTAAAAATTACTTACATTAATACAAACTAGTCCTAATATGAATCATACATTTAATCTTATCCAATATCATAAATAATAAGATTAATAAAAGTATACCTGTACATTCATATAATAATATCTGGAGAACTTTTATATTTTTTTTTATTACACTAATAATAATAATAACTAACTAAATAAAAGCAATTATACTCCAATGCTTATAATGATTAAAATTTATTCTAAGGAAATATTTATACTTGTATAATTATTTCAATGTTTTTAGGAATTTATATGGAAATATTATAATTAAAAGCATCAAAGCTGGTATAGAGCACAATCAATTTCCTTTTTTTTTGTAATTTAATCCTACACAATATAAAGATGAATAAAATTCCATTAAGTACATTTGTTAATCCATTGCGAATTATATTTAACACAATCTTAAGGCATGCTGATAAATTTGACTTTTATAACATTTAATATATGCATTTATAATTCATAATCCATTAATGATATTAAATATTTGGCATTTATAATTCATAAGTGATATTAACATATTTGGCATTTATAATTCATTATCCATTTCTTAAAGCAGTGGAGGAGGATCATAGTTTATTATATAAAACAATTTAATCCATTGGCAAAGACATTATAACTTTATATCCAAAGGATTGGCATTCAGCACTTTTTTCATTTGAAGTATTTTATTAATCCATTCATTTATAGATATTTAATCTATGATGCTAAATAATCCAGATTTTACATATTATATATGACCAAACAAATAGGCTTTAATCCATAAACATGTTGATTCCATTGTTTTTAATTAAAGTTTAGCATTTTACCAAGCAACAACGTTTATGACAATATATTTGAGCTGAAAATTATTACTTAAGTTTTTTTTTCAAAAATTCATAAAGAGATAATCCATAATATTGAGACAAAATATTTACACTTTTTGAAGGAAAAGTTGTTTCACCATTATTTCAGTAGATAAAAGCAATTTGATTGAAATTGATAGACATAATTTTATAAATATATCAGCTATTTACCATTGCTTTAAAATGAAAAAAGCTGATTTAATTGAAGTCATTTCATGAGTAAATTTATTAAATTTCCATTATCAGTTAACTGCAGTAAATGAGATTTTCTTGAAATAATAATCAGTGATAGTTTCTTGTCTTTTTGTTGTTGTCTATTTTTTTCTAGTCCAATGAGAAGACATTTTTGCCAAACTAAAGCAAAATGCATCTACTCAAGCATGATGAACATAAACAAAATGGCTATTTTAAAGTTTTAATGTGTTTAGGTTTTGAATGCAATAAAAATTTTGTGAAGACTGACTGGTTTTCTGAAGTACCTGTATTTATACTTTTTGATCAGATGATGTCTGGATTGTGTAATTTCCCATTATGCACTGGTGTTTCCTTATTTTTCTGGGAAAATTTGGATAAGTTGTCAAGGTTACTAAAATACTGACTATAGGTGCTATCTAGTTTTGAATTAACATGGTAATTGTTATGGAAGCAGTTCAAAATGAAGAGAAAAAAAACTACTAATAATAATTTAAAAATTTTCAATTGTTTCATTTTGTTTCCAGGTTTAAAATAATTTTACAGTCATTTATTTAAAACAAAATAAATCTATAAACAAACTTAAAAGTTCTCAGATATTTATTTTAATTAATTTTAAATTGAGATTTTAAAAAAAATTAAATTATAGTATCAAATAAATATTCTAGCAAACTAAATCCATTTTGTTAATCTAAAATACATAAACTTCCACATATGCACACTAAATATAAAAACTGTTGTTCTTTTCTTTAATTAAAAATGCAATCTTAAATGTAATACTTCCCTTTAAATATTCTGTGTTGTAATGTCAGATTTATGATTCTATTCTATATTTCTTTATCAAAATATTTGTTGTGTGTGTGTGTATCTCTTTGTTTATACAATTCTATAGCATTTCCCGCTAATAAGAATAATGATGAAAATACAAATGTGTATTTTTATATAAGCATTGAATAGAAAATCTGCTTGGGAAGACATTTTAAATTTTTTTTATAAAATTATATTTTCTGCTAAATATTAATCTGAGAGACTTTTGGATATGATATTGATTGTAAATATGCTATTTAACCAATGATAGTGATTAATATATTTGCTTAACCATAAAATAAAACCAATAAAATTTTTATAGTTTTTTTGAGCTATATTAGATAATTACAGTCATAACTGTAAGGTTATAATTTATAGACACAGTGTGTTCCAGTGAAAAGTTGCCCAGTTACTCTCCAAAATATCTATAGCATCATTTCTGAATCAATTGTTTGTGTTATATAATGACATGGTTTAGCCATTCCCCACAGAAAATTTAGGTCACTAATATGTGTGGACCATGAATTATGTCATGAAATATGACTGTTTTGTACTTTAACTCATAGAAAAATGAAAGTAGGCAAAACTAGTGAAATGTTTGAAATGATTCTGACTATGAATGGCAGTGAGGCCATGAATCATGAATATTTTCAAACGGTTTGTAAGATTTTGTGATGGCAGAGAGATTGCTGAAGATATTCTGTGAAAATACAAAACACACGGTCATATTTCATGTTGTAACTTGGTCCAGACTCACTATCACTTTAAAATTTAATAAAAATAGATTTACATTTATTCATAATTAATATACATTTAATTGCAGATGATTAAAAATGAGATTCTTGTCTCTCTCCTGTGATAGAATATTCAAATTTGTGCAATATAATTGTCAGTTTGAACCTCAGGCGTATAATAGATTCAAGTCCTGAGATGAGCACAGACAGTAATGTTGGCATATATAGGAATATGCTTTAAGCATAAATGATTTGCTTATGCTTTTAAACTATTACTGGTGGGTGAGTGCACGGAGATTTTAATATATATTTAAATAGTGCAGGACTGTAGGGTTGATTTTCTTCTTTAGAATTAGAACTTTTGTGATGAACAGTTGAATTATGGTACTACATAACATATCCATTGATTTAGAGGTGGCCCTGCAGGCAGTTTGGAAAGAGAATCGGTCATCTTTTCACTGGAACATACTATATATATATTTATATAAATCCAGAGCAATATATTTAACATTTTTGAGATGACAGAACATTTTAAAATCACATTTACCTATAGATCTTTTATAGTAATTAATTTGGATAAATAGATAATCAAAATCCCACTAACACTTTAGAGGCAAACTCTCAATATATGACAGAACACTATTCAGATGGATAATTAACCGAAAATATGAAAAATAATATTTGTAATACTTTAAAAAAAATAGTAGACATATAAAAGTGATAGTAAAAAAATATTTTTTATTGCAAACATTTCTAAAAAAAAATATCAATAGCTCATTAAAACCAAATATTAATAATTTATTAAAATTTAAAAAAATATCAAGATATATTTTGCTATATGAAATGACTTAAAAATAACAAATTTTTTGAAATGACAAAAGCTCAAATAATTGAATACATCTTATTATAAAATATGTAAAGATTTATATATAAGTAAAATTAAATGTCTGTTATAGAATAATTATTGTAATAAAAATAAAGTATAATGATGATAATATATTTTATAAATAACTGTAAAAAACCTCGGAAATATTTTCGGTTAATTTCTTAACCTTTTTCAATTGAAAACCATTTAAATTTAGCAGTAAATACCATCAAGTGATATCCAAGATTCATGAATTTTAACATTTATACATTCATTATTTAAAGATATCCTATTTGTATTTATCAAAATTACTTCCTTAATTTTTCTTTCATTACAAGCTCTCCTCTTGAAGAATCCTAGTACTTTCAAGATCAAAATGGAAAATAAATTCATGGTTTTCATGGTCAAAGAAAAAGCTTTGTTATTAAATCATTAATTACTTCTCTTATTTTTTATAAATGGTTATATAAATGTATAAGTAAATAAGAGAAGTAATGATTGAATAATGGTGTTGGTTTTCTTTGATCATTAAAAAAATGTGTTTGCTTTCGATCTAGAAAATATTACGTTTCTTCATGAGGATAGAAACTCTGATAAGAAAGCTCTGCTAAGTTTAAATTTAAATGATTTTCAATTGAAAAAGGTTAAGAAATTAATTGAAAGTACTTCTGCAGTTTATTATAGTTATTATAAAACATATATATCAACATTATACTTTGTTAAATATATACATATTGAAACAATCAGATATGTCTATCCTACTGTTTCACCTACTATATGCTATAGTAGTACTTTTATTTACATATCCATATACCCAAATCCACGTATATCAGACTAATTTTAAAAGTAATAATCATAGTTATGTATGTGTGTGTATATTATAGCATACAATATGGAAAGCGTATGTATATGAATAATAAGTCAACTTATATGTGCACATATATATTACTATTTGATAAATAAATGTAAAACTTGATTTATATGTAACCAGATGTGTGTGTATATATATATGCAGAGAAGAAATAGTGTGATAGGGGTAAACATTATGTTTTCTTTTTTTAATTATTTTATAAATGTAATATTTGAAATTATAATATTTCTGCATATGTAGTTAAATTCTATTTAAATGTGTTACATATATATAATAAAGGTTTGCTAGATTTCAGCTTTGTTTTTCGTAAAGAAATAATAAAATTGATTCATCTCGCTATATTTTGACCTACTTATAAAATTAAAAATAAAAACAGATTTTAAAATAAGGTAGAAGAAATTAACTTGACCAAAGCCTGTAAAAAAAAATCAATAACAGCAGGAGTCACTGGGTTGTCAAGAGTATAGCAAAGTAAGTAGAAAGGTAGATCTGAAATTAAGAACTAACTAAGAACTATAAAAAAACGTGGTTTTAGCTTTCACATTATTACATGTAGTTAATAAAGAAAAACACATGTGGCTAAAGTAAAAAAGAGGGGGGGGGGGAGATCAGTATAAAGGCTTATTGCAGCCATTTTGCGATTATTATTATTAAGTTTAAGATTAAGCTTCCTATAATCAGATTGTTAAAGTTGTTAATACTGAAGATGATGGGCTAAGTACGGAAAGACTGGCTTTCCAATTCCCGAAGGTGGTCTACAAGATGATGACCAATGGCCGATACCAGCCACAGGACACCCAAGATCAATCAACATTGAATAACCATGCCTGAGAAAAGAACTTAAAGTGGTAATACCTCTGCAATTTTAAAATGAACATTTAAACTAAATATAACTTATCAAAGCTAGCTAAAAATTATTATAAATGGCCAATATAATTTAAACTAATGTATTTCAAACTTTCAAATATTAATTCATAAACTAAAATGTAAATTTTATATTATTATTTGGTATTGTAAATCTTGCCTGATTTGATATGATTTAAACTGATTTAACCTGATTTAATATGATTTAAGCCGAGTTAAACTAATTTATCCTGATTTGATTTGATATATATTCTATCTTAATTTCGTTTCTTTTACTAAGTAAAGTAAAGCCAAATCTTAGATTTCACTTATGTGAAATCTTATTTATAATTTTATATGTTCTTTTAGTTAAGTCCATGCCAATATTATTTTCAATTATTTGTTTATATATTTATGCTGTGTTGTTTAGAACGGAGTTTACTCGTATGTAAGTTAACTAGTGAGAAATGATTAGAGGTTCTCACACGTAGATAATTTTGCGTTTATTAATGCACAAATGAAACTCCCTTCTGAAATGAGTAAAATAAAGCTTGGTTTAGGTGTATAATTAAGCGATTATAAATGATTGAAAATAGGTTTGCGTTAAATGAAAAATGTGGTTAATATTTAGCTGAAGTGACTAAATGCAGCATAGAGCTAGAATTTAATCTTATAATTATCCTAAAATATGCTGTAGCCCTCCTTATATATATATGAATGCCTATATAGATAACTTAATAAATTAGATTCATTATATTTCTTTAATAGCATAATTATAAATGCTAATTTATGAACTGATTTACGGTGGTTCTATAGAAGGAAACTAATGTTTTGTGTCTCAATTTTATATATAATGATGTAGTCAGTGGGGCGAATGTGTTCTTAGGAAGCGCATATGCTCATTTACTTATTGCTGTATATTATTTCTTGAATGGGCTTCTGGTTTTAATGGCCATCCCGTATATTTAGTTCGGACAGCTCTCTTTTCACAATGGGTTTTGGTTTTAAGGGTCATCCCATTACCTCCGCTTAGGACTGGATTAGAAGCATCCAGATATCTTGATAAGCTGTTCGATCACCTGTACTAAAAAGTCTCTTTCACAGCAATGGCCTCGGTAGAAAAGGAACCGGTTACATGGTAACAAATCCTGTAAGCAAGAGCACATTCGAGATGCACAGACTCAGATTGTATGTTTTATATACACCTTAGTATCTGAAGTCTTACAACCCACCATCAGTTCATCCCTCCATAATAATTTATAGTTCAGCTTTGATCTGAAACAGAATCTGGTTTTGTAAGCTTATAATCTATATAGAAAATTGTGTACTGATCAAATAAAATATTAAATATGATTAATGATGATCACTTCTGTGGATTAACTAAAGAAAATCTAAGCTACAAAACATAGCATAAATAAGGCATAGATAATCATGAGCTAAACTTGAAATAATTCTATATTGCTGTAATAATAGAGCTCATAAAAATGTAACTTGGTAAATTATAAATCATCATCACCTGCAAGTGAGATGAATCTTAAATCTGTAAATTTAAACAAAATGTAACTTGATAAATCATCATCACCTGCGAGTGAGACCCAATACTAAATATGTAAGTTAAAACAGCCTGTAACTTATTCAATCATCACCACCTGCAAGTGAAAGAAATTTGTGTCATTCAATTGTTTTATTTTATTTTACTTTATTACTTAAATTTTGGCTTTTATTAAATTTGTTTAAAATATAACTCTGCTTAGTGTCTAAATTGTTGCTCAGTATTCATTAGTTAATTATTAACTAGTAATTAGTTATTGTTTGAATATTTATGAATCACAGTCTAAATTTAATGATGCCTTTTAGTTGAGCCACATCTATATAGCTATACTTTAGTTATGCCAATTTACATCATAGTCTCATGTTTCACCAATGTGCTACTGTCAGCACACAAATTAAGGAAATACTCGTGTAGCATCATATATGTCATCCATAAGGTAGTAAATCTTTGAGGGTTGGTAAAATAACTGAGGTGAGATTGGATGCAGGGTCTCAATAACCTCATTTCGATCAGGCTTGGGATGGTTTGCTAAAACTCAGGATTTTGTTGCGCGAATGTACAAATATGATCATTACAAAATAATAATATAAATGTTAATATTGTGATAAAATACTGCACTACTAAAAAAAATTAAAATCAAATGATGGAGGCTAATGTTGTATTCTATAATAATAACAGCAGATCAACTCATACAACATATGATAAACCAAGAATTCTCTACCCTGATGCCATCTATAAGAACTTGAGTAACCTCTGTTTACCAGATGTTCCATATTTAAACCTATTTGTGTTTTTTATTTGCTAGAAGATCTGTAACTGTTCAGGGAGGTTAGTTTATGTTCAAAATCATATTGTGAATTTTAGGTTTTAGCTTGAAAAGTAAAATCCAGGAATCAGTCTGAGGACAGGATTTAAAGGCACTGTTATCTAGTAATCATTGATTATCAAGATTACTTTAGATGTCACTAGAGAGAGCTGTTCATGTTTATGTTAGAATAAGTTAGAAGAATATAAAATAAAAGTAAAAGGAATCATAGAAGAGTTTCTTGGGAATGAATATAAGGACTGGTGTGATGAAGTAGAAAAAGTGGCAAGAAGAGTTTTATGTGAGACTGTTCTGAAGAATAAAAGTAATAGAAAAGTGAGGATTAGTAAAAGAGTAAAAAAGAGGGGGAAAGCATGCTGAGAATATAAAGGTGCTATTAAAAACAAAAACAGTGAAAATGATGTTAATATTAAATGGGAAAACTATTTATAAAAAAAGAAATTGGCTAAAATAGATTATAGAGAGAAAATGAAATTAAGTACTAAATTATTGGAGGTTATTAATAAAAGTGGAAGATATTAAAAAATTTTGGAAATATATTAAAAGAAGGAATAGGGAAGAGAGAAATGCTATTATTAAATGATGAGGAAAAAGTGTGTATCTCTAGAAAATAATTAGAGACAATCTTAAATAAGTATATAAAGGATATAGACAAAATATTAGATGTGAAGTACAGAGTGATAACTAACATAAAAGCATTTAGTAATGGAAATATTAGGTTTACAGAAAATGAATTGAATGAGGCAGGAAAGAAATTGAAAAATAGAAAGGCAAGAAGGTTAGATGGATGGGCAACAGAAATGGTAACGAATTTGGGAATTAGGGCAAAATTAAATTTATTGTGTTTTAATAAGATGGCACAGAAGAGAGAATTTCCAGATAGCTTGAATGATATGAGAATGAGGCTATTATTTAAAGAAAAGGATAAAGACCATAGAAAGATAAACAATTATAGACCGGTAGCGGTAACATCAGTGTTGTATAAAGTTTTTGCATATATGGTAGCAGGAAGGGTGGCAAAATGGTTGGAAGAAAATAATATAATGGGAAAAATGCAAGGAGGTTTTAGAATGGATAGGCGTTTATTTGTAGTCACATAACTTATGAATAGAAATACAAATAAACAGTTATATATGGTCTTTATATATTTAGAGAAGGCATATGATAGAGTGAATAGAAATAGATTATGGATACGTTTAGTAAATTTGGGAATGAATGGGGCTTTAACAAATCTTATTAAGAGATTGTATGAAAATAAGCATTATATGTATCAATTAGGAAATATAGAATCAAGAATTTAAAATGAGGTCTAAGATAAGGATCCCCTTTGTCATCTATTTTATTTTTGTTATATTTGAGAGAAATGGAAATGGCAATAACGAGATTAGGAAGAGGTGTAGAAATACCATTAGTAGATGGCAAGGGAATGTATATATTATCAGGTGTTTTATTTCTTGATATTATCTTATGCACAGGAAGTAGGGAAGATATGGAAGTTATGCTGGAAACTTGTGCAGAGGTAGGTAAAAAGATGGGGATCTAATTTAATGAAGAAAAATCAAAAGTAATGATGGTAAATGCTGGGAAAAGAGATGAGAAAGAATTTTTCTTGGGGGGGATATAAAGTTAAGGGTGGTGAATAGGTATAACTATTTAGGAATTGTCTTAAAGTAATCGGAGGAATTTCTTGGAGGAAAGGGGGGGGAGATAAATGAAGAAAAAAAAAAAGAGAGGGACTGATCAGTGTTTCATATAATAAATGTGATGCAGCAAGAATTGTATGGAAGGGAGTGGCATAGAGAAGTTAACATATGATAGAGATGTATTATGTGTTAACAAAGAGGTGTTAAATTACTTAGAAAAAGTACAAAGAGCAGTAGGAAGACATGCATTAGATGCAGATGTATGGATGACAAAGGAGCCAATTTAAGGAGAATTGGGATGGTCAAGTTTTTATATTATAGATGCAAAACAGATTGCAATTTATGGATAGTAAGAGAATAACCAAAATAGTATTTTAATTGGGTTATAAATAAAGGGCAGGCAACAAGATGGGTGAGAAAGGTAGTACGGCATGCAGAAGATTTGGATAAAGAATTTATATCAATATACTTGGTACAAAGAGTGGGATGATTGTATTAGGAGGATTGTTGATGTTATAGTGGCAAAAACTGGGATAGAAAATAGATGTATTAATAAAAAATAGGGAGATGGAGAACTAGTATGGAGAGTAAAAAGAGCTTAAATATATATATATATAAGTAAACAGAATATTGGATGTGAGTTAATTTATGATAACAGCAGGGAAAGTAGTTTACTATTTAAAACTCAAACAGAATTTCTAGCAACAAGGGAATATATGCATATATGGAGAAATGTGAGTGATTTAATCTGCAGGTTATGTAAGGAAGGTATGGAAAATATTAGGTATTTGCTAGAAGAATGTGAATGCTTACAAGTGAAAAGAGTACAAATAATGAATTTGTGGAAGAATAAATATAGGCCAAGTAATTATACAGAAAGTGGATTATTGGTCTTTATTTTGGGTTTTGAAGAAAGTTAAGGGGGATCTAGATACAAATACCATGGAATGGACAAAGATGATGTGGGAATGGGATAGAGCAGAATAGAAAAGAATATGAGAAAAACTTAAGAGTGGGGAATGGAAAGGGAATGTAAGATGGCTAACAGATTTTTCTTGGAAATATTGCTGAGAGATTCCTGACTTCGATAAAGGAGTAGCCATATCGCATCACATCCATGATTGGTGATTTAAAATTAATACATATATTTTCGTCAGTAGTTTTCTATATATACACATTAATAATATATATAAATTAGTGGGGTGTAAAATAGTATTCCGCACGAGTTTATGGACACTATTAATAATTATTGCAGTGCTAATATTTACAAATTTGCTTAGCTGGAGTTTCCTTGCAGTATATCTTTGTGAAAACTCGATTAATACTGTAGTTCAGCGTTGATTAAGATTAAAATTTAGTTAAACAATTTTGTAAATCTTAATGCTATAATAATTATTAATTGTCCGCACACGTTTGTGGAATATTATTGTATATATATATGCATGTTGTACATGTTGAAGTTACTGTTAATTCCGTTGATATCCATCTCAAAATATCACTTTGGGATAATAGTAGTGATAAACATCAATATTAATGGTAACTCACATCTCTCTCTCTCTCCCCCCCATCCACCCATTCACTCTCTCACACACTCACTCACTCACACACACACACACACACACACTCACTCACTCACACACACACACACACACACACGATAATCGATTTATTTCACCGATGGTTCAAATTTGTCTATGTTGTATTTAATATTTATAATTTTAAACAGTCTTATTTTTAAAAATGATACAATCAATTTTATTTTATTAAACTATAGTCAGTATTGCGTTTCAATACTTTATATTGAAAAATTTGCTACGATATATCTTTAATTTACAATTTTTAAATTGGTTTTGGCATTAATTTTGTAGATAAGATTAATTGTTAAGCTTGTGCTTTACAAAATCATTTAAGTTAAAAATGAAGATTTAAATGTAAAATAAATGGTATTATAGAATTTTTTTTAATTGATGCTGGTGCTAAACCAAGCATGTGATTTTATTTCATCGAGTAAATCATTTGTCTTCAGTAGCTACGAGCATTGATTACTTGTTCAGATTTTCTCTTTTCCCAATACTATATATATAATATTTGTGAGGAATTATTATCAAATTAGTTTTTAGAATCATTTCTGTATCATTATTTTTTTTTAAAAATAACTATTAATCTTACTCATTGAAAGTTAATGATTACTGAAAAGGAAAAAGACCGGTCTTTTCAAATTAATGATGAGTTTTATACGGTGGTATTTTCTTTTTGTCCATCTGCTAATTGAATTTTTTTTTCATTATGCCACAAGATGGAGGTAGTCATTATTACCTCAATGCCTATTATTCAAAATAGCTGCATAAGTAATAGTTTTAGTTTGTAATTTCTTTTTTTTTCTTTCTAAAATCAGTATTATGTAAACGTATATAACCACCGTACTTAATTTATTTTTAGATTATATTACGTTTTAAATATCTTACACATTTTAATTAAGGTAAAATAATGTGTTGTAAAATAATGTGATATAAAATTAGGAATATAATGCGTTAAGAAAAGTCTCGCAGTACAACATAACGCAGCTATCTGCCCTCCCCAAGGTCTGAGTTTAAATCCAAACCAGGTAAAACTTGGGGAAAAATTTTCAGCTAAGCTAATCTAACTCATCATATAATATTAGTAAATAAATGAATAGATGACTATTCTTACTAGAGTATAAAACAAGGATAGAAAACTAGCCAGATCCTCACTACCCAAATGCTGAATAATGCTTTATTTTTATTGTTGACTTCTTCACCCTGCAATAATTTTTAATTTAAAGACAATGCTATTCATTACAAAACATATGTATACATAACCAAATGTAATTTTAATTTATATTTCATTATATATATTGAAGCAGTCAATCTTAGCTTAAGATTGAGCTTCATAGTTCCATCTACTAATCTGTATTTAAACCCTATATCCCACCCCGCTCCTTTTGTCGTGTATATATATTTTATGTATATATTTGAGATGCGCTCCTAAGTTGTAAATTTTTAACGTTTCACTAACAATTTTTTAAAATTTTATTAATTCTTTTTATTAATTATTAGTTTTT
This sequence comes from Epiperipatus broadwayi, assembly GCA_028023455.1. Taxonomy (NCBI): domain Eukaryota; kingdom Metazoa; phylum Onychophora; class Udeonychophora; order Euonychophora; family Peripatidae; genus Epiperipatus; species Epiperipatus broadwayi. The sequence continues at coordinate 17,623,643 of JAQFVV010012399.1, read as the reverse complement.
TATTAAAGTATTATAGGTGCGGCTCAAATATATATATAGGAGCAAAATACTAACAAAATATTGATTTTTTTGTAAATATTTTATTATACGTCATTTTAAACTTTTTCTTTTTAAAGTACTTTTTTTTTTATTAAAATGTATATTTTATAAAATCCAAGATGGAACGATGCAACTGTTAATTGTCTAAAAATAATTAAAGGGTTGGAAACACTATTGTTTTAATCTGGGGAAGGTATTTTTAATTAAAGTTTTTACTTAAAAGGGGATTAAGATTAAAGATTTTCTTTTGTTATAAACATTTTCCCAAATATCTTTCTAATCTGAAATAGATTTGAATTTATTTTTGGACGTTATCTAACAGTTGCATCTTTCAAAAACAATGAACTAAGTAATTAAAAAGCATACCAAAAATACCTGGGAAAAGTATAAAATGGCCTGTTTTTAAATCACCAATAGATTAGCGACTATTGAAAGAACTGCAGTGAACATAATCTACGCTGGTGTGAAAGTTAAAAAATTATGATGTAGTAATAAGTCCACCACCCTTCTCGGCCCTGTTGGGTCATCATCTTCCGCTGCTGTACCATTCTGCTGCCCAAGAGTGAAGTAAAGGTCTGATGGTGAATTTTGGAATGCTAAATAGAAGCTTTCTGTCACATAAGAACTGCCATGCATGAGCTGGATTTTTTAATATGAACTCTTAAAATAGTGCAAGGTAAATTATTTCAAACCACCACCATTGAAACTAAATCTAGCTTGCCTATCTAATCTCAAACTCTATATCAATCTCTCCTAATGTAATATTTAACTTTGTGACTTTTCTAATATGTAAATTGCTCTTAAATAATTTTTATAAATTTAATTCTCATATGCTCTAACTTTCTTTAATTTTGGTACGGTCAATAATTTTTATTTATTCATTACTTGACCTTATATGTGTGTTTTTTATTATTATTATGCCAATCTTAAGCAATCTGGTGAGTTGAATCTCTAAAATCTTTTCTTCTTTTAAGTAAACTTTCATGAATTAAGTTTATTAATGTTCCCTTAAAACATGATGCTTTATTAATTTATACACTTGCCAGATAGTTTTTCAAGTCAACATTTTATTTTATTTATGTTTTAGTATAAAAATATATATGTTTAACTCTGGATTTTCTACCCGGGATGAATCCAGAACTCAAGCTAATTAACACTCTGAAATCTTATAAAATATTATTTATTTAATTCTGAAAGAGTGACTTATTAATTGTTTTCTATATATAACTGCTAGTTTTTATTTTATTGTTTCATACTCTTAAAATATCAAATATAGTATTTAAATATTCCAGTTATTATAAAATCAACAAAGGTGGGATTGATTTATTTTAAATAGCAGAAAAGGGAGTGGGTCAAATCTTAATGTTTCTTTTACTAAATAAAATTTTAACGTATAATTTTATTATATGAAATCTAAATCTATATATATATTAGTAGCATAGCAAATTAATTATATAAATTATGGCATTCAAACTAGGGTCATTTATTTTAAAGCAGTAAACTTATTCAATGTCGTTAGTGACATTTACCTGTACTGCGTTACTGACATTCGGCCTTATCTTCATGTTTATATGTATTACGTGCTTCTAGTCTTCTAATCTGGGGGTTGCAACAAGTTCGAACCCATAGATTTTCTTTTCAAGCCTTGTCCTGAGGATAGTTTAAACTACCCAGGACCATTTATGTCGTATAAAAGGGCCTCTGGCAGTGATCCCTAAGTCTGGCACACGCTATGCCTATTCACTTTCTTCATATAAAAGGCCTCTGGTGGTGATTCCCTAAGTCTGGCACTTGCTATGCCTATCCACTTCGTCTTTCATCCAGAAGCACAACTTTTCTTGTTATTTCTTGGCTAATTATGTCAGCACCGCAAACTTCTTCGTATTATTTCTTTTGCTTCATGACCCAGTTTTAATGCTCTAATATTAAAATTGCATTCTGCTTAAAATATATATAAATGCCAACTACTTCTAGTTTTATTAATTAAATTTATTTCAGTCTTATACAATCCCACCATCATAATTTATTTCTGTATTTAAGAGTATCTATATGCCTTGGGGAAAAATAAAGCGTTCTTCTTACCAGCGCTAATTAACAGAATTTTCATTAAGTATTTCTGTCATATAATCAAATGTGTTTTCAAATGTATTTTATTTATTCTCACAACCGTAATGGTGTGAAAATAGTTTGTATTATATCTGTAATGAATCTCAGAACACTCCCCTAAATAATGTTAGTCACCATGTTTCAGAACTGTAATCCAAAGCGTTAATAGCAATATTATGTAATTCTTTCTAATAATCGATTGGCATCTTAATATTGGACTGACCAAAGATGTGTGTTTATGTATAGTATATATTATTTAGCTAATAAAAGAGCATATGAGAAATAATAGCGTGAATGACACTATGTAATCATTTACCGCTTGCTCATTCATGCACACACTAATGTATACTATTAAGTCATAATGTATAATAATTTGTCATTATATTAAACTATATTTTTATTGTCTAACTTATTTGAGTAGTTCCAATTCCTCTTTTTTCCACTTCCCAAAGTACAGCCATGCCTATATATATTTTAGTTTAGTCATAGTTAATAGATGTCTCATTTGTCTTCTACGCTTTGCTACTGGGCCGGATTAAGAATTAATTCTCATGTGCCATCATTGTTATGTTATTCATTAGGTGTTTGATCTGGGGCTTAGCGAATGGGTTCAAATTCACCCTGGTCCCTGACCTAAATCTCGGGCTTGACTGGGTTTGAAATACATTTTGTGAGTTCCAGCTCATGTTAGATGGATGAACATGTTTTGACTGGTACAATATATATCATCATTATAATCCACTGCAGGATAAAAGTCTCTCCAAGTTCAATTCATCTTCTCCAATATCTAGCCTCTTTTCTTCAAATCTTCCACACACTTTCTTATTTCATCCATCCATCTCACATGTGGTTTTTTTATGGATCTTTTACACTCTCTTGGAATCCAGTTTAAGGTTTCAATTGTCCATCTATTATTGTCTCTTCTAGCAATATGTCCAGCTCCACTTTACTTCATTCTTTTAATTCTTTCAACAATGTTAATAACACCTGTTTGTTCTCTTTACCATATATTGCATTTTCGATCTCTTCTTGTTACTCCTAAGATGCATCTCTCCATACTTCTTTGAGTAGTCTGAAGTCTTTATATTGCTTTCCTATTAAGTGTACAAGTTTCATATCCATAAGTAAGAACTGATAAAACACATTTATTAAAAATCCTCCTTTTCAAACACCTTTTCATATTTCCTTTTAATATTAAGTTTATTTGTACCAAAAGCATTCCAACCAAGTTTAATTCTATGATTAATTTCTTCCATTATGTTTCCATCTTTAGTAATAATCTGACAAAGGTATTTGTAGTTGTTAAGTTTTTGTAATTTCATCATAATCAATCATTATTTTCATCTTTTGAGAAAATTCATTGGTCATTACTTTTGTCTTTTTAAAATTTGCCTTTAGTCTTACTTTTTTACTTTTATCTGATAATTCTTGTAACATTTCCTGAAACTCTAAAGCATTATTTGCAAAAACAACTACATCATCTGAAAAATGTAAATGTCTTAAAAATTATCTTCATTTACTTTTACTCCTTTATCTTCCCATTTTAATCCACAAGACACTTCTTGCAGCTTTCCTGTAAAATGTTTTGGAAATATGGAGTTACCCTGCCTTACACCCTTCTCAATTTTAATCTTCCTAGTGTCATTATGTAATCTAATTGTTGCTATTGCATTTTTATAAATATTTTTCAGAATATGACAATATCCTGGGTCTATCCTTGATGATCCGATGCTTTCATCACTGAAAAAATGCTTACAGAATCAAATACCTTTTCATAATCTACCAATTCAAAACATAATGGCAACTCATATTCATTGGTCCTTTCTATAACTTCTCTTAATGCTTGGATATTATCTACTGTATTGGTTGAAATCCAGTGTTCTCTTTAAACAAGAAAAAAAAATTTAAACTGGTATTCAAGTTTGTTTTTATTTTAGTTTTATTTTATTTATTTTTTTTTTAAAATTTCCCCCAAAGATACCCATATTTATAGATTTAATATTTAGTCTCTCTTCTTCCAATAATTTATGTATTTTGTGATGTAGTAGCAATAAGAAGAAAAAAATAGAACTATTACTAAAAAGAGAGATGACTTTATGAAATGTGCAGAACTATTCTATAAAGAATTATATAATAATAAAGAACAAGAAAAGAAAGTATCTCTTACAATTATTACATCTTCTTAATTGCCAAATATATTACATGAAGAGGTGAGATATGCAATTAAATCTATGGAAAAGGAAAAGCTCTAGGAAATGTGAATATCTTAAAAGAAACAGGTAAACAAATAGAACAATCATTGGCAAAATTATATACCAAATGTCTAATTGATAAACTTGTATCAGATAATTGGAAGACAATTGTAATAATATTGATATTTAAAAAACATTAGAAAGAAAACATTAGAAATTATAGACTTATCAGTTTTCTATCGGTTAGTTATACACAAAATCTTTATTAAGATGATTAAAGTTTGCCTACAAAAAGAAGAGGCTAAATTTAAAAGTATTTTTAGTATTGTGGAGCACATTCAAATATTGGAAAAATTAGAGGGGAAAAAAATCTAATGAATATGAGTTGCTGTTATGCGTTGAATTTGTAGATTATGAAAAGACATAAGCATTTCCATGGTGATTACATCTGTGGATCTTCACGATATAGATGTAGGTTATTATCACATTTTAGAAGAATGTTTATCAAAATAGAATAGCACTGGTTAGATTTTATGATGATATTAAGAAGATTAATATTAAAAAAGGTATATGTCAGGATAATTCTATATCCCCACAACTTATTACAGCAGTTTGACAAAAGCAAAGGGAATAAAAAATCAGTGGAAATTATTTGCATCATCTAGATTTTATAGATGTTGGTTGTTTTTGCAAATAATGCTTCAGAGCTTCATGAAATGTTGCAAGATTCTTAGAAGAAGAAGATAAAGATTGATAATCATGAATTAAAAGCTAATGACTGCAAATCCCTTGGTCAGATTACTAATACAAATGGAAATAATGAATGAAATTACATAGCATTAAACTTGAATGGAACACTTTTGGTATAAATAACTTAGTATTAGAAGGAAATCTGCTTATGGGATTGAAAATGATGTTTTTTAATATATGAATTTCCCAGTTTTTACTTATGGATCTGAAACTTAGATACTGAACAGAACAGTAATACAAAAATTTCAAAGCACTCATTGAAATATGGAAAAATGTACATTATTAAATTAACATTATGAGTTTTAAGAACAGATTAAAAACATTTTGAATGAGAAACAAACAACAACTATCATTGCCATTATTGAAAAAATTAAGGAACTAAAATGAAGTTGGCAAGACATAATAGGTAAAGTATTAGACTGGATCCCAAATGGTTATAAAAGACCGAGAAATATATCACATGTTGGATGGATGGATGAGATAATGAAATATGCTAATATGAAGTGAAGAGAATATGCAGCTGCAATAGATTGATAGTGGTTGAAAATGATGGCATATATAGAAAGAGCCACACAAGGGTAAGAAACATCCTTCAAAGAATAATTCTGAGGTTAGCAGATTTTTGTAAGTATTTTTTCAAAAATAGAAAGTAAAAACACAAACATTAATTCATATACAAAATTTTCATCTAACTCAGTCTACAATTTGAAAGAAATTTAATCTTTCTTGAAAAATTTTTTATCCAACTGTCTAAAATTTGGAAAGAAATTTGATCTTTCTTTTAAAATAGTTTGACAAATTAATCCTTAAAAGTTAAATAAATATTGACACATTTATGTAGCACTAAATTCATATTGTATTATTGTGAAAAGTAATTCATTTAGATTATTTTACATTTTGCAATAATGAAATAAAACTTCCAGAAATAGTTCAAAGATTAATTTTTATGTTTTGTTAAAGAATAAATTATCAGATACTGTGATGGAATTTAATTTTAAATTATATTAGCATATTCTGTTTCTGACTTATGTGCACTAATTTTAATTATAAAAGGTACATAATTTATTTGATTTTCTGATTGTTTTTACATTTGAATTAAAGTATCAAATCACAACATTTTTTCTTTAAAAAATCTGAATTGAATTTATTGTAATTCCAAGTTTGGAAAATTTATATATACTGTGAGTACTGCCTTATCTTCTGCCTCAAAATCCACCGATTAAAGTAACTGCTAGCAAAAGAAATTTTTAAAAAAAATTAGAAATTTGTAAAAAAATTGAAAATTCAATGTTTTATTTCATGTTACAAATGCTATGTACCATTGTAATTGTTTATAAAATATCAAATTTATTGCAAATGGTTGGTTACTATGAAGAAAGACATGATTAAAATTAAGAATTATTATTTAATATCATATAGATATTGAATCTTTTACAGTTTATCAATGTCAGTTTTCATTACAAAGAAAAAGCAAAATGAAAAGGGTAAAAACTTTATTGCTAGCAATAATATTATCTTTTGTCAGTTACAATATTTTCTTTCAACATTATATTTATATAAGGCTATATATAACCTTAGTACATGCACCTTGTGTGCTTAATTTTTTTATTACAAGAGTCCTCTACAAATCTTAACGCAAGATTCGATTTTATAAAGATAAGAGCGGCCATGGCGCATGTACTAAGGTTATAATAGCCTTATATAAACATTACGTGCTGACATTGCACTAAACAAGTATTAATATTTTCAACATTATATTATTTTCAGTACTGGACTTCTAAATAATGTTGTTTTCAATGTACTTTACTTTTGTTTACATCCTAATTGTGAATACAATTTAAAAAAATATTTGCAGTACTAAATAAGCACACACATTTATATATATGTTAAAAACTATAGCATTATTGTATAGGATTTTTTTAAAATCAATTATTATTTAGACCACAGTTACCATCCAAAACAATCATTTAAATAGGCAAAAATATGACAAAATCAAAAATATAACATACATATAAAATTAATTGCTAGTAAAAATTTCTCAAACAATCGCTTAGCATTTCCTGCTGTGATAAATCCACATTTGTTTCCTGACATGGTAAGTTGTACAATCTGGAAATTCCTTTCATTATCTATACCCATTTTTAAAATGATGTAGAACAGTGGTCTTCAACCTTTTCATACCTGTGGACCGGCAAAAATAAGGATAAGATTTCACAGACCGGCAGAAGTTTACAGATAAATTTTCTTAAAGATGTAAACTGCTTAGCCTTAGATGAGCGTAATTGTTATAACTGACCAAAACAGCACACTAGTTACTGTGTATTGTAATGGTGTTGTTTATCTTTACATACTGAACACTCTTTCTCAAGTTACGCAGTCATATTGCTACAGAAAACAGTACAATAACAATCATTCTCATTAATGTGCTTGCATTTCTACATTTATTATTTCATTGTTAAAATATGCAAGAATAAAATGTTATTCACCTGAATGTTGGGAAATATCACAGCTAGTGTAATTACATGACAATGATTATGATAAATGTAATATCTGTATTTAATGTTAAATATACAAGATGAAGTTATTATATATATATATGGCATTTGTATAATAAAAACCTTTTTTTTTAATTTTGAATTTTTTTAGGAAAATAATAAAAAAAATAATTCTACCTCCCCCCCCATAAACATCTGTGATTAAAAAAAAAAAAAATTAATTTATGTATGATTGATTAGATTTTGTTTTCATTCTGTTTCTTTTTTTTTAATTGGGTAAAAATGCGATGAAAAAAAAATTGTTTATATTAATTAAAAGTTTAAAATCTTATTATTTTGTTATTACAAACTTTCCTGCCAGTCTAGCATGGACCGGCAGAAAACTTTTGCGGCCCGGCGCTGGTCCGCGGACCGGGGGTTGAAGACCACTGGTGTAGAACATTTATCATTTTTTTGATTTTTCTTTTTTTTTTTGGACTGGAAAGAATTTAAAAAAGTAAAGATAAAGAAATTATAGAAGAAAAAATAGTAAGATTATAAAATGTGACAAAGATATCTTACATTTTTTATTCACTCTCTATGTACCAGACTTGACTGTACATTAATTATAACATTCACAAATTCATAAATTATGATTTAAGAATATGATTATTGTAATCCATTAACTTTAAACTCTTTACATCATTAATATACATGATTAGAGATATACTATATGCATAAATGATCTTATCTTTTTTTTAAAATTTCATCACCGATATATTTATTTAGGAAATTTGAACTAATCTGAACATTCACATTTTTTTAGAAATCTCCCCTGCTTTAACCCAAGCATAAGAAATAATCAAATAATTAATTGCACAGAGTTTATGCGGCATTTGAGTACCAGAAGTATATATTGACCTTTGAACCTTCAACCTTTCAAACCTACAACTTTACAACTGTGCTAAACTACATAAAGCAAGCTAATTATGTTTACAATATTTGCATTTAGAGTTGTATTTTTATGAATCCATTATAGCCTTCACTAATAGGCGGTTTATTTTTCATTTAGGAATTATTTAGTTTGTTTATATTTTTTTATCTTGCCTGTTTGATCAGAAGAGTTTTTGATAATGTGAGAAATTGGTAATTGATAGAAAAATTTGCCATTGATTTGAACTTATAGATAATATATATATAAAGTTTAAACTAATATTGATTTGATGTGCAAAATGGCTGCTATAAACATTTCATATTCTTTGTTGAACTAATTTATCAATGTTTTCAATCAGAATATATATATTGTTGGTAGTTTTTTTTTTTTTAAAAAATTCTATCAATAATATAAAGTTCTTTCTAATATTTCCATAGTAACGAATACTTATAAAAATAAATATTTTTTTTCATGCATTATATCATCACGAAGGCTATCAGTAGTAATTTTTTCCCCATTGCTTTTACAATTTTTTTTTTTTTTGTGAAGATATTTATAAAATCTCAGCTAAATGGCATCTCATTGTCTGGTGAGTAATGCAGACAAGTCGGCTTGGAAGGAAAATTTTAACTAATGCTCTTTCTCATCCCACTGCATTGACTTTAACCCATTGCATCCTGTAAAATATTGTAACTAATTTTAAATAATTTTGAATCAGCGATTGTAAAAATAATTAAAATAATATTAATTGATTATTTAGAATTTATATGTTTAATATTATTTCCAGTAATGAATTAAAATGCTTTCTTACTGCTGAGACATTCAGACATCAGGTTAATATTTTCACGAACGCTTGTGATGATGGTATTTTAGATGTGACAATATGTTGGACTATTTCCTTCATCTATCATTAAATAAATGGTGACGTCTAGAAAATTTTAAACTTTATTTAAACTTTTTCAAATATATACAACTGTTAATAATAACACACAAAGACAACACTAGTTAGTAGATTATACAGTGTGGTATTATTCTCCATTCTTTTTGGACAGAATAGCTTAGTTGGTTAAAGCGTTGCCTAAAAATTCATTTTCAATAATCTAATGGTATAAGTTCGACTCCTATGCTAGCATTGTTATTGATCAGGCCAACACCCCCAAAACATTGTGTAATCTACTAACCTGTGTTGTCTTTGGGTGTTATTATTAATAGTTGTTTGTATTTGAAGTTTAAAATTTTCTAGACATTCAACAATAGATGATAGAAATAGTCCAACATATCACATCACTTAATATGTTGATTAAATTTTGTTTTTCTTTTATGATCCCAAAACAGAGCACATCAAATAATCTTACTAGCTTACATACAATAATTGCATCAACAGCAGCAAACCTACTCATGTAAAATGCCATCGTGAAAACTAACTTCTTAAACAAATCCTTTGCATCCACTTTGCTAATCAAGTTAAACATTCTCTCCAAAAATATTATACTGTATAACATAACCTTTACATCAGTGCACTGCAATTCCACTTATGTAAACATGAATAATCATACTCACTAGGTAGTATTCCAAACAGACACCCAGTCTAGTTTTTAAGTTTTTTCTTTTTCGTGTGTCAAAACATTGGCCGGGAAGCGAACCCACAAACCCAGGACAACTGCGTGTAAGGCAGTTGTGCTGACCACTCTACCACCAATGCTTGACGAATTCTTGAAAATTGATAGCATTTTTTTTTTTAAATTTTCGACTTATATATATTGTTTCCCTTTTTAAATTACTATCACTGTTAATAGAACATTAATTTTTATTCATTTATGTTTGATAAATCATGAGATACCAGAATAATTACAATTAACTTAAAAAATATTAGTTGAGTCATTATCCACAATCTCTTCAATATTTATTCTATCATCTCAACTTTAAAGTTTTATTATAGATTTAAGTGAATCATTTCCATTATTAAGATTGTTTTAAAATTTCTAAAAGTATATAGATCTGACTGATTTTTGTAATAAGTTAAACTGAGTAATGAATTTTTTTTTCTTTTAAGTGTATTTATTTGGAATTTGATAATCATCTTTTCTATTCATTCCATTTCTAAATCCTATTTATTTTTTGCTTATGTTTGCTTTGAACTTTTATCTTTCTCATATCAAAGTGCTTCCTAATATAACATTTCATTATTTATTAGGGTGAGTTTGCTTTATCAGTAAAATAGATTTCTGATGAGAAAAAGTTCCTAGTTTATTTCCTATATGAATATAAACACTTTTACGAACATAAGAATTATATCAGCAATAATAGATATGATAAATCATCAGACTTCATAATAGACATTGACAACCACTAAACCATACTTTAACGGAGACTTCTTTAATTGAAACTTAACTAAAGCTTGATATTGATAAAAGAAACAATCAAGCACAATATAATACTATCATTAAGTGCATGTTTGTATAACATATTTCATTTATAATTTTGCTAAATCTTTAATAATCTTAAGACTAAGTCATTCTTACTCAGAAGTTATTAAAGATGTTCATTCCATAGCATGGCATTTTGGAAGTAGGATACATATATCTTCAAATATTTCAATTTCAGAATTATATAATAATGCAGATAGGATTTTTTTTCCAAAATTTAAATTTAAGAACTGCAAAGACAGATTTATTCTCATTTTCAAGTGTCCATTTAAAATCAAAGTCATTATTAAAATATGTAAACATATTTTTAATCTAGGGAGGAACATGAAAATAAATATCTGCATTCCCACTCATTTTTAACTTTTGCTTTTAGAACTTGGGATTCAAAATGGAATTAGAGCAGCTGTGCATCTAGAAGTCTTTTTTACTCTTAAGCTTAGTGACTTGAAATTTTTAAAAAAACACCTGGATTTAAACCCAAGTAATCTGTTTAAGTTTTATAGATCTGACACCAGATCAGTAATTAAATATTTTAATATCAATTCTATTGTAATAATTGTAGACATTTCTTCCCACTGTACTGGTGTTAAATGTAGATTACTATAGAACAGGGATCAGCAACCTTTTATTGGGCTCATGCCAAAACCTATGGTAGAATGTTATTTTGCATGGTGAAATGATTCTACCAATCTTGTTATATATAGTACAAAATTGGTCTAATTATAATGGGCCATTCAATATTTTAAAATACATATGATCATATAGGAAAGATATGTTTTGTTAAATTATATTGCATTCGGAATACTGTTTAAAATTTTATTTGGCATGGAGAAAATTCATCTCGCTGGAGCTTAAAAAATTGTGTATTGTTTACAAAATTGCTAATTAATACAAATCAGAATAGACAAAGCGCATTTAGCTTTCAATGATTTACTTTAAAAAACAGATTAATGAACTCTAACCAAATAAAACTAGTATTTTTCTAGCATTCATCAAAACTGCCTATTTTTGTGATATAAAAAAATCAACTCGAAATTGGAAATTTTTCATATATTCTTCTTAATTTAAAACTATGGACATTTGACATTTTTCTTTATGGGAAATTTGTTTTAATTATACAACAGACATTTAAAAGAAGAAAAAAAAACATGCATTTTTACAAAGTCTCATATATTTGGGGACTTCGTTCACATATTAATCCGACTATCACTAACTAAACATGCCAAAACTTAAAATGTATTATTATATACTTACAAATAGAAGTTTTTCAATTGAATTAATCGATATAATATTCTGCCTGAATATATATTTACTCTAAACACATAGTTGCGTACAAAAGTATCAAAGGTCAATTGCCCGTCAAAAAAAAAAAATTCCAGGCAAAATTAATCCTCTCCGGGGAAAAATATTTCCATCTCACGTAGCTCTTCTCTTTATTGAAAACAGCAAAGATCGAATGTATATTTATTGTACGAAATAATTAATAAATTAAACTGAATTATGGTTTCCATATACATGTGTCATGCGCTGTAATTAAATTATAATTTTTTATTATTTCTATTCAATCAGAGTACCACTGATAGGGATGTGTTCCCTAGGTTGCCAACCCCTGCTAGAGAAGATGGTTGTTTTGGTTCAAAAGTTTTATTTTAAACTTCAGATTATTAGCTAGATAGTAAATGAGCTGAAAGTAGTCGCTAAACATTGGTTTTACCTTTGCACCCCAAACTTAATTGACAAAGGCAAAAGCCAGAGACCAGGCTGTGGATTGGGAATTAAATTGTAGTACTATCAGATAATCACTGATACTTACAATAAGTGATGCTAAGGTACTAGAGAAAAATCTAATGTTATGTTGATATATATGTAGAAGGTTCTTTTGGATGTTCCACTGTGTAATGATAGTAAGAGACCAATGTTTTAATAACATCCCAGTTATTTGTATTCCAAAAAAGAAGTCAGGATGCAACTTTATAATGTAAGAAAAACTGTTGCTCAAATCCAATGAAGAGGCATTGAAGCTTTTCTTCAAAGCCAGTGTGCTTAAATTGCATCAACCTTTTTTTTTTTAAATTTGGAAATAGTCTTCAAGTCATTTTAGCACCACCAGATTGTTTATAACTTTGTGGGATTGCTTCCAGAATTGCAATGATAGTAAGGACTTGATTTTTTTGGAATGAACCTCTAACACTTTATTATTTTAGAATGACTCTCTAAATCAAGATTCACCCATATTCTACAGACCATGTATTAGTATGAATTCACATGCATCATACAACTTTGCAAATCACAATATGCTATGGATAAATAATATTAACCATTTTTTCATAATATAATAAGTATACTAGAAAAAAGTTTAAATATTGCTGTTTTAATGAGACTTATGAGTAAGCTTTTCTTTTTTTCTTCTAGCTATTAAAGACTATTTTTCAAATTTGAATCAGTTAGGTGTGATCTTATTTTGTTTTATAAGTAAAAATAATTTTTCTAAAGAATAAACTTATAAGGCTTATAAAAGACAAATAATTTCAAAATGAAAGTTAAAAAGTTATTGACTCACTTTGAATTAATCACCTCAAGATTAGAATATCAAACATGAACTTGAAGAGTAAATGTATACATTTTTTTTTTAGTTAGAATTATTGAATTTGAATTTTTTTTTTTTTAGTACAGTGGAGCCGTGATGCTCATGTTTTGTTAATAAATTTTAATTAGAACAGAATATGTATTGATCATTGAACTGCAAGTGTATACTATTTTTCAACATATATATATGTGTATGTGTGTGTAACATAGATGGGGTTTTTATATGTATAGTATGCATATATAAATGAAGATTATAATATAAATAACATTTGAAAACATAATAATACAGTTATTAACAATAAATTGAGGGGAACACATTTATATATATTTTACAGAGTGTGTATTCACTCATGCACTCACTGAAAAAATAAGAGTAAGAAAAAAAAACTTACTGTACCGTATTTTAATTTTTTAAATAAAAGGAATAAAGAAAATCTGACTTTCATCACAATTAAATATGTTCTGAATGACATTTTTTTTTCAATAACTTTTTTCTCTCTTATAGAAACATAATAGTAGTCTTGTTATCAAGAAATTATGACCACTCTAATTGTTGTGATATTTTTAAGTCGGTATCAACTTTAAATTATGTTCATTCATTTTGTAAAATATTTAGTGTTACAGTTAGAAAACATTTTATGACATGAAATATTGCATATCAAATTCAGAAAGGATAATAATAGAAGAATAAAATGTGTTTTCAACATTAAACAAAGAAATTTTATTAATAACATGATTGCGTATCACACTCTGTCATAGAGAAATGATTGCTGGGACATTGCAAAATTTATTTACAAATTTTTATTTATTTACTTCTAAACTTGATCACATATGGTGTTCAGAAACACAAAAATGGCTTCTAGTATATCATAAAGACATGAAATTTATGAATTTTAATGTTTTTTTTTATTTAAAATTTTTTTGTTAGCTTACAATTAAAGTCTACATTGATACAGTATGATTCACAGCTTGACTTTACTAATAAAAATTGTTTTTGATTACAGTATCTGAGAGCTTTTATAATCAGTGTACTAAATTTACTCACACATGCTTTAAATAGTAAAAATTTTAAATTTATATGCTGTATTTCCAAATATGAAATGTTAGAATAAAATATGATGAGATGGCATAGTGCCTTAAACTACTATCCTTATTGTTTGATAGAATGAATTGTGTTAAGGGTTTGGCATCATGTTTGTGATTACTATCTTTAATGCTTGGTTTTATTACTCTAGTCTCTATTTACACTATTCTCAAATGAATCACATTTAACATTGTTTTAATTTAAATAAGTCAATTATTTTATATAGCGCGATGTTTTTTACAAACTGTAATATTTAAACAGCATTAAACTGTTGCACATGCGCTTTGGATTTAACTATAAAATGAATGAATACAAACACTTCAAACACATGATAAAGTCTTTGGCAAAGATAGAATGGCCATCTATCTTTTCGAACCCAAATGCTTTTGTATGGGCGAATCTTAAGTGTTTGAAAGTGAAAGCGTGAAGATATTAAATAATCACTTTAAATTACTTTTACATGCTTGAATGAATGACGCTGGTGAAATTTATTAGAATTTAAGCGTTTGGGTTCGAAAAGATAGATGGCCATTCTATCTTTTCCAAAGACTTTATAATGTGTTTGAAGTGTTTGTATTCATTCATTTTATAGTTAAATCCAAAGCGCACGTGCATCAGTTTAATGCTCATGTGTTTGTATTCATTCATTTTATAGTTAAATCCAAAGAGTATGTGCAATAGTTTAATGCTGTTTAAATATTACATTGTTTTAATTTAGAAATTTTAAATAAGTAGCAAAATTAAAAAGTTTGATCAGTAAAGAGTTAAATTGGATATTATTTGAATTTGTATTTTCTTTTTTTTTTTTTTGTATTTTCCATTTTATATTTATTTAATCAAATACTCCCCCTTCCCGGTAGCGTTTTATCTGTTCTGAGTGTATTTCTTTCTAAGCAGTGATAATAATAAATTAAAGTATTTAATGAAAAGATGAAATTAAAAGGTTTCTGAAAGAATAAGTGTTGATTTAAGTTTTACAAAGAAAGTATTTGTATGTTTTATTATTTAATTAAAAAAAATTAATTAAAATTATTTCTCTTGTGTTTTCTATTATTTTGACTTTGAATTTTAATATAATCGCAATATAATTGAACAACGGTTGCTTTTTTTTAAATTTTATTTAATTCCCTCTCCCTCTCATGTGAATCTTTAAAATGTTGATTTGGTTTGAATTTTTTTTCATTATAAATGATTTAGATAAAAAATAAGGTAATCTTCTTGACAATATGATTGTGTTTTTGCAACCCCATTTTCATCATTCCCTTCTCTTTTTTTGACTCAAACCGTCGAGAACTAAAAATGCGATAACTGGGACAAACTTAGTAGGCTGGCAAAATTCTAGTGAGATCTTTACTCGATATAGTACAATCACTTATTAGTCTATTTGAAATTGCAACTAGCAGAATTATATATTTAGTCAGCTCTATTTCAGGATTCCCCTGCCTACCACAGAAATGAAGGGGCTTTAGAAAATGGCCTGTCTTTCACAGTTTGGTTATCATAAAATAGGAAGTAGTAGTAATACTATATAAATCTATTTTCCCCTAAATATAGATGCATAGAATGTGCAAACGTTATTTGGTACAAACATTTTAGAACCAAAATGGAGAATAGCATTGGTGGCTAAGGAGCTGTGAAGATTTAATATCGATGTAGTTGCTCTTAATGAGATTAATCTTCCAGAAGAAGGAAGTTTAATAATTCAGGAGAATACTTAGCAGGTTTTTTTGGAAGAGCATATCAAACAGCGGAAAGAGAATGTGGGGTGTTGGTTTTGCTGTAAAGTCTAATATAGTATCTTCTGCTTTTGTAATTCCTTGTTGTAGTAATGAAAGGCTTACAGTATTAAAATTTGCCTTACACAATGATAATAGGCTTCATTTCATTAGTGCTTATACTTCTACCTTAGATTGAGAGAATTAAGAGTGTAAGAATGCTTTTATTTCTTACTGGACAGTATTAATATTAAAAAAAATCAAAATTTTCTTCTTGGAGACTTTAATACAATCAATACAAATAGTAGATTTGGGTCAAAATAAATTGATGTTATAAATTCAAATGATCTGTTGTTATTGAATTTTTGTATAATATATGGATTGACTACCCCAAAACTTTGTTTAGGCAGAAAACTGTTATAAAGGAATATGGATACATCCATGCTTAAAACAAGGCATTTAATATATTACATTAATTAGGAGTCAGAAGACAAAAAAAATTCATTATACAAACATTTAAAAAGTACAGATTGTTGGCAGATTATATATTAATATACTGGAAGATTAAAATGATAAATGCATTAAAAGTATTTATTATTCTAATCATATTTACAAGAAAATTGATGTTTGTTCTTTAAAAGTATCTACTATTCATATTAAATTTCTATAGTATTAAACACTCAAATTGCTAATTTGGACTTCCAGGATTGTCATATTACTGAAGCATGAGATTTCTTAAGGAATGTATTATGAATTCAAGTTAATCTTATTTTTGGGTTCACTAAAAGTAATTTAAGATTTGTTTTCTGTCAATTATTTTTTTATTAGTAGTTTGATTAAAAGAAACCCTTGGCATTTTCAGTTTGTTGTTGAGATTTGAGAGTTTGCAGTGAAATATTTAATCATTTTGATTTTGAGTTTTTTAAATAAAGGTTTTGGTTTTCTGACAATGATTTTAGTACAGAAGGATAGTTCTCAACCATAATTTTTTTAAAATAGGATTTGTTCTTATGTGTATATATAAATACTATATAGAAAATAATTTGATTTTTTCTTTTAGTATGTTATAATTTTTACACATACAAGGTACATGTGTTTGTAAACCAATAAACATCACATGATCACCATTTCTTATGCTTGTTTATAACTGTTATTAAAACAGGCGAAACTCTCTATATGTATTGCCACTCAGTGCAAGCCAGAATAATCCATGGATGCCAGAAGGCATGTGCATAAAATTCCCATCTAGTGCCTACTCATCCAACATCCCCAGACTAGTTTCTGGCTTGTCGCCTTCATCAGTGAGGAGCCTTGGATCTGAGAGCACTGCACCTAGATCTTAAGATAAGCCTTCTGGCATCCATTGATTACTCTGGCTTGTACTGAGTGGCAATACATATAGAGAGTTTTGCCTGTTTTAATACATGTGTTTGTATTTGAGATTAAACAATACATGATTTCTCAATTTATTTTGTATATACAATACAGCAGCAACATTTATTTTCAAGAACATCTTTATGTCAATATATATATATCATTAAAAGCCAGTCAACACTTAGACAATCCCCTTAATTTACCAGTGTGGTTTTTCTGGATTATTTCAGATCTGTAAGATTGTGGCTTGAGATATAGGGAACTTTTAGATCAATAAGCATTATTAGACATAAACATTGAGCAATCAATTAACATTAAATGCTGGATGTATCACAGCTTTGTGATTGTTTATAAATATTTAGTCATCTGGCAGAGGGGTCAACATCCAAATTTTTTTTTATTTATTGTTTTACTCAAATAAATGACAACAGTCATAGAGTTGAAGAAAAACATTGCCTTATTCAGTTCAATAGCTTGAAAAAAATAAAATTCATTGAGTAGATTTACAACTTTTTTTACATCTGAATAAAAACTATTAGTATTAGAAACTGTCTTGTGAATCTTCTAGTATTGATTTCAATGCCATCTAATCTCTATTGTTAACTACTGAGCTTTTACATAAAATTATGACTAGATTTCACAACTATGTATGTCGGGGTGTGAACACAATTGCAAATTTTTTTCTTTTAAAGTATAAAATTCTGGTAATCTTATTCTAAGAGATAAACTATCATCTATTTTCCCCTTTGGTAATTATTAATAAAGTCTCAATTCTCTATATTGTAGGAAGTGCTCTCATTAAATGTGGAACATCTGAACAAAAGTTAGGCCTGACTGAGAGAGAGTTAGTCAGTACTAGTGCTCACCAGTTCCTCACCCCATTTCGTAAATTTTTAGATGGTGATATGAAAACAATTATGGTAAGTATCGT
Organism: Epiperipatus broadwayi; assembly: GCA_028023455.1. Lineage (NCBI taxonomy): Eukaryota > Metazoa > Onychophora > Udeonychophora > Euonychophora > Peripatidae > Epiperipatus > Epiperipatus broadwayi. The sequence goes on along the minus strand of JAQFVV010012399.1, from coordinate 17,605,032 downwards.
TTTATGTTTATTCTTAAGTCTCCTTTTTATTTAATGTATGATAATTAACAATTAAAACACGCACACATAAAAAGCTTAGCGGGTAGTATTGAAAAATATATATGATAATACTTTTTATCATTGCTTATGCATTGACACAATTTAATGTTTACTTTTGAAGGTACTTATGTATTAGTTTGATGGTAAGGTTTCACATACATATTAGTCTGGTAATATTTATTTTGAAAAATGACCACCTATATAACTTTATTTACTAGAAATGATATAAACACCTACTAATACATATTTATGTTTTTTTATGAGAGATTATCTTCCACCATCTAAACTTATAAGGATTTTTTATTTTTACAAATGGCCACCTGTAACTTTATGGAAATGAAATAAACATGTATTTGTGTTTTTTGCAAGAAATGATTTTCCAATAAGTAAACATTTAATAATCTAAATTTATTATAAGTGATAATGAAAACCCCCAAAAATATATATATATTTAACCGTGCACTTCTGTTCATTTACAAAATGTTGTTTTTTAGCATCACTGCTGTGGATTGAACTTTCTTACCTCAAACCACGTTCCATTACAAATGGCTACTCTCATTTGACAATCCTGAATGAAACACCACTATTGGTTGGCTGTAAATTAGCAGCAAAACCAACACTTTGACTAATCACTTACAATTAATTCATTTCCTTTTTAGAAGATTGTAAATGTGTTAAATTCTTCCTTTTAATACACCTTTGTTTGTGCCAGCGACTTTCATCACCATCAAACTAATACATAAGTACTCATTTGAAATATGTGCTTTCAGACTTGAACAATATATATACAGACATATTTATATGAATAAGGACATAGAATATTTGGGCACTAGAATATTATTGAATTGCTAGTGATTTCTCACTTAATCAGGAAGCTTAGCAATATTTATTTTATCTCAATCATATTTTAACAATGATTATTTTCATCAAAGAAGTTTTTTTTTTTATAAAGATATATTATTTATACTAAAAATTCATTTAGATTGTATATTCGGTGTCTTATTTTCTCTGAATTGCTATTGTACCCAATCTTACTACACATTAATAGTTTGAAGATTTCATATTTTAGATTGCAGTATTTATATATTGGCTAATCCATCATTTTTTCTATATTTAATATGTTTAGTTATGGAATATATTCTATTTTGAATGCAATATAAAATAAAATTAAAAAAAAACCACATGCACGCACACATGGGACATGTTATTAAAGAAATTTTAGTAATATATAAATTGTTTAATGTTTGTTCTAAATTGTTTTATCTTGAAAAGTATGAATTTGCACTTATTATGATATAGAATATATTTGTAAGATTAATACTTTAACTGTAGAGAACTATTTAAATAAATATTTTCAGAAGTTTATTTAAACTTGTTTAAGTTATTTAAAACCCTACTTATAACGTGTATTTTGTGTCCAAAGTTCCAATAAAAGCTTATCTTTTTTTTTTCATATGTCATAGCATCAGCCGGGATGCGAACCCACAACCATTTGCAACCAACTACTTGCTTGCATGGCGGCTGCGATGACCTCTCGGCTAACAACTCTTGACTTATCTTTGTTAAAAAATATAAGTAGTACAAATCATTTTGCAGTTTAACATTTTGGAAAAAAAAAAAAAGAGCTTTACATAAACCAAACCAATATAATATTAAATTTAAGAAGTGAAAATAAATTATAATAAAATGATAGTAAGCAATGGCCAACTATAATGTCAATGACTTACCACTTGATCATAGTATCCTATTGCTTAATTATTTCAATTTAACACAGTACTCTCGTAACTAATAAATTTTATACAAACACAATTATAAAATAATTTATCAATTCTGTTCCAATTTATTAATAAATGAATTAATAATTTTATAAATGATTAAGTATGGAGAGTTTGGTAGTCATATTTATGCTTGAAGAGGAAAAAAAGCTGCAAGGTACATCATAATAAATATCTAGGAGAAAAAAAAAGTACTAGCAGAATATATGCTCTACTTATTGATGGAGCCACTATCCATATATCACTGTAGAGAATATACATGTAAGTAGAAAAATATGGGTGATTTAGTCTGTAAATTATGTAAGGAAGGAATAGAAAATATTAGGCATCTGTTAATTGAATGTAAATGCTTGAAAACAGAAAGGGCAGATGTAAAAAAAGTGATTATACAGAAAGTGGATTATTGGTTTTTATGCTGGGTTTGGGAAAAGATAAGGGGGATTTAGATATAAAGACCATAGAGTTGACAAAGATTATGTTGTGGAAATGGGATGGAGCAGAATATGGGAAAACTTAGACTGGGGAATGGAAAATAAAGTGGCTAACAGGTTTCTCTGGGCATAATTGTTGAGAGATTCTTGACTCCATTTAAGGAGAAGCTACAGTACATCACATTATCACATAGCAAAGTAAAAACTAATCAGTAGATTTCATATTTTTTATCAGAAGTCAAAAACTAAAAAGAAAATATATCTTTGAAAGCATGGAAATAATATAATGAATTTAGAAAACAAACTTGAAAACAATGTATTTAGTAAAAAATCACAATTGAAAAACAAATAGTTTCAGAAAGTATGATTATTTCCAACATTCCATGAGAAACTGATTATGTCAAACAGCATCTATGAGTAGAAAATTAAAAAAAAGTGAAATCAATGTAGTATATTTGAAAATATTAAAATAATTTAAAAGTTAATATTTAAAACACCAGCCTAATTTCTTTGAATGTTTACATTATCATACCAATTGTGTTTTTCAATCATTATTTATTCATATATATTACTTATAATACTTCACTCATATACACTTTAATGCAAGTAATTTTCTTAACCTTCTTTATTTTTTTACAGTTTCGATTGTCCAGCAGTCTTCGTCAGAGCTTAATCCTCCTCACAGTTTTAACCTTAATTAAAGGTCATTTTAATTAAGGTTAAAACTGTGAGGAGGATTAAGCTCTGACGAAGACTGCTGGACAGTCGAAACTGTAAGAAAATAAAGAAGGTTAAGAAAATTACTTGCATTAAAGGGTATATGAGTGAAGTATTATAAGTAATATATATGATTATATGAAGATATGCAAAGAAAGTGAAGGAGAAGAATAACATTATTTATTCACTAAATACAATATTTTCAGGTTTTCGAACATAAAAATATTCATAAGTTGTGGATGGAGTAAATTTGATACTTAATTTGATACTTGTATTGATAAATACTAAACGTATATGAACATATGATATAAAGATCTATGTGAGAGATTATGATTTTGATCAGTGCTGGATCAGCATAAAATGCATCTTGGGGGGCATTAGTCTTTAAAGATATCTTTATTCATATACTTTAAGAATGTGGAGTGAAGGTTATTAAATACATCTATAAAATATATTTTCATGTTTTTTTTTTTGCTTTGCTCTTACTACTGTCATTAGCTTTTCTCAGAATGTTTGCTTTTTTTATATTTATTAAATATATTTGTTTTTCAATCATTGTTTGTTCAAGATATTATTTTCATATTTGTTTTCTTAATATATTATTTTAATGTTTTCAATTATATATTATTTTCACATTGATTTTTTTTTTTCAAAAGTAAAGAAATCCATTGATTAGCATTTTATTAACTTTATTATGAATAGTGACTTCATCAATAGGCTGTGCATGCACTGTATAGTAATACTGAAAATTATTTAAAGTAATGAAAATTGATAGCTTGCTGATCTCACTCTTATTTATTTATAAATGAATAAGTAAATAAATGGTATATTAATAAATAAATATTCATTCAGACATCTTATATAGTAATTTAAAATGACGGTTCCATCCTCATGCTTTACTTGCCAGTACTTCAGATTTGCTCATATATAAGCATTTGAGTCGTAGGAATATGAGGATTCCTTTTATTCCTGCATAAATACTATATCTTATATTGGTGAGAAAGTATTCATTTATTATTAACACTCGCAAAGCAAGACAAGCTTATGCACAATTAGCTTAAAAGGCTAATATTTGAATGTATAAAAGTGTATTATAAATTTTTTTTTTAAAAAGTGATTTACTAATTGTTTGAAATTTAATACAATGATTGATTTATTTTCAAATAAGCAAATAATTAGTGTAATCTTTTCAATCAACTAATAGGCAAAAAATGAAATACAGTATTACAGATTTAATTAATAAAATATCTGGAATATCTATCTACTTTTTTGATTCATTGTTTTTTTTATATATTTCTGATGCTAAAATGATTTTATTAATATTACTTAACATTCACACCATCCATATTCTTATCTATTCTGTCGTTTCAGAGAAAATTTTAAAAACTAGTCCATGACAATATAACTTGTGATTGTCCGAGAAAAAATAATTTATTAGGGTTAATTACCTTATAATTGGTATGCTAAAAAAAAAAAGTAGGCTAGAACTATTTATATATTTGTTTTAAAATATTTATTTAGATAAGATGCTAAATGGGTGTTGTTTTGATAAGTTTGGAATTAATTTTAAAAGTTAGAATTTAATAATATTAAATAAATAAATTAATGAAAATTGATGTATTTTATTTTAATTGAAAATACTATTATTTTAAAAAGTGTTTTACTTGATAAAATTTATAGAAGCAAAATAATTTTTAAAAATTTATTGAATAATATATTTCTCATAAATATTTTGTGTCATTATAAAATGGAAGTAACTAGTAACAGCTATATTAACTATATATATCTGTGTTTGTGTATACTAAGCACTCTACAAAATTAGTAATTCATATCACAAAATTTATCTTCTTAAGTGACCCAATATTTTGGTAACTTAGCGACAGAAGTGTTTCCATTTAGAGATTCAAATAATATAATGCCGTTTGTGATAAGAATTTTTATTTCAAGATCTTTTTCCGTAACTAATTGAGATTTTTTTTTATAATAAGTATTATATGGATTTTGCAAGAGTAAAAATGTGTATATTTCCAATGATGCAATGTAGATGGGTAATATATACTCGTGTTATGCATTTTATTGTTGTCTTGTTATATGTGATCGCTAGTTGTTCTTATAAGAATTTATACTGATTATTATATATATGTACATACTTTTTCATTACTTTGAACTTGTTAAATTGCTTATTACTTTGAACTTTTAAATTAGTAGTTAATAAAAGTATATTCATTAAGATTTTTTAAAAAATGTAGTAAAATGTAAAAAATTATGGGAGTGATATCCTGCAGTGAAGTATTATCATGACATTTAATGCTAATGCAATATAAAATGTCTGAAACCAATTCAGCCTTAAACTTCTGAATCAGTAATTAAATAATTATCAAAAAATTTGGCAATAATACCTAATTAAAATAATACTCCTTATTCATAGTTGTTTGTTTTTCAAGCATTTTTATAGCTAAATGAAACTGGGAATATTAGTAAATTCTATATATTGTATGTGTTTAACATATATTTATACACACATTCTTATGGTACTATTTAATTTAAAAATATATACATCTAGATATCAACAAAAATTATTAACAACAACAAAAAATGGAATAATACAATTATGGAAGGCAGTGATAAATTGAGAGGGGAGCAACCCATATAATTGATTGAATGCGCAAAATGAGGAAATGGCTGATGGAGAGACAATTCACAGTGACACATATACAGATAGTGGGAAGAATGTACATGTGAAATTCAACTATATAATTGTCAATTTTTTATTATTAAACCACAAGTTATTGAACCTATGGATGATGAATCCATTTATATGGGGAGGGGGGGAGATGATTGCTGAACTATTAAAAACAGATGAAAATAAAAAAGTTGAAATATTGGACTAACTTAAAAGTTTGTAGATTATGTATTTAACTATTCATAATTGATTATCTACCACCAGGAAGATCTCTCTAAAATATTTTTCTAAATAATCATATTTTTGTCTTTCTTTATTAAATATTTCAAAATAGCTTCTATTTTTAGTAGCAATATTTCAACTCATATCACTCTATGTCAAATGCCTTTTTGGAAACATGAGAAACTGTGAATAGCAAAAGGTAATGCCAGACATTTCTGGATATTGATTTTCCTCTATAGGATCATATTTTTGTACATTTAATTAGTGTTAAGCATATATAACTCTACAGGCAAATATGTTTAGGTTCATAATTTTAAAGGATTTACGCAATAGCTTCATAATATAATGAGTAAAATATGATTGCTGATGTGATGTGTCGCACTGTAACTTCTTAAATCGAGTCAGGAATCTCTCAACAACTATGCCCAGAGAAACCTGTTAGCCACTTTACCTTCCCTTTCTATTCCTCCAGCCTAAGTTTTCCCATAATCTGCTCCATCCCATTTCCACAACATAATCTTTGTCAACTCCATGGCCTTCATATCTAAATCCCTCTTATCTTTTCCCAAACCTAGCATATTAACCAATAACCGACTTTCTGTATAATCACTTTGTTCATATTTATTCTTCCACAACTTATTATTTGTACCCTTTCTGCTTTCAAGCATTTACATCAATTAACAGATGCCTAATATATTCTATGCCTTCCTTATACAACTTGTAGACTAAATCACCCATATTTTTCCATTTACGTGTATATTCCCTTATTGTTAGTTCTTTGAAAAACAGCACTCCCTATTGATAAAAAACTGTAGCCAGGAATCAGTCTGGGGATCTATTTGATACTATCATTTGATATTCACTAATTAGTCATGCTTATACAGTTGATTCTAGAATAGAGTGGTGTAAGTGCTTGTTGTAAAATGCTGACTCACAGGGCTATTATTGTGTAAAAGGCTCCTTTATACAAGTTAAATTCCAGTGCTATCAATCCCATAAAATAAAATTTGAAAATTAAAACAAAATGAATTCTATAAAATTTTGTTTAACAAAAGAAACAGAAACAGTAGAATATGAACAAATTATAATTATTTACACTATTACTTTTTTTATTTTTGTTATTAACTCTCCTGACTTTGGCAGCCACCACAATAACTCCTAGAAATTTTCCATGTAAATAACAATTAGTACTAATTAGAACAATCCTAATCAGCATATTAATCTGTTAACAATAGTGTTTGTTGATTATTTTTAGTCTAATTTGTAATCTCTCGCTTGTTTATGTTTTTTAATAACAAAGTTGGCTCCTCAAATATTTATTTAATAATAGAATATTTACACTACTTCGTGATTTAATTTTTTATGTGCTCATTTACTGTGCATACTATACATTATTATGTATATGCTATACAGTTCGGTATATAGTAGTTAAAGATTTACATTATATTTACTTAAGGAAAGAAATGTAAAATTTTCATACTTGACATTATTTATTTGACAAATTTTTAGAAAGCATTACTGTGCCATCACTTCAATAACTAAAACAAGAATTATACAATTAATTTCATTTCACTAGAATAGATAATGAATTTTTTTAGGCATTTTCACAAAAGAGTGGTCATTTACAAGAGGTTTCAAGTTGTGTTGTATGATTGTTACAATCAACACAGTGACATTAAATAATAACACCATTTTAATGAAATTTAATAAGAATTAAATATCTTGGTGCACAAGAATATCTTTTTTAAAAATTGTTTTTTATTAATTATGTTTTCCTTGGATTTGGACCATCATGTATTTGGGTAATGTTATGGCTCGATTATAAGTTTTTAGCTAGGTAACAAACCCCACGACAATCCAAATTCAAGGTAAAAGAGATTAGTAAAACAAAAAGATAATATCAATATTAAAAAAAATATAATATCAGTATTAAAAAAAGAATATTGGTATTAAAAAAACAGTGGAATTGATTCCAGGATTTCATATTTCAGAGACTGATATTGTACCACTGTGCTATACCAAACACTATATTAGTACCTATAAAATATGACTAATAAATCTTATTATTTACTATATGACTGTTGTTCAACATACTGCAGAATTACTGTACTTATTATAAGACATTATTTTTTAAATAAATTTATTTTTAAATAAATTATTAATAGTAATGTGTCATTTTTTATATGAGTTAGGATATTAAATAAAAGTTATTTGGAAATCTAACTATTTTCATTTACATATAAATTTGGTTAATTATAGCAGCAACATGAAAGTCTAAGTAAAAAAGTGATTCTCTTATGTTTAAATAAAAAATATTTGCAATCAGAATGTGTTTCTAACAATGGAGTGATTCAGAAATCTAAATATTTTCATGTACATATAAATTTTATTAATTTTTGTGGTGACGTGATATCTCTATTGATAAAGTGCCTTTGTGCAGGGCACAACTACACACCTGCATGCAGTGGACCTGCTGACTCTAATCTTATGTCATTGTTTTTTTTTTAAGGTCAACTAATATATTGGATGAAATTACCAAAAGATTAAAAAAATTAAGATAGAGCTAAAAAAAAAAAGTAATTTTTAAATAAATTCTGCCTTTTATTTCCTGCATTTAAATTTTAAACTTTTTTCATTTGACTTGTTTTAATTTAATGAGGTACTCTTGTTTACAACAATTAAATTTTTATAAAAATAATGTTTAATTGTGTTTGCACAATAAAAACATTGTTTTTATTGGTTCTAAAGCTTTTAGCAGATAACATGAATTCACATAACAATAGATGCTACATGCATAAACATATATATATACTTATACTACATTCTAATTTAAAAATTATGATATATATTAGTCCAGTGGTAATGAAAGTTGCTGGCATGAACATGTACACAAAGACTGAATTTAACACATTTACAACCTTGTAAAAAGTAAATGAATTAATTTTGTAAGTGAATATTAGATAATATTCCAATGAGGAGAAGGTTATTAGTCAAAATGTTGGCTTTGGTCATAATTTTACAGCCAAACAATGGCAGTGTTTTATTCAGGATTGTCAAAAAAGAATAGCCATTTCTAATGGAACGTGGTTCAAGGTAAGAAAGTTCAGTCCACAGCAGTGTTGCTAAGAAACAACATTTTGTAAATGGATAGAAATGCAAGGTTATAAATATGTGTATATTATTTTTTTGGTTTGTTTATTACTTGTAATAAATTTAGATTGTTAAAAGTTTACTTGCTGGAAGATCATTTCTTGCAAAAAATGTAAATGCATGTTTGTTTCATTTCCACTAAATAAAGTTATAGGTGGCCATTTTTCAAAATTAAAAATCATTTATAAGTTTAGATGGTGGAAGATAATTCCTCACAAAAAACGTAAATGTGTGCTAGTGGACATTTGTATTATCTCCCGTAAATAAAGTTATAGGTCGTCATTTTCCCAAATGTATATTGGCAGAATAATACATATGTGAAATCTCACTGCTAGATTAATACCTAAGTACCAAAATTATTACAATATATGCATTTTTAATAGTTAATAAAAATTGTAAAATATTTTATAATAAGCAAAAAATACATTTTCCTATGTACAATATATATATTGAAGTAACTTATTATTACATATATGTAGAATTAAACGAAAAAATGCTAGAATTTTATGTCTGTTTTCTTTTGCAAGAATGATTTTCTTAAATAAATTAGCTACCATCTTTAATCTAAAACTGATGGACACGTTTTTTTTTTTTTGTGGTAATGACTGATTAAATTGTCTGGAATTTTTATGTTTCTAACGTCTTAGATTTTCAAAGGTCAATTTGTCCTGAGCGAATAATCATCTTTTTTATCTTTTTTTATTCATAATGTTAAAACAAATAAGTTGCTTTTTAAAATAAATTCAAAATTAGATAAGATTATTTATTTTTAAAAAAATAATCTTATCTAATCATTATAATTTAAATGTCTGGTGCTGTGTTTAGACTACTGTGGAGTTTCAGAAGAGGTGGATAATGGATTGACCTTCGGGATTTATGCAAATCTAATAATGATATCACCATGATCTTTTATTGTCACAACAAAATGGAGCCCAGAAACATTCTAATAAGCTTTTTTTTATGGGAAGTTTTAAAACATTATATTTTTTTAAACACATGCAAAGTGTTTTTTGTCTCACTTCTTAAAATTAAAAAACTAAATGAATAAGAGATTATGCAGAGATAAAACTCTTATAGAACCACTCAGTGCAAGCTAGAGTAATCAATGGAGGCAGGAAGATTCATGTATAAAATCCCTATCTAGTGCCTACTCATCCAAAAACCCCAGACTAGTTTCTAACTTGTGTCTTTCATCAGTGAGGAGCTTTGGATTTGAGAGCATTGCACATAGATCTTAGGATCTAATGCAACTAGTCTGGTATATTGGCTGAGTAGGCAGGCACTAGATAGGGATTTTATGCACAAACCTTCCTGCATCCACTGATTACTCTGGCTTGCACTGAATAGCTCTACTACATGGAGAGTTTTTCAACAGCTTGTGTAAGCAAAAAAAAAAGAAAAAATGATCATGTGAAGTTTAGTGGTTGAATAAGATTGGTGAAAATGTTGATGAAAGTTTGTGTTTCATAGTGTATAACCAAATATCAATAAATACTTCGTTATCTTAAAGCATGCAAAACAATAACCAAGTAGTTTATATATCAGGATTATCTATGAATAAATCCCCTTAATAAGTATCAATTTATTCTTTTTGTCCATATTCAGAGATTTCATAGCTTAAAAAATTTACAGTAAATCTGTAAACTATGCTGTATTATTACACATAACTTGTTATATGTTATTCAGTAAAAAATTGTAAACAAAAAAAATATAAAAAAACAAAGAAAAAAAAACATTAAAATTAGTCAGTTTAATATATTTTACAATATGCGAGTAGCCATTTTTTCCTTTGAGTTTCAAAGGCAATCAAGTTAGAAAAAAAAATAAAATTAGTAATAAATTTTATAATGTGACAGTAGCTGTTTTGGTTGTCGTTCAATAGTCACTATATCCCACTTGGTGGCGCAGTTTTCATGCTTAAACTATAAAATATGATCATTCCCGGGCCGTTAATTATAATCATTTCTATGTGTTTTTTGTAATGGGAAAATAAAAACAAAAGAAAATCATCTTTTTTAAATATTATTTAATTTTAAATATTATTTTTTATTAACGTATACAAATTAAATGATAATAATAAATGTAAAATAAAATAAACAAATTACAATTTGATTCGTTTTTTTTAGTTTGCTTTTTATTAGAAAAAATCAATTTTCTATCGGAGATTTTTTTACTGGGATTATGGCCTTTTTTGTTGTTGTTGTTTAAAAACTCATAATCGGAATAAAAAGTAAAAATTCTTAGTCTTCCTTTTACATTTTATTTCTATAGAGAAACAGATATTATTGTGTTATCGCTATTTTTTACTTTTTTAGTCTTTGTTTTACTTTTTTTTTTTTTTTACAGACAAACAGATATTACCGCTATTTTTTATTTCAAATAGAATGACAACTAAAAGTAAAAGTTGTTACGGTTAGGTTTAGGGTTAGTTTTAGGGTTAGGTTTAGGGTTACTTTTAGGGTTAGGTTTAGCGTTAGTTTTGGGGTTAGGTTTAGGGTTACTGTTCTGTTGTTTGTAATGCTAAAATAAAAAATATCAAAATTGTATTTTTGTAAATTTTTTTTTTACTAACATCTATAAAATAAATGATAACAATAAACGTAAACTATATTCAACAAAGTATAACAGTAGTCGGAGAAAAGAAAGAAACTAAAACTTTTTTAAACAACAACATATATATATAATGTCTTCTTTACTTATTAAATGTGTTTATAATATATGCTTTTTATGACATTTAAAAAAACAGTGTACAATTGTACTTTTCTTACTGGATATTTTTGTGTTAATGCTCTTTTTTATTTCAAAAATATACACACGGTACAATCTTCTTTGTCTCGTGGAATGTTACAAACAGTACGTTACTTGATGCGTTACCTAATTCAAATTCACTTTATACATATATCTCATCAACATTTATCACTTAAAACTTCAATACACTACGGTCTGTTAATTATTACTTTACAAAATCTGAACATTTCAATATTTTAAAATAAAAACACATTCAATGAAAACAACATTTCCATCCAATTCAAAAAAACACACCCTCTCACCAAGCTGTAACCATTTTATAAACTATGCAAATTTGGAAAATGTATTTGCTGCGATGCGACATATACATGCTGTACTGTGATCCGACATAGCGGCCTGCAATCTGTAGCACAACAAAAAAGTTGTATTATAGAAAACGCGGGTTCGAACGTGTTGGCCATGGAAATGGCATGCTTATGTGTTTTAGCGCGAAAACGGTGGCTCTTTGATGACTACCGCTGTTTTTCTATCTTAGAAAGCCATCATGATCATGATTTTTAATAAAATTTCTTTGGTTTTTGTTGAAAGCACATTCTTCCATTATTATACTTTTTGAATTTGATATGCATTATTCTGCATAATGCTAAACGTTTTACAAAAAAGTTATTGAGGAAAAAAAAGAGTATTGCCTAGATCATATTTAATCGTGATAAAAATCAGACATTCCGCTATTCATTTTTTTAAAAAATATATAGTATAGTAAGTTTTTTTTTTTATTCTTTTTGTTTCAGTGAAAGAATGAATGAACATATATGTAAATGTGTCCTTCATTTCATTATTAAACTATCTCTATATATTTTAAAATTTTATTTATACTACCATCTTTATTTATGCATACTATACATATAAAAAAAAAATCATCTGCGATACAAATGAGCATATTGAAAAGTATTATATACTTGCAATTCAGTAAGCAATATATATTCATTTCTAATCAAAATTTATCGACAAAAAGTATATCATAATGTATGATGTATGCAAGAGGGGGAGGGGTTTGGAACAAAATGTAGCAGATATCACAACTCCATTGTATATTAAATTTTAAGCCTTCAGTTATTCACTTGTATTTACCATATATGTACATTATTTTGAAGTTATCATTTCTTTGTTTTACAATGATTATGGAAATCCAGATAATTTTTCACTACTGAAGATACTCATTGTGCTATCAAAAAAAACATAGCATGCTGTTGTATAATGAAGTATTTATTGATATACTACTTTTGTTTCTAAATAAGCTCAAAACAAAAAAAGCTATTGTGGGCTACTAGAGCAAATAGTTGAGTTTAAAGACTGACAATAGTAATTATTAGTTATTAGCAATAATACTGCTAACATATTTTTCAAGTTAAACTCTAATAAATATATATTTTTGTCTAACCTTTTTTTCTTTGCCTTTCTTGTTGCTTTTCATTTCTTTCTGGTATTAGAATGGCTATACATATTTATAAGTTGGTGCAAATAATCATGACGATTTTTAAATGGTTTTGTTGCCACCAAATGCACACACACATATCTTCTTGAATGAATTATGTCCAGAGAAATATCAATTATAGTAATAAAAAAAAAATCGACCAACCTTTTTTCTTTTTATCTATATTCAAAAACGTACCTTGGTAATACTGAGTGATTTAAGAAAAAGCAGTAGCACCAACAACAATAGAAGTAGCAGTAACAGTAGTGGTAATTGGAGAGAAGGGAGGATTGTATTTCATCCTTGTCTAATTGCACGAATCATTGATGATATCTTATTTAATAACTTTTGAATTATTTGTCATAACCTATTAATGTTTTCATATATATATGTATATATATATGTTATAGTTTTCATATATATATATATATGATGTACCAAGTGGTTTTACTTTAGGATTATTTAAATCATTTATATATGTGTACCAATTTTAACATGTATAACTGAATTAAACTTTGAAATATAATGCCCTGATGAACTTAATCCATATAAGAATCATATAATTAATGTATACATTTATGCTGTTACATCACTATCAAATAATAAATGAAATAACAAATAAAACCAAATACAAATTTAAAAAAAAGAAAATTAATAAAGTTGTTTAAACCAATATATATAAATTGCACAAATAGAAAACTATTCACTAATTACTTAAAAGTAAGTTAAAGTAAAAAAATAAAAATCTAAAGATAAAAGATTAGTATTTTTTTTAAAAAAAAGTAATATAAAAGAAAATAATAAAAATGTTAATTAGTTTCTATTCAAAAAAGTATGTTTAAATCTTAAGTAGAATGGAAATGATTGTTTTATTAAAATGTAATAAATGTAAAGCAAATGAGCCCTTGGGGCACTTAAATGATGGAAACTCAGATAAGTGATAAATTAAAAGATTATGGTGTTTCCCGCTTTGGAGCAGTCTAGCTAATGCAGTTACCAACAAACACACTGTCCAGGAAGGAAAACCATCATAGCCAATAAGATCGGAGTAATGTCAGGAGCAATCGATCCAAGAAAAATAATTGAATGGAAGTTTATTGATTGATTATTGATTAACTATTAATTGACTATTGATTGAATGGTGGTGTTCAGAAATACTTCACAGCTGTATTGCAGATTCCATAATGTAGAGGTCTCTCAATAGACTTTGGTTTTTTTGTTTGCACTGGCCAAGGCAGCCTCCCAAATGATGGTTCCTGAATGAATGGCAAGCAGCAGTTTCATCCCCAAGAACAATCTATAAAATGTGACAACTGGGCTGGACTCCGATGAATCTGTCTCAATCCAGAGGATTCATAAAGACTTACCATGGGAAGTATAACCTTTAATATTCAATATGAACTTTTAGATATCTTAAACTTTCAAATAGTAACCTAAGCGTAATTTCTAAATAAGCTCTTATCTGACAAGCAAATGAACTCTTAAATTAATCATTAATATTTCTCTTTTATGTATAACTTTTACTATCAATCATTTCCATTTTTTGTTAACTAAATTATTAAGTTTACGGTTAAGGGTAGATGGCTGCATAGATTCATTAAGTTTAGATTAGATTATGTGGGGTTAATTTTGACAATTTGTTTCATAGTTGAATTGATGCTGGTGGAGGGATGCACAGCATTTTATATCAATGTAATCTGAAGCCTGTTAGCATACATGGCTTAGGACCCAACTGAATGCATGGCCCAAAAGTGTAGCCATCTTGTTGTTATTGGTGATAGAGGTATTCGTTGCACCATTTGATTCCCCATGCTCTATGGATTGAGGCTATAAGTCAGCAAGGACTGCTCTCCCTTCATAAGGAGCATTTCATTTTCTCAGTATTTTTATATATGATTCCTTCTCCATACAGATGCACATTCCTATACTAGATGAGGATCACTTTTTTAATAATATCATATTACTGATGCACATTCCTGTCGGTATGGTTTTATGCTAACATTTTTGTGTTGCGTTGGTTATGTGTGTGTGTATCAGGGAGCTAGTGTTGGTTTAAGTGTGAACTTGCAGCCTGAGGTTAAATGCTTTGAAAGTATTTAAGTGCATATTCTATGCAGTCTATGTGCATATTAAAAATATCAGAATTTAAATCTATAGAATAATGTTAAATAATTTAATTCTCAAATCTGTTTTATATACGTTATGTGCATAATAAATGTTTGTCTTATTAGTGCTGGAAGTGACTTATTATTTTATCTTTATTAATAATACTTTGAAATATATAATTACAAATAAGTTATATTATAAAACTCAACTACTCCTTGAGCTAGTGACTAGGGCTAACTGTGAATAAAGATTGAATCTTACCAATACATATTGAAACAGTTGACCTTAGTTAAAGATCGAGTTTCACGGTTCTACCACAGTCCATGTGTCATCATGCTCCTTTTTCTTTTTTATTTTGTTGTTGTAAAATGTATATAAACTATACGTATGTTTCTGAGAAGCGTCTATGAGATTTATAAATACAAATCTGAAATAAAAATCGTCAATTATTTTAAATATTAGCTTTTATAGGTGTGACTCAGATATATGTATATGACAGGAGCTTTTATATGTAATTAAAAATATTAAATAATTTTGTGTCTTTTAAAATTGCATTTTTTTAACTTTTATTTTAATACTTTATTTATATTGTCATAAAACTAAAAATATAAATTCAAGATGACTGTCTAAAAATAATTAAAGGGGTGGACAGTTTGTTTCATAAATTTAAAAAAGAATTTGTAAATTAAAGTTAAGAAAAAGTAAAATCTAGAACAAAGTTAATGGATTTTAGTTAGCTATATTATAGTTTTTTTGTCAAATCCATTTCCAAACAGGAAATTGATTTGAATTGATTTTAGACAGTTATCTCATGGCTGCATCTTTACTAACAATAGAGAAAAGACTTGTAAATTAGAGAGCCATTAGAGCCATGAAATCCAATTAAAACAAACATTCTCTGAGGGGCTAAAATATGACATAAGTAGTGCTAAAAATTATTGTGTCAGAGTTTGGTCAATCGTTGCTAGGTGACTTCACGTCCATTGAAATTTTGAGGGGGCCGAAGTCGCTTGCCTGCCGTCTTCAGCCTAACTCGTGCCGAGATGTAGCTCCAAGAATGCCACCTGCCACAGAAGATGCGTCAATACTTCATGAAATCCTGAGGTAACCAGCCCCAAAAAACTGTATAATCACCTTAACCCATTTTAATGTTGTAATTTAATCTGTAAATTAATATTTTCTTTGTTTAATGTTTTTAAAAAGCTCTGTTAATTTTTTATATCAATACTCTGCTACATAATTAATCTGACATCCAACTCACGCATCTTATTATTTTTATCATTTAGTGCGGTTTTGATTTAATTCTAATAATATTTTTATATTTTCCCACTTAATTTCTTTGTAAATGCCAATTAAATCCGATCTTACAAACTTAGAAAGGGGGGAGGGATTAATGAGTTCTTGTTATTTATCTTAAATATCTCATAAGATCGGGTTTATATTTTAAATGAATACATTTTTTTTTTATATAAATGTTTTCTCGTAAATTTATACAAATGTATAAATACTTTTGCAATCCGGGCTGGATATTGGTGTACATTAGCTTTATAAATTTCTTACTGATCATCATTGCCACAAAGACTGGTGACTTAAATTTGTTTTGCAATTTGCATTATTTTAGTTTTTGTTTCCTATGTTAAAATATTGATTCAAGAAGGGGAAGTAATGCACACTTCATTAATGATATTTAATTTATAATCAATGACTTTAGATTACATAGGTCATTATTTTAACATATCATTACATATTTGTTAAACCATTTAAGGCTTTTTTTTAATATTTAAATTTAATGATTTTATATATTATGATAGCGTTGCTAGCATATGCCCAATTATTCATAAGCCGCATAAGGCTTTGATCTGATTTGCCTATACCTCATTCCAGGGAATCATGATCATTTTCGTTAGTCATTCTTCTCCTCCAAGTATATATGTTATATACTGCTTTGAATCGCCTGTACCTCACTCCAGGGATTCAAAGCTTCGTCGTTTGTATCCTCATTCCTAAAAGGTCTACGTTTACTTCTAGAACATACAGGTTAGAGTAGATGAAGCAATGTATAGATGCGCCGTAGTCTGGCCTATAGAATCTTCCTACCTACCTTTTCTTCCTGTACCGCTTTAGCATGAAGCTGGCATGTACCATCGTTATAGAAAATTGGAGAATGACCTTATCCTGGCCAAATGTGCCATTTTCTCTCGCTGATAGTATGCTAGCACCACCATTTCTTATCGTTAGTTTTCCAGTCTGTTTAACAAAGTAAATCGTAATGATGTGTGATAAAACGTTTTTTTATTTGTTGGAGTTTAAATCCAACTTCTCATGAAGCTGTCCTCCCTCTTATTGAAATAAACCTTTCCCGCAATTATTGAGTTTTCGCTATATTCTGTCATTAATTGTTGAAAATGTAAAAGAAATAATGTTGTATTCTGCCGAGCAAAATGTATCCTCATTTTTAATTATTATAAATCAAATATCTAAATAAAATTAAACTTATGTATTGAAATCACCCAATCAGCGAAACTTGATTGTATCTTTATAAATGTATTTTTTATGTATAAAGCGTCCACCAAACCACTCCGATAAATCCATTTCTGGTAACCGCCGCACTAAATTAATATTTGTCAAAATCAAAATAATCGTAACAAGATTCTTTAATGTTTGTAATGA
The DNA here is from genome assembly GCA_028023455.1 of Epiperipatus broadwayi. Classification (NCBI taxonomy): domain Eukaryota; kingdom Metazoa; phylum Onychophora; class Udeonychophora; order Euonychophora; family Peripatidae; genus Epiperipatus; species Epiperipatus broadwayi. Next base: position 17,587,017 of record JAQFVV010012399.1, on the reverse strand, counting down.
AAATAAAGTTTTATAAGCATAGAGTTAATTGTATATATATAAACTCATCTTTAATTCTGTTCAGAATAAATATTTATATTTTAAACTTAATCCAGTTGTTTGAATCTCCTTATTAATATTTATATTTATGTATACTCGTAACTTAATATCTTGGGTTCACTCAATCTTTCATCATCATCATCACCAGTTGAGTCTTATGTAAAACATTGTAGCACCGGGCTGGGATATAGTGAATTTATGTGGTATCACCATAGGTGTTGTTCATAAGGTTATAGATTTGGGGAGTAGGCAATTAGGTTAGAATTCATGATTGCTCCTGACCTGTGTATCTCGTGCATGATTGGATTCGGGGTACTTTTGCTTAGATTCTAAATATTGTTGAATGGATATACATTTTCGACCGGTACAATATCTGCCTACTTTATAAATATTCTAGGTTCTAATAGCCTAGTGGTACCCTGGTATGACAGATAGGGAAAGAGCCACTGCCTAACCATTATATTAAATAAGACTACACAGATGACGGCACAATTCTCTTACCAGTTATATTGCTATGATATTATTTAACTTAAAAAAAATTACCACATCTTAAGCTACTGGTTTATCATTATCTTAAATTAAGATATAACTGCAATGAAATAGTTTTGTATTTCTGGAAGCAAAAGCACTTGATTATCATTTGCTTATCACATGATCACCATTTCATATGCTTACACATGCTGTTAATAAAAGTAGCAAACTCTCCATACAGTAGTGCCTCCAAGTACAAGCCTGGGTAATCATTGGATGCAGGAAGGTTTGTGCTCAGCATCCTTACCTTGTGCCTACTCATGCAACATCCAGACTAGTTTCTAGCTTGTGGCTTTCATCAGTGAGGAGTGTTCAATTTGAGAGTACTGATTGTTTTTTATAAAATAAAAATCTGATGATGATTTTGTGGAAATATACAAAATGAACAAGTTCCAGTAGATATGATTATATATACAGGTATTCTAAAGAAAAAAAGAATTAAAAAAAAAATCTTTTATAAGAACAAAGAACTATAAAGTGAATAAAATATATTTATTAATTTACTCAACAATTTCTAAATGACTTGCATAATATTATAAATTTGTGTTGAAAGAATTAGCTCTTTATTTATCTTTGTTGTTGTTTTGAAGTTTTTTCTCCTGTTAAATTTTTATTGAAATTTATAATTATTGCCTCTTTTTTATATTACTGTAAATTTAAAGTTCTTATTAAGTTTTTTTTCTCTCTATAAACTAAGATCTATAATTCTTAGATCTAGGTGCAGTGCTCTCAAATCCAAGGTTCCTTACTGATAAAAGCCACAAGCACTAGATAGGGATTTTATGCACAAACTTTCCTGCATTCATTGATTAAGAAGGCTTGCATTTGGTGGCACTATTGTATGGAGTTTGCTACTCTTATCATTTATTTACCAGTTTTTTTATCAAATAATATGTACACACACAAATGCATATATATGTATATATTGTAAGAGTATGGAGTAAGTAATGAATTGGAGTAATCTGAGGGTGGTGGAACTCATCACCATCCCCATTTTATGAATTATAAAAAAATATTTCTTATAGTAAATATAAGTGAATAAATATCTAAGGGATAAAATATAAAATAGATAAGGAGCATGATAGTCAGCATGAACAAAATCATAAGGTGCCTCTCCAGCATTATAGAAGAATAATAATCATTAATCATCAACAATCAGTAAAAAATAGTTAAAAATCAACAGTCAGCCTTGTGACTGGATTTGAAAGAGGACCATTATAGATAAGCTAAATTATCTAGCCATTGACAAACTAGAGGCAGAAGTACAACACAATTTTTTTGATGCACATACTTAAGTGGTAATCCATTACTCATAATAAAAAATATAATGCTGAGATACTAAATATGCTGATCATTATTAATGTCATGGGCATATAGTACCATTAATGTATAGGCCAACCATAAACTTAATTTCTAATAAAAATGTATTGCATGGATTTTAAAGGTGATACCTTTGCACAATTCAGGGTTATCATCTGGATATCCAAACACCAACATAAACTCTTGCATCAACATAAATAACCATTATGCTCTGAACTAGCTCAGGAAATAAGAACTCTATGAACTGTTACTGTGATTAAAAGAGATAAATAAATATAACAGCAGTTTATTCTAATTACTTTTAAAATAAGTTTACTGGAATAATTTAAAAATAATCCCCCAAATGCTTAAGATATATTGAAATCAAGTCACACCCATTGCCATCTCATGTAACAGATGGTTGGAGAAATAAAGACATTAACATTAGAACATTTTTTAAAACTATAAATTAACTGATTAACAATAAACAAAAATTAAAAAAAAGACATGATAATGTGAAAATTTAAATATTCATTTTATAAAAAAAATAGTTTCATAAAAATTATAGTTAACCAGTTGATTTACATTCATCAAATTAATTAATGTTTGCTTTCATTGATTCACTTTATTAAATAACAAAGGAAAAACAACTTTTTCATAATCAGAGATAAAAATCTTTAAGCTCAATTAATCTTATTATGATTTGGAGGGAAAATCAAATAAAAAAAACATGTTTCAAAAGAAAATGTTAAATGTAATTTAATAAAATTTAAATTACTTATACCTTTTTATAATTTTGAAAAGAAAAATCAAATGAATTAAAAAATGTTTCATAAGAAAATATCAAATTAATAAAATTATTCAAAATTATCAATAATTACTTTTATAAAAAAAATTTTAAACTATAAATAAAAACATAATGTGCACATAAAGCAAAATACCTTTAACTGTGGTTTTAAATTTATTTGGAGTCCCTTTGCATTTATAATTTCCAGATTTTTTTAGGCCCTGTTTTCTTTTTGAAGGATTATACACAATGCACATGGACTTATTTGTCTCTTTTTGGTATGCAGTATTTTCAGGTTAACAAACAGCAAGAATTTATTTTTATTTTTAATAAAATTTTCAGATGAGGCTAACATGTAGAGACACTCATGTTCTTGGTTGGAGACAAGGTACATATTACTTTAGGAGTAACTTCTTTACTTTTTGGTTCCTTTTCTCAATTTCTGCTTTATCAGTTTGCTTATTTTATTTCTGAGTCAGAAGCATAAATGTAACATGCTTTGGGATATTGATGATCATGATCAGATCTCTTATAATTACTTTCTTTGATGAGATGTGGTCCACATCCAGTTCATTTAATTATTTGGGTTTTGGTAGAGGATGGTGGATCATATACTTGATGAGCATCTTCTATAGGTTGAAGGTTTGATCCACATCTAGATCATTTGATTATCAGGATTCTGGTAGGACTATTGAGACTACCAGTTGATCTTCTCTATTACATTTTATTTCGGTGAAGCAGGTTACATGGAGGAAGATAATGTCTATCTTTTAGCTAAACTTAGGACATGGATTTTATTGTACAAAACATTTTGGTAATACAGCATCAATTGATCCATGCCATAAGATGGCGCTGTTGCTACGCTAAAGCATATAAATATTCTGTTTACAAGGCTGCTCATAGATCTTACGGCCTGTAAACTGTTCGACCGCTAAAGATGTTGAAGTGCACCCATTACCCCAACATCTATAGTATGTCGAACATTATTAGCGACGAGTATGCAAGACTCTATAGACATTACTCTTAACTATTGTACAGCATATGATGTGAAGCTGTGTTTTTTTTGAATGACCAAAAGTATATTATAATTTTTTTTTTTGTCTTTGGTGTTTTTTTATTTCATTTCGGTTTGTAAAAATTGTAACGATTTTCCAAATACCCCTGGTTTCATTGTCAAGGATCAGAATTCAGGAAATGAGGAATATTACTCACCATTCGGCAAAGTTCATGATCAAGTCACGCACTTTCCGAGACTTTTTCAAGATCAAAACATTTCAATGGCAGACGATTGTCAGGCATTTCGATTTGTAGATTTGCCTACTACAGAAGCAGATGCGGTGGCCTTTCTTCAACAGAGAAATATTCTCCTCACCCAGAAGAACTGCCTTATCGATTTTTTTGTTCTTGTTTGTTTTTAAAAGACATCCAAAATATGTAAAGACCCATGATTAATTTTTCAAAATATATAAATTAATTTTTGATGTAATTGTTGTTTTTACCAATAAAAAAAGGTTAAATGAAACCCACCCACCCAAAAAAAAAGTATATGAAAGTTGTTTAAAAAAGCACAAAAAAAAAAAAAGAGAAAAAAGTTACTTAAAAAAAAAAAAGACCGTAATCAAAAGCGGAAAAAAAAAAGTTACTTTAAAAAAAAAAAAAAGACCGTAATCCAATTTTGTTAAACGACAAGTTTAAAAAAAAAAAAAGAAAAGGTTTTAAAAAACGTATTAAAAAAATAAATTTTAAATCAATTTATTTACAAAAAAAAGAAAATACGGTCCAAAAACAAAAACAAAACAAACCCAACAAAAAAAACACGATAACATTACAAAATAATAATAATCAAATCAGCCTGGTAACGGTATATCTATTCGTTTTTCAGTAGCAACAGCGCCATCTTATGGCATGGATCAATCGATGCTGTATTATCAACATTTTTATAACTAAACTCATAGTGTGCTAACAACTTTATTAAAACTTCAACAGATTGGATAATACTTCTGTTTCTTCTTTAGCAGTTTTGTCAGGAACTTTTCTCCTATCTTTTTCAAATGTTTTACCCACCCATTAATTTTGAAACAGCCCTGTCTTCAACCAATTACAGTTCTGTCTCTAACATGACAAAATTTAGTAATGACCAATTAGGTCAATATTTACAAACACAATTGTTCAGCTATTTCCCTCCAATATTGACATTGGAAAACAATTCAAAAACTTAAGTTAAAATCATAAAATTTTTGACATTTCTTTATAATTAATTTTTTTTTTGCAATAAGAAAAACAAGATAATCAGTTATTTATACTGATTTGATAACCACTCCTCGTTATATTGAAGAGAGATAAAGAGAAAAGAAAAAAGCAATTCTAATTAATTAAAGTAAAATTTGTTGATCATGTGATGCTTAATGGTTTAAAGTAAAATTTAACAAAAATGTTGAAATCTTATTTTTTTTCCTTTTAAGAATATTTCTAATCACAAATCTTTATCTCTCTTAAAAGGGTTAAAGTTATAATTGCTTAATATTTTATTGAAGAGAAAATTTTTCCTCTTAGTACATTCTTTTTAAAAATTAAAATCAACTGGTAATTAGATAAAAATATTGAAGAGAGAAAACAAAAAATATTTATCTGATTTTATAGTTCTCTTTCCTTTTATTAACATTTACAAATTTTATTACATATTAAAATATTCATATTATGTTTTAAAAAAATGTTTGAAAATTATTTAAAGAAAAATGTCCAGAATTTTTCTATTATCATTTGGGAAAAAACAATTAAATGAACAACCTATTATTAAAAAAAAACATATGAGAAAACTAAATATTATCCCCCCCCCCTGATTTAATTAACTTTAAACTTAAGGAACATGCTGCTAACTATTCTTGTTATTTTTAATACAGCATTGTAACCAAATGGCTTCAATATAGAGTGATTTTTTAAAAAATGTAATGAAAATTGCCAAATTTTTATTTTCAGAAAGAACGAAAGATTTTGGAAAACAAACGGCTTGATTTGGATGCTTCCAAAAGTCGACTCCGCAAAGCCCGTTCACAAGAGGCCCAGTCTAATGTAAGCATAGTAAGGCCCTTCTTTGTTACTCTTCTTTTCTATAATATATATTTGTAATTCAATAAATTAGTGCATGACTGTTAGAATAAAATTCTAATTCTATAAATTTTAAAATGATATTGATATTCTTAAACATTCATACATTTTCATGACTTTTTAAAAATTTTATTTAATTTTTTTTAAAACTATATTTACTTTCTTTATCTTATTTCAGCAATGGAATAAAAAATTAGATGTGTGTAAGGTTTTTTTTATTTAATGGGGGAGGGTAATCATTGTTGGTTAAAATTCTAGTAACCATTTGTATGGTTTAATAAACTGTTAGAGTGCTGGACTTGAGACCTAAAGTTTTCCAGAACAAAGCTCAATTCATCTCTTCTAGTTTTCAAATGTGACATGATCTCACAAGCAATTTTATATATATATGTTTTTGATTCTGTTGGGTTAAGTGTGATAGAGTAATGAACTTGGATGCAAAAGTTTTATGTGTTTAAGCTCAACCCTATTACTCTCAGTATTCAAATGTCATATGACCTTCTATGCAACTAATTATTTGGTTAATTGTAGCAATCGTTCTGAAAACAATTTACTGTAATATTTTATATTTTAGAGAAGCCTATCTATAATTTTTTAATTAATACCATTTAACACAAAAGCAAAACATTAAATGTCTGGAAAATTTATTATTAATACTATTAAGAATAATAAAAACAAAAAATGTTTCTAAATAATTGGCCCAGTTATGGAATAAGTTTCCGATTTCATTTTATTCTGACTATGGATTACTACTTCGGTGTTTGGATCGATCTTGATTTTATGAGCAACTGACTGATCATAATCTTCATCATTTTGAATTACTATTGATCAATGTACTTTTATCCACATCAGATTTTTTCTCCATGTCATTCTAACATCTCATGCATTTATCTCACAAGATGTCTTTTAAAATTGACCTCATGTATACTATTATTAAGTACATCAAGTCAAAGTCCACTCCTGGCATTCTTATGAATATCATTTTGCCTTTTCATACATTTTTTAAATCTGGTATATGAGTATGCATTTGATTGCTTTCTTGCATATGATTTGAAATTTTGAAAATTGATATGACCATATTCATCACCATCATCAACCTATATCATTGCTAGTATGTGCAAGTATTAGTAACAAAGCAATTAGGAAAATGCAATACCGTATATTTTAAAAGTAGTTGATTTTTATCATTGAGGCTTACAAAATTTCATTTCAGACCAAATAAAAACAAAGTGCTTACATTTATTGTTTTTTTTTTAAAAAATAAAGTTCAGTATAAATATTCATTAGTGTGAATGTATAAAAACATGTATAGAAAAATTAATTAATGATTGTTGCGATTAACATGCCTCGCTTAATTCAAATTAAAAAAAAATTGCAACAGGTTTGGGATTTTTTATTTTATTATTATAATCAGCCCATTACTATCTCATATAACCATTCATTCATTAGTCAGTAAATGGGTATCTGGCTATTCTAGTGACAGAAAGATGGGAAATCGTTCAGAACCTCACTTGGTGAATAAGGCTTTGTCTACTTAAATGCCTATATGAGGGACTGTATTCTGTTGGGATTATTAAAAAGTTCTTATTTATATACGATAAAGTAGTGGCTTGATAGTTAAGTTTTTTATTGATTGTTTTATTTATTTATTATTATAATATTCAAACCTCCCCCCCCCTATTATTTTGAAAATTTTAACGCTGCATATTTCTTAAGAGACAGAATAAAGGAGAATCAAAAATTAATGATATGGGAAAATCAGTTAGACCTTTATCAATACGTTCATTTTTGGATTTATGTCGTCTCAAATCTGCAAGGTGCACGTATTTATTTAAAAGTAACTAATTTATTAAAAAATCTTAAGGATTACTTTTATATTTATTGTTAAAAAGTAGAGATACCCTTCATGGTTTAATTTAGTGGCAAAGTACTGGACTCAAGAGCTAAGGTTCAACACTGCAATTGCCTAAATTCAAACACCAAATAACTTTCTAATTAACGAAATGTTTAACTATTTATGTATTGCAGGGTTTAATATTCTGTGTGGTTTTAATACTCTGCTTAATTTAGTCAGTTAAGGAATGGCGGATCCACCTCAATCTATAAATTCCTGTGCTCAACTTAAGACCTTTCAAGCGACAAACCATTAGATTATTATGATTTTAAGAAATAGGTTTTTGTTTTTTTTTTGTATCAGAAGTAAAATGAAGTTTACAAGGGGGGGGGGGTCATTAATTTGCTTATTTACGAAAAAAAGAAATCCGTAGAGGAGAAACGATATTTCTTACAGCTGACCTTACATAATATAAATAAATATGCGCAGATTTATTTCCCAATTATTAAATATTTTGCTTTTACTGAAATGTGAGTGTTTTACCTTCCTATTAAAAGATTATTATCCTCTGTTGTGCTCAGTTTTTTTGTTGTTGTTATTCGTATATTTGTGAGGTACTAAATCTTACTTTATAAACTTATTTTTGCATTGTTTTAAAAGTAGGCTAGTCTCTTTTTATTGCATGTAATTGTATTATCTACTTACGATTCACTAACTGCTTTTGGGACCAAAGACATCAAAATCTTTAGAGAAAAGTACTGATTATCATCATCATAATTATTATTTGTTTGAAGTTACTTCCATTCAATTAAAAACTCATCTGATATTAAAAATACATTTTATTCTTATTCTATTAAGAATGTTTAGCAAAATATTTATAACGAAATATTGTAGCTAATACTAGATTCACTAGATTCTTTTTTGTACCTTTCTTTGTTTTTTTGTTTACTTCGTTGTAATGAGTCTGAAGTTTTAAAAACTATATAATAAATTTCTAGTACTTGAGAAATTATTTCTTTTGTAGCACATTTAGTTTTACAAAGGAAAAATACACACACACCACCACCCACCCCCAACCATTATCAATTGACTGGGACTATATAATAAATTTCTAGTATCCAGTTTCTCTAGTTGCTAGCTTCTTTTCTCTAGACCAGACGAATAAGCTTCTTTATTTCATCCATCCATCTCACACATGGTGTCTTTGTAGATTTTTTACAATCTCTTGGGATCTGGTTTAAGATTTCAACTGTCCATTTATTATCTTTTCTATAAACATATTGACCCCTACTGCACTACAATTTCTTAATTCTTTCAATGATATAAATAATATCTATTTGCTCTCTTATCTATATATTTTGTTTTTGATCACTTGTTGTTACTCCTAACATACATCCTCTCTTCATTGAATGATCTGAAGTCTCTGCATTGCTCTTCTGTTAAGGGTCCAAGTTTCAGATTTGTAAGCAAGAACTGATAAAACATAGGCATATTTCCTTTTACCATTAAGTTATTACTTTTGAAGGGACTCCATCCAAGTTTAATTCTATGGTTAATACCATCCATAATGCTTCCATATGTATTGATAATCTAACCATGGGATTTATTGTTCTTAAATTCTTCTAATTCATCGCTACCAATCTTTATTTTTTGGGGGGGGGGAAACTCCATTGAACATTGTTAGATTACTCTTCATGGAGAAAGTCTCCAAAGTTCTTTTGAGGGAATATTGATGGAAAATATTGATCTTTCCTTTCATGTTGAAAAATGTTTCACAAAAATTCAAATAAAATCATTGGGAAAAACCTTAAGAAATGAATAATATCATTTCTGTGCATTTCAAAGCAATATATTCTGTATAAGCTGTATGAATTGGAGTTATCATTTTAGAAGTTGATAATATTCTCTGGAAAGAAAATTTGCATCCAGGGATTAATCTGCTTTTTAAGAATTTAAATAATCTGCAGCTATGATATATCACACAGAGCTAACTGGATCAAGAGAATGCTACAAAGATGACAGCCCAAATCCATCACAGTGTTTTGTAGTGGGGAGAAGAATGTTGATAGGCTTCAGACAAAGTTTTCCAGTAGTTACAGAAAAGTAAGATTTGAGCATAGACTTAAATTTTCAGATCTTGAGGCATACTAGGTGAATGCTGTGTTATTAGACCATGAAATTATTTCAATAGTAAAAATTATTGTGAAAAGTTTTCAGTTGTTTTTAAAAAAGAGATTTATAACATAGTGATAGAGAATACATTTATAATATCTCATGACTTGAGTTTGAATTCAGGTCAAATAAACCTAGAGTTTTTTTTTCAGATCATAAATGTGTTCAAAATTATTTTTATCAGGTAGCCAACCTATAGATAACACAGTTAGGTATTTAAAAGTAATCTGAAAGTTAATATCTTGCCATTATTAACTAAAGAATAAAGATCCCAGTTTAAAACAAATTGGTCAGGAGAGTGTCAATGCATAGACTGAAAAATAAAAAAAATGATATGGCCCTCATTAATGATGAGTATATTCCTACAGGTCTTACACCCACAGTTACCCTTACCCTACAATTATTCTTTTACTGTTCTTATAACTTACATGTCTTAGTATTTATTTCATAAACTATTCAATTTGAAATATCACATTGAATGTTTGTTTACGAAACTTATTTACAATTGCTTTGGTATCTGTAGGACAATGATTGTTTTGCTGTTGGTTATTTTATTTTATTTTTTGATTATTTTGAAGGTTTATTGTCTTTTTCCAATAAGATTTATGTCTGATCACATGTGGTATATATATATATATTTTGTAATGGAAGAATAAATCTATCAGTAGTGCTAATATAATAGATGTTCTTGTTATTTTGTCAATTTGTGTATATATAAATACTTATGCTATAACATGGCTGCAGAAAGGAGTTTGCTATTAACTGAAAGGAGACCCTTTGATTCCTCTTGGAAGCCTTAAAGGAACCGAGCAGGGCAAATTCCTAATGTCCACTCCATACGTTCTTGTCGTTGCAGCTGTTATTACTATGTGATTATTCATATAGTATACGAACATGGATGGGCTGCTCACCAACACGCATTAGCCAGCATGGTGAGTTTATTGGCTTTTTACCTCTGAGTTTAAGATCAAGAAACACCATGGTCTTTCTTCTCAGTGCATGATAAGGCAGAGTGAATGTTTGTGTAAATGATAAATATTTTTCCAATACATATATACAATTATGACAGACAAAAATAAAGCATGGCCCTTATTCCCAGGAGGCTGTAAAGTCACCAACCAAGGCAGCGGTTGGTGGCCGAAGGCGGAGGGTGCTAAGAATCCCCTGATTGCGGACCCAGGCTGCCATTTGATGACGACTTTTTATTTAGGTACTTACAACTGCAGATCACTTTCAAGTGAAGGAAGATTGTAAGAATTAGAAGAAGAACTGTCTTATATTAAATGGGACATTATTGGACTTTGTGAAGTTAGAAGAAAAGGAGAAGAAACAATTGATTTAAAAAGTGGACATATACTCTATTATAAAGGCACACATATTGGAAATACAAGTGGAGTAGGATTCATTATAAATAAAAAGTGCAAGAACAATATTGTGGAGATTGATGGTGTATCGGACAGAGTGGCAAGATTAGTTATACAACTTAATAGCAGATACCAAATGCAGATAATTCAGGTTTATGCCCCAACAAATTCTCATAGTGATGAAGTAGTAGAAGATTTTTATATGGATGTACAAAAGGCTTTTGATCAGAGTAAACAACATTTTAAAATTGTTATGGGAGACTTTAATGCTAGAATTGGTAGACAAATGAAAGATGAAATTGCTGTAGGTAATTTTGGTTATAGTAATAGAAATGAGAGAGGACATAGACTTGTGGAGTTTGCAGAAAAAGAAAAACTTTATATTATGAATTCATTTTTTGAGAAAAGTGTTAAAAGGAAATGGACATGGAAGCATCCAAATGAAGGTACAGCAGAATTGGATTATATTTTGACTAACAGAAAATACATATTTCAAGATTGTAATGTTCTTAATAAATTTAACACAGGAAGTGATCATCGATTAGTAAGGTGTAAGTTACGTGTTAATGTAAAACTAGAGAGACAAAAATTATTAAGAAAAACAATATTTACAGTTGATATTCCTAATCTTCAGAAACATTCTAATGAATTTAAATTAGAACTTACAAATAGGTTTCAAGTGTTAGGAGATTTTGAACATGATTCAGATTTGAATGAAATTAATATGAAAATAACTGATACACTTTTAAAAACTGCAACAAACATAGCTGGTAGAAAAAAGCAGCAATTGACTAATAAAATTTCTACTGAGACTAGAGAATTTATGAAGAAAAGAAGGAATATGAAGATATACAAAAATGATGTATTAAAAAGAATTGAATATCTCGAATTTTGTAAAAAGGTATGGAAAAGAGTTGAAAATATAAATATAAGAAAGTATAACTGTGAAATAGCAAGGAAAGCTGTAGAAGAAAATAAAAGTCTCAAAAATGTTAAACAACATTTTGGTATTGGTAGGAAATTTATATCTGCAATAAGAAAAAAAGATGGAATTATTACTAAAAAGAGAGATGATATCATGAAATTGGTAGAAGATTTTTATCAAGAATTATATAGTAATAAAGAACAAGTACCTCCTATATCTATTACATCATCCGAATTGCCCAGAATTTTAAATGAAGAAGTAAGACATGCAATTAAGTGTATGAAGAAAGGAAAGGCTCCAGGAAATGATGGAATTATAATTGATATATTAAAAGAAGCAGGTGAAGAAATAGAAACAATTTTAGCAAAGTTATATACCAAATGTCTAAATGATAAAGATGTACCGGAAGATTGGAAGAATGCAGTAATAATATTAATATTTAAAAAAGGTGATAAAGAAGATATTAGAAATTACAGACTTATCAGCCTTTTATCAGTTTTATATAAAATTTTTACCAAGATAATTACAACTCGTCTACAGAGAACTTTGGATTTCCACCAACCAAGAGAACAAGCTGGATTTAAAAGTGATAATTACAACTCGTCTACAGAGAACTTTGGATTTCCACCAACCAAGAGAACAAACTGGATTTAAAAGTGGTTTTAGTACAATAGATCATATCCAGGTATTGAGAGAAGTCATAGAAAGGTCAAACGAATATGAGTTGTCATTATGTTTTGGATTTGTAGATTATGAAAAGGCATTCGATTCTATACACATTTCTTCAGTGATTAAAGCATTGGATCATCAAGGTATAGATCCAGGATATTGTCATATTTTAAAGAATATTTATAAAAATGCAACAGCAACAATTAGATTACATAATGATACTGGAAAAATCAACATTGAGAAAGGTGTAAGACAAGGTGACTCCATATCTCCAAAACTCTTTACAGCAGTGCTGCAAGAAGTATTTTGTGGATTAAAATGGGAAACTAAAGGAGTGAAAGTAAATGGAGAATATTTAAGTCATTTAGATTTCGCAGATGATGTAGTTGTTTTTGCAAATAATGATTCAGAGCTGCAGGAAATGTTGCAGGAGTTAGCAGATGAAAGTAGAAAAGTAGGACTAAAGATAAATGTTAAAAAGACTAAAGTAATGTTTAATCGATTTGCTCAAAATATGAAAATAAAGATTGATTATGAAGAATTAGAAGAAGTTAACAGTTACAAATACCTTGGTCAGATTATTAATACAGATGGAAACATAATGGAGGAAATTAATCATAGAATTAAACTTGGTTGGAGTGCTTTTGGTAGAAATAACTTGATACTAAAAGGAAATATGCCTATGTGTTTGAAAAGGATGGTTTTTAACAAATGTGTTTTACCAGTTCTTACTTATGGATCTGAGACTTGGACACTTAATGGAAGAGCAATACAGAGACTTCAGACCACTCAAAGGAGTATGGAGAGATGTATGTTGGGAGTAACAAGAAGAGATCGAAAACGCAATGTATGGGTAAGACAACAAACAGGTGTTACTGACCTTAGTGAAAAAATTAAAAGATTGAAATGGAGTTGGGCTGGACATATTGCTCGAAGAGATGATAATAGATGGACAATTGAAATTTTAAACTGGATTCCAAGAGATTGTAAAAGACCCAGAAAGAGACCACATGTGCAGGGGTCTTGTGGAGAAGAGAAGCTAAAGATCGGAGAAGATGGATTAAACTTGGAGAGACCTTCATCCTGCAGTGGATTGATAATGGTTGATGATGATGATGATGATGCTATAACATGGTATAATGCGAATTATTGAGACTGTCAATCTTGAAATAACAGACCTTTTAGCAATTTTAAATAACAATAGTCCAGCTTAATAGGCAACAGTTAGATCTTTTATAAGCTGGCGGATAATATATTTTTTCTCACAGGCCTTTTAGAAAATTGATGTATCTATCTTAAGAAATATTTTTTACTATTTGTAAAAAAAAAAAAAAAAAAAAGTTAAAATGGTATATATTTCAATTTTTTTCCTGCATAATGTCAAAACTGTAGTGTGAATATAATAGGTGTTCTTGCTAATAACTGCAGCATATATTAGCACATACTTTCACACATAAGTATGATGTCTATATAATTTAAATTAGCCATTGTTGTATTTCTTGGATTTGGTATGAGACTTTGGATTTACTTATTAGATTCTCTTATCTGTTTGACTGAGATTGTCCAATGAGAAAAACTTATATATTACGAATTTAATTTTATGTGCTGTTGGTTACATATAATTGTTTATTCCAAGTATTAATTTTTAATTTATTTTTTTTTACCAATTAGGGCCTTGGAACATAATGGTTAACATATTAATTCACCATACCTATAATCTTGAAATTTAAATTTTGAACAAATAAATCTTGCAAACTTTTTCATATTACATGCAATCCATAAACAACATAACTAGTCATTCGGTATTAATCAGTAAAATGTGATCTGGATATTAATTGTTTACTGGATAAAAGTTCCAGATTAACTTGGTCAGATGAGTATTGATATGCTTACTGCGTAACAAAATAAATTGAAAATATAATTTTAATTCTTATTGATAGAGATATCAAAATTGTATGGACAAAGAGAATTCACGTTGTTTTTATCATCCAGTTTATTTCTGTTTTTTGTAAGATTCAACCACATTAAAAAAACACAATTTGTGAAATCTATTATAATATATTTTCAAATATGAACTGGATCTAGTTAATGTTATCTCTTTCCCATCTTCAATCTTCAAACAGATCCCAATTTTATGATTATGAAGATCTTTGTAATGATGTTTTTTTTTTGCATGTATTTTGTGTTTTTTCATATATAAATATATATGCTCCTTGTGTGTGTTTGATAATATGTATCTAAATAAATGTAATGTATATCTGCATATATACATATATATATATCTCAATAATGTATTTCGCTTGATTGATGTTTTTTAAAAAACAACAACAAACACCATTTTATAAATGATTCTTCTTATTTCCTCTGCTGTGTGTCTGTTGTTTAGTGAGATTTTAGAAACTTTATATTATGTCTTATTTTATTTCTCACAGTCTTTTTACTTCTTTTCTTCGTGCCTTTCCAAGGAAATGATTGAGAAGGTTAGTATGCTTTGTGAAATATTTTATTGCAACTAATATCTTATAATTATCATTCCAAATTTATTATTACCTTTGTTCTTCTTTTTTGTTGTTGATGTAGCAAATCTTTATTTGCATACATGTATATGTGTGTCTTACTTGTGCTTATGCTTATGATAAATATTTTTTAGTTATGTATTTATTTTTTGCATTATTTTTTATCTGAAATATTTTAAATGAACTGCAAAGCTGCTAATTAATGTGCATTCAGGCATATTAATTGATTCTATGATCATCACTTACTGATATTATAGGAATGTATTGTATTAATATCAGCTATGTATGTAAAATGCTAGATAAAAGCTGTGTGTTTATCATCCAAGTCCAAATATTTATAATTATTTTTATAATTGCTTTGGTTTTGTTTGTTAGTGTAATTTTAATCCTGCTTAACTACTTCTAAAACACAATTTTACATTTAATGAATTGTGGTAATTTTTATATATAACATGGCTCTGGTTATCATTGTTAGAAAATTAAGGCAAACATTGTATAACATGTTAATTTTTTCAATTTTTAAGATAGAAAGAATTCTGAAATACTAGGCATGCTAAAAGTTTTCAGCATTGTTGGGAAGTGTTTTGTGGTAATTAGTAATATTGTTGAACTTACATTTGTCCAGTTCCATTAACAATTTTTACCTGGAAGTAAGACTGCCGAAGAATGTCTGAAGATAAAGATATTGTTCTCATTTGATTTGTGTGTGACAGTAATGAAGAGAAAAAATTAACTAAATATATCTCCATTATAGTTTTTGTGATACCTTTTCAGGTGCAGTCATTGATTATAGAGTTTTTAAGCAATTTAAAAAATAAATTTTTTAACACGCTTTTCCTTTTCAAAATTTTTTTTTTTAATTTTACAGACCATTTTTTATTCCAGTTTTCCTTCAACGTTTTAATCATTATATATGATTATTGTCAAGGATTGTTGATTGTTATTGATATTGGGACTGTCCAAGTATTGACTGGTTTTTAATGATATATATATATATAAAGGATTTGAACCCAGATTTTCAAGCTCCCCACAATTATCCACTCTAACTTATACAACTGATACACATGACTATGTACATGTGAAAAAGATAAAATGATTTCAAATATATCTATTTCTAAGTACATTAAGTTTAGTATAGACAATATACATGTATTTAAATATTATATATATATTTTAACAAAGAATTTCCAAAAAACAACATAATAAAAAATATTACATGACATAAATTAAATTTCTTTAACATAGAAAATTAAGCAAGAAGTAAGTTAAAAAATTTTTTTAATTTACATCATATAATATTTGTTGTTATTATTTTTGGAAATTCTTTGTAAACATATATATATATTGTAGGAATAATCAATCTTTGACAATGACCATATACTAGGCCTGAAAACATTGGAGGAAAACTAAATAAAAAATGGGGCTTAAAAAAAACGATTTGAAAAGAAAAAGTATGTTAAAGAATTTATTGTAGTTTTTTACCTGTTTAACATATTAATGGATTATATTCATGAAAAAAAAAAAGACATGACTTTATTCATCAGGAATTCATAAGGTGTTCGAATGCCAGAGCTGCAAGTGCCAGAATCGATTCTGGGGCATCCTAATCCCAAGTCGTATGCTCTTCCAATTACCCAAACTACTCAAAGTATATTTGTAAAGAACATAGTAAAATGTTTATTATTGGTTTTATTTTATTAAATGATGGTGGTGTTTTTGTTAGCTTCGAAAAATAATCAACCCATCTTTTTATCTTGGATTTTTTTTTTTTTTTGCTTTCACAACATGTGCTAGAAAGCTGATTTCAGTTTTATACATGTGTTACTTGTTCTAGAAATAAAAGTTTGTTTTATTAAGTCACATCTAAGAATAAGATATGTAGTATAATTGATGTGTATAGGTTTAATGTTATAGTTTGTTAAATGAACAAAAAAAAGCTGAGTTGTTAAGAAATAATTGTTGTTTTTATTAAAATATTATATTTCATTTCAGCATGAAATATATTTTCACTACATTTTTATTAGTACTTTAAATTGCATCGATTGATTTGACTAATCTATTCATAGTCATTTGTTATTCAGTTTGATTGCTAGATATAGGATGGTTAAGCTGTCGCAAAATTTTGGTTTTAAATTATGAATTCAAAGATGCCTATTAACGTAAACAAAATGTTAATTGTATAAATAAATTTATGTAGTAATGTAACATATTATAACTCTTTATTTATTTTTTACAATATATATAAATGTACCGGCTCACAAATTTTATCCAATTATTATTTAGCTGCAATATTTTTTAATAATTGACAAATAGTATATTCAATCTTTAAAAATGTCAGGGGGGACGGGTTTGACATTCTGTAATATAATAAAAAAATTTAGAATCAAAATGAGAAACCAAAATAGAAATGATTAGATTATCTAGAATTAATCTCATTTATTTGGAGAATATTAAGATTTTAAGATATTTTATTGCTTTAATAAAATGTGTTATTTGAATTTCATCACTATTGATAGGTTTCTGCCAAATAACAAATGCTATATATCAGTTTAATCACTTTTATGCAGCATGTATGAAATTAATATAATTTTATTTTGTTTTACATCTTAATTGACATATTCTTCATTTTTTTCTTTTTTATACTTTCTAGGTATTTCTTTTTTTTTGGGGTCGAAAAATTTATACAAATATTTTCTTCTTTTTTTTTTTTTTTGATCTATTAGGAGATATTCATTATGTTGCTTATAAAATGCCATTTTATTAAAAGTGGATATGTATAATATTTTATTAGTTTTCAATTTTGATAACTGGATTGAATTATCATAAAGTCTAAACTGTGCATTAGTTTAAACCATGAAAATATACATAAAAATGAGATAATATTAAGCAAACTTAAGACTTATTTTATAGTTTTAAATAATAATGATGATAATGGTATGAAAGAAGGGATACAGTGGAAATGAAATGATGAATAATCATCTACAACTGTATCACTGTTTTTACTGACATAGGAAATGAGCAAAACCAGCATATGAAACCACTATAGGTATTACTAAGCAAGAGATACATGATATCATTGAGAATCAAGAATTATATTTTGAGTCAATATTTAAAATGACATAGTGCAAAATCATCTAGCCAATGTAAAACACAAAGCATATTATAAAAGTAATCCTATATCAAACAATGTTAGGATCATGATTTCAATGAGTTATACCATTACAAAGCAAAAAAACTTTGCAACAAAGTCAACTAAATTTTTCTACTATTTTCAATTATTACTTTATATATATATAAAATACCATTTATAAATGGATTAGATGTAAAGCCTGTAACTTTTTTTATTACAGGTTTTTTGTTCAGCCCTTTTGTATTTGCCTAACTTAGTGTCTCTTCTAGTAAATCTTGCAGATAGTAGTTTGGTCAACTTTTTAGTTTCAGTTTTCCTCCCTTGTTATAGCTTTTTCAATAACTATTTTATCCATTTATCTTTTTTCTTCTTTATCTTTTTTGTAATTTCATTTCAGATTTTTTTTTTTCTTGTATCTCCAGGATTCCATTGTAACAATTATTTTCATTTCAAAGTAACAGAAGTTGAGATCATGATTTTGGGATGGATCAGTACATAATTCTAGTTGAAAGTTTCTATCATGGGTATTTTCATTCTATACTCTTTTTAGTTAGATCAGTGACATCGTTAGGCCAGTAACGATCATCTTTTAGCAAGAGCTTAATTATAGTTTTTTTAAACTCTACAATATTATATTGTAATACCTGTTTAGTATCAGACTTCTAAGTTGACTTTCTTATTGCTGATTTTATCACAGTGAACTCCTGACTTTTTTTGCCCATATTAATTTGTTGTTTTTTTTTTTTAAAAAAAAATTCTGATATCAATCTTTCATCCAATCATATGACTACCTCAGAAATTACTGCATTAATCCTTAATTAATTGATTTTCTTTTTACAAGAAAGTTCCTTTTTTTTCTTAAAAAAATTATTTTATTTATATATCAAATTGGAAAACAACTCTTGATTTCTTTCAGAGATAAAAATTTGAATTCCTTGTTTTTGCTTTTTTTTAATTATTTGATAAACAGCACTTAATTTCTTCAAAGATAAATATTTTAATCTCTTCTATTTTTATTTTTTTGAAAATTAAAATATTCCTTCTCTCTTTTTTTCCAGTTATATCCTAATAAAAATTTAAACAATTGTATTATATAAATGTCTTAAATTATATCACATGATCATTTCATGTTTGTAAATCTTTTAATAAGTTTAATCTAGCAAAATTTCTATTTAACAATTAGATCATCCTGCAATAATTTTATCAATATATATAAAATCATTAAAGCAAAACTCAGTTTTTTTCATGAGTGTGAAAATTATAAACAGATTGTTTATAGGAATAAATAATCAGCAACATAGATACTATTTCCAACCAAATTCCCAGATCAGCAATAGTTAATATCCCAGAAATTCATTTGAGGATTTGGTTTTATTGGCTTTACTATCTAATGTGTGTTCATTGATTACTCGAGTGTACAGTCTCAGTTGGTAAATCATTGTTATTTTTTTTTAATGTGAACTGTGTTTGAAAGTTTAAATATTTGCAGATGTACTGTTTTTTTTTATAATTCTGTTAGTCCAATTTCTTGAAAAGCATTTTAAAGTTTAATATTGCTAAACAATATGAATTAGCAAAGATTGTTATATCATAAACAAAAAATAAGGAAGTTTATAAGTTTTAATCTCAACCAGAAAAATTATAATCCTATTCTAAAGCATACCTTCCCTGTTGGGTAATACTGTCATAGCCTCTCTAAATAATAATCAAATGATTTATTGTTTGGGGATCTCATAAAAACACACTGGAAGTGACATATCTTGACTGTGATTCATGGATCTTGGGCTCCATGAATTTGACACTCCATCACTGCAATAAAACATGCAGGATATGAGCTCTTTTTTGGTAGTAAATATATTAAAACTTGCTTAAACAATCAACAAAAATATTTATTGTTGTTAAAAAGTTGTTCATCATTACAATTTTGTTCTAAGACTAAATACTAGAGATCATTTATATTCTATATTCTTTTATATCTCCTAGAAACCTCAATATTGCTTTAATTGAAATAAAATCCTTGTTTTTACTTCACCTTTGAGTGGTAAATTTTAAATTGCACTTTATGCAAAAAAGTGAAGCTTAGTATTATTAGAAAAGAATTATAAGGCTTAGCGTTTTTGGAGAACTTAGGTCTCCATATTCATAGCCTATCTTGGAAGTGTCAGCTTATGTTGAGAATTTTAAGTGAAGCTTAACAGTAATTTATGCAAAATTTATTCAAAGTTTTCTTTCATATAGACTATTTTCTGGAGATTACAAAGCACGATTCTTTTCGGTTTATTACATAGTTGTCATTTGCATGCTTTATTGTAAATGACAGCTATGCAATAAATAAAAAAAAATCATGCTTTGCAATCTCCAGAAAATGGTCTATATGAAAGAAAACAATTTTGCATAAATTACTTCTAAGCTTCGCTTAAAATTTTCAACGTAAGCCGGCACTCCCAAGATAGGCTATGAATATGGAGACCTAAGTTCTCCGCAAGTGCTAAGCCTTATAATTCTTTTCTAATATCACTTCAAGTAAGTTTATCTTTTAATTTTAATAATAGTACAAATATTAAAAAAGTCTCATCTCTGCCAATAAGATTATAAAATGAGCCTGCATTGAAATATAATATTAAATTTTAGATATTTTTTTCTTCTGGATTTGGCAAAATAAAATAAATTGTTTTTAGTTTTTGATTTTCCTTTATTCCAATTTTTACCTATGTCTGCCATGCAGATGTGTACATATTTTGGCAGAATGGTATATATATTATAAACGACTTGAACCTTCAAGCTTCCTACATCTATCCAATTTATTTTATACAACCACATGCATGTGAAAAAGATAAATGATCTCCAATATACATATTTCATGCTGAATCAGCATTCAACAGATCGTCCAAATCACCATCTTCCACACATATCAATCAGTGCTCAGTTTATATTAAGACAGCAATCCTTTAAACTTTAATGGACACGCTTCAATCTTTTCCACTCTCCAACTATTCAATCATCCATTTTATTAAAAACTGAGGATGGAACACTCAAAGCTCTTGCTGATGTCAATATTATTGTCATATCCATGTTGGCCTTAAGTCAATCTGACCCCTCATATGTAGGACCTTAATATGTCCATTTAATTGTATAGAAGAGGTATGTGCAGAATACAGGCTGAATATGTAATATTTGAATATATGTATATTGTCTATACTAAACTTAATGTAAATATAAAGGACTTGAAGTTGAACTTTCAAGCTCCCTACATCTATCCAATCTATCTTATACAGCAGACACACATGACCACACACTTATGAAAAAAAAAGATCTCCAATATACATATTTCATGCTGAACCAGCACTCATCATTTTTTCCAAATCACCATCTTCCACACATATATACAATCAGTGCTCAGTGTATATTAAGATACTTTAATGTGAGGATAGAAAGGCTTTGTGCAGTCCATCTTTGAATTTTCAATGAAATGGATGGCTGAAGAGTTGGAGAGTGAAGAAGGTTATAGCTTGTCCAGTAAAGTTTAAAGATTTGCTGTCTTAATATAAATTGAGCACTGATTGTATATATATATGTTGGAGAGGGTGATCTGGACCAATTGATGAATGCTGGTTCAGCACGAAATATGCATATTAGAGATCATTTATCTTTTTCACATGTGTGTTGGTTATATAAGATAGATTGAATAGATACAGGGAGCTTGAAAGTTCGAGTTCAGGTTCTTTACAATTATATTAAGTTTAGTAGAAACAATATACATTTATTTATTCAGCTTATATTCAGCCCATCCCTCTTCTGTCTAATTCATTGGACATATTAAGGTTCTATGTGTAAGGTGTCAGATTGACTTAAGGTCAACATGAGAATGACAATAATATTGGCATCAACAAGGGCTTGGAGCATTCTATCCTTGGATTTTCAATGAAATGGATAGCCGAAGAGTTGGAAAGTGGAGAAGATTGTGGCTTGTCCATTAAAGTTTAATGATTTGCTGTCTTAATATAAACTGAGCGCTGATTGTACATACGTGTGGGAGATGGTGATATGGACCAACTGATGAGTGCTGGTTCAGCATGAAATATATATATATATTGGAGATTATTTATCTTTTTTTCCATGTGTGTTGGTTATATAAGATAGATTGGATAGATGTAGGGAGATTGAAAGTCGAATTCAAGTCTAGTATAGACAATATGCATATATATATATATAAAAGACATATTTTGTGAGTTCATCCATGTTAAAAAATTTAAATATTGATATACCATCATTTCGACTTGATCACACAAGTCACCCAGTGGATTACTTGTGTGATCTTCATATCAAACACATATATATCAAATCATGTGCATTAAGAGCAAAAGTTGAGTCTCTTTACTTTTCTCTGAATGGTGTATTATATTAATTAATGAATAATAAGCAGATCTCAATCATGATAACATATACCATTGGTTAGATGAAATTTTGGCTATTGGCTTTCATCAAAACGGAAGACAAATTTGTATTGTATATCTTGCAAATAACTTTTACCTTTTTTTTGTGCAATCCAAGCTAATGATTTGAGACTCAAAAACACAATAAGATTTTGAATCAAGCTGATTTGATCATGTAATGATATATGTCTTACTTTAATATATTTTAATTGCTAAGCAAGAATTAACTGTAGGCACCCTGGACCTTAGGAAAACAAAGCATCATAGCATTTTTAAACCTCTGCATTAACAATAATAATTTATTCTACTTATTTTAATTTATGACAATCTGTTATTATCTTGAGTAATTAGTAATCACTAGATAGTATTATCATCTATTGGTCAGTCATAATTCAAGCTTACATTAGGTCTCATCAGAATTTAAGAAAAGGGAATTACTACTCTAGATCTTTCTACCATAATGGACCTCCTTGATCCATTAAGAATAAAAATTCAATAAATCTGCTTAAATTTGTACTCATTTTCCCAAAGCTACATATTTTTTCTTCACATATGTAGTTCAATTAAGATGCAGTTTAATATACTACTTTTCTCATTGGAGCAAAAACTAATTTTATTATGATTTCGATATACTTGTGTCCTTTTTTATGTAGTAACTTCCTGAACATCCATTCTTTTTAGCAGCCACTTATAAAGTTATATGGCTATTCTATTTCCTGAAGATGAAAAAAAGTGTCAAAGAATTAAAATTTTTGTTAATTAAGCTAAAAACAAAAAAAGGTTGAACTCAAAATTACTATGACTATAATTAAATAATGGAAATGTAGTTATACGGACATACAATCCTATTATTACATTGTATATAGAGATCTACACTAGCAAGTTGAAGAAAGAAAAGAACATGGAATGTTTTTTCTCCCTATTATGTAGCTCAGTAAGCATATTTATTTACATTATACACAATTATTAATTATTGATTATGGAAAGCTAAATCAATTTGCTTTATTAAGTGATTTTTGTATTTTATTTTGTAATTAATACTCCCCTTCCCCTCTGGAAAGTAAAGCCAACATTACATTGTATATAAAATCGATTTTTTATATATTTAAAAGAATGATTTTATACATATTTAAAAGAATGATGATTCACACAGAGATGGGGAGAGCTTTTGTTATTTGATTCTGAGCGACTTAAATCAATATCCTTTACTTATGTAAGTGCCTCCTACGTTTTTAACCTGATTATTTTTTCATATAATAAATATATTGTTTACCTTTCTTTTATATAATTAAAGCATTAATTGTTTTATTGAAGCCAATAAATAAAATCTTTGAAAGCTTTTAACGTATTTATTTATTTATCTCATAACAATTATATCTATGTAGTTCATTTATGAATTCATGAGCAGGCAAAATTTGCCATGCATATGATCCAGGTTTGAATTTGGACTAAATAAAACTTAAATATTTTCATAAGTTCTAGTTAGGCATAGGGTTTTTCTTTTAAGTAACCAGATCATCCCTAGCTTAACAATCAAAAAATATTGGTCAGAAATTGGGTACTTAAATTATTAAGAAAAACAATATTTACAGTTGATATTCCTAATCTTCAGAAACATTCTAATGAATTTAAATTAGAACTTACAAATCAGTTTCAAGTTTTAGTAGATTTTGAACATGATTCAGATTTGAATGAAATTAATATGAGAATAACTGATACACTTTTGAAAACTGCAACAAAGATAGCTGGTAGAAAGAAACAGCAATTGACCAATAAAATTTCTACTGAGACTAGAGAATTTATGAAGAAAAGAAGGAATATGAAGATATACAAAAATGATGTATTAAAAAGAATTGAATATCTCGAATTTTGTAAAATGGTGTGGAAAAGAGTTGAAAATGATATAAGAAAGTATAAATGTGAACTAGCAAGGAAAGCTGTAGAAGAAAATAAAAGTCTCAAAAATGTTAAACACCATTTTGGTATTGGTAGGAAATTTATATCTGCAATAAGAAAAAAGGATGGAATTATTACTAAAAAGAGAGATGACATCATGAAATTGGTAGAAGATTTTTATCAAGAATTATATAGTAATAAAGAACAAGTACTCCTATATCTATTACATCTTCCGAATTGCCCAGAATTTTAAATGAAGAAGTGAGACATGCAATTAAGTGTATGAAGAAAGGAAAGGCTCCAGGAAATGATGGAATTATAATTGATATATTAAAAGAAGCAGGTGAAGAAATAGAAACAATTTTAGCAAAGTTATATACCAAATGTCTAAATGATAAAGATGTACCGGAAGATTGGAAGAATGCAGTAATAATATTAATATTTTAAAAAGGGGATAAAGAAGATATTAGAAATTACAGACCTATCAGCCTTTTATCAGTTTTATATAAAATTTATACCAAGATAATTACAACTCGTCTACAGAGAACTTTGGATTTCCACCAACCAAGAGAACAAGCTGGATTTAAAAGTGGTTTTAGTACAATAGATCATATCCAGGTATTGAGAGAAGTCATAGAAAGGACAAACGAATATGAGTTGTCATTATGCTTAGGATTTGTAGATTATGAAAAGGCATTTGATTCTATAAACATTTCTTCAGTGATTAAAGCATTAGATCATCAAGGTATAGATCCAGGATATTGTCATATTTTAAAGAATATTTATAAAAATGCAACAGCAACAATTAGATTACATAATGACACTGGGAAAGTCAACATTGAGAAAGGTGTAAGACAAGGTGACTCCATATCTCCAAAACTTTTTACAGCAGTGCTGCATGAAGTATTTTGTGGATTAAAATGGGAAACTAAAGGAGTGAAAGTAAATGGTGATTATTTAAGTCATTTAGATTTCGCAGATGATGTAGTTGTTTTTGCAAATAATGCTTCAGATCTGCAGGAAATGTTGCAGGAATTATCAGATGAAAGTAGGACTAAAGATAAATGTTAAAAAGACTAAAGTAATGTTTAATCGATTTGCTCAAAATATGAAAATAAAGATTGATTATGATGAATTAGAAGAAGTTAACAGTTACAAATACCTTGGTCAGATTATTAATACAGATGGAAACATAATGGAGGAAATTAATCATAGAATTAAACTTGGTTGGAGTGCTTTTGGTAGAAATAACTTGATACTAAAAGGAAATATGCCTATGTGTTTGAAAAGGATGGTTATTAACAAATGTGTTTTGCCAGTTCTTACTTATGGATCTGAGACTTGGACACTTAATAGAAGAGCAATACAGAGACTTCAGACCACTCGAAGGAGTATGGAGAGATATATGTTGGGAGTAACAAGAAGAGATCGAAAACGCAATGTATGGGTAAGACAACAAACAGGTGTTACTGACCTTATTGAAAAAATTAAAAGATTGAAGTGGCATTGGGCTGGACATATTGTTAGAAGAGATGATAATAGATGGACAATTGAAATTTTAAACTGGATTCCAAGAGATTGTAAAAGACTCAGAAAGAGACCACATGTGAGATGGATGGATGAAATAAGAAAATGTGCAGGGGTGATGTGGAGAAGAGAAGCTAAAGATCGGAGAAGATGGATTAAACTTGGAGAGACCTTCATCCTGCAGTGGATTGATAATGGTTGATAATGATGATGATGAGAAGATAAAGCAAAGTGGAAATGCATTGCTCTTCCATTCACGTTTGATCAGAAATCTTCTCACAAAGCTTCAATGATTATGAGCAAATAAATCTAAACTATAAGTAAGGTAATTATATTTCTGAAGCATTCAAATGCATACTTTTATGCCAATTTAGATTGTTATAAAAAGATCAATGAATAATAGTTGTCCTTTTGTCATGAATTTGTAAATTATGAGAAAGTTTTGATTTTGTGGACATTTCTATAATAATCAAAGTTTTGGTATATCATGTCATAAAGTCAGCTAATGATCAAATTCTGAAGAATGTGATTAAAAGTGCAACAGTAGTGATTAGAAACATAAATGGGTACAAAAAAAAGGTTAACATTGGCAAGAGCACCTACATTAAATTTTTCAGAATTTGTGGTTTGATTCATAATGCTGCTGAACTTCGGGAAATTTTACTAATTAATAAACTTAAGGGAAATTTTACTAATTAATAAACTTAAAAGTTTCACCGCGCAATTAATTTTAGCGTATTAGTAATTACCTATCAGGTAAAAACAAGGAAGTAGGATTTAATATAAATATTAAAAAAAAAATGTAAATTAACATTCAATGGGTTTTTTAAAGGAGAAAATAAAAATTGATAATAATGAATTAGAAAGAGTTAATAACTATAAATTCATTGGATTCATGTTGATAAAGCTCAAAGAACGTAATTAATCTTAGAAAAAATTCAGTGGAAATAACTTAATATTTCAAGAAAATCTCTTGTGTTTTTTTTTTTTTCATCTCTGTATTCACATTTGATTTTGATATTTGGACATTTAGAAACCGACCATGAAGCTAGATACAGGGATTAACATTAAGAAATAAAATAGGCTGAACATGTTTCTAAAAAAGATGACAATAAGTGTTGTCTACTGAAATCCTATTTTGAATCTCAAAAGCTTGTAGAAGATGTAGAAAGAGATAGATAAGAAGATTTGCTGAAATGTTGTGAAGATTAAAAGCAGTGAATCACAGAAACTGTATTAAAGTCAGGAAGAGCTTAATCCTGGAAATGCCATGACAATGGTTGAAAACATTGACAGTTATACACATCATCAAAATTCTTAATCTCTTACACATTACATGAATCAACTTAATATAATGTGATCATAAATAACAATAATAAAAAGTTAAGTACCACTTAGTCTCTTTTCCTATCTCTATACATATATCAACAAATAGTTTTTTATCACTCCAATTACAACTTCAGCAATTTTAAACACATTAAATATGAAGGTAGTCTTTTTAGATTGGAAGGTAGACTTCAATATTAAGGTACGCTGCTGCAGCATTTAATGACTTTGAAAAAATGAGATATTTTATTATACGATAGCTAAATTACTTATGTATAATGTTTTTCTGAAGGTTTGTGATGATGGTGTTTTAGTTCTATTTATTGTTTGGACTATTTCCATCATCTAATACGAGTATGGAATGTTTTTAAAAAAATGTAACTTTATTTAAATATTCCAAATAATTCAAATATTAGTAATAGCACACAGGTTATTATATGCACAACATTTTAAGAGGTCTCTTCTTCAGGTGTTGCTAACCTGACCAATGTCAGTACTAGCATGAGAATCGAACCTGAACCCTTAGATTCTTTAGTATTGCATTTTAAGATAATGCTCTAACCAAATGAGCCATTCTGACAAAGGATATTTAAATAAAATAAAATTTTTCTAAAGGCATTCAATACTCATATTAGATGATGGGAATAGTCCAAACAATAAATACTACGTATGTATAAGATTGTTATTCTGACAAATTTATTGTTTAGAAAAGTGATACATAGATTTCATAGTTTGATAATTCAATGGCAAAAATCACAAGGCCAATCGTTAACATTTTTCAGTTGATTGGATGCTTTGATATTGGGTCTACAAATGTTAGGGGACATTGGGTTGGGCATGTGAAATGGATAAGAGTAACAGACTTTTTTTAAAAAAGTATTTTTTTAGTTAACTTACATTTGTGGGAAAGGCAATCATTATAAATGATATATCTTAAAGATACTTTAAAGAGATGCAATATTGATTACTTTTATTGGGAGAATATTATGAGTAGACTACAGTGCAGAGCCACAGTTAGGCAATGCGTGAAGTCTTTCAAGTTTACTGCAGAAGGGGTTAAGAAATAAGACCAATAAAATGTCAGATAATTAGATTATAGGCCCAACAAGAGTCATATGGATTTGTGTGTTGTTTATTTTCTTACTCTAAATACTCACTATTTTATTTCTATAATTAGTTATAGCCCTGCAGCATAATTAAATACTGTGGTTATTTATACTGTAAATTGTAGTATTATTGTAATAAGTTTATTTTAATTTCGTCTAATGTTATTAATTTAAAGCTCTTGATATATTTACATAAAAAAATTGGATGATTAAATAAGTAATTTGTCTAAATAAATCAAGTCATTTAAAAAGTATTTATTATGCAAGTACTTTGATATATTGTGAATGTAATGTTCAATAAAAATACTCTTTTAAAACAATGTTATATATAAATTAAATAGGATACAGATAGTCTGTGCACTGTATACGTGTGTGTGTGTGTGTACACACATATATACTTCTTGTAAAATAGTAGATTTCAGGATTGAATGCTTATAGCTCAGTCTGAAAAATTTATATATCTTGGTTTTATAATTTACCAACAGATGGCAGTTATAATTTGGGTTGGGGATTTGTTATTGTCTGAAATACATGAAATTTTGGTATACTATCTTGGTTTTTAAAAATTTATCAACAAACAACGACAGGCTATGAATTGAAGTAGCTGAAATTTTGGCATATTATTTTGATTTCATAGTTTAGTAGATAGAAGTTAATCATAATTTGAATTGGATTGGCTTGAGACTAAAGTATTTGAAAGAAAAAGTCGTAAATCTAATCAGAATCTGTAAAAATATTTAACTCGGCATGAATTCATATCTTATATTAGGGCATGGCAAACAAATGTACTACTACCCATCTGAAAGAAAAAGCCCTATCAGAATTTGAAAAAAATATTCAAGTTAACATGGCTTTGAATTTCAGATTGTGGAGTGACAAACAAATAAACCACTTCACATCATTAAAATCTGAACAAATATTCTCAAATCTTAGATTTTGGGTACAAACAGATGTGCTGTTATATTTGCCCATTTATATTATCTAATTTATGTTAATTAATTTACACCTTCATCTGAAATCGAAGTCATCCAGTGGTTAAGAATTACATAATTCATGAAAAGAGTTAATACGTTGAGATTTAAATAGATTAATATCTGGATTTTGTAAAAAAAAAAAAAAAAAACAAATTATTGTATAACCTTTAATATAACTAGTCCTATATATAAATATTTATTACTTAACATTTTAAAGGTATGATATCTTACATTATTAAACATTACAAGCTTATAGTATTAGTATTGTTATAATTATTATTAATAAAATTATTCTGATTTTTTTTTTATTTTTAGTATTATTAAATATACTTTATATCTATTCAGAATAAGAGTTACTGTCACCTGCTTCTAATATTGTTTCCCTAAATAGATCTTGTAAAACAACAGTAGCCTTATACTTGTACAGTCAAAAGACATATTTTGATTTATATATAAGCAGGTCATGGTAATTGCTTTTCTGTGTTATTTTATTCACTGATATTGATTAGTATAATTTTGTATTTTTTCATTCTCAAAAAAGGAAATCTCTCAGGTATTCTTTCTTCTCTTACTTTTTTTTTACTCACCTTGTTTAGATTAGATTGTTAGTTTAGTAGTAGTTTTGCATGAATAGTTGGCAAATATTCGCATGCTCTATTTTTAGATTGTCTTATGTGATTAGTTATAATGCATAAACCTGCCTACCTTATCTATGTATTTTAAAAACTTTTATTTGATTTAATTATAACAGCATTTTGCGTGTGTCGATAGTGAGTCCGTATTAAATTTCTAGCTATTTAAATTGTCTCTTATTCTAAAAGATTCATTTTTTAAAAAAAAAAAAATTAAATCATATATATATATATCTATTTTCGCATATGCATGTGATTGGATTTCAATTTCCAACAGTCGTTAAGCAACGATTTCATTAGAAAAAAAAAAAAAACGAACTGATTTTGTCTGAATATAGAACAAGCTTTCATTTCTTGTCCCCCTCCCCTATTGGCAACTGATATGAAATAGTAAATGAAGATTTTAATCTTAGAATTTTAGATCTTTTTCTAAGTGCGCCTCATTTTTTCATGAAACAGTAATTTAGCTCTGAGCAGCTCTTAATCTTAGAAACCAATATGTTGAGTACTTTCTGATTCCCCGGTTGTTGTTGAAGTTGTGTTACATCTTTATTTTTAAGTGTCTAAAACTTACAAATTTAATTTTAATATTAATTTGGGGAATAACTAAAAGTAAATCTTATATTTAAAAATCATAATAATAACTTGCAAATATTTAATACATCGAAGTTTTATGCCTCCTAACCGGTTTTTCTTACTTAAGAAATGAAAAATAATTTCTTCTTCAAAAGTATCCCATATATTAATTAACTAAGTTGCCTCCGTTTCCCACTCCCCCACCTGATATTTCAGTTCGTTTGAAAATTGTATTTATTTATTTTTTTAATTGAGCAACTGTTGATATTTAGTACATCAGAATGCCATATTCTTTTATTCATAGCGAATCATAATTAATATATTTCAGAGATAATTTTCTATTAGCCCATTATTTAATTAATGCATAAGCCATTATATAATAGTATATTCTGAACTAAGGTAATACAAGTTGTTCAGGTTGGCATAGTTGTTGAAGAGACCACCTGAAACTGTTATTTGTGAACTGTGCATTTTTACAGTTCACAATTTGAAATTTGGTTATATCTTAGGTTAAAAGTGATTTAATAGCAGGCACTTAAATACTCATATTCACAATGTTATTTATATATAGCTTTCAGCCTTTTTCTTCAATAATAAACATTATGGCTGCTGGAATCCTTTAAACAGTTATGGACAGAAACATTTCTTGTTAAGGCCAAACCTCTGCTGTGATTTGGGCCAAGGTAAAGAATGCTCTTCTTATTATAAATCTTCCATCAGAATTTTTAGTTTGGATCACTACTTGAAATCAATTCGGTATTTGTAATTTTTCCTAAGATGTAATTTATGCAAGCTTGCTTTTATTTGTTGTCTCTATAAATTTTAATTTTGTGTTTATCTTTCTCATAATCACTTTATCTGACATCTAATTTATTCATGAAATTCTTAATATTTACTGGTAAGTTAATATTTTGAAAATAGTTCTTCATTTACATTATTTTTTTATCATGATTTACATTTTAACATTGTATAATAAGATAGAAGAGATAGCATTTCATCAAATAAGACCATATTCTTATAATTCTATCATAACTTCAATATTAAGAGAGATTTTTATTTTTCCAATAGCATTTTATGTCAGTTGTACATGACATTTTCTTTTTCTTGAAGAACAACTCATCGACTGTTTAAAATTGTTTAAAAGTTATTACTTACTTATATATTGTTAATCGTTCTATTTTTTTTTAATACAAATTTTTTTGAATAAATATTACTTGATTTAAAGTGTTAACTGGAATCAAAATTTTCTGGGATTTTCACTAAAATAACACTAATCAGATATCATTGGTTACACAGTCAATCAAACAGAATCTTTATTTATCTAAGCTGCTTCTCAAATACCCTGAGAATAGGCTGGATTTGTCAAACAGCATTCATCTTGAATGAATGCTGACTTATTCTTTTAAAGATTTTCTATTATCCAGAAGTTTTGCTTGTTCATTAAAACATTTTATAATATTTAATAATATTTACTAAGGCCGTAACCTCAAGAATATGCGTGTAAAAATGCGATATTAGGGATCTCTACAGGTCTTAACCACAAGTTTACGCTTTGGAAGAAAAGAGGGGAACCCACCCTTCTTTACTTCAACCTACTTTCTATTTAAATAGATGAAGCTGAAGCAGTTAGATCTGAGAGTGTGAGGCTATTCAATACTTCACTGATTAAGTCCACATTTCTTATTACACATTAATACTTGTGAAATCTTTTGATTTACAATGAGTCAATGGAAAGTTCTTATAGTTAGAAATCTATTACAATAATTTTAAAGTTGTAATTATAAATTTATTTAAACGCATTTTTACACGCATATTCTTGAAGTTACAGCCTTAGTAAATATTACTTACGTAATCAATGTGCGTTTAAATAAATTTATAATATTTAATAATATTTTTTGATCAATAGCATGAAAACATTTTGTAATCAATCGAAAAGACTTACTATCACAGTACTAATGCAGAATTAAATCTTACAATTCCCAAAGCTATCGTGTTTTTATAGATTTGTTTATGGTCAGTTTGAAAATAGATTTTTAAAATGAACTTCTATTTTATACAAGTTTTTATTTCTGCTGTGGTTTTCTGGCAGATACAAATCTAGATATTGATCATTCTATATAATTAATTTCTGTGCTGTGAATCATAACAATTTTTTCTTAAATTAGCAAGTTTAAGTCTGGCAATAAATTATTTCAGTGGAGACAAGTGTATTTTATATTTAATTATCTATTTATTAGCATTACAGGCCAACTGAAGAATTGCTGGTTCAGCTCAGGAATGCATTTTGCAGGCCATTTACTTTTTCAGATATCTTTATTCATGTCTTCAAAATATGTGGTGAAAAGAAGTTAAATATGTCTAAGACATTATACATGGGGGGGGGTAAATCAATGATATCTGATGATTACTTGGTAAGAAACAGTATATTAATGTTTATTTAAGTTTACATTTGGGTTAAAAATGATATGACAATAATCTTCACCCTAATAAATGATTAGTAGTCATTATTATTGTATTTTTGTAAAAAGAATATTGACAAATGTGCTTGCTTTCTTATTTTAAGTTTTGTCTTTACCATCAGTATCACTTGCTAACTGAAGAGTGTTGGTCCAGTCCAGAAATGCATTTATTTTATTCAGATGTCTTTATATTTTTGTTTGATGAAATAGAAGTTAAATATATCTAAGATATTACAGATAAAGAAAAAATGAATTGAATTAATGATATCACATACTTAATAAGAATGTTAATCTTTAATCAAATATAAGATTCATTTTCTGGATAAAAATAATATGATATTTTTTAACCTAATAAATAATTGGTAATAATTGTTAATGCACTTATATAAAGACAATGTTATGAAATATGTTTGCTTTCTGTTTTTATCATCAGCACTATACTCTAATAAAGAGTAGTCAGCGAGAAATGCATTTTGCAGGTCATTTACTTTTTCCAGATCTCTTTATTCATATGTTTAAAATATCTGTAGTGAAATAAAAGTACACCATATGAAGACACTTTTTTTAAAAATTGAATTATTGATAGCATGTGACTGTTCTTAAGAAAAATAGATATATTAATCTTTAACTAAGTTTAAAGTATGTCTCTAGGCTAAAAATGATATGTCACTAATATCTAACCTAATAAGTGATTAGTAATAAACAATAATATATTTGTCTAAAGAATATATCAAATGTGTGAGTGCAAAAATATCATTTGTATATTAAATTATAGCTCTACTTTTTTTCTAATGTATAATTTTTTAGGCTTTTAGAGAACAGAAGTTCATCATACTGTCATCTTTAAGAAGTCAATTTTTTTTTTTTAGATTTTATTAGCATACAGTGAATATTATTTTGTTATTGTAAGATCTAGCAAGTTTTTATCTTCTGTTTTTTATACTTAGTAAATGCATTAATATTTTGTGTGTAGCTTTATGATTTTTTTTTACTACTAGGAAATAATTTTTTTTGTGTGCATATTTTGTTTCTAATGAAATAATATGTTGGACTATTTTCATAATCTAATATTATATATTGAATGTCTTTTATAAAAATTATTAAACTTTATTTAAATTTTGCAACTACATTCAATTGTTAATAATAGCACATAGTCTTTTTTCTTCTTTGGTTGCGGGCCTGACTGGCGATAGTACTAGGATGGGAATTAAACTTGGCTCTTTAGATTCTTAAACATTGAATTTGAAGGTAATGTTCTAATCAACTGGCTAACTTGATTAGAGCCAATAAACATCACATCATATAGAGAGTTTTTCCTTTTTTAACTTGATTAGAGTTTTACTTTAAAATTCAACATTCAAGAATCTAGTAGTTCAGGTTCGATTCCCTGTTAGTATTATCACTGTAGACCAGCAACACCCAAAAAAAGAACGGATAATAATATATCTCAAAACATTGTGTATATACTAACTGGTGTGCTATTACCAACAGTTGAATGTATTTGGAAATTTTAAATAACATTTAAATTTTTTTCTAAGTCCAACATATAAATACATCTAAAATTGCCATAATCACAAATTTTTAGGCAAACAATATTTTCTTTTTTTATATTCAAACTAGATATCCTCTGCCATTTCTCCTCCCTGTTCATTTTCTTTTTGGAACTATTGTTCTCAAATGTTATCCACAACATTTTTTTCTCTCAATTTTCTTCACATTCTGCATTCTGTAAGTTATTTAAACTTAATTAAATAGTATCTTGAGATGGTATATTATGGATCTGTGTTTCATTTGCAAAAGATACAACAATATAAGGTTAACTTTGCTAGGATTATGCTCAGTACTGAAAATGCTAAATAGTACTATATTAAAAAGCTGAAAATTTATTTATTCCACATTAGAAGTATAAACATTATTGATAAGCATTGAATAATAGTAATTATTAAATAGCAGTGCTTAACAGATTTGTCGTAGTTTCAGAAGTGATCATTGGTTTTAATTCATTGGTTGGTGTTGGGAAAGAGATGTCATTTAAAGAATTCATTGGCCAATATTTAATAATGCCATGGAAAAGCAAATGCAATTTTCATTTTTTACTCAAATAATATTTTCTTTAGCTTTTCAAAAAGAGATAAAGTAAAGTTTAGCAGAAATAATGTAGAAGTAATAAACAATTGCATTAGGAGTAGTAATTTATTTTATATTTTATTCCAGGAAACATATTTGTAAGCATGAGTAATCAATAAACACCAAATGCATTAAATTCAAAGATTAGTTTCAAGCTATTAGCCTTCATCAGTGGGGTGCATTGGATTGTATGTATTCTTCCAGAAACCATGTCAAGTGTATATTTAGTAATCTTAATTTAAATAAGCAAGAAATTTTACTAGCACAGTGTCAATCTGTAATTCTAAGTAGAAAGTAATCAAATCTCCACACACGCACTATACTATAATATTCAATTAATGATGTTAAATACAAGTAAACTCTCGATCCAAGTTACAAGATAAAGACTCTGAAAAGACAAGAACAGTCATCTTATCTTCATATATAAATGCAATTATATAAGCAAATCTTAAGCATCTTGGAAAGAGAGTATGAATATAATAAGACTAATACAATAGTGCCACTCAGGGCAATTCAGAGTAATCAATGGACACAAGAAGGCTTGTGCATAAAATCCCTATCTAATACCTACTCATCCAATATCCCCAGACTATCAGTGAGGAGCCTTGGATCTGAGAGTACTGCAACTAGAAACTAGTCTGGGGATATTGAGTGAGTAAGCATTAGATAGGGATTTTTTGCACAAACCTTTTTGCATCCATTGATTACCCTGGCTTGCACTGAGGGGCATTACTGTATGGAGATTTTAGCCTCTGTGTAAACAGCTTGTGTAAGCATAAAGAATGATGATCATGTGATGATTAGTGATTTAATATATTAGGATAAGATAGCCTTTCTTATGTTTTCAAAGTCTTTATTTTGTAACTTGTATCAAGAGTTCACTCATAATTTTAATTATAAACCAGCTGTAACCATCTTTGTCTCTTTGACATTGATAAAGATTGGTGGTCATAAACTATTTTTGCATTTTTTATCTGGTGACCATTGACTATTCCCATTTACAATAGATGTTTCTGGAATAAAATGATAGTATAGATTACTGCTCCTAATATAAATATCAAATGTATTATTTTAAAACAACAACAACTTCAATTAGTACCTTAATCAAATTATTATTGTGGATGGAAGTTTAGTGAATGAAATTAATCATAAAAGTAAATGTAGATGGAGTATTTTTGGTAAAAGTATTTATCTAAATATTGATAGGAAAAGTGTTGTATCCTGTCAATGCTTATTTATAGGATATAAGATTTAGAACATAGTAACAGAGAAATTAAAAGGCAGCAGACCCACTCAGGAAACTGAAAGAAATGTCTTATGGAATTAATGAGGAAAGATAAAAAGCAATTTATTTGGTGAAGGAAAAAGTATCACTGACATCACTAAGAGAAATAGAACTGAATTGGACATATTATTTGAAGATATGACAATCAAAGTTATAGTTCTTAGACATTGTCAGAGACCACATATCAGATGAATGATGATGATAACAGGTAAGTTTTCTGGAGCAATGTGGAAAAAAGATTAATATGGAAAAAATGGATTAAATTTTTGATAGTCTTCTATCCTGCAATGGAATATTAGTGATTGAAAATAATTATGATGATGATGATGCATATGTGATTTTAGTAGAATTTAAATTTTATATTGCTATTCAATAATACCACTGCTTTTAAGTTTTGTTTTTTTATATAGGCAATCTCATCTTACATAAGTAAATAATTCCTTTTTTTTTTTTAAAATGAAAGTTGAATTTTATGTAAATCAGATTTTCTCTTCAATTGCGTAATTGATATTACTCACGGTGCAGAATATATTTTTTAACAAACAAAAATTAAATTTTACAATGTATCACTAGTGATATTTACATGGCATGAGACACCCAAGAACAGAGAGCTAAAATATGACAGAAGCTGTTTACTTGAATCTATGTTCATGTAAGCCATGATCTATGCAGGTCAGGTTTATGTAATAGGATATATAAATATTCATTCTCATTTAATTTGTACATATCACATTTATTGAAATCAAATTTTTGTTGAGGAAGTAAGAAATATGGCAGCCAGAATATATTTATATAATATAGACACTATTTAAAAAAAACACATACCGCTAGCTCAGGAGTTCATAAGTTCAAGTACCAGAGCTGTGAGTGACAGAATCGGTGCTCGGGAGTTTATAAAAAGTTTGAGTGCCAGACCTGCAAGAACCAGAATTGATCCTGAACACTCCTGACCTCAAGTCGGATCTCTTACCAACTGCACCAAACTGTACAGGTTATAGACATTATGATGAAATTGGACACAATAATGGGAATCTAAGTTTTGCTGCTGTATTGATACTTAGCGCAAAACCTCGTGACTTGATTATATTAATATGAAGAAATTTGTTGTCTTATAGAACCAGAAAAAGATTTTAGACATTTTCAAATTTGAACAAATTTTTTTTTACAATAAATGCAACATGCATTCACTACATATTAATTTAAATACTTTGAAAAAGATTCAAACTTATTCTGGATTTGGATTTAATCTTGTTTGGGACTTGACATTGCTCATGAAAGAGGTCCTCTTAAAATTGTCCTCATGAGCATTGTATTGTTAAAATTTACGATTCAAAATTTGGCTGTGTATACGTAACATTTTATAAAATATTTGTACAATAGAGGGCACTTAAATAATTACAGTATTTGAATATTTGTGTATATTTTATACAATCGTCTTTATTGATGGTTGTTTAAGAAATTTTTATTTGTTTGCATCAATAACAAATTAACAAGTTTATCAAGTATGAGGAAAGAAGAAAATGTGGAGGAAAAGAAGACCCAACTGAATACGCACCCTGTCCGTGATTCTGATTTAAAACTGAATATGTTACCATATTTTTTAAACATATTTTGATTTTTTACTGCATTATATTTATATATATATATCAGTTCGACAGATTAGTAATGCTTAATAATAATTATACATTATTAATAATTCCTCATATAGGAATTTTATTTGATTAAATTTTTTTTTTTTTTGTATTTATATTATCGTATGATTGGCATAACTGGTTACTTTCTGCTATGTCCAATTATGAACAGTCATCTTTCAATATAGTCCACATAACTTTTTTACAATGAGCATTATCCATAGCAAATACATGAATGTTGCTGCTTGGTGACGTCACAATAATCCACACAATGATTTTATATTACTGACTATTCTGCTGTATTCTTATTCATTTATTGTTTACTTTAACAATTTTGACATGTGTTATTTTGCTATGTTTGCACAGGGTCTTCATAAACTGTTAACTACAGCCTTTCTGCTATTGTCGTGAGAATATTTGAATACCAGTCAGGCATCATCGATGAATTTAAATTAATCTAAGTACAAAGTTTATTGTAACAAAATAAATTTATTTAATATCAATAACAAATAAGACAAAAATAATTAGCAGAATGCAATGAGATTTTAGTAGAAATTTCTACAGTCTATAAATAAACACTTACGTATGTGGGGCATTTTCTACATACATTCAATTGATAAATATAGTTCTATTGCAATGCGTATTAAGTGAAGAAAGTTCTTCACATTACCATTCAGGAATAACTTCAAAATACATATACATATTTGGAACATAAATTTCTTATAATTATATCATCATTATGCAGACTATCAGCTGCCACTGTAATAATATATGAACCAAACTCGCACTTATATTTCCTTGCAGTTCATTATATGCATTAGCTTTTTTATAAGCACATTGACTTTTTCATAATTTACATCGACCTATTCATAGGTCCTAAGAAAGTTTTTATACAAGTCAAATTATGATTAATTGTTCCTCATTTGCATAGTTTATATTTAAATGTATGATTGATATTTGCAGATTTTCTAGAATAGTTTGATATAATAACGAAATAATTTATTCATTTACTGACTTCATGCATTTATATAGTAAAAAAATAATAATCTTTTTTAATTCATGTATATATATTATACACGCACAGAAAGTTCACTTTCTGAATCTCCTTTTATTTTCCTATTGAAAATAGTTCCAGGATTTATTAAATTTCACTTTGAACACCCCAAGAGTCTCTGGAAATTTTGCATTTTACTCTGTCTAGGATAAAACTGGATACCTTCATCTTAAGCAATAAATGTGTTTCCTTTAAACTCAGTGTTTATAATGTAGAATAGTAGTGTTGTTGTTGTTTTTTAAAAAAATATAGGATTATTATATATGCATTTATTATTTTCAGGCTGAGGCAGAATTACGCATAGCCCAGACTGAGTTTGACAGGCAAGCAGAAATTACAAAACTTCTATTAGAGGGCATTAGTAGCACACATGTAAGTAAAAAATAAATTACTTTGACAAGAAATTTAATGTTACCATTTAATGTTTTATTTGTTTTTGTATGTATCGCACGAAGGATCTAAAATTGAAATATTGAAACTTCACCAGAATTATATAATTTGTAAGAGTATTTTCAGAAAGTCAGCTCACATATTTTACTTATACAAGCTTGCTATCAAAAGTATTATATAGCATTTCTGTGCAGATGAGGGAGTTATCAAGTTTGTTCAAGCAAACAGGTTACAGTGCTTTATATTGTGTGATTATTTGCAAAGCATCGTCCATTTTTTCAAATAATCCAGTTGAAGAATAGAAATGTGTGATGAATAGCTCCTTTATTCTCATGTACATAATCTGTCATTATTCTAACATTTCAACACCCCCAACAGCAGTCACAACAAACTTCACAGTCCAGAACATGAATTTCAGTAACATCTTTCTTTGGGTTGGTAGTAAGTATTTTTCTACCAGTATCTTTTTTTAATACTGTTTTTCATTGTTATACTAGATTTGCAACAAAGTCGTGTGAAAAATGAAGTAAACATTTTGTATCACTCACAGTGATTTTTCAGTTGAAGTTCATGAAAAAATCATGTCAAAATTCTTTAGTTAATCATATTTTTAGATACCTTACGGTTTTTTTAAAAGTGATATAATTATGAGTATTCCCTTACCTTCTCTGGTCTGATACAGCATTTAACACATTTTCTGATTATCTGGTATAGAGTTAAAACATTCAAGCAGTATGCTATTTTTTGATTGTCAAAGCATTGGTGGTCGAGAGGTCAGCGACAGCTGCTTTACAAGCAGTTGTCCCAGGTTAGCGGATTCGCTTCCCGCTTGATGCTATGACACATGAGGAAAAAAAAAAACCTTCTCTGGTTGCATGATTT
The DNA here is from genome assembly GCA_028023455.1 of Epiperipatus broadwayi. Lineage (NCBI taxonomy): Eukaryota > Metazoa > Onychophora > Udeonychophora > Euonychophora > Peripatidae > Epiperipatus > Epiperipatus broadwayi. Next base: position 17,546,348 of record JAQFVV010012399.1, on the reverse strand, counting down.
AAAATTCAGGCACTCAAGCACCATATTGTAAATTAATAAAGTTTTATGTATTAAAATTATTTCACATACTCTCTGCCTATTTATAAATATATTTTTGTTGACGTAATTTAGTTTGCTTTATTTTTAGGAAAAAAATAAAGATCTTTTAAGATATTATATCCCATTTAAATTAGTTGAAGAGAAATATTCATGTTAAAACAATGATACAATAGAAATAAAATGTCCACACAGGAGTCTGATATCTGTATATCTGCTTCTGGAAAGGAATTTATATTATGGCAACCAGGAATCCAGTCACATTTCAGATAACAGAAAGCCCACTGCAAATAGTAAACACTAACATATATATATATATATTTCTGGAATTATAAAGGATATAAATTCCTTTTTGTGGGTGACATCATAGAGTTCCATATTTTTGATGAATTCAGACATGGTTGAAATATACAACATAGTTATTGCTTATGATCATTTCCTTTTATTTTTTTGCAATATATTGTATATATTATTATTAGGTACTGTTAAATTTGATATTAGCATCTAGTGAGTATATGACAAGCATACCATCTATTCATGAAATTGTCAACATAGTATATAAAATTCATATTTGTGTAGATTTGTTCATCTGTGTAAGAAAGTTGTTTCTTTCTTCTTTATAACCTAAAGCTGAGTGCACTTTCAGTTAAGTTCATTATAATCATAGCTCTCTTAAATTAATTATTGTTGCAACAAATTATTTATATTGTAATGTTGCATTTTTATTTAAATTAGTTCATTTAAATAATTGTTAGGTAATTGTACACTTGTTTCTCTTCTGTTTATTACATTTCTACATTTGGCAATACACTTGACCTTTCTTTTTCTGTCATTGCATTCCATATACTAGATTGACTCTTTATGAGTCAAATTTCAACTTTTAGGTTATAAAGAAGAAAGAAACCATTTCATCACACAAACAAACAAACCTATGCAAATTTAAATTGCAAATACAAAAGAAAGAAAAAATAAATATTATATAATGCACTATTTGATTGCCTTCTTTCTCTATATAGTTTGAAATTATATTTATTGTTTATTTCTCAAATGTGGTCAATTGGAATGATCACTATTCTATATAAATATTAGTAAGAAGACATTATTAAAAAGTCAACTTTTCTAGCATACTTTTGATATCTGCATTAGGAGTAGTAATTCACTTTACTCCAAATTCAGCTCTTATGAACATGAGTACATTAATGTTGACAAGCTCAAATTTTCAGGCATGTTTCTATCTCCTGACTTTCATTTTGGGGAGGCTTGCTTTGTCGCTGGAGGTGGCGACACCATGGATGGAAAAGACTCTTGCTACAGAATATTCAGGAAACGGAATACATAACTATCGCGTTTGCATAAATTTACATTGCTCCTAATCAATTTCTTATCTATTTACAAAATGGCTATGAATATGAGGGCTCTGACCCTTGAAAGCGCTTAGCCACTTAATTAAATATATATATATTAAAATAAAGTAAATATATATACATTTTTTTATTTGTCTTCAGCTTTGTGTGCTTGTGCGTGTTAGCACATTTCATATTTAGCACTTTAGAACAATTAGCCACGAAGTTTAAACTGTTTGCTCATTTCATATATTTTATAGTTAATTACTTGGGAGGTCACATTTATGGTGTTCAACATCAAAGTGACAGATTAAATTTGGATTCCATTCAGAAATTTTTGATTCATCACACTACCAAATGATGTGTCTATAAATGTTTACTAATCTTTGGTTTTCAGATATAGAAACCAGATACATAAACACGTATTAAAATAAGTGAAAAATATACATACTGCACCAACCAAATTTCCATGAATCGTACTAAAATTATTTTATATATTTTCTAATGATTTATAAAAAAAATATTTTTCTGAAATCATTTAGATTATTTTATTTGTAGAGATATCCAATAATTTTCAATGATAATAACAAATGCCAGAAACTAGCCTGAGAATTTGGATCTACCATTTTGATCTAGCATATTTTGGTGATCCAAACTTATAATAGGTGGATCTAGAGCAAATAAAGTGAATTACTGCTTTAATGAAACATCAAGAAAAATAAATTAGAGGACATGCAATATTAAAAGAAGTGTACAAACTCTCTTTGAAGGATTGTTAGGGATGGAAGCTAATTGAAAAAGATGATGATGTCCCAAGTTTGCCTAAATTGGATTAATGCATAGCAATCTGTCTGTAAGATGAATTAGGCTTTTATAATATGTTTTAGTTTATTAATTCCATTTTTGATCTGAGTTAAATGCAATTCATCCTGGCTTTTTTTAATATTTATTTTGGGCTTATAGCAAGTGATATTTTAGTTATTTTTGCAATTGATTACAATAATGACTTAATATAGGGGATTTGAATACAGATTTTCAAGCTCCTTTCAGCTATCCACTCTTTCTTATATAACTGATACACATGACCACACATATGTGAAAAAGACAAATGATCTCCAATATACATATTTCGTGCTGTGTATCAGTTGAGTGAGATAGAGTAGATAGCTGAATGGAGCTTGAAAGTCTGTGTTTAAATCCTCTATATTACATTCAAACTCCAAATATATGAATTATGCTTGTATTTCAAAAATAATGGCTTAAATAAATACTTTTAAAAGTTGACTAAATTGCATTCTCAGCAGCATTTGATTCCAAAGTTGTCTGTGGATAATGCAGATTCATGAATTGCTATTAAAACAGGCAAAACTCACTATACATATTGCCACACACAGCAAGCTAGAGTAATCAATGGATGCCAGAAGGCTTGTGCATAAAATCCCCTATCTAATGCCTACTTATCCAATATCCCTAGACTAGTTTCTGGCTTGTGGCCTTCATCAGTGAGGAGCCTTGGATCTGAGAAACTAGTCTGGGGATATTGGATGAGTAGGCAGTAAATGGGGATTGCACAAGCCTTGTGGCATCCATTGATTACTCTAGCTTGCTGTGTGTGGCAATATGTATAGTGAGTTTTGCCTGTTTTAATAACAGTTATAAGCAAGCATAAGAAATGGTGATCATGTGATATTCATGAATTGTAACAGCTATTTTGTTGCCATGACAACAGTTTGAGATTGTTGATTGTTATTGATATTAGGATTGTCTAAGTGTTGACTGGTTTTAATGATTAATAATTTATTTATATGATAAAATCATTTTTGCACTCATACCAATAATATAGAGAAAGAAAAATTTTCCACTGGAGAAATTAAAAGACAGCATTATAAAATAAGTATAGAGAAAAATAGTCCACCATGATATGTATAAGAATGTATTTGTGGTTCACATATTGATTTGTATAGTCTTTGCAAAACTTCTTTCTAGAGTAGTTTTTTTCTGTCTTTCTTTTCTTGGAATTGGAATGGCCATACTTGTTTACAAGTAGCTGTTTATGATTATTACTATATGTAGTAAATGTAATAAGTGCAATTATATGCAACTATAGAGATGCTTGTTATTTCTATAAATTAAATACAGCTTAGCATTTTCGAGAACTTCTGACGTTCTCATATTCATAGCAACATGAACTATAATCATAATGGAGAAATGAGTGTAATTATATATATTTGAAGAGATGAAAAATTATTTAAATTCGATATGTTAAAGTTGTTTAAATTCGATGTGTTAAATATTTAAATTAGAGGATCCATTTTTTGAGGGGAGAAAGAAGGATGAGTTCCTATGGTTGATAATATTTGTATTATTGGCTATATAGCAAGCCTCTCTTATTTTTCTCTTTGAATCATTTCATTCAATGTATTGGATGGTTGCGTAGGAGGGAACAAATTGATGACTTGTCATCTTTTAGTGTCCAAGGGAGAAAAATAAGAAAGGCTTGCTATATAGCCAATAATACGAATGTTATCAAGACTCATCCTTCTCTCTCTCCAAAAAATGGATGCTCTAATTTAAATATTTAACATGGAATTTGAATAAATTTTAATCTCTTCAAATATATACAATTACACTCATCTCTCCGTTATGATTATAATTCATCTTGCTATGAATATGAGAATGTCATACGTTTCTAAAGTACTAGACTGTATTTAATTTATAGAAACAACCAGTTTCTCTATAGTTGCATATAAGAGTACTTATTATATTTGTTACATTTCATATAGAAGAAGTATAAACAGTGAACGTTATTACTATGCACATATAAATCTATAATATGGTTTAATTAAAACAAAATACTTAGTAAAAATATGGTATATCTTACTTAGATAAACTCAGATTTAAAAATCCTTTATAAATTTTTTTTTTTTTTCTTTTTAGATGTATTTCTGACTTTTAAAGAAAAGATTTATAAAAGAAATATTTTAAATTTTATAGGCTAATAGTTTTTTTTTTTTAAATAAATATAATTGTTAATTGATAAAAGTCATAGAAGAGAATGAAAGTTTTAAAACTATAAAACAATATCTTGGTATTGAACAATAAAAAAATAAAATTATTACTAAAAAGAGAGATGTCATGAAATCTTTGGAACAGTTCTACAAGGAATTATATGGTAATAAAGAACAGGAAAACAAAAGTATCCTCTTCTCTTACTATATCTTTTGATTTTCCAAATATTTAAATAAAAGAAATGAGACATATAATTAAATCTATGAAGAAGGAAAAAGTTCCAGGTAATGATGGAATTATGATTAATATCTTAAAAGAAGTAGGTGAAGAAATAGAATTATGTATCAAATATTTGAATGATGTACCATTGGAAAGATGATAAGGAAGATATTAGAAATTACAGACTTATTAGTATTTAAACTCTTTACTAAGATAATTGTTATTTAATAAATGATTTTCTTTCTTTTATTTGAATGAAATAATAATAATGAAAAGCTATTCAGGAAAGTTTAAAAATTTTAATAAAAATAATATCTAAACATTGCTTTTGATCGGATCACTCATAATCATACGGTCAAAAGCAATGTTTAGATATTATTTTTATTTAACATTTTAAACTTTTTTATTATTATTGTTTTTATTTGTTTACAGTGAATATTGGATTCTAACCAACCAAAAAAAAAAAATCATGTTTGATTTAAAAGTGATTTTAGCACAGTGGATCATGTTCAAGTACTGAGAGAAGTTATAGAGATGAATACAATGTGCCATTATGCTTTGAATTTATAGTTTATTAAAAGGCATTTGATTTTCTAAACATTTCCATGGTAATTAAAACTTTGGATCTTCAAGATATAGATCTGGGATATTGTCAAATTTGGAAGAATATTTATCAAAATGCAACAGCAAAGACTAGATTACATGCTGATACCTAGAAGATTAGTATTGAGAAAAGTGTATATAGAATGTTTCTATGTCTCCGAAACTTTTACAAGAAGTATTTTGTGGATTAAAATGGAAGTTTAAGATGTTGTTGATTTTGCAATAATACTTCAGATCTTCAGAAAATATTTCAAGAGTTATCACATAAAAGTAAGAAAGTAGGACTAAAGATAAATATTAAAAAGATTAAAGAAGTGTTCAATGAATTTTTGCTGAAGAAGAAAATAAAGATTGATTATCATGAATTGAAAAAAGTTAACAACTATAAATACTTTAAATAGATCATTAATGCAAATGGACATAATAGAGGAAGTCAATTATAGAATTAAACTTGGATGGAGTACTATTGGTAGGAATAACTTTAATATTAAAAGAAAATATGCCAATGTATTTGAAAAAGGTTTTTAATATATGTTTTATGAGTTCTTACTTATGGATCTGAGATTTGGACACTTAATATGTGGTTGAGAGAACAAACAAATATCATTGACATTTAATAAAAGAATTAAGAGATGGACATGGAGCTGGATTGCACATATTTCTAGAAGACCTCATAGTAGATGGGTAGTTTAAATTTTAAATTGATCCTAAGAGATTGTAGAAAGCCTAAAAATGTATGTGGGATGTATGAATTAAATAATAAAGTTTGTTGACATGAAGAGGCTAGACTATAGTAGAAGTTGGATTAAAGTTGGAGAGACCTTCATTTTTGCCATGAATGGATAATCGTTGGAAATAATGATTTATGATAGATTTTTATTTAACATTGAAAGACTCATTTTGTGAAAAGAATTAATGGAAGTTTACTGGTATTCTAGAAAAACTGTTTTTCAGTTTTTGAATCAATGGAAGAAATTTTTTAAACAATCAAAATTTGAAATGAGAAAGTTATTGTGATGGTCAGGATGAACCTTAAAAGAGACTGAATAAAGGATATCAGAGAATGATCAGTTTATTGATTTGTTGGATATCATTAAATTCTTCCCAAACTTAAAAGATGGTCAAGTTGAGTTTAAACCCATATTTCATAAAACATAGCTTATGTTTTGGTATGAGGATAATATAACAAAAAAAAAATCATAATAATAATAATAAAGACTATAAAAATAATAATAAATGGATTTCCACTGTGTTTCTGCCTTCTGCATCACTCTCTACTCTTCAATTTCTTTTCCATGATCATTCACATTCAGCACATTTATTTCCAATCTAGGTCATTGGGTCAAAAATTCTTCTGATATACCTATTAAATGAAACTATTTTAGAAAAAGAAATTAATTGAGTAAAACAGAGTAATTACTTTTATTGTTTCCAAAATATTTACAATTAGACAGTTGTTCATGTTTCAATACATACCCTATACTAATTTACATAAACAAAAAGGCTTTATAAGATGTACCAATTTTATTTCTGTATCAATTCATTTTAAATTGAAATTGAATTCTATAGTTATATTTTAATAGTATTTCTTTTTCTTTTTTTTTAATTAATTCACTCTCAAGGTCCAAATATCCTCCATGTAGTGGTATTTTTATTCTATTAATTAGGAATAATTTCCTATAGTATTAGACTCACTAACTTAATAAGGGTGTAATAAGTGTGTAGGTGATTATTTATTATGATGATGCTTATTCTGTCTACTCTTATGGGATATTAATAATATATATTATGGACTCATTACATACTTTTCAAGACTTAAGATGTATATGAACATATCTCAAAGTTTAAAGCAAATGTTTTGGAACTGAATTTTTCTGTCAGTACTTCAGGAATTCTTTTTATGCTCAATTAATTTTATAACTTGTAATCCTTAATCTCTTTAAACAGTAATAAAATATTTATGATAATATGTTTGGAAAGATATATTGTCCACACTCTTCACCCAAATTTAAGTATATCAGAAATAGAACACAACACAGACAGTGTTACTTAATAAAATCAATAAGAAGCAAATACAATCATATTATTAAGTCACATCCATTAAAAAAAAAAAAAAATCAACCACATAAGAAAATATTCACTAACCTCCATTCAACACTTGAGCTGTGATATAGAAAATAACATCTCCAAAAAGGTATTTCCATAGGCATGTATTACAGAACTCCATTATCTGTTTATAGTGAAATACTAATAAATCTTTCTTTGGATTCTGCAATACTTATACATACTAAACTCTTGAACATTTCACATGGTTTATGATTTAGGGCCAAAATGCAAATAAATTCTTAGCAAATTATTTTCTGAACTCATATAAGTTGATTTGGCTTTTACCAAATATATTCAGTTACTTCAAGTATGAGATGGCTTAAATGTAATCAGTGTTCTTTTCTAATATACATATTGACAATTTTGCATTTCACTTCTTTAAGCACTTCATGAGTATTCAACACTGAGATAAATCAACTCTATACAACAATGAAAATAAAACAATCATTTCTATATTGTTAAACATTAATTAATACATATTTTCAATGCTTATTGCTTCTTTTTCTGTTAATTTATTGCTTGTACATCAAGCAGAATAACAAGCAGTTTTCTTTTGAATGATATAAATATTTTTATAATTCATTCAAAAACTAATAACTCAATATTTATTTCATATTTAATGAGCAATATTATCCATTTCCAAATTATATAATTACTTATTAAAATTCTTTCCACACAACATGTATGTATGTCAACACACATTTACTATTAATTCCTACCCCCCCCCCAGGCATATGGCTTTATTACTCAAGATTTTATAAGAAGATTGAATGCCAGAATCAATCCTGAGACCTCACGATCCCCAAGTCGAACACTCTACCAACTGTGCCAAATCATGCAGGGTATTCTTGTGCAAATGTTGAATAGCTTTTATTGCAGTAATTAATAAACATCACATGATCACCATTTCTTATGCTTGCTCATAACTGTTATTAAAACAGGCAAAACTATACGTATTGCCACTCAGTGCAGCCAGAGTTATCAATGGATGCCAGAAGGCTTGTGCATAAAATCCCCATCTAGTGCCTAATCATCCAATATCCCCAGACTAGTTTCTGGCCTTCGTCAGTGAGGAACCTTGGATCTGAGAGCACTGCACCTATATCTTAGGATCTAATGCGACCCTCCATCAGCCACCTTTTATCTCTACTTAACTGCAAAACTTTGAGTCTTAAATTGAAAACACTAATATTTTCAATCCAAGCTCATCAGCTTTTATAGTCATATAGGCACTAGATGGGGGTTTTATGCACAAGCCTTCTGGCATTCATTGATTACTCTGGCTTGCACTGAGTGGCAATACATCTAGAGAGTTTTGCCTGTTTTATTGCAGTAATTAAGAAGTTAATTTAAATTTAACCATAAATTTATAATGTAAGTTTTTTATTTTAAGCATTTACAAGATTATTTATTATTAGTGAAATAAATCTTCTATTTAATAATATAAATGGTCTTTCATAATTAATTTAAATCTTGTAAAATTGATTATAAATTCCTGCTTATTTCTTTTTTTGTAAATGCACTCAGATGTTACTATAGCTCCTTTTTTTTTAAAAAAAAAGTTAAACTTTAAAATCCATGAATTTAATAAAACGAAAATATTCTTTTATCTTTTTCACATCTAAAATATGTAAATTTATATTTAGGTTCTAGTAATATATAATATTAATATCATTTATGTTCTTTATTACTTTTTACAATCCACTATTGATGATTTCAATTGTCACAGCAATCTTCTTCAGAACTTCTACTTATATTCTCAAATCTTAACTCTTTATGGAGTATTATAACTTTATCTTTCTTACTGCATTGCCAAGTCCATATAATATTAATATCATTTATGTTCTTTATTACTTTCTACAATGCTTTTTACAACCCACTATTGTAAAAAGTAATAAAGAACATAAATAATATTAATATAATATGGATTTGGTAATGCAGTAAGAAAGATAACTTATAATACTTCATAAAGAGAGTTAAGATTTGAGAATATAAGTAGAAGTTCCGAAGAAGATTCCTGGGGCAATCAAAACCATCAATAGTGGGTTGTAAAAATTAATAAAGAACATAAATGATATATAAAATTATATGGATTTGGCAATGCAATAAGAAAGATAAAGTTCTAGTAATATATTTTTCAAATCGTTATTCACACTTTATTTTATGGGAGCTAATGATACATTTATTATGTAAACTATTTTCTAATACAGCCGGAATTTCTGTTATTCTATATTCCTTTTATTTAAAAGATGTTTTGATTCAAAGAAAATATAAAAAATTATCTTAAATAATATGCAAATTTTAAATATATAATAAGATTAAAGTTATTAAAGAGAGAAAAAAAATAAAATTAAACTATTGATAAACAAAATTAAATCATTTAAATGATTTTTTTGCTTATTTGTGATCTATTAAAGTCAATAAGTTTGGGAAATGGATTATTTACAGTTTTTTCTCCTAAGATATAAATCTTATTTTACATACACATTGTAGTTTTTCTGTAACTTCTAATTTTAGTGAATCATCTCTGAAACAGAATCATAGTTCTATATTTTATCAACAATCTTTTCGTTGAGTTTTTTGCATGCTATAAATTTTAATTTTCAGTTTGAAAATTCTTTTTACTAGGAAACTTTTATGATAGCTTTTAAATTTTTATTTCAAAATGCTTGATTACATTTGAAACAAGATTGATATAAATTTTACATTTTCAAAATTGAAACCATGTTATATTGTAGATGTATTTATAATCTAATGAATAAAATATTTATCAAGGCAATCAAAGAGATCAAACCAGGCCTTTGTAGTCAAAAAGTGTGTGAGAGAGAGAGAGAGAGAGAGAGATTCAAGAGTTTTTAATTACTAAGACATGACTTGTGTTTTAAAGAATCAACATTTTAGGTTACCACTTTGTTTTCTAAACTTGGTGCTTCATGGTAAAAAAACACTCTTCTGTCTTAGATTCCGGGAGCATTCTAATGCAAAATAATTTTTACTACTCATAATGCATTGCATTGAACAATTCTTAAGCACTGGCTTGTAATTAAATTACAATTAAAATTTTAATAACCAAACAAAAAAAAGTTGATTTTTTGGTAATTAGTGAGTAAGACTAGATCAATTTGATTAATTAAAGTCAAAACTTATAACAATTAATCATATCTTTTTTTTTTTTTACTATTTTTGAAATTGTACCAAGAATTAATTCTGAATCTATCTTGAAATCAGAACTTTTATTATACCAATATTAGAATTTAGATTAATAAATAATTTTGTTTTGCAAAATATTTTTAATTAAAATAAACTTTATAACAAAGAGTATCTAAAGAGTTTGTTTTATTATTTCAATTTTTAACTATGAAAATGATTTCTTTTTATTCAAAATGCTATTTATTAAAAATAATATTTTATAACTGAAAATAATTATAAAAGTTAAAGTTATAATTTGCCTATTAAAAAGTTTATAGCATTATTATATGTTATTTATTAAATCTTCTTTTAAAATTATATTTTCATGCACACACTTATAATCAATTGTGACTGTATGTGTGTATATGTTGTTTGTTCTTGAATAAAGTTTAGACTATTTTCTCAAGCTCTTAACTTTCTAAATTGTTCTGTGCCAATCAGTCACTAACCTCATAAATTATCTGCTATAATATTAATCTGATTTTTAAAACTTATAATTATTGTGATATTAAAATAATATATGTACATTTCTTGCAAATAATAAGTGTAATAACATTTGATGATGTGATATGAAAAAAGTGATATCTAAATGGTAGAATAATAAAAATTTCATTTTTAATAGTAATTTCTAAATTTTTAATATATATTTTTTTGAGACATGGTTAAGTGAATCAGTGAATATTGAGACTGGATATAATAGTCTCTTTATATCCTACAATCAATTATCAAATGTAATTTTAATAACCATTAATTCTGATTTTAATTTGATTTTTGAGTTTTAATATAATAATTTTATTTATATTTTTTTTTATTGGATTTTTAAAAAATGGATTTACAAACTTGGGGGTGAGGGGATTTGAAGTAGGTGCGTAGTTTGAGTGAGGTAGCATTTGATTACCAATGATGATAGATTTCCTTTACCTACCACCTCAATGTAATGTGTTCTAGTAAGTTTTTTTCCAAAGATAAATTTATTTGGTAAATTAATTACATGTTGAAAAAGATGGTGTTAAGTAAAGGGTGTTATATTGTTGTGACAGCAGATTGTTCATCTTACATATCAATCTTGAGAGAACCTTGTTGCTTGTTATGTACATCTTGGTTTAGTAAGTTGTTATTTAGAAATGTATCTATAAATTAAAATTTTAATGTTTAATAATACTTTTTAAATTGTATTTCCGCTTTACATGTTGTCTTTGTTGCACTTTTGATTATTTTATTTAGAAAAATAATATATTTTTTAGATTATGATGTATCAAAATTTAAATAATTAAGATGCATATATATATTAATAATTGGAACAATAAGCTTCCAAGCATTACTTACATTAATGCAATCCTCTTTGATATCAAAGTAATTCATGGTGTAGATTAAAAGTGATTGCATTTTCATCTGCTTTTCACAGTCTTTTATGAATAGATGATTATTTTGATACTATCACATGATCACCATCTCTTATAGTAGCACATAATTGTTTATAAACTACTGTATGGAGAGTTTTGCCTTGTTTATTTTGATACTAGAGGGCTTTAACACAGCTAGTTCTTGGAGTGATGAATGATATGTGCAATTCTTTTATAGGTTATACATACATATATAGCTATTATTTTTATTTCAGAAAATAAAACGTCTTTAAATATTCAAAGTGAATTGTAATTGATTATTAGTGTAATTGATTCTTTATGTAAACATTTAGTCATGTTTAAATGCATACTTATTTATAGGCGAGTCATTTAAGGTGTTTGCAGGACTTTGTTGAAGCCCAAGCAGTATTCTATGCTAATTGCCACAAGTATATGATAGATCTCCAGAAAGAATTGGCAAGGTATGGTAAAAATGTCTTTCTTAAGATTTTTCATCGTATTATTTGAGATAACATAAAATACATTTCATAGTAGTTCAAAAAATTAGCATTCATATTATATTATAAATATTAAATCACCCTACAAGGTTAAGAAATATGGACTTTATTTATATATTTATTTCACAGAGGGTGATTCTGAATTTCTTAACCATATGGGGTGATTTGATATTTGTATATATATTTCAGTTTAGTGTCATGCACTGGGATTATTTTCATATTATATTATATGAAATGTATGTAACATTTAACTTTCTTATTAGTTAGTAAGTCAAATGCACACATTACAGATTGACTAAATGAGAAAATCTTGGTTTAACAATAAGGTTATATCTATTATACTAATAATGAACTACAATGTGTGTTAGCAAATGAAGTTTCTCAGCTAGTATCATGATCAAAACTTGATCTGAAATGTCTAGAGAAATTCCCATGAATTGCAAAGCCCCTGGGGGTTGCAGTTATTTCTTATTGTTTTGGTTGTAAATTTGAGGTCATGATGAGAATTTACCACCACTATTCTGGCAGTATAGTGGAGTGATAACCAAAACGAAAGAATGAAACCATTGCACTTATTCTTTGGCCAGAAGGGAAGATTGTAGTATCTAATTGACATTCTGCCTGCAGTGAATTGACATGATTCTAAGACTACCTAAGAACTGGATGAATATTTAAGATGTAATGTGTTTTTATATTCACTGCTGTGAAGTTTGCGTTTTCTATCATTTAAGCAGAAAATTTATTTTAAAAAAATCTTTGGATATATTATCCATAAATATTTTTTATGTGTGTTTGTTAGGGACCAGCTCAAATCTTCTACCATTACTAAGCAGAGTTTTATTTCAGATTTGTTTATGGACCGTATAGAGAATTTGGAAGAAAGCACACTATATGTTATACCATTCACATTCTTATTTGCTAGCTTCACAACATATTTAATGATAATAATTATATGTAAAATATAGTCTAATAATTAGTTTGGCATGTGTTCATAAGATGTTCAAGCACCAGAATGGGAAGTTGATCTATCCAGAAATATTCAGTTCTCAAGTTTAACATTCTGTCACTGAGCTATTTCACACAGAGCATTAATAATTTTTAGCCAAAAATCTTGAATTTATATTTTTTATACTTACTATTGAATTTTATCTTTTTAGTCAAACTATTCTGCTTACTTATAATATTATGCTGTAGTATCCTATTAATTACTGAAATTTACAATAGATGGTTCTGATTAGAATGAAGAGAATCACACCACTTATAATTTTTTTTGCAGCTGATTAGTTTTGATGAATTAATAATAAAACACTTTTAATTGCATCATTTATTATTTATTTAGTTTGAATGTTAATATATAATGGAGCTATAGTATTCTAAATATTTTGTTCCAAGTTATCTTTCCATATATTGTATATCGCATGTAATAGTACATGTTTTGTTGATAAACTTTGATTACAATAAAATACATATTATTTCCTATACTGCAAGTGTATTTTTCAACACATATACATTATATATAACACAGTTTATATAATTAAAATTATAGTATAAACAAAATTAAAAACAAATAAATAAATTTATAGAAGCACATTTACTGTGTGTGTGTTTCCTCATTCATATTTGCTCCCAAAAAAAGAATTGTAAAAAAACTTATTGTATCGTATCTCTATTTTTTTGAAATAAAATGAATAGCAAAATATTATAAGCCTTTCATCACAATAAAATACATTTCTGGATAACATTCTGTTGTTTTTTTCAATACCTTTTTTACCTTTATGGATATGTAATAGCAATCTCGTTAGCAGCAGATTATCTTCTTTTTAAGTGTTTTTATGCTTTTAAGTTGATATTGACTTCAGAATCTATATAGTCATCTGTATTTTGGCATTATTAATTTCAGATTCTAGGTTAAACTCTTCTGACTAAGCTTTCTGACACAATAAAAGAACATTGTACTGTTCTTTTTTCCTGGCATAATAAATCAATAACTTTTATTTTATTACTTATATTTTTAAAAAAATTTAAATAATTTTAAGCTTAGAAAATATTTTATTAAATGAAATACTATACCACATCAAAATTTGGAAAGGATAAAATAAATGAAGAATAAAATGTAAGTAATCTGAAAAAACATTATTAGCAAAGGTGATTGTTTACAGCACTCTTAATATGGAAAAATGGCTGCTGCCGTATTATAAAAATGTATTAAATTTATGAATTTTATTGCTTTTATTTTTTGTTAGCTTACATGTTTTTTTTGGATAGCATGTAATTGAAATAATATATTATAATGATACTGCACATTTCACAGCTTTCCTATATATTTTATTTGTTTAAATCAAAAATGATTGCTAAAAACTCATATTGTATTTAAATACTTTTCACGATGATAGGAAAATGAATGAAGTCAAGCCTATTGTTTTGAAGAATAATAGTACATGAAAATAGCAATTTATCAAGACTACCTTGCAATTAATTTATGCAAATTAAGGTAAATGATAATGAAATGACAATTTTTCCTCACTAGAAGCTTTGCATACCCATACTTCTTCCCCCTATTCTCATTCTTATTTGCAGTTGACATAGATTAATTTTTATGACAAATGAGACCTCATTATTTTTTTACCATCCAAAATCTCAAATTGAAGAAATTATTCAAGACTTGATATCTGAGTGGCCTGTATCTTTTTGAAAATCTATTGCATGACAACTTTCTTTACAAATAGAAATAGATCAAGAAGTCGATAACATAGGCAACTGTGTTAGATCAACTCTATTATATCTTTCAGTGTGTTAATCAAATCTCATTATTTGTTTTTTCAAGTTGGTTTGCATTAGAAATATACTTTAATTGATAAAATATCATCTAGATGACACTGGGAACTTCCAAAAATTAATAACATGGAAATATTTAGAATTCTATCTCAAGTGAATAGCTATAATTTGGTAGATCCCAAATCGTACACATAATTTTATTTTATTCTTACAATAATAGTGTGCTTGAATTGTTTTTTTGCTTTATAATAATTCATAGCCTTACTTTTTGACATTCATTTTTAGTCTACCTACAGTTTACATCTTATTCTTGTAACTTTATTATTATTATTAAAATGGGGTTTTGCTTTCTGATTTTAATATCATGAGTGTAACTTGATGATATTATTTTTAATAAAAACAAAAATTTGGAAACACACCTATGTGTAATATAATAATAGCCTCTCTCTTTCTCATTGCAATCATCAATTTTTTTTTATAATGTTTCTCAATAATTACTTTATATGACTTTGCAGTTTAATAGAAATTAGTATCTTTACAAAATATGATACATTTTTTTTGCACAGTTTAGGGTTTTGTGTTTTGTTTGATAGTTTATTCCAGAATGTATTGTATTCCAACCCCAACATATAACTGCTCTCATTGAATAGTAAAAGCAAAATAAGAGCCACAATCTTTCCTTTAAATTCTTATGGTTGGGTACATATCACTTGATCCTTTACAGCTATAAATCTTTGTTTTATCTGATCTTATCTACAAATAATGACTTTTATTGCAGTGATTTGAAATTTACTCCTAGAACCATTTGAAAGCAGGTTTGACCTTAATGAACTTTCTGCCTTTATAACACATTTTTGCTTAGTATAATCTAAATTGTCTTGCCTTACTTTATGTAAATGTTTGATTCCTAATATCAGAACCATAGTATTTTTACAAATAACAATTCTTTTGATTACCAGTTGTATTACTAGAAGTTTAATTAACAATGCATTTAGTCATTAAGATAATTAAATACGATAAAAGTAAGCCGATTTAATAATTACTATGAGAATTATAAAGTTTATTACAAAACTGATTATTTTTTATCAAACTATTGATAGACATTACTGCATTAAGGAACTATTAATGTATTGTTAACATTGTAAACTTGTAATATCAGCCATATTTACATATATTCTATATAATTTATGTATACATTATTAAGCTCTTTGTTATTGATTGGACATATTATATGATTATACTTTTTTTTTTTGTATTTGTAATTATCTTGGAATGTTTTTAATTGTAAATAAACTTTTCATGATGTTGAATACTATCAGTGGAAAGCATGTTGGATGTAGGAATTATTATTGAAATCTCTCATTTTAATAATGAAAGTTTAAATTATATAAAAATGTTGTATCCGCAAGTATGACTGTGCGGCTAGCAAATAAATATATACAATAAAAGACCCACAATATTTTACGTAATCAGAATAGCGAATAGTCTGCAACAACTCTATCTCTACAGTTCTCTAATGTTCAATTCTCTCGATGTACATTCAGGCTGGCTGTTACAAAAACGGTTCACAATGGGCAAGGTTTACACACACCTTGGCCCCAGTCCAGTTTAGCTGCACACGAATGCTTTGTAGTATAGCACTGCGACTGACCTTAAACTCCTTACTGCTTCTGTCTCTGCAACAGTCTATCAGTATCTCCACTTGAAAAACCGCTAGAAAATCAACTCTTTATTCAACTGCTATCCGGACGGTTTCCTCAGGCTACGGTCTCCCCATCGGTGCAAATTTAGTACGCGATCTCTGTCATTTTGAATTTCAAAATCGACCAAAAACATCGTCTGACACATCTAAGTGATAAAAAAGTTCGCGAAACGCAAAAAAAAATGAAAATCTTACAAAATAGATATGAGATCGCATATTAAAAAAAAAGCAAGGCCAAACGTGAAAAATCGAAGGTATATATATATAAAAGTCAAACTAAAACTTAATTTATTTTACAATTAATTGTATTTTTCTTCCCTTTGCTTGCAAAATTTCAGATTCTGTATCTCATTTTAAATTATAAATCAAATAATTTATATATAGAGAGAGCAAGATTACAAATAAAATAGTTTTAAACCTTAATCAATAAATGTTAGCCATCCTTCCTTAAATTTAATACATATGTCTTAGAATCTAAACAATATGCTTTGATATGATGGGGAGGGGGGGGGTAAGAAAAGAAACTTAAAAAAAAAAAAAACACTTTTAAATCTTGTTATTGTTGAGTTTAAAATCTAAGAGTTTTTGCTCTGCTCTTCCTAGAGAGGGGAAAACAAACAATTTAATTTCCCTCACCATTCAAAGTAAACTATAAAAAATCATTTTATAACTTTTTATAGATTCTAAAATTAGTGAAATAAAGTTAAGCCAAATATATATATATGCAGCCTAGTTTACAAAAATAATATTAATTTCTATATATGTTTGTGTACAAGTAAGCAGTCTATAATAGCGGTATTCATATGAAAACTAAATAATCTTTAATAAATTAGCTGAAATTAATATTATTTTTGTAAACTAGGCTGTATATATATATACTGGCTTAACTTTATTTCACTAATTTTAGAATCTATAAAAAGTTATAAAATGATTTTTTATAGTTTATTTTGAATGGTGAGGGAAATTAAATTGTTTGTTTCCCCCTCTCTAGGATGAGCAGAGCAAAACCTCTTAGATTTTAAACTCAACAATAACAATATTTAAAAGTTTTTTTATTTTAAAGTTTCTTTTCTTACCCCCCTCCCCTCCTCACCATCATATCAAAGCATATTGTTTAGATTCTAAAAAATATGTATTAAATTTAACGAAGGATGGCTAACATTTATTTATTGATTAAGGTTTAAAAGTATTTTATTTGTAATCTTGCTCTCTCTATATATAAATTATTTGATTTATAATTTAAAATGAGATACAGAACCTGAAATTTTGCAAACAAAGGGAATATCTTCTGGTAAGAAAAAATACAATTAATTGTAAAATGAATTAAGTTTTAATTTGACTTTTATATATATATACCTTCGATTTTTCACGTTTTGGCCTTACTTTTTTTTTTAATATGCGATCTCATATCTATTTTGTAAGATTTTCGTTTTTTTGCGTTTCGCATACTTTTTTATCACGTAGATGTGTCAGACGATGTTTTTGGTCGATTTTGAAATTCAAAATGGCAGAGATCGCGTACTAAATTTGCACCTCCCCATCTCTGTGGGATCTTTCAACTATACCCATGGACTACATTTCCACTGAGCGCTGAACATTAACCGAAAGCACTGACGTGAGATATCTCCTACTGGAATTGAACAGGAATGTCTACTGGAGATGCACTCAAATACTGGCTGACTTAGTTGTTACACAGTCTTTTTATAGTTTTCTGATAACTGCAACAATTAATTACATTGTCCAATAAGGTAAGATCTCTTATCCAGAAATATTTGCAATCAGCAAATATTTCTTGGAATTATCGTTCGCCATTACGTTAATGCCTTAATTAAATTCCTCAGTTATCAGTGCGCGATCTAAAAACAACCTCTCGAATAAGTACTAGTTTTTCTGGAGTGCATAAACTTGTATGCAATTTTTACAAAATACAACAAAAAGTTAAAAAGATCAGCACATCAAAGTAAGTCTTACTTTATATTTAAAAATAACCCTGAGTTTCATAAAGCTTATAAATTGAAAAGAAAAAAAAGTTATACTGGATTCTCTATGATTTTCTTCATTAATTTCAACCATTATCAAATTATTACAGGATGAAAGTGGGTCTGAATTTAATCCATTTCTCTGATTCATAACTTTTTTTTTCTATCCTTATCATTCTGGAATTTTTTTTATGTCGTATTCATTTTTTCTGTATTTTTTACAATCTCTTTGCATTCATTTTAAGATTTCAATTATCCATATATTGTCATTTCTTTTCTAGCAATATATCCAGTTTAAGTCTGTTTCAACATCTTAAATATTTTGCTGATACCTGTTTTCTTGTTTTAATTCTGATCCCTCCTTATAAATGCCAACATAGCATTTTGTCATTATTTGTAGTGTGGTCTGAAGACTCCATACTGCATTTTCATTAAGTGTCCAAATGTTAAATCCATTAAAAAAAAAAAAAAAAAATTCTAAGCACATAAATGTATTTCTTTTATAATTTAGTTATTTCTATCACAAGTATGCCTTTCAAATTTAATTCTGTGTTTAATTTCACTCATTATATTTCTCTTTACTTCAATAATCTGACCAAGGTATTTGTAGTTGCTAACATCGTCCAATTAATTGTTTTAGCCCTACTTTGACCTGATAGTTCTTATAATAGTTTCTGAAAGTCTGTAGCATTATTTTAAAAAACAACCATCATTTGAAAAATCTAGATAATATAAATAATCTCCGTTTATTTTATTCCCATAGCAATTCTTATCATCATATGAAAGGCTGTCCATCAAGTAAAATATCATTAAGTCACAGCATATGAGGATTTATTAATCCATATAATAGGTAAATTTTCCAGTTTTTAATGAATGTGGATTAAGTCTACTGCTAATAATAAAACTGAAAAGAAATCCTTCTAAATTGTTTATAACCCAGACCATTTTTCAAAATCCTAGCATAACTATAATAAATCTAGGGGCTACGACAATTTAAATGAATATTGGAGAAAATATTTGTCACGATTTATTTAACAGGATCCCTTTTTAGTCCTAGAATGTCCCATTTCCACTGACAACCAGCAGGCATCAAAACTGAATTTAGACATTTTCATGTACATCTATAGTGTTTGATAGAATTGGAGCTACGTAATATTCCCCAACTAATCAATAAAAATAACATCCGCATTTATTTTTGAATTTAAAGCTACATGAGAATAATTAATAAAGTCAAAAATAATATATTTAGCAATGAAAATAATTTATCAAAAAAAAAAAAATTAACAGAAATATATATTTAGCAGTAAGAAATAAAATGTATGCAGAATTAAAAATCCATAATAAATGTCCAAAGATTAACCCATTTAGATAGTCATGTCTTATCAAATAAAGTAAGTATTATAAACCAAAAAGTCATATTTTTTCAGAATAATGCAAAATGTACACATTGTGATATGCACATTGGCTAAAGTGTACATTTCTTAAATTGTATTTAGTCACAAATTTCATGTTTCACTATTTTAGACTAATACTATTGAATGCTGTGATAACTTCGAACATTACGATAATCGTCTATCACTTTTACTTTGTCAGTCGATACTGCTTCACCAGTCAATAAAAAGTTTCATCATTCCTATTATTTGTATTAAAATGTTGACCATGAAATTTTATTGCGAATTAATATGCAGTGAAGAGAAAAACATGTATTAGAATACATGGAAAATTTTAAAAAAGGATTCGCTCATGTTTTATAGTGTCCAAGGAAACGATACCAGACAACTCATTTGATCAGGATTGGTGATGGTTTTGATTGTTTTTATTTCACATTTTACACTTTCTTTTATTTGATAGATTTCTAGCATTTCTGCATACATTTTATTTTTTATTGATATATATATATATTTGTTAAATAATTTATATATATTGATAAATGAACAATTTCATTGTTGAATATATTATTTTTATTGATTTTATTAATATACTTTTGTAGCCACAAATTCAAAAATAAATATGGACATTTTATTTTTTATTGATTAGTTATTTTTGGGGTTATTCGTAATTACTATATAGCTCCAACTAGAGACTAGAATGTATCCTATAGGAGTATCCCCCCCCCTTTTTTTTTTTTAGTAAACTAAATGAATTGAATAATTTAACATCATTTAATCACAGATATTTGTAGCTATGAGAGAAAAATCCAAAATACAAAAACAATTTATGCCATATTTCAAGGGAATTTGTTCTTATAATGTGAAGTAAAATATTGCATCAGACTTTACATAGATTATAACGATTAGTTAGTGCAGCTAATATTCTGAAAATAGAAAAAGAAGTAATGCATAATGTAGCTTATAATATCACTGTGTATATAAACACAAAATAATGTATGGTAGATGACATTTTGCATACAGACTATTATATTCATCATTGGGGAAAAGTGAACTGCTTTATTTTCAGTTGCTCAGACTTGAGGCATATCATCTCTTGATATCAAAATGGTAGTAACCTCAAACATATGAAAATTAACCAAAATAATTTCTATCAGAAATAAGCATTCTGCAAGAAATAGTATCAGTGTGTTAGCAGCATTTTTCATATTTTAGTGAACCTTAAATGAATTTTATACTTCAGCAAATAACTATCAATAAGAATAAAGTAAGTTTTCTCCCTACAAGTTAGGTTCTAGTAATTAAAGTTTATACATTATTGCAATTATTTTTGTGACAAAACAGGATTGTATATAAGATTTTATTCCGATAACAGCATTTGCTTTTTTTTTTTTTTTTTGAATAAACTTTTTATGAGGATAGAGTTTAGAAATGGATCTTTTTGGGTTTTTTTAAAAAAAATTTTGGCAGTGCCTATTTTTATGAATTAAAATTAAGTCATTTTGAAAGGTCATTCAATTTAAGCCATGCACAAGTATTTGTGTAAGTATGAAAGCAGATTAAATAAAAATTGTGAAATACAGGAAATAAAACTGCGAAAATTAAGATTTGTAAGATGAAATGATATGATCTGAGATAGTTAAGAAATGGAAATAAACTTTAAGGAGAGGTTTGTTTTTTTTTGTCATTTACTTTAGAAACATTTGTAGTAAATTTGAGTAATTAGTTTCTTCTAGATTGTAGTCCTAATATATCCACATCTCATATTACTTTCTGTCCTATACTCTTTGTTAATGACGAGTTTGGATTTAGAGTATTTATACACTTAGAAACCATTTTTAACTCCAGTTTACTATTAAGACATAGCCTGAAGTTAAAAAAAAAAAAACTAAAGATTTTGAGCCCCTGCCACTGTTATTCTGTAGTTATATTGATCTGACACTAGGTCAGTAATTATATGTTTTAGTC
The DNA here is from genome assembly GCA_028023455.1 of Epiperipatus broadwayi. Taxonomy (NCBI): domain Eukaryota; kingdom Metazoa; phylum Onychophora; class Udeonychophora; order Euonychophora; family Peripatidae; genus Epiperipatus; species Epiperipatus broadwayi. The sequence continues at coordinate 17,524,170 of JAQFVV010012399.1, read as the reverse complement.
ATCTCACTTTTATATTAACAGTAGCTTTTCACATTAGACTTAAAAATTATAAATCAAAAATTAATCTAGGGTTATGTATATAATAGTACTGTTTTCTAGTGTCCATTGTTGATTCAAGCTTACAATAGGTGACTCTGGAGTAAAGAGAATGTTTTTATGAAAACATATGCTAGCTGTAAGCAAATTAAGTTATTAGATGTTTCAATTACTTTTAATATATATATTTGTGTCTGTATAGTGTGTTCAAGTTTTTAAATGATGGTAGATTCATTATCGAGGTAGTAATCAAGTATTTAATTATCATCATGGTAGCTTTTCATCGCTCAACACTTTTTAAATACAATTAGTTATAGTATATTAATTTTAAAACTATATAAACTTTAATATACTCATATCATTTTATACATGTATATATTTAAATGTAATTGATATATGCAGGATAGAATATTGTAATACACATATGTGTGTATATATATATACAGTATTTGTATGTGTGCATATATATTTAAAGATTTATATATATATATGGGAAGTAGATACCCATAATATTTATGATTTTTCTTTATTTACAAATATTTTTTTAAATTGTATCTTTTTATTTACAACATTATTGCATGCTTGTCTGTTAAATTTTTTATCTGAAAGCAGTTGAGTTACCAGGAAGTTGTGGTATTATAGTCTAGCAATAGCACTAATGATAATTTGCCATTGCTTGCCACCCCCTTAATAAAATTTTTGTTCTCTGTTATCTCAATAGTTGGAATGAGCTTCTAAACTATAATTTCCTTGACATACATATTTATAGCATTGTATATCTTACAGATAGTAATAGGAATAGAATATAATAATACAATATTCCATTTGTTTTCAGTTTCCTAGGTCCACCCAATTCAGCAAATGCCTTTTCAAGTTCAATACTTAGCACCTCACTGAGTGACGATGATTTAAATCGGCCAAAAACTCGGAGAGCTAGAGTCCTTTATGATTATGATGCTGGAAACAATGCAGAGTTATCACTATTAGCTGATGAGGTTTGTATATATAATTATATATATTAAAAAAAAGCATAAATATCAATTTACATGTAAAAATATATTGTTTGTATATGTAAATATATATTTGTGTAATATAATTAAATATCCCATTATTTGGATATTATATGAAATTTCTGGTCTTGGCTAATTAACCTAATGCTGTTATTAAACTTTTTGGTATTTTCTAGACCTATCAGATTGTTATTATCATTTTACATTGGGGTGGCAATCTAATAAGATCAGAGATGCTGAAAAGTTTCTTAATAGCTATTAGTTAATTGGTCAAGATCTGAAATTTCATATAGATATATATGCATGCATGGATTTTTCTGAAAATGTATTTATATATATCATAAAGATTGGCATTTTATAAGAATCAAAAATTAAAAATAAATACAAATTATTAAACATCATAAAATGATATGCTGCAAGTAATGTGTGTATATATATATATTTAGATAGAGAATAGTAAAATAGAAATGGGTGTATGATTTGTTGTATTCCTGTATGGTTTAGTGCAGTGGTAAAGTATTGGGAGCATAAGGTCCTTGGACTGATTGCAGTTTTGGTACTTCCAGCACTCAAACTTTTTATGAAGTTTTGAACAATAATGCCATATGATTATTCTTTTTTATTCCGTTATGTTTTTTTTTTTTTTTTTTTGCATATAAACAAACAAATAATGTCTATAATTACATTAATGCATACAGCTTTTTTTGATAAGGCTTTTAAATTTAAAAAATTATTTTAGTTCTTATTATTGGATATTATTCATTTATTATTTATTTGAATAATATTTCTATCACAATATAATAGAATGTTATTGGAAGAAGCTTTTTTAATCACTCACTTGTAATAAATTGAAAGTGTATTATGATTAGTCTATCCTCCTATCATGCCTACAACTTAGAGTTTGAATCCCAATAAAACGTGGCTTTTTTTTTTTCTGTATCTGAAATTTTTCCAAGCAAGTTTAGGATTTATTTTTTAGATAACAAAATAGCCTAGTTAGATATTTAATTATTAACTGATAATCATCATCTTCACCACCATCATCAAATGACTTTGTTATTCAGAAGATATTAATTATGTTTGAATACCAGAAGCAACCAATTTGGGCATGAGCTGTGGACTTTAAGCATCAGAATCTCCACTCCATCAAATCATATGTGGAAAAATATAATCACATGAATTTATTCTTCGAGAGTTCATAATAATTTTGAGCCGCATAAGTGCCAAAACTGGAATCTGTCCAAATACCTCCAGCATATTCTACTCTTGCAGTAAATCATGGCTCACAATTGAATACTCAACTATACATAGCTAGAGCCAAACAAGGAAGAGAAAAATCAAAAGTCCTCAACATTCAGAAATTGAACAGTTTGATGAGTATTTGCAAAGACCCTGGTGAAATTTCATTTGTGGACTAAGAAATCATATCAGGGAATTAAGCCAATTTTCTCTTTATCCTAAAAACTTAAATTGTTTTAGTTAAATTAATTATATGCATTCATGCACATTTAAAAAACTTTTTTTAAAACATAAATTCTTTATTTAAATACCTATATGCACAGAACACAAGGCATGCATATTTTATCTCAGATATAAAAACTATATTAAGTAAATACGTATATATTTATTGCTATTTTTTAATATGTTTGATTGTTAAGTGAAATAGGCATTTCTATTTTATATCTAAATGTTCAGACACACACGATATTCCTATAATATAGAACCCTAATAAACATGTGTGTATATATATTCACAAATGTATATATTGCATGTATAAACACAGTTTTATTTTTGAAATATTATCAAAGTAGATTTTGCAACATTACAATGGTCCATATGTTTACCCAGGTTGCTTATATTACTTAAATTTAAAGATGAAAACTTTATTCTGCCTTTTCTTTCTTGCAGAGGAAAAATTGATTAATATTAGTACTTTTAAATCAGTGATCTGATAAATTAAAATGCCATGATATTTGTCTATTTTCATTTTCTATATAACATGTCAAATCTATGATTTCACCTCCATGATAGTATAAGCATCAGTCAATCTCTTGGGACTTCTGAAACTGTTCTGTCCTCTCCCAATTTCTTTTAAATCTCACAATTCCTTCAGTCACGTCAATGTTGCAGCTTATTATATAAATTACTGTAAGACTATTCTTAATTTTTTTAAACAATTTTATCATAAAAAAAACATGGGTTTTTATTTCAGAAAATTTTATTGTAAAATGTGATTATAACGAAATTTTAAAGCGCATTGAATACAGGTTAACGCCTGTTTAAAGTATTTACATATGCTTTCTGTGCGCTGAATAAATTAATTACTACTCTTCAAGAGTTTATGGAATTTCCAACATTGATCGTAATCTTAACTCCCTGTAAATCGCAAGATGTCGCATAAGTTAATTTGTAAAGGAAATAGTGGACTCAAACAGTGGAGAAAACAATTACTTCAAGCTTCCAAATCAAGATGCTTCAGATTTGCCTATATAAGTGGACATTTAGGTTAAAGATAAGATGACAGTTCTTATCTTTATAAAAGTCGCTATCTTGTGTAGTGGTTTGGAAAGTTCCCTCTATCGACCAAATATGCTTGATTATTATGAAATTTTAAAGCGCATTGAATACAGGTTAAAGCCTGTTTAAAGTATTTGTAAAATGTTTGTTTTATTTTAAAATGGCATTGTGATGTAACTTCCTGTTTTGAATCACTTCATAGAGAAAAGATAAATTCTCAAGACTAGGGATATTTTTTTATTTGTTTGCAGAATAATAAAAAACAAAGAGGAATTTACCATCCTACATTATGAACTTTACAGTAGAAAAAATAATTCTGCACTGTTTATTGATAATTCATTTTTCTGACTTCTGTTTGTCCTTTCTCCTTGTAAACCTTTTTCAAACTAGTAGTCCACTATATTCAAATAAATTCTTTCCTGAGCAGTTTTTAAATTTACTTTCTACTGACTTTTTTAACTGAAACTTTATTCCTATTCATCATTGGATGGTGCAAAAAAAGTTTTAAGTATTTGCTATAGTAATTGTACAAGAATAGCTTAATTATCTGACATGATTTTTTTATTCTGCTACTAAAGATTCACACATCTGTTTATATTTTTATACTTCTAATTGTTGGCTTTTTAGATGTTTTGCACAATTTAGTTGCAAAATGGGTCATCTTTGCAAGCTTATAAGGATTTTCCATTTTGTATTACAAATGCCATATCTTAGCAGACTTAGTAACTAGTCTGTGTTCATATTTTTATGCCCAGCTAAAAGTTATATAGTATTTGATTATAGCAATATTTCAATTATTATGCCTGCATATTTTAAACACAATGCACTAACTAACTCAGGAGTGTAGGAGTTGTTTTGTATTTTATTACTAAGTGAAACATTTCATTCAAATGAAGTCAAAGTATAAATATAAAGGATTCTATTACGTACAATATTTTATTATTTTATTCCATAGGTGAAACTTCATTCAAATGAATACTAATCGTAGGAATAAAGGATTCTATTAATTGCAATTATTCCACCAAATAGGAATGTAGGAGTTGTTTTGTATTTTATCACCAAGTCAAACATTTCACTCAAATGAAGTCAAAGTATGTGTATAAAGGATTCTATTAACTGCAATATTTTGTTCTTTATTTTATTTTATAGGTGAAACTTAAGAACTCAAATGAATACAAATCGTAGGAATAAAGAATTCTATTAATTGCAATTATTCCACCAAATATCGTCTAGATGTTTCTTTCTTATAATCTTTTTGATTTATCTTGTAGTATATGAAATGCTGCAGTTATACTAAAGAGGGCAGTATATGTGTGAGATAGTTATATTTAAATATCTTCCAGAACTTTTGAAGCTATTGATGTTCAGTTTGAATAATTTCTTATAATGAGTTCATTTGTTTGTTTTTTTTAAAATTCTCAATCAATGTCATATAAATTTTAGTATTGCTTTCAGCGCAAAGAACACTGATAATAAAATCTTCGAAATTCAGATCATTAAAAATGAAGTGAATAATAAATATTTCTAAGAATGTGAACATTGAAGTATTGTAAATTGACCAGCATCTATCACAAAATACCTTATAATCAAATCCAAATTTAGATTTAAATATTGAGCTTTGTGCAGTTTAACACACAGTAAAATGACCCATTCAAGAGGTGAAGTTTTTGGATCCAAAGCTATATATATTACTTTTAATATTTGAACATCACAAGATTTAATTTATGTTTGTAAAGTAATGCAATTTCAGATATGCGATGTCTTTTTTTTTATTCTCTCGAATAATCAATTTAACCCTTATTCTACCACACACTTAGAGATCATGGCAAAGAGCCATTCATTTTAATGATAAAAATAAGCCAAATATCAACTACACTGGATTAAAATTTTATATATTTTCTTCACTTTTATACAGCAAAAAATCTATCACAACTGGCAATAACAGATTTTTAGCTTATAAAAGGTTGTACTCTATCCATATACATTGTTATCTATCACTGTTTTTCTGAAGGTTTGTGATGATGGTGCTTTGGTTGCATTTATATATTGGACTATTTCTATCACCTAATATTAAGTTTTGAATCTCTTTAGAAAAATTTACTTTTATTTAAATTTTTCAATTACATTCACATGTAAGTAATAGCACACAGATTAGAATATACACAATGTTTTGAGTAATATTATTTTCCTCTCTTCTTCAGATGTTGCTGACCTGATCAATGACAGTACTAGCATGGGAATCGATTGGACATTTAGATTCTTGAATATTGAATTTTAAAGTATCTCTCTAACAAATTTGGCAGGATGGTTCAATTGGTTAGGCTGTTATGTTAAAATTTAATATTCGAGAATCTAAAAGTCTAGGTTTGATTCGCATGGTAGTACTGTTACTGGTCAGGCCAGCAACATCTGAAGAAGAAAGGAGAATAATACCACTCAAAATGTCGTGTATATACTCACCTGTGTGCTATTACTAACAGTTGAATGTAATTGGAAAATTTAAATAAGATTAAATTTTTCTAAAGATATTTAATCCTTAATATTAGATGATGGAAATAGTTCAACATATAAATACAACTACTTTTTTCTACAAGTTAATATTTTAAAAATTCCACTTTTTAAAATTCTGTTGTTTTTTTTCTTCTCAGAACAAAGTGTTATATATCTCTTAAATTTCATTTAAAGTCTACATTACTGTAGTAATCCTTAGGCACAGAATTATTATAAGATGAATATATATGGGATATGCAGATTGGCTTTCATTCAAAAACTTGAGTATTTAAATACCTTCAAAACATTGAGTGGCAATATGGAAGTGAAGTTAGCTCTGGATAGATATTTACAATCCAGTGCTTTTCAGTGATGAAAGCCAATAGCCAACAACTAGTCTGGGAATCTGGTATCTGAAACTTACTGATTATTATAATATATAGGTGGTTCTAGAATAGAGAATTGTAAGTAGAATGCGACTTTTGGTTGTTTTTTTTTTTTTCACTAATAAAATCTCATGTAGTTTTTTTAACATTTTAATTATATAAATAAAAGTGATTCTTGTAATAAATAAATAATTAAATGATTTAGGTGCTATATAATAGTTCATAAGAAATTTGAACATATGAAGTGACATAGCTGACACAATCCATGAATTTTGTCCTCCACAGTCTATCACCATTCAACCACTGCATCAAACCACACTGGGCAAAAAAATAATTGAATGGTTTATTACTCAGAAATTCATAAGAAGTTTGAATACTGGCAGTGACAGTGGTGAACCATGACCTTGAGCTCCATGCAGGACTGTTTTATAATGAAAAATATTAAATGAGTGATGCGCAATTTGATGACAATTTTATAATATTGTCTGTGAAAACAGTTGGTCATGTCTATAAAATCACCAAATTCTTTGTTGAGATAGTGTGATATTTTGGGGAAATTTATTCTTCTATTCTGAGATTTATTTCCATGTAGTTTTTAATAATTGGTTATACATCATTTTTACTAATTAGTATTATAATAATAAAAAAATCAGAATTAATTATGACTTGATCATATCAAACTTTTCATGTTTTTATGGGTTTATGAATAACTTCATGGGACACTTGCTATTATATCTATGGCATGTTATGACTTAAGGTTTGAATCTGGATAAAAATTAATTTTTTTTTAGATAGGTGAGGACTTTTAAGCTAGCCATTTAATCATTGGTTGGGAAATAATGGGTATGTAGCTATTTTATCTGGAAAATTAATGCTCAAGTTGACAAGGATTGTCACATGAATATCAATAAATCAACAATAAAATAAAACTGATTGTAGTATGATTTCTTATGAGTACCAATTTTTTTCTGAAAATAATTTTTACATCTAATTAATTTTATCTGAATATTGCTGGACTTGAACATAAAATAGTGTCTATAACCATAAATAAAAATAATTAAATTCTTTTATACTAACTTATCTGTGTTTCTGTTAGGATGTTCAAATTTTTGAATTTTTAACAATGAAAAAAAAAAAAAACAGTCCATTTAGAATCAAACTCACAATCTTACCCTTCCCAAGAAAACTCCTTAACAGCTGAGCCAATGGTAATATTACATTTACAGAGGTAAATTTTGTTAATATTGCATTACTTAATTAAAAATAAATATTTAGTAATTAATATTTAAATAATTAATATTTCATAAATATTTTGTGAAAAAAGTATTAAATGTGTAAAAAACACAAAAGTTAAAGAACTATATTTTTTTTGCAATTCCAAAATTAAAATGAATACAATTATGATGTGATGCAATGCATTATGACTTCTCCTTTATTAGAGTCAGGAATCTCTCGGCCATTATATCCAGAGAAACCTGTTAGCCACTTTACCTTCCCTTTTCATTCCCCACCTTAAGTTTTTCCCAAAATTCTTCTCGATCCTGCTCCATCCCATTTTCACATCATCTTTGTCCATTCTATGGTCTTTATATCTAGATCCCCCTTATCTTTTTCCAAACCCCAGCACAAAAAAACCATTTTCTGTATAATAAATGTGTTTACATTTATTTCTCCACAACTTCATTATTTGTAAGCATTTACGTTCAGTTAACAGATGCCTAATATTTTCTATGCTTTCCTTACATAACTTGCAGACTAAATCACCACACACACCCCTCCATTTATGTATATATTCCCTTGCTGCTAATCATCTTGTTTGAGCCTTAAACAATGAATTCACTTTCCTTGCTATTATAAATTAACTCACATCCAATATTATATATATTGAAACAGATATACTGTTCCCCATGTATATATATTCAAAAGACCCCCCCCATTTAAAAAAGACTAGCATGATTTGATCAAATTAAAAAAGAAATAAAACAAAAAGTTTATAGTTAATAGAAAATCATTATTGATTTTATAGTTTCAAATTATGATGTAAATAAAAGCTGGCAGTTATTAAAAAAGATTATATTTTTAATTTTTGGAACGATGTTTTTAAATAAAGTGTTATATCAGCTTGAGGCAGTCTTAATCAATTGAAAAACATGGCTTAATCTTTATGCTTTCTTATCTATTCCACTAAAAAGGTAGATTATCCAATCATTATGAAGAGAAAGGCAATCTGGCTTAAATGAGAGCAGTATGCAAATCAGGTACAGTGAAAAAGGCTGTTTAATCAATCCAGAGAGGAGAATATAAATAGTCAAGTTGGAAGTTCAGAGGCAGATTAGATTGGATTTTTAAAGTGTATGTTTAAAAAGGATTTTTTTTTTCAAAAGATTTTTGAAAAAGATAGTAAGAAAAGTGAAGGATTAAAAAGTTGAAATTCTTATTTAAATGTTACTCAACTCTAACTTTCATCATCTTGGAATATAACCTTTACAACCATGGTTAATAATGGAAAAAGAAATCATTATTCAGAAAATTATAACCATGGAAGGATAAACTAACATCTTTTTCTCTCCATTCTAAGCCATGATTTTCCAAGATTTTCCGGGATAGACATCATAGAAAGAAGACAATGCCATTCAGCTGAAATGCGATGCCCCTTTTGAAAGCAGTTACATCATGGATTTGAAGAAACAAACTGGATGAATGAAGGTAATGATTTTATAAAAATATTTGATACTATGTGCGTTTATAGAAGACAAGACACAACGCATTTCTTAAACTAAAATTATATGTGTTTTTAAAAGACAAACAAAATGTCTTTATTATAATTAATAAAAAAAAGAATTATTAATAAAAACAGCTGCGTAAAAATACGTTCTGTTAATAATAAATTGTAAATGATAAATATTAAAAATATCTATAATCAAAAGGCATTTTTAATAAGGATTGACTTCTCATCTACAGATACAATTGAATTAAAATAAAGTAAAAATGAATACTTGTAATGGTTTTATATATATATTTTTTAATATTTATATGTGTTTATAAAGGATAAAACAAAACATCTTTCTTAAAAAGAAAAAAGAAAATTATGAACAAATTTAGCTATGGAAATACGTTTTATTAAAGATAAATTATAAATACTAAAGTACCTATAATCAAAATGCATTTTTAATAAGGATTGACTTCTCATCTACAGATACATTTGAATTAAAATAAACTAAAAAAACGAATACTTATAATGATTGATATTATTGATTTACAAATAAATATACCTAGAAGAGTCAGAAATACTGAGCTATTACAGATAACTCTAACTGGCTAATAAATAAATGCAGCTGCTGATCAACTTATATGAAGAAATATACATCTGTGGCAGACCAAACAACAATATTTATGATAGATTAACTAACTTAAAATGAACTGGAACTTTGAATTAGAGGTAAAATATAAACTGTTAAAGAACTTGCATTCTTTAACTCATATTGCCCTATTATTGGATACATACCAAGTTACACAATGGACTGTAAATAAAATATTTGTAAGTGAGCAAATTCAGTTACACAATGGACTGTAAACAAAATATTTGTAATTGAGCAAATTCAGTTACACAATGGACTGTAAATAAAATATTTATAATTGTGCAAATTCAGTTACACAATGGAATGTAAATGAAGTATTTGTAATTGTGCAAATTCAGATACACAATGGACAATAAATAAAATGTTTGTTGAATTAACTATATGAGGAATTAAGTGGAACTCTGAATTAAATGGAATGCTATCAGTTGTCTTCATTACTCTCTCTGTTGTCTCAATATGTCACACTCCTCTCTGTTCAATAACTAAATGATTACAGATATAAACTGTTAAAGAACTGTTGAGAGAAGGACTTTATTATACTCTCAACAGATTACATTTTCTTTTTTTAAAAGTCATATAGAAATCTTTTGCTTGATGGATCTTTATTTAAATTTGTTATTAAATAAAACTATTGTTATTTAAAATTAATCTTAGTTATCCAGTTGTTCAATTCTATTTTTTGTTTTTATTGCATCACTCATCATTCATTGCCCTTGTTCATGAGAATCTCATGCCTACTGAGCTACGTCTGGCATAACGAGACCTAGGTAAGTCGGGTTGTAGTGAGATGGAACTCTAGTGGTGCCGTTTGGAAAACCAAACATATAAATGTCTAGATGCTTCCAGCCTCTATGGTGCTACATCCTCTGATGAGCAGGAAATATTGTTGTAGGGGGGGGGGTTAACATCTGCATTGGGTAATGCCAGTTGATGGTTCCTTCCTGCAACATGGTCATCAGGAAATTGTTACAACCGAGGTAATAAAGGGTTGCATGGTGGTCCGGTTACAATATATATTTACATTCTTTTTACTCTCCATACTAGTTCTCCAACTCCCTATTTTTTTATTAATGCATCCATTCTTTTTTCCTATTCTTTGCCACTATAGCACTCAACAATTCTTCTAACACAATCATCCCATCTTTTGTACAAATATATTAACATAAAGTCTTTATCCAAATTTCTGCATGCCATACTATCTTTCTCACCCATCTTGTTGCCTGTTCTTTATTTGTAACCTAATTAAATACTATTTTGGCTATTCTCATATAAAAACTTGATCATCTCATTTCTCCTTGAATTGCCTTCTTTAACTGTCCACACATCTGCATCTAATGCTTGTCTTCCTACTTCTCTTTGTACTTTTTCTAAGTAATCTAACAGCCCTTTACTAATACATAGCACATAATTACTATAAGTTAACTCTACTACTGCCACTCCCATATAATTATAGCTACATTCATATTTATCATATAAATGCACTATTAATTTCTTTATCAGTCCCTTTCTTTTATTTGCTTTATTTATTAATTTGTTTCTTCCATTTATCCAAGCAATTTCTCTGATTACTTAAGATGATTCCCAAGTAGTTATACCTATTTACCACATTTAACTTTATATTCCTCCATAAAAATTCTTTCTCTTCCCTCAGCTTGTATCATCATTACTTTTGATTTTTCTTTACTAAATTTAACCCCCCCCCCAATCTCTTTTTCCACTCTTGTGTGCATGTATTCAGCATAACTTCCACATCTTCCCGACTTTCTGTGCACAAGAAGACAAAATCAGCAAATAAAAGACCTGATAATATATATACTCCCTTGCCATCTATTAATGGTATCTCTACCCCTCTTCCTAGTCTTTCTATTACTCTCTCCATTTCTCTCAAATATAACAAAAACAAAATAGGTGACATAGGGCATCCTTGATCCCACCCCATTTTTAATTCTGATTCCTATATTTCCTAATTGATATGTATAGTAATTATTTTCATACAATCTCTTAATAAGATCCATTAAAGCTCCATTCATTCCCAAATTTACAAATTTACCCATAATATATTTATATTTACTCTATCATATGCCTTCTCTTTATCTATAAAGACCATATATAACTGTCTAAATGTATTCCTACTCATATCTATTAGTTGTGTGACCACAAATAAACTATCTCCTATACAACTATCTGATCTAAAACCTCCTTGCATTTTTCTCACTATTTTATTTTCTTCCATCCAATTTGCCACTCTTCCAGCCACCATATATGCAAAAATTTTACATCCCTGATGTTATTGCTATTGGTCTAATAATTGTTTAGCTTTCTATGATTTTTACCCTTCCTATTAAATAGTAACCTTACTCATATTATTTCAGCTATCTGGAAATTCTGTCTTCTGTGCCATCTTATTAAACCTGATAATAGATTTAATTTTGCCCTATTTCCCAAATTCATCACCATCTCTGCTGCTCATCTCCTTTTCACTTTTCAATTTCTTATCTGCCTCATTCAATTCATTTTCTGTAAAACGAATATTTCCATTACTATGTGCTTTTACATTTGTTATCACTCTCCTTTTCACATCTAACATCTTTTCTATATCCATTATGTATTTATTTAAAATTATCTCTAATTCTTTTCTAGAGCTACACTCTTTTGCCTCATCATTTAGTAATGTTATTTCTCTTCCCCCTACATTCCTTCTTTTAATATATTGTTACATTTTTTTACTCCCATCTCTTCCATTTTTATTAATATCCTCCAATAATTTATTATTTAATTTCATTCTCTTTATATAATTATTTTTTAAAAAATAATTTCCCCATTTAATATTTATATCCTTTTCACTTTCTTTGTTTTTAATAACACATTTATATTTTCTGTATACTTTTTTTCCTCTTTTACACTTTTACTAATTCTCACTTTTCTATTACTTTTATTCTTCTATCCCTATTTGCCACTTTTTCTACTTCACCACACTAGTCCTTATATTCATCCTCAAAAACTCTTCCATGATTTTTTATACTTTTACTTTATATTCTTTTAACTTATTCTTATCATTCATTCTCCATCCATATCTTTCACTATCCTTTCTACTTTTATTACTATTTTCCATCACATTACTAACCCATTTCTATTATAAAGAAGTTATGATCACTATTACATAATCTCCATTATTAAACACTTTAATTTTCTGTATTTTATTCATTCCTTTTTTCTCTACTAATACATAATCTATTATGTGAAATATATTATTTCTAGACCATGTGTATTGTCCCTGATAAATTTCCAATGCTTAAATTTATTCTCTGACAAAATTTTTTTAAAAGTTGTCCATTCTTGTTATCCATGTCATCAATTTCTTCAATATGCCCATTCATATTCCCTATAACCATTATTTTCTTTCCTTTTTTTTTTTTGAAACTTTGTATATCATGAACTACATTCATATATGTTACTATTCCACTCCATTATAGTTTGACTATCTCCAGTGGCCATATATATTATATTCATCATCCATTCTTATCTTCCTAACTTTATCTCAAACCACAAATGTTTTTGACACTTAACAATGTTTTTTTGACATAATTCCTATACCACCATCCCTTTTTTCTTTTTCTTTATATGCTGCCATACCAAATCTTCCAGTGTATGTTCTTTTTTTCTTAGACGTGTATTGCTAAATTCTCAAGCCCTTCCTTTTTTAACTGATTTGTTTAATTCCAGCCACTTTTCTGATCTTCTATCACCTTGCATATTCAAGTATCCAATTTTAACAATTTCTTCCTTTATTACTACTTTTTTATAAATTGTTTTGACTATCTTCTCTATTACATTTGTAATTAGTTTGTTTATCATTAGTATTACAGATTCATTCCTTCTCCACAGTACATTTATATCTAAATCATATACCCTTTGTTTACTTTTTATATCCCATGCATTCTTAACTTTCTTTTTGATAATATTGTAATTTAAAATCCTACTCCATCCCCCTTTATAAGTTTTCCAAACTATAATATTTTTCATAAATCAAGCCCTAATGCTTCACTTTCTTATTTTGCTAAGTGCAATCCATTTTTACTATATAACTCCCTCTTGCTAATAAAAAAATCCTACACATTCACAAACATAACATTATTTCTCTTACATAATTTTTTCAATTTCTCACTTATAAAACATGCCTTATCTAACATATATCTATTGTCAAATATTGGTAGTAATCCAACTACTCCTACTCTTCCATTAGCCTTATTCAAATTACTAATCAATTCTTTGTAATCATTCTTTACTCTCTCCAATGGCTCTGACAAATTATTTGTCCCTACCATAACATAAGCATCTCTACTTCCTTGTTTCTTTATCATTTCTGTAACATCCCTAATTCTAGCTCCAGGAAAATACACACTATTTTTCCTTGCAATTACATCTCCACGTGATCTATTTAGTGAGTCCCCTATCAAGTCTGTCTCATAGTTTACTTTCCCTACTTCATCCATAACATTCTCTTCCATCACCTGGACTTCTTTATCTACTTCTTCCTTATTGTTTCTATTCATTAATTCATGATCTGCTCATGCTTAATGTTTAATGCTTTTAATTTTATTTCTACATCCTTTAAACTCTTATTCTATCTTACGTATTCTTTGCCTAACTATCTCCATTGCACTACTTATTTTGTCATCCATATCTCTTGACACTCCACTAAATATATACTCTATTCTATCTACTTTAACTACATTTTCCTCCATTTCTCTTAAACTTTTTCTTTAAACTATTTACACTTAAAACATTTTTTTTCACCTCTTTTATCACATTTATAAATGATCTACACCAGTGGTCTTCACCCTTTTCACACCTGCAGACTGGCAAAAATAAGGATAAGATTTCGTGGACCGGCAGAAGTCTACAGATAAATTTTCTTAAAGATTTAAACTGCTTAGCCTTAGATGAGCATAATTGTTATAACAGACCAAAACAATACACTAGTTACTGTGTATTGTAATGGTCGTTGCTTACCTTCACATGCTGAACACTCTTTCTCGAGTTACACAGTCATACTGCTACAGAAAGCAATAGGTTCTCATTAATGTGCCTGCATTTAACATTTATTATTTCATTGTTAAAACATGCAAAAATAAAAGGTTATTCACCTGAATGTTGGGAAATATCACAGCTAGTGTAATTACATGACAACGATTATGATAAATGTAATATCTGTATTTAATGTTAAATATACAAGATGAAGTTATATATATATATGGAGTTTGTATAATAAAAAACTTTTTTTTTTACCCAATTAAAAAAAAGAAACAGAACGAAAAAGTTGTTTTGCTAAAGTGTCACATAGAAATAAAACAACCATTATAAATATGTCATTTTGTCAAAAAAAAAAAAAAAAAGATAATAGATTACGTTCTTGATGAAGGGAAATCATCATCAATGATCTCCATTTTGTGAAGTTTACAATTTTAAAAAGAAATGTCACACACAAAATAAAAAGATGATACAAATGCAATAAAAAAATTTGCTATATGGGATTAATTAAATGAGTTGACGCAATACAGAAATGCCTACTAGGTATAGACGTGTAAGGAGTGGTGCAATTATCATGAGATTGACACTTTGTTTTTTAAAGATTGCATTTTTAGATAAATTCAGTTGATTATTATTTAGTAATTCTAGTATTATCTAATAATTTAAATAAAATTTTGATGTATAACTAATTTTTTTTAAGCAATTGCGATGAAAAAATAAATAAAAATTATTTATATTAATTAAAAGTTTTAAATCTTATTATTTTGTTATTACAAACTTTCCTGCCAGTCTAGCACAGACCAACAGAAAACTTCTGCGGACTGGCACCGGTCCACAGACCAAGGATTGAAGACCACTGATCTACACAACCATACACCTTTTGCAATGTATTACTATGGCTCATTGGCAGCAGGTGTTCTCTTGTGGAAAGAACAGGAAGCATAAAAAATAGACCAATGAAGAAAATTATTTTATTTATATTGAAATTATGTTTTATTTATAAATAAAATGAGGAAATTTTTAAAAAAAAAAAAAATAGTGCTTTTATGTAAGTAGCTCATTAAAAAGTAGAAAAATAACAAAGTAAATAATTTGTACTATAAAAACATTTGAGGCTCAAATAAAACATAAAAGTCAAAAAGGCCTCAAATGCTTTTATCACATGGAGTATTATTTTGTTATTTTTCTACTTTTTAGTGGGCTATTTACATAAAAACATTATTTTAAAAAAATCATTTTTTAAATTTTATTTTATTTTATTATTTATTGATAGTAAGTAGATATAAATAACATTGTTTTTTTAATACAGTTGAAGAAAGAATAGAATTTTACCTGAAGCAAGATTAATTTTTAATGATCTTTTTAAAATTTTATTTTATTTATTAAACAGGTTATTACCGTTTCACTATCGCCTAGCATGGACGCTGATTGGATGATGGGTCAAAGAGGATCTCAAACAGGAAAAGTTCCGGTGGCATATTTAGAATTGCTGAATTAATTGTTGCCAAATTATAATTATTATTTTTTTATTTTTAGTTGTTTTTTTTTTTTTTTTAAATTTGCAATTAGGAAATGGTGATGATTCTACATGAGTTTTTTTTCTTTCTCATGTTCAAATCTTTTCTTTGTTGCCATCAGTGATTTCCAGTTATCTTCTCTGGTTAAGTGGCACCATCTTATGTATGTTATTGAAACTAGCAGCAAATCATAATTCAGTTTCAAGTAGTTATTTTTGTATTAGCCTTAATATGTATCAGAGATGGATCCAGTTTTGAAAATATATGCAAAGTCATTATCTTTCACAAATTCCATTTTCAGTGATATGTATAATTTTTTGTTGTTTAAATTGTGATCTTTAAATATGTAAATATTGTTCTAAAGAATTCCATTTCTTGAAAGATATAGAGTATTATAGAAGAGTATTGCTGAATTTATAAGAAAGAGCTGATAAAATATTTATATATGTAAAGAAATTTTTGTCTTTTTTTTTGTTTTAATGAAGAACTGTTTAGGTGATTATTCAAATGAAAAAGAATATGTATAAATTATTTATTGATGAAATACAAATTATGTTAATTTAACAAATTTTGACTAGCAATTAAGCAAATAAATGTTCAAGCAGAGTTTTCTGCATTTTTTTTATAGCTCTATAAAAGCATATTTATAAGCAGACAATAATTTCTCGTATACATTATTAAGAAAGTAGATTTGTTAATACAGGCTCCAAATCTTATTAACTTTTGGTTAATCAAAAAGTGGCAAACTATTACTGATGATGATCAACTCCTGTTACTAGATTGTGATATCCTATTGCTTAATTCGAACAGAGATCTTAACAAACACACAGAAGAACTTATGCAAAGTAAATATCTCATTGAATTGTTTTATTCTATATCTGCAAAAAATTATGATCATATCTGCAAAAAATTATGATCTAAAAATAGATAAAAGAAATAACATAAACCCATGTTTAATTGTAAGTGACAGAGCTTCTTGTTAAAAGCCATTATTATTGTTAAAACAAATATTCTTTTGATTTTTGAATCTATGTTATTTTCAGTTGTTTTAAAAATGCTAAGAATTAGTCACTGTATGTATATGTGTGTGAGTGTGTTAAAACATACACCATGTTTTTAACACTAATACGTAATTGTAATATTATGGCTATAAACGATTAGTTATTTATTAATATTTTTCTCCATTGCACTGAATATATAAAAATCTGGAGCAGGAATTGGTAATTATTTTTATGAATAAATAATTGAAAAGATTCTTGCTTGGGAGGTCATGTACCATTTGAGCACCAGAAATGACAGGTTGATCTTTGATCCAGTGTAAATTTTATCTTTCACATTCTATAACTGTACTAAACATTATTTTCAATAAAGGATAAAAAGAGATGGCATTCTTGTGAATCGTGAAAGTGGTTACCAAGTGAAAGTAAAATAGCTAAACTGTGAGACACTTTATTGAGATGTGGGTCTGTAGCTATTGTGCTTAGCCTATTACCTTGGCACTAAATACCACTTGATTTTTTGAAACACCTATTTAGCAGTTGCTTTACTTGACTTTTTCCATTGACTTTAAGTGTGGTGTTAGAATCTAGATTTGAGCGTTTTACCTGTAATTTTCCTTAATTGTAAAAGATCATCCTTTCATTAATGTGTATTGTATATGTCAAGTAACAGTTTGGGAAACAGATTTGTTCACTGGACAGATATTTGCCAAAGGGCTGTGATAAGGTATCAATAAAGTTGATTCTTAGTGATATTTAAACTAAAAAAAATAATTTTCTGTATTTTAAGAAGTAATTGTGTTTTTAAAAATAATGCTATTAACTGATGTATTCAGTTTAGAAAATTATGTTCAATATATAATAAGATGGGACAGGGACCACTCTTTTATTACAAAAATTACTGTCTTATGCTGTGGCTACAGGACATCTATTATTTATTATAACAATTGTATGAGCCTTAACCTCAAAGTACAAAAGATGAAATGATATTTGGGATTTCAAAAGTTTGTGTGTATGTTTATGTATTCTAATTGTTTACAAATCTTTTATGATTTATTTAAATTTTGATATTTTTTTATGGATATGGACAATAACATCAGAATAGCAAACATAGTAGGACAATTTCAATTAGCCAGACAGATCTTATTTCTTCATCTTTTTAAAGTCAGTAATTGCCTCAGGGACCTGTAGCTTAGTTATTCACTCATTAATCTTATTACTGTCCTACTTGATAAATGGAAGGGTACCAAAAGCTAGATAAAATGCTCAAAAATTATTTATTTTGGTAAGAACAAAGTCAATATTTGATATTTAATTACATTTTAGCAATAAATATTATCAAAATTTTATATTCTTTCTGTCTCTGTCTTTATATATAATCTGTCATAAATAGTGTTTTATTATTCCGAGTTTTTTAAAAATATATATGTATATGAAATCCCTTGTTCACAATAGCTTGAGAAGTTTATCACTGTAGGGAGAGTAGTACCAACTAAGAAAAGAAACAAAACAAATCTGTTTGGTTAATGGAATGAAACTGTTGAAGCCAGCCTTTTCTTTGATGCTTGAATATCACATGACTTCCTGAACAGTTGATCATGTGATAAAAACCATTAATCAGTGATAGTTGTCATTATTAGTAGTAACAGAAATTTATGCTATTAAAAGGATTTTGTAACTACTCTTATGTTTATAAAATTGTCTCTTATTATTACCATGATTATTTGATCCATGAAAATATATGTACAGTATTGATTTTGAATTGAAATGTCCATGCTGTATCTTTGGATTTTTCCAATTATAATTGAAGCAAATAATTATTTCTTAAGTAAGTTAAAAATTGAGTTTCTCACGTTCCACAGACATCTTAAAAAAATAAGTGCCTTATTAAAGATGTATGTCATAAGGTGCAGCTAAATTGCTTTGAGATTTGTTACTTTATACAGAAATAAAATGATTTAAAAATATATATAATTAAAACAATTTTATATTAATTGAAAATGTGAAGAATATCTTCATCGATTCTAGAATTGTGTGTTGTAAATTTTCACTTTTATCAGCTTTTTTTTATTAAAATATTCATCAATCACAATATACTTTGGGCTCCAATTTTTACTTTTGACCACTGTTTACTCTTCTCCTAGGTAGAAAGAAATATTTTATTAAATGTTTCTAATTATTCTCTGAATAGTTTGATAAATTCATTATTTATGTTTGAAAACAATTCTCCACTTTTAATTAAATTCCTGTATTTTTCTCTTTGGAAATTGATCATTCCTTGTATCCATAGTCTTAACTATTTAACTGTTAGAGTATATATATATTTTTTCCCTTTATTTTATTTTATTTTAATGTTGTATTTGAGCAGTTGTGGAGTTCCAGTCTATTACAATTTGAAGTGCCACCATGTGGAGCTTTTATGAATTAAAATTATTCTGCATAAAACTTGTTTAACTTTATTTCACAATAGCATTACAATAGATAGATTTACAGGATGGTCAAATATTCTTCTTTTTAGTGATAATTCTGAATGTGTATGCACTTAAATATATATGAATATACACACTTTTTGGTTAGTAAGAATGGGGTTATTTATAATATAAAAAATAGCTGCAAATGCTGAATTAAAAATAAAAATAAAAGGATGCTTGTGTATATGCAAATAAATCATATAAAGAATAAAAGTAACACCCTAAGGATAAATATAATTCCTAATATATATTGTTTAAATAATATTCCTACTAACAATAATTGACCAAGTTGAATGGAATTGATGTGTCTAATTTGCCACATGTGTTCAAACATATTCTTTAGCAATTACTTTTATTAGTGAATGGAAATGTACTCTGCTAACTATTTGGATGATTGATAGTCACATGATCATATGAATAATGATTATCATTGTGCTTGCATAATGTGTGTCCTCCCAAGCAACTAACTATATGATTATTAATGAATGAAATTGTATTGAACTCACCATTTGAATGCCAAGCATCACACATGACTTTGTAAAAAAACTAAACACATAATCAGTGGTAATATTTATGTTATGAGTATATGTTTATGTATATATATATGCGTGAACGTGTCATACTTTTTTTAATATGGTATAGAGATATTATTTGCATCAATAATTATTTATATTCTACATATCATGAAGTTAAATAACGTTTAAGATTATATTTAAGAATTATCGAGTCATTGTTCATGGAAAAAGATTCAAGTTTGCTAAGAGATGCCAGACAAGAATATAGTCTTTTGTTTATGTAAACATTTTTAAATCTGAACATGCAGCACTATTGATTGAGAAGTTAATTGGGGTAAGTTAGGCAATCTTATTTTTAAATAGGCCTATATAAATTGAACTGCTGGAATACCCTGTGTTCATCACTGCACAATCACGATTAAACAATTGGTGGTTGAGAGGTCAGCGACAGCTGCTTTACAAGCAGTTGTCCTGGGATAGTGGGTTCTCTTCCCGGCTGATGCTATGACACGAGGGAAAAAAAACAATGGGACTAAGGATTGATTCATCATACTGCAAGTTTATAAAATAAACTATTACACAAATATGGGAAGAAAAAAATTTCCTCACAAAAAAAAAAAATGTACAATTTAAAAATGTTGCATATTGTATTATAAACATTTTCTGATGAGATCAGCTATGGGAGCTTAAAAGCTAGTTTATTTAGCAATTTATTAAGACTATGTGCCTGAGACATCTACAAATCTTAACATAAAATTAACAACTTTAAAAGACAAGAGCGGCCACTCTTATCTTCAACCTCCTTTTTAATTATATAGGTGAATCTAAAGCATAGCGTGAGGCTATTAAATACCTCAAATGATTAAGTCCACAATTTCTATTACACACTAATGTTCATGAAATCTTTCGATTTACAATGAGTCAGTGTTAAGATCTTATGATTGAATATTTTAAGACAATTTAAAGTTGTAACTATTAATTTTTTAAGCATATACTCATTATATAAAGTAATATATATTAAGACTATTACCCTAAGACTATGCGCCTGAGTATGACAGTAGGTTGAAGATAAGAGTGGCCGCTCTTGTCTTTTAAAGTCGTTAATCTTGTGTTAAAATTTGTAGAGGTCCCTACTGTTGTATTCAGGCACATAGTCTTAAGGTGATAGCCTTAATATATATTACTTTATGTAATGAGTACGCACTTAACAAATTAATAATTACAACTTTAAATTGTCTTAAAATATTTCTAATCATAAGATCTTAACACTGACTTGTAAGAAAGATTTCACGAACATTAGTGTGTAATAGGAATTGTGGACTTAATCAGTGAGGTATTTAATAACCTCATGCTCTCAAATCAAAATGCTTTAGATTTTCCTATATAATTAAAAAGTAGGCTGAAGATAAGAGTGGCCGCTCTTGTCTTTTAAAGTCATTAATCTTGTGTTAAGATTTATAGAGGTCCCTACTGTCGTATTCAGGCACATAGTCTTAAGTTGATAGTCTTAATATATATTACTTTATGTAATGAGTATGCACTTAACAAATTAATAGTTAGCAATTTATTGTAACTGTAATTATACCCCTACCTCCCCATCTCATGACCTTTAGGACATATAATGATTTTCAAGTCTTAACTATTTATTTCACCTCTCCTTCCTTTTATAAGCTTGAATAATCAATAGAAGCTGGATGTAATGATTATCGGTATTAAATTTCTACTAATACTGCTTTATCCATATCCCACATTAGTTTCTAGCATAAAGTCTTTTCCATTGAGATGTTTGAACTTGAATCTAGTGTGCTGCATTTTTTTTGGATCTAATGCAATTTTCATTGAGAAGTCAGTTTTTACTCTTTTTTTTGTACTATCAAATTATCATTCTGAAATTCAAAGTCATTCATTTTTGAATTCAAGCCACCTTGCTTACATAGTTATATAGATCTAGTCCCAGTTCTACATTTGTATATTTTGGTGTCTTCACCTTTTTAAATAATTGTAGTTTATCCTTATCCCTTCCTTATTTAAGATTGGTATAAAACCCTCAAAAAAAAAAAAAAAATTACGTGATCCCAACTTATCCAATACTTTTCAACAGGTAACCAATTATTGTAAGCTTGAGTAATCATATGATGCACATAATTCCTATTAAGTCTGTCCAGTGTTGTTTTATATAACTGCTTGAGGCTTTTAGCAGTGAGAAGTTTTGAACCTAGATTTAATGCATCTGGATTTATTTGGATCTAATGCATATTTTATTCAGTAGTTAGCTTGATGTTTTTTTTGTATTGTCAAGCTACCAGACTCAAATTCAAAAAAAATCTTAAATATTTTCAATTAATAAGCCAATTCGCTTGCATGGCACATGGGTCTGACTTCAGTTCAATATGAAATTCTCATTTCTTAAATAACATCTAGCAACTATTGATTACTCAGCTATTGGCAGAACTGGAAGAGAATAAATAGTTGTTGAAAAGCATTGTGAAAGCTGGTGTTGTGATTTTTTTTAAATCTCAATTCTGACTAAAGGATAGAGGTAGCAACAGTTATTAAAAAAATCAAGGACACCAAAATACAAGTACTAAACTGATCTCAGATTTATATACTTCTTTTTAAATTGAATGGAAAATGGAAAAATAAAAAATATATTGTTTAAACATTTTATTTATTTGTTTTACATAAAACTTTTGTGCTCATTAAAAAAACATCTGCATCAACAGCAGGCCTTTTCAACTCAAAGATAAAAATAATACATTAGAGATGAGTTATGACAAATCCAGTGAACTATAAATATGTCCACATATGAAACATAGTATATTATTCTGCTTATTATACCTAATTGTAGCTCTCCAATGTATTCTAATTTCTACTATATTTTTCCAATGAAAACACTCATCGTTACACTTTTTACAATGTAGTTGAGTTAATCTTTGTAACATAAATGGGAGGTCTTCATCTCATAAAACCATGCTCAAGTTTATTATAAAACATCTTTTAGGAAGTCTTCATATGCCCACTCCAATAAAGATGTGATTTTACTATAATGGGCTTATAATATCACATCCAGTGAATTGAAGAACTTATTGATTGACCTTTGAATCTTACCATTGTATTTTGAAAATTTTATGGAGCATCTTTAAATGAAACTTTTCTTACACCTTTATGTTATATACATAAGATGTTTAAATCTCACTTATATATAGTAAATTAGATAAAACAACAGCTCTATATCAAACTGGCCTACAGCACTCGGGGTTCACAGATAATCATTCATTCAAGTATTAACAGTCTAAGATTGGATGTGAACTGGTGTGTTCAATGTAGTATATAATTTCATTATGATGAAACATCTTTTAATTGCACAACATCAAAGTCCATCTTTCTATATAAAGAGTTATCACAGTATTTTAATTGGCTTACAGTTTTAAGATGGTTATACAAGCTAAAGTTTACTGAAGATTTTTTTTCCATTACTGGCTCTTGAAGAATTTGTAGATTTTTTGAATCATAATTATTATACCAAAATCTTTTTTGCATAACATTATAGCTTTAATCAAGGCAGTTACTAAGATATTTAATTCTGATACTTCATTATGCTGTAATTAAACACTGGAATGTTACTTTCCCTATCTTTTATTGTTACCTTTATCAATTGCAAGTCAACAATTGTAACTTTATAAATGAGGGGAAGATTTTGTTATGTGCATGGTCACTGATTTTATTATAATTAATCATTGTTACAAATTATATATTTCATGTGCTACAATCTTCATTATATTTTTTTTTTTTATCAAATTAAGTTTTGAAGTAGACATTTTAAACCAATCTGGTTTTTACAATTTTTTTTAGCTCTCACTTCAATTTTGCATTTCATTATTACTATTCACCTTTAGTATGATGTGGGTTCATTTCTATTCATTTTCTGAAACAGCTAATATCAAACTGTAAGGAATATATATATATAATAATAATTATCGATAGTGCTGTGAACATATTTGAGCTCAACTTGCATCTCAATAAATCCTCATCTTAGATGGAGAGGTATCATATTAAGAATGAGTAGCGAAAGTGGAGCTAAGTGATAATAAAATTGTAAAAACCCTATTGATTAAATATATTTTACTTCAAACTGTTAATCACTTTTAGCACAAATCAATGTCTCATAAGATGTCAACAATGGTATTAGAAATCTCCCATTTTATACAAAATTTGTGCTGGCATTTACATTGAAGGGTTAATGAGCACAGACTTTCACACGGCCCACCACTCTCCACACCACCTCATAACACTGATACACTTGAAC
This sequence comes from Epiperipatus broadwayi, assembly GCA_028023455.1. Lineage (NCBI taxonomy): Eukaryota > Metazoa > Onychophora > Udeonychophora > Euonychophora > Peripatidae > Epiperipatus > Epiperipatus broadwayi. The sequence goes on along the minus strand of JAQFVV010012399.1, from coordinate 17,499,534 downwards.
ACATATATGTTGAAAAGATAAATAATCACCAATATTCATATTTCATGCTAAACCACCAATCATCAGTTAGTCCAGATTACCATCTCTACACATATATGCTATAAGTGCGCATGTGTTCAAGTGTATCAGTGTTATGAGATGGTGTGGAGAGTGGTGGGTCGTGTGAAAGTCGTGCTCATATACTCTATATATTACATATATAGACAGAGGTATATAGACAGAGGTATATAATAAGCCTGTGTTTCAGTTATTACATAATAGAGATGTCTGCCCATCCCTTGTATATGTATTAAATGGATTATGTCCTGTACATGAGGGGTCAGATTGACCTTAGGTCAACATGGGTATGACAAGAATCTCAGCCTCAGGGTGGCCTTTGAGCATTCCATCATCAGATTTTCAATTGGATGGATGGTTGAAGAGTTGGAGTGTGGAATAGATTGAAGCATGTCCATTAAAGTATGAGGTTTGACTATCTTAATGTATATCTGAGCACTTATAGCATATCGTGTAGAGATGGTAATCTGGACTAACTGATGATTGCTGGTTTAGCATGAAATACGTGTATTGGTGATTGTTTATCTTTTCAACATATATGTGTTCAAGTGTATCAGTGTTATGAGATGGTGTGGAGAGTGATGGGTCATGTGAAAGTCTGTGCTCATATACCCTATATATTACATATATAGACACAGGTATATAATAAGCCTGTGTGTTTCAGTTATTGAAGGATTAAATATAATAGACAAGTTTGATTGCAAATAAATTCAAGTTTTAAATTTAAACACTGTACATTTGCAACATGTATCAAATTATCTACATCGATATGGTAATACAGATATTTCAAGCCTCTAACATAATGAGCAAAGATTGTTAATCAAATAATGTATGAGAGAGGGTAGTCTGGAGTTTTTATGTTGTGGATAGTGGTGATATAAATTTAATATCTATTTGGTTATATGTACTTTGATATTGTAATCATTAGTTATATGTGTGTGGGTGAAAGATTATCATAGGCCAAAAATTAAGCACATTTTTGGGTTCCATCCATATCTATAATCGTTGGCTATTATTATTATAATATCAATGTTTTAACGGGATCTTACATTGTCAGTATATAGTTAATAGCTGTTGCTAGAGACTGGTAACAAAAGATTTAACTAAAATATTCAATATAAAAATGTTAGAATTTGATCATTTTCAGATCCATGGCATCTTAAGAAGTAGCCCTATGGGATTTTTAAGCTTGATACACAGATACAAGTAAATGTATCAGAACTAGAACATATGAATGTTAATGCAGTAAAATGATCTTTTTCTGTGGGATAACATTTTAGAATCTGGCCATGTTATACATTTTTCTCAATACTAAATGCTTGAGATGCTACACATATCAGAAATCAATTGGTCTGTTAAAATTTATGAGACCTGAATGCATTAACAAATATAATGAAACAATACCTATAACTTATTAATATATAAAAAAAATGTATATGAAATGTCTTTATAAGCGTTTTATAAAGAATGTCATATTAATTATCCATCTCTTGTTTTTTAATCTAATGTCTGGAATGTATTTAATAAAACAATCAAATTATATGTTAGACATCATCAGTTTTTGGCTTGATTATTTCACTTAATAAAGACTCACTTTTATCCAATTATTGAAATCCAATGATACAAAAATAATGTTTCTAATATATTTAGCTTTAAAATAACATAGTTTGTGGATTTAAAGATTAAACAACATTTATTCTAAAAGCAGAAGTTATTTTCGATACATCATCATTGTTCTTGAACTGTTATATTAATAAAGTGATTTAACCTACTGTTAGGATAATGACTTTGAGGACATCTTTAATATTAAGATATTTGTATTAGAATTTCAGCAACATTTGAAACTATCTAAGGGTCTTGAGCCTTATTGGAATGACATTTAATTTTCTACACCAAGAATGGGGAACCTTTTTTCTGCCAAGAGCCATTTGGATATTTACAATATCATTCAGGGGCTATACAAAATTTATCAACTTAAAAATTAACCTATATTTAATCAAAAATTTAATTAATTTGCCTCTAATCATTAAAGGTGGGCAACCTTTTCAATTGACAAACCAATTTCAACTTTCCCCTTTTAAATCAGAGCCATAATTTTTTTTGTGAATTAAAAATAAAATAACACCATCATTATTAATAGTTGTTCCACATTTAATGGCAAATTTTCCGATTTGCCTTGAATCTATTTTTGTAATACAATTCTCAAATTTCTTTTTGTTCTGGACAGGTTATTTTTATAGCAGCAAGAATGTAGTCTTTAATGAATTCTCCTTCAGAAAGTGTTTTCAAAATTTCTATGTTTTTTTAAAAATAATTTGCTTTCATAGGATTTTCTGACTTATTTGTGCTTTTTATAAAACATATTGTACCGGTCCAAACATGTTTATCCATCTAACATGAGCTGGAACTCACAAAATGTTGACTTGTAAAAACAATTGGTGAGCATACTAAATAATACATATTTTGAGGGAACATTAATAACCTTAATTCATGGAGGTTTACTTAAAAGAGGAAAGAAAAGATTTTAAGAAATTCAGCTCATCAGGTTGCTTGAGATTGGCATATTAATAATAAAAGCATCCATATAAAATCAAGTAATAAATAACTAAATAAATGACTGCACCAAAGATAAAGAAAGTTAAAGCATATGAGAGAGAATAAGATTCATAAAAATTCTTTGAGAGCAATTTACATTTTAGTAAGACACAAAGTTAACAAATAATACATTAGGAAAAATCTTAATAGAGTTTGAGACTAGTTCGGCAGGCTAGATTTAGTTTCAATAGTGGCGGTTTGAAATAATTTACCTTGCACCATTTTAAGAGTCCATTTTTCAAAGTATGGCATTTAATGGATCCATGTGAATTGTTGATGACAGCCAGCTTCCATTTAGCATTTCAGAGTTCTTTTCTTAGGCTTTCCTTCATTTCAGGGCAGCAGGATATTACGGCAGCGGAAGATGACTCCACAAGGGTCAGGAAGGTGATTGGTTTTACCTGATCATCATTTTCAGATTTCAAAGCAGTGTGGGTTATAACAGCAGAGTTCTTTAAATAGTAGCTAATCTGTTGGTGTTTAAAATTGGCCCATTTTACACTCCTGCCCAGGTATTTGAAGAATACTTTTAATTTATTTCTAGCTCAAATCTAATCTTTAATCTAAAATCTTAAGTTTTCTTTGTTCATTGTCTGAAGATGCAATCGTCAGATAACTGACCAAAAATAAATTCAAACCTATTTTCAAATTGAAAACAGATTTGACAAAAATGTTTATACAAAAGCAAAATCTATTAATCTTAACCCCTATTTTATTTTAAGTAAAAACTTTAATTAAAAATTCCTTCCCAAGACTAAAACAATATTATATTCCCAACCCTTTAATTATTTTTGGACAATTGGATTTTATAAAATATACAATTTAATAGGAAAAACAATTTAAAATGAAAAAGTTTTAAAAATGATGTATAATAAAATATTTTTTTAAAAATCAATATTTTGTTAATATTTTTGCTCTCTATATATTTGAGCCGCACCTATGTACTTTAATAAAAAAAAAATTAAAAAATGTTATTTAAAAGTTAAAATTTTATAACTTTTAGGCGCATCTCAAATATATACATAAAATATATATACACGACTAAAGGAGTGGGTTAGAATATAGGGTTTAAACACAGGTTAGTAGATAGAACCATGAAGCTCAATCTTAAGCTAAGATTGACAGCTTCAATATTAGCTACTTGAAACTCATTTCCATGTTTTCTATTTTAATATTACCCCCCCCCCCAATAATTTTATAATGCCTTTTAATAATGCGTTCTTTATTAAATGAAATACGTTTAGACATATCAGACACATTGATTTATTATTCTTTTCTGTAAAAATATGCTTGGTCTATTTCTTTTAAATTGTATGATTTTCTGAGTCAATTTTTTATTTTAGGGTAGTCATCCTAAAAATAAAGTGAAGCAAAATAATAAAAAATTAAGTAAAATTCTAGTTTTAATTTTTGGTAATTATAACTTCATCTGCGTTGATGGCCGAGGGGTCAGCATAGTTGCCTTACAAAAAGTTGTCCCGGGTTTGCAGTTTCGCTTCCCGGCCGATGCGTTGACATGAAAAAAAATTTTTTCTCAGAATTATAGATTAAATCTATAATCTGATTGACCATATAATATACATCATTTGTTTGAATATTGCATCTCTGATAGAATGAAGTAGAACTATCATGAAGGTTAAGCAGAGAAAAAGATGTAGTTGAGAAAATTTAACTCCTAATTCAATATTTGCACTATGTGCATTTTCAAATAGAAATTTTATACAGATCCATTTTATAATATCTAAATGTTTTTAAAAACATCTGGGAGCCAGATTGAGAGCTTTCAAAGGTCAGAAGTTCCCCATTCCTGTTCTACAAATCTTTAATTCTTTTAATTAAAAAGAAAATATTTTTTGAAATTTTCACAGTAGGTCAGTTCAAATTGTCATATTTAAATTGCCAATAGTTAGCTTAATAAACCAATAGAATCTACAATCTGTTGTCAAAACAACTTCTATTGATAAAAATACCATTATGTTTAATAAATTAAAAAAGTTCTTGTAATTATTTTGGTTGACATTTGTCTCAGTGTTTTCTCAATTGGCTGAACAACATTCATGACTTGCGCTCCCTGGGTTTAGTCTGGCACATTCATGTTCGTATATCCTACCCACCCTTAAAATAAATGTCTAGTTCTGATTTTCGGACTAGTGGCACCCTTGTGGTCAGGATATACGAAACCAAAATCTTTTGTCTGGTACATAGCTATATTAATTTTAGTGCAACCAACACGGGGCTTCGATTTTAAAGCCCACGTGAGATTTTGTTCAGACAATTGAGGAATATTTCAGATGTTGGAGGCAAGATTCAGTAGGTAGGGATCAGTTTGTGCTAAATTGTAGGAACCAGTTTGGAGTAAGGGGTTCATCTTTTCAATATGAATAATTAATATATAGTTAAACAGTGTTCTTTAGAGTTATTACTGAATGGACGGGTTAGACAAATAGATATTAAGAAGTTATATATTTATTTTGTTTCTTTTTTCTTTTTTAAAGTTATTCTACGTTTGTAAAATAATAATAAAAAAAAAGCAAAGTGGTTAGGTTCGCATTTTAGAAATAACAATAAAATATAAAAGATTTTTTTTTTAAAAGTTAAAAATTAGCTGTTACATTCGTAAAATAAATAAAAAAAAAGCAAAGAGTTTAGGTTCGCGTTTTAAAGAAAAAAAAGTAAAGAGTTTAACTTTTGTGCTTTAAAAATATATATATAAATTAGCAGTTGAAAATTAAAAAATAAATAAATTTCATAAATAGACTTAGAAGTTTCGTTGGGAAGTTAAATAAAGTTCGTGAAGAGGCTAAAGATAAACGAGCTAGCATCATGGCCAAAATAGATTGGCAAATAAAATCTTTTACGGTTGATATTTGGGAAAGCCCATTAGAGCATTTGGAGAGCCTGCAAGAGATGTTTCGATTTCATAATTGGCAGGTGACAACAAGTGGCAATTGCATGCCACCATTTACAAGGAATGGATGAGGATTGATGGCATATTTTAAAGATTAAGCCACAGACTTTTTGGGATTACAGATGTAAATTAGTGCACACTTTTTGGAGTGAAGAAAAGGCAGTATCATATCTTCATCAATATATCACAAGAAAGATATACTAGGGATAATGGAAAAACACCCAGTTTTTCTGCAGACAAGCAGCAAGGCTGAAGTCATTGATAGATTTCTCTTTATCTGAGAGGCTGATATGCTGAATAGTATTGGGCAATATGCCAAGGGATATACAACAGATCATGTTATGTAGTAGCAACATTCACTTTGAAGAAATGATCAAACTGTTAAATGAAATAGAACATAATCAGGCTCAAGAAGAAGTGGAGAAAAGAACAAGGCAAGTTGATCAGGTAATTTCGATAGAAAGGGGTCAAAAGAGTCAATTATCAGCTCCAATAAAAAAAGTAAAGAAAGCTGTAGGACTGTAGCTAATTTGGTGGATCAAGAAGAACCAGCATGGAATGGAGCTACGCAGACTTGCCCAATTATCAAAGATGAGATATCATTACAGAAGCATTGATTGATTCAGGAAGTCAGATAGCATTGCTCTCTAGTAAGTTTTGTGAAAATAAAGAGACCAATCACATTTGTATACACTGCCAATAAAGAGAATGCAGGTGATGCTGGCCAATGACAAGAAGGCAAATATTGAAACCAAACAGGTATGGTTACAGTTGCATCTGGGTAATGTAGAATTAGACCATGTCTTTTTGATAATGGCTGTTCTCATACAAGATGTTATAATTGAGACTAAATTTTTTATACATGCATAAATGTGTGATGGATTATGACAAATGTTCATTTCTTTGCCAAGAAGTTTTGATGCCATTTGAAGGGCTAAAAAATTATAAGCCACTTCAGGTATAGTGTGTTCAGTAAATGAGGGATACTGTGGGAATGCAAAATAAAGTGTCATGGTCTATTTTAAAAGGAATGGAAGAACAACATCCCCTAACGGAACTGTTGAGGGAGTTTTATTCAGTTTTTTTGAATAGGCTTAAGATCATTGAGGGGTATGTGCATCGCATTCAAGTTAAGGATGAAAGTCATTTCCAGAATCATTCATATCCCATTCCATTTCAATATAAGGCTGAAGTAGATCTTCAAATACAGCAAACGATTGAACGGGGAGTTATTGGAAAGCACACATCCCTATATATTAACCCGTTGGTAGTGATAAAGAAAGATGGATCTGTCAGGATGTTTAGATGCCTGGCGGTTGAATGCCGTTCCCATTCGGAAAAGAAATGTTCCACCTACAATAACGGAACCCTCTCTCAAAATTTCAAGGGAAAAACATTTTCTCTACATTGGACTTGACTTCCAGTTACTGGCAGATCTCTCTATATCCATCTGACTGAAAATATACCACCTTCTGCTATGAAGGACATATGTATGCATTTAAGTGTATGCCTTTTGGATTAATCAATAGTGGTTCAGGACTTCTAAAGTGTTTGGATCAAGTGTTAAGACAAAATCAAAAGTCTGATTGTGATGTATATGGATGACATAGTTATCACATCTAAAAATATGGAAGAACCTATGGAACACTTGAAAATGTTTTTAATGCAGTGTTACCAGAAAAACATTACCATCAATTTACAAAAAAAGTTGCCTGGTCCAGGAGGAAGTTGCATTTTTAGGCTTCTTAATTGGGAAAGAGGGTATTAAACCTCATCCAGAGAAACTAAAAGTGATACATTTTCCTACACCCACTAATAGGCATCAGGTGCTGTCTTTTCTGGGATTGTGCAATTTTTATCAGATTCTATGAAAATTTTGCATTAGATGCTGCAAATTTGGTTCAGTTATTAACAAAAGACCATAAATGGGTATGGGAGTATAAACAGGAGCAGGAATTTCAACACATTAAAAAGAAGTTCTTGGAACAGGTGGTTCTAGCCTACCCTGACTTTTCAAACTTTTTTATGTTTAGACCAATAGCAGTGGGCAAGGACTTGGTGTAGTGTTATTTCAAATTGACAGACAACAATGTCACAGAGTGCTGTATTTTTGTAGCCACAAGCTAAAAAGGGTGGAAATAATTACATGATGACAGAAAAGAAAGCTCTGGCCATTGTATGGGAGTATAAACAGGAGCAGGAATTTCAACACATTAAAAAGAAGTTCTTGGAACAGGTGGTTCTAGCCTACCCTGACTTTTCACAACTTTTTTTTTGTTCAGACTGACAGCAGTGGGCAAGGACTTGGGGTAGTGTTATTTCAAATTGACAAACAACAATATCACAGAGTGTTGTATTTTTATAGCCACAAGCTAAAAAGGGCAGAAATAATTACACGATGACAGAAAAGAAAGCTCTGGCTATTGTATGGGCTTCCAGTAAATTCAAACAATTTTTACTTGAGTCAGAGATTGTTGTAATTACAGATCATAAGAGCTTGAAATTTCTTAATAGCAGTTACTTATCGAATGATCGATTGATATGATGGAGTCTTACACTACAGAAATTCCAGTATAAAGTTCTATATTGTAAAGGAAAGGAAAATATTGTGGCGGATATTTTGAGTCACCATCCCATAGATCTGACCCCACATCTCAAGCCCAACAATCTGTGTATTGCAGCATTCACATTGACCATAGATGAGTCCATAGAGCAACAATTACTAAGGTTACCTGAAATACAGGAGACCAGCCTAGAGTATGCACAAATTATGATATATAAGAAAGGGATAGGAACTTCAGACCTCAGTGACACAGCAACATTGGAAAAATATGAAGCTTATAGAATAAAAGATGGTGTATTGCAATACAAAGTTGCCACAGAAGACTCATGGAGAATTCTTATGCTCCAAGAATTCAGGAACAAACTTATAGATTATATACATTGCCTTTATGGACACTTTGACCCACATAAAGTAGAACATGTGCTCAGGGAAGTATTTTACTGGCCAAGTTTATATTCAAATGTATCAGTTTTGGGAAAATGTCATGTGTGTTCACAAACTAAACATGCAAATAAGAGATTTACTGGGATCTTACAGCCTCTTTTAGCAAACAACCCTAATGAATTGTTGGCCATAGATTTTTATGGGCCTTTAGCTGCCTATAAGCACTACTGATATTTAATCATAATGTACAACATATTTTCTAAATATGTGACTGCATAGAAAGGTGGATACTCAAAATTCTATCTGGATATTACAGGAGCATCAGTTTCCTAAGGTCGGTAAGCCCCAGATGATACTTACAGATCATGGGACACCCTTTAAATCTCACCACTGGAAAAAGTGGATTTAGCAATAGAGCATTCAGCACGTATTAACATCTATAATCCTCAATTGAATCCCTGTGAAAGTCATGAGGGAGTTAAACTTGGGTGAATCAGACGAAAAACATCACTAACTACATAAATTGGACACAGAATGAATCTACAGGGTTTGCACCCATCAGATTACATTTTGGATAGAATTATCCAATGATGATAAAGGCTACCTTGCCTGTAGATTGGGAAAAAATTGATAAAGAAATGGATAAAAGAAAGGCTTGAATAAAGTTGAAACATATGGCCGAAGTATGCGTAAAGCGGGGAAATCAACGACTGTGTAGATTCGAGGTAGGGGACTTGGTTTTTGTATGAAAACCTCATGTCAGCAATTCAACCCAGGATCAATATAAAAAATTTTCCCAGTACCAACTACTTGCTTGCAAGGCAGCTGCGATGACCTCTCGGCTAACAACGCTTGACTGTGATGGGGTAGTTGAACCGGATATTTCATCAGATTCAAAAGTTCTATCATGTAAATTAAAACAAAGTTTTATATGTGCAATAACACACATACCTATTTATATTGAAATCTTATATTTTTAATTCTGTTGGTTTTAGCATAAAATAATTTTTTTTTATGACACTTGTTTTCTTTTAAAATAATTAAAAGCAAGCAAAGTTTAATTAATCTTTTTATAAAAGTATTTTAAAAAAAAGTTCATATTTTTAAAGCTGAGATTTAGTTTGGTATGTTTTTTAAAAAAAATAATAATAATTTTGTAAGATAAAGCCCTGTAAGACATTGTTTTTCTAATTAAGAATGAGCGGGAGATAGAGATTTACCCTGGTTGAAGGTTGCAAAAAAGATTGCGCGAGAGATAATAATGGACATAAATAGCTCTGGGTTTTTTTTATTCAATCTTTCAGATTATTCCGAGAGACTATTATAGTCATTCAGTTTTTTCTTATTCTGATTGCTCAGCTTATTCAGCTTCTTGTTATTGAGGATTCATCCAGATTTTAGCTGTTATTGAACTGCTGCATCGTTGAAGTGATTCTAATTTATCTGATATTTGTTCCACGAGAATCACCAAGTTGAATTTCCACTGACTGACAATAATTCTACTATTTTCCATGATAGTAGCCACCATGCCTATAATATATGCCATGAAAAATCTCCACAACATGATGGGCTGAACTTTTCCAAAGATGAACCTCCGGAGCTCCAAATTGTGACTTCAATCATGACCTGCCAAGTCCAGAGCAGATCCCGGTAGTGCCTCCATTCTTCTGAACTAAATGACAGCCATTGTATAGGACTCTATAAACTGAACTTTGTGTGAACAGCAGAAATTAATATTACCTTGAGGTTTCCATATTAAAATCAGGGCTAAATCTCTAATTAAGTATCTAGCAAATCTCAGCTTAATCTTAAAAAGGAATTGTATTTATGATGTGTAATCTATCAACTTAAATATTAATGTATTGGTTTTTTTATATTAGAATCTGAGTAGCAAGATTTTCCATCTTAAAAAATATTAGTTATTTGAGAGTGTATGGCTAGTGATATTTTATATGCTTAATATTTTCTCAGTTCTATGATTAACCCTTGATAAATACTCAGGCCGACCTTAGTAGTTTTCTTTTACTCTCCTGTTTTTTTTTGTTTGTTTGTTTGTTTTCTTTGTCGTTAAACTTCATCAAACTTGGTTTGCGTTTTCTGCAGACCACTGATATTTTGGCTGGTGGTGTATAGAATATATGATTCTGTTTTCTTGGTAGAGATTTATTTTCTATAATTCAGATTAGGTAGTCCATAATGTTACTTTTCTTGTGTGAGACTAATCTTGGCTCATTTAAATGTACTTGTCCATGAGCATTTTGCAGAATTAGGACATTCTTGGTTCTAATGTTTCTTTTCCGAACTAAGAAAAGCTCATCTGTACTGTCCCATTGTTCTCCACAAGCATCCATCTTACTACATCTCTATAGAAAAATGGAATGTAAGCCCTTATTATGTTATAGATGAGAAATGAACTTGTCTTCCTGGGTATTTAATGTATTAATGCTCGCATACAATTGATGTTAAGATCTGCTAAGAAAATGTAGATCAAGTTTTCATGTTTATTTTATGTTTAATAAATTTAAAAAGTTATTGTAATTACATTTTGTCTGATGTTTGTCTGTGTTTTCTCAATTCCCTGAACAACATTCAAGAGCTTTTGTTCTCCCTGGGTTTAGTCCGGAACATTCATGTTTGTATAAATGTCTAGTTCTGATTTTCGGACTAGTGGCACCCTTGTAGTCAGGATATACAAAACCAAAATCTTTCGTCCGGTACAATATATTAGCCAAGTATACCCTTAATCTTTTCTATTGGCCTACCTTGTAGTGAAATAAGTCATTAACATATTTTCTACCGCCACACCTGATGTGTTTATTATCTATTTTACCATCTAACAGCTGCAGCAAGGTGCTGCAAGTACCCTTACTTTTGTTACATTATTTTCAGATATTCAGACTACATTAATTCTTTCGTTACAGTTTTACAAAATAAGATTTAAAAATGCTATAATGCAAATGCTTAAAGATGGTCTATTTTCTTGGTGATAACATTTTCAACTTGCCAAAATTTTTTTATCACATTTTTACTAGCTAATTACTTAAAACACTAATGCATCCATATGGGATTGCATTAGGAACTACTATTGTTCAGCTTTCCAAACCTCATTTCTTTCTAATAAAGAAAATTTGTGGTGGATCTTTTAAATATTTAAAATAAAAGTGCAAAATAATATTAAATATGTCTTAAAGATAGTATTGGAATATATATGTAGTATCGGCATACTTAACTTATGTGTTTATACATATACCCACATGTGAACATACTTCCAAATTATATATTAATCAATTTATCATTCCTTTAGATTATTAACTTGCCTATCTATAATAACCATATATATGATAAATGCTTAACATGTGCATATATCTTGGACAATTAAAACACAATACCCATATTACAATAGGACTAGGGTATGTGAGAAACAAAGAAAGGTGAAACTAAGATTTGGAGAGCAAATCTCACCATTTCAATAAACAGTATAATCCTTGTATTTATGTCATTAGATTCCAAGTCTTTTATGAATCCTGAATTTCTTAAAAGGTAATGCAATATGTTTTTAATATATATAATACAGACATTTTGAATAAACATTTATTATTTATTTTTATTTAAAAACAGACAAAAATAATTAAAAAAGATAAATTATAAGTGACATTTTTGTAATTAATGTTTTTATTGTATTTTTTTAAGCTTTTTTTTTTTTTAATAAAAGAAATCAAGAAAATTTTAAAAAATACTTTCATTTACATAAATGCATTCAAAATTTAATTTTTTTTTTTTTTTTTTACCAATTTTGATAGTAACCTTAGTATTAAATGACCAAGCGTGATATACTAATGTTTAGTTAAGCTACAATTTCTACCAAATTTTATGGCTCTCTATTAAGCAAGAATTAGAATTTAACATTTTAAACTTAATATTCTTTGTCATTTTGTTACTATATATATATGAAATATAATTTCTATTTATATAACTATGAATATTTTAATCATGAATGTCCCACTTTTATTTTTCGTTGCATAATGCCAAGAATACTGTTAAAAACTGGAGAATTTGACTTCTTAATGCATTTATGAGAATAAAAGTTTTTTTAAAATTTTTATTTTCTACTTTTTAGTTTTTTTATGTGTAACTTAAATTTTAAAAAAAATTGAATGAAATAGCCTGTTTAAAATAAATCCCATTAAAATTATTTTTTTATTGCTAAAATTGTTTGCAAATTCTAAAATTGTATTATCAGAAATACATATGTATGCAAAGTTTCAATTATATCAGGGGTGAGAATTGAGTTATAGAATTATATTTAGACAGACAGACTTCTGTTACTAAGTGAAAATGTTATCTCTTTTGTTTAAAAAAAGCTAAAATTAAAGGATTTTATCCTCTTTTTTTTAAAAAAGCACAAAATTAGTTAAAACTAAATTGCTTTATTTTCTCCACTTTTCCAGGTAACTTTATATAGGACAAATATTTGTGAAAATTATACTAATTAAAATATCAATCTCAAAAAAAAAAAAACTTGTTACCTTTATTTCCTTTACTTTTGTAATGAAATTGTTGATGAAATGCAAAAAAAAAAAAAGGATTAAATTTGAAAGTTCTGTCTATTACTTGTTTGAAAAACACAGTTGACATTTGCACTATGAATATAAAAAAATTGAGGGTTTTTTTTGATAGTAACTTCTAATTTTTTATATAATATATTTAAAAACTGTAGTTAGTAAATCTATGTTAAGTGAAAATATAGACATGAAAGAATGATTGTATAAAAAAAAAATTCAATAGATAAAAATAATTATTGTAATTTTACAAAATATCAATGTGATTATATATTTTCCAAATTCAGGCATCTTGAAAATAAATTTCTATAGAAAAGAAGATTATAAAACTCAATTTTCATGATAAAAAAATATATATTAACTGGCGAATTATTTATCATCAAATTCTGTTAACAATAACAATATTCTAGCCATAATCTCTAGAAAGTTTAATACCAGGGCTAATCTCACAAATGATCTAGTAAGACACCAGCCTCAGGAATCAAACTGAAATAACACTAAAATGACATACTTGAATATATATATATATATTTTCATATTACATTCCTTGCTTTATTCAGTAGACCATTTTAAACAAGTCTTTTCAATAATTTTAAAATATGCAGTTTTTAAAGTTTGCCTTAAATCTCAAAATATATTGGCCAGGTTCTGTTTTGACACACATCATCTCTGATTTAATCTATTTTGAAAAGAATTAATCGCAAATAGTAAGTACCTGATGAATTTATTAGAGAGTGAAATATACTTGATGTTTGCTGTTAAACTGATGGAGCTTGTTTTTAATACTGTGCCTAAGATCAAGTTCTTGCTTAATGTTTCTTATAAATATATATGAGAATGTTTACATTTCATGAAATTAATCTCTTTTATTGCTCTCTCTTTTTTGTAAAATAGTTTATATTTAAGCTTTTATATTTACATTGTTTACATTTATTAGAGTATTTTATTATAATCTTAATACTCCAGATTGGATGTTTTCATAAAGATCATTAGTTAAGACTTCAAAATGTCCACTTTTTGGATTCATAAAATATAACTGATCCTTAATCACATTTGGGTTGAATCCTTCTTCTTGTAATGTAGTTTTCTTTACTTTGAATGTTCCTATTCAAATGAAACAAAATTAAGATTAAAAAAAGTAAAAAAAATTTTTTTTAAATAAATTTTATTCTTAGATATTAAATTGAAAAATAAAACAATACATACATATAATAAAGTTTTTTATTATTTATATATTCATGAAATCACTTTTCAGACAAGTATATTGTTATTCAACACTTGCAGTATGAAGCCACTAAACATCACATGACCACCACCTCTTATGCTTGTGTATAACTGTTGTCAAAACAGGAAAAACTCACTATATATAAGCCAGAAACTAGTCTGGGGATATTGGATGAGTAGGCACTAGATGGGGATTTTATGCACAAGCCTTCTGGCATCCATTGATTACTCTAGCTTGTTGTATGTGGCAATATATATAGTGAGTTTTGCCTGTTTTGACTTGCAGTACGACTGAAAATCTTTCAAACAATAAAAAAATAAATCGTGTAAATTTTTGACAGGCTCATGTGATGTTTGAGTACCAGAAAATAGAGTTGAGTTTGAACCCAAGATCTACATAATTTAATCCAAACTAATCATGTTAGTACTATGCTAAATACTTAAAAACTTTTTATACTTATTCAAAAATTAATTCCATGAACATATTTTTTGTTGTGAATATTAAATTTAATTTGTTCAATTATATATATTTCAGTTGTAAATCTTTTTCGCGTAATTTCTAAATTGTTTCATTTAAAAAGTAAATGCATTTTATTTATTCTTTAAAAAATATCTGCTTACTCCGTTTTTGTTCTGTTTTACTTTTAACATAAATTTTATTGTTGAAATAAGTGATTACATTGGTTATATTAGCTTATACATATAATTCTTATTGCATATCTACATATATTTTAGTTTATATTGAAATTAGTATTGTATATCTACCTGCACACACACACACACATATATATATGTATATTATTTACATCAGATTCAGAAAGAATTCTACATAAGTAGAGAAAAGTGAATTAGGATATGAGATATACTAGTTTTATGGATTAGTGTTCAATTGAGTAGTTGTCTATATATTTAAAGAAAAGTATTGGATATTAAAGCAAAGATCATATTCTATTTTTTAATGACCAGTGATGTAGGTAAGGTTATTAAGCTCCATGTGGCTGCATGTATATCTGGGGGTGCAAGGGTTTGATCTCTAATTTTTATTTTATTGTAAAAATGTGATTTAGTTTTTTTGAGGTTGTATTGAAGCAGAAATGGCATCTAAAAAATCAAAGAGTGACTAAAATAAAAATAGTTGCTCTGATGCTTGGGGGGAAGTCCTCTCTCTATGTTGTTGATGAGCATTATGAATGAAGCTGATTGGGACTTAGTGATATATGTAATGAGAGTTCGATAAATTTGAAGTGATGGCATTTAACAAGAAAACGTTGGATAGTTTCATCTTCTTTGTGGTAGAGTGGACAAGTTGAGTCTATATTGTTTTATTTTAGATTGTCAGTTTAAATGGCATTGTTTAAATGGCTACAGATTAATCAAAGTTAATTCAAGTACTGTTTCCATATATTGTTTCAATTAATGCCGTATAAAAAATTGTGCAGACATAAAATATGAACATATTCTTTAAAGTATATATATTATTAATACAATAAATGTATACATTATACAAAAAATAGATCAATACGAATAAACTGTAGAAAGTAAAATTAATAATTATTTTATTTCTTTGCAGAATTAGCTTTTATAATAAGGGAAAAGATTTATTATTAAAATTTTAAAAAAATCACAAATCCAAAAAAATGTCTAAAATCAAAGATTTCTAATTATGTATTTATAAATGTTTTGGTTTAAATAATCAAAAGACACAGCTGATATATTAATAATTTTTATTTCTGTGTAGATTATTTCTGTATAGTATAATTTTCACTATACCATTCTTATACAAGATAGGAATTGGTTTCTGTCTTCTTTTAGCACTTTATGGCAGTATTCAATCATTCACATATGACCAAAGACATATAAAAAAGATGTATGATCCCCAAGTTGTACATTTTGTGTTGAACTAGCACTGATCAATAGGCCCAGATCACATTTTTTAACGCAAATCTTTATCACTGTTCAATATATATATAGAAAGGGAAATACTACAGTTTAATTACACAGCATAGCTGATATTTTTTATTTTATTTTGAAAGATTATAATGATTTAAATATTACCACTTTATCAAAATTCAAATAAAATATGCTATTGTTAAACGAAATTGTGCAATTTATTATTAATTTTTTGCAACATGCTAACAAAATATTTTACTATTCAAAAGCTATACAGAGTTTGAGCTCACACGACCTTCAACTATCCACGCTACCTCATATTGCTGACACACTTGATCACACACATGTCGAAAAGATAAATAATGTGTGTGATCAAGTGTGTCAACAGTATGAAATAGCATGGATAGTTGAGGGTCATGTGAAAGTCTGAGTTCAAACTCCCTATATATTACATATTGGAGTGCAGGTATGAAAAAGTCTGTACTATAAAAAAAATTCATATATACAAAAACTAAAAATTCTAAAGTGGAACAAAAGATTTCCAACTTTCTGTAAAAACTCTGAGTATGATCAAATTAGTTTTAATTTATTTAGTTTAAATATAAAAATAATCAAATGTTTTTTGTTGGGAGTATGTAAAAAGTATGAGCATCAGAAATGATGGAGTAGAACTGCGATTCAGAACCCTGCCTGCTGACATTGCACTAAATTATACAGAGCTTAAATTGTTTTGATTAGATTACAAAGATATATATAAATCTGCACTAATTGTGACTATGGGATTGTTTGCCTGTGTGATCTCTTGACCAATCCCTTCTTTGTATTTTATTTCTGGTATTAAAATCGTTACACTAATTCACAAATGGTATGTGATAACAAAAATAATAAATATCCCATTGCAAGATAAAAGGCTTTCAACAATCTCTTTAAAGAAGCACAATTATTCAGTAGTGACAGTTGCTATCTTATATGCTCTGCATTACAATAAATAAATACCCAATGACTGACCAATAATTAATTAGATAACTAGTTACCTAAAATAAAAATATTAAATCTGTTTGAAACATTAAAGTTTTACCTGACCCGCAATCAAATTCCACCATGCTATACACAATACTATAGTTAATTTTTAAAAAAAAAATTTTTTTTTATTAAGTCATTTGTAAAAAAGTATATCCACATTAATTCTAGAGAAAAATGTAAAAGAATATAAATGAATTTTGCAATAATTACATAAGCTAATCTGTGAATAGAATTATAACTACATATTTGTTAATCTGTTTAATGTTTTGTTAGACTATCTTTTAATTTCTGCAGCAAATTTTTCTTTCAAAATAATTCAATATTTTGCTCAAAATTGCATCTGTAAATTGCATTTAATCAACTATATTCTCAGAAAAGGACCATTCTTTTTTATTGCATCTCTTTAGACAGCCTTGAACAAGTTCACCATAAAATACTTTTTAAAAAAATTTTATATTTCATTAATTAAAGTTAATCCAATCAAATATATGTCTATACAACAATGTATTTAATAACATCATTTCCAGAAAATTGAAATCCAGATTGGTTGGTCTTATGGTCTCACTACCATATGTTTAGAATCTTATAAAAAGTTCATAAATGTTTTTAAAGTATTTAAATTATGTTATAAGAAATCATATTTCACTTCCATATAGTAAATTTTGCAGACTATTAGCCCTATATATGACTAATTTAATAAAGAAATTCCATATGTGAAATATCTTTTCTAAAACATATTAAATGTAGCATTGTCACATTGGAATTTGTATTGCACTAAATATTTAAGTCTCTTTCTATCTAAAAAGCTATCAAGATATAACTGATTTAAAACTAATATCCATTTAAAACTAATAATTACTAAAGATTTTTTTTCTTCACCAGCTGATAAAACTTTTGTATTTTATTACTAAACCAAATTTTAAAATGTGTAAAAATTATTTTTTGAATTGGTAATAATAGTATAATCATTAGCATAGTGTAAATCCAAAAAGCAACAAATTCTTGTTTTTAATTAATATAAATGAAAAACTCCCTCAAAATTTGTGGTGCATTATGTCTGTTTCATATGGAAAATAAAGTTGGAACTAGAATATATCCTTGTTCAACACCAGTTATTATATCAAATGCCTTAGAATTTTATCCCAATAATATTGTTAGATAATATAAACAAATCACACTTTGACACAAATGTTTTTTGTTTAATGAATAAAATGTTTAACTAAATTGATAAAAGCAATACACAAATCATATCTTTGCTCTCAAACATTTTGTAATTTCCTGGCAGCAAAACCCATATTCATATTGCCTCCAACTTTCTAAAAAAATCACATTGAATTTTTGGCAAGCTTTTGTCTCTAAGCAATATGTTCAATAAAATCCTCCAAAGTATCTTTGATATAATAGATAATAATGATGTATAAAAATTAGTGCAATTTTTTCTATAT
Organism: Epiperipatus broadwayi; assembly: GCA_028023455.1. Classification (NCBI taxonomy): domain Eukaryota; kingdom Metazoa; phylum Onychophora; class Udeonychophora; order Euonychophora; family Peripatidae; genus Epiperipatus; species Epiperipatus broadwayi. The sequence continues at coordinate 17,480,886 of JAQFVV010012399.1, read as the reverse complement.
TTTTTATCCTTATAAACTGAAGCAATAAGTTTATTTTTGAATGCCAAAAGCCTTTCAATTATGTCAGCCTGAATATCTGTGCCCAAATCTAAATAAGTTAAATATATTTATTTATTTATTTATTTATCTTCAATACTTTCTCTTCCTCTTTCCTTCTTTATTTTTGCTTTTTTTATATAACATATAATAACAACATTCCACTCTTCTTACACTTTATAGCAAAATATATTTATTTATTCTTTACAGTTTCGACTGTTCCTAGAAGTCTTTGTCAGATCTTATTCTCTACTTTTTCTATCTTTCCTCCAGTAGAGAATAAGATCTGATGAAGACTGCTAGGAACAGTTGAAACTGTAAAGAATAAATAAATATGTTTTGCTATAAAGTGTAAGAAGAGTGGAATGTTGTTATTATATGTTATATTCTTAATAACTTGGATCATTGCACTTATTATTGAAAAGTCAATCAAAATTCTTTCTTCATCTGTTTGAAAGAGTGTCATGGAATGATGTCATAGGATTAGAATATTGTTTTTAGAATCCATCTACTTTTCATCAGAAAATGGTCTAAATTTAAACATAATCAGCAAATGTCTGAAGCTCCTTTATTGTTTTAATCTACCAATCATTTATAAGTCTTTATGTCAGTCTCTATATTGCATATGAAATTTCACATTGATTTTATTTTTCTGTCAAGCTAAAAATAACCACTTGTTTCTTTTGATCAAGTCACCCATTAATATCATCATTATCAGAGATACAGGTTCTGAAACATATAATTCTCAACAGATTTCTTGGAAATGCAATTTAGTGTATATAGCCCTAGCATGAGCAGTAGTTTCTTATAAAGAGAAAATATAAAATTTCCTATCAATTTATTTAAAATAGGATCTTTTTTTTTTTTAAATGAAACTATCTCTTTAATACCTCTAGCCTGTAAATGATCATGTAAGATTAACATTTTTTACACAATGATGTTCTCTCATTGTGAGTGCATTTAAATTTTTCCATAGTAATTTTTTTGCCTAAATAAATTAATTATGAAAGTTAATTCATATATTGGTAAAAATTAAAAATAGCACAAATCATTTGAGTTCATAATGTCATCACCATTATTTCCAATAACTTTTTGTCATATTTTAACTATTCTTATCACTTATATTAAATTCTCTAAAAAAAAAAAAAAAAAAGGAAATTTAAATTTTTTTGCTGATTTTGATGTAATAACATTAACAAATCATACATAAACGTTTTTTAAAAATTTTTTGTATGTATAATAAATATTGGAGGATAAATTCTGATAAAGTTGCTCAAATGCCAATATGCCATTATTTGCCTTTCATAGTTACATCTATGAATTCCAAAGAGTGAAAGATATCAAGTCAGTTTTTATATCAACACAATATCATGCAATCTCCTTTCAATCAATGGTTAGTTTTCAAAAAAAATTGCTAGGTTTTAGACATCCTTTTAAACTTCCTTTTTCTAGATGATGAGTTTCATTCAGGGCTGTTGTATCAATGTCAACTCAGGGTCATTTCTGGGCTACAAATTATATCTGGTGCTCAGGTCTTGAAAGATTTCATATCCAGCAAATTTTACGTATTTCATATATCTACATTTGGAAAAAATATAAACATACATTTATTACTAACATTAGCTATTTTTCAATATTATTTTTATGATTAGTGAGATTGCTGAAATGAATTATCTAGCTAGCAATCACAGTAACCAGATTTTATAAGACAGACCATTTTTAGAATATCTTATTTAGATAATTCCTGAGATATACAATCATATGCTGAGTAAAAATATAATTTATATTTAACATCAACATGACTTATTAAGTGTGCTGCAGTATTAAAATTGCATCAATGAATTACCCATTCTCTGCCTCCATCTTTATTTTTTGATACTTTTCATACTCATGTAGATATACTTATATATAAAAAGAAGACAGAGTTGGAGTTAATGTAAATAATGAAAAACTGGTTGCTTCATCATGAAATCCCATTATCACATTTGATCCACACAGACGATCACTGACCAAAGTTGAATAAGACAAAACTTCTTATAACCCACACTACCTTAAGATAAGAGGAAAAAATATGAAAAGAAAATGAATGAAAGATTACAAAAAGAAGTTTGGAAAGCTTTTGAATTGCAAACACTGTTTAGACTTTGATAAGCCAACATCCAAGATAACGAGATAATTACGGGTGAATGCTGCTTATGGATAAATGAATTGCCATATGTTATGGTCATTTCATTATCTGATACTTGTGAACTCTAAGTATCCTGAGTTTAAACCTAGTGAATTATTTTTACAACTTGCCAAAAATCTTAAAATAAAATTTTAGACCCTTAGTTTTATCCATTAAACTTATAACTATCTTTTTTTTTTTTTTTTGAACAGATTAATTTTGTTTACTTAAATTGTAGTCAAATTTTTCTTAAACGTGTGTTAGTTATATCTATATTTTTGCTTTTATTTGTATTTTTACTGTGATTCTTAACAACTTGTGTTAGTTATATCTATATTTTTGCTTTTATTTGTATTTTTACTGTGATTCTTAACGCTGCCTTCGTAAACTGATTTCATTTTCTTCAGTGAATTTAAAAATATGGAAAAATTTGAGATTAAAAAAGAGAAGCTTTTTATTTTAAACAAAACAGACAAAATCAGTTTTCAATCAAAGTACGCTGTTAATAATTTGTAAAAGTAAACAGAAAATATTTGATGCGTACAGATATTAAAACGTTGCAATGCCAATAATGTGATTAAAATAACTGATGGCTTGAAAGGGAACAATTTTTCGGAGATAACTTTTGTTGTTGTTTTTTAATGAAATAAAAAGAAAAATCATGAGAGCAAATATTAACAATTCAGAAAAATTAATTCATTAAAATGATTGATGGTTTCCCTACCAGCTTGTAAATATTAAATCGAAGTTTATTAAAAAAAGAAAGAAAATATTATTATAGCATTAAGTTTAATTTGATTTTTTTTTTTTTAGTTTCTTTCAATTTGTGGCTTTTATCTTTTTCTCATCTCAATTCCACCATTTCGCAACCACCCATCAGCCCAGAAATTCATATCATCCTCTTTCTATATATATATGTATTTTAGAAGAAAAATATTTCAAACTACTGTTTAATGCCCGTACTTTTTATTTTCTTCTTGACTTTGAATTTAACTAGTTTTATTCTTTTTAATACAAACATGCTATTGCTTTTTTTAAATATCTAATACAGTATTCAATAATCAACACCGAAAAATGATCGGATATTAAAAGATGCAGGAATTATATGCATTCATTTTACCTTATGAAAGAAAAAGATCTCATACATTGTTTTTTTTTTTTCATCTAATATTCAATAATCAATACTGAGAAATGCTCAGTTATTGGAAGATGCAGGAATTATATGCATTCAGTTTAACTTATAAAAAAATGGTCTCATAATGGTTAGATCATTCTCAATTCAAAATGGATTGATTGACCTTGAACATTTAATCAAATCACATTTAAACCTAAACTTTCTTTTTTCATGTAACTAATCTATTATTAATCCAGCTTTGTTTGATAAATAATTATCTAGAATAAAAGTTGCAGATTAATTTGAGTGATCAGATGAATGTTAATATTGCTACTGTAAAAAATATTGTAGCATCATGTGTTTTTACCAATAGTATTATGTGCCACATTCCTATGGGTGTGAGTTTAATAGTTTACAGAACACTAATTTACCTCTGATATATATTATGACGAAGATTTGGCTATATGATGAAAATATATTTTTTTTAAAAAACTTCGCCCCCTTTGCGAAATTTTTGTCGGATTAGAGAACTTTGTGAGGGAGGGGAGGGGCATCTTATAATTACACAAACTGCAAAGAAATCATTTTTCTTCTGTATAAAATCTTTCATGTCTTTTTAACTGACTTTTTTTTAGCTGGCTTATATTCACAAATATTACATTAGAAAGACTTTTCTCTGGTATGAGTTTTATCAGTTTCTTTTCAAATACATTTTTTTTAATTGTCTTGAAAACACACGAGCTACACTAGAAATATTTCCCCACTGTATGATTGCTTTTATGTCTATCAACATTGAATCTCCGTGCAGGCTCAAAATTACATAAACTGCATAGATAAGGAGTTTCTCCTACATAATTTTTTTAATGGCCTTTCAGATGATTTTTTTTTAGCAATCTTGAAATCACACCAACTACAATGGAAAGGTTATATATATATTGTAATAAAATATATAATATATACAATTTATTACAATAATTATTTTATAATGGATATTTTATTTTATTTATATATTAAAGTTATTGTTTTTTTTTTAAAGAAAGATTTTTTTGGACTACATAATTATGGCATTGGCCAACTTTAGCCATATTAAAAGTTGCTTCAACAAAATGAGCTCAAAATGACATATTAATTAAACATTTCCAGATAAAATTGAATTTTATGGAATAAAAGAAAAGAAAATAATACGATAAAGATTCTCTCAATTGATCTCATACAACTGTATATGTAGATTAGTTAAATTTATAATTATTTTTGGAGAAATTGTCAAAATTTGTAAAACTTCAAGTATTTTTAATATTTCTGATAAGAAAAATTATATATATATTAAGACCTTGATTAATAAGTTAATCAAAGTTAGAAACAATTTTTTTTTTTTAAAAAAAAAATTCTGATTACGCATAAATTTAATCAGAACCGTAATTAAATATAATTAAAGGGATTAAGAAATAGAAAACTAAAACCAGGACTTAAAAATAAAGATAGCTCTGGCTTAACGAAAGATTATAAGAAGAAAAGAAGAAATCAGATTACAACATCAGTAGAAAATACATATTACCATCCCGTAGTATATAAATTTAAAAAAATCAATTTTATCTGCAGAATTATTTTAGCTTGTTTCAAATCGTAATTATAGTATTTCTCAATAATGACATGTAATCAGCCAGCTAAAACGTCCAATTTAGTTGAAATAAATAGAATAAATATGAATTCGTAAGCACTCCAAATGTACTAGCCAGAATTCACAATTTCAGAAAATTACCACCAGGAACAAAGGACTTTAGTGAAATGTAACCATTTTCCTATTGAACTGTTTTTCAATCGTCTGCTCTTATCTTGTCCTTGTAGTCAATCAACAAGTGAAGTGAACACTTACCTAAAATTACCAACAATCATTGTAAGAGTTAAAATCAGAAATATTCAACCGATGGTAAGCTTACTAAATTCTTTTGAATCACTCTGCATAATTTATTAATTTATGTATATATGCAGAAGTCCTTATTAAAATAGTAACATAATTTGTAAGTGCTAAGAATTGGCATTTTAATTTTTTATTGTTATTTGAATGTATATTAATTTATATCGTTTGATTTATGAATAATTTTAAAATATCATAAGATTTAAACATAAATTATTTAGATGTGCAACTTTCTAATTAATCTATAATTTTATTTTATATATATAATGTTCAGTACATTTATTATTTGTTTATTTATTTTTTAATGAAATAACAACTGAGAGTGTCTAAATAAATTAATATTTTATTTAGTTATGCATCGTTCTCTCAGTAATCTCATATTCGATGTAGATAAACTGATTCTCTATTAAGTTACACAATAGAGCCGAGAAAGGTGAGATTGTTATTGACTGAATTGTGGTCATGATACCAGAGAGTAAAATATGCATATATGGTTCTTTTTTAAAAAAAAGGTGACCGAATGTGGCCCTCTGATGTAGGATTCAATATATGGTGATCAGAAAATATGACTAGAGTACCTTATATAAATATTTATATAAAAACACAAGATTTGATCATCATCATCAAACATGGTTTTATCAAACTTTAGAAATACTGTCATATTACAAATATTATTGTAGAATAATGTATATGCACACCTAAATCTTTATCTGCGTGCATAGATTTATGAATAGTCTGTGTAGATATATCATCAGATCCTCATTATTTTATCATCAGTAGTGAGTTCCTATCTTCCCAAAGTAATGGCTCGATAAAATGTACATATGTAATAAAAGTACATGCTGAGAAAATTTATTTAGATATGCAATAATTGAATCAATAAACATCTCATGCCTGCTGCATATTATATTTTCATTCCATTATAATACATTGTAAGCAATGCATTTGTAAAAGATATGCAGTTTTTTTTTTAATAAAATTAATTCAAAAAATAAATGCATACAAAAGTATTTAGAGAAAAACTTAATTTAACCTTCAATTAGCATGGTATGCTTAGCATACTTTCGATTACTTATAGTCATCCTCATATTTATTAGAGAATAAACAAAGCAGGAAATTTACATAAAATTTGAATTGTAAATAAATACAGTTATGTAAGCTATTTTTTTTTTTTGAAAGAGGACACAGGATTCATTTTTATTGATTGCATGTCTATTCTTGGTGATATGCCAGGCTTCTTTTACTTTACATTTGACATCTTTACATTCAGAACAGACAATGCTGGAAGATGTAAGTTCAAAGCTGTGACTAAGTTCGATTCAGAAAAAAATGGATTTGACTTCAATACTCTATTTGGCATGATTATATAATTATCTGTGTATGTATTTACTTTTTGAATTACATTTTCAGAAATCAAGTGTATTAAAGTTTTGACATTAATAAAAATTAATAAACTTAATGACAGAAGATTAAAATAAGAATATTTACGGGGACTCATTTAACTTAATTATTGTATAAAAAGAAAAGGCAATTCATAAACAATAACTATCCACAAATAACATGCCAGGTTTAAGATTGTGTGCAACCTGCTATTATCATGCAGCTCAGATTTAAAAACCACAATCAATAAGAACCTCTCTGCAGTTACATCACTGTGACATAATCAGAAAGCATCATATTCACTAATTTTATGCAAAGATGATCAGAAACCACTCAAGAATTTAAACCATGTATTCTTTGACCAGAAAGTCATTTAATCTTGTTTTTAAAACATGTGGTGATATTTTGGAACAGTAATGGAAATATAGGCTTTGTGTTAACAGAAAATCTTTCTCATATCTGTTTAAAAATGTAATAACAAAATGAATAATCAAATGACAAAACACTTGAGAAATCATGTGATAGTTAAGCACTCAAAGTGAAAGAGTTCAGCTTTGTTGAAGATCGTCTCTAGCTTTGCACTAAACTGCATAAAACCTATTCAGAAATAAGTTATTCCACCAAGTCATAAAATGTCCCCTGAAGTTATTTGTATCAATAGAAACTATTTAAAAAATATCATGTTTGACTTTTTTCACATCGCGGAAGGAGAAATGAATACATAGTTTAAAAAAAAAAAAAAAGTGATGGAATGGAATCAAGAAACTTTTGGTTTGATGGAAAAATAATGAAATGGCTTGTTATTAAGCCACTAAACATCACATGATCATTTTTTTTTATGCTAGCACATAACTGTTATTAAAACAGCCAAAAACTCTCCATACAGTAGTGCCACTCAGGCCAGCCAGAGTAATCAATGGATGCCAGAAGACTTGTGCATAAAATCCCCATCTAGCGCCTACTCATCCAATATCCCCAGACTAGTTTCTGGCTTGTGGCCTTCGTCAGTGAGGAGCTTTGGATCTGAGAGCACTGCACCTAGATCTTAGAATCCTTAGATCCTAAGATCTAGGTGCAATTCTCTCAGATCCAAGGCTCCTCACTAATAAAAGCCACAAGCCAAAAACTAGTCTGGGGATATTGGATAAGTAAGCATTAGATGGGGATTTTATGCATAAGTCTTCTGGCATCCATTGATTACTCTGGATGGCATTGAGTGGCACTACTGTATGGAGAGTTTTGTCTGTTTAAATGGCTTGTTGTTTGGGAAGTTATATGATATTTTAAGCACAAAGAGACAAGCTGGGTTTAGATCCAGGAATTATAAGCAGAAATAAATTGGCTTTATTTTTTTCATCTTCATTTGTATTTTTTGAAAATTATTTGAGAGGAAAAAATATATATAAAATGTTTAAATTTAAATGATAATAGTTTATACTAACAGAATAGAAAACTCTATAGCCAAGACTTGAAATGTGGAAACTAATAATGTTACTAACACATTTAATGAAGGATTATATCAGCTATTAGAAATATTGACTATGACTTTGCAAAAGATTTCAAATACTTAAATACAAAAGAATTTCCAAATCCAATTTAGTATTTTTAATAATTAATTCTATCTTGATCTCTCAATGAATTTTCAAGTTATTATTTGATTTACAGTTTTAATATTTGAAGCCTCACACATACAGATTTGTCAATAAATAGTGGTGTAATCTGTCCCAGAAAGTGTCACATTATCATAACCTTAAATGGAAATCAAGGTCAATCCATCATTTTCATTTAAAAAACGTACCTGTCATATCAAAGGCATCCACTAGGCGAAGAAACAATGGGCAGGCATATGCTGGGAGAGACACTTTTAATTGAAGAGCAAGGTTATCAAGGGTTTCTGAATCTAAAACATCTGCTATGGCTGCCATTCCTGCCTTACCTTCAATATCTATAATGAAATGAAAAAGTTGTATACTGAAATAGAATATTTCATCATATTTGTTTTAATGCATAATGAGAGAGGTAAGAATAAAAAATTGTAAGAAAAAGATGGTTTGTAAGGATAGGATAGCATTGGAGGCAGATGGATTACGAGATAAAAGAATTGCAGTGAGTTGTTAGTGAAACAGTTTAAGTGAGCAGTCATTATTTAAGTAAAACAAATTGAATTATTTAAGTCTATTTGTGGGTATGTGAATACAGTTTCACATATTAAATAGATTAATTCATATAAATAATGATTTTAATAAGAAGAAATAAATAATAAGTTTAATAGATAATGCATTTAATAGATATTATGATTAACAAATAATATATTTACAAATAATGAACTAAAGCCTATAATTTGATAAAAATTTAAATTTTATTTTTATATACTTTTATTAAACAAGAATACTTTTAGTTTAATTAAAATTGGAAGTCAGTTATATAATTAACAATTTGTTATCTACTGATATTAGTTGCTTTATTATTTAAACCTTATAAAAAAATCTAACCTGTAATTGACACTCCATACACCACAACATCTTTAAGATTAAGAATATTACTGATCTTAGCTTCAACTTCAGTTGTAGATACATTTTCTCCTTTCCACCTGAATGTATCTCCTAATCGATCTTTAAAAAATAAATACCCATCCTTATCCATCAGTAGTAAATCACCTACAAAAATATAAAAAAAATTGAATAGATAATTTTATATTCATACAACCAAATAAAACTGTTGTTAATAAGTTGTGTAAATAAATAAAATATTAAACATAATACTTTAATAAAAAAATAAAATGGTTTTTTATTCAAGAGATCACATGCTGGGATAAACTTTAATTCATAAACTTTAATTCATGAGCCTTCAAATTTCATTACTTTAATGTTACATTAAATTGCACAGAACATTAATAATTAAATCATTATTGTTATGAAGGTTATTTGTCATCTCAGCACCAAAGTTGATCCAGAAACCTCAGCTTTAAGATTCTATCAAGCTATTATTATATAAAACTGCAGAAGGAAAAAAAAAATCATAAGTTTGGTTTCTTAAATGTAAGCGTGAAGTAACAAGCTGAGCTTTGATTCAAGGTGTATTATGGTACCCCTTTAGATTCACAGAAAGATGCAAACTTAAATTTTTCTAAAAACATCACACTAATGCTTTTCTATTTCTTTTCAGGGTACAGTTTACCAGCGGCCAATAAAGTTCTAACATATTAAATTTCCACAGGCAACATGTGCCTTAACAGTCAAAATTTATATTTTTCAGTAACTGTCTTGTTAACCCAAATCTAATTGAACATACAGATAGGAGAATGGATTTTGTTTTTCTATGAAATATTTGAATCAGTATGATATAGTAATATATATTTTTGCAATTTACAAAATTTTATAAAAAAAATTATTTTCAGATTATTATTAATAGAGCTTTAATTAAGCAATAAAATAATTAAACCCTCATTCCATCACATAAGATATATTAATAGTGATATTAGAGATTAAGCCAATACACATGCACTTTAAAGATAAATCTTTAAAATGCAGGTGCATTGGCTTAATCGCTAATATCACTATTACAGTATTAAAACATAGCACTATATAAAATAATATCTCAAGATATATTAATCTAATTAGCTTTAAAACATATATCTCTGATAAAAATATAATCATATTTAGACTAATAAATGATTAATAATAATCATCAATGTATATACCTAAAGTGGATAGTGTTAAATATGAGGGTAATAAAAAACTGATTAAGTATTTAAAAAATTTATTACTATTAACATCTATATATATATATGATCTGGTACTTTTTTTATTATATGTACATAGATAAATTTATTATGATGTTATATAATACTTGTGAGTCAGGAAGAGGAGATAAATTAAAAAGATTTTCTCAGGTATAATTTTTATATCTCATCTTGCCTTCAAATAATGGACTAGACCAGACTCCATCTTATCTTGATTGTAGTGAACGTTCATCGCCATGAACAAATGTATATAGAAATATATAACATACATCCACTAGTAAGAATGGGCCAATAGATGATGATGCTCACTGAAACTGATTACTCTCATCATGGATGGGAATCTTGCCATACATGATCAATCCATTTGGATGTAAGCTCAGACAACAACTGTCAAAGCTAAATCAAGTATGCTAGTTGTCTATTATATAGTTAATGCAATGATGCAAGTCTACATTTAGGACTGGAAGTTACTAGAACCTAAATCAGCCAGCTGGAAGTGTGACTGTAACTACTCACAAGGCAGGCTGTCATGGTACAGCTAGCTGGAAGTGATAAGTAAACTTATAAGAGCAACTGAAGTCCTTTCTTTCTATAGTTGCACAACAACTAGAAGCTATATCTCACCAATGGTAGCAGGCAGTGGTATAATATTATAGATAATGCAAATACACAATTGTATTAATTGTTTCATTAATAAATATTATAATCACATTTCATAAGTTTGTGTTTGCTGGCTACAAACACAAACATATATATTTTATTTATTAAGAAATTATGTGTATGCAAGCTGTAAATAATATAATGCTAAAATACTCCAGAAATAAAACAGCTAATTAAGTATGCAGAAAGAAAGAAAACGTATTGAAAATAGCAACAGGATAATTTGTATGTTAATGAAAGTTATTTTATGCGAATTAGCCAATGTGATAAAAGAGTCTGCAGAAGAATTAAGCAGTGTGCAAGAGTGTTACCTGATGGAATAAAGTGCAAGAGAAGTTGCTCAAGTACTGAACTGCAAAAGTGCAGAAGTGAAAGGAAAAAATACAAAAAGTAACTTAGTGTAAGGTAAAAGAGCTCTAGTCAAGAATCTATGTGAACTGTTTCTGATATAATGTGTGTGAGCAGTAAGTTGCTTGCAAAATAAAGAGACTTTAAATATATATTAATCTTGCAAGAGATAATGAGCTTTAAGAAGATCCAAGTGATCTTATATTCAATTAGCAAACTAACAAATTTAATTTCTAACTATCTTACTAATACCATTATTATTTCAGTATAAATAAACTCTTGAAGTTTTATTAAACTTTCTGTGTTTAGTTTTTTTTATTCAACAATATATATATATATTCATCTGTCAACTGACTGCATGGCCCTGAATATATTAGTATTTAAATATAATCACGTAGTAAATATAATAGTAATAAATCCTAGCTACAACATTAAGCTTAAGTAAATGTTAACAATTTTGTTAAATTAAAATAAAATTGATAAACTATCTAGTATAAATAATAGTTTTAAACAATTTACACAAATGAAAAATGAGATAATTCTGACCTCAGATAAAGGAAAAAGATTAATTACTTTTTCAATCAAAATAATAATTTTTAAAACAAATTCTTAAGCCCAATAAGATATCGAATATTAGACATCAAGTGCAATTTTTGTTAGATGCGCCGTTACATAATCATATGGCAAACAAAAATTGTTATATGTCATTAATTTTTTTTTAAGTATACTTATCATATACAAATTTTAATTTTTATTTCCGCATTTTTCTTATCACTAATTTACTTTTAAAAGAATTATATGTTTCCTGTTTATCCATTCATTCATTAGCTACCACTCATAAACAAGTATAGTCATTCTAACTCCAGAAAACAAAACAAAAAAAGAAAGTTAAAGAATTAAAGTTAAAAAACAAGGAAGAAAAAAAAATGGAATCATAATTTCTCTGCGTATAATTAAAGGCACGCAATGTTATTGTCACGGTTAGTGACATGAGATATTTAGGATTGCCAGACCCTATACTAACTTGAATGATTAAAGACGGTAAAGTAAAAAAAAAAAAAAAATGGATAGAAAATGTATTAATGATACATATATACAACCAAACAATATAAAAATATTATTTTAAGTATATTTTCAATGACTTCTAATGTTTCTTTATTTTTGTGTAGGATATCCAAATCTGGTTTATAATTGGAAAGAAAACTCAATATAAATAAGGATCATCACTAAAGATATTGGAACATTGATAATATAACAACAAATCATTTAATTTCTTAGCTTAGATAATACATAATAAAACAAAAGCAGTGTCCTATTTTTGAGACATGTATAGTAAATTTGACTAATCAGTGATTACCAGATGGTAATAAATTTAAATCTTATCTCTAGATTGGTTTCTGGGTTTTGCTATTATCAACGAGTCTTGGGATTCAAATCTGAATGTATAGAATTATGCATTTAACAATTACCTCTAATTGCAAAGTACATCACTGCATTAATTCCAACTCTAAATCCCAAGTCTCACTGATAAAAACAAAATCCAGAAACTCACCCGGTGGGGGGGGGGGATCTAAATATACAACTATGCAGTAAAGAACATTAGAATAGAACTGCTCTTGTTTAATAATATTAATTCTGAATAATTTTTATTTAAACTCAAAAGTATTTCATTTTACCTAACAACCTGAACCACATTTTAAACATAATACATTGACTAGTCTTGTTCAGATTGCAAAGTAAAGAAAACAAATTGTAGAATTTGGGTTTAAAAAGAATTAATTATGTTGCGTTACCATAATTATGCCATTTTGTTTATGGACAAACAATCCTTCTGGTGTCACACAAAGAATATCAAAATGGCATTAAAATAAAATAATATGAGAACTTTATCATGTATTAAACAATATATTTATTTGTATTATTATGATTCCTCCCTTCCCAAACCTTTAATTTATTTTGATAGTTTAATGCTACCTTTTGCATCAATATGAAGTAGTATGTCTTGAGTTTTTAAATGATGAATATCTAAAAATGTATTAGGAAAGTATTCATATTTTCAAATATTCTCATGTGAATATAATAGCTTTGAACATAGTGCCACCAGATTATTCACATCTACAATAAATGGTTGCAAACAGAGCGAAGAGCATATGGTAAGTATGAGCAAATTGTTGGAATAGTGCAAATACCGAAAGAAGGATAAAGTTAGCATAGAACTGGAATCCTTAAATATAATTATTGACAATATCAGATCTATTTAACTATAAAAGTAAGATAACATGAATTCAAAACTTTTTTTAAATTTCAAGCTGCTAGCTTCATAAATATATAGAAATTAAAGATTCCTTTTAGATGGTTAAATGCAGTTTCAAGTCCAAAATCGTAATCCAAATTTTATTGCACTGGCGTTCATAAGAAGTTCAAGAAAAAAAACTGACCGAGTTAAGGCTAAGATATATGGATTCTGAAATCCAGAATTTGCTATTCTATCTCTATGCCAAATGACACAGGACTTGTGTAGTTTGATGGGAGAATAGAAGACTTTGGATTTCTAAATCCATGGATGATAGTCAAACTTTGTATTTGTGATATTCAAACTTCTTAGCAATAAACCATTCAATCTATTTAATCCAAAATCATCATTGATGAAGACTATAATCCAGAGAGTAGTGTGAGAATATAAATGTAATAGCATACTATTTATTGTCCATTGATTAGGTAAGATTACAATAGATGGCTCTGGAGTAGATTGAAAAGAATTGTAACTAAAAGTAGGGTATTACTCCAAACTTCAAAGAGTTAATAAAGTGAATGCTAATAACATAGAAAAAAGAAATTAAACTGAATAAATACAATTTGTAAATTTTAATATTTTTTTAAATAAATAATTTAAACCTGTATATATATATAACTTACCAGTAGAAAAATATGAATCTCCTTTTTTAAAAACATTTGAGATAACCTTTTTACTTGTTGCCTCTTTGCTTACATAGCCATCAAAATGCATTAAAGGATCAGATGTTTTAATTTTTCCAACTAATTGGCCCACATCACCTGGAAATAAATCATAAAATATTATACTGTAATTTTAAATCATTTAAAATGAGATAAATTTATTACTAAGAGATCATGGATCTAAAATCAATGAACACAAGATGGCAATAAAACTAGATTGAAAGTCTAGTTTCTGATGAGTTGTAGCATCTATTGATTTCCTCTTGTGCTTCAAATTAGGGGTAAGCATTTTTATTACCCTAAAGAAACCAATCATTTGTTAGCCATATCTTCTCCTTTCAATAAATAAGGAAGTAACTGATTAGTTTTTGATATGTATGTGTATGCTTAAATACACATACATATATAGATATAAACTTAATGAGAAAAAGTATTATGTTTAAATAAATTAAAGAAGTTTAAAAGACAGATTCTTTTAAAATAGTAAGTAAAAGATTTGTAACTCTTAGGATTAGAAAGAGATTACTTTCTAAAAATTAATACCAGTCTAATTAATGTGAGTAGAATATGTAGTTAATGAAATAAAACAATTAAAGGAATTCATGTTTAGATTTCCTTCATAAGGTAAACTGAAATAACCCATTAATTAAAGCCAGAGATAACAATGCAAATTCTTGTATGGAGCATTGAAATGAAGAATCACCAGAGTGGATGGATGGGAGTAAGGGCCAATCAACTTCAGGGATTAAAACAATGAATACCTCAGTATAATTTGGATCAACAAGACTATAGTGGATTCTTGGAGCTCATCTGTGCGAACTGACACATATATTGGGGCAGATTGTTTCCCATGGGACAATCACTCCAAGTGCAAAGAGCTGGCCTCTGAATGTGGGAACAGCCAGTTAGGACTCTTACAGGTTGTATTGCTCTACATTATTATTTATGGACATTTGTATATGTGTAAACAGTTGACACACTATTAATTATCATTCATTAAATTATCTAAATATTAACATTTTAGTGGTGATTTGTATTTTTGGGAAGTGCTCTTTTAGATCAACTAGACATAGCAATTGGCACAATCACAGTCTTGATTCGAACCCTTAACTAAAATAATTAAATTTAGGTAAAAGAATGATTAGGCAATGCAAGTAGCAATTGATGAATTTGATGTTGGTGAGGCAAGTAGTTGGCCTCTGTATGTTCAACATGTGGAAAAGTACTTATTCACTAATAAAGTTAAAGATGATAAGTATAATATTGCTTCATTATTATGCTTTGCTGGGAAAGGAGTTATTGAGATAGCCAACAGGCTCATGGAACCTCTAATTCATGATGATTGTACATATGATCAGGTTAAAGAGTCTTTAACCCCTAACCCTTGAGGCATGTCACTAAAGTACAATTCTGAGCCTGGAACCAAGGTTGGGATAAAAATATAAAAGATTAATATAGTGCTCTTTGTAATCTAGCAAAAAATTGCATCTACGGATCTTTCCCAGATCGATCCCCTGCTGAAACAATTTCTTACTGGTATTTTTAATGATAATTTATGGCAACAATTATTGGGTGTTAGTGATTTAAATTATATAGAGCTAGCTTATGAACTCATGCTTGATCAATCTTGAAAATTTGCTGAGTTCAAGATTAATAGCAAATCACAAACAGATATTTGTAAAACCATAAAGAAAGAATGGTCGAAAAGTAACAAAAATAGCGGTAACAGTAAAAATCCGTTTATATATTTTTGCTTTGGGAAAAAGGGCCACAAAGCCAGCAACTGCTTTCTTAAATGTGAACACTGCAATAATTGTAAAAATAGAGGGCACATGGAAAAATGTGCAAACAAAAATGTAATGATCCCAACAGAAAATAATAATTGTAAACATTCATATCAGGGTCAGGCAATTCAGTCTATAAATATTAAAAAAATGTCCACTGATGACAACAAAATTAGTGATGTATCATTAATATCAGTCTGCAGATGGGCTATGTAATCTCTACGAGTAAAAAAATCCCTAAACTAAAAAAAACTGACCTTAAAGTGTTATAAATGGCAACATGATCGAAATTAAGTGTTGTTCAATATAATATTTTCATGTTAATCATAGTTAGTCTGATAAATGCCAATGTTTGTTCATAAAAATGAAAAAAATATGATTGATATATGATGTTGCTTTCTCTTCTGAAGCAAAAAATATCACATTTTTATGGGTCATGAGTTCATATTTATCTTTCTTAACTATAATATTATATTATATTTAACTATTTATTTTTTAATTTAATTTTACTTAATAGCAACAATACAATTGTTATTATTCAACACCAGAGCTATCTATGCCAATATGAATAATCAATAGTAGAGCAAGCAGATTCTTAGAAGTTTCTAATTATTGGCCTTCATCAGTAGGAACCTTTGTTCTGCACACATTGACAGTCTTTCATTTTGGTAACTTTAGTTGATGCCTAGGCAGTTTTTTATGCAGCCCATGTTAAAGTGATTGGTTTTTGTAACCTTATATTATGATTATTCCTATATCGTGAAATATAATACAAGGATAATAAGTTTATGCATGATTTTATTTCGCATATTAAAAAAAAAATCTTGTATATAATTTTGTATATTTTTGTTAAATAAAATATTAAAAAAGTGCCAAGCTTCGCGATTTTCATACATAATGAAGATTTCAATAATTTTTACTTCTCTCTATTAGACTTCACATGATCACCATTTCTTATGCTTGCATCATTGATTATTCTGGTTGGCACCGAGTGGCACTACTGTATGGAGAGTTTTGCTCTATTAGACTTATAAACAAAATACTTTCTTTATTGTCATCACTTCAGTACACCTGCAAAAGTATTTTAATAACAATATAATATTAATGGCATTGCTTATTATAGATCCACATGCTATGCTTACCTGGTTTACACTGAATACAAAACCCATTAGAATCTCTAAGAACTTCACCTGTTTCTTCACTTATACGTATAAGAGAAAGCGGAAAAAATCTTGTCGCAAGCAGACTAAGAAATCCAACAGCTCCAGGCTTTCCGTAAATATTAACTGAAAAATAATAATGAAAGTAATTTGTAAAATTACGTGTTTCAATGTTTTTGAATCATAGTCAACGAAATCAATAAAATAATACCTATTAAGATAAATTTAATGAAAGAAATTACTTTTCTTCAGATTCTCAACTACACACAGATAGACATAAAGGATTAAATGATTATATGTACTGTATATTAAAAAACAAAATTAGTAAAGCAAATTGTGCGTATAAAGATAAATAATAAATGTTTTATGTACTGAAGAATGCCTATATAGAATAGCACAATAACGAGGTGAACGATTTATCTCATTTGCTAAAAAAGATTTCCACTTGACAAAAGTGTGGTGGTGGTGTAGTTTGATCATTTGAATGGGTCTATTGCAGTCTTTATTGGACAATGATAAGCCAAAAAGAGATTATGAAATGCAAGAAATTAACAAACAAGATTTGATACATTTTAATATCATTAAAAAAAACAATACGATTAATTGTTCATAAAGTCATGTGGCATTAAGTATCCAAATAGCAGATATATCATAGCAGTTTCATTCAAATGATATAATGTTTTCTTTTTACTCCACTCAGTCATAAAAGATCTTAGAAATTTTAGCACGAGAGGTTATTATTCTAATACGGTATTAAACTGTACCGGGAATCACTGTCGCTAGCAAATCTAGTGATTATAAAATAATATTCTGCCTATTCTTAAAGTATTCGATTTTTTTTTTTTAAAAAAAAAAAGATTACTTTCTCTACAACAGTTTGAAATAATGTTTTTGTCACCAACATCCTTCTTATTACTGCTGCACAATAGAGATATTAATAATATGTCATAAAGCAGATGAAAGATGATAAAGATATGGAGTTTGCTTATGATATTTTGTTAGAAAACAAAGTAGTTTTCAGTATAAAATGAGTTATGAAATCAATAGATAAAAAGATTATTCCTAGTTGTGGCAAATCAGTTTGCTAAGTTTTTGCACAAAGGATATTCTAAGATATCAGCAATAAAGAATTATATCTAGGATATAAGATGCTTGATTTCACTGATAATAGTTAACCTTTGCTGGCTAGCTTTTTAACTCAGTTTTATTCTAGTCTCTTTGTTATAGTTACATTTAAAAATGTTAATGCGTTCCGATACATAAAAAAAACTAGATAAAAAAATATAAAGCCATTTTCATTATTATCCCACTTAATATGTCAATCTAATGTAATATAGTTTTTTTTATTTGAAACAATAGGCATTAATTATTATTAATTCTTTCATACAGTACTGCATATTCATATAAATCTTATCTTGCATTTTTTATTTTTTTTTATTTCTTTTTTTAAACACTTCTCTTCTTATCTCCCATTATTTTATTTCTAGTTTCTTTATTATTTTTCACATAATTTTATAAACTTTTTATATATTCCCTCTTAATTCCATTTCAACATTTTTTTCTTTTTTTTTTTTTAATTTTTTTTTCTAAAACAGCTAATACTGTATTCTAATAATAAATATTTAACATATTCTGTTCCTCATCCATACAAATACAAACTCTATTGCCTTGATTTTTTATCAGTGATTATGATTAACAACATAGTTTGGTAGAAGTTGATAAATATTTATTGTATGGTTTAATGCAAAGGCCAAATAGCAAATTCTGAAACTCAAGGCCCATGGATTGTGCACCAGTTCAATTGCTTTTGATACCTGAACTTCTTATAATATCTTGAACAACAAACCATTTGATCATTTTATTATAATATTCACTGACATAAGGATTGAGATGTTCCTAGGGTCAGCTTTATAGAATTGATTGGCATCTCGCATGATTTAAAAAATGCATCCTGAGAATATACGGAACAGTAGATTGCTTCTCAGTTTGTTTGACATAGTACAATGATTATCCATGCTCTATCTTTATGGTTATGAACTTTATAATATTATTTACCAATAGTTTCATCTCACTATTAATAGTACACTTTCATACATTATTGGTCTTGTAAGTTTTTTTTATTTGGAGGGAGGGGGTGTAGGAAATAAATTATAATTCAGAAAATTATCTAGTTAAGAAAGTCCTACCAATAACTGACTACGTTTAGTTAATTTTCATGAATATGTAGATATGATAGTAAATTGAATCAAAAACCTTTGCTCATTAACAAACTAATTTATCATTGAGTTAACTGTTCAGCACTTGAGATTCTTTACTGGTATCCACTTAAGCACTGAATAAATCTAATTTTGGAGAGCAGTCACAAAAAAACAATGTTTCAGTGTATCAATAATCATTATAGTGAAGTTGCAAACTATGCTGTAACAATATGCACAACTTCAATTGTATGCTGTTCAAAATAAATAAGTAAAAAATGTAAATTAAAAAAAACACATTAACATTTGCAAATTTAATACATTTTAAGATGCACGAGCAGTCATTTTTACATTTCTGAGTACTGCACATGAGTATATTTATTAATAAAATATCTTCAGTATGTTGAAAGCACATTACAAATAAATCAAATCAGATATCAAATGACCTAATTTAAATAAGCTTGCATTACAAATGTTTTATAAAGAGCGCAAATAAACTCTTAACAAGCTTTGCAGAATATCCTCAACCCCAGACCGGTTTCTGCTACTGGCTTCATCAGTGAGGTGCCAAGATATTCAAGCATTAGATTAAAAATACTAAATTTTTTACTTAATAGTTATCCATTAAATAAAGTTCTGGGCTTGTCCTAGTATTTTAAATCTAATGCTTGAATATCCTGGCACCTCACTGATGAAGCCAGTAGCAGAAACTGGTCTGGAGTTGAGATATTCTGCAAAGCTTGTTAAGAGCTTATTTGCAAGTTCTTTATAAAACAGTTGAAAGCACATGTATTTTATTCTTTATTACCTTTTTCAAATTTGATGTACAGTATTCCATATAATAAAATATTTTCTAACTTTAATTCTAAAAGGATTACAGAATTTGAAAACATTTAAAATTGATACTAGCTAAAAAGCATCAAAACAATTAGAGAAATCTTAGTTTTTTGTAATGAGACTATTATGTTTCTATTAAAAATATTACTGAAAAAAAAATATCACTGTATTTAATTGTGATGAAAGTCAGACATTTCACTATGGTACAGTAGGTTTTTTTTCTTATTTTAATTTTTTTCAGGGAATGAATGAGTGAACACACATTTGATAAAATATATGTAAATGTATCATTTCAATTTATTATCAATAACTATATTATTATTTTTTTAAAATTATTTTATTTATACTATAATCTTAATTTATATATGCATTCTATAATACCCCCCCCCCAATTGATATTATGTGTGTGTGTATGTGTGTTGAAAAGTAATGTACACTTACAATTTGATAAACAATACATATTCTATTCTAATCAAAGTTAATCAGCAAAATGTGAGCTATTATGCATGATGTATGAAGTACACAAAGAGGGTTTGGAACAAAATATAGTGGATATCATGGCTCCATTGCATTGTTGTATGTTCTATTGACTTGTCAATAATTCCTGTTGCCACTTTATACAAAGGTTTTTCATTCCTTTTTGTTCCTTAACAATGAAATAAAATTAAATAACTAGAATGGTCTTTAACTACTTGTTTTTATTAGTAGTGAACATTATTTTGATAATGTTTTTGATAGTGCCATTTAAGATTCAAGTTATTCTTGTTTACACTAAATGGCTCTAGAATAGAGTGAAGCAGATACTATGATTAAGCATGGTAAAGTAAACTTTCATTATTTTGATATATATCTTTTTGTATTTCTGATGCAAATGCATTGCTGCAGTTTATATTATTTTACCTGGACCTGCCAAAAATGAACATTGTCTCTTGATCAATTAGCATATATAAATAACATGTCCAAAACATGACAACTTTTGTTTCAGCACATTTTGATTTCCAACAAGTATTGTGATAGAATTCCATTAATAACTGATTAGTTGTTTTCCAGAAAATACTAACAATTTGTCATTAACATCAAATCTTTACTACATGTAAATATATTTCATTGGTTTTTCTTTTCACTTTCAATATAACACAAGCATGTATTATTCTTAAATTTCCAATAATTATTTTTCTAACATGATAAATCTCTCCATTTATGCTATATCTTCTTAATACAGTAAACTTTTAAGGTTTCATGATGTAGTAATAACACATCTGCCATATCTATGATCCAATTTCGAATCCAGGCTGGGTAGAACTTGATCAAGCTTAAAATTTGTTTTCAAATAATCTATTCATAATTATCCTAACTAAACATTCACTCTTGGTCAGTAAATAGATGTCTAGCTATATTTAGCAAGAAGCACGAAAAGGTATTCCCAAAATTGGCAAATTTAAAGAGTAATACCCCTACTCTTTTTCCCACGTTTATAAGATGTTGAAGAGGCCCTCACTCTGCAGTGAGTTATTTTAATGATTTCTGATGACAGGTCACATTATATGTCAACACAATTATTCAAATTTATTTAAGTTTTATATAAATTTGAAAATATTGTTAAAACTCTTAAAATTTAAATGACTATAAGATTTAAAAAGTATAAATATCAGTTATTTTTCTAAATAAATTCTTTATAAAAATAATTTTATTTAGTCTAGTTTAAATTATCTTTAAATAATACAACGAAAAAAAGTTACCTATGTTTGCGTTGCTCTCCGTGGCTCCATAAAATTCCCCAATTTTTTTAATTTTGAAGCGATGCACAAATTGTTCCCATATTTGTTGCCTTAATCCATTACCGAACATCAGTCTGATTTTATGTTTAACGTCCGTAGGCTTTTCTGGTTGAGCAAGTAAATAACGACATACTTCTCCAATATAACTAGTCACCTAAAAATTAAATATATACTTATTTATTTATTTATAAATAAAAAGTAAATATAGCTTAATGATGAAGTCAAGAGATAAAAATTTCTGAATCCAAGTTCAATCTGTCGCTCCTGAATATAAATGTCACACGTCTACTCAAGTAACTAAATATTCAAATTTGCCTGATGTAGCTTAGCATAATGAAAAACCGTTAGTGAGTAGTCAAGAGTTCTGGATTGAAGCTTAAGAAGTTATTTTTGAGATTCAAACATTATGATCTGCTAAGACACTATTATTATGACAAAAAATTAATTTACTTTTTTCAGTTCAGAATTTTTTCATTAGTTTTAATTATAACAAAACCAAAATATTTTCGACATTCTAATGTGTCATTGTAGTTATGTTTTTATTTATGCATGGTAAACCCGAGTGGAATATCATCAACAGATTCAGGACGATTTATGCTCTTTCAATGATGGCATTGAAAAACTTAATAAAGCCACTAATAAATGACCATTGAATGATATATCTACAGCTTTCTTTAAAATCACTAGATAGGAATTTTATGCACAAACTTTCTTGTATCTATTGGTTACTAAGGTTTGCACTGGTGGCGCTATTGTATGGAAAGTTTGCTACTGTTTCACTGCTTCCTTTATAATATTTGCTAATAGTTAATTATCCAAAAAATAAAATCCATGGCTAAATAAATAAATATATTCCATGCATTGATGTAAAAACAAATTTTTGCTGTAAGGAAATGTGGCTGCTAAGCAAAAGAGAAGATAGAAAGTTTGAAATCTTTATATATATATATATTCAGTGTATTTACATCAAATGTTAGTTATCTCCGAATTTGTGTGTTGAAGCGAATAGATTTTCAGAAAGTTGATAAGATTTGAGTTCAAATCCCTTATTATTTGTCAAGTATTGGTGGCTGAGTGGTCAGCACAGCCGCCTTATAAGCAGTTGTCCAGGATTTGTGGGTTCGCTTCCCAGGCGATGCATTGACACATGGAAAAAAGAAAAAAAATCTATATTTGCCTGGTATTTCAAATCTTATATATTAAGCCTGTATCCTGCCCATCCCTCTTCTATTTATTTAAATGGATACTGTCTTATACATGAGGGGTCAGAGTGACTAGAGGTCAACATTGGCATCAGCATGGGATTTGGGGATTCTATCATCAGATTTTCAATGATATGGATGGCTGAAGAGTTGGAGATTGAAATAGGTTGAAACCTATCCATTAAAGTGTAAGGATTTGCTATCTTAATATAAACTGAGCACTGATTTTATATATGTATGGTAGGTAGATGGTAATCTGGACCAATTGATGAGTGCTGGTTTAGCACAAAATAGGTACATTGGTGATTATTTATCTTTTCTGCATGTGTGCGATCATGTGTGTCAATAGTATGAGATAGTGTGGATGATGAAGGGGCTTGAAAGTCTGAGTTCAAATCCCCTATATTTATAAAGTTGATAAATGTTTTTTTTTTCCTTTTTTAGGGTAAGGGTGATTTTGAAACTTTTTTATGTTGCAATGACAAGCCAGAATTATTTTATTTGGAACATGATATGCATTTGGGCAATCCTGAAAAATTCTGATTTTTATTACGATTATAAATCCAATCAAGGTTTTATTTTGCCAAAATTTTTAAATATCATTACAATTAGTTTTACTTGACCGTAATCATAGTTTTTTTCAAAACCTGATCATCCTCCACACGTGGGCTTTTCTGCCTGCCTTTAAACAGGAAAATTTGAAAAAAATGTTTGATTTAAATTTTATGTATTTTCATTGGAGTGAGTACAATTTAATTAGTAAATATATATGTAAATAAAGTCTTTTTTGTGTTAAACCGCATATTATTTTGTCCAATTTTGATTGTTCTTTACTTCATGCACAATCTCATTACTTAAGACTTAAAAACTCGTTATTTAAAAACTTAATTTTGACAATGGTGAATATTTCGTCAAAACGTCAGGAATTTAAACAAAATAATATACTACTTAACCCCCAAAAGACTTTATTTATATCATATGACCGTGAAAATATTAAATATAGTATATATAATTAATAATGGCATGCCACAAAGATTACATGTAATTATCAAAATGAATTTCAGTGCTCTTCTGTAAGCTGACTTAAATTGATAAATGCTACTTATCATAAAGACAAATCATATTTTACATCTCTTATACATGTTACAAATAGAACCTATTTCTAGCAGGTGTGCTAGAAATCTAAATATTACCAACAGCTCCTATATTAACAGATGTTTATTGATCCTTTATTCCATGAGGTGAATTTTATAAATGTATGATCATAATTATGTTATATATCTAAACTAGCATCACAATATTAAATAGGTACTATGGAAGGTAGAGATAATTTCTATTCTTTTTACAACTTTACACACCTTTGAAAAATATTATAAATAACAGATTAAGTACATAATTAAGAATCTCTGTATATGTAATTATTAATTGCATATTTAATCTCCTATTTATCATATTTTTCCAAAATGTGTGAAGTTCTAAATAAGATTTATATGTTTTTCAAGAGGTTTTGATTTATTGATCTACTCTTGAATTGTATCATGTATTTCTAAAATAAATATTATATGTTACCATATCTATACCTCAAGTGGTGCAGATGTTTGGTTCTACAGATACCAGAATGAATTTCTATCTGAAATATAAAGTGTTGAATCATTCAGTTCTTTTTATTGCAATGACATGAATGACTATGTACTAATATGCTAATTTAAAGTTTGATTAACCAACTTTGTTACACATACCCACACATATATAAGTATATATAAAAATTAATATATTCTATTCTATGCCTAGTTATCTTCAAGCAAAGAAATTCACACACATTTAGTGAAAGAATATTTTTGATTTTTTCTGAGGCTGTAAAAAAATTCTGCAGGGCAAATACCTAATGTCTACTCCACACATTCATGCCATTGCAGGTAATATTCAGCATCATTACTATTTTTATTATTATCGATATATCACAGGTTAAAAATCTTTCTGAGTTTAACTTATTTTCTCCAATTGGTAGCTTCTCTTATCCATAATATTCCAAAAAAAAAAAACTTTCTTATCCATCAATCTCAAATTTGGTTTTATTTTAGATCTTTTGAAATCTTCCAGAACTCATATAGTAGTAAATTCTTCATACAGTAGTGCTACCTAGGGCAAGTGATAGTAATCAATGGATGCTAGAAAGTTTATGCATAAAATCCTGTTTAGTGCTTACTCAAACCTTCTATCATTCATTGATTACTATGGCTTGCACTGAATAGCACTACTGTAGGGGAGTTTTCTACTGTGCTAGCAGCTTGTAAAAGCATAAAAAATGGTGATCAAGTGATTTCTTCTGGGATTCAGTTGTATATTATTTTGTTGTTCCATTATTATCTTTTTTTAAACATATGTAGTCCAGTTCTATTTAAGACTTTTTATTCTTTCAGCAATATCAGTAATATCTGTTTGTTGTTTCATTCATATATTTTATTTGTGATTTTTCCTTATTAATCTTAACATACATTTTTCTATTACTGATCTTCTAAGGCATAAGTAAGCACTAATAGAACATATTTATTAAATACTTGAATATTTCTAATACAAAAGCATGGTTTTTTGATATTAAGTTATTTTTATCAGAAGCAAGCCATCTATAAATTATAATTTTATCTATTATGTTTCATCTATTGCAACAAATGATTCAAAGTTGTTAATTATAAGTTCAGTATAAAGTTAGTGCAACTGTGATTCTCATAGTAAATAAACTATGGATTGTTTGTTAATATGCTGCGAATTTACTGCTTTTACTTTTGAGTTTCATCCCCAAAAACATACACGTTTTTTAGTTACATGTTTATCAGTTCTTAATTAAGACATCAATTGAGTTTTTTTAAAAGATGGATCTAATGTGTACATGTGCATGTGATTAATCATAAATAGGTGAAAGAAATTAGAGCTTCCATATCCCAAAGACTATAAAGTTAACATCCCAAGAATCATTTGATGATTGAATAAAAGGAATTCTAAGAATCACTAAGTTATGAATCTATGTTGCCAAAATAGAAAAAGTGTTTAATATTAATTAAAATAAGATCAGATTTTTGTGAGTTTAGAAAAAAGTGTAAAAAGAAAAAAAGACAATAGATTTGTAAAATGGACACTTTCCTTATAAAAGCCAAATATAATAAGCACAAATGATGTGAAATTTATTATAAATAAAAGACAAAGAAAAACACCATTATTATTATTTCTTCTATCTTCTATGCATTGGTTATTAACAAATATAATTAATGACTTTTTTCTTTTACCCTTTCTTTAATGGAAGATATATTGTTTTTATAAATAATTTTGTTTATTTTCTTACAGTTTCAACTGTCTAATGGTCTTCATCTGAGTTAAAAAATATTTAAATACATATAACTACATAGATATGATATATAATAATTATATCTAAACATACATAAGTCATATTTTTATTACAATTATACAAAGCATTACAATATAAATTATACATGTTTAGATATAATTATAGTATAAAATATTATTTTTTTACTTAATTATATGCATTTAAATATTTTAGAGCTCTGATGAAAATCGTGAACAATCAAAATCTGTAAAAAAAGAAAAATTATTTGTAAAAATAATATGTTTGCCTTTAAGAAAGTGTAAAAAAAGTTTTTAATTATAAAAAAACAACAAGGTGAGGATTAATGGTATATAAAAGGTAGTGACAAAATTAGCTATATAACTTAATGGTTAGTATCAAATGCAGGTAATTAAGATTTATATACAAGTTCTTATTGTGATGAGGATATTAAGTATTTATACACATATAGCAAAACAGTCACATGTCAATGTATAAATTGTATAAATCAGAAAAAAATATACAAAATATTAATAGCAAAGTATGCTTTTAGTGATTTATACCAAATTTAGGGTGATCAATTGTTAAACAATCACAAAAAAACATTAGTAGCAATCAAAATTCTAGGGCATGTCTGCTACACACTTTAAATCTCTGCTTCTATACCTTATCAGAATTATCAGTGTATCAGGTTTTGGTTAATTTTCCTAATTCTGATATATTGCATCAGAGATTTTAGTACTGTGTAATTGAGCATGCTCTAGAATTTTAGATTTATACAATGACATATATATATATATATATATATGTGTGTGTGTGTGTGTGTGTGTGTGATGTGTTTACAAAATGCTTTGCCTCAGAACAAACAATATTTTTAAATTGTCATGAATGAAAAATTTTAATGCCAAAATGGAAAATAATTAAAACATAAAAATGTTGCAGATAGAAATTGTGGAATTTGCAGAAGCAAAACAATTTATGATTTTTTTTCTGGAAAAAAAATCCAAATAGGCCTGGCCATATTCATATGAAAGTATAGCAGAGTTGGATTATATTTTGACTAATTGACAACATATTTTAAGACTGTAATGTAATTAATAGATTCAACATAGAAAATGGACCATTCCTTAATTAGATACAAGTATATATTAAAGTAAAGCTAGTGATACAAAAGTATATATCCCAGTGATTTTAAGCTAAAACTTGCACATTTTTAAAAAAAATATTAATAAATTTTGATGATGGCTTAGTCTTGAATAAGTTTAAGAAGAATAACTAATATTTTGTTAACAATTGCTACAAATATAACCAATACAAAATGCAGCATTTCACTAATAAATCTTCAATTGAGACAAAACAAGATATGAAGTAAAGAAGGAATATGAAATACTCTAAACTATCTTGTTAGGAGAATGAAATGTTTTGAATATCATAAAATGATATTTAAAAAATAGTTAATAAAAATATAAAAAAAAATACAACAACTACAAAATGGCAAGAAAAACTATAAAAGGGAATAAATATATAAAAAATATAAAAAATGACATTTTAACAGTGGAAGAAAAGTTATTTCAGCAATAGAATAAAAGATGGCATTATTACTAAAAGTAAGAATGATATCAGAAAGTACATGTATGAAAGAATTAAAAAAAACTAGTAATAAAAAACCAAAAAAAAAAAACATAAGCACCACAATTATGAGCTACATTTTTTAAAATAGCAACTACTTTTAAAAAGATATAAATAATATAAAAATTGAATTCATTATAAGTAAAGAAATAAAAAAATTGTAAAGGTATATTACAAACATCTAAATAATAAAGATCAACTATAGAATGAAAGATTAAAAAAAAGATGACTCTGTAAGCATTTCTGCAATAATTTTGAAGAATATTCATTAAAATGTAACAGTAGTGATAAGATGTAAAATAAACCACAAGTACCTTGAAATTTACCAGTAACATTTTTTTAAAAAATAAAAAATATTCTTTGTCTATATTATATAAAGTTATAAACTCGATTTTGTGTAAAAAGCACTGCCAGAAAGAAATAGCACATATATTAAACATGAGAAAGAAAATATATTAATAATTTTAAATTGTAATTTTTTAAAAAAGGAAAAAAAGAGAGTCAAAAGATTGCAATTAGTATAGGTTTTTTTTTATTATATATATACATTATGCTTTAATGTGTATAGGTGCGCATGGCCACATAAGTTTATGATTGTAAATGTGGCACCTCACGATGAGTGTCTTTTGGGAATCTACCTGTGTAACCCTATTTAAGCATTTCAATTAATCATAAATAAGTTGGTGGTATATATAATTGTGCTGCAAATATACATGTATAAACTCATTATTTCTTAAAATGTAGACAACTTTCCTGAATAAATAATTTGCTTGTTGGCCGAGTGTTAGAATGAAATGTAGAGAAAAGGGAACTCTTGGTGGGAGGAGGTGTAAGCGTGAATGGTTCATAGAAAAATGATAGTCAACATTTTTTTTTAATGTAATCTCTTTTTGTAAAATTACTAACCGAAGATCTTTGTAAATTGGCATTAATCGTGTACCGTAATTATTAACCCTAAATAAAATATTTTTTTTTGTTTATTTTTTTAAGCAAGTTTACTGATATGTAATAGCACACATGCTGTTACATTATTTTAAATAAAATTGGAAATTTAAAATAAAAGTTCGCAAATAAAAGGTTGTTTTTAAAAAATTAAAAGTCATCTAAACTCGTATACTGTATATATAAAATCGCACAGATGGAAAATTATTAAAAGAAAACTATTTTAAAACTAAATTTTCAACAAAAACTTAAAGATTTAAAGATAAAATTATATCTTTAAAAATATACAAAATTTAATTAATTCTATTGTGTAAACATTATTTTTAATTAGTCTTAAGTAAACTAGCCATTGGGCATCTCAAAATTTATAATTAAATGTCAGATAGGAGAGAAAAACAATAAAAACAGAATAGCCAATAAAAAAATCACTCAGGAAATGGACCACAGTGAAAGAATCATCATCGTCATGATGTCATGTCCAGTCAATCTGCAATTTTAATGTAAAAAGGAAAAGATTGGAAATAAATTATTATGTGTGCTATATGTGTTAAGTCCAGGAGAGTTAAAGGAGAAGGGATTGAAAAGATGCACTTTCAATCCCTTCAGTTTTTCTAAAATAAATAATCAAATATCATTTTCCTATATTGCAGACCCCTCAGGACATCAGGGTCCTGCAATAAAATCCTGCAAAGAACTATACCAGCTACAGTAAAAGACCTCTGGATGAAGACCAATAGAACAGCAAACAGCATACCAGCCTCCCCAGGATGTTGTGGGAATTAGAAACAAACGGGATCCAAATTACAAGAAACTAGAAAGTATAAACTTTTTCTCTTTTAAAACTGTAAGAACTTTATATAACTAATGAACTTTAACTATAAAACTTTCCCAGTATTTAAATAGAAATTCCTATCTGACCAACTAAATCATTTATTAATAATTATTTTTATTGTATTTTTTTTTTAAATCATTTTCATTAATTTATTTTTTCCATTCTTTTAAGTGTTTATTATGATTTTTTTTCTGTTAAGCTAACTTTTTAATAAATGTTAAATTTAAGTTGGGTATGGATGGTTGCATAGATCATAAAGATATGTTAGTTTAATTAAAGGGAGGGTTGATCTTAGGTTATTTGTTTTGCAGGTAAATTGGGTTAATGGGTTGAATGTATCAGTGTAATTAGTAAATGTAGCATGAAGACCTGCTACATACAGGATTACATTATACACCACACTTGGGCAAAATAAGTCTATTTCTTATTGACCATTGGAGTCAAATGGTATTCCCTGCTCTTTGGATCACCCCTTTAGCCTATGGAATGGGATTGTAAGTCGACAAAAAGGATCGCAATCCCTTCCTATAGTTTTTTTTTTTGTATTCTTCTTGCCAGACAGACGTAGCATTTCTGTGCTGGATGAGAGACAATTTCTTCTATAACCATGCTGTTCAGATGTACATGTCTGATGGTACGGTATTGTGCTGTTGTATTCATGTTGCATTGAATACATTAATATATCAGACAGATTAGCGTTAGTTGAACTATGAACTTTTGGCCTAGGGTTAAATAACGAATATAGAATATTTTCTTTTTCAAGTGCAATCTATGTAGTCTATCCATACTCAACACTCTAATAAAATATTAATGAATTCATCTGTGTGAACTTCTAAAATAAAAGGTTAAAATTTAAATTAAATTAAGTTCTAAAGTAAAAGTTATACAAAAATAAATAATTCTAAATTTTATATAAGTGCAAAATAAATGTTTCTGTGTATTGTTAATCTGTCAGTGGCTTATTCTTATTTTTTATTATCTTTATTTCTTTAAAATTAAAATATATATTATCTCTGCTGCTCCGCAAGCTAGATACTGGGACATTTTGGTCATACTGATTTAAATTTTGGATATTATTGTATCTGCCTACTGTATAAATTTTCCAGGTTCAAATGGCCTGGTTGGCCTTTGTATGGCAGATACGCTAAGACTCTGATTTCCATGACCATTATAATAGTGATATTTAGAATATCAACATTAATAAGAATG
Organism: Epiperipatus broadwayi; assembly: GCA_028023455.1. NCBI lineage: Eukaryota > Metazoa > Onychophora > Udeonychophora > Euonychophora > Peripatidae > Epiperipatus > Epiperipatus broadwayi. The sequence goes on along the minus strand of JAQFVV010012399.1, from coordinate 17,449,664 downwards.
TAAGCGAGAGACAGTTATCTTATTCTAAAAAACTTTTTACAGCAGTTTTGAGGAAAATATTTTATGGATTAGTTTTTTAAATTTTTTTATTGTTACTAATCTACATGATTTTGTTATGCAAGACTAGTGTTTGAAAAATGATGACTCAATTATGGATAAGTCTCTTGTGTTCTTTCCAGCAGGGCTGGCGATCTTGACCGGTAGCAATCTCATTGCTATGGGGTGAGACCTCCATAAAGGCTTCATGTACTATTGAAAAGGAATTTTGTTGATAGCAGCAAGTCTTTTGCTTGCAGAGCCTTCAGCTCTGAGTTAAAGATTACTGATGGTTCAAGTCTTGGAAGTGTAAATTTAGTTGAGCACCTGGCCATCCATATAGCATGTGAAATAAAAACAGCCAGATGGATGACTGGGAAGTCACTGGGGTGCAGATATCTCTTGAGATCAAAAATTTTCAGAAGAAGGATATTGCACTCATCATTAATGAACTGCCTGATGTCCTGATAGCCAGGGCAGAGGAAGATGATATGGTCAAATATTTCCTCGCTTCTGTGACAGATATAGCACATTGGGTCTATCTTTGAAAAATATCTTTTGAAATGAAGGAATCAGCTTGTAGGGATCACACCTAGATTAACTTTTATGAGGTGATCCAGAAGTTTGGGTTCCATAATGAGGCATTTAAAAATTGACATGGTCCTGTAGTTGTTTAGGCCTAGATGCACCTGGATGGCCGGGGGCTCTGGATTTAGCATGTGCTTCCCAGATGTTTATTTTATGATCAAGAGCCAGGATAGAATTGCTGTTGTACTTGAGAACTTTACTGACAGTAGAGTCTATCCAGACAGTACATGGAAGCGGGGGTATGGAAAACAAAGGGAATATGATATAGTTATTTTTGCAAATAATGCCTTACAGTTTCAGGAAATTAATACAAGAGATATCCGATAAAAATAAGAAAGTATGACTAAATATAAATGGTTAAAAAACTAAAATAATGATTGCTTTTCAAAATAAATAAATAAATATTGATATTAATGAATTGGAAAGATGTTAATGACAATTAATATAGATAATAAACATGATGACTCATAAAATTAAATTTAAATGAAGTGTTTTTGGGAAAAATAATATTAAAAGAAAATGTATCAGTGTTTTTGAATAAATGCATTTTATTATTTACAGAATTTGCATATTGATGCTGATCTTGAACATTTCAGCATCATCATTGTCAACCATTATCAATCCACTGCAGGATGGTCTTTCCAAGTTCAATCCATCTTCTCTAATCTCTAGCCTCTCTTCTTCACATCACCCCTGCCTCTTTTCTCCACATCACCCCTACACACACTTTTATTTAATCCATCCATCTCACATTTAGTCACTTTGTGGATCTTTTACAATCTCTTAGAATCCAGTTTAAGATTTCAATTGTCCATCTATCATCATCTCTTTTAGAAATATATCCAATCCAACTCCACTTTAGTTTTTTAACACTTTCAGTGATGTTAGTATCACCTGTTTGTTCTCTTATCTATATATTATGTTTTCAGTCTCTTCTTGTTATTCCTAACATGCATCTCTTCATATTTCTTTGAGTGATCTGAAGTATCTGCAGTAAGTGTCCAAGTCTCAGATACATAATGAAGAACTGATAAAACACATTTATTAAAAACATTTTTCAAACATGAATGATTAATACAGAAAGTGCAGTCCGCACAACAAAGTATAAAAATAAGTATGTTGAGATTAATGAGAGAAAAAAAGAAACAATATACTTAGGTAAAAAAAACAAATAGGTATCACTAATATTATTGATACTGAAATGATGTTGGGTTGGACATGTTACTACAGTAAATGATATAGAAGGATAATCACAATTTTCAAATGAACCCCATAAATTGTAAGCGACCTAAAAAAAGATCATACACGAGATGAATAGATAAGATATGGAAGTCTTCTGAAATAATATAGATAAGTTATAGATCAGAAAATCTGATAAAAATTGGAAAGACCATCATCCTACAAAAATGATGAGCCTGTACACACAGTAATTAATTATTTTTTAGATGGAATTTTAAACAATATATATATATATAAATTAAAATAATTCTTACAGTGCAATTATATAAAATACAGTCTTCCCAAAAACTGCTTGCAGAAAATTTTTTTTTGATAACAGCTGTACAACCAGAGATTAGTGCTTGTCCCAAATTGAGTATTCCTCCATTGGAATGATAAAGTGGTAAAGTAATGTAAAGAGTATCATTAGAGGAAATATCAAAAACTCTATTAACACTAGCTGCCATGAAAAAATACCTAAAAATAAAAATGTTTTAAATTAAATATTAGAGGGAAAATATAATATTTATTATGTATATATTTAAAACTTGTGTTCCATTATACATTCTTGAAATATATTAATAAAGATATGTAAAAAAAAAAAAATACAATACTAGATTAAATCCAAAATTTTATCAAAATCCTTACACGACCATGGTTTCATCTACTACAAATAGACCTTCTCAAGTGAAAATCAAACTAAAGGAAATAACAAATATATATACACAAAAACAAACCTTCCCATAATTCATTTCAAACTCCACCTTCCCTTAATGTCAAAAGAAGTCTTCATAAGATTGATAGCCTCAGAATCAAGAAGATTTATCATCAAAGTCTCCTTTATTCTTCTTTTTAACTCATTCTTTTCATAAAAAAATAACCAAAGCATTGTTAAACAATATTCTATGACCTGTATTCAATTCATGAATATATAAAGCTGAGTTAAGATACCTATGTTTAACTCTACTTATATGAACCTTTAGTTTGATTTTCACTTGAGAAGGTCTATTTGTAGTAGATGAAACCATGGTCATGTAAGGATTTTGGTAAAATTTTGGATTTAATCTAGTATTGTATGGTTTTGCATTTTTATTTTTGCTAGTATAGTGTTAGGCAGGTTTGATATATATATATATACATCATTATGAGTATGCTTACAAATAATTCTAGTTAATGTATTTGAATGAGAATATTCCGAAATTGATATATATATATTATAACGGTCGGATATGTTAGAGATCAATCCAGTCTTACCATATCTACACTACAGAGCACCACTAGGCTACTTTGAACCTAGAAAATTTATATAGTAGGCAGATACGTAAGTTAAGAAAAAAAATTATATATATTTTATTCCGACCGTCATCCCAATGCCACTAGCTCAGTGAGACACAGAGATTTATAAGATATAAATTCTTATCTAATAATATTTCAATTAAAAAAATAAATAAATAAAGCCACTGCCAGTAATTAACACACAAACATTTATTTACGCACATATAAATTTTGAATCATTTTAGAATCACTTTTACTTTAATTTTTTTTCTATAAAACATTAAAACTTTACCTTAGATTTTAATTCACAATTTAACTGTTTTTATTTTATTTAAGTTCGCACAGATGAATTTAATATTTTATTAAAGGGTCGAGTATGAATAGATTACATAGATTTCATTTGAAAAGAAAATATTCTATCCCTTATTTAACCTTAGGCCAAAAGTTTGCAGTTAAACTAACATCAATCCATCTGATACATCGGTGTATTCAATCAATGACAGCACAAATACCATACTGTCAGGAATGTACATCTGAACAGCATGGTTATAGAAGACACTGACTCTCATTTAGACAGGAATACTACATCTGTCTGATGAGAAGAGCAATAAAAAAAACTCCATAGGAAGGGACTGCGTTTTCTGTCTTACTATCCCATTCCATAGGCAAAAAGGGGGTTGTGGTGTATAATTCAATCCTGCACGTAGCGGACCTCATACTACATTTACTAATTACACCGTTATATCCAATCCATTGACCCAATCTAACTATGAAACAAATAACCTAAGATTTACCCTCATTTAATTAAACTAATATAACTTTATAAATCTATGCAGCCATTCACGCCCGACTTAAGTTTAGCACTTTATTAAATTAGTTTAACAAAAAACAAAAATCATAATAAAACTTAAAAGAACAAAAAAAAATTAAATGGAAATGATTTTAAAAAAAAACATCAAATAACATTACTAATATTAATTTACGTTGGTCAGATAGGATTCTATTTGTATTATTTACTGAAAGGTTTAGAATTTAGAGTTATTGTTTTGAAAATGTTCATAAAGTTCTTACGGTTGTTAAAAAGTTCATCTTTATCCGTTGCTTTCCATTTGGGGATCCGGCATTAATTCCCCCGATGTCCTGTGGTCCACAATATAGAAAACGATTGGTCACTTCTTTCTTTTTTTCCAAGCAAAACTGAAGGGATTGAAGAGTGCATCTTTCCAATTCCTTCTCCTTCAACTCTAGCACACCTCTGCTTTCATATCTCTATCTTCTCTAATCAGCTGTTTCTTCACTCACAAAAATTTATTTCCAAAGTTTTTCTTTTTATATTAATTTTGCAGATTAACTCAACATTACATCATGATGATGATGACCCTTTGGTTGAGGTCCATTTCCTGAGGGATTTCTTTTATTGGCTATTAGTTTCTATTGTTTTTTCTCTCCTATCTGACCTTTACTTATACATTTTGCAATGCTCAAGGGCTAGCTTATATTTAACTAATTAAAATAATCATTTCCATTTTACAATAGCAATAGCATTAATTAATTTATTGTGCATTCTTAAAGATATATTTTTATCTTTAAATCTTTTAAGTTTTTGCTGAAAATTTAGTCTTAAAACTTTTTCTTTTTTTAATAAAGTTTTCTTTTAGTAATTTTTTCATCTGTGCATTTTATATATATAAGTTTAAATAACTTTTAACTTTCAATTTTTTTATTTCTTAAAAAAATTTTTATATGCAAACTTCTCAATGTCTAATTTTTAAAATAAATAATGTAATGGCGTGTGTTCCTATATCAATTTCAGAATATTCTCATTCAAATACATTAACTAGAATTATTTGTAAGCATACTCATAATGAGTTATTTTTAATAAACTTAAAAATAACAATTATAATTTTCTGTAACACTATAAACTTTACTTCTTTCCTTTTTATTTTGTAATTAAATGGACACGTTACATATTTAAACAATGGTAAAAAGTTGTTTACATGTGAAATTAGTAATATATATATATATATGATGTAACTCAAAATATTGCAATGCTAAATAAAATCTAATAAGATAGTAAGCAATGAAAAACTGATGATGATCAAATAATATCTCTTGATCATAGTATTCAATTGTCTACTTTCTCATCTTACTATATATCATGCAATAAGAGCCAAAGCTTACATATACCATAGAATCTACAATCTGTTGTCAAGGCAACCTCTGCTAGTCAAAAAATGGATTCCAATTCATTTAGCAGAATGAAATTTTTATATTCCTAGAAATTTAAACTCCATTAAACAGAAAGTAGATTATTAAAATATCATTTCTAAAACTTTCAAAGTTACAGTGATGGCAATATATCTATTACTTTTTATATTTTATAAGCTGATAATGAAACTAAAATTACTTATGTATAAAATTATAAGTGAAAATTAAAAGAAGAGAGGATGATGGAATATTGAAGCATAATGTTTAATTAAATCATTTATGCAAGTTATTAAACAATAAGATAATGTTGAGATTTATTTATTTCTTTAATGGTCAGTAGAAGTAACTATTTCAAAAACTTAATTTTGATAAAGTATATTTATCAGTAAAACAAAATATAATAACTAGTATAAATAATTATAATCATAATATAAACAATAGAACTTTCTAGCAGAATTTATTTTTGAAAAAAAAAAAAAATACAAGCATATAATTACACTACTTGAAATTAATTATAGAATGACATTTAATGTAATCTTGAATAACTGCTGGTGAACAAAAAATAAAAGCAGCAACTGCTTGGAGTCTAAGTTTAATATTATTTATATGTTGAAATAAAAAGAATAAAATTAATCATGGAGTTAATATAATTTGTTGTACCAAACAAAAGATCAAATAGAAAATGGGTTCTGCATGTAAAAAAAAAAAAAGAAGAAATACTGTATATGAAACATGACTTGATTAAAATGGAAAAAAAAAAACAATAAGAACTTTTTTCATCCAATTAACTTTTATTATGCATACAATTTCATAATAATTAAAACACCCTCTCATTTAACAAAAGTAAAAATAATATCTAGTCAGTGTTAATTAAATAACAATACAGACACAGAAATATTAATGATTATATTTAATTAATAAATGTAAGTTTAACACTACTTAAATTTTATAGATATAATGAACACCTTCATACTTCCCCATTCTTTTTAAATTCACTTAAATAAAGATATAATAAAAGACAAATGACTCCCAATATGCATTTCGTGCTGAACCAGCACTCATCAGTTGGCCCAGGTCACTATCTCAAATGCCCCCAAGATGCATTTCGTGTTGAACCAGCACTCACCAGTTGGCCCAGGTCACTATCTCTCATCTGAGAGATAGTGACCTGGGCCAACTGGTAAGTACCGGTTCAGCACGAAATGCATCTTGGGGGTCATTTGTCTTTTATTATATCTTTATTTAAGTGAATTTAAAAAGAATGGGGACGTATGGATGTGTTTATTATATCTATAAGATATGACACACGGGAAAGAGAAAGGTTAATAACTCTGGGTGTGTAAAATAAATAAAAAATCAGATATATTAATCTTTAATTGAGGTTTAACGTTTATATCTGTGCAGAGATAATCTCTAGTTTCGAAAATGATGAGTAATAATCATTATTGTATTTATCTGAAATGGATGGCATCAAAGTTGTGAGTGGAGGAAGTTTGACAATGGTGAATGAAAATGTAACAATTTACTTAAATTTTCTGCTTTTTAAAATTAAATTTATATTCAATTTTAAATATTTATTAATATATATTTTATGTCACACTTATTTTTTTACCCACTTTATTATTTGCCATTGTCAATTGCTAATTCTAAGTACTGCATTCATAAACCCATTTTATTCTTTATCTACATATACACATCCTGGAGACAAAAAATAATAAATTTACGATTTACAATATAGATGGATTTTTTTTTTTTTTTTATCAAAGAAATCCCTGGTAGAGAAGATGAACTTTTGTAATCTCAACAATTGTTAAACATCCATGAACATTGTGTATAATTAAACATATAAATAATTGTTAGGAATAAATTTTATTTATTTTTTAAATTTAATTCTAGTTACTGTGAAATTGTTTGGTTAGTCCATCAACTTGAAAATCAAATGTAAAAACAAGGACATTTATAAATAAGCAGAGATGATTTAGAATCCAAATACAATTTTTTAAATTTCAGTTCATTATTCTAATAGAAACTACATCAGCTTCCATTCTTAGTGCTGAAACTTTAGAAGCTGTAGAGAAAATTATGCATTTCCAAGTATTGTTTATTTAAGTTGAGACTATAAACAATGCTGATAAAGCTGCATTTTTTTTTTATGTGTCAAAGCGTCTGTCGGGAAGGGAACCCTGGGACAACTGCTTGTAAGGCAGCGATGCTAACCATTCGGCCACCATTCTTTTCAGTTCTTTTCCTTTTATTTTCTATAGAAGACTGACTTTTCATAAGTAAGTAAATATTTTAGCACAGTTTAATTTTTTGCTTAAACAAACAATATAAGTAAATAATTCATTTTAAAACTTAATTTTAGTATAAACAAGTTATTCAATTTTAAAATAGATATTTGGCTAATATAAAAATTTACATGACTAAATATATAAAGATATATTGATAGTCTGTCATTATTAATAATAATCCAAAAATACCAAACAGAGTTTAAATATATTAAAACTCTGTTTGGTATATGTATTTTTTTTTACGTTTTTTTTTGTCATTATTGAGGTTATTATATCAAGAAAAGTTGAATTAAATAATAATTATTATTATATCATGATGTTTTTAAGGTAAAGACTATAGAAATGAAAATTTGCAGCATGCAAACATGTTATATATATATTAATTTTAATATTCTCACAGATAAATGAAGTCATATTATTATTTACAGGAGCTTCCATGTAATAAAAAATATAATAGCTAAATAGCTGATGTTTCAGTACAATAACAAGTACTTTCCTCAAAGCTTCTTCTTTCTCAAATCACAAGAATGTGTGTGGTGAGATTTAAAATCATTAATTTTTTTCTTTATTTTCTCATTTTCAAATTCTATTGGTTGAGAAATTTAAAAAAATATTTTATTCCTCAATAACTTTTTCCAAATATTGTTAACTTTCTTTATTTACACTTTTCATTTATGCTCTTAGGCCTTTTAAAAATCTCTATAGCTTCCCTTAGCAGTCTCTGGCCATATTGTTCAATTTTTTCAGAATATGTGTTTTATTAAAATTGATGCCATGATTAGTTAATTTAATGTGTGAATAAATGGTTGATGAATTCGATTTTTCTCTAACTGCAAAATGTGTTTTTCCTTTCTTATGTTTACTTTACTATTGGTCTGTCCAATGTAAGAATGTAAACAATATGACCAGAGATTGCTAAGGGAAGCTATAGAGATTTTTAAAAGGCTAAGAACATAAATGAAAAGTGTGAATTAAAGAAAGTTAACAATATTTGGAAATAAGCTATTGGAAGATAAAGTATTTTTTTAAAAACTTCTCAACTAATAGAATTTGAAAATGAGGAGAAAATAACAAAGGAAAAAAAAATTTTTAAATCTCACCACATACATTCTTTGATTTGAGAAAGAAGAAGCTCTGATGAAAGTATTTGTTATTGCACTAAAATGTCAGCTATTTAGCTATTATATTTTTATTATATGGAAGCTCCCGGAAACAATATTATGGATATATATATATATGTGTGTGTGTGTGTGACAGTAAATCAATTGCAATTAGAATGATTTATATTACAAAGCTGCCTTGTTTTTCAACTATTAAAGATAGCATAATAATACATAAATAAAAAGTACTTTATTTCTGCAGATTGAAAGACTATATGATAGTTAATTATTGTTATATTTATTATTTTTTAAAATTGAGAGTATATTTATTTTTTATTTTTTTGTTTCATATATATGTAAGACTTAAATTAAATAGAATCAAAGGAAAGTTAATAAGTTAATTATACAAACTAATCTATAAAATACAATCATATCTACATATATCTCAATTCACCCAACATAGCTAGATATGCACTTGAAAGCAGGCATGTTTTTTACATTTAACTTTTAGACAATTTTATAAATGAAGAAACAATAGTTTGTCATTATTAGACAAATCTTTAAATTAGTTTTGACCATTAACTTTTTTTAGTCAATAAAAGTGAATTACATTATAAGCAATCCAGGAACTACTTACCTCCAACATATTATACAAACTATTTTAGTTTTTTCTTTTATAATTAAAAATATTTTTTCATTAACCAGATAATCTTGGGATATTTTATTACAAACAAAGTGAGAAGACTTGGTCTAATAATTAGATATAAGTTGCATAATATAACAATTTTGTTAAAAGAATATAAACCAAAATAATTTTTTCTTATGGTGCTACAATATGTTTTTAATAGTTCAGTTCTAAAAATTATGCACCTCAAAAATATTAATAATTTTTATTAGCATTTCTTACCTTATGTGTCTTATAATTGCAGCTTTGGGCAATCCAGTTGTTCCAGAAGTATAAATATAAATTAATTTGTCTAAAAAACAATAAAAGTTTCTATTAAAAGCATTAATTATATTATTTTTCAACTACTATTACTTGTATACAATAAATAATATTAGATAACACAATCAGTTGTGATAATTTCAATATAGTATTAAAAATATTGGTACTTGTGTACAAACTGTACAATGTTTACTTGTTTTTTGGGGGGAAAGAATTAAAATTTGGATCTTCCAATGACAGAAGAAACAAAAAGCACAGGAGAACCGTGAGACAACACATTGATTTCTATGTAACATAATTTATGTTATACAGACTGTATAATTAAACAATTATATTAATAACTAAAATAAATTTAGTAATATTATTCAGCTTCTACAAAATGGAATAAGGGAAAGCATTGTTGCTTAAAGTAACAATTTGAATTGGAAATGAAAACTGGTGTTAAATATAATGCATATACTTTCATAATAACCATCTTTCAAATAATTTATAAGTGACTTCATGAAACAGGCATCAATATGTACTATAGGTTTAGTAGTACTGTTTTTAATTTGAACCAATACCGCATACATTTCCTTAGCTTACTTTTAATAGATATTTTCAAGAATGGTTCTTTCCTTACTGCTTTAGAGCCATCTAGTGTAAATTAGAGTAATTAACTGACACAATATTTTCATCATTAGAACTCAAAGTTGAAACTAATCCACTTGTGCATTCTTTTGCTATTCAAAATTTAAAAAATTCTTAAGATTTTGAATCCAAACAATTTGCTTACATAATTATAGAGATCTGATATCAAATCAACAAACATATTTTAATGATCTAATTGTAGGTCACTTTTATTTTTAGTTAGAAAGATTAATACCAGCAAAATATCACATGACATCTTCAGTTTATTCTTAACATATAGCTTTCAAGATCAGTTCCCTTCATGCTGCTAAGAGTTAGCTTGAGTAATCCATAGATAAAAATCAAAACCAATCTAGCAATGGTGACATTATTCAAATTTAGCAAAAAAGTTAATCTTCCTGGAAGGTTTTTAGATTTTTGAATGTAACATACAAAGATTTTGATTGAATAATTAATATTAAAACAGTAAAATTTATCACAAACAAGACAATGTCTATTTATTTGTTCTTTTTTTTTTTTTTATATACAATAAATGGATGATTAGATAAGAAAATTTATTAGCAAAACCTAATGTCTGCATGGAATTACTATTTACCCTTGGTGTGTAGGACTGAGTTAAATTTTTAAATGCCTTAATTTTATATTATTTTGTAAATTGAACAAACACCTCTTTATCTCCCTAAGTATATCTAGATAATGAAATATTTGTATTTTTTTAAATGTATTATTTAGTTGTTCCTTGGTAAAGACTATAAAATAATATAGTCAAAATATTGCAGTATATTATTGTACATTATAATAGATAATATTATAATAAATCAAGATTTATAAAGAAGTATGTGTGTGGTTTGTATTTATAGTCTCTCCTTATTTGTTTCTTTTCATGGCTGGATCCAGTGTACAGCATTGAGGCTTTCTTTTATAATAGTTAGTGTGTGTATTATTGTGAATAAATATGTGCACACATCTCGAAATTGTCATGTCTTTGTAAACTTCAAGGATTATTAATGTTACTACAAATAACATTTAGGGGAATGATAGTATAAGCTACTGTCAAATACATTGCACATTTACTTAAAAAAGTTAATTATTATATTGAAATTATTTTGGTATTTAAACTCATAAGTGATATGTCTATAGTATATTGTTAAATTGTTAAAAAACATTATTTTGTCTATTATTAGATTTGTCCAACATTTTGTTTATTGTTGTTTCCCCTGCTAATTGGTAATTTTGCCAAGAATCTCTACTCTCCAAGGTCTAGCAGGTGATTTTAGATATATACGTGATGGGACAGCTGTGGTAGGCACTTATACTTGATATCCTCACCAGTAAATTAAATTTCCTAGACTAGAAGTCTACTGTGGTATCCTCTGTTGGTGGATAATAGTTTCTGGCCTGGCGGGGGGGTTGCCCCGGGGGCGAAAGGTGTCTCGTGGGGCCGGGGGGTGATCAGAGAACAGTATTCCCTGTTATTTTTTTGATCTTATCTCTACGGGTGGGTTTTCTCTGTCTCATGTCGGTTATGTGACCGCCTTTCATCTTTCAGTAGGGTGATTCTTCATATGGGTATCTGTTACAATATATATATACACATATCGTAAATAATTAGTATGTTATATTTTGAATTATATTATCCAAGTTGTATTTAAAGTGAACAGCTAATTTATATTTTTGTATACTGTATTTCTGTGACTAATTATTAAATTATTTTAATCTATATATTTAATAGACTTGTGGGCTACTGTTTTCACATTTTTATTGTTTATTATTTGTGAATGACTATCTTTTCCAATACTTTTAATTTTGGATAATATTTATGTACTACAGCATATGATTTAACCACAGTAATGGACTTAAAAGTCAAGGATTTTGGTATATACAATGCTAGAGAATCACAAAATGTTCAAAACAACTAATTATTTATATACTATTATTTAGTTATAGCATTTAAAAAATATATTTTATTTTTTCTTATAGCTAGAATCTCCCCTAATAATATTTTTCTAAGTATACACTCAATTGGTATGACAAGTGAACATATTAAAGAATATTATCTAAATCTTTTTACTCTTATATAAAATGATTATTTTTTATTATTATTAATATTCATTTATATATTACAATTTCTTGTAGATTCATACATATTGTCAATAAAATATACAATAGATTTCATTATTAATTATGTAATAATAGTACAAAAATAAATATTTAAAAATTAATATTTACTTTGGTATAAGGTCTATAATGTAAATACTGTAATGTTTTTCAATGAAGAAATATATGTATATTTTTTAATCTACAATAATAATTTCTTATTCTGCCACTAGATGGTAGCACCTTTGAAATTGTGTATTATATAAATAAACAGAAATAAACAGAATATTAGGTGTGAGTTAATATATGATAATAGTAAGGAAAGTAGTTTATTGTTTAAGGCTCGAACGGGATCTTTAGCTACAAAAGAATATACATGTAAATGGAAAAATATGGGTGATTTATTTTGTAAATTATGTAAGGAAGGAATTGAAAATATTAGGTATTTGTTAATTGAATGTAAATGTTTGAAAACAGAAAGGGTACATATAATGAAGTTGTGGAAAAATAAATATGAAAAGAGTGATTATACAGAAAGTGAATTATTGGTTTTTATGCTGGGTTTGGGAAAAGATAAGAGGGATTTAGATATAAAGGTTATAGAGTTGACAAAAATTATGTTGTGGAAATGGGATAGAGCAGATTATGGGTAAATTTAGAGTGGGGAATGTAAAAGAAAGTGGCTAACAGGTTTATCTGGGCATAATTGCTGAGATATTCTTGACTTCGTTTAAGGAGAAGCCATAATACATCACATCACATCACATATATTAAAGGTATTGAAACATGGCCATCAATATGCTTTTAAAAAAATATTTAGAAGACATATTTGCTATTTAAAAGAGTAAAATATTAATTTGAGATAGATATTTTATTGCTTTTCAATTTTAGGTGTAAATTAACTGTGTGATGTAATGTAAAATTGATTTCTACTAGGTTGAACATCAAATGAAACTTTTTTTGATAGATTATTTTCTATGAATTATGCACTAATGATATCTGTATTCACTTATACAAGTTATTTCTAAACTATACTGCTACATCTGAAGAGATAGGTGATTTGAATATTAGTATAAAATTAAAATGTACATTAAGATATCTTATTAGTCAGAAAAAGTAGTAAAGTAAAAGTCTATAGGTTCAAGTACTTTGACACTTGAGACAAGCCTTAATTTTTTCACATTTCCAAATGCAGTACTTCATGTTTAAAATTATCCACATCCTATTGAGAATTTTCACAAGCTTTATATGTTAAAATGTGTATTGAGAAAAATGCACATTTTAGCATATAAAGCTTGTGGAATATTATAATATAGATTACAATATAAAATTTTAGTTTGAAAAAATTCCTTAGGTAGCAAGAAAATAAAAAATTGAGCAAGGTAACAGTGATTTAGCTCTGCCTTCCAACTATCTTGATGAGTCATGCTTTTGTAGTTGGACATTTTCTTAATGACACCATTTTTATGACACTATTTTAAAAAAATAGTTTAAATAACCAAAAATGTGTTTATTTGCAAATTTATTTCAATTAAAGATTCTTTTTATACAATAATTTATACAGTATTTATTACAAATCAAGAATATAAATTATTAATAAATAATTTATTTTGAATGGACAATGCAAATATACTTTAAAACTATTTACAAGCTTAGTTTTCAGTTGTAATATTGCATATAATAATAAAAAAATTAACTTTTAAAGCATAATTTGTTAGATTTAAGTGAAATAAATAAATATTTGTTCAGATTAAAAAAAAAAAACAAATATCGAAGATTTTTAGAAAACAAAAATAATCTTTCTAGAAATAATTGTGTATGAAGCTTTTTGCTTTCATTACAAATTCATTTATTTTAATATTTTCGTAAATAAAAGTAAACATTTAATATTTATTTCAATAGTAAACAAAAATATCTATTAAATGAAGACAAATTTATTATTTTCTGAGAAGTAATAATGGTTTAATCTTAAATTCAATGCTGATTGTGAAAACAAAGAAAGGAGCGACATTGTGAGAGAGTTAAAAATGTGCATTTTAACATTAATAAAAAAGCCATTAATCCTAATTTAAAACAGACTTTAACAAAACAAATAATATATATATTTATTTAAAAATCACAAAAAATAAACTATTTTAAAGCTAAAAAAAATGCAAATATATAAAACAAATTAATTAATTTTTTTTATTAAATTAAAAAAACTTTCACAGAATAATATATATAAATTGAATAATACTTCCTAACACTATAATAGCAATTAAAAAAATAAAATAAAAATTCATATAATACTACAATACTAATCAAAACAACAAAATTGTATTAAAATTCTTACACAACCATGGTTTATTTGTTAATAGTTAAAACCATGGTTGTGTAAGAATTTTAGTAAAATTTTGTTGTTTTGGCTAGTATTATAATGTTGTATAAATTTCTATTTTATATATATTTAAGTACACCTGGGTCTTGTTTTACGTGATAGATAGGTTCCTCAGAAAACATGCGCAAACGAAATCGTGCAAAAATAGATGTAACTTACATTGAAAAAGGGGGGGATGCAGTCTGTGATTTTTCAAAATTCGCATAAAAGCAAAGCACCAACGTAAAATTACTTTAAAATTCGCACAAAAAAAAAAATAAGAAAATAAAATATGACTAATAAAAAATTTCAAATTTGAAAAAAATTGATACAAGACAAACTTTTTTTAACTATAATATTTAATTTTATTCAAAATAATATATTTTTATGCATAATTTACAGTACAGTAATTTACATTTTTTATACACGTTTTAATTATTATAGCTATTTGCCGAAAAACACGTTCATTTGCAAACAACTAGCACCAACTTCACACTCATGTTGTGTCAATGGTTTTCTGGTGACAACATAATTAGTAATTAATCTTTGAGATGATGATTTTATTAATTGTTTATGAAACTAACAACTAAAAATTAAATTCTTATTTTTGTCTTTAATTTTCAATTCCATTTAAAAATCAAATTTCACATCACATTAATTTCAAGTCATCATAAGTAATTTTTAAATTGTTAATTACAATTAAAAATCAGATTTTAATTTTTAATTGTCAAATTTAATTGTGCCCACTGCTATTACTGACCTTTTAAAAATAAACTTGTGGACACTAAATGATTAATAATTGATTATGTTCTTTTTAAAAAAGCAAAAACAGAATGTGATTTAAAATGCAAAATTAACACGCACAATGTTTGAACAAATTTACATTATAATCTTGTAAAATTTAATGTGTGTATACATAAAATGTGGAAATCATGATTTTAATTTCATTATTGCATAAAATCTTACTATTATAAAGCACTGAAAATATTGAAATTACTAAGATGAAAGTCGAATTCCAATAATGTGCTATTACTTTCAATATAACGTAAGTGCGCGAAATTTATTATTTAAAGTAATAGCGCATTATCGGAGTTCGACTTCCGGTGAAACAGGAATCGCGTAACTTCAAAATCATATTAAATAAGTCCATGTAAAAAGAGACCCAGGTGTATATTAAATTATTCTTCAGCTTTTTGTTGCAATGACAACAGAATAGCATCTTTATAATTCATTGACTTAGAATATCCTTTTTATAAAAATATTATATCAGTTAATCAATTTTGGGTCATTGTTGTTCATAAATATACTGGGAAATTTTAATTTTACTTTAAAAAAATTTTAAAGCAATGAAACAATTAATAAATAAAATAAAAATTATTGTTGAATTTAAAAGTTGTTTGGGAGTTTATAGCCAGAAATGGAATTGGTATGTGAACTGTATGCTCCAGAGATCTGACATTGCACTAAAACACACAAGGCAATTATTTTTTTTGATAAAAAAATAAAAGATAGGAAGTGGGTTGCTCTATTTTTTATATTAAAACACTCCCAAAAATTAAACCATTAAGCATCACATGATCTCTATCTTATACTAGCACATAATTGTTTATAAACAAAGCAAATCTCTCCATACAGTATTGCACAGGGTGGCAATACTGTATGGAGAGTTTTGCTTTGTTTACTCCCAAAAGTTTTAAAAAATTTATTTAATTTTTTTTCTGTTGCCAATTTAATAAAAATTATTTTTTAAAAAGTTATGTCTTATTTTAGTACCTATTCCAATTTGATGCTTAAAAAAATTAATTATCTCATTGCCTTATCAATGAGACCAACCCTGAAGTATAGAGTTATTGATTAACATTGCAAAGTAAGCAAAGAATACTCAAGATTTTCATTAAGTTATGTGGAAATATGCATGCTGTTTTTTCATAGAGGGAAGAGTACTATAACCATCATAAGTTGCAATTTGCCATTTTCTTAACACAATTTATTTTATCAAGCATTGGTTGTCAAGAGGTCAGCACAGCTGCCTTATAAGCAGTTGTCCCGGGTTAGCGGGTTTGCTTCCTGGCCAATGCTATGACACATGGAAAAAAAAAAATTCTATCAACTTAATATCAGTCCTACATTATTAAGCTGCATGATTGCATAAATTGACTTTTGTAGTACTATCACATTAAAATTATTATTATTAGAAAAGATTTAAATTCAGACTTTCAAGATCTCTACAGCTATCCACTCCACCTTATATAACTGATACACATGCCCACATGTGAAAAAAATAAATGATCTTCAGTATATGTATTTCGTGTTGAACCAACAACATTCATTAGTTAGTCCAGATCATTATCTCCCACACAGATATATAATTAGTGCTCAGTTTATATTAAGATAGCATGTCTTCAAACTTTAAAGGACAGTCTTCAATCTTCTCCACCCTCTAACTTTTCAGTCATTCACATCATTGAAAATATGATGATTGACTGGTCAAAGTCTTTGTTGATGCCAATACTATTGTCATAAAATTTAAATACAAGTATTCCTCTTTTAAATGGACCCATTATTAATGATCTATATGTGAAGGTTCAGAGTGACTTAAAGTCAATATGAGTATGACAATAATATTGGCAGCAACAAAGGTTTTGAGCATTCCATCATCAGATTTTCAATGATATGGATGATTAAAGAGTTGGAGGATGGAGAAGATTAAAGCCCATCCATTAAAGTTCGAAGATATGCTATCTTAATATAAACTGAGAACTGATTAAATATATGTGTGGGAGATGATGATCTAGACCAACTGGTGAGTGCTGGTTCAGCACGAAATATGGATATTAGAGATTATTTATGTGGTCATGTGTATCAGTTATATAAGATGAAGTAAATAGTGATAGGAAATTTGAAAGTCTGAGTTCAATCCTTTCTAATTACATTAAGTTCAGTATATTAAAATTATTATTTAAAATAAATTATTTGATTTAAAATTTTTATATACTATAAGAAACATATATGTAAAATTTTAAATGATTTAAAAATTTTATGATAGTCACTGAAAAGTTTAATAAATAAATTGAAAGGTGAGATCAGAAATAATTTCACACGTACATCTCAATAATATGTTATGGAATAGAAGTTTGAAATATATTTTAATATCTATTATATAAAGTTAAGTTTAAGTGTTTCTAAAAAATAATGTGGATGTGAAGTTAAAATGTAACATGTGCTACGTAGCTTGATTGAAGAAGTGAATGTTTCAAATATATCCGTAGTGTGGGGGTTTAGTGTGACTCCTGGGCCGATAGATGGTTTTATGATAGGATAGAGTTATAGATTAAAGATGCACTTATAAAAAAAAAAAAAACTTGCAAATATAAAAATTAATGCTTTGAACATCTTTTAAAATTACTTATTTATAAAATTTTATGAAATACAGACAAAAGCATTGGTGGCCGAATGGTCAGCACAGCTGCCTTACAAGCAGTCGTCCCGGGTTCGCTTCCCGGCTGATGCTTTGACACATGAAAAAAAAAAAAGTTATTGGATCTTACATCAAGTTACTTGTCTAAAACTTTTATTATTACGATGTAAATTTTAACAAATTTTTAAAACAGTCAAATAAAAAACATAATCTCATAATGAAGTATTTAAAATATTCATTTTTTTGAGAACTTAAAAATAAATTATCTGAAAAAAGTGTAGTGAATAAATTGAAATTTGTACTTTTGCAAAATCACACGCATTTTGTTAGAGATATCTTTACAACTGTGTGGATCATATCGGTGGTATCCAGTGACTAAAATGGCTATTTAAACAATTGTATTATAATTAAAAATTGAATAATAGTTTAATGATTGTACATAATGCCATAATGATAATCTTAAAAGAAGAAAAGAAAAACAATTGTACATAATTAAATACATATACAACCACAGTATCATACTTTTCAATCATTATTGCAGGATAAAGATTACTCTGAGTTTAATCCAGTATCTATTTCGTATCTTCTTTATCCCATTCTAACAACTTTTTTATTCCATCTACATTCTTTTAAAATCCAGTTTGTAAAATATTATATAATAGTTTGAATTTTTATAAAACAGTTTTAATTATTGAACGTGTGTGTGTGTGTGTGTGCTTTGATAAACATTACATCATTTTTATTTATAATCTACATCATTTTTATTTATAAACACTAACTTCTCATTCTAAATGACTAAATACACAATGTATAGTATATATATAACAACTTTATAACTATAAAATAATTTGTTATCTATATTATGGACAATTATTCATTTTTTAAATACGAATTTAAAGTAGCACCGCATATACAGACTCTGAACTCATAATGTATGTTGCTTGTTTAATCAGGCTGAGTCTTATTTCATTGGATTTTCTGCATCTCAATACTTATCTGACTAAACAATTAGAAATTTATTTTAATTTGTAGTTCAAAATTTTCACTGAATAAATTCTGACCTTATCTGGAAGTTCAGATTTTTTTTTTTTGGGGGGGGGGAATCGCACAAACACACCAAACTAGTTTTACTTTGAAATAATACCATCTGATGAATTTCTAACTACATTACGTTTTATTTTTGATGTGCATACTTATTTAATTAAAGAAACAATGAAAGAGCAATATACTTTTTCCCCAATGTTTTTGCTAGGCTGCACAGTTGATATAAAATAAGGGGTGTGATTATCATCTATACACATATCTACCTTTTTACTCACATGCTTGTCTTTTGACAGATCTGCTTGTTTACTTGCCCCTCTTTTCACCCTTTCAGTTATCTTCATAACTACTACCTACATAATTTTCTATTCAAGTATCTATCTATTTACCTATTCAATTATCTACCTATCTACTTGTTTACCTGACTGTCTCATTATCTATCCTAACAAATATCATCTACCTATACATAACTGTCTACCTATCCAATTATCTATCTGTTTGTCTGACTATCTCACTATCTTTCCAAATAACCATCTACCCATTCATTGATCCATCTATCCATTTATCAATTCATCTATCTATAAACATATACTGTATTAAGAACATGTGTATGATGATTGTTACAGTTTTGCACCATGGATGAAATGGAAATATATAATCCATTACAATTTGTTGTAGCAGAAAAGTATTGCATTGAAATAAGCAGATCATTTATTTCCATATAACAATAAAAGCAGTACTTTTTTGTCATATTTTGAAAAAGAAAAATAGTATTCGAGTACTTACCAGTAACTAAGAGTTTATCTTTCACTACAGGGGGAATTGCAAATTGCAGTTTTATAAGAGGATCAAGAAAAACAGCTTCTTTCATGGGGTACTGGGAGTAGCCAACATAATATATTTTGAAGTCGTCTGTTTTGAAAAAAATATCTTTTACTTCTTCGATACCTACAAATATTAAGAACATATTTTTTTTTTAAAAATAATTTAAATAAATATTGTTTATTTAAAATGAATACTTCATGTTTGAAATATCTTTTTTGTTCTTATTGCATTATGATTATGATAACATTGTCATTATTTATAATATTCCAATTACATTGAAGGCTGATATCTTTGCTATTTCATGCATGCATGTTATTTTACCAATACTTGATCTGTTGCTATTAAATTTCCCTTCCTGAATGTAGACCAAATCTTAATCATTTATATTATCAAACGGACTGAAAATCATATGAGAATAAATACAAGAATCACCTTGAAATAAATTATCCAGTTTCTCAGAACTAAACATAGTACTTACATACCCAAAATACAAAAAAAAAAAAAAAAAAGTGAAAAAATAAATTTAACATTAAGCAAAATTTTGTAATAATATCTTATTATTAAATGCTTTGGAAGGGCAAATCAAACAATCTTTACAGCTAAATTAAAGCCATGGGATAAAAACGAATTGCCAGCCTAGTTCCTGAATATTAGTAACTTTGAGTATAAAATTAAAAAGATCCAATGTCAATAAAATGTTTATTATTCTCCTACATACAAAGGGGGTCCCAAAAATAACTGGAATATTGTAATAAAAAATTTTTATATTTATTTTTGGATGCAGAAAGGAATTTTCTTTTAACTGAAAGGAGATCTTTTAATTCCTCTTGGAGACCTTAAAAGAACCAAACAGAGCAAATTTCTATTCTCCTCTCCATATGTTCTTTTTGTTGCAGCTATTATTACTATGTGATTATTAATATAGTACATGAACTTGGATGGGCTGCTCACCAACATGCATTAGACAGCATGATGAGTTTATTAGCATTTTATTTCTGTTTAAGATCAAGAAACACTATGGTCTTTCTTTTCCGTTTCCTAATAGCTCTTAACTGAAATATCAGTTGAGTTTTCTTGAAGGCAGGATGAATATGTATGTGAATGTTTTTTTTTTTCTAATAGATATTTACAACCATAATAGATAAAAATAAATCATGGCCCTTATTCCAAGGAGGCTGTAAAGTCACTAGCCAAGGCAGTGTCTGGTGGCCAAAGGCAAAGGGTGCTAAGAATTCTCTCTCTGATTGTGGACCCAGACCGCCATTTGATGATGACTTTTTATTTAGATACTTACAACTGCAGATCACTTTCAAGTAATAGAAAATTGCAAGAATTTGAAGAACTGTTTCATATTAAATGGGTTATTATTGAACTTTGTGAAGTTAGAAAAAAAGATGAAGAGGCACCTGATTTAAAAAGTGGACATATTATGTACCACAATGGAACAAACATTCGAAATACAAGTGGTGTCAATTCATTATAAATAAAAAGTGGAAAAATAATTGTGGAGATTGATGGTGTATCTGATAGAGTGGCAAGATTAGTTATTTAACTTAATAGCAAATATCAAATGCAGATAATTCAGATTTATGCCCCAACAAGTTCTCATAGTGATGAAGTAGTAGAAGATTTTAAATTGTCATGGGAGACTTTAATGCTAGAATTGTAAACAGTTGAAAGATGAAAGTTCTGTAGGTAAATTTGGTTATGATGATAGAAGTGAGAGAGGACATAGACTTGTGGAGTTTGCAGAAAAAAAACAACTTTATATTATAAATTTTTTTTTGAAAAAAATGTTAAACATTTGAAATGGACATGGAAACATCCAAATGAAGGTACAGCAAATTTAAATTATATTTTGACTAACAGAAATTATGTATTTCAAGATTGTAATGTTCTTGATAAATTCAACATAGAAACTGGTCGTTGATTAGTAAGATGTAAGATACATGTTAATGCAAAACCAGAGGGACAAAATTTATTAAGAAAAATAATATTGAAAGTTGATATTTCTAATCTTCAGAAACATTTCAATGAATTTAAATTAGAACTTGTTTTCTCATCCCTGGTGTTCGCCTCAAGATGTCGCTATTTCTAGATCAATTCCTAGAAATATACCATTTCACCGGCCTTCACCCAACAAAAGAGGAATTTTTCTACATTATAAACATAGAAAAGTCCTCACGCTATGTTGGACGGAGGAGGTGGTGGCGGCGACAGAAGCCAACACAAAGAGACTTCTTTCTATGATAAAACACAGAAAGAGTTCCTGACGGCTGCCGGTTATGGTTTTTTTTCTATGCTAAAAGCAAAGAGAAAGAAATGCCTTGATTGGCTGCCGTAGTAGTCAATTTCATTCATCATTTTCTCGTAATCGTAGAATATCTATTTTCTCTGTAGTTTCGTGTGAGAGTATGTGTATTTGAAGCAGTTGTAGTTTTTTTAAATTTGATAAGACGTCTATTTTTTTTTAATGTGTTGTAACTTACTTTACTGTTGTAAGTTTGGTAATAATGTCCTGAAGATTCCATTACGAATGGATAACCCTCAAAAATTGCTTTTAAGGGTGCGAAAGGGAAAAAAAATTGAAGGATCATGTGAAAAGTACGTTTTCACGAGAATTTGTCCGTGACCAGTTACTTTTGCTATATATATACGCACAAACAAAAACAACCCAGTGTCTAATTATTAGGAATTACTTGTCTGAAAAATAAAATTAGTCGGGTATTTTTTTTTTGTTTTGTTACATTTATTATTTCAAAATAAGATTAGTTTTTATATCTACACACTAACAAAAACAACTCAGTTCCTGATTAATTACTGTCTTTAAAAAAAAAAAAAAAGAAAATTCAACAGGGTTTGATTTTTTCAATGGAGTCTTTGAATTACGGTTTGTTTGTTTTTATATATACACAAGATTTACCAAAAAAAAAAAAAAGAAACCCACTTTCTGATTAATTACTGTCAAAAGAAATGCAAATTAGTCGGCTATCATTTTTAAATTTAGTATTTCAAAAACAGTACCCTTTTTATATAGACAGACTTAACAAAAACAACCCACTTTCTGATTCATTACTGCCCCCCCCCCCAAAAAAAAAGAAAACGGAAATTAGTCGGGTATCATTTTTCAATCAAGTCTTTCAATGATGGTCCTTACTAATAGTAGTCGAGTATCAATTCTAAATTGTAGTATATAAATGACGTTACTTTTGATAAATTAAGAATTATGTCTTGCTTTTTTAATAAAATGATTGATTTACTCTTGACCAGAAATACTGTAACTTTAAAAAAAGACACACATAAAGTCCAAAAAAAAAAATGAGAAAAAGCCCCGTAACATTAAAGACACACACCCACAAAAACTAAAAAACAATCTAAGATTAATAAACATTGACTTATTACGTCTTGCTTTTGAATCAAATTATTGATTTACTCTTGCAAAAAAAATACCGTAACTTTAAAAAGACACACCTAAAGTCCCCAAAAAAAAATTTGAAAAAGCCCCGTAACTTTAAAGACACACACACAAACTCAAAAACAAGATAAGATTAATAAACATTTACTTATTACATCTTGCTTTTGAATAAAATTATTGATTTACTCTTGCAAAAAAAAAAAAAGACGGTAACTTTAAAAAGACACACGTAAAGTCAAAAAAAAAAAAAATTAAAAAAACACCGTAACTTTAAAGACTCACACACACAAACTCAAAAACAAGATAAGATTAATAAACATTTACAAAAATGAAAAAAACTAACATCGTATAATAGTATTAGTTAGTAGAATATTTTATTACAAATCTAAAAAATCAGATCTTTTTAGATCAAATCGATCATTTAGGTCTGGCCCGCAATCGTTATATGTATATGTTTTTGATTAGCATCAACGCCATCCTGCGGTGAACACCAGGGATGAGAAAACAACAGAACTTGCAAATAGTTTTCAAATATTAACAGATTTTTACATGATTCAGATTTGAATGAATTCAATAGAAAAATAACTGATACACTTTTAAAAACTACAACAAAGATAGCTGGTAGAAAAAAGCAGCAATTGGCCAGTAAAATTTCTTTTAAAATGACAATTTACGAAGAAAGGAAAAAATATGAAAAAATAGAAAAATAATGCATTAAGGATTGAATATCTTGAATTTTGTAAAGTGATGCAAAAAAGAACCAATAATGATATAAGAAAGTATAATTATGAACTAGCAAGGAAAGCTATAGAAAAAAATAAGTTTCAAGAGTGTAAAGCAACATGTTAGTATTGGTAGGAAAATTATTTCTGCAATAAGAAAAAAAGGTAGGACTATTACTGACATCATGAAATGTTTAAAAATGTTCTATCAAGAATTATATAGCAATAAAGAACAAGTAAAAGTTCCTCCTACAACTACTATATCTTCTGAATTGTCCAGGATTTTAAGTGAAGACCTGACATATGCAATTAAATTTATGATGAAAGGATAAGCTCCAGATAATAATGGAATTATAAGCAGATGAAGAAATAGAAATTTTTTTGGCAAAGTTATATACCAAATGTCTAAATAATAAAGATGTACCAGACAGTTGAAATAATGCAGTATTAATTTTTAAAAAAGTAATAAAGAAGATATTAGAAATTACAGACCTATCCGTCTTTTATCAGTTCTATACAAAATTTTTACCAAAATAATTACAACTCGTTTACAGCAAACTTTGGATTTTAACCAACCAAAAGAACGAGATGGATTTAAAAATAATTTTAGTACAGTAGTTGACATCCAAGCATTAAGAGGAGTTATAGAAAAGACTAATAAAAATGAGTTGCCATTATGCTTTGGATTTGTAGATTATGAAAACATTTGATTTTATAAGCACTTCTTCAGTGATTAAAGCATTAAATCCATCAAGTTATAGACCTAGGATAGTATCATAGTCTGAAAAATATTTATAAAAAAAATCCAACAGCAACAATTAGATTATATAATGATACTAAAAAATTAACAATGAAAAGGGTGTACAACAGGGTGACTCCATATTTCCAAACATTTTTACAGCAGTTTTGCAAGAAGTATTTTGTAGATTAAAATGGGATGCTAAAGGAATAAAAGTAAATGGAATTTATTTAAATCATCTAGATTTTGAAGATAATGTAATTCTTTTTGAAAATAATACTTTAGAGCTTCAGGAAATATTGCAAAAGTTATCAAATGAAAGTAATAATTATATTTATAAAGCGCATACTTGTTACGTAAAGTAATATTTAGGCTATAACCTTAAGACTATGCACTTGAAAAAATGACAGTAAGGATCTCTGCAAATCTTTAACACAAGATTTATTTAAAAGATAAGGATTAATTTAAATGCTAAAAAGACAAAAATAATATTCAATGGATTTTCTCAAAAGATGAAAATAAAAATTGATAATGATAAGTTAGAAGTTAAGAACTATAAATGCCTTACTCAAATTATTGCTACAGATGGAAACATAACGGATAACATTAATCAGATAATTAAACTTGGTTGGAGTGCTTTTGGTAGAATTAAATTAATATTAAAAGGAAATATCCCTATGTGTTTGAAAAGGAAGTTTTTTAATAAGTGTTTTACCGGTTTTTACTTATGGATCTGAGACTTGGACACTTAGCAGAAAAACCTTACAGAGACTTCAGACCACTCACCAAAGTATGAAGAGATGCATGTTAGGAATAAAAAGAAAATATCAAAAATGGAATACATGAGTGAGATAACAAACAGGTGTTATTGACACCATGGAAAGAATTAAGAGATTGAAATGGAATTGGACTGGTATTGCTAGAAGAGACAATAATGGATGGATAGTTGAAATCTTAAATAGGATTCCAAAAGATTGTAAAAGACCTAGAGAAAGACCACATGTGAGATGGATGGATGAAATATGGAAATGTACTGGAGTGATAGAGAGAAAACAGATGAGAGATTGGAGAAGATGAATTGAACTTGGAGAGACCTTCATCCTGCAGTGTATTGATAATGGTTAAAAATAATATTTATTTTTAGGTGCTGCAAATTGAATAGCTTTTAAAGTAGTCTATTTAATGCAATGTACTGGTTTAAGTATGTTTTTCACTTTTTGAAGTAGTCTGGAAACAATTGCAAAATGATACCTTTTAATGTCTATCATTTTTTACTTTACCACTTCTAAATCCACAAAAGAAGATACTTTTTTCATTTAAGAGATAAAAAAGTTGTACAGAGTGAGAATGAGTGAATGTGGTGGATGGATAAGCTGAGTCATGCTGAATTTAATTAAAAATTCACACTCAAGCTTTATATGCTAGTGCACTGTCATGATGAAATATACACTCCTCACTTTGCCTCAAAATGGAATATTTACATTTTACCACATTATGCAAATGTTTCAGAACTGGTAGATTTTAAATGTCAGATCATTATGAATGAAGTCTGAGTGAAAATGCTGTTTGACAAAAAAAAAAAACAGCATTGTCTTGACATTTGACTTTACTCACCACACTTATTTGGCTCATGGTGAATTTAATACTTCCATTAAATGACTTGTAAACTTGTATTTTTTCAGAACAACTTGCTCTTTCAAGAATTTGCCCTACTGTTTTCCCTAAAAAAAAACCAAAATTTCATGTTGCTCCAATTTTTCAGCCATTACAAAAATCAACAAATATGCAAAACACACCTTTACAAAAAACTATGTGTGACCAAAGATTTCATATGGTGATGTCATTTGGAAGATTATTGCAGAAAGGTCTTCACAAGAGGTATTTAGAAGCAGAAGAATGTACTACAACAGATGTAGCTACCAGAGAATAATTATGGTTATACCCCTCATATTTTGCTCATGCAGTGATTGGAGTGACCTTTGTCTTTAACAGATATATAGCATGAAATAAATAAACCTGTTAATCATTATAAATGCAGAAATACTATCAGTTATTTACATAACCATTTTCAATAGCAAATCTTTTAAATTTGACATTCCCTGCTACCAAATTTAAAAGATTTCCAATTGAAAATCATAGTAAATTGAAAAGATTTCTAATTGAAAATGGCTATGCAAACAATTGAAAATATTTTTGCATTTTATTATGGTTATTAGTAATATTTATTATCTATATATAATCCTTCTAAACACTTTTCTTTTTTCTTTCCTTCATTTCTGCTATCTTCATATACAATATTGCAATTCAAATAATTCTTCTTATATTTTTTTCAGCAAAAACTTTTTTTATTATTATTATTATTATTATTATTATTATTATTATTATTATTATTATTATTATTATTATTATTATTATTATTATTATTATTATTATTATTATTATTATTATTATTATTATTATTATTATTATTATTATTATTATTATTATTATTATTATTATTATTATTATTATTATTATTATTATTATTATTATTATTATTATTATTATTATTATTATTATTATTATTATTATTATTATTATTATTATTATTATTATTATTATTATTATTATTATTATTATTATTATTATTATTATTATTATTATTATTATTATTATTATTATTATTATTATTATTATTATTATTATTATTATTATTATTATTATTATTATTATTATTATTATTATTATTATTATTATTATTATTATTATTATTATTATTATTATTATTATTATTATTATTATTATTATTATTATTATTATTATTATTATTATTATTATTATTATTATTATTATTATTATTATTATTATTATTATTATTATTATTATTATTATTATTATTATTATTATTATTATTATTATTATTATTATTATTATTATTATTATTATTATTATTATTATTATTATTATTATTATTATTATTATTATTATTATTATTATTATTATTATTATTATTATTATTATTATTATTATTATTATTATTATTATTATTATTATTATTATTATTATTATTATTATTATTATTATTATTATTATTATTATTATTATTATTATTATTATTATTATTATTATTATTATTATTATGTTTCAAAGCAAAACTTTATTGAGTCTAAAAAGTTACAGAGTCATATATTGATTTTTTACAAATGAAAAACAAATTACAACTTTCAGTATATAAGTCTTTATCTTTTCTGCATCCTTTTTTTTTCTTCTTGTTTTTAAATTTGGTCTTCTATCTAGTTCAGTTTATGCTTGCATTTTTTTTTTTTTTTAAAGTTGGAAAAAATGCTGATGTTGAAAATGTCATCATCTATCTTATTGGTCTTTATATTTCATAGACTGGATCTCTGTTTCAAGTGTGACCATGTGGCTGCAAATATATCTGGTTGAGCTAGGATGCTGTCTCTTTTTCTTAACAGTTCTAGTTTTATTGAATATGTTGCTGGGTGGCGTCGAGGGTTATTGGCAAGTGCAAAAGTGCATCTGGTGCACCAGTAGGCATAAAGGCTGTATGTTGCTGCACGAATAGCAGGGTTATTGCCTTTTTTAAATGTATTTATTATTTCATCTATTGAAATGATAGCCTTTCTGTATGTGGTAAACATTGTGCGACGTATTGTTTCTAGGGCACTGCAGGAATGAAGAAAATGATCTTGTGTCTCTTCTTCTCTATGACATAGTCCGCACATGGGGTCTATATTGGTATAGAATCTACGAAATCTAAGGAAATGGGTTGTGGGTAGAGCATTGAGATTAAGCTTAAGTAGAAAATCGAATAATTTTGGTTCTAATGACCATTTTCTGAATTGTTGCAGTAGTTGCCTGTTGTCTATTCCAAGAACTGATGGATGTAGATTGGGTGTCTGGTTGGGATGTAGTATATTGTAAATGTCCCAGTATGTATACTTGTTGTCATTATTGAGTGATATTTTGTTGTATATTGGCTTGAGTTCTTCAATCAGTGTGGATAGATATCCATATGAAGGGGGTGGTCTGTCTGTGGGTATTATACTGATTACACACTCCAGGTCTGGAAATCTTTTTATGGTTGCTGTTATTAGATTTACTGATTTCTGTGTGTAAAAAACATTGATTGTATGGAGTCCAAGTCCATTGCTATGTGGTGGTCTGCTCAGATTTTTTAAAGAGATTGCCACTGTCTTTCTCTTCCATATTAGTTTGTTACAGATTGACGAGATTTTAGATATGAATGTTTTTGCAAATTTGATTATAGGTGTATAGTATGTAATTTTTGTAGTTATAAGTTGATTAAATAGTGCTACCTTTGCATATATTGACAGGTATGACTTTTCAAGTGAGGCTGTGATTTTTTCAGCATCTATTTTTAATTTATTTTGAATTTTTTGCCTCATTCCATTGGTTCCAAGGTAGAATGGGAAACCAAGGAAAGCAGATGGTTTACCATTAAACATCTCTGTACAGTGCTTGCCTGTGTATATTGACCATGCAGCAGTTTTATTTGTGTTAATTTTTAAATTAAAATTTGAGGTATAATTCTTGATTATCTCTTGTAATATGGGGAGGTTCTTTTTAGAGGGGAGGAAAACGGTTACATCGTCCATATAGGCTATGCATGATATATTTAAAGCAGTGTTTGGAATTTGAATGCCTTTTATTTTTTTCTGTATCTCTATTAATAGAGGATTTATATATATTGTAAAGAGCAAGGCACTTAGGGGGGATCCTTGTGGGATGGATTGACTCGGTCTGAAGGCTGGTGATTTTTTTCCATTCAATGTGATGTGAATTTCACGGCTGAGTAGCAGATTTGCTATTATATATAGTAGGGATGGAGGTGTTGTTGTTTTTTTCAGCACGTCTAATAATTTGGCTATAGGCACTGAGTCAAAAGCTGCCTCAATGTCTAGTTGAACTATAATTGGTGCATATTTCTTTCTTTTTTTTACTACTTCAATAATTGTTTTGTACATTAAGGCACCCTGGCCAATGGATGATCCTTTTTTGGCATATTGTGCTGATGATAACACAGGGAGTATGTGTTGTTCTATTTTTTCCTTTATCACTCTTTCAAGAATTTTTATTCCTAAAGGTCCCATTGAAATTGGTCGTAGATTAGATAAAGATGATATTGCTGTTGGTTTTTTGTTAAATGGAACCATTGCAATTGGGTATAGACTTTGTATGTTGTAAATTTTTTGGGATATGTAATTGGCTAGATCGCACAGGTATTTTGCTGTGAAGTGACTAAGATGTTTGAACACAAATTTGGGAATTCCTTGTGGTCCTGGGTGACATGTGTTTGTTATTGTTGCAAGTTGAAATGCAATGTCAGTTGTTGTTATTGGTGTGTCTGTTTCAGGGTCTCCAAATATGTCTTCATTTGGTATGTACACACTCTGTTTTTGCAGTTTTTTTTTAAAGTGTTGATATATTGGGTTTATCATGTTATGTCCAGCTGTTATAGAACCATCTATTTCAAGTGCCATAGGCACTCTGACTGTGGATGGGTATCCCAATGCCCACCGTATGTATGCTCTGGTCCAAGTATGTTGTTGTGTAAGGCATATTTTTTTCTTTTTTATTGCTACATATTGCTTTAGTGTATTGCATGTATTGTTGTACATTTCTGTAAGTTTTTTAATTTGTGTTTGATTATCTGTAGTTGGTCTGGAAATGGTTATTCTTTTATGTAGTTCATCTGCCAATGCTAATAATCTGGTGGGGGGTGTTGAGTTGCAGGTAATATGATTGATGTTGAAAGAAAGTATATTGGTGAATGCTATATACTTTTGTACTGGATCGAGTGACATGTTTTGAAGTTTTTGGAGCATTATATATGTTTCTGAATATAGGAATTCAGTTGTTTGTGCTGGAAGAAGTATTCGCATAGTCTTTTGGAGGGCTATTGTTGTATTCTGTATTTTTGTTAGGTCGAGGGTGATGAACTGAGCAGCATGATCTGAGATTATAGATGGACAGAGTTCAAGATTAAAATAATGATGTAACATTGGTGAGTAGAAACACAAATCAATAAGTGACTTATATCTATTGTTATTAAAAGATATTGAGTTTGATGGGAGAAAACCCTCAGCACTCATAAGTGGGATTGTTATTTGATGGATCCATTTGGTGACAAAAGTTTGGTAGGTCATGTTGAAATCTCCCAGGAGTATTATGGGATTTGGTGTTGCTGTAAGCATTGAATTTATTGTTGCTATTATTCTGGAGATGATGATGGGGCCTGGTGGTATATATACAAATACTAGGTTAAGTGTGATATTTTTATGATGGAGTGTTAATATGATAAGATTAGAGTCAATATATATAATTTTAAAAGAATCAAAAGGGCAGTTGTGGGAAATAATTATGCCTGTGCCACCTGATGGTGATGATGATTGCCTTGAGCAGGCACAAAAACCTTGGCTGACTAAATATTTTGATGGATCAATTTGAGAGCTGCTGTATATTTTTGTTTCCAAAAGCCCAAGTATGTGTGGTTGTGTTGTATGTAACCATTTTTTGAGATCAAAAAGTTTTTTGGTGGCATTTAAGCCTCTAATGTTGAGAGATCCAATTTTTATCTTCATGTTTTAAATAATTTTTTAACAGGGTATTGATTTTTATTTTATTTTTAATACTAAATTTTTGTTTATATTGCAGTAGATGGATGCTGATACATATTTAAGACATTGTTGGGTTTATTATCAGTTTTTCTTTCATTTAATATTGCTTCAGACTCTATACAGGCAATTTGTGATGAAACCGAACAGGTGTCCATTTGTTGTTGGCTTATATCCATTTCTATTTCATCATTTTCTAAATTGTATATGTCTGATGAGTTGTGCTTTTGGTCTGTTTTTTTTGCCTTTTTGGATTCATGATTTTTACTTGGTCTGCCGGGCTTCCTTTTTCCCTCTGGTGTATTCTCTTGAATAGGTGGAAGAGGGGCTTCTATTGCATCCATTATGTTTGATGCAGTTTTGTTTATAATTGTAGTTTTTTTTATTATTGGTATCTTTATATTATCTGGATTTATATTTTCATTATATAACTGTGTGTGTTTACTTTCTGTTTGTTGATTTTTACTTGGTACACATTTTGTTTTATTGAGATGCTGATCCTGTGATGTAATTGCTGTATTTTGTGTTGTGGTTTCTTGAGAATTATTTTCGTTTGAATCTTGGATTTCTGTGTTAGTTTTTGTGTTATTATTTTTTTGGTTGGTCTTTGGGATAGGCAATTCTGATCCATTATTATTTTTGTTTGTGGGCATTTGAACCTGTTTTTTTCCGGTTTCTATTATTGGGTTGCCAATGGATGTAGTGTTATTATAAATTTTATTTTCATCACTGGGTTGTTCTGGGGAGAGGATTTTAGTTTGTTCACAGTGATTGCTTTTTGTGTTATCGCACTGAGTTGCTAGGTGTCCTCTCTGTCCACAGCCAAAACAAAGTGGCTTTAGACCTCTTATGTGAAGAGAGAGTGTCGCTTCTTGATCTGTAATCTGTGTTGGAATCGTTGAGGCGTCTACGTTTTTATGTAGTTTTATTTTAAATTCAAAACGATTACTACATATCGGTATAGGTGTGTCTTTTAAATATATAGGCTGTAGGGCAATTACTTTTCCAAACGGGTTTATCATTTTTTGAAAATCTTGTACGTTGTATTTAAGGTAAGTATTTTTAAGCACTCCAGTAATTATATTTTTCCGGTTTTCATCTATAATTACGAGTGCGTAATTATCAAGTGCTAAAATAGTGGATTGAAACCGTTCTTTTTGCTGCTGAGTATAAAAATCAATGGTTATATATCGAGAATTTGGGTGGTCGGCGATACAAGAGATTGTTTCCCATAGTGCATTTTGCGTGATTGCTTCATATAATAAAGCTTTTGGGAAACGATATAATGAGCATTGATTATCGGTTACTGCGAGTACTAACGAAGTTGGTGAAAAAAACCTGCGAAATGTTTCAAATAACGTCCGAGGCACCGTATTACTGAAACGGTCCGTCACATTTTCAAGCGTTTCTTTTGTCCAGATTGCGGCTGGGGGTTGATTTTCCTCTCGAGTGTTTAGATCAAGATTTTTAATATCATTTGTGTTTGTTCTACGGAAGCGCGGTATTTGAGTTGGTGCTGTAGTATTGCTATTACTTTTAAGTACTTTTGCATACGAAATAGGCGATGTTGAAACTAACGATGTTGTTAATTTTGTATTGGTGCTTAATTCGCTCACGCTTGACTGGGCAGTAGCCATGATTTATTCTGACTCAAGTCAGTATTTTTTTTAAAAAAGATATTAAAACACACCGATATTTTTCAAAAAACACTATTAATCTATTATATAATTCGATTTTTCCTGTATTATGTTTGTTTTTCGCATAACAAGTTGGAACAAAAGTAAAAAATAAATACTTACATCGGAGAACTTAACGATTGCTTCTTACCTCAGCAGAGATTTGCTGCGGGATTTATTATTATTATTATTATTATTATTATTATTATTATTATTATTATTATTATTATTATTATTATTATTATTATTATTATTATTATTATTATTATTATTATTATTATTATTATTATTATTATTATTATTATTATTATTATTATTATTATTATTATTATTATTATTATTATTATTATTATTATTATTATTATTATTATTATTATTATTATTATTATTATTATTATTATGATGTAATTAAATTTAGAGAGTGTAAACTTGTCAAGCACTTGTTACTATTAGTAACTCTCTCAATTTAATTTCAATACTGTCTGCACTTTATAAAAATATTATTTACATATATTGCTGCAAAGTTATAATATCAAAAAACTACTGTGTAGTAAATCGAAAGATTTCACACTGTATGTTTATAATTTGAACTCAGTCAATTAAGTGTGATGATATTTAAGATTCACACTCACAGATATAAGTACTTTGGACTGGCTTGGATATATAGAAAGACATGTAAAGAAGAGAGTGGAAACCACTCTTTTCTTGTTAAATTCTCTGTCCCAGTGCTTAAGATCTGATTGATTACTAATAGTCACAAGCATTGAGAAATTTGCACTCTCTCAATTTAATTTTCAATACCATCTGTGCTTTATAAAAATATTATTATGTAATAGTTATATTGTTATGTGTATTTGAATTTTGTAGATCTAATGAGACTGCATGTTACAGTTGAAACTGTAATAATAATAAAAAGTTTTTGCTGAAAAAAGTGTAAGAAGAATTATTTGAATTGCAATATTTATTATCATTATTTTTTTGTATATATATATATATATATATATATATATATATATATATATATATATATATATATATATATATGATAACAATAAAAATAATAAATGTAACAAATATTAACTATTATATACAGTCTTTCAATCTGCAGAAGTATTTTTGGTTAATTTTTCAACCCTCCTCAACTGCCATTAAATATAATAGTTAGTTACCATTATATTTATTATTTTTATTATTACAATAGTTTTTAATTAATGGCCATTTTATTTGTATTATATATGTGTATATTACATCTAGAGTGCCATTCAAAAGTAGATCCTCATTTTGGGGGCAAACAACCTGTCAGTTTTTACTTTAATGTCTTGGCCTAGGTCACTTTGGCTCTCATTAGTGTCTGTCTTAGGTTGGGTGCTTTATAATTGAGTATTATAAATGGACAACTCCACACATTGAATATTTCTATCTAAAACACTTATTAAAAATATATCACAATCATAGCCTGCCAATGGAGGGGTTTTATAATAGTAAGAAAATTGAAAAGTTTGCTATACTTTGATTTTTTACACTTATTTTGAGTGCAATCACTGTCAGTTTTCACTTTAATTCTTGGCCTGGGGTAGTTTAGGTTTCATTAGCTTCTGTTTCGGGTTGAGTGCTTTCTAATTGAGTAATTATAAATTGATAACACCATACATTTAAATATATATATATATATATTGTAACGGTCAGAAAACATGTGACTCGTAAACATAGTGCAGAATTCGACCACCATACAGAACAGCAGTACCATCGAGTAGCGAAGCCACCCATGGTACTGAGTTCGAACATAGTTTATCGGTTCCACAATACAATCCACGAAACAATGCATCTGATGCGACATTAGTAAATATTTCCTTAGGCATGGTGGTCAGGGATATGCAAGAGACTCATGATTTTATTCTCGAGTTAGCCAATAATCAAACTAATATTAATTAAACATTCATATTTACATAATCGAGGAAATAGTATATAGAATGGGTATCGAATAAATGAAACGTAACTGCAGACGTATAGTTTAAAATTATTTATTCACACATTTTAATAAGACAATCATTTACTAATAATATTTTGTTGATTCAAAGCTTCAGTAGCGAGATTTGCGACATGATTATATTTTAAAGAATACATTTATATTGAGGACTTCAGTAGCGGTATTTCCGATACTGTAATGTTTAAAAAAGGAATTCAATTATTTGAAGGCGTCATCTAGCTACCTAAAATTCTCGAGTAAGTATTTCTAATGCATGCCTTGGGGAATTTATACCTTTGCAATGCAAGAGTCTAAAGTAAGATTTAAGAGTAGTGGCGGACATATATTTATTTAATTAAAATATTTATTTTATGACTAAGGGCAAACATTTATTTGAGAGTGAATTATGAAGATAATGCAGAGGTGGAGTAATATATAGAATAATAAAACTAAGTAAAGGAACATGTGGTACACTTTAGAAAGGTGATATGGAATGGCAGTATATCGAAACTGCAATGCCATGAATGAGTTTATAAGAATGTCGGGCTGGTCTCTGCCATCGGCCCGACGAAGTAAGGTGTCACATAAGCATAACCAGGGACAAGTGGTCTGTGTCGCAGTTTGCCAGCTGGCTGCATGACATTGTCAAATCCTATGGGAGCACCCATTATGCCTGCTTGTGTAGGACAATTGGGGTTAATTTCAACTCTGAAGAATCCGGAAATTTCACAGCAGAATGGGTCATCGCGTCTCTACAACGTAACACATGTATACTGTATAAACGATTATGATGAGGTTTAAATAGATTTCTGACTCGGCCCTACATTACCAACATTTTCTCAAGAACTCTGGCGACTCTCAAAGAAATGTGATTTTTTAGAATTATTCATTAGATTTAATAAATACAAAACATATATAAACTGAGAGTTATTACAACTAATATGCCAGCAATTTGCGAAGTAGTAGACCCTGCATTACAATAAATGATGCACTGAATGTGTGTCGATTTATATGAAAGTGAAGTTATTAAGGAAATAAGAATGTCAGGCTGCTCTCTGCCTCGGCCTGACGAAGTACATATTAATGAAAATGTGACACACATTCACTGTTTCAAACGATCATAGATTTAAACTTTGAAAATTGAGATAATTATGAGCATGCAATAATTATATAATAAATATAGATAAAATGTAGATTTTAAAAATACGCACCCAAGATAGAATGAGGTAAGCTAGATTAGTAGAGAAATTTACACATTAAGTTAATTATTCAGTTTTAGTTATACATATGGTAGTTTTACATTTTATAATTTAGATAAGTAGTATGAAGAAGAGCTATAGCATATTATTAGAGTACTCTAGAGTTTGAACACAGACAGGTACCTGTTTTATAGGAAGTTTTTAGAGTCCATTGTTTAGTAGCAAATAGTTCATGAGTGGAAATTCTTTCTTGTATTTAGATATTTCATTTAATTTCACGGCAGCAGCAGCTTTCTCATTCAGTTCAGGCAGCAGATCTTCATGGTGAATTTATGATGGGCAATGTAAAGTTCAGCATCCGATAGACCATCTCCTGATGGAGAATAATCTAGGTGCTTTACTCGGTCATACCTTGGCAGGAACAAATTATTTTATTATTTTTGGAGACTCTCAGTGATCGAGAGCAAAGCTAAAGTTTAAGTGAATGTCTCCAGCAAGTCTAAGATGGCCTCCTTTTTTTATCTTGATCTCCCACATTTTTGTTAAGATATTTTTAGGTTCTACTTAATCTGCCCTGAGGATAATCAATGCATTTTGTTGGTTTTTAATTAAAGAAAGCTGCCGTTCTATTGTTTACATTTTACATTTACTAATTACATTTTGGGGAATTTTTCTTTAATTAATCTATTATCTATCACTGACCGATGCTTTTAAATTTCAAAGACAAAAAGGGAACATAAGATTATTTAAACTTTTAATTAAATATTACATCAGATTTTTTTAGAATTATTATTTAAACGAAATTTAAACAAAGCAACAAATACGAACTTTATAATCCAAAATAAATGATTAAAATTATACAAAATTATATAACTAAAAGAAATCTAAATGATATTATTTTATCCCCATTTATTGCCTTTAATTTGAGATCGAAATGTGTGCTGTTTATGCTGAATTCTACATATATTTATACATTTTTAATATTGCTACACACACAATTTGATACCAAAAAGTTTAAATTTGGGCGGGATAGACCGGTCAGTGAGAGACGACAGAAAAAGGTGAAACTTAAGATTCGTATTCAATATCAACCCAAACAAAGAATCAATAGCTAGCAATCAGAGGTTACATGTATAGGCACCATATACATGGATTTTTAAAATACCAGATTATGAGTCCTCTTGTAGACAATACAACAACTAAATATAATTATTAAAATACAAAGTTCTTTTATAATTCAAAATATTTTAACCTTAATTCTTAAAATATCTTTATCTCAAATATGGGTACTTTCCAATGATAAATATCATGATTTCAAATACAAGTTCTTTTACAAGTTTAAAATATCTTGATCTCAGGTTGAAATTCAGAATAAAATGCACTTGTAATAAAATGTTAATGATAATATTTTAATTTCTTAACCAATATTTGACATTCTCGTAATTTATTTTGGAATCTTAGTATTTTTAAGAAAGTAGAAATGAAATTACAAAATAATAAAGTATACAAATATTTAAGTAATATATAATTGGTAACTGGAAAAACATTTCTAAATACTTTATAATTATTTAAATATAACTATTTCACTTCTACTGATCATAAAATACAGAAATCATTTATTTTCTGATGCAAATTTGAAAAAGCAATATCAAATTAATGTAGAAGGCAGTAAGGGCATCTTTAATGCTACTAGCTACACAACAAATGCATTTGAAATGAAATAAATAATATCACATCTTCTAAGAATACAGGTAAAATAATTATTAAGCAAAATGAATGTATAAACACCGTGTAATCATTGAAATGTACTCTTAAAATAATTACTAATGCAAACTTTATTAAAATACACTTTCTGATAAATAGATGTACTTATGCAATGTCATAATGACAACAAAACAAAAATGTATTTAATTAATAATAAAATATTTATTTACAACAGTTGGGCTGGACATATTGCTAGAAGAGATGATAATAGATGGACAATTGAAATTTTAAACTGGATTCCAAGAGATTGTAAAAGACCCAGAAGGAGACCACATGTAAGATGGATGGATGAAATAAGAAAATGTGTAGGGGTGATGTGGAGAAGAGAAGCTAAAGATCGGAGAAGATGGATTAAACTTGGAGAGACCTTCATCCTGCAGTGGATTGATAATGGTTGATAATAATGATGATGATGATAACAAAATATTTATTTGCAATAATTATTATTATTTCGTCTAACCTACTAAGCTATATTTACAAATATTAATAACTTTATACATTGGTGCAGCTTTCTTAAAACAATTTCTACAATTTTATCACATAAGTTATATTTACTACCGAATAGTTCTTATATAAAAATTTTTTTTATTGCTTTAGAACATAATAGGAATATGTACAGACGGTGCTGCAAGTATGATTGGGCATCGATCTGGAGTTGTTAAAAAAGTAAAAGATGTTGGACACAGAGATATAATTTTGACTCATTGTATTTTACACTGAGAACAACTTACTGTGAAAAGATTATCTCCAGAATTACATGAAGTACTACTATCTGATGTAATTAAAATTATAAATGAAATTCAGCGTAAAGCTCTGAACTCTTGATTATTTGAAGCCCTTTGTGATGAAATGGGCTCACAACATAAACATCTTCTTCATTCTGAGGTGCATTGGCTGTCAAGGGGTAAAGTTTTAACCCGATTGTTTATTACGTAACAAGAAGTAAAATTATTCTTTCAATAACAAAGTAATTTTAAATTCCAAAATTTCTTCTTTGATGATGACTGGATAGCAAAGCTTGCTTATTTGGCAGACATTTTTTCTTTGTTAAATGAGTTGAACATATCAATTCAAGAACAACTTTCAGATGTTTTTATTTTGCAAAGTAAAATAGATGCATTTAAAAAAAATATTGTCGTGGAAAACATTATTAATTGAAAAAAGATTTGCAGATGTTTCCAAATCTGGATGAATACATGAAAGAAAAAGACGTCAACCAACAGATAATAGATTTTGTTCAACAGCACTTGCAGTCATTCAAATAGTTTTTTGAACATTATTATCCAAAAGAAGAATATCCCAGAATTGAAAATATGTGGATAGTAAATCCATTTTATTCAAATATTGAGGAAAGCAATTTAAATGTGAAAGAAAAAGAAAGTTTAATCGAATTATCATCCGATGATAGTCTCAAATTTCGATTCAACTCATTTTCAAGAAGGTATTTTCAGATTTCTGTAAAAATGAATATCCAATATTGAGTGAAAAAGTTTTTAAATTTTTGACTCCATTCATAACGATATACTTATGTGAAAAAACGTTCTCAACTGCAACTGCTATTAAAAACAAGTATCATTCTCAGCTTGAAATAGAAGCTCCTTTACATGTCGTGGTGACACCATTGAAGCCAAAAATAATTTTAAACCAAGAGCATCAAATGTCTGACTAATTTTTAATATATATTACTATTATTAATTATTACTGTTGGGTTAAAATTAAAATTATAAATAAATATACATGTATATCATACTCAATGCTCATATTAATTTGTACTTTTAAAAATTAGGTTAGTGATCTGCAATATCTAAAAGGTTGCTGACAGCTGGTCCATAATATAAAGTTGCCAACTGCTGGTCTAAAATATTTAAAAGGTTGCTGCCCACTGATCTAGACAATAAATTAACTTGTTAATTAATGATTTTTATCAACTCTAAATAATTATCAAATCAATTATTTAATAAAATTATTAACTGATTTTCAAATTAAACATTCTTTTTATTCAAATACTACTTTTGAATTTATTTAACTCTTTTAGTTTATCCTAACTAAAACCTGTTAATGGACCCAATTTTAAAATGCACTTATTACTTTTAATAATTTTTTTAAAACTTTCAATATTTCTCCTGCATACTCTAGACACTCACATACACATGTACATTAAATATATCCATTTTTTAATACAAAAAAATAAATTAGTTATTGACTGACATTTAAAACTAATTAAAAATTAACAATAATCTCAGTCAATTATACTTACTATTTTTAAACTCTAATTTTAAATTCACATAAGTTGATATTTAAAAAATTATAACTATTACCCTAAAATTATTTATTTTTAAAAAATTAACTACTAAAAATCCTAACAAATATAACACCATTTCAGACAGCATAGAACAACTTTATCTATTACATCTATTAAAAACATATTAAGCTCTAGATTAATTGTTTTTTAGTTTAAAAATATTAATTTTATTCTTTGAAGTGAATATTAAATAATATAAGATACCTTTTTTTAGATAATTGCTCACTAAAGAGGCTAACTGAATTAATTACTTTACCTCATAATATTGAAACATGTAATTTTAGATTTTTGTTATAGTAGTACAGACAAAGAAATTTACTTATTATAATCTTATAAAAAATTAATGGTTTAAAACATATATCTAACCCACAGGATTAAAAATATGATTACAATATATGTACATATACAAAATAGTTTTTGGGTTAAACTTAATTCCCAATGTTTCAATGAAATAGCATCCACCATTGTCAAGGTTAACTTTTCAAAGGAAAATCATTAGATCTCAAATAGTAACAAGATTGAGTGTGAGGTAAAGAAGGACATTGAGCATGAAGTAGTGGAGTTTTCAGAATATGTACATTAAGAAAATATTTATTTTCTTCAGTTTCACAATTAATTGATTTCAAGTTTATATTAGAAGAAAACAATAAAATAAATGGTCTCCATAAGGCTGGAATATATTGTGCTTCCCAGCTCTATTTAAATAAAAAGACCAAATGATTTAAATAGAGCTGATGAAGAACAGATGTAATACAGCCTTATAAAGACCACCTATTTTATCTCTTTCTTCTAATATAAACTTGAAAATGGAAACTGAAGAAAATGATCATTTGTTAATTCACATATTCTGAATGCTCAACTACTTCATGCCCAATCTCATTCTTTACCTCACAATCAATCTTGTTACTATTTGAGATTAACCTTGACAATGGTGGATGCTATTTATTGAAACATTAGGAATTAATCAAAATTAGCACATGGTTTAACCAAAAAACTATTTTATTTACATCATATAACCATGAAAACATTAAATTATATACACATATTACTTCTAGTAAATGAAGTATAAATTGTCAATTGTTAGATGATTCTAAATATATATCACAATAGTCAAAGCTTAATAAATCATAGAAACTACAAATTGTTGTCAAGGCAATTTTTATAGGTTGCCTTGACTTCAGATTGTAGATTCTATGTTTAATTAAGTTTTGTCTATTGGTGCATATATAGCTAAAAAATAAAATGTCCTGTAAAATAGCTCACTACAGAGTAAAAGTCTCTTCAACTGCCCTCATAAGGGAACAGCAAATTAAAATCTAATATCCACAAGGCTTGCAAATTTACTGAGTGTTTGCGAAGGTTTTCTTTCATATTTATCTTCTAGAAATAGTTAGATCTCATTTACTGACTAAAATTGGATAGATAATTAGTTTGATTATTAGTTAACTACGATTGAAAAAAAATTAATTCTTGTTAGATATCTGTTCTAGATTACAGCCATGCCACATGGATATGATATCTCTGCATTACGAAATCTGTAATACATAAATATATACAGAAATCTGTATTTTATGTTTCAAAGTATATAATGTACCACATTTTATTATTACTATTTTCTTTACTAAAACTAATATCCATATTATCTCCTTTTTCTATATATATCTTAAATAACATATCTTTTTTTTCATTAGTAAAGACAATATTATCTGCAAAATATAGTACAAATAGCCTGCAGTTTCATAGATTGTATTTAGATTTAGCCTTTTTTGACATTTAAAAAAAAACATTAAAAAATAATATAGATGATAATATACTTATTAACTTTCGCATTTAAGATTATTAATCTATTTTATTTTTTTAATTTTTTTTTTACAACTTAATTTTTGTCTTGTTTTAATAACTATTACATCTCTAATAAAACTATTGTTTAATCTGATTAAACTTACTCGTGTTCATGTGATTGGCTCACTGGTGGTATAATATAGGTTATTGCTTTCATTATGATGTAGCAAGAGTAGTATGGAAGGGAGTGGTAGTAGCAGGGTTAACATATGATAATGATATGTTATGTGTTTGTAAAGGAGTGTTAGATTACTTAGAAAAAGTACAATGAGAAGTAGGAAGACATGCATTAGATGCAGATGTGTGGATGGCAAAGGAAGCAATACAAGGTGAAATGGTATGGTCAAATTTTTATATGAGAGATGCAAAAAGTAAAATGAAAATGTGTAGATTGCATTTTATGAATAGTAAGAGAATAGTCAAGATAGTATTTAATTGGGTTATGAATAAAGGGCAAACAACAAGATGGGGGAGAATATCAGTATATTTGTACAAAGGATAGGTTGATTGTGTTTGGAAGACTGTTGAAGGTTATAGTGCCAAATACTGAGATAGAAGAATAGATGTATTAATAAAAAATAACAAACTGAAGAGATGGAGAACTAGTATGGAGAGTAAAAAGAACTTAAATATATATAGAAGTAGACAGAATATTGGATTATGAGTTAATTTATGATAATAGCAGGGAAAATAGTTTACTATTTAAAATTCAAACAGGATTGCTAGCAACAAGGGAATATACACATAAATGGAGAAATGTGGGTGAATTAATTTCAGGTTATGTAAGGATGGCATTTGTTAATAGAATGTAAATACTTTCAAGCAGAAAGGCTACAAATAATGAAGTCATGGGAGAATAAATATAGACTAAGAGGGTTATTAGTCTTTATGCTTGGGTTAAAAAAATATAAGGGAATACTAGATACAAAGGCCATAGAGGGACAAAGATAATGTTGTGGAAATGGGATAGAGAAGAATATGGAAAAAACTTTAGGATGGAGAATGGAAAGGGAAGGGAAAGTGTAACAGATTTTTTCTTGAACATATTGGATAAGAGATTTCTGAATTCAATAAAGAAGTAACCATATTACATCAAATCATAACAGAATAATGTAAGACTCAAAAATCCTTGTAATCCTATGTATGTAAAACAAAATAATTAAAAATAAATAAATAAATAGTATAGCTATTATGAACCTAAACAAGGCAATCTAAAAGGGGCCCTGGGTTTTAGATGGTTTATTCTCAAATAAGTATTAAAGTATAATTATAAATACTAAAAAGCAGCTTTTTTGAAAATTTTGTTTAGGGATTCTAAAATTTTACCTACACCATTATTGGGTAAATTTTGCAAGTTTACAAAGATAAAGCTTTTATGTGATCTGAATACTTCCGGATTTATCCTTCCACTTTCACATCTCACATGGGGGGGGGGTGCACTATCTTAACATGGCTAAGCTGGTCAATCAGTAGCTGGTTGAAGCCATTGGTTTTGAAGATTATACAATCAAATCATCTTTTGAATTTCATAGAAAGAATTAGATGGAATGAAATTAAATCGGATTTTAAAATCGCTGTGCTGGATATAGCTGAACTAAACGGATCTATAGACAGGAAGCTGTTAATCAGTATAATCAATAATGAGCTGAAAAAGAAAAATTATCCTAAGAAGTATGTTAAGTTCATAACAGAATTCCTGACATAGCTCGATGGCAACATTATGGCAATATTCAAAGGGAAATGGTACAGAATGAACGATGGTTGGCCAATGGGTCTCCCCATGATTGGCATTATGTCAGGAATCTTCTTCAATCACTTTGAACAGTAAATACTACCTAAATACTTAGCAATAATCCCAAAAACAATATACACAAGATATGTGGATGATTTATTTATAGCAGCACCTGAAAATATAACTGAG
Source organism: Epiperipatus broadwayi (assembly GCA_028023455.1). Classification (NCBI taxonomy): domain Eukaryota; kingdom Metazoa; phylum Onychophora; class Udeonychophora; order Euonychophora; family Peripatidae; genus Epiperipatus; species Epiperipatus broadwayi. The sequence continues at coordinate 17,405,451 of JAQFVV010012399.1, read as the reverse complement.
ATTATCCAAAAATCAAGAACTCACAAAACTGGCACTAAATACCACATGGGAAAACAAGGCAAAGGAAGTGGGATATTTGAATTTACAAATACAAGAGAAAGACACAATTACAAACATGATAATTAAGCCATTGGAAACCAGAGGCTATACATATCTGAACTCAAACATATCTAAGGCACATAAATTGGCAAGACTGTTTGCATTCTTATTTCGAAATCGCCACTTATGTAAATTTGAAGCAGATAGGAAAACTAACATTGCATGCTATTTCTAAGACTTTATAAGCATGGCTGTCAAATACAGAACAATAGCTAGCAGAGAAAATCAAGCAGTTTCATAGAAAATTAACAAATAACCAACATGAAGAGGATAAGCCATATATAGTATTACCATACATCCCCAAAGTGGTCAAAGAACTAGTTAAAAACCTATCCAAGCAATTTAAAGTAGGTTTTTGAACACCCCTAGCTATTAACAGACTCATTAACAACTCCAAAGACAAAATAAATCCAGATTAAACCCTCCAGGTGGTAGATAAAATAACATACCCACAAGCTGGCTGTGGGTCATGTATTATGGGGAAACTTGGGCTATTGTCACTACCAGAATATCTCAACACCTGTACACATATAACAGATCACACACTAAAAATGAAGGCAGTTTGATATTCCTAGAACACCAAAAAACATCTAATCACAATTTTGAACCCACCAATACTTAAATCATGTGCTTGGAAAGAAATGATGCCAAACGCAAAATAAAAGAGACATATTTCATTGCAAATGATCCAAAGGCCATCAATAGATAAAATTCCTGTTTCTCAATTTCCAAGAGATTAACTGGTTGAATAATTTGCATATATTTGCATACACTTACGATAACACAAAATTTGAGAAAATGACACAGGTTATGAATATGGGAGCAAATATGCCCTGAAAGTGCTAAGCCAGAATAAAATATAATTAAAATAATAGCTTCACTGGTGTGCATTTAAAGTGCAGTATAATAACTACATCATTACTATAAAATAATAAAACAAATATGCAAATAGATAGTATAATGATTATCAAACAAACAAATAACAAAAAAAAAGATGTGCAATTTGTAGCAGTAACATCTACCAAAATGAAAACTAGTTGTCATTATCCTCACATTCTGATTTATTATTTTAACTTTAAATATAATAAAATATAACGGTAATATTTAGAAGGTGAATATTGAAAGAGATATTTTTGAAAAAGTATAAGAGTTGATAAAAACTAAATAAAAAAACAATTACAGATTAAAGAAAGGAGAAAATAATTACACTGACTTCGAAATAAAAGCAAGAATGAAATGGAGAAGTAGTGTAAAATATAAAAACTTGTGTTTTGTAGTATGCACAGGAACATGGTACAATGCCTATAACCTGAATTCAAATCTGGAGTGAGTAAATCTAGTACTGAATAATTTTGAAAATTTTTGGCAGACTTAAAACTTTTTTATCAGACCATGGTGTAATTTTATCAAACTGCAGGTGCATAGTCAATGCAGCTATTCAATATTGGTCAGTAAATGGATATCTACCTAACTTATTAAAACAAAGATGGAAAAATGCTTATTATCATCTAGCACATGATGAGTACGTCCTTTTCCACTATTTTTGTATGAGTAGATGTTTGTGAAAGTTTTTGTCCAGCTGTGGGCTACTTATTTTTATTTAAAAATAAGTAAATAAAAAATATTTTTTAGATATACTTAAAAAATGTACACTTCATCATCCATCTTTGAAACATATGAGTACATAAATCTAAAGAAGACAATCTTCATGTTGTATTTCATGCGGAACCAGCACTTTTCAACTAACCCAGGTTACGATCTTTTACACACATCTTTACCATTTGTTCAGTATTTATCATAGCAAGTATCAAACATGTGTAACTTAGATTCAACATTGAGTGTGTCTTAGATGTCATTCATATTTATCAGATGTACCGGTCAAAACATGTTTAACCATCTAACATGAGCTGGAACTCACAAAATGTACTTCAAACCCAGTCAAGCCCAAGATTTAGGTCAGGGACCAGCCTGAAGTCGAACCCACTCTCTAAGCCCCAGATCTAACACCTAATGAATAACATAATAGTGATGGCACATGAGAATTAATCTTAATCCGGCCGACTAGGAGAGTGAAGAAGACAATGAGACATCTATTGACTATGACTAAACTAACATATATATCAACTAGGCTGTACATTTGGAAGTGGAGAAAAAGAAGGAATTCGAACTACTCAAATAAGTTAGACAATAAAATATATTTTAATATACTGACAAATTATTATACATTTATAAATAAATTATAGACATTAGTGTGTGCGTGAATGAGCAAGCGGTTACATAGTATCATTCACGCTATTAGTTCTCGCATGCTCTTTCTTAGCTAAATAATATATTACAAATAAACACACATCTTTGGTGGGTCTAATATTAAAATGCCAATTGGTTATTAGAAAGAATTATGATAATACTGCCATTAACGCTTTAGATTACGGTTCTGAGACATGGTGACTAACATATATATTACTAGGAGCGTTCCGAAATTCATTACAGATATAAATACAAACTATTTTCTTGCCATTATGGTCGTGAAAATACATAAAATACATTTGAAAACATTTGATTATATTTAAACTTATGACAAAATATTTAATGATAAATTATTTTAACAATAGTAAGACGAATGCTTTATTTTCCCCAAGGCATATAGATACTCTTAAATATAGATATATAAATCACGAAGGTAGGATTGTATATGATTGAAATAATTAATAAAATAGAAGTAATTGGCATTTATATATATCTTTTAAGCAAAGCTTAATTTTAATATTAGAGCATTAAAACTGGGTCATGAAGCAAAAGAAATAATAATAATACGAAGAAGTTTGCGGTGCTGACATAATAGCCTAAAATAAGTAAGAGGAAAAGGTCATGCTTCTGGATGAAAAACGAAATGGATGGGCATAGCATGTGCCAAACTTATGGGATCACCACCAGAAGCCTTTTTATACGAAGAAATGGATAGCGTGTGCCAGACTTATGGGTCACTGCTAGTGGCCTTTTTATAAGAAGAAAGAACATGCATAGTGTGTGCCAGACTTAGGGGATCACCACCAGAGGCATTTGATACGAAGAAAGAATATGCATAGCATGTGCCAGACTTAGGGGTCACTGCTAGAGGCATTTTTATATGAAGACAAGAAGAAATCTATGGGTTCGAACCTGTCGTAACCCCCAGATTAAGAAGCATGTAATATATATATACGAAGATAGGCTAAATGACAGAAACGCAGTAATGATATATGTCTCTAACAACATTGAATAAATTTTACAGCTTTAAAATAAATGACCCTTGTTTGAATACTATAATATGCCATGCAATTATAATATATATAGAGAAATTTAGATTTCATTTAATAAAATATACGTTAAGATTTTACCTAGTAAAAAAAACAAGATTTACCCCCATCCCTTTTCTGCTATTTTTAAATAAATCAATCACACCTTTGTGATTTTTTTTATAATAACTGAAATATTTAAATACAAGATTTGAAATTTTAAGAGTATGGAAAATATAAGAAGACTGGCAGTTATAGAAAATAATTAATGGGTCACTCTTTCAGAATTGAATAAAAACAAAACATTTTAAAAGATTTCAAAGCATTAATTAGCTTAAGTTCTGGATTTACACAGGGTTAAACAAATCAATTTTTATATTAAAAACGAACCTAAAATGTTGATTCATAAAACAATCTGGCAAACGTATTAATTTACAATGCATTATATATATATATTTTAATGGGACGTTAATAAACTTGATTCATGAAGGCTTACTTAAAAAGAAAAAAATGACAGAAAAGATTTTTAGAAATTAAGCTCGCCAGGTTGTGAGATTGACATTTTAATAATAAGCAAGCAGATACATAAATCGAATAATAAATACATATAAATAAATGACCGCACTAAAGTTAAGAAAATATAAGAGCATATGATATAGGATTAGATATAAAGAAATTATTTGAGAGCAAAATTACATTTACAGATATATATATAAAAAACAAAGTTAAAGAATACATAAGAGATCTTGATAGATTATTTAGACTAAATTGACTATTAGGTGGCAGCTTGGAAATTTACCTTGCAATTTTAAGAATCCATTTTAAAGTATGGCACGTGCATGGCGAATTGAGGATCCAAAATGAATTCTTCTTGGTGACAGCAAACTTTTATTAGCATTCTAAAGTTCTTTTAGACCTTTCTTCATTTCAGGGCAGCAGGATAATATGGTAGCGGCAGAGGCCGCTGAAGAGTGGTGGATTTACTGCTACATCATTTTAAGTTTCAAGCAAAATGAAATATATTTATAATACCTCCTTCTAAAAGTAGCTAATCTCTCAATAGTAGTTAATCTAATCTGATTTAAAATTCAGTCATTTTATACTTTTTCTTTTATCAGTTGTTTTTGAAGATGCAATTGTAAGATAACGTCCAAAAATAAATTCAAATCTATTTCCAGATTAGAAATAGATTTGACAACATGTTTTTAACACAAGTAAATCTTTAATCTACTTAATCCCATTTATTTTAAGTAAAACTTTAATTAAAAAAATACCTCCCTTTAATTATTTTTGGACAATTACAACAGTCACATCTTCCATATTGGATTTTATAAAAAATATATAGCTTAATAGAAAAACAAGCAATTTAAAAAGAAAAAGCTAAAATGGCATATAAGAAATATTTAAAACATCAATATTTTGTTAGTAAGTTTTGCTCCTATGTATATATTTGAGCCGCATCTATAATACTTTAATAAAAAAGAACTAATAATTAATAAAAAGAATTAATAATAATTTTAAAACATGTTATAGAAACATTAAATTTTATAATTTAGGCGCGCATCTCAAATATATACATGAAATATATATACATGACAAAAGGAGCGGGATGGGAAATAGGGATTTAAACATAGGTTAGTAGATGGAAACATGAAGCACAATCTTAAGCTAAGATTGACTGCTTCACAGATAACTTATTGACATATTTTAAGAATCTGTAGTCGAATTGGAACTTTTTAAAAAGAGAAATAAAATTAAGTTTATTTTATGTGTTTATGGTTAAATAAAAAACAGATAGCCTAATATTTAAATGAGATTAATCCCTAGTTTAATAAATAATTTAATAATCATTAATTTATTTATCTGTATTATAGTAGATGCCAAAGTTGCGAGTTCAGAAACTATAATATTTGTAAATCAAAACATAACAATTTGAATATATAGCTACATTAACAAAAAGCCTATCGCAAAATACTGTCAAAACATACTCACGATTCTGTAAAGTTTCATCAAATATGATTGCTTTGGATTCTGCCGCCGTGACACAATGAATCAAAGCTTCCATTTTTAAATTGAAGTTGATCAACGCACTACAAACACCGATTTTAGCTAATCCCAGCCAATAAAGGACAACCTCTGGTGAGTTCTGCATAAATAGTGAAATTGTATCTCCTTTTTTATATCCAGCTTGCTGAAAGTATCTTGCAATTCGATTAGAAATCTGTTCCACTTCTTCAAAAGTATATGTTTTACCTTCACACACAAACATTATTTTTTTAGGAAACTTCCTGGCTACTGTAGAAAAGAATGCTGGGATCGTTATATTATTTTTCACTATCTTTCTGAGCAATAGTAAAATTTTAAAATAAATGAATCCCGCCCTAAAAAACAAAAACAAAATTATTAAGCTACAGAAAAATAAAATTAAAATAGTATTGGAAACTATTTTATTTTTATAATGTCAGACCCCAAATGTAATAATTTTCATTAAAGGATAAATAGGATTGACATATTCAAAACACTAGTTATCTATACTTTGTTTTAAAATCTAATGATTAGTTTCTCATTTTTCACAAAAATTCACACAGAGTTTCATCTTTACACATCTAATAAACCACAGTTTATTGTTATAACTCCCCTCCCCCAGTGAGTGCAAGAGATGTCATAAATTCAGAGTATATAATAGATGTTCTAAACTTTAAGTGAATAAAATATATGCTGTATATTTTTAACTAGTGCTTTTGGCTTCATTTAAAGTCCAAATTACAAGTCAGCTGTTCTCTGTCACAAGAACCCTATATGATTGTCTAGGAAAGATCTTCTTCTTTTGTCATTTGAACCCTTATGTACAAATTTAGTTATGTTTCTAGCTCATAGTCTTTTCTCACAATGTAGAACAGGTAGTGTTGAACTAACCCTATGGGACAGTGGTCCAATGATTATTTGGGTATTAAGTTCTATTTTTTTTCTTGAGAATGAAATATATATAATGTTACTATAAAATTATTTGAAATGTGCAGTTATAAATTAAATATATTTAACTACTATCAAATACCACAATGATTGCATGAATTAATATATGCACATAAATAATAAATATAATGATGATTAACTATTATACATGATCTTTTAATCTGCAGAAGTACTTTTGGTTAATTCCTTAACCTTCTTCAACTGTTGTTAAATTCAAAAAACATAATAGAAAAATATCATCAACTTAAATTCCAGGATTTCTGAATTTTAATGTTAGCAGTTTGTCTATTAATTAAAATTTGGGAATCCTGGGATTTGAGTTGATGACATTTGTTTCCATTCTGTTTTTTTAATTTAACTGCAGTTGAAGAGGGTTAAGGCATTAACTGAAAATACGTCTGCAGATTAAAAAACTGTGTATAATAGTTAATCACCATTATATTTATTATGTTTATTGTTATTACAATATTTGTTAATTAATATTTTATTTGTATTATATATATATATATATATTCTAACCTATCAAAAGAAAACTTCTATTAAAATAAATGAGCGAATTCAATAAAGAGAATTCGGAAGCGTTTACAACGAATGACTTCTAGCGAATCTATTAAATCACTTCGGAAATCCCAATTCTATTAAAGAGAATTCGGAAAGCCTAAACGCTTCCATCTATGATTCGGGTAGCAAACCCTATATTTTTATCTAATATAGCTCGACGTTTGGTTAGTTATAATAATTCAGCTACAGCGATATGCAGTTCAGACAGAGATAGAATTAAAAAAAATTATCATTAATAAAATAAATTTAAAAGGAAAATTTAGAATAACTAACATTCTTTCTCTATCCAAAACACATTCTCTGAGCTGTAAGTACTTGCACTGTTCGACAATGATGATGATGATTTCATGTCATTGTTAATATTACCGACTAAAATAAAACATTCATTAATTTGCCAATATGCTCTCAATATTTTATTATTATACAATTAGAAGTTTCAATCTCTTAAGCCATGCCACGCTTGTAATGTTGATCATAATTGATCAATTCTTAATGTAAGAGCACTTATAATAATGACACTAATCTCAGGGTTCTCTGTTATTTTTAAAGAAAAATGCTCGGCAGTATTGTGTTGTCGCATATGACTGACATTCTGGTCGGCTATAGGAAACATTTACCTTATTTAAATTCCAGGTGTCTTCATCCACATATCAACTATTATAATATTTAACGAGATGATAACCATATTCAATAACACCGCATAATTTTGAATAATACAGCCATTTTATCCAGAATCTCAGTCGGAATGATGAAAAGACAAGGGTGCTTTTGTGTCCTTCCATCATCCATGACAACACAATAATTTAACTAAGATTTATTACTTAGACACTTCACTTAAATGTGTATGGAACAATGTGCAACCAAAACCTACTAGTTTGGGAATAAAGTGATTTTACACACACATAAAATAAAATGTTCTGGTCTGAAGTTTCAATTCCACAAATAATTCTTATTAAATTAAAATATACTGAAATATTCTGATCTGCTTACAATTGTCTATCTGGTGTATTGAATTTAAGATTTCATAAATGATTTCGGACTCAAGAAAAGTATTGCAAGTATTATGCAAATACACTTTTATTTAGCACACAAGAAAAATGACTCAAAACAACTTGTAACAAGACTATAATTTATTATTAAATTTTAACAAGATTATAATTTATTATTACAGTTTAACAAAACTATCCTTTATGATTAACATAATAAACAAACATATACAATTTATTCGATCCCATATGGATAAAACAAAATATAACTAACATTAATTCGTCTATACTTTTAGACCTGGATTCGAACTACTTTTTCATCTTCTTTTTACATTTATGCAAATTGAATATAACAAAATAAATATTATTATCGATACATCAACTCATCCGTTTAGTGTATCTTATATGAACGGTTACTTAACTTTATTAACTAACTATTTGTTTTAAAATAAAAATAATCTGATTCTAGGCAATGCGTACAAACGATTTTTATTATCATATCTTTAATTAAATGATAGTTTTTATTTAGATAACTTATTATAATTTATGGGTTATTTATCAGAAGTTACACTTATTATTTTAATATTTACCTTAATAACAACTGAAGTTGTTATACACATTGTATTCCTCAGTATAAGTTATATTGTGAGTGCTACTTAATCATTAACCCGAATTAAACCTAGTATTTGAATCCTCCATTGGCAAATAAAATTTTTAAATCACGCAATTTTAAACTTACTCTCTCCATTGACTTACGGGTGGATTACCAGCACTATTCCGCCGCACAATCCAGACATTGATCATATATACTAGCGCGCTATTTATACTAAATGGATCGTAAGGAATTAACCTCCAATATACCCGTTATCTTGCCATAACTTTCTAAACAAAACACAATATTCAACACCTTCCGTGGTGGAATTATCTCTATTTTCTCATGAGGAATATGGAATAACACCGAAGGTCTGTAGAGTTAACTACTACATTAAAATAGTTTGGTGGGTCCTTGCCTCTTACTTGGGCATAATAGGAACACACACCAATTATAATCCTCTCCTGGGATTTTAATGAATGAAATACACGAAATACGATATAAATTACTGATCGTCCTAACTCTGAGAAGCGATCACTTGGGTTATAAACATACCCGAATACTAGATTTATCTATTCCCCTCATGGAAAATAAAGCTTTTGGGGAGATCATTTTCCATCCCACAAAATAGATACATTACAATTATTACTTATGCGAATATTAATCATATACTGATGCTATATCGGGGCAAGACAAGCAAATACACTAATTACACTAAATTTATGTTCCGGGGTATACTTAGATCAACGTCTGAAATCAATGGATAACACAGAATAAACCATAATAATTTTCACCTTTGCCAAAGAAACATTCAACAAGTAATTGGTAGTCTAGTATCTTGAACTTAATTAAGTGAATGCGTTAATAAAGAATAATTGGGAATAAGTTCCTCAATTAACATAGTATAAATTTGTTTCAAACTTTAAATAAGTAATATCCTGTATAGCATTTCTCTTTAATTACTTCTGATAATTTTAACTAGATATTTTACCTATTAAGTATCTAAATTTTTCTTCTTTTACGCATCTAACATATAAATTTATACCCATAATTGCATATCATAAGTAAACACATTTAAAAAAAAAAATTTTCCATGTCAAATATAAATTTAACCTAGAATAATTACAGGAAAACATACCTTTATGATTACAAGGTCATTTAAATATTACTTGACTATACAGCCTTTAACCTGTAGATATAAAAAAAATACACATAATTTTACAAATTAGTAAAAAAAATCATTGCTTAACAAGTGCTTATTATCTCACTAGAAAAATGTTTTCCGTTGGGCAATTTATCCAGATGAACAACTTGATCCATTCGTAGTTCACGAAGCAAAATTTAAAATAAGAAACACATTTTATTATTTCATTTCTATAAAAGTTGCCTCCATTCTGGTGCACTTAATAAATTAAGCAAAGAAAAACATAGCAGCGTTGGATGTTAATTCTTCCTTGAATTAACTGATATAATTTTGGGATCCAAGAAAAATAATACATATTTTAACATGACGAATATTTTACGATAGACGATCACATATACAATTCTTTTCTTTTTACTATTGGTGATATGTATCATTTTTAGCTAGCTGGTTTATGAATAAAATAATGTGCGAATTTTCCAAAATACTATTATTATAAGGACTGCAGCTGACTTACGTGGATATAAAATTTTAACGACTCCAGTTGATGTATAATATAATATATTATATTATGGTTATAATTAAGTCACTAATGTTTGTAGTTTTTATTCCTACTCTAGGAATTGTAATTTGTCTTTAATAAGGAATTCTCCGTAAAATGCACACATACAAATTTTCCGATATTTGCCTTGAGAAAATTTATATTTTCTTTTAAAAAATATACAGGTGCATAAGTAAATATCATTGATCATTAATATTATTTTTTAGATAATTTTCAGTGAATAAAACATATTTTAACATGGGGAACTTACATTATTTTTAAACGCAGACAATTTCTTTTAGAAAGAGCGCGAAATGTTTCTCGTCAACTTTCTTTGGCTTTTATAATATTTCTTTTAATGATAATTCCTCTTTTATACCATGAAAAGATTATTAAATGAGATAAAGTAAACAAATAATTGATTATTTCCTGGAAATTACTTATATTACTTATTTTAAATATAATGACACTTTCCGTGATTGCTGTAGTTAATACGGTCATTTTGAACTTTAGCATAAGATAGTATATTTTTGCGTATAAAAAGCTTTAAATAGGTAGATGGCAACAGAAAACAGAATATCCTATCAAATAGGATTAGCCACGCATGATATTATTAAAATTTTACTTGACTTATATTTATTTCTGCAATAAAAAATAATAAAAAATTTGTTACCGAATTTCAGTACTGCTTCCTCCTTGTAAAACTAATGTCAGACTAAACTTTCTTCAAAATTTGGCGGTCTTGTTTTAGCGACCTCTTACAGAAAAATAATCATTTAATTATAACATAAACAAAAGAAAGGAAAAAAAAAACTTATTACAGTCATATATTTCCGTATGATTTAAATAGACTACAAAGTAATTTGACAAATAATGAAAAATAATAAATATACTTAATTAATAATTAGTGATGTATATTTCTTTTAAATATGATTTTCTACAAAATAAATTATCAGAAGTTATTGTGCTTTATGACAAGACATTCATCTACTCTCCCCCTCTACCCATCCAAAATCAATTACTGTTTATAATATGTGCTTTTATACTATATTAAATTGCTCTTATTGTTAATATTTTAATTAAATTATTCATGCTCTTCTTCAAAATGACATCAAATTACTAAATTTATTAGTTATTTGCTTAAAACACGTTAAAGTGAGTAAATAGCATATTTTATTAATCACTTAATATTATTATTATTTTATTTTTTTATTTTCCAAAAAAGGATAGCATTGTTTTCCTGTGGAAACAATGCCAAATAAACCAAGTGTCAATAACACTAGGTTACAATATATATATAATATATATATACATTAAAAGCCTAAAGCCAAACTACTCAATAAAATAAACAAAATTACTCCCAATTCACAACTCAAACAGAATATCCAAAAATATAAACTCTAAACACAACCAATGGTTTCACTGCTACAAGCAGACTTCTAATGTGTAAAGAACTACAAAATAATAACATATTTAAACTAAACAATACTCACAATTTCACTTACATCCCATACATTCTTAATATTAAAAGAACTTTTAAATAAGTTAATTGCTTCAGAAACATAAATTTTTAATACTAATGATTCTTTAATTCTTTTTATTTCATTTCTATCAAAGAAGACCTTAGTATCATCACAATTAAATAATGTGGCCTCTATCTTTTTCATGGATATATTAAGCAGAACTAAGATATTTATTTCTAACTCTATTTTTATATACCTTTATTCTTTTATTTAAGCTCAAAACTACTCTGACTTATATATACCTTCTTAGAGATAATATACACTTCTCCAGGAATAGTCTTTCTATCAAAAATTTCCTTTGTATTATTTAACAAATTATTCACAGTAATATCTCTTTTTCAAACAATTTTCTTATTTCGAAACAAATTACTATTTTTACATACAATTCTGTAAGAAGACAATTTTAATGGCAAAGAAATAAAATCACATTTTTCTTTATCGTTTACATTATTATAAATATTATTATTATTAAATACTTTTAACAAATTTATCAGAGTAGCCAACACTCAAATAATCTTTCTAAAATTGACCTTTTAAAACAAAGCTACCTATGTTAAGTATATGTGTATAGTTATATATACACATAAATGAAAGTGAGAATAAATAAAGTAGTATTTATTAAAACATATATATGTAAAATTGATTGTATGTGTATGTATGCTGAAGACATACACATTAACTATAAAGTACTATAGATTAATTAAATACAGAAAAAGAATCAGAAACAGAACTAATTCCTTTTTATGTTGCACCTCAAGTATTCACTAGTCAATAATATGTTACAAAATACATATCTACAAACAACAAAGACTATACAAAGTATATAATTATCATAAAAAAGCCTTTTTCGACAAAGTATGTTTTTGCCCTTTTTAATATGTCTCCAGATTACTATGATTTAAAGTACATACAGTGACATCTATATTAATACACAAAAGATAGATAAACAAATGGATATCCATTAAGTTGAATAATAAGTGGTTAATGGATAATAAATGGATAGTTAATTAATATATGTGGATATATATCCATTCAATTTGTATAATAGGTTAATTTTGTAAAATGATTGAACAAATATTACATAATAGATCATGTTGGATATCCATTTGTTTATCTCTCTTCTTTCGTGTATTGATACAGATGCTGCTGTATGTACTTTAAATCGTGGTATTCTGGAGACATATTGAAAAGGGCAAAGAATATAATTTGCTGAAAAAGGCTTTTTTATGATTATACTTTGTATAATCTTTGTTGTTTATAGATATGTATTTTTAAACATATTATTGACTATTGATTAATTAAATAGTATTAAAGTAAAGAAAACCACTGCAACTATAGAATTTTAGTTCCTGATCAGTTTTGATGATAGTAAAAACTGATGGCTAAAATATATAATTGGAATGTAAATTGCTTTATCTGATCTCAAAAAAATTGGATACGGGAACTTGTGATACAGACTACCATGAGGGCAGTGGATGCCAATCAAAAGAGACAATGGACTACATCCAGCAAGTACAGGTAAAAGAACAGATCCCCAAAATATTGAAGTTAAGAGATTTAATCAGGATGGTCAGAATAAATGCTATGAATACTTTATAAATCATTCTGTGTCAGACACTATAAATTATCATTTGTAAATGCTTTGCAGCAGTCATGAGTGCTTATTCCTTCTGAAGGTCATAAACAAATCCTACATTTTTTTTCAGTAGAAAACTCATAAATTATGCAAATGAATCACATCTATGATGGTCAATGTTTGACCCAAGTGTAGAATTGTTGGCAGTTTCAGACTATGCAAAAACCTGGGTGAAACACTAGCCACCTTTGAGACCTTGAAAAATTATGGGTTGCTATTGCTGTATCAAATGCATGCTAATACTATTTTTCACTCAGAGAATAACAACCTGATAAAGTAAATTGTGCAGAAGAAAATACAATTATCCAAGAAGACAAGTACAAGTTGGAACCCTAGATAGTGCATATGTTATTAACTCAATGCTCCAAAACCTATACCCATCTATGAAAAACAATCCACAGAATAATTAATAGGGCATAAGCCTACAACAAAATTAGCTTTGCCTATTCTATCAAGAAAAATGGAGAGCATATCCAGTACTACAAAAATTAATGAGTACTAGGGAATAAGGTTTTGAGCAGAATATGCACTGAAAGAGAAAAGTAATCAACTATAAGAATTAAAGATTTGATTGAAAATCATGTTTATTGTAGAAGTGGAAAATGTGAATAGATTAGAAGGCATCAAACAGGAAGTTCAAGATCAGTAATCATATTTAACTGAGCATCCACATGGCTAGAGATTCTTACAGCAATAAATCTAGAATCAATAATGACAGATGCCTGGTTACAGAGTTGAGATGCTGGAAGCAGTGAAACCAAGATCAATAATGGCAGACATAAAACCAAAATATTATGTCAGGATTGACAATGATTGATACTTGTTTACAGAGCCAAGAAATCATGATAGATAATACCAGAACCACTGCCAAAAATACTAGACCAGAGTTAAGAGATACTTACAACAGTGGATTTGGAGACTGTAGTCAGACTTGCTTATATAAATTGAGAGTTAAATTACCAATCAGCATGGGCCATTTATCAAAAACTATCATACTCCTTCCCCAATAAATAGACAAATAATTCTAAAAAACAGACTCCATAGTGATCAAACTCCACACATTATATATAAAATTGCATGCCCCCAAGCAAAATACAGTGCTATCTACTACAGTGAATCTCATGCATGCCTTTCTACAAGAATTTCTCAATGCAAATATCTTTATAAAAGAGTCATAAACAATCTTAAACATAAGTCTATGTTCTTCAATCACCAAAATGCAATGGTTCATACATTCAAGCTCATAGTCATCAACACCACATGCATTGAGTGAATTGACTCCAAGTGGAAAATTAAAGAGGTGTGACATATAGCCAACAATCCTAACATCATGAATACAAAGGAATCTTGCTTCCCCCTACTGAAGAAATGAGCAATATAATTTACATATATTTAAATAAATTTATTGCCTATACATCATGCAAATCCTCAATGCTATAAATATGAGGTCATACTTAATCCTCAAAAACGCCAAGCTTCAGTAAATACACATTCACTAGTAGCTTTTTTTAGGATAGAGCTTAAGTGCAGCTATTTATAAATTAAAGGGAGAGAAGTATATTCTCATAAATTACAAATGAAAATAATAGATATCATAAACTCCAATGCAATATATATCATAAACTACAAGTGAATGTGATAAAAATTGTAAACTCCTATTTAAGGTTTTAGGTACTGAATAGTCTGCACAATATTATTAGCCACTATAAAGCTTATATATTATCATTCAGGTAATGTTGTTTCCCTCTGTAGTTGTAAATTCAGTCTTAGCTTATGACCTTTTTTTCACACTTTCAATGATGAGCTGGCAGTGATGCACTGGGTTTTTGGAAGGAGTTCTATGGATATGTAAATTAACTAAATTAATAAATGTTATTTATAACACTGGGCATTTTTTTTTTTCATTTTCTGTTGTATGAGGTTTTAGAACTTTTTCTATATATTTCTGCATCACTGATTCCAAATCTGAAATCCGTTTTTTTTGGTGCATGCTCTAATTTTTATGCAATTTAAATTTCCATTTGTTACAGTTAATGGCATGCATTGGTTTTCAAATTGAAGTTAAAGTGCAATAGATTGAACATAACCACAAGGCAATTAGTGTTTTACAAACATCACTTTTACATAATTGTAGTTGTTTTAAATGTAAAAAAATATTAACTGATAAAAACACCCTCTTATTTTATTTTTAGATTGAATCAAGGCTTTTTCAAGTAAGTATATATGTAAAAACAGTCCTGACACATTCAGTTATATATGTGGCTGTTACATACTTCAGCACCAAAGGTGCAATATTTCATCATTTGTGACACATGCATATATTGTCTATTTTCAAGTTCCCCTTGGCAATCAATATAAGAAATGGGCTCCTCATATTGTGTGTCATAATTGTGAGGAAATGCTTTATAATTGGACAAAAGGAAAACACAAATGAATGTCTTTTGTTATTCCCATGATTTGTCATGAACCTAAGGACCACAGCAGTGATTGTATAAGGGCATCAGCAAGACAAAATGGCACATGATCGCATATTCTAATATTCCTTCAGCAATACGACCTATCCTACCCTCTGAGACTCTCCCAGTTCCAGTTTTCAATGGTTTTATTTCTTCTAAGGACAAAGAAAGTGAACATGGTGATCGAGTGTATTTTGATAGGATGGAGGAAATGGTTGTAGAGTCTGAAGGGTATTCTTCTGATGCCAAGCAGTCATTAACCCCTCAGCAGTTTAGCCAACCTGAATTGAATGACTTAGTAAGTTATTTGGGCATATCAAGGAAAGCAGCTGAGTTATTAGCCTCCAGGTTTCAAGAAAAGAATGTAGTTCACCAGTCAACTAAAGTATCCCATTTCAGGAAGCATGAACAAATTTTTGCTAAAGATGAGCAGGGAGAATGCTTTCATCAAGATCTGAAGATGATGGAAAAGCATTATCAGGGGTGATGGGACAGAAAAACGATGGCAGACTACTGCTGGAGCATCAAACGAGATTGTCCTCAAAAAGTACACAAACACAAATTTTTGCACGAATAGAATTTAAATAAGTTTTGTGCAAATTTTATGATTAAAATGTGTTTTAATGTGTTCTATTTTGAAATTGAAGACAAATTCTGATGCAATTATATCTTTTAGTGTATTGACTGCATTATATAAATTATTATATTTTCACAAAGATGATGCCCAAGAAGACATTCTACTTCATTATGTTAAACTAAATGTTGAAAATTTTACAATAAGATGAAAACCTAAAATCTTGAATTGCAAAAAAACTGTGGCTTACAGAGAAAAACTAATGTCAGATTAGAAATCAGCACACTCGAATTAAGTAAGAACAAGTGTTTTGTGGATGCAACAAAACATTTATTCCCCAGTGTAATTTGACTCGTATACCATTAATATAAAAAGGCCAGTATATATTTTTTTTTACCTTTGTGGTATTTCTTCTATTTGTTTGCTTTTTTTCTATCTATTTTGTGTATTTCAATGATTGATGGCTTCAAATACTTTTTTATAACAGACTTTTTTGCAATTTTATCAAAATGCATTTATAATGTTTATGCTTTCAGTCTTTAGCATAGCACTTAAACATTTCTTTTTTCATTCATTCACATTGTCTCTAAAATTCATAAGTAATTTATTCTTATTCTTGTTATATATATATTTTAAAATATTATAATTTTATTTTGGTATACTATCAAATGTTTTTCATTTAATGCCATTTCCAAAGTGTTACATTATCCTATACGCCACCTTACTCAAAAAAGATTGTTATTGTTAATTTTACAGGAAATAAATATTTGTATTCACAAGTTATAAGTTAAAAGTTTGGCATCAAATGATGAAAAGAGTGATAATATTTAATTTCAATATTGAAGCCATTTTAATTTTTAAAAATTTGGTTTAAGATTATACATAAGATAAAATTTAAAAAATGTAAATGTCTTCAAATTGCTATATTTTATTATTGAGATGTTTTGACTTATATAAATAGGCATGTTTATATTAATAAAAAGAATGCCACTATATATTGAGTTAAATTGTCTCATAGTCATAGCACAGCAAAAGAATAAACTTGATAGTGCATATGTGAATATGTATTTAAAATTTATAAAGGAAATAAGAAATAAACATGTATAAAAGTTATTTATAAGTATTCAGAAGGAAATCAACTGTCACACATGCACTGATTAATTTTCAATATATAAATTTATGTCACTCACTGGTAAGTAAAAAGTTTTAATAGAACAAATGAATCACTTGTATCTATCTATGTATAAGCCAACTCTCATTTAACATGCTTAATTCAGGGCTTGATTTTATTGTATGCCTGATATTTCAACTGACAAATGACTTGTGAAAACTTAATTCATATATTACAGGAGAAAGTTTCTCATTTTTGATCACCTGAAATTTTAACTATATTAATTTAGAATGTATATATATATTAATTAGTACTTATTTATTTATACAGCACAGTATTTATTTGTAAGCATGGCAAGTGAGAGTTGGTTTATATATAGATAAGCTCTAAAGACAAGTGATTCATTTTATCTTTTAAAACTTTTTATTTACAGTTGAGTGTGCATAAATTCAAACATTCAAAATTAAACAGCATATGTGTGAAAGTTGATTTCCTTTTGAATACTTACAAATAGATATTGTGCTGTATAAATAAATAATTATTGATTAATATATATATATATTCTAAATTAATACATTTAAAATTACAGATTATTAAAAATAATAAACTTTCTCTTTTCTGCTATAATTCATTTGTCAATAGAAATATCAGGCAAACAATAGAATCAAACTCTAAATTAAACAGGGTAAGATACAACAAAAACATTCACTACACCAAAACACAACTTCTCTCAAGATAAAAATTGGCTTATGTGATGCGATGCACTACAGCTTCTCCTTTCTTGGTGTGAGAAAATTTTCATCCACTATATCCAGAGAAACCTGTTAGCCACCTTACCTTACCTTCCTTTCCATTCCCCATCCTAAGTTTTCCCCATATGCATCTCTATTCTGCTTCATCCCATTTCTACAACATTATCTTTATCCACTATATGGCCCTTGTATCTAAATCCCCCTTATTTTTTCCAAACCCAGCATAAAAAACAAGAACCTACCTTCTATATAATCACTTTTTTTATATTTATTCTACCACAACATCATTATTTGTACCCTTTCTATTTGTAAGCATTTATATTCAACTAACAGATGCCTAATATTTTTTATGCTTTTCTTTTATAACTTGCAGATTAAATCACATTTCTCCATTTATGTGTACATTCTCTTGTTGATAATGTTCTGTTTGAGCATTAAACAGTAAACTACTTTCCTTGCTATTATCATAAATTAACTTGCACCCAATATTCTGTGATCCAGGAGATCCCTGTAAAAAGCATCTAGTGGCAGAAGCATGTACTACAATGTCCTCACTTTCAAGAGAATGATTCTGGTTAATTTTGGGTACGCCCTCATATATGTTGCATTCAAGATACAAGAACAATCCATCTTTTTGAATTTGAAATAATAGTATAATCAATCTAAAAAAAAAACAAGATTGCATTCTGCTTTTAATCAATTCAAATTACAAACTCCATCATCAAACTAATATTTCTTTTTAATATCTGTCTACAAACAGTGCATAAGTTTTTATTCAAATTTTTTACCACAGTAAAAATAATTATTTATTTTATTATGGAGAAGCTGCACAATATGACCAAACATCAGTGGATAATTATGTATTTTAAACATTGCAGCAGAATGTTTGATTAATTGAATCAAATATTTAGTCGAATCTTTGCTTCTAACATTTTCTTTTTGCATTTGTGTGGTATAAAAAAATTATAGTGTTTTTTGAACTTATTCTGCGTTTCTGGTAATCATTAATCTATGATTAGAAGCAACCTATTCAAAAAAATTCTTCAAGAGCTGTAAACAATGATATTCTATAATAATTACTGCTATTTTTTTCTCATTTATTTTTAAATATATTAAATTTAAGCGTAAACAGATAATATATAATAACGTGAAAGCTGTCACTTAAGCATTTTTAAAGCGTATCTGTTTGAAGGTTTTTAGCTTTCTCATTTATTTTTATAAATTGGATCAATAGAAGTATTCTTACAATTAGGTGGAATACCTTCATCAATCCATATATTTTTTAGAAATCCATATTTTTGCAGTCAATATACAATATTTTAAAACTTTTCAAGTATTTCATGGGATTTCCAGACTTTCCATTTTCAAAATTGCAAAGAGCTATTTTATTCACTAAGTTGGATATCGTCTGAATGTGAATGAATAGATATAACTGATATATTATTAAATCCACA
The DNA here is from genome assembly GCA_028023455.1 of Epiperipatus broadwayi. NCBI lineage: Eukaryota > Metazoa > Onychophora > Udeonychophora > Euonychophora > Peripatidae > Epiperipatus > Epiperipatus broadwayi. The sequence continues at coordinate 17,385,777 of JAQFVV010012399.1, read as the reverse complement.
AGCTCAATTTTTGTATCATTATTCAAAAGATGATCAAAACATTACCTCCACCTGTTATCATATAAAAGACTAGCAATTCATAGATTTAATAAAATTATCATTTTTTAGACTTATATGTTACTTTCAAATACATAAAAAATAATACAAAGTGACCTAAAATGATTAGCCAATGATTGGATCTAAATATTTTTTTGTTTTAACCCATCAACTGTTTTTAATTCTTTTTGTTATAAAAACAGGCAAAACTCTCCATATAATAGTGCCACTCAGTGCAAGCCAGAGTAATCAATGGATGCCAGAAGGCTTGTGCATAAAATCCCTATCTAAGAAGTTTCAAAGAAAAATCACCAGATTCTTTTAATCAATAACTAATAATAGAATCACTGTCAGAAAACTAATCAAGAACATTGACTTATATTCACAATCCATATCCTAAAAGAATTCCATGCTTCAATAATATGATCATCTTGAAAATTCAAATTGGCTATTTTAGTGTTTAATAGAATGAACTTCAAATTCCACATGAATGTGATTAAAATAGGTCTTATTTTTAAATGTATTTACCACTTTAACCCTGAATGTACTATTTTATGATCTGTTTATCAATCTGCACTTGCAAATGCTTATGTAATATTAGCTTTTTTTTGCATCTTGATTTCTAACCAGAATGTATAATGCAGGCAAAACTCTCCATACAGTTATGAGCAATCATAAGAAATGGTGATCACGTAATGTATAATGCATTAATTGCCATTGTTTTGAATTTGGATATACATAACAAAAAATTAAATTGATTTTTTAAAATTTAAACAATGTGTTTATTTCTAATATTGGACTATTTCTATCATTTAGTTGAATAATTAAATGCTTTTAAGATAATTCAAACTTTATACTTTTCCAAATATATTTTAACTGTTAGTATTATCCTACAAATTAGTATAGAATCCACCAAACAATAAGATTTATGAATACTGAATTTAAAGTCATGATTTTAAAAAGTCTAATCAATTCTTTCAAAGATAACAGCTAAAAGAAATTTGCATATTTATGTATGGAATTTATTTAAGTCATCATCATCATCATTTTCAATCATTATCAATCCATTGCAGGATGAAGTTCTTTCCAAATTTAATCTAGTTTTTATAATCTCCAGCACCTCTTCTTACATTATTCAATACCTTTTTTATTTCATTCATCCATTTTACATGTGATCTATTTCTAGGTCCTTTACAATCTCTTGGAATATAGTTTATGATTTTAACTGTCCATTTACTATTATCTCTTCTAGCAATATGTTTAGCCCAGCTCTACTTCAGTCCCTTAGTTTTTCAATGATGACAATAATCCATGTTTTCCCTCACCCATGTATTTCATTTTCAATCCTTTTTTGTTACTCCTAATATACATATCTCCATATTTCATTGAGTAGATTGAAATATCTGTATTGCTCTTTTGCTAAGTGACCAAGTAAAAAATCCACAAGTAAGAATTGATAAAACCTATTTATTAAAAATCTTCCTTTTCAAACATATAGGCAAATTTTCAAGGAAATGAAATCATACATCATGTGACTTAATTTAATAAGCCAATAAACATCACATGATAACCATTTCTTATGCTTGCTTATACTGTTATTAAAACAGGCAAAACTCTCTATACAATATTGCCACTCAGTGCAAGCCAGAGTAATCAATGGATGTCAGAAGACTTGTACATAAAATCCCCATCTTGTGCCTGCTCATCTAATATCCCCAGACTAGTTTCTGGCTTGTGGCCTTCATTAGTGAGGAGCCTTAGATTGGTACTGAACTGAGTTCAGACCTATATGAGTATATAAGCTAATGAGCTTGGAAAAATATTATTGTGTTTTTAATACTCATAGTTTTGTAGTTAAGTAGAAATAAAAGATGGTTGATGGAGGATGACATTAGATCCTAAGATCTAGGTGCAGTGCTCTCAGATCCAAGACTCCTCACAGACAAAGGCCACAAGCCAGAAACTAGTCTGGTGATATTGGATGAGTAGGCACTAGATGGGAATTTTATGCACAAGCCTTCTGGAATCCATTGATTACTCTAGCTTGCACTGAGTGGCAATACTGTATGGAGAGTTTTGCCTGTTTTAATTTAATAAGCTTGTACTACAAATGTTATATAGTGTGCATTAATAGCTCTTAAAAAAGCTTTTCTGAACATCCATATTCCCAGACCAGTTTCTAGTTGTTGACTGTTGTTAGTGAGGTGCTAGGATATCCAGACATTATAGGCATATTTTCTTTTAATATTAAATTATTTCTAACAAAAACCCTCCAAAGACACTTGTAATCATTAATTTACCATTATCAATCTTTATTTTCTTCTTTTGAGAAAATCTATTAAATACTATTTTAGTCTTTTTAGGTTTTATCTTTAGTTCTACTTTTTAACTTTTATCTGATAACTCTTACATTTTTAAGTTCTAAACATTATTTTCAAAAACAACTACATCATCTGTAAAATCTAGATGACTTAAATAATCCCCATTTACTTTTACTCTCCTAGTTTCCATTTTAATCCACAAAATACTTTTTACAAAACTGCTGTAAAAAGTTTTAGAAATATGGAGTCACCTTGTCTTACACCCTTCTTAATGTTAATTTTCATAGTATCAGTATGTAATCTAATTAGTGTTATTGCATTTTGATAATTATTATTCAAAATGTAACAATATTCTGAATCTATACATCCCCAGAAGAGAGCATTTTAGTATACTTTGGAAGAACAATGGAGAACAAAGAAAAAAGCTGAGCTTTACAATGTCTCTGCTGAAAACCATTCCAATCCTTCATGAAAAGCCATATAAACAGTAAAGCAACAATCCCATCAATATCCATATTGGAAATAATAAAAATAATTAAGGTGGATCACTTACAATTAAAACCATTAGGCCAAACTGTAGCTTACTTTGCAATAATACATGGATAAAATCATTTATAAGAATAACGTTAAAAAAACCGCTAAAATTTATGTTATTTTTCCTTTTCTATGAATGAGAAGTTCAACATCGGAAACAATCCACACAGCTTCCTCATCCCAGCTCCCATCTTAACAGAACTAGGATTTAGGCTCCCGGGGCCCCTCCCAATAACTGGGTCTTCTCATCCACTCAGCAAAACTGAGTAAAACGAAGGTTTTTCATTAAAAGGCAAAATCTCGGTAAAAATCTTTTGAAATTTCAATGGCTATCATATAATTTGTGCAGCGTTTTTATAAAGATTAAAATTATTTTTACTTGTGATAATGTGTTGACATAACTTGTATTTGAAAAGAGAGCATAGAAACTCCTCTTTTAAATAGGAACAGTTTTAGAGAAAAATAATTCCCCAAACTAAGAAAAAAATTAAAACAGGGAGCCTGGAGTCCTTGGCTCCCTCTAGTGGACTAAAAATTAAAAGTTTTCTTGGCAGTTTTTAATCGAGTACAATAAAAATAAAACATTATGATCAAAAGAATGAAACTAATAGGCTCATCTAATTCCCTAGGTATTCAAATACCACATGATTCCATAAACACAGGTTTGCATACATATTTATTAATATTATTCTTTTAAATAAAGAATGAAATAAATCAATAATAAAAACAATAGTAAATATATATATTTTAAAACATTTCACCATTTAGGTTACCAGAAATAATAATCATTCGTCTCGGTTATGGCTTCTATTTTTATCCTACGATGTGATCTTCCCTTTATCACATCATCCAGATGTTCTTTCTATTATCCGGGTATTCTTTTCTTGCTTTAACTTTTTTCCTATGGCAAATTAAAAAGCATAGAGTTCTCATTTATTTTTAAACAACCATTTATCAAGATTTAAGGATAGTAAAAAACTTTAATCTGATTATTTTTATAAGATTTTTATTTTAAATTAGATTTTGACTGTATAATAACTGCCATGTGCGTAGACATTTAAATTATTTTAAAAATTATATATAAATTATATAAAGACCCGCTTAAACATTTATTTCTAATTTTGAAAAACAAGCAATTGCTTCATTAATTTAGTCACTTAATGGAAATTTATTTTGGCCATCTCTGTATAATAATTTCTCATTTTACAATAACTTAACAATTCTGTATCTATCCTAAGTATCATTAGAGACTTCTAAGATGATTGATTTTGCAGTCACAAACATACAATAGTTAGTATTCACATGATCACTATCTCATACTAGCACATAATTGTTATTAAACAAAGCAAAACTCTCCATACAGTAGTGCCATCTTGTGCCAACAAGAGCAATCAATGGATGCCAGAAGGCTTGTGCATAAAATCCCTATCTAGTGCCTACTCCTCCAATATCCCCATACTCGTTTCTGGCTTGTGGCCATCATCAGTGAGGAGCCTTGGATCTGAGAGCACTGCACTTAGATCTTAGGATCTAATGCAACCCTCCAGCAGCCACCTTTTAACTCTACTTAACTACAAAACTATGAGAATTGAGTTCAGACCCATATGACTATATAAGCTATTGAGCTTAGATTGAAAATATTATTGTGTTTTCAATTTCATTCTCATAGTTTTGTAGTTAAGTAGAGTTAAAAAATGGCTGCTGGAGGGTTGCATTAGATCCTAAGATCTAGGTGCAGTGCTCTCAGATCCAAGGTTCCTCACTGATGATGGCCACAAGCCAGAAACTAGTATGGGGATATTGGATGAGTTGGCACTAGATAGGGATTTTATGCACAAGCCTTCTGGCATCCATTGATTGCTCTTGTTGACACAAGATGGCACTACTGTATGGAGAGTTTTGCTTAGTTTAATAATAGTTATTATTAATGGACGGGGATTATTAGTGAATAATAGTAGAAACCAAAGGTGATAACAGAAACATTTATGATTATTTAAATTATGTTAGCAGTAGCAGGAAGAAATCAAAAACGAAATACATGATTGAGAGAACAAATAGTTATCACTGATATCATTGAAAGAGTTAAAAGACTGAAATGGAGCTGAGCTGAACATATTTCTAGATGATGATAGATGGATAATTGAGGTTAATAAACATTGCATGATCACTATCTGTTATGCGTGCTCTTAACTGTTATTAAAACAGGCAAGACTCTATATACATATTGCCACTCAGTGCAAGCTAGAGTAATCAATGGATGCCAGAAGGTGTGTGGATAAAATCCTCATCTAGTGCCTACTCATCCAATATCCCCAGAGACTACATATGAGATGGACAGATGAAATAAGAAAGTTTGCTGCTGAGGTGTGGAGAAAGGAAGTTAGAGATCAAAGCAATTGGATTAGAGAGACTTTCATTCTGCAGTGAATTGATAAACATGAAGATGATGATAGAAAAACCTCATGAGGTTGTGATTTAAATTTGTAAATTTCAAAACTATATTAACAATTTCTCTCTATTGATTAATACTTTAGAACAGGGGTAGTCAACCTTTTTATACCTACTACCCACTTTTGTATCTCTGTTAGTAGTAAAATTTTCTAACCACCCACCGGTTTCACAGTAATGGTGATTTATAAAGTAGGGAAGTAACTTTACTTTATAAAATTTATAAAGCATAGTTATAGCAAGCTAAAGCATATAAATCTCTATGAATTTTTTTAAAAAAGTCAATTAAATTTTAAAAAAAAGAAAAAGAAAATGCTTCAGTGTTGGATAAAACCCCTACCACCCACCATGATGGCTGGAACACCCACTAGTGGGCAGTAGGGACCAGGTTGACTACCATTGCTTTAGAACATCAAAATATGGATTCAGAATATGACAAGTCTAAAAAATATTTATCAAAAGTAAATATTGATTAAAACAAGATGATTCCATACTTCCAAAAAAATTTTAAAGCATTTTAAAGAGAAGTATTTTGTGGAGAAATAAAAATAAAGGAAATTATTCAAGTCATTTAGATTTTGCTTCTAATGTAGTTAGTTGTTTTTGCAAACAACATTTCAGACCTTTTAGAAATATTACTTTATTAGAAAAAAGCAAATAAATACTAAAAAGATTAAAGCAATGTTCAGTGAGTTTCAAAAACAGAAAATAAAGTTAATAAATCGGTTCTGTTGGCAAATGAATCTGAGACTAGGATTGTCAATCAAAGAGAATTAGATAGACCACACAGCCAACTAAGGATAGATGTATGTTTGGTGGCAGCAATCATGGAAAGAAGATAAGCAGATATCATTGATATTGGTAAAAAAAATTAAAAAGCTGAAAGTTAACTGGGTTGGATGTATTGCTAGAAAAAATGCCAATAATTGAATTCTTAAACTGAAACCGAAGAATTGTAAAAATCTATAAAGAGGCCATGAGTAAAAGAAAGTTTGATAGGGAAGTTATGGATTGGAAAAACTGTATTAAATTAAAAAGATCTTCATTATTCTCTGTGTCAATATTGAATAAAAATGCTGAAAATTATTAAATTCAAGTTCTTTTTTTTTTCACATATGGACAATTTTTTTTTTTATAAGAGCTTTTTTGTTTATGAGTACTCATGTGTGTGTACTGTCATTAAACTTGAATTACTTGCAGGACAATCCAGATATAATAAGAGCATAGTAATTATCATACCTGTTTACTATACCTTAAGGATTGAGTTTGCGAGGGTGAACCTTTGGTAAATTTTTTCAAGTTACAATCAGATTTAGGATTTTAAAAAAAGCATTCTACTAATAGTTGCTTTTGGGTCAGTAAGCAGGCATAGTATTAAAAATTCCAATTAATTTGGCAGATGATGTGCTAATCGCTATGTCATATAGTCCTAATTAAATCTGAATTGTCCCGTGCACATTTTAATGGCTGATCTTTCTAGTCCGTTAAATTCTGTTGGAATTTGGTTTAAAATATCGATGCAAAACAAAAGTATTAATGAAATATTATAGGGTCATTGCCATCTCAGTGAAGATGGTCTTATATTCCTAGGGCACTGAAATCACGGTCTAAATATAATCTAACTGTGCTAATGAGAGAAAAAATCCCTTTAATTATCTTTTTCTCCCCATTTGACTTTGTCAAATAAGTACATATATATTACATTTGAACATCTCCTTATAATAGACATGGCGCGCACACACAATTTGTTTTATGCAATACAGTTTTTATCGCTCCTGTTAAATGAACATTGATTTACCCGATAAATACAAGAGTGCATTTTGAATTTGTTTCTACTTATTTCTACGTACGCGAACGTTGGCGAGATTATATATATATGCGCAAACTATCTTACAGCAATTTTTTTTACGGTTTTAAGTTTTTTAATGTTCATTAACGTTCATCTATTCTAATGTATATATTTAACTTACCCAATATCGCGAGGTAACGTCCGAATAATAGTACGGACATATTCCGGTCCAATAAAATATACAACAGGAATTATAAAGACGAATATACTTAATATCCAATGCAAATTTATTATGTTGACAATTCCTAGAAGTACGAGTGTTCCACTTACTACGGCCACTTTGTTCAAAATCTCGTCCATTTTTGTTTGTTGAAGTTTTGTGATGGCGATAAACGCGCGTTAAAAAGTTCCTAACTTTTTTTGAACTTTGTATTCATATTTCATTATGCTTGTCATGTGCTCTTAGAGTTGTAAATTCTTGCTATCTGCAATAATTATTTTTAAATATGAGTGTACACCATTTACGTTATATAAATAGCATAAATTACTTCACATAAAAAATAATAAATAAAGGAACTTTGATTAATATTTGAGTTTCCTTTCTATAAGATAAGATCTTTGCAGACAATGAGGGATTGTGAATCATTTTAATTGATTTAATTTTATATGCGTTAATTATTTTTATATATGATCGTCTTAATTAAACAAAATTAATGTAAATAATAGCTGTAAAAAAAGTATAATAGGAAAGTTTCATTTTTGAAATGCGAAGTGAAGACTAAAAAATAAATTATCATTCGGATAATACACCTTGGCATAATATCCAAGGCAATTTATTTTCCCCCGGATATTCTATCAAATGTTTCTAAGTACTGTACTTTAATTAATTAAATAACGCGCAGACGCAACTAATATTTTTCGATAAATAATCGGTTAATATACGATTACATTTATCAAAGAAATCCTTTCCGTCTCGACTAACTTTTTTAACGTCACAGCAATTTATAAAAGTTTTTTTTTTTTTAAACGAGTTATGCAAACTTTATATAATATATATTTAAACTATCATATTTTATTTATTCAAATCACTATGTTAGCTGTGAATATTAAATATTCAGTTTTTTTAAAAAAAGATGTTAGAAATAACAAGAAAGGATCGAAAACAAAATACGTGGAAGAGATGGCAAATAAGTATTTCTGACATCATTGAAAGAATTAGGCGACTGAAATGGATCTGGATTGAACCCATGGCACGACCAAATGATAATAGGTAGACAGTTGAGGTCTTAACCTAGAAATAAATCATATGTGAGATGGGTGGGTGAAATAAGTTTTTTGGTGTGATTTGGAGGGGAAAAGCTAAAGATAAGAGAAAGTGGATTAAGCTTGGAGAGACCTTTATTGGTCGAAAATGATGATATTTGAAAGTCATTAAATAGTTATAAAAAAGAATAATCAAATGTTTGTAGTTTGTAAAGAATCCGAGCACCGGAAGTTGAGTTATCATATTTATACTACTGCACTAAACCACAGTAGCAATTGGTAAGAGAATTTTTATATGTAATAATAGGTGGTAGCAGAGTACAAATTGATCACAGCTTATAACAGATGAATGTGAACAAAATAAAAGTTTGATTGTATTCAAGAAGTGTGCCATCATAGAATAGTTTATACTGGGGGTGGAGGACACAAAAAGATTTTATACAATAGATACCATATGTATAAAGAAATGCTTCTATTATAGAATAGAAATGATTGGCATGTTATTTGTAAGAGTATAGATAATGAACAAGTTGCATAAATAGTTGAATCAAAGAACTTCTATGATGTTAAAATTTTAGGAGAGCTTAAAGAGATGGGACGATGGTATTAATAACAGTCTTGAATACATCAAGGCATACATGAAAAACAATAAGATATGATGGTTATGGACTAATATTAATAACTGGAGAACAAAATAAGTTATATTTAATAGCAGTTAATGTGGAAAAAATTATCAGCAAAAAAAATAAAACAGTGCAGAAATTCAGAGATTAGTCATTAAAGATAAATATATTTTGATGAATGGATATTTTAGATAGATCATAAAATGTGATTAATTGTATGAAAAGTCAAACCTGGGAGATGATGTATTAATATACAAACATGTCAAAATATATCCATATATTAATCTCATTCTTTCCATATTTAATTTCCATTATTCCCAGAATTCAAACCCAGGAAGAAGATGCATCATCTTCTAGTTCAAAGTATATCAATATCACTTAATGGGTGAGTATGTGCAAATATGTGTGTGTGAGAATATGTGAAACTGTATGATAATATATGACAAATTGAGAATTGAATATAGAAAAATACCAACGATAGTCTTTAGTTTAAAATTATATATTTAACAAGTTTATTTACAATAAGCATAAATTTGGTAATGAAGTTATAACAAAAATAAATTATTTAATCATTGATCAATATTCTTTGATTATTACTATTTATATTTATTGATCCAACTCCCTTTTCTCTTGAAGAATAATTATTTGATGTCAATATTAATACAAAAAAATTAAATTATAACTTGTGATTATTCATGTTTACACTTGCTTGCTAATTTATTTTATCAAAATCATAATTTATTATCTCCAATAATTTGATTGGTTAGTTTATGCCAATCATATGCTGGTGGCATGGGATTTCCCTTCTATTGTGTTGGTTACTATAAAGACAGAAAAGACCATTCATGTTAGAGATAATTAATTATACACACTGAAAACAAATAACTAATTGATTATTAATAACAAACAAAAACACAAATAACAGTGTCACTGTACAAGTGTTGGAACTTAATATATATTAGGGTAAAATCTTACCTCTTTGGTGATGATCAGATCTATTTGCAAGCAAGTTAGCATCTGAACCTATATTTAATTTCAATTTACAATAAAGCTAATAAGGCTTATCCCTTCTTTAATGTATTAACAACTTAAGCCCCCCTCCCTCATTCTGTAACAAAGGAGAGAGATAAATGAAGAATTTTACATAAAAAAAAATATGTCAACCTAAAGATAGATTGAGAGTCCATAAGGAAAATCTCCTAAAAAGAGGTTATAATTATCCTCCTTACTCTGTTCATGTTTTAAGTAGTGGTGCTCGAGTGTTCCTAGACAATCCATTATGTTGATTATAATTTCTCTCTTAATATGGCCTGCTTTGAGATGTTGAATTTGTCACTTCATTTGTCAATAGTAAAGTTGGTGTTTCACAGCATAGATGATAAATGCTAGGTCGAATTAACTTCAGTTTTGGCAATTATAGCTCCATGGGTAATGATTTTCTTCCCCCAATGTCACTTTGCAATTAGCAATGCATGATTGTATGTGTTGCCATATATATATATATATTTAATAAAAGATTTTGAATAAATTAAGAAGTAAGATCTTTATTGTTAGATGTCTCGATTTAGAGTTAATTTAACTCTGGTTTAAAGTTGAAAACACTTTGGAGATGTTGAATAATTTAATGCTAATTTTGGAGGTTTTTACTTTAGAATTCCTTAGTTGGCTAGGTTCGAATCCATATACCTTTAATTTAGCTTTTTTCAATATCCAAAGAGTTATAGAGTTATTTTCCTTTAATGTTTCACTTTAATGCTGGCCAAATTCTCTGTTTGAACTGCAAGTTCAATTTCACCACTCAAACTTTGTGCAGGTTGTTTAGCCGATGAGATTTTTTTGTCTGATTTTTGAAAAGAAGGTTGCTTGTTTTTGTATTTTTCTAATCACCGAAATGAGGATGTTCTTTTTAATATGATTTTGATGACTTCAAATAGCAGGTTAGTGCTCATGATTCGGATTAATTATTTATGTCATTTGTTGTGATTAGTATATATAATATATTAATAACAAAAAAAATTTGTTTATTCTTTCTTTTAAATATTTTTGTATTTTCTGGCTTGTGTCTAAACCTATCTGATCATATTTCTCTTGAATTGTTAAAATGTATTTGAATTACATAACAATTGATGAGATGTTTTTAACAAAGGTTAGTGTTCATGCCTACATTTTATGGTTTATCATAAAAATAAATTAGATGTTTAATTGTGGAAACAGTTAATTTTTTTTCAGCTACAGTGCTTGTGACTACTTTCTTTTTTTTTTGTAATAAATTTTAATTGATTTTTACTCTCATATGTATAGTTTGTTTTCTATGAAAGGAAGAGAATGTTATAGTGGATCTTGGATTTGAATTATGCAAAGAGTGTTTTTAATTGCTTTGGAGGGATGTAAGACTGCATCTTACAATATATATATGAAATTTATTTTGCATTTCATAATTTCCTCAAAAAATCCTTTTATGTTCTTTGCATCATTTTTACAAAGTATTATAATCTTATTTTTACAGCATATTTCATTCTCTTCTCAATCAACTCTTCAAAAATCTTTTCCAAGTTTTTGTTATATCAATGTATTCTTCATTTTATTTTAATCATATTACAAACACTCATTAACTGTAATAACTATGTTTTTTAAAATCATTTTTACTGTGCTACAAAATATTTTTTTAAAAATTAATAACCTATTTGCTCAATGCAATTCTTATTCAAATGTCTTTATCACTATTCTCATAAGTTAATCAACCTCTCTAATACTTTAAATAACAAAATTGTTCACTGATTTTCTATCCAACTATCAGTGTACTTAGAATTTTACTGATGATTTGTGATGATCGTGTATTAGATGTGATAATATGTTGAATATCTAGAAAATTTTACTATTCAAATACAAATAATTGTTAGTAATAACAATACAAATAATTGTTAGTAATAACATGCAAATAAACAACACATGTTAGTAGATTACACAATGTTTTGAGTAGTAGTATTCTCTATTCTTTTTCAGATGTTATTAGTCTGACCAATGACAACATAAGCATAGGAGTTTAACTTACATCTTTAGATTCTAAAACATCAAATTTTAAGGCAATGCTCTAAACAACTGAGATATTCTGTCAAAGGCAATAGTCAGTAGAAATTTCATATACTTATCTATGGGATTGGTTCAAATCCTACTGATTCTTTCAATTTTTTTATTAATACTTTTTTCTAGGAGTGAGGTTAACTATAGAGTTGCATACATTATGTATTGCCACACTGAACTAATTTATAGGATTATCTGCCATTGCCATATGAGTAACTTCTTTTGGAACCTTTTCCTCTCTATCCAATATTTTTGTATTTTCCAATCAAAGAGTTGTTCATTAGTGCGTACATGGTCTGTTCCTGTAGACACATCTGTTTTTTGAATTTCTAACCATTAGTTTGTGATCTTTCAATCACTTTTCAACAAGGCAATTGGTCTCAGAAATATGCCTCCTTTCACATTTACATAGTATTTTATAGATGAAGTTTTTGTTTTTCAGCATTTTAAGTTTAAGTTTTATAAGAGTTAGAATTTCTTGAAGTGTGGTATGGCTTTGGAAAGTTGTTCTAATGTTATATTGATTGCATATTATCTTTAATTTGTCCACCATTCCTAATACGTATGGATACATTACAGTACCAATATTTGTTTTCCCCTTTTGGTGTTTTTTTTTGTTGTCTGTTAAAGATTTTCTTGATGACAGCTGATGGATATTTATTCTTTGTGAGAGTTTTGTTCTATGTAGATCTTTTCTTTTTCCCAATTGATGGTTTTTACACAAACTTCCTTTTGTTTGTTCCATAGTGATATCATAATTCCATGTTTTGTGCTTCTGGTGTAATTGGATGAACATGACAAATACTTGCTAGTGTTTGTTGGTTTCCTATACACTGTTGTTTTTACTTTTCCCTGAGGAAGTCTTGACATAAGAACATCTAAAAATGCCAATTTCAATTCTTGTTCTGATACCATTATAAATTTAATTGAAGGGGATACATTGTTTATGTGCATCCAGAATGACTGTAATCATGTGTCACCATGTAGCATACAACAAATGTATCATCAACATAACTAAGTCATACTTTATGTAGAAATGGAGCAGCATTTATGGCTGTAGTTCCAGGTTCTTCTATGTATATATTGCTAAACAAGGATGACAGCAGCAAGCTCATGGCCATCCCTTGATTTTGTTGGAAGAATTCTGAGTTATATTGAAAGTATGTTGTTATGTATAAAGTTAATAGTTTTATTATACTATCAATAGGTAGAGTTGTATCAGTTTACTTGACTGTACTTGTGTTAACATCTAATGGCCTCAAGTTACTACATCCACCTATCATAACCTTTATTATTTCCATCTGTATCTATTGCATTATTATTTTACATATTTATTTTAATATTAAATATTTTGTGCTTACACTTTATTGTATAATAAAACAGAAAGAGATGTTCTAAAACTAAATAAGTGCAAATCAAGTTAAATTAGATCAATCAAAATATCAGGCCGAGTTCCAATTCATGAACCTTTGAATCTGTAGTCTTATTACTAAACTAAATTTCACTTGGCTTCTAAAATCTGGCCTATTAGAACTGAACATAAATGCGGCAGTCAAACTGCAGTAAAGAATAAACAGGCATAAAGAAAATTATAACGTATTTTAGTTAATGAAGTAGTTATTCAAAATCTTGCTGTTGTAAGAGAAATCATTTAACAAATTTTCACTTAATATCTTATAAATATACAAATGTTATATAGAGATATACTGTAATTTAGAAAATAATTAAAAATTGAAAAGATGAATTTTATTATTTTGACAATTTCTAACATAAAAAATGAATGCATATTTCCTTGAGACTATAGTCGCATTTTCCCGGAGGTAATATTATCATAAATTTCCAATGTCAACGGTTCATAAGTAGAACTTTTAGAATTAAAATACATTAGCTGATCTGAAATTACAGTCGGGTTAAATCCCTCTTCTTGTAACCCAATTTTCTTCACTTTAAAAGTTCCTGTCAAAATAAAATAAGACAAAATTAAAAAAAAAAAAAACAGTATAAATTTTATGAATGTTTAAATTTTAACCAAAAAAAATTATATAATATTAAACTTGAAAAGATGAAAGTATTTTAATATTTATTTGATAAATATATATATATAAAATAAAATATTGGTAAAGGAGCTTTTAAAAAACTGTCTGCAGGGCAAAGGTCTCTCCAAAAATCATCTAAAGACGATTATTATTTGCCAGACTTGCCAAATGCTGCGTGGTGATAATTCTAATGTTTTCATTTTTGTTAAGAATATTTGGATATCCATTTACCACCCAATTAGTAGTAATTGATCATTTCTTAGAAACATCAAAAGCTAAAAAAAAGTTATCCCTGTTTACATGGATATAATCTCATTTCTATTCTTTATTATAATAATCCTGGATATATTTAGTCAATATATATATATTGTGATACTATACATTCAACTATATATACGTCATAAGATCAAGTTACCCTTGGTAATAACTCAACTGACTTATTAACCCAATCATTAACTATGATGAGCATATTGAAGGATATTATCAGCTTACAGTCTATTGCTGATAATGTTAATTCCATGCAGTAATATTTCCTGTTCATCATATGGATATAAATTTTTAGTATCTACATATACTAGAATGTTTATTAGTTTTAATGAGACATATTATTAAAAACCAGAATGGCACCATTAGCAACTTAAGTTTAAACTTATGAGATCCTGTTAGCAACAGATTATAGCTCTCAGGGTTTTGGAAACTTGCTGGTAATGTTACACTCTTTAATTAATTAGATGAAATGCACAAATGAACAAAGGCAGAACAGTAATAACAATAACAGCTTTATTCCAAACATAACATGTGAGTGATATTTACACCCTCTCAAACAATTAGCATTACAACAATTATATTAAAAAACAAAAAATATGTAATGCACATTCATCTAATCATAAAGTAAATACATATACAACATATAGAAATAAATTATTATGGTTAATAATTAACAATTTAGAAAAAATGTATATTTATACACATTCATAAATATAGTAAAAACTAAATAGTTCTCTTTCTTTCGTTTTAGTCTCTTGTATTTGAATCTGATCCTTTACCATAAAAATCTGTGTTATTTAAATAAATAAAAAAATAAGACTTTATCCAGTGATAATATTCCTTGCAACAACTTTTATTTTGTTTCCTTTCACAGAGTTTTGACATATATTTCTCATTTATTCACAGTTTAAAAAGAATTCTTCATTCACTATTTATTCCTAAGCAGATTATAATTACATAAATTTATCCGTGAGTTTTTTTATTTTATGTGGATTCTGAAAAATTTAATAAAATAATCATGACACTTCTACAGTATTCAGTTCATGGTTTGCTAGTCATTCTCTAACAATCATTTTTCTTCTCTGATAAGGCATGTTTAGCTATTTGTATATGATAGAGTTAGAATGAAAGCAATTAAATTTTTTTCTATGCTAGGATATTCAGCTAAACATTTCACTTTCTTCTTCTGTAGAATCAAAGAATGAACTGCTTAAGTTTCTTAGGAAGCCATTTGTTTAATATTTATCATACATATGTACAAAATTATTGCATATTTGATTAATATGGCACATCTTTTTACTTTCAATTTCCAGTGCATATATCCACATTCCGATGGTTTTTACAATAAAATCTGTGAGTCCACACTTGTATTTTCTCCAAAAAACTGTGGACTGGACTGGCAGCTGAGCTTATGATAGCATTTTTATATATTATAGACAATTACTTTCACTCAAGCTCCATAATGTGCTTATCAATAAACAGGTTAATTAATAAAAAAAATTCATTTACAATTATTATCAAAGTCTGTTTTTCAATAAACATAAAAAACGAATTAAGTTAATTCATCACGATTGGAAACAGAGAGACAGAGAAAATAATCAAATAATATTAATATTTTCCTTTTTAGTATTATAAATTTATTCATTATGAAATAGTTAAAACTTCAATTTAATTATTCCTTTTTCCTCTCCTTTTCCAAAACCGACTCTTACTATTAATAAAACCTTTTAAATTTTTGTATAAAATATTTGTTTGAAATAAAATGTAAATGAATCTATATGAACAGCAATGGAATAAATACTTTACTTAGTGAAGTTTTGGAATTAACTTGTTATTACTTAGTATTATATCACTTAATCATTTATCTACTGAGGGTTTCAAAATAAAGAAGAAAATATTCATTTTTAGTATATGACCTTGCTATTAATTAGCATTTTATAATTTAATCCTTTGTTTACTGAGAGTAAACATGCTTTTGATTATTAGCCTTTATATTTTATATTTACATTTAATATACAACGTGGCTACACATAGTTTCAACATATATATAAATACACGGAATCATAAACACACACATATATATATATATATAATGTTCTGTACAATTGTTTAAATAGAAAATATTGTTATAGAAAATGGCATACCCTCCCATTTAGCATTTGACAATATGTATAATAAGAAAGTGGTGTAGTTTCTTACTAAGTTCTCTTTATTTATAAAGAAACTTAGTAAAGAAGTGAATCACTTTTTTGTAAAGTACTAAGGAGAAGTGTATGCCATTTAGTATAATAGTATTTGCTATTTAAACAATTGTATAGAACATATATATATATATAAACTTTCTCACTGGTTAATATTATGTTATAATTGAGTTTAATACTTCAACACTCGTGTTTTGGATTGAGAGTATTTCATTTACTTAATAAACCAGTGGTGGAGTATTAATATTGATTATAACACACACACACACACATACACATATATATATATAGTAACAGCTGTGTTACATGGCACCCAATAATATAGTGTGTGCGCACAAAGTTGAAAAGAAAAGTAGAAATAAATACAGACAAAAATTTTGTAGACATTTTCTACATTTCCTGGAATAAAATAATCATAGTAAAAGATTAAATAATTTTGGAGTTAAAATAAAATTTTATTATAAATTAAACATTTAAAAAAAGGTCTAATAAATATTTTTATTGAATTCTGATTTTGAAATTACAAACAAGCATGTTTTATGATAAAATAGAACTGATAATTGCAAAAATTTCTATTATCTATCTTTGAAATTTTTTAATTAATGCTTGTATGCATTTTTCTATTTATTATTAAAAATCTTTGTAGATCATACTTGTAATAAAATTCCAAAAGTAGCTTTTAATTAAAAGGAATTGAAATTATTAACTTTTTCCAATCAAGAGATAAGAAAAAACAGTTTTTAATTAATTTGTTTTTGTCATCCCATCTAAAAGGTTGATAAGAAGATTACTTAGTTTGGCTAGTTTTTTGTTATAGTTTTGATAGTTGGTAATTACAGCAGTTAGTTGGCTAGAAGAATAGTCCAAATCAGGAAAGAAAACTACCATGAATAATATAAGACTGCAAGGACAATTCTAAAGGTAGCTCTACAATTCATGATGGTGGAGTTTGAATTCACATGGAGAAATGTGTTTTACAAGACAGTTTGCTTGCCTGAAGTATATCCAATCCTGGGCAGAAAGGGAATCACTACAGTTACCTGGACTATCCTTTCCCAATGATGACTTTAGACCATCTCACCAATGACTACTCACCAAGAGAATACCATCAGTTGACGAAGAATTAGTTTATATGTATGCTATTTCAGCTACATGTAGAGAAGCATAGATAAATGTATATATAATGTTACTCACCATTTTATATAATGATAATGAAATTTTAAATAATTTCTTTAGAAAATATAACATTTTTGTAAACCTATATTTTAAATTTAAAAATGTTATAATCAAGAGCAACCTGCAATAGTGATATATATATATATACCTTTACCCTGCTTAGCGATTGTCTACTTAGCGATATTTCGCAATAGCAATCATCATCAATTTGTACCCACTACTTCGATGTACAATCGATTATTCACTATAACAATCGGGGAAAATAAAAAAAAACATTTTGGCAGCCATCTTGAATTTTGCATCACTGATGATGTCAGAGATAGCTATATTATACACAAAAGCAAAAAATATATTATTGTAATATGTATACAGGTAATGACTTTGCTGTAATGGTATACATACAATATTTTATTCATAAAACCTTTAAAATATCTATAATTACTTTATCTATAATACTGTATACATCATATATAATAAATAACACAGCAAATGTTTATCCACTTTTTCTTTTAAAATACGTATATATGTTCTACAATAATATCAACAAATTAAAAATCCTTCTCCTTTTTCTTTTCAAAAACATTATTTTTTTATCTCAATACTGAACATATACAGTATATATATATTTATATAATACAAAAACTCCAATGTTTCAATGTTGATTTGTAATTAAATAATGTAAAAGAAAGAGTAATAAAATATAGCAGTGGGAAAGAGATATCCTTGAAAATGACTGTATGAAGATAAACAGTTGAAATGGAGTTTTGTATTATATAAATACTGTATATACAGTATATATATATATATGTTCAGTATTGAGATAAGAAAATAAGGTTTTTGAAAAGAAAAAGGAGGATTTTTAATTTGTTGATAATACTGTATACAAATACTCCAATATATATATATACAGTACAAGACAAATAAAATACCATTATCACAAACTTTCAAAAAAACACTAAATATGAATATTAAACTGTGCGTGTGTGTTTCTTAAATACGATATATTATTTTTAGAACACCTGGATAATTATGTAAAAATAGTTATTGATTTTGTAACTTCATTAATAAACATGTTGTTTACACTTAAGATGTTTCAAATCAGAAGAAAAACAACATTTTAAAATGATGTCGAATTAGAAAAGTTTAAAAAAAACAGATTGCATTTAATTAAAAATCTTTCTACTCGAACGAAGGGGAGGGGGCATTATTACATTAGTAAAAATATACAGTAAGAAAAATAAACCTACCTGTATGTTTTAGAAAATTAGAAGTTAGATTTTTTACTTTGAAAATAAGTTGATTTTTATTTCTATATGTTCAATTAAATAATTAACAATTAAACATTGTTTTTTAATTTGAATAATTTCACATAAGTAATAAAATAAATGTATAATAGTAATATATACTGTAATATAATTTTTTTAAAAAAGCACTTCAGTATAGATTTTTTTTTCATTATGATGAAAAACTTCCACGGAAGAATATAAAAAACTTTTAAATTCATATTTATTTTCATTGCTGTTCTGTACTTTTTAAAGTGAAAATATGCATTTTTTTTCCTAGTGATATAAAACTTTTCTTTTTAGATACTGTATTTAGTCATCATTGTCATGAAAAAAAATCAAGAAAATCTTTGAGCTTGGAAATCGATGTGGATATTTTACGTCACTGGAACCGACCAATTTTTTTCCCATAGACCCTCATTATAATTACATATTTTGTCTACGATATTCTTGCTTAATGATGAGTTTTGGAGGACCAATTGCCATCACTAAGCAGGGTAAAGGTGTATATATATATTGAGACATTATATTTTAAATAATTTCAATAGTGAAAATGGTATTTAAAAATATATTTTAAAAGATAAGTAAGTTTTGTTTGAATGAAATGATTGTTTCATAGATACTTCTAAAACTCCAAAATCTTTTAGAATAGAAAAAAGAAACCAAAAGAAGTTTGCCAGAATATATATTTTTAAAAGGCATTTATAATTAGTTAAGAATAATCTGATAAAAAAATTTTTTTAACCTGTTAAAGATTGATATTATTTTTATAAAAAAAGAAATAAATAGACTTAGGTTTAATAACTGATTCAGATTATTTTTTATATATATGCACACATAGGTATGAATTATATATATATATATTCCAAATGGAAGTAATTATGAAAAAATATTTTAATAATTTTATTATTTTGATAAATTCAAATATGATAAAAAATGAATTTTATTTATATGTTGGTCAATTTTTTTTACCAGATTAAAATAAATAATATTTAATATTTTTCTGCAATTAACCAAAAAAAAACTTGTTATGGATGGGTATGCAAGTTTTTTTGGTGTTATGGATGTGTTGTTTGGTAAGAATTATTGTGTGTAATTTTTGTTTGATTTTTTTTAAAATAAGAAGGAAGTTATATATATATGTTTTATGTAAAACCACTATAGTATTTTATATCATTTAAAAGTAATAACTAAAAATGTTTATTTTATAACAAGTTTAAATATGTTCAGAAATATTATGCCACATCTCTGTGTGCACATATCAATGCATGTCATGTAGACATATATGTAAAATTCAATCATTTTTTTATTATTAAATGTCAATTAATATGTTCATTTTAAAATTATAATGCATGTGCATTTTATGTAAATCCTTTAGGAGGTATTGTAAATCACAATGTGAGTTTTTTAAAAATTGTCTATTAATCAAAATCACAGGGATTAAATTATATGTCAATAACCTTATTCTAAAGACTGTAATATCATTTTTTATTGTTAATAAACTTGTATTCATTTGTTAAAATTATTCCAATGAACTTAATTCTAAATATTTTAGGACATTATGTATTGCATCATCTCTTGATTATAACAGTTATAGGGCTTATGTTCTCTGAGCTATATTTGTGCACAATGCCCTGATGCATTAAAGAGAATGTATTTAGTGTTATGGACATCCAGTGATGATGATGATATTCCCATCATCATCCTGTTTGATACAAAGAGAATATTTTTAAAGCCAATACATTATATTTCATTTTATTTTAATCTTATTAGAAATTAATTTTATAATGGCCAATACATTAATAGTACCAAGTGGCCAGAGCATTGATAATGATCAGCATGTTTTAATATCCTAGCATTATTTTTTCATTATTACGTATTCTTATGGATGAGCACTTAGTTTGTGCATCCAAATTAATGTTTAAATAATTGCCCCAAGCTGGAAAAGGCTCTTATACTTATACTTATTGATAATGTTGGTGATGTATAGTTTCTCTAAGGAGTTAATTGGGCTAATCTCACAGAAAGAAATCAAGATCTCACAGAGAGTTCAGAGTGATCTCTTCAGGTTGGTCATGTTCTTTAATATATATAATTATTTATATATTTTTAATGTATCTTACTTACTAGATCTTATATATTTATATATTTTTTGAAATTTTATATTTATATTTTCATTGTGATCACTATTTGAAATATTCAGATTTTGTTATTATATATATATAGAACCTGATTGAAATCTGATTCAATGGTGTTATTAAAAAAAAAAAAATTAAGTTTTTAATTTTCACTAAACATTTAATGTTTCAATTTTATTATTATTTAAAAAGAATATGTGTATCAAAATACATATGCGTTTATATGTAAAATGGATCATTTCAATGTTTATCAATTTATTCTTAAAATAGTTTTCTTTTTACTTTAAATCAATTTGATTTAAAAACAAGCAGTCTTGCTAATTACATTCCTGTAGCTTTTATATTAATTATTTTAAAGTTCATTATGAAAAGTGGAGATTTGATTTGTGTTGTTTTTGTTTTAATAAACCCGGGGTAGAATTCTTAGATTAGATTGAGCTGGAGATTAATATTTGCCCTGCCTTAGGCATAGCATTCAACAACAAGGAAAGTGTTTCATGGGAAATGGAGGAAGGTATAAATAATACCAAAAATTTCATGAGTTAGTCTATTCTATTCTAACCTAGAGAGATTAAGTTAGCACTTCGTCAAGGTGATTCATTCAGCTCCTTATTTCCAATATTCAGTCAGATTAATAACGTCTTCAACGTTTGTACCATTAGCAGTTTGAACATTTAATCTTTAAAAGCAAAATTTGCAGTTACTAAAACAATTTTGCTTTCTCTGTGATGTCAAAATATACTGCTATATGTTTGATAACCAACAATATTTGTGCTAGTTTAACTCAGAAGATGGACCCATGCCTGCCAGCTTTCCTTCAATCCTGCAATGAACACCTAAAATAAACAGGACTCAGCTGCCTCTACCTTGCCTTTGTCAATGACCTAGTGCGCACTCTATGTGAACATCATTTTTACCGAAAGGTAACTATTTTCTTTTTTATTCTTCCCAGGGTAAATTAATTCTCATTAAATCTCTGCTCAATCTAATTTAAAAAATCTGTGTTCATAAGCTTAAGTAATATTTATATTCATATTTAATCTTTATTGTGTTTTCTTGAATTTTTGTAATGGGTTTTGGAATCTTAGTTTTAAGATTCCCAAATTTGCTTTCAATTTTTGTTTATTGGAGAGTGACGAGTGAGTTTTATATTTTTATGCCTCGCTTTTTATAAATGCTTTGGCAGGCATGCATTTTATATGCTTATCTGTAATTATTTTAGTATTCAATAATTAATTTGTAAACACTGTGTTTGCACTTTCGCAAACCTCCGAAAATCTTTTGGCTGGCTACTTTATTGCCTAATTTTCCGCAGGTGGAGATTTTGTTTCTAATATCTCTAAAAGCGGAAATTAGAATTGTTCTTCTTTGTAATTTTATAAGTCATCAGCAGGAAGAGAAAATTTATCCCTTTTTAAATTACAGGTGAGCGATACTTTCGTTCTGCTAAAGTGTTTACCACTTTTAATATTTTCGTACTCATGTGCACTCTCCGATAGATTTATTTTTGTATTTCTTACATTTGCTTTAAATTTATCAGAGCATGTACTCAGAATTTGTTTGTAATTTATTTTCTTTAATTGCTGGGGCAGACATAACTGTTTTTCTAATGACTTACTTGTCTCTTATTGAAACCCTTAATTATTAATTTTAGAGTAATTGTCGCCAATCGTTTGGCTGGAATTCACCAGTTTTAATTGTTTTACTTCATTTCAATCATATTTTTTGTTTGTTCTTGAGGTGGATCAATCACCATTATTTTAAACATAATAATAGGTGCAGCTCATACCAACATAAGGACATTCACGGTCTGACCATTTTTGGACCTCGAAAAGTCATTGGTGCTGGTTTCTTTGATCGGTTTCAAGAGCATATTATTTAAATATCTGAAAGTGAGGACCAATGTTTGGGTGAATCCTCTGCTGAATAAACTTTACTTCCTCCCTTTATAATTTGTTATTAGAAAATCAGTCGGTCTGTCATAGCTTTGCCTTTAGTATTTCTGGTACACGCCTGAGTTAACCCTGTTTATTGCGTCAATAAATTATACTTCATAATTTATTTTCTCTTAATAAAAATTTTGTGGAATATGTTTAAACTTAATTTGGCTGACGTTTGTCTTTGTGCTTTTTGTCTCAATTGTCTAAACAATTTAAGATCTCTTGTGTCTCCATGAGTCTAGTCAGCACAAACCATCATCATCTATTCTGATCACAGTACACAAATTTTCCATGGATATGTATGTGATGTATGGTGGCTCCCAAACAAAACCTCCCATTCCAACTTCCCTCCTTCCTCCCCCCCCCAATTCCCCACCCCTCCCCCCCCCCAACAAAATTTTTTCTTCCCCCCCCCCCCCCCCAAAAAAATACCTCCCCTCCCCCCCTAACCCCCCAACCCCCCCCCCCCCCCCCTCCCCCCCCCCCCCCCCCCCCCCCCCACCCCCCCCCCCCCCCCCCACCCCCCCGCCCTCTATATCAGAATAGATTGAGTATCCAGCACAATATATATATAATATAACATCAGCAAGCATGACTACTGTAACTATATCATGCCACATTCTCTTCATAAGTGTAAAATTGTGAATAACTTAGTTCTTATAGATCCATTCCACACTTCACTATTACATCATTTATATAGTTGGAGTGTGATGGTTTTCTTTTATTCATTCCATTTTTCATTATAAACATCAATAATCTTAAACTGAAATTTGATTACTATCTCTAATTACATGTTCAAAAGAGCATCAATTTTCTTTACATAAATTTTTGTATCTTCCAATATTAAATTTTTGGTATAGTTCTTTATTTATGATATTTTATGCAACAAATTCTTTCAAAACTCATGATCTAAGTCTTCTTTGTTATCATTCATAAATAGAAACATCTAAAATGCCTTTAATATTGTTGCTCTGTATGCTGTTTTTTCTCTACTAAGACTTACGAATAGTTTGAATGATATTTATGATTTTGGTGATTCTGACAGTTATTTTATGTATGAACTACAAATTTTAAGTCATAGATAGATAAACTTTTCTATATTCTTCAATTGAAAATCATTAACAACTATTTTTGCTGCCAAATAGACTTTGGTTTTATTATATATAGTTAATCCATACTATTTTTATTTTTAAATTTTTATATTGTGCTGCTTGTTTTAAGTATATATATCTTACCATTTTAAATAATGTCAATATTAGCTATAAAATTCATGTTATTAGTTCGTGTTTTATGCAATAAGGTGATTCAAATTTGATCTTGTATTTACTCTGCTAAATGTAAGAAGAATAATATTGACGAAATAGAATTGATTATATTTATATCTATTAATTTCAAACCATAGGCTAACTTTATTACATACCCTTACTGTTATTTTGATACTGCTGTGTGTTTTTTAATTTAATATCCACTCTATGTGACTCCAAATAATCTATTTAGTTTGATAAGAATACTGTTACATGCCCACTGAAAATCATTCAAACATTTGCTAGACTTTATCAATTTTTCATTAAATTATGTCACATTATATTTTTTTGAAAATCCCACGTTTATCTAAGATGTCCTAACTGATGTTAAAGTCATTCTTCATATAATGAGCAACACTTTTCAGAAGTGACTGAATAGTGCAGGGTTGATGAATTCAGTATATATTATTTCATATGAAGCATAACCAGAATTGGTATTTTAATTTATCCAACAACATTACATATATATATATGCTTAATGGACATTTGTCAATGTATATGCTGAAGATTTGTAAACTTGTAGGCAGTTTTAAAAAGTAACAATTTATATTTAACAGTGATAATTGAACTTAATTTGTAGTCTTTAAAAGCTTGTTTCCTTTGACCTATTTAATTTTTATTTCGTATCAGTTGGTAAAACAAACAATTTTATTTTTTTTATTATTTTTTTTAATTTTATAAATGAATAAAATGATGTCACTAGAAGCAAATGGTACCTGCTGTGTTAACACTGTTTTAATTAAAGTCCATGATAACTAAAATAATAGAAAATGCGCATTCCAATACATGTGCTTCAGAATCAAATGAAAGCTATACGAATTCAATTAACAGCAACCGAAAACAATTTTTAATGAACAGAAAAAATAACAGATTAATCGAATTTGATGTTAATAATCAAAACTTAAAAATTAAAAAGGTCCATTGAAATGAATTTAAGTTATTAAGTCTTTAAATAAAGACTTTTTTTAAAAAAATCGCACATATATATCTAGTTAAGTTTAAAACGTTACGTATTCTAAAAACGTCTCAAATGAATATTTATTATAGCCATCATTAGCATCTGGTCAAAATTATATATAGCCATAATAATTCTAGAAAAGAAACTAGTTCAAAAAATACTCAAAGTTTAGTTTTGCAAGCATATCCACACATATCACACGCTGATTCTTTAAACAGTCATATATATATATCTTCTCACATATAACTTTTTAATAAGCAATAAGTAATAAATCTTTTTAAAGTATCTTTAATATATCAGCAAGAGGATCTGCCTTTTCCAAAAAAATCATTCTTCAATTTTATTGTTTAGCATATGCATTACTTTTTATCCATTTCACATGTAAATTCAATGAAAATAGTCCTTATGATTATAGATTCATATTATCATGTCTAGAAAGATGTTGCCATAATATTTTCTGAATATCATGGAGCATTTTCAAATAAGTTGTTTCTCTATGTTATAATGATAGGAACTCGTGTATTATTTCCATGAAATAAATTTAGCACAATAATAACCAAATTTAATTAAAATGGTTACATCAATATGTTAGATAGTCTGTCTTTTAACTAATTTAATACCATAGGATCACATTGGAATCTGTGCTACCATTTTGCACACAAGTCTACACCTCTCCCTAAAATGCTGCAAAACATTTAAAGTGATTTACATTCTCAACGTGATAGCTGTTAAAGTTGAAGTATTTGAAAATTAATTACTTAACTAAATCCAAACTAATAATAATAATAAAATGCCTTCTATTATTTAAAACTTTCCAATTCTTTTTTTTTTTTTTTTTGCCTTTTTTGCATTGTTTTAGCCTTTCATGTTATTATATTTAAACTCCTGTTTAAAAAAAAAAAAACAACAACTTCAAAAATTAATTTCTATGAATCTGTTAATATCTTTATTCAGTCAAAACAATGAAACAAAAGATAATAAAAAACATTATATTCAATCACATAAAATCGGGTTTTGAAAATTTTTAAATAATAAATTGATAGTTTAATTTAATTTTACATTAATTTTTTTAAAACTTAAACATATTTGAGTAATACATAATAACTATATCATTGTTAGATATTAGTTTACAAACTAATTGCAAAGAAAAAGTTCCAAACTGTTTGTTTATATTCGTATTCTGAAAAAACAAATAACACCTTTATACAATAATTTGCCAAAGTTTGTATGCCTGAAACGTGTCACATTTTAATATTACACATATTCTTATCATAGAAATATTTTATATAAATGAATACATTCCGTAGTAGTTAATCATAATTTTTAAATCCATTATTTTCTGCTATTTCACCCAAATTTTCAAATTTTATTTTTTTAAAGCTTTTTGAATTTTAATGTGTTTTAATTTTGTTATTTATACAATAATGATTCTATACATAAAAAAAAAAAAGATAAAATAATTGCAGGATAATTCCATTAAAACTAATATGCATCTTGTATAAGCTATAATGAAAAATTCCATATATGAAACAATATGGTAAATATATATTTGCACCAATTAACAATTCAGTTACTAATTGAAAAAATCATCACTAAAAGTTTCCTGCCAAGGACGACATCTTAAGTGCTAATTAACACAGCATAAAATAAATGTGTAAACTATATTAATGTTTCACTAATCCAATTCACATTGTGGTTATCATTAATATGAAAAGAACTTCAAACATAAAATTCTAATTTAAATTCATTGGAGTAATTGCTGAAGATTAAGAATTATCACCTATTAATACCTAATTTTCTTGGCAGTTTTCATCTTTCTAGTTTTCTGATAACATGTACTTTAATCATACTAATCAATAATCATTCTCTGAGATAAATCTCTTAAGAACATTACAGTCTTGAAATAAATATTTTCTGTTAGTCAAAGTATGATAGGATTTTAATGTACCTTCATTTGGACGTTTCATTGTCTTTATTTCTGTTTAGCATAAGAATTCATAATATAGTATTTTTTTATGAATTCCACTATTCTGTGTCCTCTCTCATTTTTATGACCATGAATCATTTACTAAGTCTAGCATTAATGTTTCCATCATAATTTTAAAATGTTATTTGTTTTGATCTAAAGTATTTTGATCATCCATATAAAAATCCTCTAACTTCAACAAAATGTGAACTTGTTAGGAAATAAATCTGGGTTATCTCCCTTTGATATCTTCTATTAACTTGGAAAACTAATCTTGCCTCTATATCTGAAATAGCATTAATCTCTTTAATTTTATTTTTCTACTGTTTTGTCATAATCTCACTCCCTTATACTTTCAATATTTCTCCTTAATATAAAGTTCACATAACATTTTTAAAATCATTTGACTCTTCGCTTTTTTTTCTAATTTCACAAAATCCAACAATGTCCCATTTAATAATAGACATTTCTTCCAATTCATGATAATCTTCCTTCACTTGAAAATGATTTGCATTTATATTTACTTAAATAATGAGATGTCATCAAATGAAAATCTGGGTTTGTAATCAGGGGATTTTTAGCATCATCTGCTTTTGATACCAATCATTGCTTTGGTTCTTATATTTACAGTCTCCTAAGAATAATGGCTGTTTTTTTTACTTTTGCCTCATTCATCATGCCTTGAAGAAAACTCAAGTGATGTTTAAGTTAAACATTGTCAGCAGCTAAGAAAAAAATCATGATTATTAAAGTCTTAAACTCAGAAGTAAGAGCCAGTAAGCTCATTATGTTAGCTGGTGTGTATCAAAAAGCAGCCAGGTTATTTATCATAAGAATAATCACATAGGAGTAGCAGTTACAATGACAGGAACATAAAAAATGGATATTGTCCTCCTTCATATCTTTAAGAAATGAGGAAGGAACAGGGATCTTTACAGTTAATTGTAAACTCCTTTCTGCAATCAGAATATATATAAATGCATATGCATATAATTGTCAACAGTAGTGAGAAACAAATGAAACTAATACCCTTTCAGTTGCCCTCATTTTTTTGAAATCTATTATATAGAAAATATTCCTTATTATAAAGGTTCAATGACAAACATATCTACAATAATCTTTCATAGAAAAAAAAAGTGGACATAGCATCATATATTAGACTCATAAATAACCAATTGGAGAGTGACTTTCAACCTTGTTTTACTCTTTAGCTAAGGTTTGTTTTATACCCGTTTATCAAATAATATTGAGTGGATATCTGCAAAGAAAGAGTCAGCTATTTAAAAGAAAAATATTATCTGATAGGAATGTGAATTTTTTTTTAAAGATTTTACATTTCTGGTTTGACAAACTGGGTTGTGTGTAAATGAAGTAAGAATTTTATGTTGCAATAAATCACAAAAATCTTTTGCCAGAAATCATTATTTTGCACACTTGATAATCCCCTCTTTCATAATTCAAAATAAACTTAAAGAATTATTTTCATGATTGATATAAAACAATGATTTATTCATTACATTTTAAAAAATGTGAGAATGTATTTATATTTTCAATTGTGTTGTATATATATTGTAATGGAAAAGAAAATAATCTAGACCATTCGTAATGGAAAGAATAATCTAGAAAAATCTCCTCATCGAGGCAGTCATTTGCAATGGATCAATTATCACTAACCATGTAAGTAGTATTATATACCAATTGGACAAACCAACCTGTAACTAACCATATTCTATTCCTATCTTTCTTATATACCTGGGTGCCGTTAGGTTATCTGAATCTAGATAAAATCACTTTGGATACCTACTTATAATTGAAACTAGTTTGAACCTCAGGTGGTACATTATTTTAATGGTATGTAGAATTTCCATTCTGTAACAGTATATAGTCTGCACCTTTGTTAAAGGTAAAACATTGACATTATTCCATAATTGTGCAGATACATTCTGGTACAAGCTCTAAGACAAATTCTCATATAGATCACATTTAATAGTTTAACATCATAAAACCTTTTAGGAGCTCATATTTCATAATTTAACATAATAAGTCTTTCAAGCTCATATTTAATAATATTATAAGTTTTATTAGCTCATATTTAATACTATAGATCATCGATGATAGTCATATCTATTATGCTGGCTCACAAACAACAAACAAAGTGAAAGCCATTATTTGTATGCCATTTAGTATATTTATCTAGATTATTTATTAATTAAAATGATGATGATGATAATGATGGCAATGATACTTCCATCCTCATCTTTATGCCTAACTCACATCACAAGTCATGTCTTTTATCAATCTATAATTATTTACTAAAATATTGTTACACCTGTCAATTCTGCTTATGATCGGAATTCACCTGCGATGATGATGACTAAACTAATTTTCACAAGACAATAATTAACTTTAAAAAGCATATAAACTTCTTTTAATCAAAAAAAAATTAAATTTTATTATTAGTTAGTCTTCAATATACAAATATAAAATTTACATAATTAATAATAAAAAATAATTACATTCAAATAATAATAATAACCAAATTTTCTCTCCCCATCTCCCCTAATGTAATTTACACTCAATTGTTAGATGCATATACCATGGTATATGCATGTTACTATATTTAGTGGGTGTATGGAAGTTTCTTATCATGGAAAATTTTAATTTCATAAATAAACACCTGAAATATGCACATATTCGGATATAATCTTTAAAAAAAAAGATAGTCAACAAATAGGTAGACAAAAGTTTAGTTGAATTATAAAGATAAGAATATCTAAAAGAAATCTCTTTTAAATTATAATCCTCATTATCTCAACTTCTATTAAGCTAGGTTGCTAATTACTTTAAAATCTATCTCTCACTATAATAAATTTCTATCCCTGTTCTTTTTTTCAAAATTCGAGTGTTCATATAAAGCAGGGGTGGCCAACTTTTGTGTTCATAAGATCTACTTTTTATTTTAAAAATGTGTTGTGATCGACTTGTCGTCATAGGAATAGTCGAAGTGGAGGGAGGTATGAAATAAATACTATTTTTATATATCTATCTCCATAAAAAATAACAATTATTTAACAGACCAAAAAACTCATGTCTGGAGGATTTAAAGTAACATGAGTAATTATTAACAATATTTATCAATTCAAATTAGCTACATTAAATCAAGATTAAAAATATTATTTTCAATAATGATATGACTTAGTGGACTTCACCTATCTAGAATTGAAAAAAAACTTAACAAAAACAAAAATAATAAAAAAACTTGAAAATATTGTATTAATTTGTTTCACTCATAACCCGATGGCTCTTGCCAGATTACCCTCATGATCAACCAAAATTGGCTTCATGATTGACTGATGGATCACGATTGACCTATTGGACACCCCTGATATAGAACATTTATATCCAAGCATACAGATAGTGTCATGTGTGTGTTATCCACCATTACTAAATCTTGTGTTTAACCTTTACATATAATATGAATAACATATTTTTCATGATACCTGAATTAATACATAAAATTTTTTTTTTATAAAAAAATACATATATAAATGGTTACATGTAATGATAATCAAATAACGCATAATATATTGATAAAGGCAATATTCATCATTATTGAAAAACCCTTTTTTTAATTATTGAGGTTTATTTCAAGAGATAGATAAATGGATTTAAAAGAAAATTGTTAAGAGTCATTGAGAAAGTAAAATAAAATTGATATTACCAGGCTCCTCTTCTATTTCCGATATAAAGACATTTCAGTTAGTTTAATGAATTTTCACTACAGTAAGGTTTGTTCAAGATTAAAATTTTGAATTCAGCAATGGCAGAGATGAAGCAATAGCACTAACAAGGTTGGAGTCTTCTTTCATCTGGAGATCAGCCATAGGATGCTATTTGTTATTTTCCTTCTCAAATTTAAATCTTCAGATATGCTAGAGTTCTTTGGGTAGCCAAAGGCATCCTCAACAAAATATTGTTTTTTAGCCATCCATTCTGCTGTAGAATCCTTCAAGATGTATATAATAAAAAAAGTGTTGATTCCAAGAGGCAATCAGACTTATCAAAACTTATCGATCTTTTCTTTTAAATCTTTTTTAAGACTATGTGTGTGCTGGTTTTTTAATGATATCATGCACACTTATTTATTCAAATGCTTGATTATCTATAAAATGTACCTTATCAGTGCAGCTGCAATACAAATATCTGATCTCTTTGATCTTTATCTTTCTTCAAAATTCATTTTGGGGTGATCCAAAACAATCTGCGGTCTCTTTGTAACTGTAATTACTTACTAATGAGTTATTTTTCTCTCTTAAGTTTTAACACTAGATTGAAATCTTTAGAATTGACAATCTTTCTCTCTCAGGTTTAACACTTTTAAATAAAAAAGAGATTGGACTTAAATAATTTTAAAAAGAAAACCTTTTTACACAGAAATTATGAAAATATTAAAAATCTTTTGCTATGTATTTCAATGTCTAAAACTGTGTTCACATATACACACATATACACATACACACATATTCAAAACTCTCATAACTAGTAAAAGCAAAGATGGCAAAAATATATATTGAATTAATGATTGCTTGGTAAAAGCAAATTAAATGATATGAAAAGCTAAAAATTATGACTATTATTAGGAATAAAAAGTCCTATACTAAATTAGTAATGAAAAAGTGTTAAAATTACTATTAATAATGAAAGAACAAAATTATAATTCATTAGGTATAAAATTGAACAAATTAATAAGTAGACCTAGAAAACTAATACTACATGGAGTTCATGTCTACAGGCAACTATTTATATATGCTCAATGTTTTAATTCTTAAATATAATTACTAAACTATTCAAAATATATACATTGTCCCTTTCACTAATAAGTCAGTTGAAGAGAAGACAAAAAATGTCTCCTCCTTTCCTTCTGAGGTCTTTGGGGTTTATAATGTAGGGTTTTAATTCAACACCCTACAACCTATAGAATAACAAACAGGAAATAGTGAGTGAAGTAGCAATTATTTTGTTTTGTTGTAATAATTATTATCTCAATTGCTGAACTGTCTTCATTAAATGATGTAATCAATATTTATACAATTATATCATTACCACCACCATTTTAGCCATTATAAGTTTACTGTGGGGATATAGTCCTCAGTTTTTCTTATCCATATTTTATTTTCTTCATATCATTGCATCCATGTGTAATCTAATTACAATTTCTTTGGATTCAGTTTAGTAATCAATTCTCATTTATTGGACTCTCTCTTAGCTTACATTTAATGATGTCAATACTATTTGTTTTTTCCTCATTCATGAATTTTATTTAAACTATTTTTATCAATACAATATACATTTTTTCATATTCTGCAGTATAATCTACAAAATCTGTAATCATTTTTTATTAAGTGCCCAATTACAGAAATGTAAGTAATAAAAAATATTTATTAAAAAATCTTTCTTTTTAAATATACAGATATATTTTTTTCTTTTATAAATATATTAAATAACCTCCACACCATCACACATTTAAAAAAAATCATATGACCAAAGTTCCAATAAAAGACAAATAACTCCCAAAATGCATTTTGAGCTGAAGCTGTGCTTATCGGTGATTCAGGTCACAATCTCTGACATTTATCTTTACCATATGTACAATATTTATAAATAATAAATTATTACATTTTAATTTACAAGGTTTTTTTTTAATATTAGGGTATGAGCACAGACTTTCACATGACCCACCACTCTCCACTCTATCTAATAACACTGATACACTTAAACATACATATGTTGAAAAGATAAATAATCACCAATATACATATTTCATGCTAAACCAGCAATCATCAGTTGGTCCAGATTATCATCTCTACACATATATACTATAAGTGCTCAGATATATATTAAGATAGTAACAAGTACAACCCATGAGAATGTAATTCTATAAATCATTCCATTCATTATATTTTAACTGGGTTAATAATCTGCTCAAAGTATTTCCAGTCGTTAACTTTTTTCAATTCACTGCTGTAATTCTTTATTTTCTCGTTTAAAAAAAATCTTTCACGTGATAGCTCTCGTAATATTTCCCATAATTCTGCAGCAATATTATGATCAACCATACCACTATCAAAATAGTAATGACTTCCACTTAGTTTGACTTTATTTACACTTTACTTTACAAATTACTTTCCATAAAACTGACGAAATTTTTTTTTGAAGAAAAATCTTTTTAGTTCCATCATATAGTTTAACTACTGCTATTATATTTTGATAAATGTTTGTCAGAATTTTATACTATTCTGAATATATATCATATAGGACACAAGCTTTCATTTCAGTGGAAATGTCTACAGAATCAAATTCCTTTTTGTAATTATAAATCCATACAAAATAGCACTATTATTTCTTTTTCCCACAACTTTTCTTAATAATTAAAGATAATATACCATAGTCATTTGGTTTTGATTCTTATTTCCCTGTAAATAATTTGTAAAAATCTAGATAAATATCTTACATAAGAGTAATAAATAACTAGCATGCTGTGACTTCTATGATTGCTTTCTTATCCTTCTTAAATAACAATGTGTCCTTGCATGATGTAGAGGTCTCTCTTGTAATAAAATAAAGCACACAGGACACATGTACTAAGGTTACAGCCTTATATAAATATTAGTTCAGTAATAGAATGGTAGCCTCTAGAGCAGTGGATTTCAACCTTCCTAATGCCATGACCCTTTAACACAGTTTCTTATGTTGTGGTTACCCCAATTAATTTTTCTATTGTTGTGAATCAAAAATGTGTTTTCCAGTGGTCTTAGGTGACCCATGTGAAAGGGTTGTTTGACCCTCAAAGGGGATGGGTCCCACAGGTTGAGAACCGCTGCTCTGGAGCATAATATCCATGAATCACAGCCCAGTTCTATCACTTCAAGGTTTCAAAATTCTTAGGACTCCAGAGCAAGAAATGATTTTATTTTATTTAATTCATCTGTTTTATATCTGCATCATTTAGACAATTATGTTTACAGCTTTGCTAATAATTTTTTTCCATTTCTTTTACTGCTTTCTACAAAAACATTAATGAACCCATCAATCTCTTAAGCTTTTCTTATTTTTCATAGATTTTTTCAATTTTTTTTAAAAAAAAATTGCATAGCATGTTGAACAATACTGTAAATAAAAGAGTTATTTATTTATTATAGTATAGTTGTCCAGAACTTTTTTTTTTACATATTTCAACAATAATTTACCAATTATACTATTACTTTTTTAGTGCTGAAATATTTTTTTTCTAATGCCAAATGTATCTTTGAGACTTTTATTCTTTGGTGTTATTTTGCTTCTCATTTCACAGTTATTTTTATTTATGTTACAGTTAACAATGTTCTGTGCTATGTTACAGAATTCCAGACGGTCAATTATTTTAAACAAAAATTCTTTTCATATTTTTGTTTACTCATGCATGCATTGCCTTGATAAAGTTCTTTCTATTTGTGAAACTACTGATGGTAATGAATCTGCTTCTTTTTATTGATTTTGTTCAAATGTGAATTATCTATAAGCTCTGATAACAATTTAAATAATAAGTTTTAGCTTAAATTCATTCAAATGTTTTGTAAGACTAATAAGCTTAATAGCTTTTGCCTCTCCAACTTTGCATTAAAACATATCTTACATCTCATTAATTGATCATTTTCTGTGTCAAATTAATTAAGAATGTAATAGTCTTTATTGTCAAATTACTGCTCATATTTCTGTGCTTTCTTGTCTGACCTCTTTGAATTTTTTTTTGGCTAAAAAAATAGAATTGATACTATATATTTTCTAGGTTTTTTTTATATTTATCAGTGTACCTCTCATCTGAATTTTACCCTATCCAACTATATATCAGTACAGAGAATCAAACCACCAATATCTACAGTGCTATGATGGTTTATTCTTCTATAAGGTGTTAAAGGTGAATAAAAACCAATTCCTACCTTGCTTAAGATGGTATAATAAAAACATATCAAGCTGTCAACATGGGCCTGAAGATTTAAGTGCCAATTCATCCAGCTCATCAGAAGAACAACTGCTGTTTATGAAGAGCATGCATCGTGTGAGGGTGGTCTGATTTTATATATTGATGGATAGTTGTAATAAGGTGATCTTATTTTCTATGAATTCCAAAAATATTTGACTTGTCTTACTTTTGTTTCCATAAAACAAATTCTGATATTGATGTCTTTCAAGACAATTTTAAATGTTTGCTGTACTTCTATATAAATATCATATACTTCATGAATATGAGAGATTGTTGAGTTATAAACCTAAATTACTTGTACTTGATATCTTCAGATTATTTTTTCAATTTTTAAACTATTATCAAACTATACATTCTTGATTTTACATCTTTTATCTATAATGAGTTTCCAACTTCACAGGTCATCCCATTCTTTCAACTTTCCTTTTTTACTTGAAAGTGATTTTGTGGATATCTGAACAAGAAGCCAACATTGAATAGCAGTCTAAGCCTATATGCAGATTTTTTTTAGTATTTTTTTGTTCATTCATTAACTGCTGATTTGGATGATGACTTTGCAGTTTCTACGACATGAGAGTCACAATTTTCTTTTGTTTATTATAAGAAAACAATGTTTAATTTGCACACAGATAAACACATATATCATAACATCTCAATAAGTATTTTAATTAGGAACTATTGAAGCTGGAAATATAGTACATATTCCTGCTTCACCTAGTGCCAATCTCATCAACACTAGTCTGGGTTTGAACCCAATCTTTATTAACTGACACCCATCTCATAATAGGTGGTAGTATATTTTAATCAGTTATTATAATCTTTTATATTTCATCAATCTTATTTTATAATTAAAACTAACCTTTTTATATTAGTTTTATTTATTTTATATTTGTAAAAATGTATATTGTGTTTATTTTATCAAATTGAATTGAATCCTAGATATCTATAAAATGTTACAAATATTTCAAATTCTTTATTAAAGTTCATTTTCTTCAATAAATCAGTTGGTAACATTTTATATTTATCTTTTAATCAATGTACACTTGAGAATCAATTATTTAAACAATGTAATATTTTTAAGAAATATTTTGTAAAAGTTTATACCAAATATGTTTGAAAGTCATTGTACCAAATTTTTCTGAATAAAATCTACATTTTGTTAATCTAAACCATAATTAAATAGATTTTGTTAGTACAATGACTGATAAACTTAATATGCTTGTTGTTGTTGTTTTTTTTTAATTAGCAAATCAACCCTTGGGGCATGTTCATGCAGAGTTAGAGATTTTCCCTCCAAAGTGGCACCAACCTCACAGAACTGCTGAGAGCAGTTACAATTGGTGGAGGTCAGTGTACATTTAATCCTTTAGATAAGATCAGAACACATAAATATTGGAAAATTTGATTAGGGATTATTATTGAGACTGAAGAGAAGTGATTAATCTTTATATATATATATCGTGCCTAAAGAAATGATGGGGTGAAAAGATTGGTTGTTTGCTTCTCAGAGGTCTGTTCCACCAGCCCATCCATGCCTTTCCAGTGCTTTAAACATCTAGCCAGAGACTGTCTGTGTCAAGGAAGCCTGAAATGATCTGACTGTATTAAATGCCTGTACTAACTGATTGATTCTGAGGTAACGTCCAATTCACCGCAAGCCATTGATTTTATTTTACTTGTTTTCAAAATCTATATTAATTTATATTTTATATCTGTGTAATGTTTATACGGCTTGGTTTAAAATGCGTCTTTTAAATTTATTCAATTTAAAATATCAATTCTTATAAAATCTTACATTATTTTGATGCGGCAAATTAAATTAATTTTTTGTCGGTTTGTTTAGATTAATCGACTTACTGAAATTGCCAAATACAAAATTCAATGAGCTATTAACTTTAAATCCCTCCCCTGTTATTTTTTTTCTTTAACTTAAAAATCATTACAAGAGACTTACTTCCCGTAAATTAATTAATAGAAAGCTCATTTAGTTTTGTACATCATGTACAAATTTATTTGAATGATTGAAATTATTTTAAAAGTATCTTACTATTACCTCCAATTTAAAATAGCCCTGTAATTATTTCTGAAAGAATAAATAATTTTAGTGAATCAATTAAGTAAAATTTATCATAGAATTTTATCAATATATATATATATATTTCATACATATATTTTATTTGTCAGAAAATATTAAATTATGATTTACAATTTATTAGTTTGATATTTAATGCCCGTCTATGTTAATTAAAAGTCTTATTTTGTAATCTTTCATAAACTATTTAATACCTTTATTGATAAATGAAATATTTTTAAAGTGTGGAAAACAACTTATATTTTAAAATTTAATTCGTGACTTCCTTTTCTATATTATGTTTTATGATTCATTCATTAGTGGACTAAGGTTTGTGGGGACTTTCTATCGACGTCAGGGAACTGATTATTTTAATCAGGAATTCATTGATTAATTTTGTTAGTGATACACTATCTATATATATGTCTAAGGCATTAATGTTTTATAGCTACAACCATTCATTTATTATTTTGCTTTGCTACTTACTCATCAGGACCTTCGGAAATTTAACTATGACCAGTCCAATCTTTCACACTCCCTCAAAGTAGACATAGTTCATACCAAGGGATTCTTTTTGAGCATTGCTATTAAGATGTATATGCACATCAAAATATTATTATGATTATTTAGAGACATGTTTGGCTGGAGGGCTAGCATTTCTCATCATCTAGTTGTATTTACTAGGAAATTGTCTGTAGTAAAGCCACCCAGAGGGTCAATAACAGACCTCATTTATTTTGTTGTAATCTATAATAGCATATTGCCTTCTTCATCATTTTATATCTTTATTTAGCAAACCTGAAATGCTCTCTGCCATGATGGCACGTCCTTCACAAACAATTTCGTTAATTAATTAAATCTGACTGTATAATTGTCAATTATTTATTTAAGAACTATTTTGCTTCCCACACTCATTATATACAAATGACTTTAAATGTAATAGTGTTTTAAATGCCCATCTTTCATATTTTGTAATATATATATATATATAAAACAGATTTATTTGTAATATCATATTTTATTGCTGATTGGTTTTGGCCGACCAATTAACAAACTTTTATATTGTTTGTCAAAGCCGCATCAAAACGAATTAAATAAAATCACCAAGTTGTATAAACAAAGACTACTTATTTTGTACTAAATTCTTTAATAAATTCCTATAATATTGTTATCTTAAATAAGCTTAGTTTGTCATCACTCCCAATCTCTAAGGTTAATTACTCTATTTATTTAAATATTTCTTTGATTTAAATTCACTTCTGTGTAATGTTGCCATAAAGAATTATCATTATTACGGTTCAAACCATTACTAATCGATCAAATCATATCTGTACCATTCTGCAATCGTCAGAATCCATTAAATCATTGATTTTTCATATAAACCCTTTATTATTTTGAGTCTCTATGTGAACCATGACCTCCAGCTGGGACGGAATAAAACCAAGCACTGCTAGTGTCATCACAAACGTTATCCATTAGTCAGAGAGGCAATAGTTTAGGCAAATAGGTTAGGATTCATCCTTGTCCTGACATATGTATCTTGTGCAAGGTTGGATTCAAGGTACTTTTGCTTGGATTATTGGTCTTGTTGAATGAATACACGATTTTGACCGGCACAGAGGCTGCGTTTTTTTTTTTTTGCTTCCCATACTCATTATATACAAATGATTTTAAATGTAATAGTATTTTAAATGCATATCTTTCATATCTTGTAATATATATAAAATAGATTTGTAATTGGTCAAAGAGGGCTAATAACATTTTATTGCTGATTGGTTTTTGGCCGACGAATTAACAAACTTTTACATTGTTTGTCAAAGCCGCATCAAAACGAATTAAATGAAATAACCAAGTTGTATAAACAAAGACTTAACTTATTTTGTACTAAATTCTTTAATAAATTTCTATAATATTGTCATTTAAATAAGCTTAGTTTGTCATCACTCCCAATCTCTAAGGTTAATTACTTTATTTGTTTATAATATTTATTTGATGTAAATTCACTTCTTTATAATGTTGCCATAAATAATTATCATTATTACGGTTCAAACCATTAGTAATCGATCAAACCATATCTGTACCATTCTGCAATCATCAGAATCCATTAAATCATTGATTTTTCATATAAACCCTCTTATTATTTTGAGTCTCTATGTGAACCATGACCTCCAGCTGGGACGGAATAAAACCAAGCACTGCTAGTGTCATCACAAACGTTATCCATTAGTCAGAGAGGCAATAATTTAGGCAAATAGGTTAGGATTCATCTTTGTCCTGACATATGTATCTTGTGCATGGTTGGATTCAAGGTACTTTTGCTTGGATTATTGGTCTTGTTGAATGAATACATGATTTTGACCGACACAGAGGCTGTGTTTTTTTTTTCCGAGTTTCAGGCATCTGAAAAAAATAACCATGATTGTTTTTTGATTTTGAATTCGGAGACAAATGCCACTGAACTCTCTAAATTAGAAAATATATTTTTATGAAATCACTAAACATCACATGATTTTTGTGGATAGATCATTTTATTTGCTTTGTGAACATTACTTTCTTACATAAAATAATATATATTAAGGCTATAACATTAAGACTATGCACCTAAAATGCGACAGTAGGGACCTCTACAAATCTAAACACAAGATTAACGGCTTCAATCTTCTGTTTAGATTTGTAGAGGTCACTACTGTCGCATTATAGGTGCATAGTCTTAAGGTTATAGCCTTAATATATATTACTTATGTAATGAGTATGCACTTTATAAATTATTAATTACTTCTTACATAAAGTGCAATAACAATGATACATGGAATACATTTTATGAATTAATCTGTTTGATTACTTTATGGCCTCAGAAAGAAATTAAAAAGTTTATTTTTATTAAAAATCTAAACTTTTTCACATGTACATACACAGAACACACACACATACAGTGATATTAGCAACTAACTCATCTGTTTGCTGCGACCATGATCTAAAGTTTGAGTCGGGCAGAACTTGATTTTTTTTTTTGGGGGGGGGTTCAAAGTATTTCCTGGCAAATTCAGTTTTTTTTATATAGACTAAACATTTTATTGGCAAAATAAATGAGTATTTAACAATTATCTAGAAAATAAAACTGAGAAAGAAACAATAAAAACTATTGATTTTTTATCTGTGAAAAATACTGGAGACGTTTTTACTCTTCAGTAGAGTATTTTAAAATTATTTCAATCATTTATTTTTTGTTGTATATATATATGTAAATAAAATAAAATGTTTCTTATAAATAATTGTGATAATAAAATTGTAATAAAAATAATAAAGTATAATTAAAGATGATAACATATTTTATAAATAATGATAAGAAAACACAAAACTATTTTTAGATGAAGAAGTTTAAGAAATTAACTGAAAATACTTTATGTTTTATTATAATTATTTATAAAATATATTATCACCATTATAAATAGTCAAAATAAGAGTCATAGATCACATGACCCTATTCTTTTAAGCTTGTAAGTTATAAACAATGAGGATTACCAATTCCTTAACAAGCTTTGTGATAAATGCTTAGTTAGAGAAAGCATTTAAAATAACTCTGGCAGGACCCCCCCCCAACCTCTGACCATGGTTTCATGCTCTGGCACTTCTCAGAGAGGTGCTAGGGTCAGAGGTTTGGGGGGGGGGTCCTGACAGATATTTTAAATGCTTTCTCTAGCTAAGCATTTATCACAAAGCTTGTTGAGGAAATGGCAATCCTCATTGTTTATAACTTACAAGCTTAAGAGAATATGGTCATTTGTTCTATGACTTTTATTTTAACTATTTATAGTCTCTGCCTTAAGTCTTATGCAATGTTATATTGCTAAGACTACTAATACATGATATGGCTGAAGATTTCTCAGCCCCATACAGCTATTTGAGTTGGATAGCTGGGTTTGAAGACATGTAGGTGTCTGAAAATTTCAGATTTTCCACTCAATAGATAACTTTTAGTTAAATGCTGGCTTTGGGTTGGTGTTTTTAGATCTAGTGTCTGAACCTACCCTAGAATCTCTCTGAAGAGTGCCAGAGCATGAAACCATGGTCAGAGGTTTGGGGTGGGAGGGGTCCTGACAGAGGTATTTTAAATGCTTTCTCTAGCTAAGCATTTATCACAAAGCTTGTTGAGGAATTGGCAATCCTCATTGTTTATCTCCATTATACTTTATTATTTTTATTATAACATATATAAATGTGTGTGTAGATAACACATACCTGTCATTTCTAATGAGTGTTTTATACGAAGGAAAAGTGGACGAGCATAAACAGGTAATAATTTTTTTAACTGATCAGCAAGAGTAAGAAGCATGTCAGAATCCAATGTTTTCACTATGGCAGCCATTCCAGCCTTTCCTTCAGTACCTAAAAAAATAAAAAGATTCGGAGTTAATCTAATAAAATAGTAAAATGTCAATGCTAATTACAAACGGATATTCTTTAATTAATTTAATTGCATTAGAGTAAAATAAAAATTTAAGTCCTGCACACTTTAATGCATTGGTAGATGGATGAATTGAGGTATAAAAGATTTTTGGATTGAAATTCAACTTGTTAATACTCAAACATTGCATGATTTCCTAAGTGATTAACTATTTGATTATATATTATATTGGACATTTCAATAAAATAAGTTTTTTTAGATACAAAATAAAAATTTCTATAATAAGTGGGAGTTTAATCACTTGGGAGATTATAAGATGTTTTAGCATCAGAAATCACAGACTGGACTTTGATCTCCTATAACCATCACTTTACCATTGCATTAAAACATGTGAAGCAAAATATCTGTTATAAGATATTGTAGTTGTTTTTTTTAAAAAAATGTTTTATTCCAATCCAAACAAAGACTATCATCTAGGGCTAAATTATATAACCAGAGTTACACTTAAAAAAGCCTTCATTGCACATTTGAAATTTAGTTTGTCTAAAAAGAAAAAAAAAAGTTTGATTATTGTCAAAATAAATATTATCATTAACAAAGATGCAAATATCATTTTCATTATATTTTTAATGTTTTATAATTTTGAAAACATTATTATAATTTAATTTATATTTTTTTACTCAATAAATTTTATACATTATGAAAGGAAAAAATGTGAACAATTTTACTCAAAAAAGAACAAGAGGTAACATGATTAACAATGATGACATCTAATGTCTAGAATTATTTTATAATAATTTCTTTCTTAACCAACTTGTCAATAAAGATGACAAGTTACATATATTTGAAATATTTTGTAGTTATGATGACAAACCTTTTTTATTATGGTTCCAGAAATGCAAAGCTCCGATCAGCACAACAATAAATGTGCTTTTGTCCAGACCACAAAAATCAACAATAGAAAGGCTAAATGTAAGTGATTACAACAATAATTTGTTTATTATTTTTAAATCTAAGTTGATAGTTTTGACTGAACAACAGTCCTCTTCAGAAAAAAAATATTATTTTTATGAATGCAAAAATTATAATAAATAATAAAAAATCATATACAACATCTATATAAATATATATTAAAAATAATTACACATGAAAAAGCCATTTTCAGCAAAGGGTCTTATGCCCTTTTTAAACGTTATGCATCTATTTTAATGTTAACCAATTATTGCAGATAGAACACCATCTAGAGTTCTATAATAGAAGTAAAATAACACAATAACAAAATAAAACATAAATAAAGTAGTTTTAGAAACAATTTCATACAAAGATTCAATATAATATCAAAGAATTGACTATATAACATAATATTCAAAATAAATAACACATACACTATTCAACTTTATAAATGCTACCTTATATAATTTTCCATTCATTTTTAATCGAAAAGTTGTTAACTAAATTTATTGATGTTTTATAAATATACAATTTTTAAAGTTGTGCTTAAAATAAAATGTTCCATATATTTGTCTTTCTTATTACTCACACTTTAATGTAATTTAAAGATTTAACATTTTTTGTATAATCTATTTTGGTCCATATGTTAAATAATGAATTATAAAGCATATTTACCATCTAGTCTATTAATTGCATTATTATATTCTTTGGCTCTTACCTCTAACTATTTCTCTATATGGCCATAGTAAATCATATTGCAGTGATCACAATTAACTTTATATACAATTCCTTTTTTACATTTTATATAATCTCTTAATTTATAATTATCCATTAATTTATCCAGTCTTTTACTATTTAACTATTCAATATTTATATGTTTATCAATATACTTTTTGTTTTTTATCAATGTATTATAAATTTTAAGATAATATGAAAATTAGATTCATTTTTTTATTTGAATTATTGTTACTATCATCATTGTATAAATCAGCTATATTTTATCTGCATTATGTCTATTATTTCTATATTTAAAATTTTTAATGACTGCCATTTTTGTACACATACTTGTTAGGAATATGTAGTAATAATTTTTATTATTTGTCTTTTTAATAAATGTTTTAATATAATTTTATCATTATTTATGTGATTTCCTATATCTAAATTTATATATATTCTACTTTCATAAATTTAATATTATATACATTATTATTAAAATCATTATAAATATTATTCATAGCTCTTTTATTACCAATAATTAAAATATCATCAACATATCTAAAATAATATATTATTTCTTGATTAATTTTTAAAAAAATTATAATAGTTTTTAATTCATTTATAAATATTGACAACATTAAACCACTAATTGAATAACTCATAAAATATTCTTTATGTATATTTCAACATTCATTATTATATTTAAAATATAAACTGTTATGTGTTAATTTTAAACTGTTTTCTACAATATTTATTATGTTTATATTATTCATTTATTGAATTAAATTTGTTATTAATATTTGTATAATTTTAAGTCTTGGAATACTTGGATAATAAAAATCAAAGTATTTTTACAATGGATATTGAAAAAATATATCCAAGTAGTCCAAAACTAAAAAGCATACAAATATGAATAACAAATTTAAATTAAGATATAAATGATATAAGCATAATAAATATTATAGAAGAGG
Organism: Epiperipatus broadwayi; assembly: GCA_028023455.1. Taxonomy (NCBI): domain Eukaryota; kingdom Metazoa; phylum Onychophora; class Udeonychophora; order Euonychophora; family Peripatidae; genus Epiperipatus; species Epiperipatus broadwayi. The sequence goes on along the minus strand of JAQFVV010012399.1, from coordinate 17,341,278 downwards.
GTTTAACATCATCAATACATAACAGTTTGTATTTTAAATACAATAATGAATTTTTAAATATATATAAAAGATGGATGATGAGTTGTGCAATTAGTGGTTTAATATCATCACATTTTAAATGAATTAAACACTATTATAATTAATAAAATAATAATTAATCAAGAAATAATACATTATTTTAGATATGTTGATGATATTTTAATTATTGGTAATAAAGGAGCTATAAATAATATTTATTATGATTTTAATAATAATGTATATAATCTTAAATTTATAAAAGTAGAATTTGAAGAAAAAATTAAATATTTAGATATAGAATGTCATATAGATAATGATAAAATTATCTTAAAACATTTTATTAAAGAAGACAAATTAAGAAAAATTATTCTTATAGATTCACAACAAGCATGGGTACATAAGATTATTAATGATTACAATTATAAATATAGAAATGATAGATAAAAATTTAGCTGATTTACAAAACAATAAATTTAACAAATTATATAAAGATTATGGATATAACCCTAAAAATATACTTTTTAATTCTAAAAAATTTACATTAAGTAATATTTCTATGCAAAATGAATATAATGATGATACTAATAATAGTTCAAGTAAGAAATAAATCAAATTTTCATATTAACCCCAAATTTTTAATACATTAAAAAAAATTATATTAATAAGCATAATGAACATTATTAATTTTCATTTTAGCAATGGTATAATAAAAAATAGAGTATTGGATCACAATATATTGTATGTTTATAACTTTAATAGCTATTTATTATATTAATTATTTTCATTTTTATATTGAATATTACTATGTTATATATTATTTAAAAACATAAACTTAATTATCTTTATGTGGGATAGATTTCAACTTAAATGGCTTTGGGTTTTTTTTTTCATATGTCAAAGCATCGACCAGGAAGCGAACCCGCAAAACCAGGACAATGGATTGTAACGCAGCTGTGTTGACCACTCGGCCACCAATGCTTGACATGGCTTTGGTTTTGTCTGTAAATATTTTAGATTCTTTAACCATTCTTTTTTTTAAAATTATTTGTTATATTACTTAAATTATTGTAACAGATTATATACTACCTTTTATTTTTTATACTTCAATTTTCATAGTAGATTTGTGGTGTGATAAATTTAATCAAACAAGCTTATATTTAAAAAATGGCAACCGTACACATATTAAATAAAAACAGATTAATAAAAATTGTGCTAACATCTAGAATATAGCATGAAATATAACTAAAGATACGTATAAAATTTAGAATAAACTTTTAGCTGAAAAAAAAGATGGACATCAAACAAAAATTAATACAAGAATCATTTTAGTTAAGTATGCTTTAAAGACATAAAAAAAAGACAGTTTTATAAAATTATTATAACTGGAGTTAAAAATAAAAAGGTAAACTGTGATACCACCTTCCAACAATAGTGAAGTTTGCAACAGATTATAATCATATACTAGACAACCACGTTATGACTTGCAAAGTTAGCTATGATCTAATTATCTAATAAATCCTAAGCATCTTTGTAATTTGGAAAAAAAAGTTTAAAAAGTTAATCTAATTTGAATTCAATTGCCAGAAAGAGGCTTTGATAACATCTTTCTTTTGGAGTATTGCTTTACATATAGAGCATAAACTTGGGCTATTTAAAAACAGTTTAATTGAAGACTTATTGAAGTGTTGATTGAAAAAAAAACATGGAAATTATCATATAAATAATGAAAGAATATAGGAGTAGTCCTTTCACGCTACACTAGAGTTATGTACTATAAGTTTAAGCAATCAATGGACACCAGGTGATGTAGTACTGTAATACCATATTAACAGACACTTTTCTAGCTTTTGCTTTCATTAATAATGATTAGGATTCAAAGCTGGAACTAATGCATTTATGCATCTATTAATAATCTTTTATTCCTTTCTGCTATTCAAGTTCATATATTACTATTGCTGGTATAGAATAGAATACATTGTGGAACTGAGAATTTGATTATCAAATGGCTAAAAAATTATACCAAAACTCAGTTTTTTTAATAGCTGTCCAAAATCAAACTCATCTACTCATTCTATATTGGTTGATAAGTGGGATATCAATCTATTCTAGCTCAAGGCAAAGTGAACTCTAGAGTCTTTCATATTGGTTAGATGAGTATTGTACTGATTAGAAAAAAGATGTTTGATAATAATGTGTATTGATTCTAAAAAATCTCATGGAAAGGAATTGTTAAGACAAGAAATAAACTAAATATATGACAATGGTCAGTGGTAATATAATAAACATTAACAGTATTAATAATAATGTAGATTTCTGGGCTTTACATTTTTAGAATCGTCTTGTTTACGTAGACAAAAGAAAATTTAGCACTTTGTCAGCATCTATTTAAAATATTACAGTTAAATTATAGATGAATTTTAATTAATGTTATAAATAGCTGCATACTAAAAGTATTACAAAGTAAATATGTTATTATTAATAATAGCTATGTTTAGTATGTTTGGCACTCAATAGGTGTCAAGCTGAAAAGAATTGTTAGTGTTTTTATTTTATTCATTGAATACTTTTTAAAGCATATACATGTATGTATGCTTGAATTTTGTTAAATTTATATTGCTGGGGGGTTTTCATGTTCACTTTCATATCCAAGTTTTCACTATCCACAATTTAACAACAAATAATGGATTAAACTTGGAGAGACCTTCATCCTGCAGTGGATTGATAATGGTTGATGATGATGATGAATAAATAAAAAAAAAATAGATATTTAAAACTTTGAATTCATAAATGTTATGCATCATGAATCATTTTTCAACCAAATATTTTTTTATATTATCATTGAGGTTTGCTTGCTCAAAATACACTCAGTCACAGAATTGTTAAGAAAAAAAAACATTGTGTATTTTTTTAAACAAATAAACTGTATTACTATAAGGAATTTTTTTTTTTTTTTTAATGTGTAAAATGGTGCAAATTAAATGATAGCTATTCTATCAAACCTCAGAGAAGAATGAAATGGGTTCATTACAAAGTAAAATGAAAATAATTGTTATACTGAAATTAGATTGAGTATAAAATGTCTGCTCTCCTTCCTTTTATGAGTGTATTATTGTATTAAGCCTTTTAGTATTCTATTTTTGTGCTACTTTTTTTGATTGTTGATATCTTAAGCCAGGGGTCCCCAACCTTTTTGCACTTAAGAGCACATTCTATAATACTGGCCAGGTGGCGGGCACCATTTATTTTTTTTAATGTAAACTTATAATTGGATATTGTTAATAATACACATAATGTACAAAAAAATATTTATTTCAAAAATAAAATTTTAACATATAATAGTATGCCCTACAATTTGATTACAGTATAATACAATAATTTATAAAAGATTTTAAAAATTAAATTTATTTGTATCAGATAAATAATTTTTTATCATGTTCGGCTAGCGGCGGGCACACGTAAAATGGTCTGCAGGCCTATGGTGCCCACAGGCATAGGGTTGGGGACCCCTGTCTTAAGCTATACTTTTCAAATAAAACTGTATTATAGCCATATCAAATGGCAGTTATAAAATAATATTTCTCCCCTCGATATTATAGGCTAATTGGGCTCTCAATATTACACATCTTTGTGGATATATATATATATATATTAGTTTTAAATATCATGGAAAGACATGGAGTCAAGAGACTGTGGATAGTGATATGTCACACATAAATAAAGCATTTTTTTTCCAATTTCCCACCACAGAGTAAAGATCTTTTCAACACCTCTCATAGACTATCAATATAGGAGATGGTGAAGGATGAGAAGTTGAATATTTGTCCATTCTTGTTTTACCAACTGGCTAAAGGCAGTTAGATACTCATTTACTAAACCAATAATAGATGACCAAATGAATCAGCTATGAGTAAATACATATAAGTTTTATTCAGCCTGGATTTAAATCCCAAATCATTGAAGCAGATATTCTAACTAGTCCATTATATCACGAGGTTCTATTATAATATAAATATATGTATAAAGAGAAAAATGGATAGGTGATTAAATAAATGTATAAATAGATGAACAGATACATAGATATGTTTATCTTTATATCCAGATAGCATAGATAAGAAGATAAGACTATACTTCTATTGGTACCATAATTTACTCTTATCTTAGATAACATTACTATGTGAAAGATGTTTATTTGTTAAGCAAATTGAGATTAGAGATAATGATTAAACATATTATTTTAGGAAATATGAAAGATATTTATAAAAAGAAAAAAGTGAAGGATTACTAATTCATATAATGCAGATAGATGAAAATGTTTAAAAACTTTACTACAACATAGAGAATAATTGAAGTACTTGAAATTACTGAGTGAGATGAGACTTTGAAAATCACCCACGCACATTAATTTATTATTGATTAACGTAAATAAACAGCTAAATATTTTATTTTATAGTCAACTCGATTATCATTTATAATTTTTTTTAAATCGTTTATTTTTTTAAAAAAAGATTAATTATAAAATAATAACTTTTACAATTTAGGCTATATTGTTAAATTATTATTTATCGATTTATTATCAATATATACAGCACTGTTTCTGATTTAGGTCAATCGTAAATCTATCACATTTGGCTTACTTTTGTTATAAAGCAATAAAATAATTTAACTTACAAAACCTGAAGTTTATCTTATACTAATGACCCTAAAATATAGTTACGTGTTATTATTATTTTTTTTTTTTACAGATTTTGCATATATATATATGCGTTATTATATTTAAATTATGAATATCTTCACAGACTCATAATGTCAAGATAGACAAATAAGCAACCATTTAGAGCACTTGAGGGAGAGGGGGACATGGCTCGCGCATTATATGAATTTGTTTTAAATATTTTGAATTTATTTTAGCAGTGGGCGCATGCAAAATTCACCTATTTGTTATATGGAACATTAACTATACGCAAAAACGTATATGAGATACAAATCTGCATGAAGTCCGCAATTTTTACCTATTGCACGTTCGACTAAGTTATATTAATCACAGTCTTGCCAAGTGACAAAGGGGAGAAGATTGCCGACTTTATTAAAGAAATATGAAAAGGTGATTAACATTATCGAATGGCTAATTATTTGCTTAAGTAGGTTATTTTTTTAGAGAGGGGAACATAGGTATCTTTCTCGTTAATAGCGTTCTTACCATTCACGATGTGCGAAGCCTCTTTCACTTTACGCTTGGGGTCGCTGTACTCTAGGCATACAAGGCTTGGTACATTATGAGAGATAAGAATGCTATTAAAAGAAAGAAGATTCCCGTGTTTCCCTCTCTAAAAAATGGCCTACTTAAGCAAAAAATTAGTCATTCAATTATGCTAATCACTCTTTTACGTTTTTTTAATAAAGGTGGCAATCTTCTCCCCTCTGTCAGTTGCCGTGACTATGACTAATATAACTTAGTGAAAGTGCACTAGGCAAAAATTGCAGATTTCATTTAGATTTTAAGCATATCTGTATACCTTTTTGCTTATAGTTATTTTCCCATACGTGATTTCCTCAAGATATTGCGTACCTAAAAATTTTAATGTCATCTATTTGTTATGTTTACTAGGTAATAAATTCAACCAAATAGTGATGAACGGAGAAGTAGGGGTGCCTAATATTTGGCCTGTGATCATTTTTCAACTATGACTTGAAGTCAGCAAGATATTCAACATATGTGAAAAAACAAATTTCAGAGTGGGTGCTAATAAGCCTATACTCTATCACAGGGTGGGATCATTAACACAGAGCAGCAAGAGATAAATTAACAAAAAAAAATCAATAAGTTTCATATCTTTGATTAAAAATCAAAAACTATTATGTAAAATGGCAGGATAAAATAAAACATTTGCTGGTGTGAGATGGAGAAGAGAGACTATGGATCAGAGAAGCTGTTTTAAATTTGGATATACTTCATTCTGGTTGAAATGGATGATTATGATGATATATATAATTACTTTAAATGATATTAAATTTTCATGCACCATGTATTGTATTTCTAAATGTTATCTACTAATACAAAATAGACTAATCTCGACAGGACATGTGAAGATTTGTTAATTTATTTATTACTAGATAATAACATTTAGAAGCATAAACAAAAATTTAGATGGCACATGGAGATTTAATGTTGCTTCAAGTAATTACATATTTACAGTATAATAAAATATACACACACATATATATAATGTTATGTGAAATTTATCAAGTCTATTTTAAATAATAATCGAACTGCTCTCTAGCTGCCATTCAATAACCTTTTACAATAAGAAAATGGACCATTTTCTTATTGTAAAAAGTTATTAAACATAGCAGCTAGAGGGCAGTTCATTATTATTATTATTATTATTATTTTAAGTGTCATAGCATCGGCCAGGATGCGAACTCACAACCCAGGCAACTGCTACAAGGCAGTCACGCTGACCTCTCGACCACCAATGCAAGACGTGTTCAATTATTATTTAAAATAGACTTGGAAAATTTAACATGTCATTATTTATATTTATTCAATATTAAAATATTATTTATCATTACATATATGTATATATTAAATTATGGCTGTGGCATACATTAAATTATATATATTTGAACATCATTCAAGATAGAATTATGAATATATACCAACCTGGTACTGAGACTCCATATACCGTAACATCAGTAAGATTGAGAACATTACTAATTGCTGCTTCAACTTCTGTGGTTGAAACATTTTCTCCTTTCCACCTAAAAGTATCTCCTAATCGATCTTTAAAAGAAAGATATCCTTCTTCATCCATAACTAGTAAATCACCTAAAAATAAATAAATTGTTGCAGCTTTTTTGTATTAATAATATTTTTTAAATCAAAATTAAAGTATATAAGACAATGAGAAATTATTAGTTAATTTATAAATTTAATTTAATTTAAAAATAAACTTATTTATAGTAAAAAAATAATAACTAAAAAAAAAAAAAAAACCACTCCAAAATATGCTAAATGTAATGAAGATAATAGAAAAAAAATTAACTAAAACTATAAAAAGTAATACTCTTTAAAAAGAAAGTGTTTTTTTTTTTCATGTGTCATAGCATCAGCAGGGAGGCGAACCCACAACCGTCTGTAACCAACTACTTGCTTGCAAAGCAGCTGCGATGACCTCTCGGCTAACAACACTTGACATAAAAAAAAAAAAGTGTTTAATACAAATTTAGAAGGGTTGGCAGAAATAGAATTCAGGGATTACATCTAAACTATGATGAAACAAATTTCGTTTTGTTTTCGTGCATTGTGATACAATATAAATGTGTTCCAGCGAGGGTAATATAATTCAATTTTGATCCAGAAATTATTAAATTACATTCTATTCTTATTTATTTTATAATTTATAGTTTTATTAAGGTAAAGACAACATTAATTCCTCGTTTGCTCCAAAGCATTAGATATTGAACATCTTGGATGAACTAATAGTTTTTTAATTGTAAGGTATTACATGGAATTAATTTAAATATTAATGATTTTAATGATAAAATAGATTGATTTTGATTTAACAAAAAGTGGGCATTATGGGTTTATTTAAAATGATTCTATGGGAATTGTGCTTGTAAATTGTTTTAGTAAACTATTTGGATTATTCCGTGAATAGATTTACCATTAAAAAATAAACAATTCATTTCTTAAAAAGTCATGATATCCTAGTATTAACAATAAATGATATGTTGAAATTAGATCCATAAACATCTAACTTTTGGTCCATTATTCTACTATTGCCTTAACCACACATTCAGGTCTACCATTGATAAATAGGTTGTAATATTATTTCTGGTAAGTTATTTATATATTATTTCCAATTTAGTAATGAGCTTGCATATAGCTCTTAAGAAGGTTTTTTGACTATCCCCAACCTTAGACCGATTTCTGCAATTGATTTCCTCAGTAAAATGCTAGGATATTCAAGCATTAGATATAAAATACTAGGCCAAGCCCAGCACTTATCTAATGGATAACTATTAAGTAGAAAATATGAAATTTTCAAACATCCATATGTCTTCCAATCCAGCTAGCTTAAATAGGCTAGTATTTTAAATCTAATGCTTGAATATCCTAGCACCTCACTGAGGAAGCCAGTAGCAGAAACCGGTCTGAGGTTGGGTACAATTCTGAAAAGCTTTTAAGAGCTATTTGCAAGCTCATTATATAACATTTGTAATATGAGCTTGTTAAATTAGGTCATGTGACATATGACTTTATTTCTTTGAAATATATATATATATGAAATTACATTTTGATACTCTATAATTATAACTATTAATATAAAAAATACTAAAACAGAGTTTAAATATTAAAAATTTAGTAAGCTTTATTGTACCAAGTATACTTTCAACACTTTCACATCGTATTCATGATTTAGTCTGTTTTAGTATTTTTTACATTAATATATATATATATATATGATTGTGCACGTATGTTAAGTTCTCTTTTCCAAGCAATTTGAGTAAATAAGTAATTGACAATAAATTATTATTTTTAATGATCATTTATCTTATTATCTAATCTTTTTTTTTATTTTTATTACATTGAAGATATTGATTTAAAGATATTAAATAGCGCTATACAGAAAGTATTCATTCATTGCTCACTAATAAAATGTCATCAACTTATTATAACAACAAAGGCAGAATAGTTTTATGTTTCTCTTATAATAAACAATTTTAAACTGAAAATTATTAAAAGAGATCAATTTCTACACTATCCAATTGAATTTAATTCAGCCTTTAATAAGATTAATTGATCTTCACTAATATTGTTCTTAAACATATTTCATCATCATCATCATCATCAACCATTATCAATCCACTGCAGGATGAAGGTCTCTCCAAGTTTAATCCATCTTCTCCGATCTTTAGCTTCTCTTTTCCACAATACCCCTGCACATTTTCTTATTTCATCCATCCATCTCACATGTGGTCTCTTTCTGGGTCTTTTACAATCTCTTGGAATCCGATTTAAAATTTCAATTGTCCATCTATTATCATTTCTTCTAGAAATATGTCCAGCCCAACTCCATTTCAATCTTTTAATTTTTTCAATAAGGTCAGTAACACCTGTTTGTTGTCTTACCCATACATTGCGTTTTCGATCTCTTCTTGTTACTCCCAACATACATCTCTCCATAGTCCTTTGAGTGGTCTGAAGTCTCTGTATTGCTCTTCTATTAAGTGTCCAAGTCTCAGATCCATAAGTAAGAACTGGTAAAACACATTTGTTAAAAACCATTCTTTTCAAACACATAGGCATATTTCCTTTTAGTATCAAGTTATTTCTACCAAAAGCACTCCAACCAAGTTTAATTCTATGATTAATTTCCTCCATTATGTTTCCATCTGTATTAATAATCTGACCAAGGTATTTGTAACTGTTAACTTCTTCTAATTCTTCATAATCAATCTTTATTTTCATATTTTGAGCAAATCGATTAAACATTACTTTAGTCTTTTTAACATTTATCTTTAGTCCTACTTTTCTACTTTCATCTGCTAACTCCTGCAACATTTCCTGTAGCTCTGAATCATTATTTGCAAAAACAACTACATCATCTGCAAAATCTAAATGACTTAAATATTCTCCATTTACTTTCACTCCTTTAGTTTCCCATTTTAATCCACAAAATACTTCTTGCAGCACTGCTGTAAAGAGTTTTGGAGATATGGAGTCACCTTGTCTTACACCTTTCTCAATGTTGATTTTTCCAGTATCATTATGTAATCTAATTGTTGCTGTTGCATTTTTATAAATATTCTTTAAAATATGACAATATCCTGGATCTATACCTTGATGATCCAATGCTTTAATCACTGAAGAAATGTGTATAGAATCGAATGCCTTTTCATAATCTACAAATCCAAAACATAATGACAACTCATATTCGTTTGTCCTTTCTATGACTTCTCTCAATACCTGGATATGATCTATTGTACTAAAACCACTTTTAAAACTTTGAAACATATTTATCCTTCAATAAATGCAAATCGATTTAAATCGAGAATCATGTGGGCAACACGGTATATATATATAATCATAACTTTAAATATATGTAATTGATATATATATCAGAAGTCTTCAGATCATTTTGAGGCTTTTCATTTGATATCTTACTTTTTGTTATATACATAGGTGGCATGATTAAAAAAATGTAAATAGAAAATTCAGAGGATTACATATTTCACATCTGAGTCATTCTATAGTTACAATAGCATTCATTAGAGGGTTTCCAAATCCTGAATTAATGAAAATAATTTTGAATAATTGTCAAATAATGGCAGTCATCTATTTTATTGTGAAATCATTCTTATGACAATTAGACAGATTAGTCAAATAACTTATCCAGGGCATATATCTCAATTTGAGAAAAATAAATCCTTTAAATGTATCAACCAGTCTAGCCAATATGAATTTAAAATAAAATTATATTCATATCTTGAATCATATAAATTTAATTGTAAACCATATATTAGGAAAGGGAGGAGTTCAAAATTAATGTCTTTAAAAATCCTACAAATTTCAATTTCCAAGTGATGAATTGATATGCCTTAAAACTTACCAATCAATTATCTAATAAACATTATATGATCACCATTTTTTATGTTTGCTCTTAACTGTTATAAAAACAGGCAAAACTCTGTACATATTGCCACTCAGTACAAGTCAGAGTAATCAATGGATGCCAGAGGCTTGTGCATAAAAATAAAACTAGTCTGATAATATTGGATGAGTAGGCACTAGATGGGATTTTATGCACAAGCCTTCTGGCATCCATTGATTACTCTGGCTTGCACTGAATGGCAATACGTATAGAGAATTTTGCCTGTTTTAATTAATTATCTAACCAGAAACCTTATAATCCTTGGTAATAAATAAAGTATGGCAATCTTTAAATAGCCTATCATAAAAATAAAGGAATTTTCATCATTCCCTTATGGAGAAAAAGTAAAGAGGAAGTCAGTTCTTACCAGAGATTTGTCATCTGGTAAGTGATAAGAGTATGAATGGTATAAATCTTACCATCAAGCTAATAATAATTTTTTAATATTAGACAGAACATAGTTATCTACACTATCTGAAAACAAATTCTAAGACTGAAAAAAATTGGAAATTTCTTATTAAGTGCAAATTTAAATTCAAGTTGTAAGCAGGACAGGCAGATATGGCATTAATGCTCTATAAGATCCGTTCTGTATCTCACTATCAATTTTTAATTCTTTTAACACATAATCTTGATATTCCACTAAAATTAGGTTTCTCACATACAGGAAGTCTTGTCTGTCATACATTTGGGTATATAATAATATAGTTATTATAAGGATATCTTGTTTTAAGCTCAAGAATCTACCAATAAAATAGGCTACTTTAGCCCCCTATTGTATACACTTTATTTGCAAAAAGTAGTGCTATTGCAATCCACCTTAAAATTTGTTTTTAATTTATTGCATGTATCTTCTCTGTCAAAATATATTATATTTCACTTTAACAGGAACCTACAAGTCAGTTTTTTCTAATAATATTCAAAAACCTTTTCATAGGTTTTATTAAAATTTAACAATCCCTGGAAATTTTTTTTTGACAAACAATATTTTATTTTACCCAGGAGAAGCATTTTTTTTAATATTATATGTACAAAAAAAAAATTTACTCATTTTTTTTTTCATTGGTTATTATATCTACATTCACAATTATCTTATTTTGAATCTTCCCAATGTTATTTATTTAAAAACTTCAACTACAGGCCAATAATTATAAAAGCAATGTCCATTATAATGATGTTACTTGTCTACATTTATCCCATGAAGACTTGGTTAGCTAGAGCTACCATTAATATAACTTTTGAAGATAATCAAAATATATAAAGATTATTACTAATATGTGGATGAAATCATATATTCAAGATGGAAATATCAGCGAAAGAGAGAAGTATGATACTCCAAAAAGAAAGAGAAAAGAAAATTGATAGAGAAAAATATATGGTACACACAGGCATAAAGAATAGTGAGTAGAAAAAAGAAAAGCAGAAAGAGAATTTATAGACTGTTAAAGATTATATGGCTAATCAGAGTATGCACTGTTTGAACTAAGAATGATATAAATTTTATATAGATGATTTAATGTAATCAAATAGTTAATTGATCAAAAAGTCATATGATATTCAAATAGCATAAGTAATATGTTTTTCGTTCAATTCGAAGTCCTTTGGTTTTTAAGACTGCCATTCTACTTCTGAACTGAACCTTTTACAAACTTTTTATAATATAAAAAGTTATATAAATTTTAGAAATACATCTTAAACATATATTACATATATAGACACAGGTACATAATAAACCTGTGTTTCAGTTATCACATAAACATATTGTAAAATGCAAATTAGTATGGTTAAATGAATTATGATGATCAAAGGTCATCACTTATTCCCTATATTTTATTGCCTCATTACTCAATCTATCTTCAGATAGAGACCATAATGTACACACACATAATACTGTTAAATAATGTAGTTGTTTAAAAGTGTAATAAAAATAAAAACCTGATCAAACACTTCTTCATGTAATAAATTAATGTTTTTACGTTTTGTAAATGATGCATTTCTGTCTATAGATGTAAATACAGATAGTTAGTTTGCTTTAATAAAACCATTTATTTAAATCAGATAAATAAAAAAACACTTCAGAATACTAATTTATGAATGCTTACTCATGATACATTGTAATTTTGAATCAGACATTTTGATTGTAACTAGGAATAACTGCACAACCTCTTAATCAAGAGATTAATGTATATATGCACTACCAAATGAAAGATAATTTGGTTTACATTTTATTTTTCAGGATAGATCCATGGTGTGACTCAATCAATGCATGTGTTACATAAAACCATAGTTTAGCTAGTATTACAAAAAGTTTGATGTCAATAGTACATCTGGCTTACAACTTATGACATGAAATACAGTGCATTTTTCATTATCATAGACAGTCTTTAAATGATCATCCTGCAATCATAAAATCTTATACAAAACATTTGAATCATTTGGGGGATTCATGACTTTATTGCCATACATAGTTTGTATCACTTCAAATATTTCAATAACATTTTTGCCCAATTTAAAATAAAATGTAATGTCAATGTGTTGATTCCTTGTGGATTAGGATATGACCCATACCACATTTCATGTAGCAATTCGATCTTTAGTATGCATTATTAACATCCAAAACAAAATACCATATAACTTTCTTTGTTTACTTTAAACAATGTGTATTAAGAGCAACAATTCACTCTTATTGCTATTGTAAGCTATTTAAGAAGGATATGGATATGGCATTGTCATATACTCTCCATTGGAGTAAAATAATAGAGTGAATTACTACTCTTGATGAAAGATCTATAACAATATAAATATCAAATTAAAATTCAAAAGAAATAATAAGCTACCATCTATAATTTTTTTTAAAACTAATATATCGTAAACTATATATAATATAATTGTGTTGAAATTGATAAATCAGTCAAAGAATACTTGCATCTTTTAATACAAATACAATAAAATTATAATATTGTACTCTGATATACTTACCACTAGAAAAATAAAAATCTCCTTTTACGAAAACATCTTTGATAATTTTGTTCTCTGTGGCATCTTTATTGAGGTATCCATCAAAACGAAGCAGCGGCTGTGATTTTATAATTTTTCCAACCATTTGTCCAACTTCCCCTATAAATGGATAATGTAAGATATTAGCAAGATCATTTGTCAGATAAATATATATTCTGTTTATCTATCTATCTATCTATCTATCTATCTATCTATCTATCTATCTATCTATCTATCTATCTATCTATCTATCTATCTATCTATCTATCTATCTATCTATCTATCTATCTATCTATCTATCTATCTATCTATCTGTCTGTCTGTCTATATGTCTATCTGTCTGTCTATCTATCCATCTATCTATCTTTCTATCTATATGTCTATTTGTTTTTCTATCTATCCATTTATCTATCTAACTATCCATCCACTTATATATAGATTATTTATCCATCTATCTGTTTACCTATCAATCTATCTATCTATAGATCCATCCATTATCTGCTCAATTATCTACCTATTCATTTATCTATCTAATTTATTGATTTATTTAACTAACTACCTATTTATCAACATAACTATTAATTTATCATGCTATCTACCTATTTACCTGACTTCCAATCAATCTGCCTAAATGTTTCTCTGTTTTTACTAATTTGTTGGCCTGCCTGTCTATTTACTTATCCCTATACCTACCCATCTATCTGCCTATCTATTTTTTATCTATTTTAATCTATCTATCAACTTTCTATTTACTTAAATTTTTATTTACTAATCTACCTATTATCTGGTTGACAATCTATTTACCAAAGTTCCTGTCTCTCTATTGGTCTGCTATTTATCTACCTTTCTGCTTACATACCTATCTGTTTGCCTACTTGGCTATCTATTTATCTATATATCTATATATTTATTTGATCCTTTATCAAATTATTAAAATTTACTTTCTTATTTTTATAATTTGATTTTTTTATGAGATTTAAAGCAAACCTAAGAATTTTAGGTCACCGTAGCTATCTGATCTCAGCTATATCAACTTATATATATAATAAATATAATATTCTTTTTCTTTTTTTATGCATTATGTAATCTGACTATGGAGAGAATAGTCATTTTATTTTTCTGGAATAGATTTAGTCATAAGTTTCTTTAAATAACTTATATTAATCTATGATTTATTTATCTTTAGTTTGTTTGATTGATGGAGACTAAAGTATATAAAATTCTCAAGTAGTTTTAGATGTGGAAGATTGGACATGGTCGAAATTTGGATTCAAACTATAAATTGAATAGCATAATTAGTGTACGTTACTAGAAATCATGAAATAATAATAAAAAAAAAGACATTTGTCAATAAAATTTAAATTTTCCTGTCTAATGCTATCATTTTGACATTTTCTATCAGTTCAGGAATTTTACATCTTTTTCTAATAATGCCAGAAATGTTTATAAGCCTTCTTACATGTTTAGTATTCTGTTTTGCATGATCTTCTAATCTTTTGAGAGAAAAATAATGACTAATCCTATAATATATATATATAATATTTAATGTAATACTTAAACAATGAGCTAATAAATGTGCTCAAATATTCTCATTCATAATAATTACTTATATTTATGCCCATGAATTATGCAAGAACTTTCAGATCTTTTGAAGCACTATTTTTAAAGATACATTACATGAGGAATAAGTATACCATTGTTTTTGATTCTGTGAAAGTGGCTAATTTGTAAAAAAAATCTTCCGTTTTATTCAAAACAGAATAGGCTGGCCATTTTGCAAATTAGTGCTCTCTAGCATATTAAATAATTAGGAGGAAGTTTTTAATTAAAAATTATTCTATTCAGACTGCTTCTAAGTAATTCGTTGAAGTAACAAGATAGAGAGAATTGTTTAAAAGTTCAGCAATATTATGGTTTTTGGTAATGCAGCCTATCAATACTGTTGGATGTTTAGCTTGTATATGAGTTGAAAAACTTTGGTCAGAATCTGGTTAGAGTTGTGAAGATGATTTGATCTATTTCATACAAGCTTTGCAAGTTTAAAATAAAACATTCAATAAACAGGACCTTTTTTTTCTATTTACAAAATTACTGCTTAAAGGCCAAAGTACAACTCATCTCTGTTTTACCTTTATTTGGATGTTTTCACTTACATTTCCACTTTGGATTTATCTCAAAAAAGAATAATAAACCAACTTTTCTTTTATACACATTACATAAGTTTGTGTCTGCTTTCATCTCTGCTTTTGCATATAAATTTATCCACAACACTTTCATCTTGTAATCATTTTAATTCTAGCATTAAAATATTTTGTGACAATTATAAAATGTTGTTTGGTTTGATCAAAAGCATTTTGTACATCTATATAAAACTTCTCTTTTTTTCACCACAATATGTTATTAGAGTTCAAATTTGGATTATCGATATTTGATATTTTGCCATTCTAATAGATATACCATCAATCTTCACAACATTACAATTTAATTATTTACTTACAATATGAACCCCACTTTACTTATTCTTCCAATATAATGAAGTACATTTTTCTAACTTCATGAAGTCTGACAAGGGCATAATTTAATATTAGTCTTCCCTTCCCCACAATTCATGCAATTTTTCTATGGGAAAGCTTTTGATTGCAGAACATGGAAACTTGAAATAATGTCTGAAAGTAATGATGTTGATAAATAATATCTGGAAGTTTATTAATAGAAAGTTATTTACATGTAATGCTCCATTTTCAATGTCTTATCAACATCAGAGAATAAATAAGTGTATTGAAGATCATGTATTCTTTTCACATGTGTGTAGTCATGTGTATGGATTGCTTGATCTATAGTAGAGACTGAATAGGCAGAAGAATCCTGAGTTCAAATCCTTCTATTTTCATTGATTACTATTTTTTGTATAAAGTTGTTAGCATCTGTAAAGTTTGTTATATTATTTTGCCAGGAATAATATTACTTTTGGTAATGTTGACAACATGGTGAACTCTTAATTTATGGGTTGAATCCTTTTTGTTATACCACTATTATATAGGCCATTAGTTGCTAATATAATTTTAAAATCACAAACATTTTTTTCCTTTGCAAACAAAAATCAGATATGTTTTTGTAATAAAACAACACTAACATAAAGCACAATTAGGTAATTAGACGAACATTTTCTCTAATTTCAATGTATCGTTTAATATATTTAATTGAGTAATAAGATGTGTCTTTATACAGATATGGGTCGATTGTTATCACTTTATACAGTTCTATGCATATTGGTACAAATAGTAAAAATAAAATATATAATTTTATAAAGAAAAGAATAGGACCTAATGAAATTATAATTTTTATGTAAGAATAAAAAAAAATCTTTTTAATAAAATATAATTTTTAAATTTGAAATTACTCATAAATGGTAACTTTAACCTCTGTCTTCAACCGCACTATGTAACTATTGAGATACTCAACTAGGTCACTAATTGATCAATACAAAAAAAAAAAACAAGCTAGTGGGATATGTTTTAAAAAAGCATCATACAATCTTTTTCAGCTTATTTTCAACATCTGTACTAAAAATAATCATTTAAAAACACGTGTATATGATGCTTATTATTTTAATTTACAATAGATGGCTCTAGAGAATAGTATCACATGATTTCTTCAGCTTAGTTTCATTATGTACTTTAGGAGCAGTATTTAACTTTACTTATTCTATTATATTCAGAAAATACCCTGGGAATTTGAATGTACTACTACCATCTAGTTTTCATTGGTTGCTTAAATTTATAATGGGTGGCTCTGATGTAGATTATTATGCAGTGTTCTCAGATTACTTTCAACATATGCATTAGGAAAATAATTTACTCTATAAATTCTATTAAAAGCAGAAATTAATCAGGGAATTGGAATGTAGTGCTACCATTTAATATCCATGGATTATGCAAGTTAATAATATAATTATGGTTTCTAATGCAGAAATTAATAAACTTTTATCATAGATGATTAATAAAAAAAATTAATTTATATGAACAGTTAGGAAAACATTAAAATGCCAAAAATAAACTTTCACTCAAAAGAGAAATGATATAGGAAATTAATTATTGAAATAAGAAAAAAAAAGATAATTGTAAAAAGAGTCAGATGATGACCAGCAGTAAAATGATTGGATTCATTTACCACATAATATCTGAAGATTCAAACAGATGATAGAATTTTCTATTGAAATGTGATCTATATATTACTAACAGAAATGAATGTAAACCATTTCATTATTTTTATGAAATATATATTAGTAATCTGATGTCCTAGCTTCTCACTGAAAACAACCATAGCTCAAAACTGGCCTGGGAATGGGGACAATCCTAGATAAAGATGATGTGACATCTGACTTTATATTATTATTAATTATTTAATTTTATTATATATTTCAGTTAATATAAGTTGGTTTCTAAAAATAATTATAACATAATACTCACCAAGGTTATTGTTTACACTAATTGACTTATTTAATAGTTTTTTCTGAAAAAAAGGCCTATGCCAAAAAAATGTACTGATAAATAATCACAAAGAAATATCATATATCATTCAAGAAGCAGAAGTGATATACTGAGTTTTAATCCAATCCTTATTCTACCACTGTGGCATAACAACACAGGGTATTCTTATCTATGATAAATATAGTATTAATTCAAGAAAATCTTTTATGCAGACATTATTGTAAAATAATAAAATAAACAGTATATATTAGTTATAATAATATTAAAAATAATGTAATGTACATGTTTACCAGCTTTACATCTTGTGCAAAATCCATTTTTATTTCTGAGAACTTTACCAGTTATTTCATCAACTTTTATAAGTGCTAATGGCAAATACTTTTGCAAAATTAAAGGAAGAAAACCAATGGCTCCAGGTTTGCCCCAAAAATTTACTGAAATAAATAGAGCTTTAATCACAAAAAAAAAAAATTTGAAAGTTATTTAAAAGTAAATATTTTTAATATTGTTATTTTCAAAGAATGTGAAAGGAAAAGTATAAATAAACACAAACAAATTTTTTTGTAGATATGTATTATATTACACTGGAATAACAGCTAAGAATTAAATAATAATTTTGAATTAAAAAAAATTACAAATTAAACATTTAAAAGAATCTATTTAATGTTTTAATCGGATTTTGATAATTAAAAAAAAAAAAAAATCTAAAACAAGTTTGTTTTATGTTACAATACATATACTGGTAATTATAAAATTTCCCTATCTATTTTAATTAGATTAAAGAAGTTTTTTTAAATTAAAGCTTGTATAATATATTTCGATAAAATTGAGTATAATATACTCTGATATTGTTTAAAGAAACTGAATTAAAAATACTTTGAGATAAAAAATTGATTTTAATTAAAGTCAGTTTTAAAAAAAGTATCATTAACTTGTTTTTTTTTTTTAAAAAATCAAAATAAAGAAAAAATTACTAATTGTTGTTTTTAAATTCCATGACACGGTATAAAAGGTAGAAAAAATATTAGGAGGATTACAACAATATTACATCAGTATTGTTATGAAGTTATAACTGAAGCTGCAGAGTGCAGTTTGAATTCACATGGAAGTATTATCCCAGCTCTTTATGGTTTATAGCCCATATTGTGCATTAGATGGTTTGCTTACCTGAAGTTTAACAAATTATAGACTGAATGGTGGTCAACAGCTTTCCCCAAGATGTCAATAAGCCAGTCTACTGCTTTAAAATAGGAAAGCTTACCAAACAATTTCAGCACTTGCTAAAAAAACTGAAAGATTACCATGCTATGATTTTATACATATGCTGCTTTATCTATATGCATAGAAGCACAGACACAAATACTGCATCATGTATGTCAATTACAGATGGATGAAATTAGCTGGTGCATAGAATATTTAATGAAAAATGTGATTATTTTAAATACTTAACTGTGTAGTTAAATTTTTAAATTACAAGATTTAAAAATAAATAATTTTTGTCTAAATTATTCAACTAAAACTAGAATGATGAAGAAAAAAATAAATGACATTTCCTTTTTTATTTTATTAAAAAAAAAAAAAACAATTTAAAATCTTTTTTTCAAAAGTACTGAAAATGAAGCCACAAAAGCCTGAATTTTAAAGGAACTTGAGTATTAAAACTGCAACATAGGGGAGATAGGAGGTCTTTTCACACCCACAATAAATGTGTAATGTCATGATGACATCAAATTGAAAGAAAATAATCCCTGTGAGTATACATGAAAACATGTTTTTTTTTAATCAACAAGATTTTTTTTTTCAACGTGATCTGTTTTTTTTTTTTTGTAATACTTCGACATTTTCAGCTAAATTTTGTTTTGGAAATTATCAAGTACTGAAATGGACGCAGTGCTCTATTTCCAACACCAGTGACAAGCAATGGCATTGTAATGTTTGAGGTTGCAACACCCCAATCAGCATTCACAAGGGGATGTGAATATTTGGTAGCTTATGTAGAAAAACGGACAAATATTTTATTATGAAAATCGAAGACAGGACAAAGTTCCAATGAGGGTCAGCAAGACAGCATTTTTTTGTAGTTTTTGATTTAATTTCTTTATTTAAAAAATGATGTTTATTAGCAGTTTTATGAAAATCCCAGCATACTCTGCAATTGGGTGGTTTCATTTTCGGATTGAAAATTTTTACTACAGATTTCTATTTTCTGTGGTAATACTAAATATCAAAAGTTTGGTTTTTAACATGTAAATTCCTGTTATATATTACATGGTAAGTGTCGTAGGAATATAGTTAATGTATTTTTATCCAAATTACTTAAAAATCAAAATCATTTACTGTTTGTTTGATGTATATTTAAATTAACTATTTTTTTGATTAACGAAATCATTATTGTAATTTCACATTTTATTTTTTATTTTAACTGTTATTCTTAAAAGTTGTTAGTTTTTCAAAGTCGCATTTTTTTTTTTTTTTTTGAAACTTGTTAACGTTGAAATTTTATTTTAAATGTCGTTCTTAAAAGTTTTTTGTTAGACCATTCAATGAAATATGGAGAGATGTATGTTAGAAATAACAAGAAGAAATCAAAAATGAAATGCATGGTGAGAGAATAAACGTGTTATTGACATCACTGAAAAAATTAAAATACTAAAATTGGACTGGACATATTGCTAGAAGAGATCATACTAGATGGACAGTTAAAATCAGAAACTGGATTCTAAGAGATTATAAAAGATCTAGAAAAAGATCATATGTGAGATAGATGAATGAAGTAAGGAAGTGTGCTGGGGTGATCTGGAGAAGATAGATTAGATATTGGAGAAGATGAATTAAGCTTAGTGGATTGATAATGGTAGAAAATGATGAAATTGCTCATGTTGATCCTTTTGAAATGTTAATGGATTTGCAAAAAGGTGCTGAAAATTATTCCTGATACCATAGTTTTGATTTGTGTTTGGCCATTTTTGTTTCACTGCCCTAGAGAAACAGTGCATATATGTGGTCAGATGGTACTGATGAATGACAAAATTAATTAAGTAAGGAATAATTATTTACTTAAATGATTGTATCAGAAGTGAAAGTTTGAACTTTAACTGGGGAGCCCTTGATTTGTGAATTCTTCTATCAGCCACTGCAGGGAATAAATGATCAAATGATTGGTCATTGGGAATGATGTCATCTATCATGTAAGCACTAAGTTATGGTTGAATTCAATTCAAGAAGCTTTATCTTCTAAATTGGTCATTTTATTACTTTTCTAAAACTATATAAATGCACAGGTCACATGATCAATGATAGTAAATTTTTTGTTATCTAGATCACTATAATTGGGAGTCATATGACTTCTAAGATAGTGCTATCAGTAGTTGATCAAATATTTTCAGAGAGTAATCCAAATCCTGCAAGACAGTCTAATATTAAAGATTATAAAAATAATATTAGAATATTTTTTGATTAACTGTATATATTTAATACAAATCAGATGAATAAGTAAATGACACTTTATAAGACTAAAATATAAGAATATGAATTCTTCAATTAGTATAAAAAAATATAAATTCCAAAAACAAATCCAGAGCTACAAAAGTGAGTCCTTTTTTCCTAGACACTACTATAACTCTGAGAACTAATAGAAAGTTTTAAAATGGCAGTGACTATAAGCTAAATAATTACAAGAGAGTGTTTTTTTGGCTTGGCTTTGATAGATCTTGCTGGTGAGCTCATGTATAATTGATTGAAATCTCATAATTGATTATTTAATGATCAAACAGTAAGAGTTAAAACTAAGGGTCCACTAAAATATTTATTTCACAAAACAATCTTTAAACTTTTAAAGTTTTGGATCCAGTTGTCTAAATATTGTAACCTGCTTTTGCATAGAAAACTTGATAACATATGTTGAATAAAATGCTTAAAAGTAGGTTAATTATTTTCAGAGTCTTTTGCAAATACAAGAATAGTATAGGTCATATTTGATCAAAAAATATACATTTTTCCATTGGTTTTATTCTAGTATTTTTTCATTTCAACCTACAACAATCTACACAGTAGTACTACTAATCTTCTTCACTCCACAATAAAATGATCATAAAGACTTTAGTTTAGTGATTTATTATGACATTGAGTTTTGTCAGTATTATTCATTGATAGTTTATTAATAATGATGCTATTACTGTAACTTTAAATTAAATGAGTAATTATGATTTTAACAATCGAATACTTTAGAACAATGGACATTGTCCATGACTATTACAGAAAAAGAATTTCAATTCAAATATCAAACCTGAAATTACTTTTTCAAATCGGGAATCTATTCAAAAACCAGTTTCTCACAATAAGCATCTCTAATAACTAAGTCAATTTTATAATCACCTTATAGATAAAAGTACACCAGAAATTCCATTCCTTGAGATTCTTAACATTTTCCATTAGTAGTGAAGGTTGTATGACGTTACAATTACGTTTCTATTACACAATTAGCATTAAGCATTTATATGATCAAGTCAGATTATTTTTGAACTTTTAACACTTTGAGAGAGTTCTATATCCCGCCTAGATTTCAATCCCAAGTCATGGAAATAGCAAGTGATGAAATCACAGATTCTTCTTCACCTTACAAAATATAGGTACAAATTTTAAATAACCCACTTCAAAAGAAAAATATCTCCAACATTCTTCATAAAGAAATAGTGAAGAAGACATTATTAAGATCACTTCTAGGTTTGGGTATTTTTTATCTTACTTTCTAGATAATATTTATAGATATACATTGATTGAGCCACATTAGATGGTTAACTGATTTGGCTAATTGGAAAATTTAAAATTGATTGTGGAGTCTAAAAAACTTTTCCAAGTTTTACCCCATTTTGATTTGAATCCAAATCTTTCAAAAATGCATAAAGTTAAAGAATCTATAATAAAAGCTATTGGTTAATTTGAGTTTCAAACTTGTTACAGACCTATTTTATAGCGATTAGGCAATTCTCAAATGAAGTTCAGAAGAAATTTAAAATTCCTAGATTGCACGATTTACTTGTACAATAACTCAAGAGTTTGAATACAAAATGCATTAGATATTTTATATTGTGTTTTTCAGGAGAATCAAATCTCACATCATGGGGTAATATAAAAAAATAGATTATCATATAATTTTTAAGAAGCAATCGGATATGATATCAGCTAGAAGTACTATTGTATACATCCTTTTAAAAATCCAGTATAAATAAAGTAATTCATAAAATTTATGTTCAGTATTTTAAATTAGTTTTAATGTTTGTATAATGATTGAATTTTTAATTGTAAGCCTCTTTTGCTCTTTATCTGAGGAAGGGCTATGAAGTAGCACTATGGAGTTTGAACACGTGTGTAAATGCATTTTTTAAAAAAGAACACGAGAAAGCATAATCTACCACAAAAGAAATATACATTTAAATATTATTTAAAAAACCCAAAAATTTTCTGAAATATGTAGTTTCAATAATATTTAATAAACATACAAACATTGGCATTTCCTTCTGTTGAACCATAAAATTCTCCGATCAGCTCAAGGTTAAATCGTTTAGCGAACTGTTGCCAAATTTGTGGCCGCAACCCATTACCAAGCATTAATCTTAGACAGTGCTGATTGTCAGTTGATTTTTCAGGCTGGGCTAATAAATATCGACATGTTTCTCCAATATAATTTGCTACCTGTTAATAATATATTTTAAATACAAAGCAAGTTAAAATGTAAACTTCGGTATCGAAAATATTAAGAGTAATTATAAAACTAAAATTGAATTTTTTTCTTTCTTTCTTTCTTTCTTTCTTTCTTTCTATCTATCTATCTATCTTTCTTTCTTTCTATCTATCTATCTATCTATCTATCTATCTATCTATCTATCTATCTATCTATCTATCTATCTATCTATCTATCTATCTATCTATCTATCTATCTATCTATCTATCTATCTATCTATCTATCTATCTATCTATCTATCTATCTATCTATCTATCTATCTATCTGTCTGTCTGTCTGTCTGTCTGTCTGTGTCTATTTATCTATGTCTGTCCATCATCCATTCACTCATATTTCTATTCATATATTAATCAGTTAATCTATCTCCCTATGTAATCTATCCCAGTAATATATGTGTATAACTAATGTAGTTTAAATATATAAATGTTTTCATACTTAAAATATATGTAAAAACTACAGTGCTTATTATAAATATTATAACATATATGTTTGGTGCAATTAAAAATAGTATTTTTTATCTTTACATATAAAATAATTGTTCAAAATTTATTTATTTAGTATATCGATTTTTTTTTCATCCAGCTTTTAAATATTCATAAACACTGAAAAAGAAATTTAGAGCTGTTCAAACCAGGAGGCTATAATATTGCATACATAAATTAGATAGCCATTAACAATATAATTTCTGGTTTGGTTTCATCTACTACTCACTACATATTTATGAAACACATAAGAACATTGGCCATGAGAGGAGTAAGAATCTATTGATTAGACTCTAGTAACTTCTAAGAATGTCAAATTCAGTTGGATTTATTGTTAGATCTTTAAAAATTGGGACTTCACAACTGTAGCATAAATTTTTAGTTATTTGAAAAGTTTTGCATGGATATACATTAAAAATATTGATTTGAGGCATCATTTAGGGAGTAAAACTATCTTGTACCAATAGGAAATCTGATTTGTTTAATAGTTTTCAGTTTTATGTGAGATAACATGTCTTCTGAGTTGGTGGAGGCACATTGGAATGAATGAACTTGAATATATTCAATAATATTTTGTAGAAATTTAGTGTGCACTTTTTTTTTTCTTAAGATATAAAATTAAATCATTATTATTCCTATTTTGATAGTTAATGGTGCAAAATGAGTTATTTTTTATTATAATAAAAAATTATCCATACATATTAAGACATTTTCTATTTTATTTATATGACTTGATTTTTTTTTGTATGTGATTTCTTAATTTTAGAATATGTGGATACCTAGGAAAAATTATTTTTGGACATCAATAAAAATAATTACAATAAAATAGGACACAATCTAAGGATATCTTTAGGATTTCTGGAGTAGATCTTTCATTTCTATCATAATGTAGAGAGAATTATTATCATTTCTCAAAATAGTGATACACTGGCATAATTTTTCACATGTTATCAGTATAATTTTTTAGCAAAGAAAAACCTAATGCCTATCTTTTTTTTAATTATCAAATTTTCTAATGATAGAATGCAATCTTTCTCATCAGCAATGAGTCTTAAGTTTTGAAAAATTTTACCACATTTTTAAGTCAGATTTTGATGGATGCCATACTGTATATATGTCTTTATTTCCATCCATTCATTTAAATGAATACTTCGTGTTAAAAATTAAGAGAGAATTCAAAAAAAATAGCATTATTGCTAACAATTAAAAAGATCATTATTATAACAAGTTTTTATGTTGATGAAAAGTGAATACATTTTTTTAATTTCATGCTTTCAAAAAAGCAGTTACTATGATGTAAAACTTCTGGCAATTGATCTCTAGGGTAAAATAGACTCTAGATGTTCTCCTAATTTTAGGATATTAGCATCAAATATATTGAGCTATTAACTATTGTTGTGAAACATCTCATATTTAATTTTATATCTGTAATTACCAAATTAAACCACTAAACAAGTAAAATATTTGAATGGTTTTATTATTAAAAAGTTGATAAGAAGTTCTAGAATTGGAAATTCTAGCACCTGAATCAATCCTAGGATCCCACATTTCAGAGTATGATACTTTACTACTGGGCTAAACCATGCATATCAATTAAATCGTTAAGCTTATTTATTAGACATTATGAATAAGAAGAAGTTAACAACTAGAAATATCTTGGTCAGATTATTAATACAGATGGAAATGAAATTAATTATAGAATTAACTTTGAATAGAATACTTTTATTAGATGTAATATATTATTAAAACGAAATATATCTATGTGTTTGAAAAGTAAGATTTTTTTTAAGACACATATTTTATTAGTTTTTAATTATGGATCTGAGACTTGAAGACTTAACAGATAAACAATATTCAGACTACTCAATAAAATATGAAGAGATATGTGTTATGTGTTAAAAATGACAAGAAGAGATCAAAAAACAAAACATATGACTGATATGACATACAAGTTTCACTGATATAAATGAAAGAATTGAGAGCTGGAATGGAAGTGAGTTGGATATATCACTAGAAGATATGATAATAGATGGACAATTAAAATATTATTTCCAAGGGATTGTAAAGATCTAAAAACAGTCCTTATGTGAAATAGATGGATGAAATAAGAGAGTTTGGCAATGTAGAGAAGAGAGGATCAGATAAACTGGATTATACCAGGAGACACCTTCATCCATCAGAAGATTAGTAATGGTTGAAAATAATGATAATTCTTAGTAATATATTACAAATTTTTTATAATTAAAAATTGCTGGAAAGAAAATAAATAGTTTAAAATTAATTTTAAAATTGTAACTTAATCATTAAGAGTACAAAATTCTTTAATTTTTGCCTCAATTGAAGATGCAGTAAAATGCTGAATGGACTGATTTTTAATTATAAAATGGATATTTCTGCATTGCCAAAAATTTTTAAATGCAATTTGTAAGGATAGAAAATAATTCATAAAAAAATCTAATAAAAATTCAATTA
Organism: Epiperipatus broadwayi; assembly: GCA_028023455.1. Lineage (NCBI taxonomy): Eukaryota > Metazoa > Onychophora > Udeonychophora > Euonychophora > Peripatidae > Epiperipatus > Epiperipatus broadwayi. The sequence goes on along the minus strand of JAQFVV010012399.1, from coordinate 17,314,424 downwards.
TCAGTGGATCAATAGAATTCACTATAGTTAAATTCATAATAAAATTTGAATTATGAAGATGTCAGTCTACACTGAAAGTATATTTGCATTATTAAATATATTTTTTTACCTGTAACCTATACAAGCTTATGTATTTATTTGTTATTATATATTAAGATAAAATATAAATAATATACAGTGGAGATGTGAAATTCACTGTATCTGAATACATAACTTCAATTATATGCTATCCAAAAAAAAATATAAACAAAAAATATTAAAATTTGCAAATTTTATAATATTTGGCAACCATTTTTTCTTTTCTAAGCAACACGTGTGATTATATATATTAATAAAATTTCTTTGGTTTATAATGAAAGCATATACATTTTTTTTTTGTTATAATCTTTTTTTAATTTGATTTTCTGTATTTTGCATAATAAAATATTTTCTTAACATAATAATAAAATTTTTACACATTTTAGAACATGCTAAAAATTGACACTGTTTTAATAACATCAAAATAATTAGAGATTCTAATTGCTTGAAAACAACATCATTATTATTTTTCTATAAGAGATAAAAATTATTGGGAAAAAAATTGCCTAGAGCATATTTAATAGTTACAAAAATCAATTATTTTACTATTTACTTTATTTTAAAAATAAAAATATGCTAGTTAGTTTTTCTTTTTTATTTTTATTGCTTAGTGATTACATATTCAGTAAAATATATAGAAACGTGTCTTCTCAATTTATTATCAATAACTATATTATTATTATTTTTAAAATTTTGTTTTGCTATAATTTTGATTTATATTATTACAATACATTTAAAAAAGCATCTGTGTTATATATATATATTATAACCTACACTCCCAACACCGCTCATATACATTACATGAGCGAAATGCCCAGGCGCCAGTTCTATTAATGAATAGACCAATATAACAAAATATATAATACAAATTATTACTAAGACTCTATATTTAAGTTTATGTTCAGCTCAGCTCAATGGGAGGCTATAGGCAGTTCATAAGATATATGATAATAAATGAATAAAAGAAGAAATATTATAAAACATTTAATATAATGTAAATTCCTTTGTTAATTAATTGTATGATAAAGAATCATAATGTTTATTTGGTACAGTCTATTAAAATATACTTTAAACTTAATTTCTTCCTTCATCCAAGTATAACACATATCAGCTTGCTATAATTATATTCTTAAACAATTCTATGACTTGGCATATCATAATCTAAACATCTACTTTAATGCCAATCAAGAAATAAACAATAAGATCTCAGGGAATTTTAACAAACACAGTTGAATTAAATAAACTACATTGGCCCATAAATTATAATTCTAAAGTATGATAAAAATGTAATGAAACAAATTGACTAAAATATTTTACTGTGTTTCAATAATAAGATAATGACAGAGATAGGGTATTTTAATCTCATATCATCATCTAACAAATATACTGACTTGGCAACCTTTCTAATACGTTTGTCCAGTGGCAAATGTTCTTTTATAATGTTTGGATTAAGAAATAACAATATTGTCAGACACTAGCAAATTTAATATTATAACTCTAAAATAATATATCTATTTTGTAATAGATTTATGAAATGTGGAGATGTGGAAATGGAAAACACGAATGTACACAAGAATAACTCAAGACACAGATTTTAAGATTTTAAATAACTAAAACAAATCATTTATTACAATAAAATAAACTTGGTTTAATATGATATTAACAAATGGACTATTTGTTTTACAGATTTTTAAATTATCAAATAAATTTTTAGCATCAGTTTGGGATTATCCCTACTATCAAAGCAAATTAATAACAAAACTTAAATATCCTGACTTCGAACACATACTTTGCCTACATGTTTCATCTATATGACAATAAATAAGTAACATGTTACATTATTAGCACAAAAAAAAATACTTTTGAGAGGATATTACTCTTGATTAACAAAATAAATCAAATTACTTATATTTGGCTTTCAGCAAAGCAACTTTCTCTAATTGACTAATAATCACTTTCAATTACATATACCTTTCATTTATAGCCACAAAATCATGTTTATTCTGATGATTTGATGATTTATAACCTTTATTTAAATAAATACACTGTATTTTAAAATATTTATTTCCCGTTTTAATCTTAATACTTTATACTTCTATTAAATGAATGTAATGTATTTCAAAGAAACATTTATTCCTCATTTTAATTTCAATATCTCTATACTTTATATATGCGATATTATTTATATTACGCGTGTGTGCACGTTCAAGCAGCAATAATGTAAAACAATCTTTTCTATAAACTTTCCATTCATTAAGAAAATATCATACAATTATTTTATTTCAAACAATGTCGTAATTCATCAATAAAATATGACACTAATACTACATCAAGAGTTAATCTAACAATTTATCTAGCCACATATTAATTAACACAAAGCTATATTTTCATGATTTTACATACTAGACGTTATAAGGGAAATCTACATGAGGAGCAGATAACTCTTACTGAACACTTTTACAATTCCTCATTACCAAGAATCTAAGAAAAACGTCACATAACTTCCTAAACATCATTTAATCATATTTCAACAATAACTCATCTACTTCTAAATACACTATTGGTGGGGACTTATTTCCTCATCACCAGGGTCCTAAGAACATCACTTCAAAAAAATATCATTAATCATACGCATATAAAATAAACTAGGCTCTACTCATGGAAAATTATTAACATATACTAAATAAGCAAGATCTTTTATCCATACAGACATTATAACGCAATCAGATTTCTTTCTATTCTCATAGCTTTTCTAAATATCGAACATTATAAATACACGCTGGCAGATAAATACATACAGATAATATACCAATCCGTTCAACTCAGTAGAATATGACAATGTACGAAATTTATGCATAAATTTATTCACAAACTGAACTTTATCAAACAAATATCATAATTGTGCAAAACAAACACACACCCGCGAATAAAATTATATATAATATTAACTCTAAATTACACACTAAGCAGGTAATATGATAATTAAATATTGCATTAAGGTATAACTTTTAATTCTGAATAAACTTTAGGTTACTTTTAAAATTTAATATTTATAATTATTACGAACGAACTTTCTTTCATATCTAACAAACTATTTCTATTATACATTCGTTGATTCAAAAAAAAAAAAAAAAAAATCTCACTTTGAGATAATAAAGTATGCAAAATAAATATAAACCTCTCTAATAATAAATTTTAAAAAATACTTGTTTCTTTTACCTTTGTAAAAGAACATTAAAACTTATTTGAATACAATCAATTTTTACCAGCATACTCCTCATTCAGATACGCTTCAGAGACGGTCTCGAAGATCAAAATAACACAGATTATAAATGAACATAATAATAAATAAGCCTCTCTACCTATCATATACATCAATTATGACAAGCAATAAAAAAAATAATAATAAAAAAAGTTATTAGTTTTGTAACTTAAAATAAAAGTTCACTTGCAAAGCTCGGTTTCAGGTTTATAAAACAATATGGGACATATTCCAAACTGAATTTTAAACTAAAATAAACTGCTGTAGGATAACCAAACAAATATAGTCATGCTTAAATAGGACTCAGCATCTTCAATGTTCATAACAAAGTTATTTAAGTTAGTGTATCATACATAAGCAATCAATTTATTTTCTATTATGACGAGAATATAATAAATTCTTAACTACTGTTGGACAGGAATTATCTCACTTATTCTGTTATAGTTCTAAATTGAATACGTAATTATTTTTAGTAGTTTATTGAATAGCATTTAATAATACTTTGTTTTATTTTCCATCTTTATCAAGAGAACAAAAATTACCAGCATTTCTATCCTTCTATTCGATTTAAACAGATATTTAATTTGAAGTAGCTCACATTTATTTCCTTCATTTAATATACGTATTATATCCCAGAAATACCAGACAAACAAATACTGTCATCTCTTTATGATGAATTCAAACATGGAATGATTTATCAAAATGTGCATGTTCTTAAGTCTATGTTTAATTCTCACAAAAACATAACACGGAAAATAGTGGGGAATCAAAATATATTCTGTAAAATAGTTCTGCATGCGTTTTCCAGATATATTAAAGAACACACGTTGGTAAATGACACAACAATAATATTCATGCAATTTATTCCTATTTAAAATGATAATTAAGTGAAGTAATGTAGACTGGATGTTATTAACATACATTTTTAAAAGAGCAATAGTTATAAAGATGGTTAATTCAATATGTTTAAATCAAGAAGAGTAAAGTAAACTGAGTACCTTTTTTTAAAACTTAGAACTGCATTTTGAAATTAACTTTTTCCATAATATATTTCTTAATATCCTTTTGAAGTTTTACTCCAAAGTGCTTTTTAAAATCAATTTGACTTCAGCAACTGGCTTTAATTTCCACAATAAATGTGCCACTGTTTACTGGTTACAGTTACATTACATAAAGCCAATTTTCCACTGGAGATCTTTGTTAAATAGCTCTCTCTAGAAAAGTTCATTTCCTTTCACAGGGTTACTCCCACATGTCTCTCTAGCTAAGCTAATTACATATGCAAAAAAAAAATCTTTACAAAAAAAACATTTTGATTTTTAGAATTAAAAGCAAGATAAAAATAATAATAAAATAAATAGCTTTTACAAACTTGAAAGAAAAATAAATATTAATTAACTATTAAATAAAAATGATTAATAATTTATTTAATTTGTAAAATAATCTATTGATTCAACTATCTATTAATCATTGGAAAGAAATATATATTTGTTAAATTATTTAAGATAATTATTGTAATTTAAATGTTTTTATTGTGAATATACTATTATTTGCTGTTATTAAAAGATGAAAATGAAATGAAAATGATGCGGAGTCATACATGCACGCACATGTACTACAACCTAAATATTAAACTATCTTAACTAAATATAATTGAAATGGCTATTAATTGTTGACAAAAGGATAAGTATTAATGAATAAAGAATTTTAAAACTATTCAACCAATATTACAATAATATAAAATAACTTTGCATCTTTCTGACAAAATGTATCAATTCTATTAATAAACAACCCCTTTTCCTTATATTAAATACCTCATTAACCACACTAATAATAATGAATACCTATCAAGTGGTCAATAAACTGCATAAGCAACCCATATCCAAGCTTTAAACAATCTCCAGCAAAAAAAATTTAAAATTCTAAGGCTATTTCATTTTTTTAATATAACTATTTAATGCAGATACAAAGTATCTTAAACCCTTGTGCCAAATTCATATGGTCACTATATATATATATATATATGTGTACGTGTGTGTGTGTGTGTAAATGTTGATAAAATATATTTGAAGTTTGATGGAAGCATGGAACAAAATTTGGCCCCACTGTATATAATAAATAAAATTTACAGTATAATTAAATATATAAATAAGAGTAAATTTTTTAGCATGCTTTCAATCACTGTGATCATTATCAGAGTAGTTGTGTGTCATGTATATATATATAAGTTCACAAAAGATATAAATAATTTCTTATTATTAATATTATTCAATATCTATTGCAAAATTAAATATGAATTACGAATAACAAGTATAACCCAATGATAACAGCCATTCACATTTTGCTTTTTTATAATAACATTCTAACCTTTATCTGATCAATTTATATTAACTTGAGTTTTTCATCTTCTAATTAAGAATATCTAATGTAATGGGATGGTAATATCACAGTGGAAATGATGGTGGGCATATCTGGGGTAAAAATGGGCAAATCTTTCAATTAAATGTTTAATAATCTTAAATATATAAGAAATTTTATATATTAAAGAGAGCGTGAGAGAGATTTTGAATTCTCTGAGAGATCATTGAGAGATCAGTCAGCTAGAGATCAATTAACTCCTTACACCAGCTATATATAACATAAACTATATATCCACCAGCATTATAATATGTAAATGTATAAGTAAGTTAAATATTTAAAAGAAATAATCATTCATCATTATCTGGAATGATCAATCAAAATACATCAATACAATAAATTAACATTCCATCTTGTGACTGGATTTGAAATGGGTCTACTGTAGACCAGGCCAACTATTTAGCCTTTGCCAGCTGGGGCAATTATTTAAACCTTAATTTGGATGCACAAACCTAAGTTCTAATCCCATAGAATATATAACTAGAAAAACAACAATGCTGGGACATTAAAACATTCTGATCATCAACAATGCTCTGGCCACTTGGTGCCATTAATGTACTGGCCAATTATAAACTTAATTTCTGATAGACTAAACTAAATGAAATGTAGTGCAGGGGTTTTAAAGAATATTATTTTAATACACTTCCAGGATATATTAATTATACTGATGCCCCTTAAGAACTAAACATCCATATTTATATAATCATCATTATGAACAAGTGACCAAGAGATGATGCTATACACTTTTTAACAATTGAATTCAAGTTTATTAATAAGAAAAAAAATTGAAATTAGGGTTTTTAGAATATGACTATACATATAAATTAAGCCTTCTGATTTTGATTAATATACAATAAAAAAATTATCACATTTGTGATTTAAAAAATTATTATACACAACACAAGTTATTACATTATGATTTACAAGATTTCCTAATGAGTTTACATAAAACACATATAAATATTTGCACACTCGGTGATATATATAATACATAATTAAACATTTTAACTTATATTTTTAATAATACAAATACCTATACTAGGTTTATTTAAACATGTATATAGAATTGCACAGATAATTAACATAACAAATTTATTTTTGTCAAAACAATAAATGACATAAATTTTTATAATTACTAAATTTCATTTTGAATATATATATATAATTTACATGTGTATATCAATAAAAAAATCACTTTATCAAAATCTACCATAGCTTCCTTTTTTAAAAAAAAAAGTATAGTTAATTTTTGACAGGTTAGAAAAGTTCCTTTTTATCAGGTTACTCTGAAAGATTTATTTTAGATCTCTTCCTTTTTTAAAAAAAATAGAACCAGTTTTCAACAAATTATGTTAATTAATTATAAATGTCTTTTTTAAAAAAATACTCCAGCAAATTTCTTTCATTCTTTTTTTCCTCCCTTAAAAGATTTTATAGTTTTAGAAGTGTCTATGAATCAATCATTTCATTCTAGCAAAATTTAACTTGCTTTCTTTTAAAACATATTGATGTTTTTAAAATGTCATTTTACCAAAGAAATTATTTAAATTTTCATTATTCTATATAACCTTATCAGTCTTGATATATATATTATTATCACAGATTGCATTTAACTAATTATAACATCATTAAATTAAATATAGAAATTTTAAAATGTCTTTTAACCTTTTAAGTGCTCTTTATTGTCCATTTTTATTATTGGCTGAGTGAATTAAAAGTTCTAAAGTTTAATTAGTCAATTAACAAACTCAGCCATAAAAATATATTTATCTTTTAATATTATATTCATTTAGTTTTATTTGTAAAAAAGTATATTAATAATTTGTCAGGTTATGAAAGTAGATGAAAGTTTTTTCAAAAATAAATTTTTATTTATAATTATAAAAATATTCGATAGTGGAAAAAATAAAAAAACAGATTATAGCAAATTACAAGTCATGTAAACATCATTGATGTTTCTCCTTAATTTACATTTTTATAAAAGTTAAGAATTTTTTAGTAAAATCTTAGCATTTTTCTAAAAATAATTATATTTTCAGTATATTTTACCAAAATACATTATAATATGTAAATAAATGTCAAAAAAAATTCTAAAATATTAATGTTTCTTTGAAAAAAACAGCTTGGGGCAATCTAAACTCTTGTCAGGCATATCAAAATTATTGCTACCACTGGTTTCTTTTTTAATTTATGTTCATGTAAAGTATACAATTTTTTAATAAAATCTTACTATTTTTGTAAAATAACTATATTTTCAGCATATTTTATTAAAATAATTTATAATATGTACAAAAAATAATAAAAAACACTCTAAAATATATATTTTCATTTTCAGCAGTGAAAATTATTTACCGGCAATCTTTTTTGACTAATAATCATCAGCCGATCAGCATTTAGAATAGACTGCCTCCTACTTTTGTTAGAACTTTAATGTCACATGTATTTATTTTTTTATTTGTAAAATAATTTGAGAGAGAGCAGCATCTTATGGGACTTTTTATAACCTTTAAAAAAGTGTAAAAATAGTTCCATAACTCAAAAACTAGCTGATTTCAAGTGACCTAAAGCCATTGCCAAAAAAGACCAGATAGAGCTGAGGTAAGTGAATTATGTAAAAACTAACTCATTTTATATATATATGAAGCATTTATCTGTAGTTCATAGCAGCTATAGATAAACACCAGCATATTCTTGCTGAACTAGATTTTGGTCATTGTGATCATTGAGATATGTATAGTTCAGGCAATTGTCATCATCAGAAAAGGTATAATCAAGTAATTTGTTGGCATTGATCCATGATCTTCATACTGTCCAGTCCAGCAATATATTTTTGTCAACATTTGTGCAGGCTAATTGATTCATTAGAAGTGACCTGGTCTTTCTGTGAATCAAAACTCCTCTGTAGTGCTATGAACTATTACTGCATCTACTATCTCAAATTTAGTTACACCTCATTGGAACTCTATAACTCTGCTAGCCATCTCCCTGGCCAGGTAAAACAAACTGCTGCAAACTACAGCAAACTAACTTCCACACTGCTTCTCAAAAATATTACTATCCAAACTTTGCAGCTGGCCAATTTGGCACTGCTTCTCAAAAATATTAAAACCAAACTGAACTTATATTTTTATCAGCCCTTTTTATAAGAGTTATTTGAAGTGATAAAAACACTTTAATTGAAAACAGTTTTTTCTGTCTAATTTTTATCTTGATTAAAAACAATTTTAATCAAAAGCTACATTTAGATTTCTACCAAAGTGTCATCTACATGGTTTTACTTACATAGAGAATTGTGCACAAGTATTAAAAATTTTTTTCAAAAATAAATCATGCTTGTTTTTAAATTCAAAACCTGAATAAAATATTAATTTATTTATGAGGCCTTTTAAAATGTTTTAATTTATAATAAAATTATATTTTAAATTCATAATTACTTAACCCTTTATAGTTGTTATTATTCTCAGGAATATTTAGAAAACTACAAAAATTTATGTGTGTGTTTATTTTTATTTTTCCTTTAAACATTATATATATATGCATGCACAGACACTATATTATTGTATGCCATATAACAGACCTGTTATACTAAAAATTTATTTATTGATTAATAATGATGAATATCTGAGTTATGCTAAGAGCAAATGCATAAAAAAATTACAAGCCTGCTTGAAATCTAAAAAATTTCCATGGGTGACCCAGCTTAGATTTAAATTTCAAGACATAATAGAGTAAACCAACAAAAGAATCACTCTTAGGTAATATTGATTATATATTTATTACAAATAAAATTGTTTTACTCATATGTAGTAAAACTGTATATATTGGATTTATAAGGATTTAATGGAGCACTTACTGAATTTATAAGGGCTTACAAATGTACATCATGGAATCATATGTGAAATTTTGTATATGATGGATAAAAAGCTGTATAAAGTAGTCAAAGAATTTTTAGGCAAATCAGTTTTCATCTTTTAGAATTGTTTTCAGTTGTGTGGACATCTCAAAACAAACAAACAAAAGCATTTATATCAACATAAAAATAAAAGTCCATATGTACATTAGTATATAGAAAAGTCTCATTGAAAGTTTCACTTTAAAAAGGTAGATAAATTGATAAAATTGCTTACACAAATAGAATAGGTTATACAATTAATATACTGTAGAACAATATATTATAAATGAAATAATTTAAACACTCTTTTAGCTCATTATTTAAACAAGATATAAGATGTTATATAATAGAGAGGATATTGTTTATATATTAATATACAATATATATTTTAGTTAAAAGTTGAGCTAATAAAGAGTACTTAAGTGCTCTCATTTATAATAATAATAATAATAACAACAACAATAATAATAATAATAGTAGTAGTAGTAGTAGTAGTAATAGTAGTAGTAACAACAACAACAACAACAACAACAATAATAATAATAATAATAATAATAATAATAATAATAATAATAATCTTCACCGGTAACAGCATTACTAAAGTTTTCAAAGGTAGACCAAGCGCATTCCTTGGGTTCAATTTTTATTTACGACATTCACCTATGAGATCGCTCATACAGAAAAATTTGATAGAGAAAGTGGAAAAAACTGTCAATTCACTCTCCAAAGCTTATCTCTCTCTATATACAAAAATGGCCTTGCTTAACATGCTAGTGATCACAAAAATCTCTTATTTTACTCCAACAATCATTTATACCAAAGCATTTACAAATAAGATAGACTCCTTATGCAGGAAATTATTCTGGGGAAAAAAGATTATCTCAATATCAATAAAACGCCTAAGAAAACCCCTTTCACAAAATGGCCTTGGCCTTCACTCAATACATGTCTTCAGAATACAAAAAACATTGAACATAATATCTACATGTGCAAAAAAATTCCCATATTTAGAAATTTCTGCCAAGATTACTCCTACAGATAGACCACCTCCTCTTCAAGGATATCTGAACACACTACTTACACCATTATTAACAATCCACACTCTTAACTTTAAACCACCACAAGCCAAATATAAATATTGGGAAGTTTATCAACTTCTACATCCAAATCAAGATGATGTACAAACACCACTTCATATTAATAATAAACAATTATGTCGCAAATTCAAACTATGGTCACTTGAACCAAAATATTTTGACTTTCTCCTAAAGATAAATCTGGACTCGCTTCCTACACAATACTTTTTGAGATATCAAAGAAACTATAAAGATATAGATGATATATGTAATCTTTGCCATAGGGACTCGGAGACACAAAACCACCTTTTCTTCTCATGCTCAAGTCTAGAAAACATTCGTGAAATCATTAGCACTTCACTCAAAGATAAAAAAATCAATATGATAACCCTTTTTGACTCTTTTAAAAGGGGTGTCTTTGCTGAAATAAGAATCTGCACATTTTTACTCTATGCCTTATGGTGTACAAGGTGTAATTTCATATACAATCATAATCCCAGAAGACATCCAAACACGTTCAGAAATAAGCTGAAAACCATACGTGAAAGAGACAGGAAGATTACAGAACAAACTAAGTACATTGACACCTGGAATATACAAGAACTTATATAAAAGCACACAAAAAAAACTATATTTAACATGGATCCTTGTGCCAGTTCTAAAGTCAACTGACACAAACTACATGCATTCCTGCTTAAATTTAATTGAAGTATATCTAATTGAATATAATCGTATGATTGAGTGAACATCATTGACTTTATTGAACTGTTTTTTTTTCTTAGATACTTCTAGTTTGATAAAGCATACAGGTACTGATCAAATCATTGTACATATGCAGTTTTGTGAAAACAATTTATATATAAGAAATATGTTGTCAAATGTAACTTGTGTAACCTTTTAGAACACTAATAAAGTTTATCCTTTGAAACATAAACATAATAATAATAATAATAATAATAATAATAATAATAATAATAATAATAATAATAATAATAATAATAATAATAATAATAATAATAATAATAATAATAATAATAATAATAATAATAATAATAATAATAATAATAATAATAATAATAATAATAATAATAATAATAATAATAATAATAATAATAATAATAATAATAATAATAATAATAATAATAATAATAATAATAATAATAATAATAATAATAATAATAATAATAATAATAATAATAATAATAACACTATGTATACCTAAAAGCATTAATATAAATATGTACCAGAAAAGTATTTTAATGACATTTTACACTCTTAAAATTTTTACAGATAAATATTTAAGTTAAAATATGGAAAATCTAATACTTGATCCCAATTGGATTTATTGCATATAGGATATTTTTCAATATGCAATAAAAGTTAAATGTTTTTTTGGTACTTATTAGAATTTTTAGTACATATATAGTAAAAGAATGTTTGTATAAACTAACAGATTTTGGAAGCTTTCACTCAATTTGGAATCAGCCTTTCTTCTAGCACTATTAAATTGATAACTTCTTAATAAAGAAATTTTATGAATTAAAAAAAATTCATAAAACTTTTAGTTTTATACTTAAAAAATATTTTATTGTAGGAAATATTGTACATCAAAATTTGGAAAGGATAAAATAAATCAGAAATAAAACATATATGCTTTCAACAAAACAAGAAAAAACATTATTAATAAACATGATTGCATATACTACTATGAATCAAAAAATAACTTTCGATGTATTGCAAAATTTGTTAAATTTACAAATTTTAATATTTTTATCATTTATTTATTTACATTTTTTTGTTCATTCTCATTTTTTAAGACAGTATATAACTTATGTTGTATATATTGAGACAGTACATATCATGATTTTGTTGTATTTACAATGAAAAAAAATAATGAAATAAAATATTTAGATATATTTATAGAAAAAACTGTACAAGGAAAAGTAAATGTAAAATACTATATTAAAGTAATAAAAGAGAAGTAATCTATTCTTATTCATATCAATTTAAAATTAAAAAATTGTTGTTGAAAAAGATTATTGAAGACAAGACATAAATAATATTTTAAACAATAATAGCACAAAGGGAAAAAATAATAAGCAAAATTTGAAATAAAAAAGTGATTTTTAAAATCATATTTAATGATAATAAATAAAAATGTAAATTTAAAATATGGAAAATAATGTAAAATTATAATAGAAAAATAATAAAATATTAAAGTTAATAAGTAATGCTAAAATAAAGATTATATTGAAAGTAAAACAATAATATAATAATTATAGTCATGGAAAGCTATTCAGGAAAGTTTAAAATTTTAATAAAGTAATATCTAAGCATTGCTTTCAACCAGGTCAGTCATAATCATAGAACTATAATAAAATATATAAATAAAATTAAATATATACATTAAAATTAAATATGTCATTTATGTGATAAAGCAATGTGCCAGTCTTTCTTATTTATTGGTTGACATTATTTGCTAAAAACCATGTCTCTTTATATTTTCTTGTTTGATCATTATTTTAATACAAACATCAATATTACTGAATGTAATGATCAAAAAAGAAAATATAAAGAGGCATGGTCTATAGCAAATAATATCAATGCAATAAACAAGAAAGTCTTGTTGTGCATTGCATTATCACCTAAATGACATTTAATTTTAATATATTATAACGGGACGATCCTTTTCAGGACTTGAGGAAGTCGCATCTAGCTATAGTCGGACTTAGAGTCTTCTTATAGAATGCCATGGCTGATGTGATTTAAAATACAATCCAATTCACTCCTCTATTAATAACCTCGTTACTCTCGGAATTCGAGCTCAGAGTAGAAATTTGCAATCGACTCTCTTCAGGCATTTCCACAAATATCCCATAGTAATAATAAATTTAATATAAGCTATATATAACTTCTTTATAAATATTAAATCACTAAGTTGATTTAACATATATATGCATGAGTATGTATATTTATAAATATTGGTTTTATAAAACGACTAAATAAAATAAACAAACGAGACCTGTTTAATTTTGAAATCAAGTTTAACACATTTTAATCAGTAATAAAAAACAAAATATTATCACATAAAAACATTAAAATTTAGAATTATAATCTGTGCTTATATACACTAATAAATTATTTAATATTCAAAAAAAAATAATGTAATCATTTACATATATATATATAATTTAAAATCATGCGTATAATAAATACACATGACACATTATAAATCTACCTATTGTGTCATTAAAATAATTCAGTGTGTGTTGTATGTTTATATACGATAACATCCATTCACACTAGATTAATAATAGAATGTATTCTGATATTAGTTATGTATGTTTAAAAATATATTATGTTAATTGTCATGTAAGATTCAATTTGGAATATAATAAAACTTACTTCCAAATTGAAATAATTTAAAAACGTTTACCTTAGTCAGCTGTCATTTCCATCAGAGTATATATCAAAATATCAACATCTAAATTTTATTAAATAAATAAAAAAAAATAAAGTGTTCATCTTATCAGTTCTCCACTTTAATATACGAAGTAATTTTTCTAAGTAAATATAATTATCCACAAAGGAAATAAAGTTTAAGAGTTCTTAAATTATACAATGAAGTAATCCAAGACGAGAAAGAATACGGTTTTATATCCCTCCTTAGACGAAATAAAATGATGATGAATGTTGAAACATAAAGTTCATTGATCATCCTTCGAAGAGGCAATCCAGATATTCATTCTTTAAATATTTATGTAGTAAAATATTTAACATCTTCTTCAATATAATACTCCAATATTAAAGCAGCTTTTTAAATGAGAATTATGATGATTATATTTTAGGCATTGATTAAGTAGGAATAAATTTACATGTTCGGGTTTAAAACATCAGTAGAAATCCCTGGCATAAATTATCTAGCCACAGAACATCTTTATAAATTTTTGTCTTCTTAAATATATATTTTGTAAACTCATTTCGAAGACGTTGATAACTTTTATAACCTTGTTAATTACAATGATTATTTTTTTATAGTTCTTTATAATATTCAAAGGCAGTAAATTAATTACTTGAAGCAGGTTTTAAAATATTGAATCTTCTTTTTTTTAATTTTTCTTAAATGTGTTCTAAATTCGAACACATTTAAATTTACAAACGTAGTTCTTGCCTTGATAACTAAATAGAAGATTATTGTTATAACAATATTAGTTCATTTTTATACTGGATTAATTTCAGCAAGCATATCACATAATCATGCTCACGCTCTCTATTGTTTAACATATACAATTTGTAATGAACCCCAAACATTTATTTCCTTTGTTTCAACTGATAAAAATGCAATGTTGACTTAAGGCTTTGTCAAATGTCAAGTTTTATATTAACAAAAAAAAAATACTATTAGTTAGAAACATTTTATTTATGTGTGTGTATAAATAAACTAGAATTATTCATTTTTAGAATTATTCTTTTAATACTAACTAGTCTATATATATATATAGCTGATACATGAAAAGCTTAAGATAGGTGTAAGTTATTTATATCTGTTGATTCGATATAGGCACAGTTAAATTCACAAAGAAACACAAATTGTTTTAGGTGAGGCTCATATGGTACTCTCACATTACCCCCTTCCTTAAAAAGTTCAAATTTTATATTTACCATTAAAATTTGGACACTTAATGTGTGTCAATGTATGCATTAAATATAAAGTTGTGGAGCTTGTTTTTCTTTCCTGCTTTTATCAACCCTTATTATTTGCTCTATTTTTTTAACCCTTTCTCTTTCTCTACATTAAATATTATTCACTTTAAACAGAAGGATAAGGAAGTTTATATATATAGGGTTCTTTCTTTTTCTTCCCTTTTCTATTTATTTTCCTTTGATGGATTTATTGTCATGTGCATCTTTTATAGATGTCACATATATTTGTTTGGTAGTCTCCATCCTGCTTTTCTTTAAGACTTATGGACTCTTTTGAGAACTATCCAAAACCCAAGAACATCCATCATTCAGCATGGATTAACTCTTAAAACAGTTTTAGTTTTCAGGTATCCTAAGAATTAATTTTAATTGCTCAACATATCCTCATCAAAGAAAATTAATATCTCTTTTGACTTATTATATATATATATATATATTGAAACAGACAGATCGGAGAACCGATCTTCGTTTCAGGTGTTTTTA